>CM057348.1:220466563-221838849 GCA_030015575.1 Agapanthus africanus | reverse complement strand
TGTCACTTCGCCTCGAGTGTGTTCCCACTGTACTTTGATTACTACCCTACCACGGCTCAAAGGAGTCGTGCAAACAGGTAGTAGTTGTGTGCAGTCCCGAAGCACTTGGAGGCAGTGACGGTTAGACAGGATTCGTCTCTCCCGGTATTGGGGGTTGATATCGCGCTGTGTCTAGGAGAGCCATTACACAAAGTCTCTGGCCAGGGCAAGCAAGATATACTGGTTGGTTATCCAGTGTTGTCTGAGGGTGTTCTGGGCTACACTCCGACACGACTTGTACCGCTATTAGGGGACTGACGTTTACCGCCCCCCTAGGCCCGCCATGCGATACTCTCAGAAGAACAGACCGGACTGTATGGAGACTGTCACATTCAGGCTCAGTAGGAGTTCAGATGAGTTCACCTCGTCAGTCTTCTTATCAGCATCTACCTGGGGGCCGTTACGCACAGCTAGTGCCGCTTGCGATCTGTGGTTAAACCCACTGCCAGCGTAGTGTCGAGTCTTTAGAGTCCCACACAGAGAGCTATTCGCCTTTGGGCAAAAAGAGTAGAGGTCGCATGGTTTTGCGACTGGGTTCGGTCACATCCATGCACTTGTGCACGTTTAGTGTCCGGGCAGTTATTACTAGCGGGCTTTGGGTTAAGCCATATCCTAGTATACGTTTTGGGATTGGTTTTATCTCGTTTGTATTCGTGTTCCCCGGAACTCGGATGCGGGTGTGTATGCACGGTTGACCGAGACAGAGGCAGAGGATTCTCATTAGGGTTGTTTACTGTTGACTTTTGCTAAACCCTAATGAGAATAAGAAATATGATTAATGATAATATTAATTAAGTATTATTATGCCATGGTTGGGTTGAAAGGTTGACTTTGTTGACTTGTTGACTTTGTTGACCGGTTGACTAGGTTGGACTTGTTGACCATCATCATTACAATGGCTATCATTTCATGACAAAGACTTTTGCTTGCTTGTTTGTTCACAAATTGCATTTAATGCATGAAATGATATTGCCATTTGATATGATAAGAACCATCACATAATACTCAATTATTATTATTTGTTATGATTATTTTGGATTATGAAGAGGATGGTTGTAAAATTCTTGCTCATTCTATCATTTGCATTCTCTCTCATGCAAAAGCTCTCCTCTTCCTCTTGCTCTCCCTCTTTCTCTAGTTCAAAGGCAAAAACCTCTCATGTGTTACCATTTGCCTTGGAGATAAAACCCAAAACACTTCTCTACTCATCCTAGTATACAAGGTCTAGCAAACCAAGTGTTCTAGTTTCCTCTAGATTGAGGTTGGAGCCAAAGGTAGAAGCTTTCGGGTGGATCCATCTTCGGCACAAGGAGACGACGAGGTGAGGCCGATCCGACCACCACAAGGAGTTGAAGAGAAGGAGTTCAAGTTTAGGTATAACCCTTAACCTAGTAGCTAAACTCTTAGTTAGGTTGTTAGATAGTTTGTTTAACAAAGATCCGTTTTTGAGTCCATGTTACCTCCACCGAAAAAATCGTTTTTCACCATTTCCGCAACCCCAAAGAACCGGGGACGGGTAACGTGGACTTACAGTGGTATCAGAGCCTAGTTAAACACTATCTAACATGTTAGCAATGTAACTAGAAGTTCGATAGGAGAAAAAATCACAAAACTTGCCCGAAATATCAACTTTCTGCCGATTTTGTTTTCTGTTCAAAAACTAATAAATCATACACTAAAAATTGGCTCAGTGTTTTTAAAGCACACCCAAGAAAAATGGTCCAGCGACTCAGTCAACGCGCAGCGGAACCGCGGCAGTAGCATGCTCCCGCGGCGGATCCGCGGCCGAGTTGACTCGGCCGTGGGCAATTTTTCCTGTAGTGTGTTTAGTAGGGTGTTTTGGGATTTTTACAATATATTTTTTCTGCCCAGATTTTCCAGAAAACAAATTTGTGTTTTGGGGTGGTTAAAAATCCGTATTTTGATCGAACTTCTAAAGACTTAAGCTAACGGGTTATATCTGTGATGTGATATATGTATTGAACATCTGCTAATCGCTATACGTCGATTAGTGGGGGTTATACATATCTGTGATCTGTAATGTTGATGGTATATGTATATGAATTCATTGGATTGT
Source organism: Agapanthus africanus (assembly GCA_030015575.1). Taxonomy (NCBI): domain Eukaryota; kingdom Viridiplantae; phylum Streptophyta; class Magnoliopsida; order Asparagales; family Amaryllidaceae; genus Agapanthus; species Agapanthus africanus. The sequence continues at coordinate 221,836,733 of CM057348.1, read as the reverse complement.
CGCGGATTAATAGCCGGGGGTTGTGAGATGAGAGTTTTCTTTTTCTTTCAATTCATATAATTTGTAATTGATGTAATATTATTTATATGGCCGCACAACCGGGATGAGTTTGTAGCCGTCATTGTATAATTTCTTTTACTGTTTTTGCTCCTAGGATAGACCCAAGGTGGGGTGCACAAACTACCGGTAACCTCGAAGTGCCGAGTGGCCTACTCACGGTGTTGAGGGAGGTTGCTTCGCTTCGGGTACTTGGCGGGTAGTTTGCCGCACCCGTAGGGCTCTAGGGTGGGGTCTTGGCTATTCATCGCGACCGTGTAATCCGCTCTTCGTTACAGGCTCGTACGGAATGCGGATTCCTAGTATATCCAATGTGTTCATTTGTGATCTGGAATGGCTATCATTGCATCTGACGAATGTATATATCTATATATGATATCTATTTAGGCGTTGCTTATGTTTTGCATCCGCGCTAGTCCAGCCCCCGCTCTGTCGTTAGTTAAGTAACCTAACGGGTAATGACGGGGCCCCGTGGCGAATGCGGATGGCATAAGCGTACGTCATATTTTCGTTGTTTCTGCAATGGTAGGATTAATTGATGGGACGCATTAAATTAATGAAAGAAAATAAACCAAAGTAAAGTCGTTGGAACAATTTCAAAACCACTCGGTTTATTTTAAAAAACAACTTTTAAATGCGGAGCTCAAGCCACTCCTTTTAAAAGCTATCACGTTCCATCGATTATATCAAGTTCACTACATTCACGGTTTCGCCAAAACCATTCGTAGCCCTCCGTCGTTTCATATGGATAGTCAATAGTATTCAAGCTGTGTTTCTTGGCCAAAGTCAAGGCACAGTGTTTGGTAGCTGTTGGGTATTCATATGCAGCATAGATAGATGCGTTGGTTTGGGACAGTCGTACTGCCTTGTTGGCCAAAGTCAAGGGTAGGTACGGGTGGGTTCAAATTAACCTGGAGAATGACGCATAGAACTTGACATGTGACTTATGATTTGTTGGCCAAAGTCAAGGTCGTAAGAGCATGGGGCAAAAATCCACATCGGGAGTTTCTAAAGAACCAGAAACTTGCTAGCACTGCGTACCATTTGGATTGTGACGATTCTGGTAGGATTCCTTCAGTTTTGTCTGTAAGTCGATGTACTACACCCCACGACTTGCGGGGAGGCGGAAATATGAAAAACAATCTTGTTCTATGCAATAACATCGACTAACCGCAAGAATCGTTGCTAAACGATAACTAACAAATGCATAGGAGTTCTAAACTACTATGTGAAGTGATTATACCCAATGAACCGTGTCCTTCGTCTTTTCGTTCTCCACCTCCTCTCCGGCCTTCTCTATGTAGTAGATGATCCATCCGAGAGCTATACTTCAAGCTTCACCTCTAACTTGAGGTAACTAGGTTTCTTAAAGTGCTAATCTAAGTAACCTAGATGATATAGAGTTGGATTATGGATTGATTAGTCTATTCTAATCCTTGATCTCAATACATGAGAGGGGAGGATTAGGGTTTGAAGAGAGAGAACCTGAGGAGAGAGAAGGTGAGCATGAGAATGAGAATGAGATAATGAACTCTCATGATATATATGAAGCATTAAATTTATCAAATAAATAAAATAAAGGATTTAACAACCATGCTTCATAAATACAAATGAGTGATTCATCTATATGAGTCATTAAGCATTTATGATGCATTAATGACAAGGATGAATCACACAAATGAGTCGCTAATCTCATTTAATGCTTATGCCACCTAAACCCCCAAGTCACCATCCTTGTAGAAGCTTCTCACGAAATTACGAGAACGCTCCTCCTATCCGTGAAAACACGGAAAAACTTTAGACTGTATAAATCCAATATCCCGATACTAGAATCTGGCTTAAACCAAAGCCGGCTAGTAAAAACTGTCCGAAAGTCGTACGTGCGTAAACACACGTATGCGTCCGAACCCTTGTCGTAAAACCATACCACCTCTATATCGTTTCGCCTGGAGCAGGGAAACTCTCTGTGTGGGACTCTAATGACTCGACTACTACGCTGGCAGTGGGTTTAACCACAGACCACAAGCGGCACTAGCTGTACGTAACGGTCCCCAGGTAGATGTCGATAAGAAGGCCGATGAGGAAACCCATCCGAACTCCTACTGAGCCTGATGTGACAATCTCCGTACAGTCCAGTCTGTTCGTTTAAGACTATCACATACCGGGCCTAGGGGGGCGGCAAGCGTCAGTCTCTTAATAGCGGTATAAGTCGTGTCGGAGTGAAGCCCATTACACCCTGATAAACTACTGGAACCTACCAGCAAATCTCGCTTGCCCTGGCCAGGGACTTTGCGTAATGGCTCTCTGACACAGCGCGATATCGACTCCCAATACCGGGAGAGACGAATCCTGTCTAACTGCCACTGCCTCCAAGTGCTCGGGACTGCACCCTACTGCTACTTGTTTGCACGACTCCTTTGAGCCGTGGTAGGGTAGCAATCTAAGAACAGCAGGACACATACGAGGAGAAGTAGCAGTGTCAAGTCTGCGGGCTATGCTGTACTCATGTCACCTGGGAACTGTTAACTGACGACTGATATAAAACCAACCTACAGTTCCCTGCATGTCCTGTCCGGTATACCCGTAACCCAACGAGCACCTGTATACTATCTCCAGTACGACGTACTGACGGCTGTGGGACAGACCATCTCCCCAACTGGGATGAGAAGCGTACACACTAGTCTACTCCGGAGTATCGATGCCCTGTCTCGATAATCCTACGACTAAGGACCTGAATAAGGATATGCTTGTAGACTACCCAGCCTCCACTAGTGTGACTGCCATCACAACGCTGGTAGTCAAGCAAGATCCTAAGAGCTCTATCAATACGTATACTCACATATTAAGATAGAAAAACCAAGTAGCATACTACCATGTTTAGCAAGACCGTTATATACATGTGAATATCCCAAGCTTCCATTAAGTAATATATAAACTAGTATGATACAATAATGGCCCCTAGGGCATATACACTAACAATCTCCCACTTGCACTAGGGCCCTGTACTGGCATATCGAAGACCGATGATCTCGAGTAGCCTCTCGAATTGAATCTGAGGTAGGGCCTTCGTGAATGGATCAGCAATGTTCTCTTCAGTAGAAACTCTCCGAACCTCGATCTCCCGACGATCAATGATCTCCCTGATCAGGTGATACCGCCTTAAGATGTGTCTGGACTTTTGATAGGACCTTGGTTCCTTCGCTAAAGCTATAACTCCGTTGTTGTCACAATACAGAGGTATTGGATCAACCAAGGTAGGAACCACCTGATGTTCTGTTAGGAACTTCTTTATCCAGACAGCTTCTTTTGCGGCATCGCAAGCAGCAATATACTCCGCTTCCATAGTCGAGTCAGCAACGGTGTCCTGCTTGGAACTCTTCCAGCACACCGCCCCTCCATTGAGGGTAAAGACATAACCCGACATGGACTTGGAATCGTCTTTATCACTCTGGAAGCCGGAATCACCAAAGGCCTCTAACATGAGGTCATTTCCGCCGTAAACCAAGAACATCTCCTTAGTCCTTCTTAGGTACTTGAGAATGTTCTTTACTGCTATCCAGTGCTTCTCCCCTGGGTTTTCCTGATACCGGCTTACAACGCTCAATGCGTATGCTACATCTGGTCTGGAACATAACATCGCATACATTATAGAGCCTACCGCAGAAGCGTAGGGTATAATCGACATGCGATCTCTTTCCAAATCAGTTTTTGGAGACATCTCTTTGGAGAGGGTGATTCCGTAACAAGCCGGTAGGTTACCGCGCTTAGAATCATCCATACTGAATCTTTTCAATATGGTGTCTATGTACCTGGACTGCGAAAGTCCCAACATCCTCTTTGATCTATCACGATAGATCTGGATCCACAGAATGTAGGTGGCATCACCCAGGTCATTCATGGAGAACTTCTGTGACAAGAATCTTTTGACTGACTGTAGCATAGGAATATCATTTCCTATTAGGAGAATGTCATCCACGTACAAGACGAGGAATACAACAACTCTCCCTACAATCTTACTGTATATGCATGGTTCATCTGGATTCTTGATAAAGTCGAATTCTTTGACAGTATCATCAAAACATATGTTCCAACTCCGCGATGCCTGCTTTAGTCCATAAATGGACTTAAGCAGCTTGCACACTTTACCGCTGCTCCCACTCTGAATGAATCCGTCTGGCTGATCCATATAGACGCACTCTTCCAAATTACCATTTAGAAAGGCCGTCTTTACGTCAATCTGCCAGATCTCATAATCGTGGAAGGCAGCAATAGCAAGAAGGACCCGAATGGATTTGAGCATAGCCACTGGAGAAAAGGTTTCGTCATAGTCCAAACCAGGTCTTTGACGAAAACCCTTTGCAACAAGTCTAGCCTTATAGGTTTCAACCTGTCCATCTACACCAATCATCTTTCTGAAGATCCATTTGCATCCTACGGGTTTTACCCCATCTGGAGCAATGTCCAAAGTCCATACTTTGTTAGTGTACATGGACTCCATTTCGGTCCGCATTGAATCCAGCCATTTTACCGAGCCGCCGCTCTGAATGGCTTGCTGGAAGCTAGTAGGGTCTTCATTATCAATGACGCAATCTTCTCGATCCTCGTCTATGAGAAAACCGTAGTATCTCTCGGGCGGATGAGACTTCCTACTACTTCTGCGGATAGGCGCTGGTACGTCCCTTTCTTCTGGAACTTCTTGTTCTACCAAACTTTCAGTAACAGCTTGTGGTTCTGGAATTTCTTCAAGTTCTACTGCGCTCCCACTCTTCTGATTTTCTAAAAATTCAGTTTCTAAGAAGTGGGCATGACGAGAAACAAAAACCTTTTGTTCCTCTGCGTAATAGAAATAATATCCCTTGGAGTTCTTTGGATATCCTACAAGCTTACACTGTACTGAGCGTGCCTCGAGCTTGTCCGCATGCTGCTTTTTTACAAAAGCTGGACATCCCCATGTCCTAAAATGTTTAAGACAGGGTTTCTTCCCACTCCACATCTGATATGCTGTGGTAGGAACAGTCTTGGTTGGAACCTGGTTCAAAAGATATGCAGCTGATTCTAGTGCATAACCCCAGAAAGATCGCGGTAACTCAGCCTTACTCATCATGAAACGAACCATATCCAATAGGGTTCGATTCCTCCTTTCCGATACACCGTTGTGTTGTGGTGTGTATAGAGAAGTAAGCTGAGAGAGAATTCCATTCTCTTTTAAGTAACCCAGGAACTCGGCACTTAAGTATTCACCACCTCGATCAGATCTCAGTGTCTTGATACTTTTGCCTGTCTGTTTTTCCACTTTATTCTTGTATTCTCGGAATTTCTCAAAGGCCTCGGATTTATGCTTCATTAAGAAGATATATCCATACCTAGAGAAATCATCCGTAAAAGTAATGAAGTAGGAATAACCACCTCGCGCATTTGTAGACATTGGACCGCACACGTCACTGTGTACGAGTCTCAAGAGCTCGCTCGCTCTTACTCCGTGTCCAGTAAACGGAGTCTTTGTCATCTTTCCCATGAGACAAGATTCACAAGTAGCATAAGATTGATATTCGAACGGATTCAAATATCCTTCTCTATGTAACTTCATCAACCGTGTTTCATTGATGGGACCTAGTCTACAATGCCATAAGAAAGCCTGATTTATTTCTGGAGACTATCTTTTAAGTGTGTTCTGGACATTGAAAACCTGAGCTTGATTCAATACGTATATACCGTCATCTAATGTACCGGACCCAATCAGAACTTGATTTAGGTGGATGTGAACTACATCGCTTACGAATGTAAAATCATATCCCTCTTTCGAAAGTAAGGACACTGATATGATATTACAAGTCAAACTAGGTACATACAAACAGTTATGTAGAATCAATATCTGCCCACTTGTCAAACCTAGGCGATATTCTCCCACGGATTCAGCGTCCATGCTCATTCCGTTTGTAACTCTGAGAGACAAATCACCTACCCTTATAACTCTACGGTTTCTCAAAGCATGTAATGAATTACAGATATGAGATTCTGCTCCGGTATCTAGTAACCAGGAAGTAGAGTTAATTGACAAACAGTTCTCAATTACAAATACACATGAGGCCGAAGCCACAACATACTTCGTATCCTGGCTACTGGCTTCCAAAGCCCTGCAATCCTTCTGCCAATGTCCGTTCCCATAACAATAGGAACATCCCTCCTTACCTACACCAAGTCCCGAAACTTTTGCTCTTCCCTTTCCTCCTACTTTACCGACACCGTATATCGGCTTTGTAGAGGTCTTCTTCTTTTCACCCTTTGCTTTCGCCCTGGATATAGAAGAAGAAGGACCCCATTAAGCAGAGCTTGTGTCTTCCTGGTCTCTTTCAGGGTGTAAGTAGAGGGTAGAGACTGTGGAAATAAGTCAGCATATGACCTGTTTCCCAACGTGGTCTCCAGGTCCTTGAGCTCATTAATATAGCTAGTCATTGTAAGGACGTTGTCCCCTACTGATGACCCGACAGCCAACCTCGCTTGAATTAATTCGTTCGAGGACTCATATCTTGCGATATGAGATTGCTCTCCATATAAATATTTGTTATGGAGAAAGATGGATACTGAGTCCATCTTCTCGTGCTGCTTCTGGTATACACCATCAACTGAAGCCAACACGAGGCACTTGGTTTTCGCTTTATCCTTTTCCCTTGTCTGACGGATATCCATATCCGCGACGGTGGAAACTGGACCTGGGACAGCGGGATCTTGAGTAGTAATAGGGTGGTCTAGCTTGTCATAGGCAATGGACATCTGGACAGACCTTTGCCAGTCATATAAGTCAGATTCAGTCAAATTGTTATCTAGATGTAACCTAGTGATGGTCACAAGGTCGCTGCAATGAGAGAGAGAGAAGAAAACACTTTAGCATGATGCTCTTGCAAGTTTAGATTGGTTTTTAATTTATCTAAACAGGATGGCTCCCACTGTTTCTCGAATCCTTCCTCAAACCATAAAAGAAGAATTAGCCAGGACTATTATCACTGTACAATACTTGCTTAACCAGCCAGGCCAGTGTCGGTACTTCGAGGGAGGTTTTCCAACGCTTTCGCGAAGTTCCTTAATTAAATAACCTCTTTTCTCTGGAGGTGTAGCCCCGCTGACACCTTTCTCGACACCTACTTGGTTTATAGCATTGATCGTTAAGTGACGAATCTCCTGATAAGTAGCATATACTCACAGTAGGATCGGGATCCAAATATCATCGTATGATAATGCTGAAGGAATCCTACCAACATTCATCAAACTCCAAATGGTATGCAACACTAGCAAGTTTCAGTTTCTTCAGAAACTCCCGATGTGGATTTTTGCCCCATGTTCTTATGACCTTGACTAAGGGCCAACAAATCATAAGTCACATGTCAAGTTCTGCCCATCATTATCTTGTTAATTTGAACCCACCGTATATACTCTTGACTAAGGGCCAAACAAATTAATACGACTGTCCCAAACCAACTCATCTATCTATGCAACAAATGAATACCCCGGCAGCTACCAATCACTATGTCTTGACTAAGGGCCAAACAAACATAGCTTGAATACTACTGACCATTCATAAGAAATGACGGAGGGCTACGACTGGTTTTGGCGAAACCGTGAACGTAGTGAACTTGATATAATTGAAGGAACCTGATAGCTTTTTAAAAGGAGTGGTTAAAGCTCCGCAATTAAAAAATTCTGCTCTTTTAAAATAACCGATTGGTTTCTTTTAAATTTGTTCCAACGATTCAACTTTGGCTTATTTTCTTTGCATTAATAATAATGCATCCCATCAATTAACCTATCATTGCAGAAAACAACGAAAATACAACGTCCTCTTATGCCATCCGCATTCACCTCTAGGTCCCGTCATCACCCGTTAGGTTACTTAACTAATGGCAGAGCGGGGGCTGGGCTAGCGCGGGTGTAAAACATAAGTGACGTCTAAATAGCTATCATATATAGATATTGTACATTCGTCAGATACAATAATAGGCATTCCAGATCTCAGATGAACATTATTGGATATACAAGCAATCCGTGTTTGCTTTGAGCCTACAACAAAAGACGGATTACACAATTGTGATGAATAGCCATTATCCCACCCTAGACCCCTACGGGTACGGCAAACTACCCGCCAAGTACCCGAAGTGAAGCGGTCTCCCTCAACAAAGTGAGTAGGCCACTAAACACTTCAAAGTACCCGGTAGTTTGTGCACCCCACCTTGGGTCTGTCCTAGGAGCAAAAACAGTAAAATGAAATAATACAACGGTGGCTACAACCGCAACCTGGATGCGCCCCGCAAAATAATATTACAACATATTACAATTACATTGAATGAATTAAAATAATAACCCATCACAAAACCCCGGCTAATCATCACAACAATCCAATACAGTTCATAATCACAAACAGTAAAATGCATTACAGAAATGTGCAATCCCTGCCAACCGACATACTAGCAGTTAGGGGGGGTTTACGAACACATTATACAATCACAGATATAATCAAATCAGCAAACATCGTATAATTTCGATCGAGCAAACATATCAGATTCTACTCCCAAAACTTCTCTGTGCACCTGAGACTTGAGCAGAAAATAAACATTCCAGAAAATACAAAAATATCACAGAAGAGTTACTGGAGCAAACTGGGTTGAATCGGCCCCAACTCGGCCGTGGATGCGCGGCGGATCGGTGGGATCGGCCGCGGTTCCACGGCTGTATGGCCGATTCAGGAACCCATTTTAATCCAGTGATCTTATATTTCTCAGCTTGTTATTCTGCAGCTCCCTGAAAAATTTTTAGAGCCTGTTTTAAATTCGACAGAAACATCGTGATATCGATGTCTTTTTCGGTTCGTTTTGGGTTCGAAATTCATACGACTTTGCAAATGAGTTAATTATTGTTTAGCAAGGCTCTGATACCACTGTAAGTCGATGCACTACACCCCACGACTTGCGGGGAGGCGGAAATATGAAAAACGATCTTGTTCTATGCAATAACATCGACTAACCGTAAGAATCGTTGCTAAACGATAACTAACAAATGCATAGGAGTTCTAAACTACTATGTGAAGTGATTATACCCAATGAACCGTGTCCTTCGTCTTTTCGTTCTCCACCTCCTCTCCGGCCTTCTCTATGTAGTAGATGATCCACCCGAGAACTATACTTCAAGCTTCACATCTAACTTGAGGTAACTAGGTTTCTTAAAGTGCTAATCTAAGTAACCTAGGTGATATAGAGTTGGATTATGGATTGATTAGTCTATTCTAATCCTTGATCTCAACACATAAGAGGGGAGGATTAGGGTTTGAAGAGAGAGAGCTTGAGGAGAGAGAAGGTGAGCATGAGAATGAGAATGAGATAATGAACTCTCATGATATATATGAAGCATTATATTTATCAAATAAATAAAATAAAGGATTTAACAACCATACTTCATAAATACAAATGAGTGATTCATCTATATGAGTCATTAAGCATTTATGATGCATTAATGACAAGTATGAATCACACAAATGAGTCACTAATCTCATTTAATGCTTATGCCACCTAAACCCCCAAGTCACCATCCTTGTAGAAGCTTCTCGCGAAATTATGAGAATGCCCCTCCTATCCGTGAAAACACGAAAAAACTTTAGACTGTATAAATCCAATATCCTAATACTAGAATCTGGCTTAAACCAAAGCCGGCTAGTAAAAACTGTCCGAAAGTCGTACGTGCGTAAACACACGTATGCGTCCGAACCCTTGTCGTAAAACCATACCACCTCTATATCGTTTCGCCTGGAGCAAGGAAACTCTCTGTGTGGGACTCTAATGACTCGACTACTATGCTGGCAGTGGGTTTAACCACAGACCGCAAGCGGCACTAGCTGTAAGTAACGGTCCCCAGGTAGATGTCGATAAGAAGGCCAATGAGGAAACCCATCCGAACTCCTACTGAGCCTGATGTGACAATCTCCGTACAGTCCGGTCTGTTCGTCTAAGACTATCACATATCGGGCCTAGGGGGCGGCAAGCGTCAGTCCCCTAATAGGGGTATAAGTCGTGTCGGAGTGAGGCCTATTACACCCTGAGAAACTACTGGAACCTACCAGCAAATCTCGCTTTCCCTGGCCAGGGACTTTGCGTAATGGCTCTCTGACACAGCGCGATATCAACTCCCAATACCGGGAGAGACGAATCCTGTCTAACTGCCACTGCCTCCAAGTGCTCGGGACTGCACCCAACTGCTACCTGTTTGCACGACTCCTTTGAGCCGTGGTAGGGTAGCAATCTAAGAACAGTGGGACACACTCGAGGCGAAGTAGCAGTGTCTAAGTCTGCGGACTATGCTGTACTCATGTCACCTGGGAACTGTTAACCGACGACTGGTATAAAACCAACCTACAGTTCCTTGCGAGTCCTGTCCGGTGTACCTGTAACCCAACGAGCACCTGTATACTATCTCCAGTACGACGTACTGACGGCTGTGGGACAGACAATCTCCCCAACTGGGATGAGAAGCGTATACACTAGTCTATTCCAGAGTATCGATGCCCTGTCTCGATAATCCCATGACTAGGGACCTGAATAAGGATGTGCTTGTAGACTATACAACCCCCACTAGTGTGACTGCCATCACAACGCTGGTAGTCAAGCAAGATCCTAAGAGCTCTATCAATACGTATACTCACATATTAAGATAGAAAAACCAAGTAGCATACTACCATGTTTAGAAAGACTGTTATATACATGTGAATATCCCAAGCTTCCATTAAGTAATATACAAACTAGTATGATACAATAATGGCCCCTAAGGCATATACACTAACATTGTCACGCGATGATATTTGGATCTCGATCCTACTGTGAGTATATGCTACTCCACGGGAACTTTCTCACTTAACGATCAATGCTATAAACCAAGTAGGTGCCTAGAAAAGTGTTAGCGGGGCTACGCCCATAGGGAAAAGAGATTATTTAATTAAGAAACTTCGCGAAAGCGTTGGAAAACCTCCCTCGAAGTACCAACACCGGCCTGGATGAACGGTTAAGCAAGTATTGTACGGTGAGATTGATCCCGACTAATTCTTCCTTTTTGGTTTTAGGAGGGATTCGAGAAACAGTGGGAGCCATCCTGTTTAGACAAACTAAAAACCACTCTAAACTTGCAAGAGCATCATGCTAAAGTGTTTCTTCTCTCCCTCCTAATTTCTGCGACCAAACATCATGACCAGACTTAAGTTACTACTAGATAAAAACATACTGACAATGCCAAACTACAAAGATTGGCTCAGGAATGTCAAAATGGCAATCACTTGTGACAAGTTGGGGTATCTCCTTACCACCAAAGCTCTCCCTGTCCCAGGTCCCAAAACCAGCATCGCGGATAAGGAAATCCGTAAGACCTGGGAGATCGACTGCGCGAAGGCTAAGTGCCTCGTGCTTGCCTCTATGGACAATGAACATCAGAGGAGGCACGAGAATATGGACCTCGAATCCATATTTCTCCATACTAAGGATTTGTATGGGGAGCAATCCCGTATCACCAGATACGAAATCTTGAAAAAGTTGTTTTCGGCGAGATTGGCCATCGGATCATCGGTAGCGAAACACGTGCTTAAGATAATTAGCTTCATTGAAGAGCTCGCGGACCTTGGGACCACGTTAGAGAACAAGCTCTATACGGACTTGATTCTCCAGTCCCTTTCTTCCACTTACGCCCAGTTTATCCTGAACTTCAACATGCAAGAAAAAGAAGTTGAACTTTCAGAACTCCTCAACATGCTGAAGAGTGCAGAGGGCACCCTACAGAAAGGTAGGGAAACATCCACTTTGTTTGTAGGAGGATCTTCCTCTTCTAAGTCCAAGGCGAAAGCCAAGGGAGAGAAGAAGAAAGCCCCCGCCAAACCAAGGGGCGGTGTTAGTAAAGTGGAATCGAAGGGAAAAGCAAAAGCAACAAAGGTAGAGGGAAAGCTTGTGGGAAAGGAAGAGTGCTTTTACTGTCACAAGAGTGGACACTGGAAAAAGGATTGCAGGGCTTGGAAGGCCAGAAACCAGGACCCGAAGCAAGTTGCGGCTTCGGCTTCAGGTGTGTATGTTATTGAAAACTGTCTATCAATAAACTCTACTTCCTGGGTATTGGATACCGGATCAAGATCTCATATCTGTAATTCCATGCAGGCACTGAGAAAGCGTAGGGTTTTGAAGGCAGGTGATTGACCCTCAGAGTTGCAAACGGAGCTGGCATGGATGCTGAGTCCGTGGGGGACTATCACTTGGAAATGTCAGATGGACATGTTTTGGTTTTGCGTGATTGTTATTTTGTACCCAATGCAACTTGTAATATCATATCTGTATCTTTATTATCTAAAGAAGGTTATGAATTTGCATTTGTAAGCAATGTTGTAAACATTCACCTTAATCAAGTTTTGATTGGGTCGGGTACATTAAGCAATGGTGAATGTTTACAAATGTCCAGAATATACAAAAAAGAAAGTCTCCGGAAACAAATCAGGCTTTCTTATGGTATTGTAGACTGGGTCACATCAATGAGAGAAGGTTGATGAAGTTACATACAGAAGGATATTTGGATCCGTTCGAATATCAATCATATGCAACTTGTCAATCCTGTCTCAAAGGAAAGATGACAAAGACTCCGTTCACTGGACACGGAGTAAGAACGAGCGAGCTCTTGGGACTCGTACAGAGCGACGTGTGCGGTCCAATGTCTACACATGCGCGAAGCGGTTATTCTTACTTCATTACTTTTACGGATGATTTTTCAAGGTACGGATATGTCTTCTTAATGAAACATAAATCCGAAGACTTCGGAAAATTCCAGGAATATAAGAATGAAGTAGAAAAACAAACCGGCAAAAGTATCAAGACCCTGAGATCTGATCGAGGTGGTGAATAATTGAGTGCCGAGTTCCTGGATTACCTAAAAGAGAATGGAATTCTCTCTCAGCTTACTCCTCCATACACTCCGCAACATAACGGTGTATCGGAGAGACGGAACCGGACCCTATTGGATATGGTACGTTCCATGATGAGTAACGCTGAGTTACCGCGATCATTCTGGGGATATGCACTAGAATCAGCTGCATATCTTTTGAACCGAGTTCCAACTAAGACTGTGCCTACCATACCATATCAGATGTGGTGTGGGAAGAAACCCTATCTTAAGCACATTAAGACATGGGGATGTCCAGCTTTTGTCAAAAAGCAGCATGCGGACAAACTCGAGGCATGCTCAGTACAGTGCAAGTTTGTGGGATATCCAAAGAACTCCAAGGGATATTTCTTCTATTGCGAAGAGGAACAAAAGGTTTTTGTTTCTCGTCATGCCTGCTTCTTGGAAACTGAGTTTTTGGAAAATCAGATAACTGGGAGCGCAGTAAACTGGAAGAAATTCCAGAACCACGAGCTATTACTGAAAGCTTAGTAGAACCAGAGGTTTCAAAAGAACAAGACATTCCTACGCCGCTCCGCAGGAGTAGTAGACAGTCTCATCCACCCGAGAGATACTACAGTTTTCTCATAGACGGGGATAGAGAGGATTGCATCATTGATAGTGATGAGCCTACTAGCTTCCAGCAGGCCATTCAGAGCGTTGACTCAGTAAAATGGCTAGATGCAATGCGGACTGAAATGGAGTCCATGTACACCAACAAAGTATGGACTTTGGACATTGCTCCAGATGGGGTAAAACCCGTAGGATGCAAGTGGATCTTCGAGAAGAAGATTGGTGTAGATGGACAGGTTGAGACCTATAAGGCTAGACTTGTTGCAAAGGGTTTTCGTCAAAGACCTGGTTTGGACTATGACGAAATCTTTTCTCCAGTGGTTATGCTGAAATCCATTCGGATCCTTCTTGCCATCGCTGCCTTCCACGATTATGAGATATGGCAGATGGACGTAAAGACCGCTTTTCTAAATGGAAATTTAGAGGAGTGTGTCTATATGGACTAGCCAGAGGGTTTCATTCAGAGTGGAAGCAGCGAAAAGGTGTGCAAATTACTTAAGTCCATCTATGGACTAAAGCAGGCATCGCGGAGTTGGAACATCTGCTTTGATGAGACAATCAAAGAATTTGGCTTTATCAAAAATCCAGATGAACCATGCATCTATAGTAAATTTGTAGCAAGAACTGTCGTGTTCCTCATTTTATACGTGGATGACATTCTCTAGATAGGAAATGACATTCCTATGCTACAATCTGTCAAAGGGTTCTTGTCACACAGGTTCTCCATGAAAGACCTGGGTGATGCCACTTACATTCTGAGGATCCGGATCCATCGTGATAGATCCAAGAGGATGTTAGGACTTTCGCAGTCCAGGTACATCGACACCATACTGAAAAGATTTAGTATGGAAGATTCCAAGTGCGGTAATCTACCGGCTTGTCACGGGATCACCCTCTCCAAAGAGATGTCTCCCAAGACTGATTTGGAAAGGACCGCATGTTTATTATACCCTACGCTTCTGCGGTAGGCTCTATATTGTATGCGATGTTGTGTACCAGGCCAGATGTAGCTTATGCACTGAGTGTGGTAAGCCGGTATCAGTCAAACCCTGGGGAGAAACACTGGATAGCGGTAAAGAACATTCTCAAGTACCTGAGAAGGACTAAGGAGATGTTCTTGGTGTATGGCGGAAAAGACCTCCAGATCGAGGTCTTTGCTGACTCCAGCTTCCAGAGTGACAAGGATGATTCCAAGTCCATGTCGGGTTATGTCTTTACCCTCAATAGAGGGGCGGTGTGTTGGAAGAGTTCAAAACAGGAAACCGTTGCTGACTCGACGATGGAAGCGGAATATATCGCTGCTGCTGATGCCGCAAAAGAAGCCATCTGGATGAGGCAGTTCTTAACAGAACTTTAGGTGGTTCCGTCCATTGTTGATCCAATACCTCTGTATTGCGACAACAATGGGGCTATAGCTTTAGCGAAGGAACCCAGGTCCCATTAGAAGTCCAGACACATCTTGAGGCGGTATCACCTGATCAGGGAGATCGTGGGACGCTAGGAGATCGAGGTTCGGAGAGTTGCTACGGAAGATAACACTGCTGATCCATTCACGAAGGACTTACCCAAGACTCAGTTCGAGCGGCTGATCGAGATGATAGGTCTTCGATACGCCAGTACATGGCCTTAGTGCAAGTGGGAGATTGATAGTGTATATGCCCTAGAGGCCATTACTGTATCATACTAGTTTGATATTACTTGATGGAAGCTTGGGATATTCACAGTTGTATAGACAATCTTGCTCGAAATGGTAGTATGCTACTTATTTGTTTCTACTTTAATGTGTACATGTGTTTCTTTTTGCATATCGCCTATACACATTAGTAGAGCCCTTAGGATCTTTGGTTGATTACCAGCGTTGTGATGGCAGTCACACTCGTAGGGGCTGGGTAATCCACAAGCACATCCTTATACATGTCCCTAATCGTAGGACTATCGAGACAGGGCATCGATACTCCGGAGTAGACTAGCGTATGCGCTTCTCATCCCAGCAGGGGAGACGGTCTGTCCCACAGCCGTTAGTACGTCGTACTTGAGATAGTATGCGGGTGCTCGTTAGGTTACGAGTACACAGGACAGGACTCGTCGGGAACTGTTGGTTGGTACTATACCTATCGTCAGTTATCAGTTCCCAGGTGACATGAGTACAGCTTAGTCCGCTGACTTGACACTGTCACTTTGCCTCGAGTGTGTTCCCACTGTACTTTGATTACTACCCTACCACGGCTCAAAGGAGTCGTGTAAACAGGTAGTAGTTAGGTGCAGTCCCGAAGCACTTGGAGGCAGTGACGGTAAGACAGGATTCGTCTCTCCCGGTATTGGGGGTTGATATCGCGCTGTGTCTAGGAGAGCCATTACACAAAGTCCCTGGCCAGGGCAAGCGAGATATACTTGTAGGTTATCCAGTGTTGTCTCAGGGTGTTCTGGGCTACACTCCGACATGACTTGTACCGCTATTAGGGGACAGACGTTTACCGCCCCCTAGGCCCGCCATGCGATACTCTCAGACGAACAGACCGGACTGTACGGAGATTGTCACATTCAGGCTCAGTAGGAGTTCGGATGAGTTCACCTCGTCAGTCTTCTTATCGGCATCTACCTGAGGGCCATTACGCACAGCTAGTGCCGCTTGCGGTCTGTGGTTAAACCCACTGCCAGCGTAGTGTCGAGTCTTTAGAGTCCCACACAGAGAGCTATTCGCCTTTGGGCTAAAAGAGTAGAGGCCGCATGGTTTTGCGACAGGGTTCGGTCACATCCGTGCACTTGTGCACGTTTAGTGTCCGGGCAGTTATTACTAGCGGGCTTTGGGTTAAGCCAGATCCTAGTATACGTTTTGGGATTGGTTTTATCTCGTTTGTATTCGTGTTCCCCGGAACGCGGATGCGGGTGTGTATGCACTGTTGACCGAGACAGAGGCAGAGGATTCTCATTAGGGTTGTTGACTGTTGACTTTTGCTAAACCCTAATGAGAATAAGAAATATGATTAATGATAATATTAATTAAGTATTATTGTTCCATGTTTGGGTTGAAAGGTTGACTTTGTTGACTTGTTGACTTTGTTGACCGGTTGACTAGGTTGGACTTGTTGACCATCATCATTACAATGGCTATCATTTCATGGCAAAGACTTTTGCTTGCTTGTTTGTTCACAAATTGCATTTAATGCATGAAATGATATTGCCATTTGATATGATAAGAACCATTACATAATACTCAATTATTATTATTTGTTATGATTATTTTGGATTATGAAGAGGATGGTTGTAAAAGTCTTGCTCATTCTATCATTTGCATTCTCTCTCATGCAAAAGCTCTCCTCTTCCTCTTGCTCTCCCTCTTTCTCTAGTTCAAAGGCAAAAACCTCTCATGTGTTGAGAACCATTTGCCTTGGAGATAAAACCCAAAACACTTCTCTACTCATCCTAGTATACAAGGTCTAGCAAACCAAGTGTTCTAGTTTCCTCTAAATTGAGGTTGGAGCCAAAGGTTGAAGCTTTCGGGTGGATCCATCTTCGGCATAAGGAGACGATGAGGTGAGGCCGATCCGACCACCACAAGGAGTTGAAGAGAAGGAGTTCAAGTTTAGGTATAACCCTTAACCTAGTAGCTAAGCTCTTAGTTAGGTTGTTAGATAGTTTGTTTAACAAAGATCCGTTTTTGAGTCCATGTTACCTCCACCGAAAAAATCGTTTTTTACCATTTCCGCAACCCCAAAGAACCGGGGACGGATAACATGGACTTAGATCCACTAGGCTCCACTTGAAAGTTGAATGAACTTGCTCCAATAACCTTCATGCCGAAGTTGATCCATCTAAAGTCTGTTAATCCAAGCTACCTCTTCACTAAACTCTTTAGTGAAGAAAACACACTAGATCAAAGCGCTAATTTAGTGTAGGATGGTGAAGTAGGGGTGTTGTTTGCTCACTAGGATTCTCACAAGCTCAAGGGTTCACAACTCATGTGAGGGATTGAGCTTAGAGGAGGAGGTGAGGAAAAGGGAAAGAACCAGAGAGAAACTCATCAAATGAGCTCACTTCAAGAAAATGGCTAAGTGTGGAATGAAGTGTAGAATGGCTCATCTAAAGTTCATACATTAATGTAGCATACAATTTTTAACACTTAAAAATTGTTGACATGCTTCAATAGTGAAAGAAAATGAATATAAAATAAAATAAGCCATGCTATACCCATCCCTTCAAAGTCTCCTCATTTTTCATCTCAATTTCTATTTTCTAAAAAATAGAAAAAACCATGTCATGCTTCATATAATATATATATATATATATATATATATATATATATATATATATCACATATATATTAATATATATATATATATAAAGATAAGCATATAATTAGTAAGCAATAATATTAGTCAATATACAATTATATCAAATATAAATATATATCATATTATTAAATCAACACTTGATTTAATAATCTGGTTATGTCACATATAACTGACTAATATCATATATTTGTATATCACATTATCAAATCAATACATGATTCAATAATCCGGTTATATCATATATAACCTAACCGATAACAAATAGCCGCCAGATTACAATACGGTATCTCATACTCGTATTTAATCAGGCCCCTGCACATATCAGCATATCTCCCAGCGAGCTACTATCTCCCTAATCAGGTTATACCGCCTAAGAATATGTCTGGAACTTTGATGGGACCGGGGTTCCTTGGCCAAAGACACAGTTCCATTGTTATCACAATACACGGGTGTTGGATTCTCAATGGATGGAACCTCACCAAGTTCATCTTATGAACTTCTTCATCCAGACAGCCTCATTAGCAGCAGCGTTGGTAGTAATGTATTCATCTTTCATCGTCGAGTCTGCTACGGTATTTAGCTTAGAACTTTTCCAACATACCGCCCCTCCACTAAGGATGAAGACAGAACCTGAGACCTACTTACTGTCGTCATTATCACTTTAGAAGCTCGAATCGATAAAGGAATCCACCTGGAGTTCACCGTTACCATACACCAAGAACATCTCTTTAGTCCTTCTCAAGTACTTAAGAATGATCTTCACAGCCGTGCAGTGTTTCTCCCCAGAATCTGATTGATACCTCCTCATTACACTTAGTGAGTAAGCTACATTCGGTCCGGTACACAACATCGATTGACCCGACTGCCGATGTATAGGGTATCCCTTGCATGCGAGCCCTCTCCAAATCAGTCTTGGGAGACATCTCTTTGTAGAGGGTGATTTCTTAGCAAGTGGGTAAATTACCACGCTTAGAATCTTCCATACTAAACATCTTTAGTATGGTGTCAATGTACCTGGATTGGGACAATCCCAACATCCGTATAGATCTATCTCTATAGATCTTAATCTCCAGGATGTAGGAGGCATCACTTGGATCTTTCATGGAGAACTTTTATTATAAGAAGAGCTTGACCGAGTGTAGCATAGGAACATCCTTTCCTATCAAGAGTATGTCATCCACGTACAATTGGAGGAAGACAGCCTTACTCTCTACTACCTTCTTATATGTACATAGTTCATCTTCATTTTTAATGAAGTCAAACACTTTGACAGCTTCATCTGTTGGTGTATATGCCCTAGAGGCCATTACTGTATCATACTAGTATGTATATTACTTGATGGAAGCTTGGGATATTCACAGTTGTACAGACAATCTTGCTCAATATAGTAGTATGCTACTTGGTTTGTCTCTGCTTTAATGTGTACATGTGTGTTTATTTATTATATCACCTATACGCATTAGTAGAGCCCTTAGGATCTTTGCTTGATTACCGGCGTTGTGATGGCGATCACACTCGTGGGGGCTGGGTAATCTACAAGCACATCCTTATACACGTCCCTAGTCGTGGGAGTATCGAGATAGGGCATCGATACTCCGGAGTAGACTAGCGTATGCGCTTCTCATCCCAGTTCGGGAGACGGTCTGTCCCACAGCCGTCAGTACGTCGTACTTGAGATAGTATGCGGGTGCTCGTTAGGTTACGAGTACACTGGACAGGACTCATCGGGAACTGATGGTTGGTATTATACCTATCGTCAGTTATCAGTTCCCAGGTGACATGAGTACAGCATAGTCCGCTGACTTGACACTGTCACTTCGCCTCGAGTGTGTTCCCACTGTTCTTTGATTGCTACCCTACCACGGCTCTACTGAGTCGTGCAAACAGGTAGTAGTTGGGAGCAGTCCCGAAGCACTTGGAGGCAGTGACGGTTAGACAGGATTCGTCTCTCCCGGTATTGGGGGTTGACATCGCGCTGTGTCTAGGAGAGCCATTACACGAGTAGTCCCTGGCCAGGGCAAGCGAGATATACTGGTAGGTTTCCAGTGTTATCTCAGGGTGTATTGGGCTTCACTCCGACACGACTTGTACCGCTATTAGGGGACTGACGTTTACCGCCCCCCTAGGCCCGCCATGCGATGTATCAGACGAACAGACCGGACTGTACGGAGATTGTCACATACAGGCTCAGTAGGAGTTCGGATGGGTGTACCTCATCGGCCTTCTTATCGACATCTACCTGGGGACCGTTACGTACAGCTAGTGCCGCTTGCGGTCTGTGGTTAAACCCACTGCCAGCGTAGTGTCGAGTCTTTAGAGTCCCACACAGAGAGTTTCCCTGCACTGAGCGAAACGTGTAGAGGCCGTATGGTTTTACGGCAGGGCTGCGATCACTTACGTACACTTGTGTGCGTATGGTGTTCGGGCAGGCAGTACTAGTAGGCTTTGGTTTAAGCCGGATCCTAGTATTGCACGGATGGATTTGTTTTGTCTTCTGTGCATCCGCATTCTACGGAATACGGATGCAGGTGTGTATGCACAGTTTTCTGGAGCGATGAAGGAGGAGGTGCCTCATTAGGGTTTTGGCAGTTGGTTCGGCCAAAACCATTATGTGGCAGGCTCATTAGGGTTTTGACAGTTCGTTTGGTCAAAACCATTATGAGCAGCGGACATCATTTACTAATCCTATTAGTGATAATCTTATGATGGCTAATTGCATTGACCATTTGACCCCGTTGACCCCTCTTGACTTAGTTGACCGGTTGACCGAGTTGACCATTGACTTTCAAGAGGATTCCACACTCTTCTTTTCTTTTCCATTTTCTTTTGGATTATGATAATGGTCATTTCAATTGTAGCCATCAACTTTATCTTGATGGAATTAGTAATGATGTGTTTTTTGCATTATTGCAACCATGGTTAGATTTTCTCTTGGTTAAGCTTATCATAACATTATTCTCTTTCTCTCTCTTGAGAAGAGAAGCTCCATGGTTGCTAAAAACCTCCTTCTTCTTCCTCCTCTTGTTTTCTCCTTTGATCTCATGTGTTGAGAGAAAAAGGTTTTCACTTGACAAACACATCCATACATCCTCTCTACACAACCTAGGGCTTCTAGATTAGCAATCTCCTTGCCCTAGTTACCTCGGCTTGAGGTGGAGCTCGGCGTACATCTCTCGGGTGGATCGTCATCGACTCAAGGAGGCCGCGGAGGTGACCGAAGTCCGGATCAACTTTTGAGCAAGCCATGAAAAGAACAACAAGAAGAGAAGAACATCATAGAAGAACAACAACTAGAAGTGAAGGAGTTCAAGTTGAGGTATAACCCCTAACCGAGTAGATACATCTCTTGTTAGGTTGCTAGTTTATAGTTTAGCAAAGATCCGGCTTTTACGTTCCATGTTACAAACCTTAGAAAAATTTTTGTTTTACCGTTTCCGCAACCCCGAAAGTACCGGGAGAGGTAACGTGGACCTAACAGTGGTATCAGAGCCTAACTAAACATAAACTAGCTTGGTAGTAAAATGTATCGAAGTTCGAAACGGAAAAATCGAAAAAACCAAGTTATGAAAACCTGAGTTTCTGTTAAATTTTTTCTCGTCAAAACAAAATTTATTATATCCCAAAAATTATCTCAGGCTTTTTAGAAGAAACCCACCAAAAACGACACAGTAACTCACCAGATTGGCCGCGCTTCCGCGGCAATAGCTTGCTATTGCCGCGGAAGCGCCGCAGTCTGGTAGAGTTACTGTCTCGTTTTTGGTGCAGTGTGTTTCTGACATGGTTTTAGGTTTTTTCAGATATATTATATATGCCCAGATTTTCCAGAACACAAATTTGTTTTTGGGGGCCTATAATTCCGTATTTTTCCGAACTTCAATATACTTTGACTATAAAGGTTATATCTGTGATGTTCTTATGTATTGAACGTCGGCTAATCGCTATATGTCGATTAGTCGGGGTTATACATATCTGTGATCTGTGATTGTTGTTGATGGTTTGTGTATATGAACTCGTTGGATTGTCGCGGATGAATAGCCGGGGTGGATGTGAGATGAGAGTTTCTTTTTCTTTCATTCATGTAATAAATTTGTAAATTGATGTAATATTATTTGTTTGGCCGCACAACCGGGTCGGGGTTGTAGCCGTCATTGTATAATTCTTTTTACTGTTTTTGCTCCTAGGATAGACCCATGGAGGGGTGCACAAACTACCGGGTAGCTCGAAGTGCCGAGTGGCCTACTCATGGCATTGAGGGAGGTTGCTTCGCTTCGGGTACTTGGCAGGTAGTTTGCCGCACCCGTAGGGGTCTTGGGTGGGGTTTTGGCTATTCATCGCGACCGTGTAATCCGTTTTTCGTTGCAGGCTCGAACGAATTGCGGATTCCTAGTATATCCAAAGTGTTCATCTGTGATCTGGATTGGCTATCATTGCTATATTGCTATATATAATAACTATTTAGGCGTTGCTTATGTTTTACAGCCGCGCTAGCCCAGCCCCCGCTCTGTCGTTAGTTAAGTAACCTAACGGGTGATGACGGGGCCCCGTGGCGAATGCGAATGGCATAAGCGTACGTCATATTTTGGTTGTTTTCTGCAATGGTAGGATTTAAATGATGGGACGCATTAAAAGAACTAATGCAAGAAAATAAACCTAAAAGACGTTGTTGGAACAATTTTTCAAAAAGCTGTTATTGCAAGGACGTTCATCTTTTTGTTTTGCATCGAGGTATTCGGTTATGAATGCCCAGCACCTCAGTCGACGAGGCAAGGGCCGAGATCCCCTCATCGGGAGTGACCCCTTGGACAAAAGGTTTGCGTCAGGGTAATAACTGTTGGAGATAGTGCCCTCAGAGTCAATTATTAGGTCACAGGTACGTGATTGTAATGATTGAGGGAGGACCTATCCCGGTAGGACAGTCTTACTCGAGATGATAGTATGCTATCTGGTTTACCTTTATCATCGTGTACTGTTTTAGGTGACCTGACACGTCGCTATTACACGTTGATAGAGCCCCTAGAATTCTTGCTTGACCACCAGCAGTATGAGGGCGATCATATAAGTGGGAGCTGGGGGTCTACAAGCATATCCTTAAAAGGTCCCTAGTCGTGGGAGTTTCGAGACCGGGCATCGATACTCCATTAGTAGACTAGTGTATACAGTCGAGACCCCGACGAGGGGCGGTGGCCGGTCTCACAAGCCACTGGTGTCAGTTGGATCACCTAAGATGTATACAGGTGCTCATTGGGTTATGAGTACACCGGGCAGGACTCGCCGGGAACATGCTAGTTGGTCATATACCAGACGTCAGATGGCAGTTCCCTGGTGACATGTGTGCAGGTTAGTTCATCGACCTGGGGATCGTCATTTGTCTCGTGTGAGTTCCCACTGTACTTTGATTACTACCCTACCACGGCTCAAAGGAGTCGTGCAAACAGTTTTTAGTTGGGTACAGTCCCGAGCCACATGGAGGCAGTGAGCGTATCTTCAGGGGTTCGTCTCTCCCGGTATTGGGGGTGAGGTCGTGCTGTGTCTAGGAGAGCCATTACACAAAGTCCTTGGCCAAGGCAAGGAGATTTACTGGTAGGTATTCCAGTAGTATCTCAGGGTGTTCTGGGCTACACTCCGACACGACTTGTACCGCTTTTGGGGGTCTGACTTTTACCAACCCCCTAGGCCCGCCATGCGATGCTCATAGACGAACGGACCGGACTGCACGGATATTGTCACTGACAGGCTCAGTTGGGTGTCAGGGTGAGCTTCCTCATCGACGTCCCATTTGGTCAGTACCTGGTAGCCCGTCACGTATTGGCTTATACCTCTGACGTGCTAAGTGGTTAAATCCACAACCGAGGTGTTGACGAGTCTTTAGAGTCCCCCACATTCAGTTACTCAAGCTTTCGGGCGAAAGGCTGTAGAGGCCATATGGAGATATGGCAGGGTTCGATCAGATACGTGCGGTATTGCACGGATCATGATCGGACGGTTTTTACTAGCCGGCTTTGGCTTAAGCCGGATCTTAGTATTTGATAGTGTAGTTTTGTCTTTTTGCATTTGTATCCGGACGGAATACAGATGCGGGTGTGTATGCACAGTATCGGGGTTTTCCTGTAATTTATTACGGGACCAGTTTTCTGGAGTTGCCAGTTTGCATTCCGTTCCGGCCGGTTTTCCTTTGTTCTTTCCCGGCCGGACTTTTCCGATGGAGGGGGTAATTTGCAGTTTTGCAAATTACTTTTTAGGAGGGGGTTTCTTGCATATGTGGGACTTTGATTTGACCATCACCATTCTCTTTACCATCACTTGCATTTAATTGTGATTTGAGAGAGTATGGGTTCGATGTGGATTTGTCACCTTATCTTCTTTAAATTCCTTTTCCTTTACCCACTTGAATTAAAGGGGCCGGCCACTGTGTGGGCTTGATGTATGGTTTTTGTTTGTGAATGGATTATTTTCTTTCATGATTAATTTATGGTGGACCCCTTCCCTTTATGTGTGCTGCTGTGAAGGAATTGTTTTTCTATGGGTATTAATTCATTCACATTTTTCATTCAAAAATGAGAAGGAGCTTGCTTCAATTTTTCTCTGGTGAGCACCAACAGGGGCTGGCCGAGCTCTTTGTTGTATGGATGCTCCATTTTTCTTTAAGCATCCATGGAAAATTCTTGTCCAAAAAAAAAATTCCTCCATCATGGCAACTATACAAAACCCCTAAGAGACAAGGTTCTACATTATTCTACAGCAAATCTTGGGCGCGTCGGCTAGCCAACTTCGCGCCCGAGTTGCCTCGGTATAGAGGCGGGAGCCCGTAAAAGAATCCGGCTACGTGGTGCCCTTCCGGCGAGATGGCGACCACCGGAGTTTTCGCGAGGAGATCGGAGTGGAGATGAAGACCGGAGGACTCGGATCTGTTGGTATATTTCTCTTCCCCTTCTCTTTGTAGTTAGCTAGATTTAGTTTAATGGCCCGATCCGGGTTTAGTGCGCGGTGGTGCCGGTTTGCTAAGTTCGCAAAATTAAAGTTTATCACCGCTTCCGCATTTGGCCGTCGGCCTGACGGCCGGGGCGCCGCCGTGCACTTACAGTGGTATCAGAGCCTCGCCATTAACTTAGTCTAGCTTTGTGTAATGTGTTTGCATTTCCGATCGATCAAAAAGTCCAAAAACCCGTATTTTTTGCACATCAGTTTCTGTCGAATTTTTTTTGAGTCCAAAAATTTTTCAGGTTGTCTCAGAGTGATGTGCAGGGAATTTTAAGGTCACTGTAAAAATTTGGTTCAACGAGCTCATCATACCGCCGCGGAAGGGCGGCCAAACCCCTGTTTTGGCCGCGCTTCCGCCGCGGAGGTAACTGTTCACCCCCCCAAATTTTTGCAGTGTGTTCCTGAGTGATAAATGTGGTTTTTGGAATATTAAAATTGGGCCCAGGTTTTCTGTGGTTGCTACAGTTTTGTTTGGGGGCCCACTTGTTAATGTTTAATCAATCGGAAAATTTTAAACACATTTTTCACAGTATTTACATTATATCTGCGACCGTGAATGTCACTCGATCGGTAAATCCGGTCTAACTGCTATAGCCCGGTTAGACGGATTTGCGAACGTGATTTTCACGTTGATGTTCTATGTATTTGCTGTGATGTTGCGGATCGGTCGTGGGGGATAGCCTGGATGCAATGCTAGTATAGTTTTGTCGTATTATGTACATTTGATATTGCGGGGCGAGCGTCCGACATGTGGACTGCCGTCACTGCCTGTTTGTATTATTCTTTTGGGGCACGACCTGGTTGCGGTCGATGTACCCGGTGTATGTATATTTTACTTTCTGTACTAGGATTACCCCGCGGAGGGGTGCACGGATAGCCGGGTTCTAGAGAGCAGCAAGCCCGCATCTCATGGCATTGGGACGGAGGGGGCTTCACTCTAGGATTGGCGGGCTATTCGCCGCACTCGTAGGGGGTACAGGTTTGACCCAAGAGGGGTGCCCGAGTTACCGGATTCCGTGAAGTGCTGGGTGGTCCATTCACGGTGCTGAAGGGGGCTGCCTCGCTTCAGGTTTTGGCGGGTGACTTGCCGCGCCCGTAGGGGTCTAGGATTTACATTGCACAGGCTATCCAAACGACCAGGGGAACGTCGGGTTTCAGCGGCTCTGTGAAACCCGAGGATCCCAGATATCTGTATTGTTCTGTGATGTTGCATTTCTTTTCATGCCTTGAGCGAAATATAATATATTGGTATATATATTAGTAGATGTTGTATATGTTTTGCATCCGCGCTAGTCCAGTCCCCGCTCTGTCGTTAGTAAGCTAACCTAACGGGTAATGACGGGACCCAGTGGCGAATGCGGATGGCATATACGTACGTCAGTATATTTTCGTTCTTTGTGGTGTGATCATTTGATGGGACTGCGTTGATTCGGATCAATGCAAGTTAAACAAACCTATTCTGATGTTGTTGGAACACTTTTCAAAAAGCTGGTATTGCAAGGACGTTCACTTTTGTTTTGCATCGTGGTATTCATTTGGAATATCCTGCTCCTCAGTCGACGAGGCAAGGGCCGAGATCCCTTCACCGGGAGTGACCCCTTGGACAGAAGTTTGCGTCAGGGCATTAACTTCACTATAGCCGATTACTTTTGCTTTGCACCGTGGTATTCATTTGGAATATCCAGCACCCTATTCTACGGGGAAAGAGCCGAGATCCCTTCACCGGGAGTGACCTCTTTAGTAAAGGTTTTCGTCACTATATTTTCTAAAAAGCTATCCGTTCCTTCAACGATATCAAGTTCATTACGTTAAAGGTTTTCGCCAGAAACCATTCGTAGCCCTCCGTCGTTTCATATGGGTGGTCAATAGTATTCAAGCTGTGTATGTTGGCCAAAGTCAAGGCACAGTGATTGGTAGCTATTGGGGTATTCATATGCAGCATAGATAGATGCGTTGGTTTGGGACAGTCGTGCTGCCATTTTGGCCAAAGTCAAGGGTATGTACGGGTGGATTCAAATTAACCTGGAGAATGACGGGCAGAACTTGACATGTGAATTATGATATGTTGGCCAAAGTCAAGGTCATAAGAGCATGGGGCAGAAATCACATCGGGAGTTTCAAAAGTACTGAAACTTGCCAGATATGCGCATACCTTCTGGAGTGTGATGATATGAGCGGATTCCGTCACGTTATCATGCGATGATAGTTGGATCCCGATTCCCACTGATGAGTTAGTTTACTCCTCGGGTGACCCCGACTAATTCTTCTTTCAGGTTTGGAGGAGAATTTGAGGTACAGTGGGAGGTTTCCAGATTAGATAAATTGGTAACCATTCTGATCTAGGTTAGAGTGCACGCTGAGTGTTTCTTCTCTCTCTCTCTCTGGCAGCGACCATTGACCCGACCCTAAGACTTTGACTCAGTGACCAAGTTGACCGAACCTTCTTAACACTGGCTTTTGGATTGTCAGAGTTGCAAACCTCATTGCCACTCCTACTTTTACCCTTTTCTCCGGGACACCCCGTATTGCTACGAACGTCCACTTCTATTGGACAAAACCATCGTATGGTTAGATACGAACTCGAAGGAATTCGAGGATGGTTTCCGGTTCTGGAGAAAACGGATAGGATTATTCAGTTGTCTTTTCTTTTCACCCTCTCTCAGGTTGCGAGTACTCCTTAGTTTAGGGGTAGTACACCTATTACGCAAATTGGATTGTCTTCTTCCAAACCTTAGGCTGGTGCCGACCGGTAGGGAATGAAGAAAACCAATTAGCATAACGATGGTGTACAGAAGGTATTAAGTTCAGACAAAGCAAGGGATTAGTAAGAGGGCAAAGTAAATTGCAATAGATATTCACGACCAAACCAAATATTTCGTTACCACTCCCACATCACCTTTGTATTTCTCCAGGACACTCCGTATCACTACGAAGATCCACAGTTTATTTGGATACTCCATCGTATGGTTATATACGAACTCGAATGGAACTTGTTCCAGTTCGGGGATGGATTCTGGTTCAGGAGAAATAGGAATAAGGTTTATTCGGTTGTCTTTTATCTTCACCCTCTCTCATTGCGAGTGTTCCTAGGATTGGGACAGTACACCCATTATGATTATTGGATAGTCTTCTTCCAAACCATAGGCCGGTGCCGAACGGTAGGGAAGGAAGAAAACCATTTGGCCTAAAAGGGTGTGCAGAAGGTAAAGACTAAAGACATATGAAGGGATTTGGAGAGGTGGCAAAGAATTATACGGTTACAGTCGTGAATCTGGAAGAGGCATTACTAAGAATACCAGGATACCCCATCGGAACATTTTAATGTTTCAGTCTCACTGTGTACTGTTAAAAGAAAACTGATTTCCCGATTAGATACTTACTCCAGGGTATGTATTTACCAGGTATGATTCTCACATCTGTATGGTTTTACAGATGATGAGTGGGAGTAGGTTATTGGGAATTGGGTGATCATCCTCATTATATCGGGATTCGTTGTAATCGGTGATATTTGAGGAAATCACCTGGGCTGTTTGCCGGTCGGCAAATATTTGGTTTTGAATATCCGCAGTTATGCACCAATTTCAAATTGATATATCTGTACGTCTATTTTCATAGAGTGAGATATACCTTTCTGAAATTATGTCTACGACATTTACCTATATCAGTGGATGGTTAGGTAAGGAGCATTAAACAGCGGTGTAATTCTTCTTAACCATAAGTACAGTTTTCAACCTACGACACACAGTGAATGAGTTATCAGACTCAAGGGACTTATACAGAGTATTGTATGTTGTCCAGTGTCCATTAGGACAGAGGGGTTGGTCCTCATACTATATTCTGTTTACTTTTAACTTCTCTAGTTCTTAGACATGTGTTTCGTAGAAACACAGGGTCTAAGTTTTGAGGAGTTACAGGTATTTGAATGGAGTAGAGAACCAGGTGTAGCAAGTATCGGGATTCTTCAAAGTGATCGAAGATGTAGATACTTGTATTTGGTATTCAGTTGATAGTAATGATTAAGAGATCTTGCTTCTCTTTCAGGTTACTCATAATTGGAAGCATTCCTAAGTTGAGTAACGCTGATCCGCCTCCTTCCATTTAGTTGACATGCACTGGAGACAGTTGCATGATTTGGATCTGGTTCAATTAAATCAGTGCCTCTGTTTCTATATTGGATATAGAACAGTTCATATCTTAACGATGTTAAGGTACGGGGAGTTGTCCGGTTTATGATTAAAACCAGACACTGGACAACTCAAGGCACGTTTCTGTAATGGCTGTTTGTGGGTTGACCCAGGGCATGACGAGGGTTGACTTTCTACCATCTGGATGAACAATAGCGATATTGTTCTAGACTCGCCACAGTTTTATTAAAAATGGATTTTTTTCAGAAAACAGTAGTGGGAGTATGGTAGAACTGGAAGTGATTCCAGAACCACAAACGATTACTGAAGATTTGATAAGGAACCTAAAGATTCAATCTGGATTGACATTCCATTGGCCACTCCGCAGATAAGGTGGGTAACTTCAGGCACCCGAGAGGCACTACGGTAGCCTCAAGGACGGTGACAGGGAAGTTCTTGTTTACCCACAATTGCCATTGCTGTTGTTCCAGGTTACGAGACCCGGCGGGAGGATGAGTATAGCGTCGTTCTAAACCAGTTTTAGAAGTGTACGTCTATATGACTCTGCCAGAGGGTTGTCGTAGTCAGTGGGAGCAGCGGAAGCATTGGTGGACAGGTTGCTTATGTCTATTTATAGACTAGAGCAGATGTAGCGGAGATAGATCATCTATTTCTGACGTGACAGTCATGGGTTTGACTTCATCAGAATAAGGGATGGATCTGTTGAGAAGGTAGTAGGGTGTAATGTCATGGTATTTGGATGACATACACAAAGTAGGAAAGGAAACTCCTATACTACGATCGGTTATACTTTGGTCGTCACACAGTTGTTTCTCCACATAGGAATTGGGTATTATACCAGACATACTGGTTATTAGATCTATGGTTTTAGATCTAGATTTGGGTGGTTTCCCAATCAGGGTACTTGACAGCATTCTAAGAGTATTTAGGATGGACGACTCCTGGCACGGTAGTGTACCTGCAGGTAATGGAGTCACCCTCTCCAAAGGTGTCTTACAGACTAAAGGGGAGAGGGACGTGCATGATTGGCAGATCACTTGCTTAGGCAATTGAGTCAATCATGAGATGTCAAGTACCACACCAGATGTTGTTCTTGCACTAGATGCAATAAGTTGACATTAATCCAATCATGGAGAAACAGTCGGAAGCAGTTTTAGAACATAAGTGAATGTTCTAGGGATATGATAACGACAGCCTCATTCAGGAAACAGTTATCATTCCAGGCTTCCAAGGTGACATGGACGACAAGGAGGTTGTCAGAGTTATTGTTTTCCTTCTGATGAGGGGCAGTATTTTGGACAGGTGGTCCAAGGCAATACTGAGGGAGGCATGGCGCGCAGGATACTGATTAAGTTCAGTTGACGATACAGTCTAAGAAGTTTGGATTTGGAGTTCATTTATGAGCTAGGTCCCATCAGACATCCAGACATATTCTGAGACTGGTATTACTCTTTTCGGGAGATGGTTTTCTCCGCGAACTTGAGATTTAGAGAGACATAGAAAGAAACAACTAAGCGGATCCACTCACTGAGGCTATTCCTCGAACGCAATAGTTCCGCAAACGAGCTTTGTGAGACTGACTAGTAGGGGAGTTGGATGTTCGGTATCACACGGGCTGTGGGTATGCGACATCGCAATAATTAGCCTTGAGTGCAAGTGGGAGATTGTTGGAGATAGTGCCCTCAGAGTCAATTATTAGGTCACAGGTACGTGATTGTAATGATTGAGGGAGGACCTATCCCGGTAGGACAGTCTTACTCGAGATGATAGTATGCTATCTGGTTTACCTTTATCATCGTGTACTGTTTTAGGTGACCTGACACGTCGCTATTACACGTTGATAGAGCCCCTAGGATTCTTGCTTGACCACCAGCAGTATGAGGGCGATCATATAAGTGGGAGCTGGGGGTCTACAAGCATATCCTTAAAAGGTCCCTAGTCGTGGGAGTTTCGAGACCGGGCATCGATACTCCATTAGTAGACTAGTGTATACAGTCGAGACCCCGACGAGGGGCGGTGGCCGGTCTCACAAGCCACTGGTGTCAGTTGGATCACCTAAGATGTATACAGGTGCTCATTGGGTTATGAGTACACCGGGCAGGACTCGCCGGGAACATGCTAGTTGGTCATATACCAGACGTCAGATGGCAGTTCCCTGGTGACATGTGTGCAGGTTAGTTCATCGACCTGGGGATCGTCATTTGTCTCGTGTGAGTTCCCACTGTACTTTGATTACTACCCTACCACGGCTCAAAGGAGTCGTGCAAACAGGTTTTAGTTGGGTACAGTCCCGAGCCACATGGAGGCAGTGAGCGTATCTTCAGGGGTTCGTCTCTCCCGGTATTGGGGGTGAGGTCGTGCTGTGTCTAGGAGAGCCATTACACAAAGTCCTTGGCCAAGGCAAGGAGATTTACTGGTAGGTATTCCAGTAGTATCTCAGGGTGTTCTGGGCTACACTCCGACACGACTTGTACCGCTTTTGGGGGTCTGACTTTTACCAACCCCCTAGGCCCGCCATGCGATGCTCATAGACGAACGGACCGGACTGCACGGATATTGTCACTGACAGGCTCAGTTGGGTGTCAGGGTGAGCTTCCTCATCGACGTCCCATTTGGTCAGTACCTGGTAGCCCGTCACGTATTGGCTTATACCTCTGACGTGCTAAGTGGTTAAATCCACAACCGAGGTGTTGACGAGTCTTTAGAGTCCCCCACATTCAGTTACTCAAGCTTTCGGGCGAAAGGCTGTAGAGGCCATATGGAGATATGGCAGGGTTCGATCAGATACGTGCGGTATTGCACGGATCATGATCGGACGGTTTTTACTAGCCGGCTTTGGCTTAAGCCGGATCTTAGTATTTGATAGTGTAGTTTTGTCTTTTTGCATTTGTATCCGGACGGAATACAGATGCGGGTGTGTATGCACAGTATCGGGGTTTTCCTGTAATTTATTACGGGACCAGTTTTCTGGAGTTGCCAGTTTGCATTCCGTTCCGGCCGGTTTTCCTTTGTTCTTTCCCGGCCGGACTTTTCCGATGGAGGGGGTAATTTGCAGTTTTGCAAATTACTTTTTAGGAGGGGGTTTCTTGCATATGTGGGATTTTGATTTGACCATCACCATTCTCTTTACCATCACTTGCATTTAATTGTGATTTGAGAGAGTATGGGTTCGATGTGGATTTGTCACCTTATCTTCTTTAAATTCCTTTTCCTTTACCCACTTGAATTAAAGGGGCCGGCCACTGTGTGGGCTTGATGTATGGTTTTTGTTTGTGAATGGATTATTTTCTTTCATGATTAATTTATGGTGGACCCCTTCCCTTTATGTGTGCTGCTGTGAAGGAATTGTTTTTCTATGGGTATTAATTCATTCACATTTTTCATTCAAAAATGAGAAGGAGCTTGCTTCAATTTTTCTCTGGTGAGCACCAACAGGGGCTGGCCGAGCTCTTTGTTGTATGGATGCTCCATTTTTCTTTAAGCATCCATGGAAAATTCTTGTCCAAAAAAAAATTCCTCCATCATGGCAACTATACAAAACCCCTAAGAGACAAGGTTCTACATTATTCTACAGCAAATCTTGGGCGCGTCGGCTAGCCAACTTCGCGCCCGAGTTGCCTCGGTATAGAGGCGGGAGCCCGTAAAAGAATCCGGCTACGTGGTGCCCTTCCGGCGAGATGGCGACCACCGGAGTTTTCGCGAGGAGATCGGAGTGGAGATGAAGACCGGAGGACTCGGATCTGTTGGTATATTTCTCTTCCCCTTCTCTTTGTAGTTAGCTAGATTTAGTTTAATGGCCCGATCCGGGTTTAGTGCGCGGTGGTGCCGGTTTGCTAAGTTCGCAAAATTAAAGTTTATCACCGCTTCCGCATTTGGCCGTCGGCCTGACGGCCGGGGCGCCGCCGTGCACTTACAATAACTTCACCATAGTCGATTATTCTTGCTTTGCATCGAGGTATTCGTCTTACGAATGCCCAGCACCTCACTCGACGAGGAAAGAGCCGAGATCCCTTCACAGGGAGTGACCTCTTTAGCAAAAGTTTTCGCCACTATGTTTTTCAAAAGGATGTATCACGTTCCTTCAACGATATCAAGTTCATTACGTTAACGGGTTTTTCGCCAAAAACCCAGCCGTAGCCCTCCGTCGTTTCTTATAAGTTATACTTAGTATTCGTGCTGCGTTTGTTGACTGTGTCAAGGCGCAGTGAATGGTAGCTAAGTGTAGCTTATTTGCTGGATACAAAGTGATTGGTTAGGACATTTGTAGAACCTTGTTGACTGTGTCAAGGGTTATGCAGGTGGGTTTAATGCAATCAAGATAATGACGGGATGAACTTGACTAGGACCTTTTGATTTGTTGACTGTGTCAAGATCACTTGGGTCCTAGGGGCAAAAACCACATCGGGAGTTTCAAAAGAACTGAAACTTGCAGATTTAGCATACCTTCTGGAGTGTGGTGACTAGAGTGGATTCCATCTAGGTTATCACACAATGACAGTTGGATCCCGATCCCACTGATGAGTTGGTTTACCCTCGGGAGATTATTTCACTTAACGATCAATGCTATAAACCTAGTAGGTGTCTAGAAAGGTGTTAGCGGGGTTACGCCCCCAGGGAAAAGAGGTTATTTAATTAAGGAACTTCGCGAAAGCGTTGGAAAACCTCCCTCGAAGTACCGACACTAGCCTGGCTGAAAGGTTAAGCAAGTATTGTGACGTGAATTAAAACCCGGCTAGTTCTTCTTTTAAAAGGTTTTAAGAAGAATTTGAGTAAACAGTGGGAGACATCCTGGTTAGATAAATTAATAAACCAATCTAATCTTGCAAGAGCATACGCTGAGTGTTTCTTTTCTCTCTCTCCAGGCAGCAACCTTTTCACGCCCTAATCAAGATAATAAAATGTATCGCTTGACCGATCCGAATTCTCATTCGGGACTGGGGAAAGTTGGTTCAGCTCTAACTTGTGACAACAGTCATGAGTATGAGAATGGGAAAGAGGAAAGTATGGATTTCCAGGATACCCAGTTGAAGAAGAAGCATGGTTTTGCATCTACTTCAGGTGTTCTTGTAATTGAGAACTGTTTTACGGTCAGCCCTACCTCCTGGGTACTTGATACCGGATCAGGATCTCATATCTGTAATTTATTGCAGGGACTGAGAAAAAGTAGGAAAGTTGCACCGGGTGATATGTCGCTCAGAGTAGCGAACGGAGCACAAGTTAATGCGGCAGCCGTCGGTGAATATCACCTAGTATTGCCTAATGGCAAGACTATGATTTTGAACGATTGCTACTATGTACCCTCCATGGTTTGCAACATCATATCAGTTTCTTTACTCGATAAAGATGGATATGACTTTGTTCTTGAAAAGAATATCATGAACATTTACCTTCATAAGGTACTGGTTGCAGAGGGTACACTGTGTAATGGTATCTACGTTCTAAATCAGAATACAGTTCTCAATATACAAAACACACGCAAGAGGAAGAATTCAGATACGAATGAATCCTACTTGTGGCATTGTAGGCTTGGTCATATCGGAGAGAAAAGACTGAGTAAGTTGCATAAAGATGGACTCTTGAATACGTTCGAGTTTTCATCTTATGAAACTTGTCAGTCTTGTCTCAAAGGGAAGATGACCAAATCTCCGTTCACCGGACATGGAGAAAGAGCAAGAGAGCTCTTGGGACTCATACACAGTGATGTGTGTGGTCCGATGTCTATACATGCAAGGGGTGGGTTCTCGTACTTCATCACATTCACTGACGATCTCTCTAGGTTCGGATATGTGTATCTGATGAAACACAAATCTGAAGCTTTTGAGAAATTCAAGGAATTCAGAAAGGAAGTAGAGAACCAGATTGGCAAAAGTATCAAGATCCTCCGGTCTGACAGGGGAGGGGAGTACTTAAGCACGGAATTCCTAGATTACTTAAAAGAGAATGGTATTCTCTCTCAGCTTACTCCTCCTTATACACCACAGCACAACGGTGTATCGGAGCGGAGGAATCGTACCCTACTGGATATGGTTCGCTCCATGATGAGTAGTGCTGAGTTACCTCTTTCATTCTGGGGATATGCACTTCAAACTGCAGCACATCTATTGAATCAAGTTCCATCCAAATCCGTGCCTAAGACTCCGTATGAAATATGGAGTGATAAAAGTTTGTATCTTAAACGTATTAAGATTTGGGGTTGCCCAGCTTATGTCAAAAAGCAGAACCCAGACAAACTTGAGGCACGGGCTGTCTTGTGTAAGTTTGTGGGATACCCAAAAGATTCAAGTGGGTATCTATTCTACCATGCAGAGGAACAGAAGATAATTGTTTCAAGAAATGCCACATTTTTAGAAAAAGAATTTCTTGTTAAAAACATTAGTAGCAGCACGGTAGAACTGGATGAAATTCCAGAAACACAAGCTTTAACAGAAAATTTGGAGGAACCGCTAGATTCAATAACCCCAAACGAACCTCAGCCACTCCGCAGATCTGGTAGGATTTCTCATCCGCCCGAGAGATACTACGGTTTTCTCATAGACGGGGATCGAGAGGATTGCATCTTGGAAGAAGATGACCCTACCAGTTTCAGGCAGGCCATTATCAGTAGGGACTCTGATAAGTGGCAGGAAGCAATGCAATCCGAAATGGAGTCCATGTACGCCAATAAAGTGTGGACCTTGGATATTGCTCCATCTGGGGTAAAACCCGTTGGATGCAAATGGATCTACAAAAGGAAACTTGGTGTAGATGGGCAGGTGGAAACCTATAAAGCTAGACTCGTTGCAAAAGGTTTCCGTCAAAGACCTGGTTTGGACTATGACGAGACTTTTTCTCCGGTGGCTATGCTCAAATCCATTCGGATCTTACTTGCCATTGCTGCCTTCCATGACTATGAAATCTGGCAGATGGATGTGAAGACGGCTTTCCTAAACGGTTGTTTGGAAGAGTGCGTTTACATGGATCAACCAGAAGGTTTCGTAGACAGTGGGAGCAGCGGAAAGGTGTGCAAGTTGCTTAAATCCATTTATGGATTAAAGCAGGCATCGCGGAGCTGGAACATCTGTTTCGATGAGGCAATCAAGGAATTTGATTTCATCAAGAACGAAGATGAACCCTGTGTTTATAAGAAGATTGTAGGACGAACTGTCGTGTTCCTAGTCTTGTACGTGGACGACATTCTTTTGATAGGAAATGACATTCCTATGCTACAATCGGTCAAGCTGTTTTTGTCACAAAGGTTCTCCATGAAGGACCTGGGTGATGCCTCGTACATTCTGGGGATCAAGATCTATAGAGATAGATCCAAGAAACTATTGGGACTTTCGCAGTCCAGGTACATAGAGACCGTACTAAAGAGATTTAGTATGGAGGATTCCAAGCGCGGTAACATACCCGCATTGCACGGAATTACCCTCTCCAAGAAGATGTCTCCTAAGACTGACGAGGAGAGGGTTCGCATGAGCACTATACCCTACGCTTCGGCGGTAGGATCTATAATGTATGCGATGCTATGTACAAGACCAGATGTAGCTTACGCGTTGAGCACGGTAAGCCGGTATCAGTCGGACCCAGGGGAGGACCACTGGACAGCAGTGAAGAACATTCTCAAGTACCTGAGAAGGACTAAGGAGATGTTCCTGGTTTACGGTAATGGAGACCTCAGGGTCGAGTCCTTTACCGATTCAAGCTTCCAGAGTGACAAAGATGACAGCAAGTCCGTCTCGGGTTTTGTGTTTACCCTCAACGGAGGGGCGGTATGTTGGAGGAGTTCCAAGCAGGATACCGTCGCAGACTCGACGATGGAGGCTGAATACATTGCTGCAAGCGATGCCGCAAAAGAAGCGGTCTGGATTAAGAAGTTCATTAGTGAACTTCAGGTGGTTCCGTCCATTGTTGACCCAATACCTTTGTATTGCGATAACAATGGGGCTATAGCTTTAGCGAAGGAACCAAGGTCCCATCAGAAATCCAGGCACATCTTAAGGCGGTATCACCTGATCAGGGAGATCATTGATCGACAGGAGATCGAGGTGCGGAGAGTGGACACAAAGGACAACACTGCGGACCCATTCACGAAGGCTTTACCCCAGACTCAGTTCGAGCGGCTGATCGAGATGATAGGTCTTCGATACGCCAGTACATGGCCTTAGTGCAAGTGGGAGATTGTTGGTGTATATGCCCTAGAGGCCATTACTGTATCATACTAGTATGTATATTACTTGATGGAAGCTTGGGATATTCACAGTTGTACAGACAATCTTGCTCAATATAGTAGTATGCTACTTGGTTTGTCTCTGCTTTAATGTGTACATGTGTGTTTATTTATTATATCACCTATACGCATTAGTAGAGCCCTTAGGATCTTTGCTTGATTACCGGCGTTGTGATGGCGATCACACTCGTGGGGGCTGGGTAATCTACAAGCACATCCTTATACACGTCCCTAGTCGTGGGAGTATCGAGATAGGGCATCGATACTCCGGAGTAGACTAGCGTATGCGCTTCTCATCCCAGTTCGGGAGACGGTCTGTCCCACAGCCGTCAGTACGTCGTACTTGAGATAGTATGCGGGTGCTCGTTAGGTTACGAGTACACTGGACAGGACTCGTCGGGAACTGATGGTTGGTATTATACCTATCGTCAGTTATCAGTTCCCAGGTGACATGAGTACAGCATAGTCCGCTGACTTGACACTGTCACTTCGCCTCGAGTGTGTTCCCACTGTTCTTTGATTGCTACCCTACCACGGCTCTACTGAGTCGTGCAAACAGGTAGTAGTTGGGAGCAGTCCCGAAGCACTTGGAGGCAGTGACGGTTAGACAGGATTCGTCTCTCCCGGTATTGGGGGTTGACATCGCGCTGTGTCTAGGAGAGCCATTACACGAGTAGTCCCTGGCCAGGGCAAGCGAGATATACTGGTAGGTTTCCAGTGTTATCTCAGGGTGTATTGGGCTTCACTCCGACACGACTTGTACCGCTATTAGGGGACTGACGTTTACCGCCCCCCTAGGCCCGCCATGCGATGTATCAGACGAAAAGACCGGACTGTACGGAGATTGTCACATACAGGCTCAGTAGGAGTTCGGATGGGTGTACCTCATCGGCCTTCTTATCGACATCTACCTGGGGACCGTTACGTACAGCTAGTGCCGCTTGCGGTCTGTGGTTAAACCCACTGCCAGCGTAGTGTCGAGTCTTTAGAGTCCCACACAGAGAGTTTCCCTGCACTGAGCGAAACGTGTAGAGGCCGTATGGTTTTACGGCAGGGCTGCGATCACTTACGTACACTTGTGTGCGTATGGTGTTCGGGCAGGCAGTACTAGTAGGCTTTGGTTTAAGCCGGATCCTAGTATTGCACGGATGGATTTGTTTTGTCTTCTGTACATCCGCATTCTACGGAATACGGATGCAGGTGTGTATGCACAGTTTTCTGGAGCGATGAAGGAGGAGGTGCCTCATTAGGGTTTTGGCAGTTGGTTCGGCCAAAACCATTATGTGGCAGGCTCATTAGGGTTTTGACAGTTCGTTTGGTCAAAACCATTATAAGCAGCGGACATCATTTACTAATCCTATTAGTGATAATCTTATGATGGCTAATTGCATTGACCATTTGACCCCGTTGACCCCTCTTGACTTAGTTGACCGGTTGACCGAGTTGACCATTGACTTTCAAGAGGATTCCACACTCTTCTTTTCTTTTCCATTTTCTTTTGGATTATGATAATGGTCATTTCAATTGTAGCCATCAACTTTATCTTGATGGAATTAGTAATGATGTGTTTTTTGCATTATTGCAACCATGGTTAGATTTTCTCTTGGTTAAGCTTATCATAACATTATTCTCTTTCTCTCTCTTGAGAAGAGAAGCTCCATGGTTGCTAAAAACCTCCTTCTTCTTCCTCCTCTTGTTTTCTCCTTTGATATCATGTGTTGAGAGAAAAAGGTTTTCACTTGACAAACACATCCATACATCCTCTCTACACAACCTAGGGCTTCTAGATTAGCAATCTCCTTGCCCTAGTTACCTCGGCTTGAGGTGGAGCTCGGCGTACATCTCTCGGGTGGATCGTCATCGACTCAAGGAGGCCGCGGAGGTGACCGAAGTCCGGATCAACTTTTGAGCAAGCCATGAAAAGAACAACAAGAAGAGAAGAACATCATAGAAGAACAACAACTAGAAGTGAAGGAGTTCAAGTTGAGGTATAACCCCTAACCGAGTAGATACATCTCTTGTTAGGTTGCTAGTTTATAGTTTAGCAAAGATCCGGCTTTTACGGTCCATGTTACAAACCTTAGAAAAATTTTTGTTTTACCGTTTCCGCAACCCCGAAAGTACCGGGAGAGGTAACGTGGACCTAACATCATCGAAATAGATGTTCCATTTCCGCGATGCCTGCTTTAATCCGTAGATGGATTTAAGCAGCTTGCATACGTTTTCGTTGCTCCCACTGTCTATGAAGCCCTCTGGTTGTGTCATGTACATGCTCTCTTCTAAATCACCATTTAGAAAAGCGGTCTTGACGTGCAACTGCCAGATTTCGTAGTCATGGTATGCAGCAACGGCAAGTAGGATCCTGATGGACGTAAGCATAGCCACTGGAGAAAATGTTTCATCATAGTCGACACCTGGTCATTGACAAAAATATTTTGCTACAAGTCTAGCTTTGAAAGTCTCAACTTTTCCATCAACACCAATTATCTTCTCAAGATCCACTTGCGCATGATGAGTTTTACCCCTTCAGGAGCAACTTTCAAAGTCCATACTTTGTTGGTGTACATGGATTCCATCAAATATCTCATAGCATCTAGCCATTTCATAGAGTCTCCACTTGTGATGGCCGGCTCCAAACTAGTTGGGTCATCATCTTCCATGATGCAATCCTCGCTCCCACCGTCTATAAGAAAACAATAGTATCTCTCATATGGATAAGGAACCATACTAGATCTGCAGAGTGGCTGAGGTTCGTCGGAGACTATTGAATCCTTCGGTTCTACTAAATTGTCAGTTATAGTTTGTATAGCCAGAACTTCTTTCAGTTCTACCTCATGACCACTAATCTCTTTGACAAGAAATTCCTTTTCTAAAAAGGTGGCATGTCGAGAAACAAACACCTTTTGTTCCTCGGTGTGGTAGAAGATATACCCTCGCGAATGTTTGGGATATCCTACAAACTTGCACAGAACTGACCTTGCTTCAAGCTTGTCCGGATTTTGCGTTTTAACATAGGACAGACAACCCCATATCTTAACTCGTTTAAGAGATGGTCTCTTCCCATTCCATATCTCATATGGAGTGGTAGGCAATGGATTTGGTTGGAACACTATTCAATAGGAATGCAGCTATCTCAAGTTCATAACCCCAAAAGGAAATAGGCAACTCAGCATTACTCATCACAGAGTGCACCATATCTAATAGGGTGCGATTCCTCTGCTCCAAAATACCGTCGTGATGTGGTGTATACGGAGGAGTAAGCTGAGAGAGAATCCCATTCGCTTTTAAATAATCCAGGAACTCCATGCTTAAGTATTCTCCTCCTCGATCATATCGAAGAATTTTAATACTTTTATCCATCCGGTTCTCAACTTTGTACTTATATTCCTTGAATTTCTCAAAAGATTCAGATTTGTGTTTCAACAGGAACACATGTCGGTATCTTGAGAGATTATCGGTCCCAAGAGTTCAGTAGCTCTTTCTCCATGTCCAGTAAACAGAGATTCGGTCATTTAGCATTTGAGACATGACTGGAAAGTTTCATAAGATGTAAATTCGAACGGATTCAAATATCCATCCTTATGCAACTTAGCCAGTCTTGTCGCATTGATATGATCTAGTCTACAATGCCACAAGAAGGCTTCATTCATTTATGAACTGTTCCTCTTGTGTGTATTCTGTATACTTAGAACTGTTTTGTGATTTAGAACGTATATAACGTTATACAACATACCATACCCAATCAACACTTGATTTAGGATAACATTTACAACATTTTTGGTACGAAATAACAGTCGCTCGGAATCATTATGTTACCACTTGGTAATACAAGATGATATTCGCCAACTGCTTTGGCTGCAACAATTGCACCATTCCCTCCTACTAGAGACTTATCACCCTTTCTCAATTCTCTACCTCTCTTTAGCCCATGTAAAAAATTACATATATGGGATCATGATCCGGTATCCAATACCCAGGACGTAGAGTTAACTGAGAAACAGTTCTCGGTAAAGAACACACCCGAAGAATATACATCAACATGCTTATTCTTCGTTTGGGTGGAGTGGGAATCCGGATATTCCCCTATTCCTTGCTAGGACTTATGACAACCATAAGATAGAGCAGAACCTAACCCAGTATAATAAGTGGGTTCGGTCAGTACATCCATATTATTACCTTGATTAAGGCATGTCATTGGTCGCTACCAGGAGAGAGAGAAGGATAATCACTTTGCGTGCGCTCTTTGCAAGATTAGAATGGTTATTATTTTATCTAATCAGGATGGCTCCCACTGTTTTTTTCAAATCTTCCTTCAAACCCTAAAAGGTAAGATTAGCCAGGATTAATTATGCCCTACAAGTTTTCCAATCGTTCGGCCAGGCAGGTATTGGTACTCCGAGGGAGTCTCCCTATGCTTTCATATGGAACTAATTAAATAACCTCGTTTTCGTAGGGGCATCACCCCATTAACACCTTTCTTAGAAACCTAATGGATCGGCTAATTGTAAATGCAAAACTCTCTAAGGAGTAACTCTTACTCGCAGTGGGTATCAGGATCCAACTATCATATAGAAGGTATGCAATCTCATTGCAAATTCCAACACTTGAAATTCCCAATATTGTTTTTGCCCCTAGCTTCCTATGTCCTTGACGGAGGCTAACAAACTATAGGCCGGTAGTCAAGTTCAACCCGTTCATTTCTTGATTGAATTAAACCCACCCGCATGACCCGTGACGGAGGCTAACAAAATCGCATGACTACCCTAATCCAATCGCATCACATGCTGCAGATAAGCACTAATCAGCTACCGCACACTATGTCTTGACAGAGGCCAACAAACACAGCATGAATATTAAATAACACTTATCT
Source organism: Agapanthus africanus (assembly GCA_030015575.1). NCBI lineage: Eukaryota > Viridiplantae > Streptophyta > Magnoliopsida > Asparagales > Amaryllidaceae > Agapanthus > Agapanthus africanus. Next base: position 221,794,667 of record CM057348.1, on the reverse strand, counting down.
GAAATGACGGAGGGCTACGTTGGTTTTTAAGAAAAGTTTTAGCGTAATGAACTTGATATCGTTGTAGAATCTAGTGATTAGAAAATGAGTGATTTAAGCTCCGCTTTTAAAATCAAGTAGTTTTAAAAAACAAACCGAATAGCTTTTACTATCTTTTGCTAAAGAGGTCACTTCCGGTGAAGAGATCTCGGCTCTTTCCTCATCAAATAAGGTGTTGGATATCCATCAAGGAATACCACTATACAAAGCAAGAGCTACAGAAGCTATGATGATAAACCGAGTGGGTTGTAGTATTTGCCAGTTTTGCTAAAGAGGTCACTCCCGGTGAAGGGATCTCGGCTCTTTCTTCATCGAATGAGGTGCTGGATATTCATCTAGGAATACCACTATGCAAAAAAAAAAACTAGAGTTGCCTTTTTAAAAACTTTTATTTCTACAACATCTTTAGGTTTCTTCTCTTTTCATTAATCTCATTAGTGATGTCCCATCATTTAATGTTTCTTAAACAACACAGAAAATGAAATGAAAATAGAACGTACGCTTATGCCATCCGCATTCACCACGGGGCCCCGTCATGCAATGTTAGGTTACTTAACGAACGGCAGAGCGGGGGCTGGACTAGCACGGGTGCAAAACATAAGTAATGTTTATTATATATATCATGTATATATATAGCATTCGTGTAACATTTCAAAAATCTAAAATATTATTTTTGGAAATTTAATATTAAAATAATATATTTTGCGAAAACTACCCGATTTGCGAAATTGGGATTTTCGTAAAGTGGTATAAGTGTATACCAATATTTGGGAATTTATCGGAGAAAAAAATGATTTATTTATTTTAATGATATTTATCGGATTTTCGGTCAAATCCGTGTTTTCACATTTTTCCGTGACTTGTGAACATGTCATGTGCATGTGGTGTTTGTGCACATTGTTATTTTGTTGTGACTTGTGAGTTAAAGAGAAATGTAAAGAGAGAAGAGTTTGAGTGTGAATAGAATCAATTTGATGCCATGGACAAAAGAGATATTTGTGAAAGAAACAAGAATAGATATTTATGAGGGGTGAGTGTAGGAGGGGGTGAGGCTAAGAGAGAGAGAGGGGGGGTTACTTGGATGCCCATTCCTTCATCCTCCCCATTATTTCTTCACAATTCATTTTTTCCATCACATCCTCACTACCCCATTGCCGCATCTCCAAATACTTGCCAAAACCTTATGCCTCTTTCACTAAAAACTTACACACACCTATTCTAAGACCTTAGAACCAACCAAGTTTGGATTTTGAAGACATGGACAACTCAAGAAAGTTCTATGGTTGCAAATAAGATAATCCATACACTTTAGTTTAGTTTTTGGTGTTAAATATCGTATTTTTAGTTAGAAATTGAGTTAATTAGGTTATCGATTATAGAAAATTATACGTTGCTGTCTAATTGTCAATTGAGGTGTAGGGAATATTTACAAGACCTTAGAGAGTGTTCTCTTAACCTGGAATTGAGTTTAGAACCCGATACACGAAATTAGAATTGTTCTGTGTCGGTTTTGTGAAACCTTAAGGCCTACAGGGAATCTGGGATGACCTGGGAAGTTTCTGAGAAAAACAAACAACTCCCGAGACCTATTTAAGACACTAGGAGTCCACCCTGAGAAGACGGACCCATACAGAGTTGAACGGGCCGAGCTCGCCAGATTTTTGGTGTATGTGGCCGGCCCCTTGGTGGTGGTTGGTGCTGGAATTGGTCCAGTAGCACACACATTCCATATACTACACCCTATGCTTGTTTGTTTAGCTACAGTTGACCTGAACCAAAATCTGGGAGCTATTGTACGTGGTTTTTGGTTATGTTTTCCGTATTTTGGAATTCTTGGTTTTAGTATTTGATATTGTATTGGGTTGTTGGATATTTATACGTCGACGATGAGGGTTGTTGGTTGGTTTGCATGCGTAGGCTATAGGTTCTAACCTATGAGCGCACCGCATGCCGTATTGGATTTCGGAACTTGATATTAATAGCTTTGCGATTTCGTATTGAATGTAGGTACCTTCGCGTGGATTCCAAGACGACGAAGCGCATCGACTACGGCTAAGCAAGGAGTTTAGCAGGTGAGTAGATTTATATCTATGGGGAAGTCGGGTGGATAGCGTATAGCACCCCCGCAAACATTGATATGGAAGATCGTTTGATTATTATATCCTGATAAATTATATGCGACGGACATGATTATAGGATTTAATAACGATAATATGATAAAAGTTGACACTAATGAACATGGTGACATATGAGAGTATGAAATGAGAAGTGAATCATAATAGGTACAAATTGAAAGAGAACGAGTATACGATATAATATGATGACTTAGTGTGATATGCCGTTATAGGGATGCGGGTCGATATGAGATAGTTGATACCTTTTTCGGTCCACGATATGAGATTGATACGGATGTGACGTGGGATATAGGTATATAGATATATATAATGTTGTGAATCTTGAGTGATATGTCGTTCGTTGGATTATACCGTACGTGATGTTGTGAGGCTGGATGCCGATTGATAGATTCACCGACTCGGATATATTGTAGACACGTATACATTATAGCGTTTCGCTTACGATGTACCTTATGCTACACTCATGATGTTCGAATTGCATTACATATACATGTGCTAGTACACCTACACCGTTATCGATGATGTGTATGTTATACATACACAGATTGGCCGGCTCACACACCTTCATCATTGATAATTGCTATGTCACTACACAGTAGAATTGCTACATCATGCCATGATATACTTGCTATGTTCATATCACTATGCTATGTTGCATGATATACTTGCTATGTTCATATCACTATTCCATGTTGCATGATATACTGATATTCTTACATTCTGTTATATGTTGCATACATCATGCTTTATGATTATAAGCATTGAGATATGCTATTTTCATAAGATTCTGGATTTGAGAACCGTGGTTATGTTTCAAAGGAAGTATGTATTGTTTTAAAAACCCAGTTTCTCTTGATATGATATTTCAGTGCGTCCACCATGTGTTTTCTTAGTTCTGAGATTGATATGTGAAACCCGAGGCGAGGAGTGGACAAGGCCGTTTGCGGGTACATGGTGGACCCGGTATGGTACCCCGGGGCAAGAAAGGTATGTCGATGGATTAGCCGATGAGCCTGGCAGGGGAGGTGCACTGCCTAACGGTGATAGTATTTGGACTCGGCGGATATCTGGAGGATACCGACCGGAGTTATAAGATGAGATAGGCCGATTCGTACTGCCGGAGCCCGCGGGCCGATTCCGTAGATGGAGCCTATGGTTTCGTGATGTTGCGAGTGTCGATGTTGGACACTCAGGTTCTATGAGACTTACAGATTTGAGGGCCGATCTAAGGATGCGGTGCCTGAGCTATGAGGATTTACGTGTCAATGTTGGACACGGGTTTCATGATGTTTCGAGTGTCGATGCTGGATACTCAGGTTCCATGATTTTGATGTGTCGCGAGGGACACACATTGATTTATATCCTTATATTTACCTGCATATGCTTTCAAGATATTTACATGCATGATATTGTTGTGTCATTGGTTGACACGTAGATGTGATCCACATGCATACAGGCATTGATTATATGGTTGGATGAGATCTACTTGCTGATAGGCATTGATTATATGTTGGCACATATGCAGATACGGTCACCCTAGATATCATAGTAATACCTTTATGATATAGTTGACTTAAGAATCGTTGTTTATTTCGATTTCTACCTGATGATATTTTTTACTCACGAGTTGGCAATGTAAGTGCACGGCGGCGCCCCGGCCGTCAATCCGAGGCCAAAATGCGGAAGCGATGTTTTACTTTAAGCTTTATAACCGGCACCACCGCGCACAAAAATCCCGGATCGGGCCATTAATCTAATGCTAGCTAACTAAAGAACGGGTAGAGAGATAAACCGAGCGATACGTGTCCTCCGGTCATCTCGTCGTTGTCCCGATCTCCCTGCGGAATCTCCGGTCTCCACCTCCTCGCCGGAAGGGCACCACGTCGCCTGCTTCTTTTACGGGCTCCCACCTCTGGACCGAGGCAACTCGGGCATGAAGTTGGCGAACCGACGTGCCCAAGGTTGCTGTAGGTTAACTGTAGAATACTTTGTCTCTTGGGGTTTGTATGGAGTTGCCATTTTGGTGAAGGTAGAGGAATAGACTTTTTGAGATGAAGGTAAATGGATTTTGTGCAAACCAAAAGACCAATTTTCCCACTCCCAAAATTTGGGACAGCCCCATGAAGCTTGGCCGGCCCTTTCATGGTGAAGGGAAAAATAGAGTGGAGAGAAAAGAATGAGGGAGCCACAGTAATACAAGGGAGAGCAAGAGAAAAGGCTATCATCCATGAGAGAGAAAATGTGATGATGACAAAACAATGATCACAAACAAGAACCTCACTCCATCAACCATCATCACTACACAAGTCAAGCCATGATGACTAAAAGAAAGTCAAATGAAATCAAATGATGGTGCAACCATCATGAAGCAATAATATGCAAAGACCACCCTCCAAAATGCTTATTTGCACAAATGCAAATAAACCCTCCTCCACCAATCTTCAGCCAATGAAAGATACAAAAAAATATGGCCGAAACGGAAAACAACCTGGCAACTCCAAAAACTGATCCCGTAATAAATTACAGGAAAACCCCGCTACTGTATATACATACCCGCATTTGTATTCCGACCGAATACAAATGCAATGAGACAAAATCTACACTGTAAAATACTAGGATCCGGCTTAAATCAAAGCCTGCTAGTATAATCCGTCCAATCATGATCCGTGCAATACCGCACGTATTGGATCGAACCCTGCCATATCTCCATACGGCCTCTACAGCGTTTCGCCCGAAACTTGAGCAACTGTCTGTGGGGGACTCTAAAGACTCGTCAACACCTTGGTTGTGGATTTAACTACTAGCACGTCAGAGGTATTAGCCATACGTAACGGGCTACCAGGTATTGACCAAAAGGGACGTCGATGAGCAAACTCATCCTGACACCCTACTGAGCCTGTCAGTGAAAATATCCGTACAGTCCGGTCCGTTCGTCTATGAGCACCGCATGGCGGGCCTAGGGGGTTGGTACAAGTCAGACCCCCAAAAGCGGTACAAGTCGTGTCGGAGATCAGCCCAGAACACCCTGAGATACTACTGGAATACCTACCAGTAAATCTCCTTCCTTGGCCAAGGACTTTTCATGTACTGGCTCTCCTAGACACAGCGCGACCTCACCCCCAATACCGGGAGAGACGAACCCCTGAAGATCCGCTCACTGCCTCCATGTGGCTCGGGACTGTACCCAACTAAAACCTGTTTGCACGTCTCCTTTGAGCGTGGTAGGGTAGTAATCAAAGTACAGTGGGAACTCTCACGAGTCAAATGACGATCCTCAGGTCGATGAACTAACCTGCACACATGTCACCAGGGAACTGCTATCCGACGTCTGGTATAAGACCAACTAGCATGTTCCCGGCGAGTCATGTCCGGTGTACTCATAACCCAATGAGCACCTGTATACATCTTAGGTGAACCAACTGACACCAGTGGCTTGTGAGACCGGCCACCGCCTATCGTCGGGGTCTTGACTGTATACACTAGTCTACTCTGGAGTATCGATGCCCTGTCTCGAAACTCCCACGACTAGGGACCTTTTAAGGATGTGCTTATAGACTACCAGCTCCCATGTATATGATCGCCCTCATACTGCTGGCAGTCAAGCAAGAATCCTAAGGGCTCTATCAATGTGTAATAGCGACCTGTAAGGTCACCTAAAGCAGTACACGATGATAAAGATAAACCAGATAGCATACTATCATCTTGAGTAAGACTGTCCTACCGGAATAGGTCCTCCCTCAATCATTGCAATCACGTGCCTGTGATCCAATAATTGACTCTGAGGGCACTATCTCCAACAATCTCCCACTTGCACTCAAGGCTAATGATTGCGATGTCGCATACTCACAGCCCGTGTGATACCGAACACCCAACTCCTCTACTAATCAGTCTCACAAAACCCGTTTGCGAAACTATTGCGTTCGAGGAATAGCCTCAGTGAGTGGATCCGCTGTGATGTTTCTTTTTATGTCTCTCTTAATCTCATGTTCGTGGAGAAACCCATCTCCCGTAATGAGCAATACCTGTCTTAGAATGTGTCTGGATTTCTGATGGGACCTAGCTCATAAATGAACTCCAAATCTAAACTTCTTAGGCTGTATCGTCAACTGAACTTAATCAGTATCCAGTGCCATGCCTCCCTCAGTATCCACTTGGACCACCTGTCCAAAATACTGCCCCTAGTCAGAAGGAAAACTATAACTCTGACAACCTCTCTGTCATCCATGTCACCTTGGAAGCCTGGAATGATAACTGTCTCCTGAATGAGGCTGACGTTATCATCTTCCTAGAACATCCACTTATGTTGTAAAACTGCTTCCTAATATTTCTCCAGGATTGGATTAATATTAACTTATTGCATCTAGTGCAAAAACAACATCTGGTGTGGTACTTGACATCTCATGATTGACTCAATTGCCTAAGCAAGTGATCTGCGAATCATGCACATCCCTCTCCTCTTTAGTCTGTAAGACATCTTCAGAGAGGGTGACTCCATCACCTGTAGGTACACTACCGTGCCAGGAGTCGTCCATTCTAAATACTCATAGAATGCTGTTTAAGTACCCAGATTGGGACACTTCCCAAATCTAGATCTAAAACCATAGATCCAGTAACCAGGATGTATAATATAATATCCAAATCCTTTGTGGTGAAACTACTGTGTGACAACCATAGTGTGACCGATCATAGTGTAGGAATATCACTTCCTACTCTGTGTATGTCATCCAAATACCAGGACATCACACCCTACTACCTTCTTAACAGATCCATCCCCTATTCTGATGAAGTCAAACCTATGACTGTCACATCAGAAATAGATGATCTATCTCCGCTGTATCTGCTTTAGTCTATAAATAGACATAACCCACTTGTCTACCAATGCTTCCGCTGCTCCCACTGACTACGACAACCCTCTGGCAGAGTCATATAGACGTACACTTCTAAAGCTAGTTTAGAACGACGCTATACTCATCCTCCTGCCGGGTCTCACAGTCTGGAGCAACAGCAATGGCAAGTCTGGGTAAATAAGAACCTCCCTGCTACCGTCCTTGAGCATACTGAAGTACCTCTCGAGCGCCTGAGGTTACCCACCGTATCTACAGAGTGGCCAATGGAATGTCAAATCAAATTGAATCTTTAGGTTCTTATCAAATCTTCAGTAATCGTTTGCGGTTCTGGAATCACTTCCAGTTCTACCATACACCCACGACTGTTTTCTGAAAAAATCCATTTTTATTAAAACTGTGGCGAGTTAAGAACAATATCACTATTGATCTTTCAGATGGTAGAAAGTCAACCTTCGTCATATCCTGGGTCAACCCACAAATAGCCATTACAGAAACGTGCTTTGAGTTATCCAGAGTCTGGTTTTAAGCATAAGCCGGACAACTCCCCGTACCTTAACAATGTTAAGATATGAATTGTTCTATATCCAATACAGAAACAGAGGTACTGATTTAATTGAACCAGATTCAAATCATGCAGCTGTTTCCAGTGCATGTCAAGTAAATGGAAAGAGGCCGATCAGCGTTACTCAACTTAGGAGTGCTTCCAATTATGAGTAATCTGAAAGAGAAGCAAGTTCTCTTAATCATTACTATCAACTGAATACCATACACAAGTATCTACATCTTCGATCACCTTAAAGAATCCCGATATTTGCAATACCTAGTTCTCTACTTTACTCTTATACCTATAACTTCTCAAAACTTGGACCTTGTGTTTCTACGAAACACTTGTCTAAGAACTAGAGAAGTCATAAGTAAACCGAATATAGTACGAGGACCAACCCCTCTGTCCTAATGGACACTGGACAGCATACAATACTCTGTATAAGTCCTTTGAGTCTAATAACTTAAACCCTGTGCGTCGTATGCTGAAAACTGTACTATGGTTATAAAGAATTACACCGCTGTTCAATGCTCCTTACCTAACCATCCACTGATATAGGTAAATGTCATAGACATAATTTCAAAAAGGTATATCTCACTCTATAAAAATAGACGTATAGATATATCAATTTGAAATTGGTGCATAACAACGGATATTCAAAACCAAATATTTGCCGTCCGGCAAACAACCCAGGTGACTTCCTCAAATATCATCAATTACAACGAATTCCGATATAATGAGGATGATCACCTAATTCCCAATAACTTACTCCCACTAATCATCTATAAAACCATACAGATGTGAGAATCAAACCTGGTAAATACATACCCTGGAGCAAGTGTCTAATTGGGAAATCATTTTTTTTTAACAGTACACAGTGAAACTTGAAACATTGAAATGTTTCGATGGGGTATCCCGGTATTCCTAGTAATGCCTCTTTCATTTTCCAGATCCATAACTATAACCGTATATTTCTTTGCCATCTCTCCAAATCCCTTTATATGTCTTTAGTCATTACCTTCTGCACACCCCTTTAGGCCAAATGGCTTTCTTCCTTCCCTACCGTTCGGCACCAGCTTATGGTTTGGAAGAAGACTATCCAATCAGCATAATGGGTGTACTGTCCAAATCCTAGAAACACTCGCAATGTGAGAGAAGGTAAAGATAAAAGACAACCGAATAAAACCTTATTCCTATTTCTCCTGAACCATAATCCATCCCCGAACTGGAACAAGTTCCTTTCGAGTTCGTATATAACCATACGATGGAATATCTAATAAACTGTGGATCTTCGTAGTGATACGGAGTGTTCTAGAGAAATACAAAGGTGATGTAGGATTGGCGAAGAAATACTTGGTTTGGTCGTGAATAGCAGTCGCAGTTTACTTTGCCCTCTTACTAATCCCTTTCTTTGTCTTAACTTTATACCTTCTGTACACCGTTTAGGCTAATTGGTTTTCTTCATTCCCTACCGGTCGGCACCTGCCTATGGTTTGGAAGAAGACTATCCAATTTGCGTAATAGGTGTACTATCCCCTAATCTAAGGGGTACTCGCAACCTGAGAGAAGGTAAAAAGAAAAGACAACTGAATAGTCCTATTCGTTTTCTCCAGAACCAGAAACCATCCTCGAATAAATTCTTTCGAGTTCGTACATAACCATACGATGGTTTTGTCCAATGGAAGTGGACGTTCGTAGTAATACGGGGTGTCCTGGAGAAAAGGGTAAAAGTAGGAGTGGCAATGAGGTATGCAACTCTGACAATCCAAAAGCCAGTGTTTAAGAAGGTTTGGTCAACTTAGTCACTGAGTCATAGTCTAGGGTCGGGTCAATGGTCGCTGCCAAAGAGAGAGAAAAGAAACACTCAGCGTGCACTCTAACCTAGATCAGAATGGTTACCAATTTATCTAATCAGGAAACCTCCCACTGTACCGTCAAATTCTCCTCCAAACCTGAAAGAAGAATTAGTCAGGATCACCCGAGGAGTAAACCAACTCATCAATGGGAATCGGGATCCAACTATCATCGCATGATAACGTGACGGAATCCGCTCACGTTATCACACTCTAGAAGGTATGCGCATATCTGGCAAGTTTCAGTTTCTTTTGAAACTCCCGATGTGGATTTTTACCCCATGCTCTTATGACCTTGACTTTGGCCAACATATCATAAGTCACATGTCAAGTTCTACCCGTCATTCTCCAGGTTAATTTGAACCCACCCGTACATACCCTTGACTTTGGCCAAAATAGTAGTATGACTGTCCCAAACCAACGCATCTATCTATGCTGCATATGAATACCCAATAGCTACCAATCACTGTGCCTTGACTTTGGCCAACATACACAGCTTGAATACTATTGACTATCCATATGAAACGACGGAGGGCTATGAATGGTTTCTGGCGAAAAACCTTTAACGTAATGAACTTGATATCGTTGAAGGAACTGGATAGCTTTATAAAAATATAGTGACGAAAACCTTTGCTAAAGAGGTCACTCCCGGTGAAGGGATCTCGGCTCTTTCCCCGTAGAATGAGGTGCAGGATATTCCAACTGAATACCACGATGCAAAGCAAAAGTAATCGGCTATAGTGAAGTTATTTCCCTGACGCAAACTTGCGTCCAAGGGGTCACTCCCGGTGAAGGGATCTCGGCGCTTGCCTCGTCGACTGAGGAGCAGGATATTCCAACTGAATACCACTGTGCAAAACAAAAGAGAACGTCCTTGCAATAACAGCTTTTTGAAAAATGTTCCAACAACATCAGAATAGGTTTGTTTAGCTTGCATTGATCCGAATCAATGCAGTCCCATCAATTGATCACACCAATAAAGAAAGAAAATAATGACGTACGTATATGCCATCCGCATTCGCCACTGGGTCCCGTCATTACCCGTTAGGTTAGTTAACTAACGACAGAGCGGGGACTGGACTAGCGCGGATGCAAAACATATACAACATCTACTAGTATATATATCAGTATATAATATTCGCTCAAGGCATGATAAAATGCAACATCACAGAAATGTAATAAGCATCACAGAACAATACAGATATCTGGGATCCCCGGGTTTCGCAGAGCCGCTACTGAAACCCGACGTTCCCCTGGTCATGTGGATAGCCTGTGCAATGAAATCCTAGAGCCCTACGGGTGCGGCAAGTTACCCGCCAAAACCAGAAGCGAGGCAGCCCCCTTCAGCAACGTGAATGGACCACCCAGCACTTCACGGAATCCGGTAACTTGGGCACCCCTCCTGGATCAACCTGTACCCCCTATGAGTGCGGCGAATAGCCCGCCAATTCTAGAGAGAAGCCCCCTCCGTCTCAATGCCATGAGATGCGGGCTCGTTACCCTCTAGAACCCGGCTATCCGTGCACCCCTCCGCTGGGTAATCCTAGTACAGAAAGTAAAATATACATACAACGGGTACATCGACCTCGACCCGGTCGTGCCCCAAAAGAATAATATACAGACAGGCAGTGACGGCAGTCCACATGTCGGACGCTCACCCCACAATAACAAATGTACATAATACAACCAAATCTGTACTAACATTGCATCCAGGCTACCCCCCACGACCAATCCGCAACATCACAGCACAATCACAGAATATCAACGTGAATGTCACGTTCGCAAATCCGTCTAACCGGGCTATAGCAGTTAGACAGGATTTACCGATCAAGTGACACTCGCGGTCGCAGATATAATGTAAATATTGTCAACTAATGTGTTTAAAATTTTCGATCGATCAAATTTACACAAGTGGACCCCAAGCACTACTGTAGCACTCACAGAAAATCTGGGCCCAAAAAGAATGTTCCAAAAACCCTATTTTCAAGTCAGGAGGCCTCTGTAAAAAATTGGTGCATTGAACAGTAAATACGGTGGCGGAACCGCAGCCCAAGCATGGGTTTCGCCGCGGCTCCGCGGTGGGATGATGACGTCATACGACCAAAATTTTACAGAGTGCTTAGAATTCCCTGTACATGTCTCTGCAACAACCTGAAAAAAATTTCGAGCCCAAAAAATTTCGACAGAGAACTGATGCTTTTGAAAAATACGGTTTTGGAATATTTGTTCGATCGAAACTTTAAACACACTAGAGCAAGCTAGAAAAGAGTAATAGCCTGGCTCTGACACCAGTGTAAGTGCACGGCGGCGCCCCGGCCGTCAATCCGAGGCAAAATGCGGAAGCGATGTTTTACTTTAAGCTTTATAACCGGCACCACCGCGCACAAAAATCCCGGATCGGGCCATTAATCTAATGCTAGCTAACTAAAGAACGGGTAGAGAGATATACCGAGCGATCCGTGTCCTCCGGTCTTCTCGTCGTCGTCCCGATCTCCCCGCGGAATCTCCGGTCTCCACCTCCTCGCCGGAAGGGCACCACGTCGCCTGCTTCTTTTACGGGCTCCCACCTCTGGACCGAGGCAACTCGGGCACGAAGTTGGCGAGCCGATGTGCCCAAGGTTGCTGTAGGTTAACTGTAGAATACTTTGTCTCTTGGGGTTTGTATGGAGTTGCCATTTTGGTGAAGGTAGAGGAATAGACTTTTTGAGATGAAGCTAAATGGATTTTGTGCAAACCAAAAGACCAATTTTCCCACTCCCAAAATTTGGGACAGCCCCATGAAGCTTGGCCGGCCCCTTCATGGTGAAGGGAAAAATAGAGTGGAGAGAAAAGAATGAGGGAGCCACACTAATGCAAGGGAGAGCATGAGAAAAGGCTATCATCCATGAGAGAGAAAATGTGATGATGACAAAACAATGATCACAAACAAGAACCTCACTCCATCAACCATCATCACTACACAAATCAAGCCATGATGACTAAAAGAAAGTCAAATGAAGTCAAATGATGGTGCAACCATCATGAAGCAATAATATGCAAAGACCACCCTCCAAAATACTTATTTGCACAAATGCAAATAAGCCCTCCTCCACCAATCTTCAGCCAATGAAAGATACAAAGAAATATGGCCGAAACGGAAAACAACCTGGCAACTCCAAAAACTGATCCCGTAATAAATTACAGGAAAACCCCGCTACTGTATATACATACCCGCATTTCTATTCCGACCGAATACAAATGCAATGAGACAAAATCTACACTGTACAATACTAGGATCCGGCTTAAACCAAAGCCTGCTAGTATAATCCGTCCAATCATGATCCGTGCAATACCGCACGTATCGGATCGAACCCTGCCATATCTCCATACGGCCTCTACAGTGTTTCTCCCGAAACTTGAGCAACTGTCTGTGGGGGACTCCAAAGACTCGTCAACACCTTGGTTGTGGATTTAACCACTAGCACGTCAGAGGTATTAGCCATACGTAATGGGCTACCGGGTATTGACCAAAAGGGACGTCGATGAGCAAACTCATCCTGACACACTACTGAGGCTGTCAGTGACAATATCCGTACAGTCCAGTCCGTTCGTCTATGAGCATCGTATGGCGGGTGTTCCCCTCCGAATGGCGGCGCACAAGACCGCGATGTCCTGACGCTGAGATTCGGGGCAGATGCTATTTGGTTTTATCCGTCCACCTCTCCGAAGATGCCAAGTTGATTTATGGCACCGTGTATCGGAGGTTTAGACGGATGCAGCCGATGTAGCAGACTTTGTCAGATTCCCCCTCGTTTGAGGGGTTTTTGATTGTGGGGACGCTCTTCCCTGCAGGCGCAAGCCCCTGTAGTTAATTACGCTACCGCATCGCGGTAACAACTTTCTTCTTCTCCAGAATTTCACTTCGTGTCGTGTGTGTTTTTTTGTTTGTGGTTGCCCGTGGATTGTATACGGAGAATGAATAATGCCATCGCCCGTAGGACGTGGATTAGTCCAAATCCATATTTACTTAGATTTGGGTTTGGTGTTTTTAGTTTAAGGATGCATTAGTCGCGTTGCGGCTAAGATCAACTTAAACGTTCATTAAGGATACTTTAGTCTGATTTGAGACTTAGATCAACTTAACGGGATCGTCTAGATCCATTTCCAGTTTAAGGACGTAGTGGTCCATTTAATATATGGCCGTCGGGACCCGTCACCTCTCTGACGACGTTGAAGGATTACAACGACATATGTCAGAGGAGTTCGGAGATGTACCCTTGAACCAAAGTTGGTTAGGAGATTCATAGTCCAATTTGGGACTAAAGTCTTGTTTGAAGGACACGTTAGCCATTTTTGAGGCTAAGATCGACTCAAACGTTTGTTAAGGATACGTTAGTCCAGTTTGAGACTAAGATCAACTTAACGGGATCGTTTAGATCCGATAAAAGAGCGTTTGGGCTCTATTATTCCAGTTTAGGGACATGGAGGTCCATATTCCAGTTTAGGGACATGGTGGTCCATCTCCAGTTTAGGGACGTGGTGGTCCATCGCCAGTTTTAGGGACGTGGTGGTCCATCGCCAGTTTAAGGACGTGGTGGTCCAATATTAGTTTAGGGACGTTCCGGTCCAATATTAGTTTAGGGACGTTCTGTTCAAATATTAGTTTGTGGTCGTCGGGACCCGTCACCTCTCTGACGTCGTTGAAGGATTACAACGACAGTCGTCAGAGGAGTTCGGAGATGTACCCTTGAACCAATGTTGGTTGAAAGAGCAGATGTGCTCAGTTCAAGATGATTTGAGGACCTATGGCCAGTTTAGGTTAAGTCCAAGTTCAATACCTTTATTTGTTTTTTTTTTAGGCTTTGCCCTTAAAGGATGCAGAGCATCAATTTATTTTGGGCCCTGCTCATTTTATAAATGATGCAGAATACCAATTTTACTTGGGCTCTGCCCTTGTATAAAAGATGCAAAGCATCAATTTATTTGGGCTCTGCCCATTTATTGCCTTGCAATTTATTTTGGCCTGTTAGGTCATTTTGACTTGGGCCTGGCCCTTTAGCAGAGGAAATGCATTGCATTTTCAGGCGCTTTGCGCCAATCAAAGAGCGCAAGCGCTCGTGGTGATGACACGTGTCATGCAGCGCAGTGCGCTGTGCTAGTGCGCTACGCTTGCGCTGCTGACACGTGGCGCGCTCTGATGAGTTGCGCCAATTTCAGAGAGCAAAGCTCTATTCAAAAGCGCATAGCGCAAATGGTTCAGACGCTGACACGTGGCACTCTCTGATGGCTTGCGCCAGCCCAAGAGCGCAACAGTGCAGATTTATAAGTGCAAAGCACTATTAATTTGAGAATCTTTTAGATTCAAGAACCAATGGTTCATAAAAGTGCAAAGCACTATTTTATTATTATTATTTTTTTTATTAAAGATCATTGATCTTGTTTTTAGATCTATGATCTGTTCATAAGAGAACTTTCTCTTCCTTCTAAAGGTTTTTACCTTTTTGGTCTTGAGGTGTTCTTTAGAGTTCTCTTTCCCCCTTTTTTTTAGAAAAAATGTTCCTCCTTTTGAATTGAGGTCTAGGGTCCTTTTTATAGTTCCCATAAATTAGTTAAATTTGTTAAAGAGATCTTTCTCTGAGTGATTTGGGGAATTTTCTCCACCGTTGGATCTTTGATCCAAGGGCTTCTGCTTTGCAGAAGAAAATCTTCTTGTTTTAACAAGAACAGAAAAGATTTCTTGAAATTTTAATTCTGTTTGGCGCAGATGCCCCAGCGCGTGACACGTGTCGCGCAGCGTACAGCGCAGCGCAACTGCGCTGACACGTGTCGCGCAGCGCAAAGCGCAGCGCAACTGCGCTAGCGCATCTGCGCTGACACCTGTCGCGCAGCGCAAAGCGCGGCGCAACTGCGCTAGCGCAACTGCGCTGACACGTGTCGCGCAGCGCAGCGCCTCCGCAACTGAAGCGTTGCTTCCTTTAATAGAGCTTTGCTCTGATTGGGTGCGCCTTCTCGGGCGCTGCGCTGACGTATCAGCGCCGGACACGTGGAGCGTTGCGCCCGGGATTTGAAGCGTTGCTTCAAAATTTGAATTTTGAATTTCCAGCAGAGCTTTGCTCTGATTGGGGGAAGATGAAGCGTTGCTTTATCTCCCGCCTCGGAATTTGAACAGAGCTTTGCTTTGATTGGGGTAAACAAATGCCCCCCCACCGTTGCGCTTACGTGGCCCCAAACGTGAGTGCAACGGTGGCGGAATTCCAACCGCCGTGACAACTTTCGGAAGTCGAAGAGACACTTGATGCCTATAAATAGGACCTTTGGTCCCCCACAGATGCTTATCATCTTTCAGATTTTTATTTTCAAAAAACTTCAGAGCTTTGCTCTTGCCTTCAAAAACTCCAGAGCTTTGCTCTCCTTTCCAAAATTTTTAGAAAAACTTTAGGTAAAATTGATTCTTTGATTAAATTAATTTTAATTAATCTTAACCAGCAGAGCTTTGCTTTGATCTAAAGAGATCCCCATTGGGGTTTCACTAGCAGAGCTTTGCTCATTTTCAAAGTTAGAAACTTTAGGTAAAATTAATGTAAATCAAATTAATTTAAATTAATCTCAGTCAAAGAGCTTTGCTCTCACAGATCTTTTGATCTAAAGAGATCCCCATTGGGGTTTCATTAAGCTTTTGTTTATGGGTTTTAATCCCTGAACAGAGCTTTGCTTTCTAGGAATTTAGCCCTCTATGTATATTATTTTTCTTCTATCGCTAATCTTCTTGTGGTATTTCCTCCAGGCATAATGGCGGTGCATCTATACAGTTTTCACGAGTTCATCACCTATGACGATATCCGTGCACAGGGTCGTCAACAAAACCAGGAGTTTACAGACGCTCAATGTGCAGAGGTCATGGGTCGTCTGAACGCAAGCGGTGGTTGGCTGCTACCCCGTCGTTCGGGTCTTTTGAAAGTCGTGCTGGGAGAAATATGGAGAGCACATCCGGGTCTTCACGAGGCCCTGCCGCTCAATGCGCTGGATGATGCCGAGGACAAGGTGCATTCAGTGTACCTGACGGGGCTGATCTCGAAGAAACGGCGGGACGGCCTCATTGACATCCTACACCAAATCTTCCAGCAGACGACGATAGTTGCTGCTTATCGAAGGCCGGGAGGGCTTGCCGAGGATCTTGACATAGAGGAGCGCGAGAGGCTGCGCATAAGAATAATTAGAAAGGCCAGAAGAACTCTGGATGGCCTTACTTTTGAATTCCTCAATCCGTGCCCCGGATCTGAGGTTATACCGTTGTAATAATTTGAATAATGTTTCTTATTCGTTGCTCTTGTGATTGTAAGAATTTTTAGCAATATGAATGGAAACCCTCCCCTTTTTTTTAATTTCATCTTGTCTTTATTATATATCTTTTGTCCTGAGTCTTTTTGCCCATGCATGAATGAATGTGTCTTGAACGCTTGATCAAATGTAAATCGGATGCTCTTTCTGTTGCTTTTCCTCTTTCTCAGCATGTCGTCACAATTAGCAGGTAATAGAGTAAGCTTCTTGATTTCTTCACGAGATAGCGAGGGCTTAGGCCGCAGGTTCAGATCTGCTGCCTAAGACTTTTCAATTCTATGAGCCGTAGGGGTCTCGTAGAGATTTTTCTCCCTACGGATCGAGAGGATCTCGTAGGTGGGCTTTTCTCCTTAGGAATCGTGAGGAATCCTAAGTGTGGTTTTCTCTTATAAGTCGTAAGGATCCTATAAGAGAATTTTTCCCTCTTACGAGTCGAGAGGACTTGTAAGCGGTTGTTTCCCTCCTTGTCGAAGTTCGATGTTGGAGAGTGAGACCCGTGGATGGTATGCAAGAGACCGTTTTGGGCCAGCTTGCGGGGTCCCAGTGCTTAGGAAACAGGCTTCTTTTATGCCCACTGCCTAAGGCTGTATCTGTAGCGTCTTGAAAAGTCGTTTTGGTGTTTTCCTGAAATTCGGTGAAAATTCGGTATTTTTCCGAAAACCGTCTTTCTCGTTATTTTGCAGTTTAGGGCTAATTATACTTAAAATGGATAGGTAATTGCTTGTTTTTAGTAGCTAATGAGTTAATTATGAAATTCTGGTCGTTTAAAAATTTTCCCTAATTTTTCAATTTTTTAATATTATTTAAGTCGGTAAGAAAATACATTAAATTAGCGATAAATACAAATTTTTCCGGGCTAATTTTAATCTTTAAAATTATGATAATTAAAATCTAGTTGTAACATAAATTTTTAGTATTTTATTTTGATTTTTAACAAATTTTTATGATAGGAAACGAATTTATTGAATTTTAAGCTAAAACTTGCAATTTTTGACTTGTAGGGGGCCTTTTTGCATAAAATTTCTTTTGTAAAACCCCTCTCTCTCTTCCCTCAGCCCTAGGACAGCCCCACCTTGTGCAAGTCCAGAAATTTCTGGCCTCATTTCCTTGTTTTCTTTCTTGAGTTGAATTAGTGGTTTATTGATTTATTTTAAATATAGTTGATAAGGTATGGTGCATTGACTTTTGGAGACTTGACCATTGACTTTCCCCACTCACCCACACCCCTCCCCCTTACCTCCTCTGGCCGAAACCTGCACCTCTCTCTTCTTCATCTCTTTTCTTTTCATTTTTCTTCAAATTTCTTCAAAAAAACTACATCAAAATTGCAAATTAAAGCTTGCAAATTAAAACCATCCTTCATCTTTCTTTTCCTTCACCTCCCGAGCTTGGATCTTGATGCTTGAGGCCATCATTTGGAGCAAATTTATTCTTGCTAGATATCAATTGAGGTATAATTTCCATCAAGTTACTTTCTTTTTGCTAAATTCCTTTAAGTATATGGTTTTAGTGTTAAAAGTTTAACTAATTTCTAATCTAGTTTATAAAAGAGTAGTTTGTATTAAACTAGGGTTTTTGAAGCCATGATGGTTAATTAACTTGTTTTGTAGTTAATCTAGTTGTTAATTAGCTAATCTATATGGTTACCTTGTTATGTAGTCTTCAAATTTATGCGAATTTAGTTAATTTTAAAAGTTTGATTTTGGTTGTAAATTGTTGTTTTAGGAATTTCAAGAGAGGGTTAGTGTATGGAAATGGGTTGTGAAGCATCATTAATGAGTTGAGTTAAGGTTTAGAAACCATTATTTAGTTGTTTAAATCTAATTTGTTATCTAGTTGTTTTGCTAACCTAATCTAGTAGGTTAACTTGCTAATTGAGTTATAAATTAGTGTTAATTTAAGGTTTTCATATATAGTTTGGATTAAGAATTGCTAGGTTATATAATTCAAGCAAGGGTTGTTATGGAAAATAGGTTTTGAATCTTTGCTAATGTGTTGTAATTATAGTGTTTGTAGATTTCTTGTTGTGTGGTTGGATATTGTGTTGGATTGTGATATCCGTATCGCTAATTTTCGATTTTTGCACCAAATTGCTAGTTTTGTGCTTACTAGATTTTTATAAAAATTATGTGATGGATTATTTTCGACATCTTGATGATTGTGTTGGCTTATCCTATGACGTTTAGGATGCGTGTGTGCGGATTTTTGAGTAGTCGGGTTTTAGTTTTGCCCGGCGACCAAATCGGCGTTTTTTTGGCAGTTTTTGCAATTTTCGCGTGTGTTCCGCGCACCCTGCACCCGTTGTACCTAGCTAGTGAACTTTAGTAGTTTCGTTGGGTTTTGCGTCGTTCTTGATATGTAACCTTATGTTTGGTATTGATGTAAATTCCAGGTTCGGTCGCGGAGACGTCAGATGCGGCGCGAAAGGGGAAAGCGGTGATTGGACACAGCTAGCCAGGGATTCCGGTGAGTAGATGTAACATCTACGGGGGACTATCGTTGGATGGCGCAAGACGCCCGATAGTTTTAGTAACTTACAAGATCCTTAGTGATGTTAGTAATTACGGGTGAAATACTTAGTTGACTAATTGCTGCATCCATGCATTATATTGACATACATATACGAAACCATGTTATAGGACACCTGCACTATTGCCAGGGTTTTTATATGCAGCACGAGCACTATTCATGCTTACACACACACCCTGGTAATTGCCATGCCACCACACTAGATAACCTTTTAATTTAAACCTTTTACTAAATGATACTTAAACTTGTGCTATTGCCTTTAATTCCTTAAAATGAAACCGTAGGATTGCTATTCATGTGCATGTACTTCATCATATTAATTGTTCATGCCTAATCTATTAATCACACATCGCAACTTGATTATTGATACCATATGCATTCATTATCATTGATATATGCACTTATGAGGATTCTTGAGATTTTATGATATTTCTGGATTTCGGGGGAAAGCCGCAAAATTTCTAAACTTATTATATTTTTAAAATATGTAAATTGCGGTTTTCTAGTGATGTAAGTGTCGTCCACCATGAGTTTGCTGTGGTTTTGGAAATCCGTGTCGAGGAGTGGAGGAACCGGCACGGGTACATGGTGGGCCCGGTAAGGTACCCCGGGGCAAGAGGAATGTGGTGTTGACGTTGAGCCTGGCAGGGGACGGATTACCTACCGGTGACTGTTTGGGACGGCGAATATCCAGAGGATACCGACCGTGGCCGCTAGATGATGAGATATTGATATTTGAGATGGGTCAGCCGGACGGCTGAGGCCAGAGACACTATGACATGGATTTATGAGATTTGAGACAGCTTTTAGGTGTCGTTGCTGGACACCGGTTCTCGTCGATTCCTTGAGTATTATGCTGGCATTCTAAAAGAGTTTCAAAAACAAAAAGAGATAAAATGTTTCTTATAGATACCTATTGAGACCTCAGATATTCATGTTGCATACATATTCGTACACTGATGTTGTATACACACCTGCTAGTGCATCCATTCATACCTGTATTTTAGATGCTTGGATGCTTGTGTGCATGCATACGATAGCCTTTGTAGATGTTATTTATTACTCACGAGTTGGCAACTCACCCCCGTTGTGCCACAGTCTTTTGCAGGTCCGCTCCGTCAGTACAGTAGCTGGCGGGCGCACTTGTTCTTTTGCCTCCTTTGCCTGGACTCGAGGTTTTGCTCTTAGGTGGGTTATGTTACTATTTTTGTACCACCTTGTATATTCTTTGTATCTAGTGCACTCCATCTACTGTATCTACCCGCATTATTGTATATTGACCTAGAGATGAGACGGTGAGATTTATAGACTTTTATGCTGTATTTTGGGGTCGAGCTCACTTGAGTCGACATGCTGTTTTCTTATGCTTCATTATGATTATTATGCTTGTTGTCACTTTATATTGCGTGGGATTTGTGACCGCCTTGTGGCGAAGAGCTAGCTCCCGCTTGGGGATGCCCTTTTTGTTGGATTCATATATATTTTGTTGTACCCATTTTTGGGGGCCAGTATTTACAAAGGAGACTCTGCCGAAATTTTCGGAAAAATTGGTATTGTTTTTAAAAGGGGTTTTACATGACTTATTTGATAAACTTGCTTTCAATTGATTGGGTTTTCTTCACTCTTTTGCTTAAATGGTTTTGTTTTCTGGGCTTTGGCTTACTTACTTTACGGACGTCTTTAGACGTTTCGTAAACTTAAGTGCCAGTCACGTTCCGTACCCTGCGGGTCGTGACAAAGTTGGTATCAGAGCCAGGTTTTACCTTTTTGAGTGTAGGATGACCCTTGGTAGATGGAGTAAGTGACTTAAGTAGGGTAACGTAGCGTGCGTATGTCCGCGGCATACTTACGATACGGTACTCCGCCTTAGTGACTTTAGGATATACTTGCTTGAAAAATTCCTTCTTCAATTCCGTGTATCCTATGATCCTATTGCACTGTTCTTACTATCCGTTTTCCTGTAACAGCCACTATGCCGCCGAAGGCTACGAGGGCACAGAGGGCTGCCGCCAGAGACGAGATTCGAGCTGGCTCGTCCGAGACTAGGACTGAGCAGGACGGTATGCCTACGCCGCAGGGACAGACCGATCCACCTTCCCCAGGCCGTATGGATAGGCTCGAGACTGGTATGGAGGAGTTGCGACAGATGATGGGAGGCATGCAGGAGCTACGTCAGATGGTAGGATCCCTAGTTGCAGCCAGTCGTACACCGAGGCCGGATGACGTACCTACTACATCACAGACGACCATGATACCTGCTCCTACTACTACCACCGTGGCCATTCCGGTTTCACTACAGGATTTCATGAGGCTGAGACCTCCAGTATTCACCGGCACCGAGGCAGCGGAGGACCCACAGACGTTCTTTGACAGTTTAGCCAGGATCTTCCGTTCGCTGAGATGTTCGGATGATCGATGGGTAGAGCTTGCGAGTTTCCGACTGGAGGGTCTCGCACAGAAATGGTGGGAGTCAGTCTTGAGAGGTCGAGCTGCAGGTCTACCGCCTATGACTTGGGCCGAGTTTACAGCGGTCTTTCTAGCCCGTTTCCTTCCAGAGAGCGTTCGTGACGCCAGAGCTCGTAGCTTCGAGGCCTTAGTCAAGACACCTGGGATGACGGTGTCTGAGTATGACATCCAGTTTACACAGTTATCCCGATATGCTCAGTATTTGGTGGATACCGAGGAGAAGATGGTGAAGAGGTTCGTACAGGGACTTGATGCCCAGCTATATCTTGCCATTGGCGCCCAGCAATACGACACTTATTCAGCTGCTATGGATACGGCATTGCGGATGGAGGCACGCATATTACGGACTTCGGCCGTTTCTGGGCCGAAGAGGATTCGCACCGATGTACCGTCTCAGAGGCAGCGCGCCAGATTCTTTCCGAGAGATAGGCCTGGCAGAGGATTTGGGCGGGGACAGTTATATGGTTCTTATCCCCAGGGGCAGCAGCCGTCTCCAGTGTGTTTTGGGTGCGGGAGTTTGCACCATCTTGTCAGAGAGTGTCCGGTGAGACGACAGGGAGCAGCGACAGTTCCGCATGTGACCCTACCACCATCACCACCCCCTCCTCAGAGAGCCCTACTCCCTACCCCAGGCGATGCTCCACGCCAGTTGGGTGCACCGAGAGGCCGTGGACGCGGCGGTCCTGTTCAGAGAGGACGAGGAGGCAGAGGCCGAGGTCGAGGTCAGCCCGCTATCGGTGGAGGACAGGCCCGAGTATTTGCTTTGACACCGCAGGATGCGCAGGCATCCAATGCCGTTGTGACGGTTACCTTGCCAGTTTGCTCTTTTGACGCACGGGTATTATTCGACCCAGGTTCCACACATTCGTACGTATCTACACACTTTGCACCGATGTTGGGCCGTGAGTCGTCATCGTTAGATCATCCGCTTGTTGTTGTTACTCCGGTAGGCGAGTCGTTTGTCGCTCGTTTTGTATTTCGTTTATGTTCCGTTCGTATCGGGGAGAGGGATTCATCAGTTGATTTGATACTCCTCGATATGTTGGACTTTGATGTGCTTCTGGGCATGGACTGGCTGGCCACTTGTTATGCTTCGGTGGACTGCCGTGAGAAGGCAGTCAGATTTAGCTTTCCGGGAGAGCCAGTCCTTGTTATTCAGGGAGACCGCAGTGTCACCCTTCCCAGCTTAATTTCGTCTCTTCGCGCTGGTCAGCTCTTGCGGAAGGGATGTCAGGGATTCTTAGCATGTATTTGTGATACTCGAGCTGCAGAGGTTCCGTTGGACCGGGTCCCGGTAGTTTGTGAGTTCCCTGATGTTTTCCCTGATGAGCTACCTGGGCTACCGCCTGAGCGCGATGTTGAGTTCTGCATTGATTTGATTCCCGGTTCGGGGCCTATTTCTATACCGCCTTATCGGATGGCCCCGGCAGAGCTTCGAGAGCTGAAGGATCAGTTGCAGGATTTGTTAGATAAGGGGCTTATTCGACCGAGTGTTTCTCCATGGGGTGCTCCAGTCCTGTTTGTCAAGAAGAAGGATGGAAGTTTGCGCTTATGTATCGACTACCGCCAGCTGAACAAAGTTACCGTTCGGAACAGATATCCGTTGCCGCGCATTGATGATTTGTTCGACCAGCTTCAGGGTGCGGGGTATTTTTCGAGGATCGACTTGCGATCAGGATACCATCAGCTGCGAGTTCGACAGGAGGATATACCGAGGACAGCTTTCCGCACGCGCTACGGCCACTACGAGTTTTTGGTGATGTCGTTCGGACTCACCAACGCCCCAGCAGCATTCATGGATTTGATGAACCGTACATTCAGGCCGTATCTTGACTTGTTCATCATCGTGTTTATCGACGATATCTTGGTGTACTCTCGGAGCAGGGAGGAGCACGAGCAGCACTTGCGGATTACGTTACAGACTCTGAGGGAGCACCAGCTGTTCGCAAAGTTCTCCAAGTGTGCTTTCTGGCTGGACAGCATCGGATTCTTGGGTCACGTGGTTACGAGAGACGGCATTTGTGTGGACCCGAAGAAGATTGAGGCTGTTCAGCAGTGGCCCCGACCTACATCGGTTACTGAGATCTGTAGTTTTCTAGGCTTGGCGGGCTACTACAGGCGTTTTGTTCAGGACTTCTCCCGTATAGCTGCACCGTTGACCGGTTTGACCCGGAAGGGAGTTCCTTTCGTTTGGACAGAGGAGTGCGAGCGCAGTTTTCAGCAGCTACGGACTTGTTTGACTACGGCGCCGGTATTATCTTTACCTTCGGGATCAGGCAGATTTGTTGTCTACTGTGATGCTTCGCGAGTGGGATTAGGATGCGTTTTGATGCAGCATGGCCGGGTGATCGCTTATGCTTCTCGGCAGTTGAAGAAGCATGAACAGAACTACCCCACTCATGATTTGGAGATGGCTGCAGTAGTCTTTGCACTGAAGATTTGGCGACATTACCTTTACGGCGAGTCGTGTCAGATATTCACCGATCACAAGAGCTTAAAGTACATATTTCTGCAGCGAGACCTGAACCTCAGACAGCGTCGTTGGATGGAGTTGGTGAAAGACTACGACTGCGAGATCTTATATCACCCCGGCAAGGCAAATGTGGTGGCAGATGCGTTGAGTACGAGGCCCGGGGGTAGTCTATCCTTTTTGCGCGCAGTGCAGAGGCAGTCGTCAGCAGATTGGCAGATGTTATGCGACAGCCGAGTTGAGTTCGAGTTCACTCAGACAGGGGGACAGCTCGCGCATGTTCGTGCACGCCCACAGTTGCTTGACCGTATATATGAGGCACAGCGCAGTGACGACCGTTGCTCAGAGATCATGGCACAGATGGGACAGGGCAGATTTTCCGAGTTCGTGGTTGACGATTAGGGGATTTTACGATATGGATCTAGACTGTGCGTACCAGATGCTGATGGATTGCGGCGCGACATTCTTGAGGAGACACACCGATCAGTGTATAGTGTCCACCCCGGTTCCACCAAGATGTACCATGATATGAGAGAGACCTACTGGTGGGACGGGATGAAGAGGGACATTGCGGAGTTCGTCTGGAGATGCCTGACTTGTCAGCAAGTCAAGGCCGAGCACCAGAGGCCCGCAGGAGAGCTACAGCCGTTACCCATTCCAGAGTGGAAATGGGAACAGATTTCGATGGACTTCGTTGTGGGTCTACCCAGGACCAGTCGAGGGTACGACTCCATCTGGGTGATCGTGGATAGATTGACGAAAGCGGCTCACTTCCTGCCAGTGAAGACGACTTTCATCTTCGCTCAGTATGCTCAGCTTTATATTGACGAGATCGTGCGACTACATGGCGTACCGACTTGTATCGTGTCAGATCGAGGCCCTCAGTTCACCAGCCGACTTTGGCAGAGACTTCAGGAGGCTTTGGGCACTCGTTTGAGCTTCAGCACAGCGTTTCATCCGCAGACCGACGGACAGTCAGAGCGGACCATTCAGACTCTCGAGGACATGCTCAGAGCGTGCGTTTTAGACTTTGGTGGTAGCTGGGATCGTCATTTACCTCTAGTGGAGTTCTCCTACAACAACAGCTTCCAGGATACTATTCAGATGGCACCTTTCGAGGCATTGTATGGGAGGAGATGCAGATCGCCCGTTTGTTGGACAGAGCTCAGCGAGAGCAGCATTTTGGGGCCGCAGCTTGTTGAGGAGACGACAGCGAAGATACAGTTGATCCGAGACCGGATGAGAGCGGCTCAGAGCAGGCAGAAATCGTATGCAGACAGGCGCCGTCACAGATTAGAGTTCGCAGTTGGCGACCATGTTTTTCTGAAAGTCTCTCCGATGAAGGGCGTGATGCGTTTTGGGCAAAAGGGGAAGCTTAGCCCTAGATTCGTAGGTCCCTTAGAGATCCTTGAGTGTGTCGGCGCAGTTGCATATCGTTTGGCTCTTCCACCCAGCTTTCCCGATGTTCACCCCGTCTTCCATGTTTCGATGCTCCGCAAGTACCTTCACGACCCTTCGCATGCGATTCAGCACCCGACAGTCCAGCTAGAGCGCGACCTTTCTTTTGCAGAGCAGCCGGTGGCCATCCTGGATCGGCAGGTGAAGAAGTTGAGGTCGAAGACTATACCAACCGTCAAGGTCCTTTGGCGTAGCCCGAGCAGCGAGGAGGTTACCTGGGAGACCGAGGGTGAGATGAGGAAGAAATATCCCCATCTCTTTGAAGGTACGCGTAGCTATATTTTTTAAATTCGGGGACCGAATTTCTTTAAGGGGGGAAGATTGTAGCGTCTTGAAAAGTCGTCTTGGTGTTTTCCTGAAATTCGGTGAAAATTCGGTATTTTTCCGAAAACCGTCTTTCTCGTTATTTTGCAGTTTAGGGCTAATTATACTTAAAATGGATAGGTAATTGCTTGTTTTTAGTAGCTAATGAGTTAATTATGAAATTCTGGTCATTTAAAAATTTTCCCTAATTTTTCAATTTTTTTATATTATTTAAGTCGGTAAGAAAATACATTAAATTAGCGATAAATACAAATTTTTCCGGGCTAATTTTAATCTTTAAAATTATGATAATTAAAATCTAGTTGTAACATAAATTTTTAGTATTTTATTTTGATTTTTAACAAATTTTTATGATAGGAAACGAATTTATTGAATTTTAAGCTAAAACTTGCAATTTTTGACTTGTAGGGGGCCTTTTTGCATAAAATTTCTTTTGTAAAACCCCTCTCTCTCTTCCCTCAGCCCTAGGACAGCCCCACCTTGTGCAAGTCCAGAAATTTCTGGCCTCATTTCCTTGTTTCCTTTCTTGAGTTGAATTAGTGGTTTATTGATTTATTTTAAATATAGTTGATAAGGTATGGTGCATTGACTTTTGGAGACTTGACCATTGACTTTCCCCACTCACCCACACCCCTCCCCCTTACCTCCTCTGGCCGAAACCTGCACCTCTCTCTTCTTCATCTCTTTTCTTTTCATTTTTCTTCAAATTTCTTCAAAAAACTACATCAAAATTGCAAATTAAAGCTTGCAAATTAAAACCATCCTTCATCTTTCTTTTCCTTCACCTCCCGAGCTTGGATCTTGATGCTTGAGGCCATCATTTGGAGCAAATTTATTCTTGCTAGATATCAATTGAGGTATAATTTCCATCAAGTTACTTTCTTTTTGCTAAATTCCTTTAAGTATATGGTTTTAGTGTTAAAAGTTTAACTAATTTCTAATCTAGTTTATAAAAGAGTAGTTTGTATTAAACTAGGGTTTTTGAAGCCATGATGGTTAATTAACTTGTTTTGTAGTTAATCTAGTTGTTAATTAGCTAATCTATATGGTTACCTTGTTATGTAGTCTTCAAATTTATGCGAATTTAGTTAATTTTAAAAGTTTGATTTTGGTTGTAAATTGTTGTTTTAGGAATTTCAAGAGAGGGTTAGTGTATGGAAATGGGTTGTGAAGCATCATTAATGAGTTGAGTTAAGGTTTAGAAACCATTATTTAGTTGTTTAAATCTAATTTGTTATCTAGTTGTTTTGCTAACCTAATCTAGTAGGTTAACTTGCTAATTGAGTTATAAATTAGTGTTAATTTAAGGTTTTCATATATAGTTTGGATTAAGAATTGCTAGGTTATATAATTCAAGCAAGGGTTGTTATGGAAAATAGGTTTTGAATCTTTGCTAATGTGTTGTAATTATAGTGTTTGTAGATTTCTTGTTGTGTGGTTGGATATTGTGTTGGATTGTGATATCCGTATCGCTAATTTTCGATTTTTGCACCAAATTGCTAGTTTTGTGCTTACTAGATTTTTATAAAAATTATGTGATGGATTATTTTCGACATCTTGATGATTGTGTTGGCTTATCCTATGACGTTTAGGATGCGTGTGTGCGGAATTTTGAGTAGTCGGGTTTTAGTTTTGCCGGGTGACCAAATCGGCGTTTTTTTGGCAGTTTTTGCGATTTTCGCGTGTGTTCCGCGCACCCTGCGCCCGTTGTACCTAGCTAGTGAACTTTAGTAGTTTCGTTGGGTTTTGCGTCGTTCTTGATATGTAACCTTATGTTTGGTATTGATGTAAACTTCAGGTTCGGTCGCGGAGACGTCAGACGCGGCGCGAAAGGGAAAAGCGGTGATTGGACACAACTAGCCAGGGATTCCGGTGAGTAGATGTAACATCTACGGGGGACTATCGTTGGATGGCGCAAGACGCCCGATAGTTTTAGTAACTTACAAGATCCTTAGTGATGTTAGTAATTAGGGGTGAAATACTTAGTTGACTAATTGCTGCATCCATGCATTATATTGGCATACATATACGAAACCATGTTATAGGACACCTGCACTATTGCCAGGGTTTTTATATGCAGCACGAACACTATTCATGCTTACACACACACCCTGGTAATTGCCATGCCACCACACTAGATAACCTTTTAATTTAAACCTTTTACTAAATGATACTTAAACTTGTGCTATTACCTTTAATTCCTTAAAATGAAACCGTAGGATTGCTATTCATGTGCATGTACTTCATCATATTAATTGTTCATGCCTAATCTATTAATCACACATCGCAACTTGATTATTGATACCATATGCATTCATTATCATTGATATATGCACTTATGAGGATTCTTGAGATTTTATGATATTTCTGGATTTCGGGGGAAAGCCGCAAAATTTCTAAACTTATTATATTTTTAAAATATGTAAATTGCGGTTTTCTAGTGATGTAAGTGTCGTCCACCATGAGTTTGCTATGGTTTTGGAAATCCGTGTCGAGGAGTGGAGGAACCGGCACGGGTACATGGTGGGCCCGGTAAGGTACCCCGGGGCAAGAGGAATGTGGTGTTGACGTTGAGCCTGGCAGGGGACGGATTACCTAACGGTGACTGTTTGGGACAGCGGATATGCAGAGGATACCGACCGTGGCCGCTAGATGATGAGATATTGATATTTGAGATGGGTCAGCCGGACGGCTGAGGCCAGAGACACTATGACATGGATTTATGAGATTTGAGACAGCTTTTAGGTGTCGTTGCTGGACACCGGTTCTCGTCGATTCCTTGAGTATTATGCTGGCATTCTAAAAGAGTTTCAAAAACAAAAAGAGATAAAATGTTTCTTATAGATACCTATTGAGACCTCAGATATTCATGTTGCATACATATTCGTACACTGATGTTGTATACACACCTGCTAGTGCATCCATTCATACATGTATTTTAGATGCTAGGATGCTTGTGTGCATGCATACGATAGCCTTTGTAGATGTTATTTATTACTCACGAGTTGGCAACTTACCCCCGTTGTGCCACAGTCTTTTGCAGGTCCGCTCCGTCAGTACAGTAGCTGGCGGGCGCACTTGTTCTTTTGCCTCCTTTGCCTGGACTCGAGGTTTTGCTCTTAGGTGGGTTATGTTACTATTTTTGTACCACCTTGTATATTCTTTGTATCTAGTGCACTCCATCTACTGTATCTACCCGTATTATTGTATATTGACCTAGAGATGAGACGGTGAGATTTGTAGACTTTTATGCTGTATTTTGGGGTCGAGCTCACTTGAGTCGACATGCTGTTTTCTTATGCTTCATTATGATTATTATGCTTGTTGTCACTTTATATTGCGTGGGATTTGTGACCGCCTTGTGGCGAAGAGCTAGCTCCCGCTTGGGGATGCCCTTTTTGTTGGATTCATATATATTTTGTTATACCCATTTTTGGGGGCCAGTATTTACAAAGGAGACTCTGCCGAAATTTTCGGAAAAATTGGTATTGTTTTTAAAAGGGGTTTTACATGACTTATTTGATAAACTCGCTTTCAATTGATTGGGTTTTCTTCACTCTTTTGCTTAAATGGTTTTGTTTTCTGGGCTTTGGCTTACTTACTTTACGGACGTCTTTAGACGTTTCGTAAACTTAAGTGCCAGTCACGTTCCGTACCCTGCGGGTCGTGACAGTATCTCACGAGTCGAGCCGCCTCAACAATTTTTTTCCGCAAGTCGAGACGAATCGAGCGTTTCTCGTAAGAACATCTTAACGTCGCATTTAACCTCTGTTCTTTACGATAGAAGCCCGTTAAGGTTGGTGGTACTTAGGGTTTTGGCCATCGTACCGTCGCATAAGCTGATATAGTCCTCGATAGGCAATCGTGCTGTTCGAGTAGCCCTGCGACTGCCGTGTCTCTGATCCCTTCGGGGGCTGGACAAGACGTCTTCAAGCAATCCTCCTTGGCAGTTTGACCGTCGGAAGAGCAAGCGTTAGGAATTTGCCATGTCGCTTTTTACTTGAGGTTAGGCTTATTTTGGCGAGCCCCGATGAGTCATAACCACTCCGCGCTGGTGTGGGGATGATCTCCGATAGTCTTTCGGGCTTTATGTGAGTTGCCGTCAAGACCCTGAAGCTAGGAATTTGGCCTTTGCTTCGTTTGCTGGCATTGCGTCTGCTGTACCGAGACGAATGTTGCGGTGGGAACTAGGGATTTTGCCGTGGCTCTGTTTGTTTGATGACGTTGCGTCTGCTGTATCGAGAAGAACGTTGGGGTGACATCTCGTCTGCTGTATCGAAACGAACGTCGGGGTGGAGCTGGGATTTTGCCATGGCTCCGTTTGTTTGATGATGTTGCGTCTGCTGTGTCGAGACGAACGTTGGGGTGACATCTCGTCTGCTGTATCGAGACGGACGTCGAGGTTGTCTCTAGGTTGCTGATGAACCGTCGAGTTTTGGAACTAGGGATTTTACCGTGGCTCCATTTGTTTTATGATTGTTGCGTCTGCTGTGTCGAGACGAACGTCGAAGTGGTGACCATTCCGCACTGGTGTGAGATGATCTCCAGTTGTCTTTCAGGCTTTATATGACTCTCCGTTAAGACCTTGAAGCTAGGAATTTGGCCTTCGCTTCGTTTTCTTTGTCACGTCCGAATCCTGTAGGCGGAAGAACGCTGGGGTGACAATTCGTCTGCTGTATCGAAACGAACGTCGGGGTGGAGCTGGGATTTTGCCATGGCTCCGTTTGTTTGACGATGTTGCGTCTGCTGTGTCGAGACGAACGTTGGGGTGACATCTCGTCTGCTGTAACGAGACGAATGCTTAGATGGTCTCTAGGTTGTCTGTGAACCGTCGAGATTTGGCTTTGCTTTTTTTTTATGGAGCCTGTTGGGAAGGTATGGTTCCCTCTTTATCTGTACCCCTGGATTGTATACAGGGATCGATGTGATTTCGCCTGTAGGGCAAAAAGTTTCATTCTTTCATCATTTTTTTATTCTTTCCGCGATGCTCTATCATTTCAGCTTTTTATATCGCGAAGATTGCGATTGCCCAATCATTTCGGCTATTTTTCGTGGTGCCCAATCATTTTGGCTATTTTTCTTTTTACTCGCTGCTTTTTATTGCGAGTTGCCCAATCATTTCGGCTATTTTGCATGCATACATTTTTACTTGCTGATTTTGTTTGCAAGTTGCCCCATCATTTCGGCTATTTCGTATGCATTTTTTTGGCTCGCTGATTTATTTTTTTTGATTTTTTTTTATCGCGAGCGTAGAACTTGGAATCTGGTGCCAATCTCAGTATCAGCATCGCTACAA
Organism: Agapanthus africanus; assembly: GCA_030015575.1. Lineage (NCBI taxonomy): Eukaryota > Viridiplantae > Streptophyta > Magnoliopsida > Asparagales > Amaryllidaceae > Agapanthus > Agapanthus africanus. Next base: position 221,763,389 of record CM057348.1, on the reverse strand, counting down.
CCGGAATATTGCCAGGAGCGAATCATCATTTGCCATGAAAGGGCTTGGAATTTGATACCGGTTTAGGCATCAGCATCGCTACAACTAGGACAATGCCAGGAGCGAATCATCATTTGCCCCTGTCGATGTTGAACAAAGGTGGCTTAGTAAACTGGGTTACGGGTCCTGTCGGCTAAAGCTTTTGACTTCATGAGCCGTAAGGGTCTCACAAAGGTATTTCTCCCTACAAGTCGTGAGGATCTTGTAGGTGTGTTTTCTCCTTGGGAATCGTGAGGATTCTTAAGTGCATGTTCTCTTATAAGTCGTATGGATCTTAGAAAAGGGTTTTCTCCTCATAAGTCGAGAGGACTTACAAGTGTTGTTTGCTATACAAGTATATCCCTAGTCACGGATGGGACTTTGTTAGGGAAATATTTATTCACGCCCGTGGATTGTATACAAGAGCCACTATTGGACCACTTGTAGGGCCATAACGAAAGTTGTGGGGGTTGCTTAAGCATAGGTTTAGGTCTCTGTAACTTAAGACTTTCAAATCTAATGAGCCGTGAGGGTCCCATAAGAGAGTTCTCATTACGAGTCGTGAGGATCTCGCAAGTGTATTTTCTCCTTAGGAATCGTGGGGATCCCTAAGTGTGCTGTTCCCTTTGTGAGTCGTAAGGATCTCACGCGGGTGGTTTCTCCTTACAAGGTCAAGGGGACCTTATAAGTGTCTTTTAACGAGGTTGTGCCATTTCGGGTTTTCACGAACACTCGCCGGTAGCCCTGCTGTTTTTACTCACGGAGCCCTTTCGGGTTTTCATCCGTGCCCGTTTTGCTTATGGACATACCATTTTTTACTTCTTTTTTTTTTATCTCGTCAGCCTAAGGATGCTGCGGTAGTAGTTTAAAGACATTTCGGTCATTTGCAAGTTTTAGGACATTGCGGTCCATCATTAGTTTAAGGACATCTCGATCCGCCGTCGCCGTATTTGAGGCGGATATCTAGTTTATTGACTTTTTGGTCTATGGGTCTTTCTCTATGACTGACCATGATGCCCCCGGCTTATCCATCTTTCTCGGAGCATGCGGTTGTGGCGGGTTCACCTTCCAATTTTCGGACAGCGCGAACTTGCCTTATTGGTATTGGTCTTCAACCCAGTTCTTGAAGACGTAGCAATCCTCGATCAGATGACCTACCGTTTGATGGTAAGGGCAATAATTAGGATTATCAACATCGCCTAGCCGCAATGGACGTTTTGGACTCGGCAGATTGATGAGTCTGTCGCACACTGCCAGCTCGAACAGTCCCCTTGTTTTATCTTGCGGAAATGAGTAAGGACGTTTCAACTTTTCCTGGAGGGGTTGCCGCTTGTTGCTTTGGCGAGCAACCGGTCTAGGGTCACTTAATTGTTGTTGAGCGCTGGCGACGAAGGCCGTTTTTCCTTTTCCTTTATTCTTTTTGTTCGGTCCCTTGTTTACGGGGCCGAGATTTTTTTCGAATAGCGTGCGATTACATGGCTGAACGTTCTCGCAGCTTCTCAATTCCTTTATTTTCGAAATAGATTCCCCGAGGGAAAAGTTGGGGATAGCTTCTTCGTCAGAGTCGCTTCCAAAGGTGATAATTTGTGATCCCTTGAAGTCGGCTATATGACAGTTTGCGGCGGCTCCTTTGCGCTCATCTATCGCATTTTTTCGACGTCTACAAGCTTCACATTTTGTCCTGTCGAAGTGTTGCTTTTGAGCGACATACCCTTGCCACCAACAGTTAAAAGATTCGCAGTCTTCGGTAGGATGTATGATCTTCTGATGATATAAGCAGAAGTTAGGGTGCATCTCTACCTCAGCGAGAGTATTTTCTTCAAAGGGCGGTAGCTTCATTCCTACTGATAAAGCTTTGGCGAACCTTTTCCTCGTCTTAAATTTGTTTTTATCCGCAGTGGATGGGTTTTGATTTGACGGGAATGCTTTGGCTTTTTCCAGTATGGCCATTTCACGCTCTTGATTGGCTTTTGCTTTCAGACGAATTTCATTTAGGAAGACATCGATCAGCTTGTCTGATGGCTGTAGAATTTCCGGTTCGGGGTTCGCCATTGGTTTCTCGGCGCAAGAAGCTTCTTTATTATCTGTCAGTGAGTGAGAAATCACATGACAAGTCGCTACGTAGTCTTCGGATTCATCTGATGAGTTTTCTCCATCGTTTTCATCCTTGACTAAAGAACAAACTGCCCCCGGCGTGCCCGTCTTCTTTGGAGAGTGCGGCTGTAGTGGGTTTACCTTCCAGTTTTCCGACAGCGTGAACTTGCCTTGTAGGTACTGATCCTCGATCTATCCCTTAAAGACGAAACAATCCTCGATCGGGTGACTTACCGTTTGGTGGTAAGAGCAATAATTGGGATCGTTGACATCGCCTGGTTGCAACGTACGTTTTGGACTCGGCAGATTGATGAGTCTGTTGCGCACTGCCAGCTCGAACAGTTTTCTCGTTTTATCCTGAAGAAACGAGTAAGGACGTCCCAGTCTCTCCTCGAGGGATAGGCGTGGACGCATATTGTTTTGACGGACAACCGGCTTTAAGTTGCTCGACCGTTGTTGAGTATTGGCAACAAAGGTTGCTTTCCCTTTGCCCTTTTCATTCCAAGGCTCTGTCTTTGAAGGAGATGGTTCATGGCCTACCTGGTCCATTTGGGCCAGCTTATCAATCAAGGCCTGGAAGGTGGTCGGCTTGAAAAACATCATGAACTGGGAGATGGCCGCTTGAGGGTCAAGAGTGCCCACGAACATGCCTACTGCAGGAGCCTCTTCTATGCGTTGTTCGCATTTCGACCATAGGTTCCGCCATCGTGTTGCGTATTGGACCCACGTTTCGCCTGGCCTTATCCTGGCATTGATCAATGCCGTGATTAGGGTGCGTTCGCTAGCGCTTGCAAAACGCTGGGTGAATAGCAACTCCATCTCTGCGAATGTCTTGACAGAGTCATTTGGGAGTTCAGAGTACCACTCGAACGCCGTCTCCGATAAGCTGCCGACGAATTGGCGGAGCAAGAGTTTATCATCGCCGCCAGTGTTTCCATATAAGGCTCTGAATTGAGCGACGTGCTGATGCGGATTTCCCGTCCCCTTGTATACATGGAACTTAGGAATCGTATATCCCGGCGGGTAACTGATTTGGTCATACCAGCTCGGGTATGGTCGCCCAGTTTTGACGACTTGGCTGGCCGCTTCACTCGCCTGATGAGCTCGTATTTGCTGAGCTATATAGTCATCTAGTTCAGCTTTGGAAATGGTTTCCTCCTTGGCTGTTGAATGAGCCGGAGGAGGATTAGATGTCTCCTCTTTATCGTCTTCAATAATGATCGGAGGGTCTTCAGCTGGAGGGTCCGGCTGTAACATCATTCCCACCATGTCTTGGAAGAGAAGCACCATCTGTTTTATGTCAGCCGCTTGCTCTGCAGCTTCTTTGTCCCTCTTTTCGAGGACTCTGCGTAAAAAGTCAGCGTCGGTTTCTTGTTCCTGACGCTCATCCGAAGATGTTTCAGAGCTTTCTTTTGGCTCAGTGAGTGCAGCCATTGTAGTCATCATTTCCTGAAGCTTTTGTTGTTGCTCCTGGGCTTTCGTCACGGATCGGGTGAGCGGTCGGTGGCCCGTAGAAGTGCGGCTTTCCTATTTTCCAGAAGCCATATAAACAGTGTGCACCACCATGCCCCCAGATTTGGGGCGTTTGTGTTCAACGCTTTTATGCTTCGCCATGTTCACAGGGGCTTTTTGCGGCCTCCTTTTCTTCTGAATGATTAGAGTTAAGGGGGCCGTTGTAATGGGCACCCGGGTAACTATTGGTTTTTGGGGCTTGACGGAGTAATCCTTCTCTTGCCGAACCTTCATTTTTTTCGTTGGTGGAGATAGTTTTCATCAATCATTGACTCCTGGACCTGTCGCCAGACTCTGTAAATTTTAGAGGGCAGCCGTTGAGGGGGCTGTTCTAGCTTCTTCTCTGGAGTATTCTCCATAGGTGAAGGAGTTTGCTTCAGCACCGCAGTAGGAGAGTTTCTGTGTACCGTATTTAGCAATTCAAAGCTGTTCCCGGTTGGAACAGCAGCATCGGTCCCCACCGTTGGAGCTGGCGGAGTTATCCCAGAGGGGGAGTTGCCCCCAGCCTTCTTTACTCGGCGCCAGTGGCGACGTCGAGCATGTCGTGCTAATGGAGTTGTTTCAGCTATAGGGGTGACCACCGTTGTTGGATAAGCTTCTTCATGCCCCCTGCTCTGGGTAGGGGAAGCAGCTTTGAGGACCTCGCCTGGAGCAGTAACCGGAATGGCCAGCCTCGTAAAAACTGACTTCTCGGAAGAAGGAACCTTTCCAATGATTTCGTCCGTTTGCGTCGGGATGGCTATCCGCTTTGAGATGGCAGCTTCGGGTATCGCAGGTTTGCGGACGTTCTGGCCCAGTCTGTTGAAAACTGAGGTATTGAAACTGGACGACCTGTTGAGAGGGGTCGTGGCAGTGGTAAGTCGATCAAAGACCGGCTTCTTTGGAGCTTCTTGCGATGTCATTGGGGCATTGAAGCTCATCGGTGGGAGCATGGTCCCAAAGAATAATCCAATGGTGGCTTGAGTTACTTGCTCCACTGGCATCTCGAAAAGGAAGGCCGCTTGGGGCCCATAAGTCACTCCTCCAGCAGGGACGGAGCGAGAGTTGCAGTTGCAGGTAGTGCAGCTTGAAGTCATTGATCTTCTGTTTCCTGCACGGAGAAAGATACCAAATCTAAGTACCTTGAATCCACAGGCAACCACAGCAAATCGCGATTTGCTCGCGAACACAACACACGAAGTGTGGAGTGGAAAGAGGAAAAGGTCCTACCGGGCGTGCCAGAATCTGTTCCCCTCCGAATGGCGGCGCACAAGAACGCGATGTCCTGACGCTGAGATTCGGGGCAGATGCTATTTGGTTTTATCCGTCCACCTCTCCGAAGATGCCAAGTTGATTTATGGCACCGTGTATCGGAGGTTTAGACGAATGTGGCCGATGTAGCAGACTTTGTCAGATTCCCCCTCGCTTGAGGGGTTTTTGATTGTGGGGACGCTCTTCCCTGCAGGCGCAAGCCCCTGCAGTTAATTACGCTACCGCATCGCGGTAACAACTTTCTCCTTCTCCAGAATTTCACTTCGTGTCGTGTGTGTTTGTTTTGTTTGTGGTTGCCCGTGGATTGTATACGGAGACTGAATAATGCCGTCGTCCGTAGGACGTGGATTAGTCCAAATCCGTATTTACTTAGATTTGGATTTGGTGTTTTTAGTTTAAGGATGCATTAGTCGCGTTGCGGCTAAGATCAACTTAAACGTTCATTAAGGATACTTTAGTCTGATTTGAGACTAAGATCAACTTAACGGGATCGTCTAGATCCATTTCCAGTTTAAGGACGTAGTGGTCCATTTAATATATGGCCGTCGGGACCCGTCACCTCTCTGACGACGTTGAAGGATTACAACGACATATGTCAGAGGAGTTCGGAGATGTACCCTTGAACCAAAGTTGGTTGGGTGATTCATAGTCCAATTTGGGACTAAAGTCTTGTTTGAAGGACACGTTAGCCATTTTTGAGGCTAAGATCGACTCAAACGTTTGTTAAGGATACGTTAGTCCAGTTTGAGACTAAGATCAACTTAACGGGATCGTTTAGATCCGACAAAAGAGCGTTTGGGCTCTATTGTTCCAGTTTAGGGACATGGGGGTCCATATTAGTTTAGGGACGTTCCGGTCCAATATTAGTTTAGGGACGTTCCGGCCCAATATTAGTTTGTGGTCGTCGGGACCCGTCACCTCTCTGACGTCGTTGAAGGATTACAACGACAGTCGTCAGAGGAGTTCGGAGATGTACCCTTGAACCAATGTTGGTTGAAAGAGCAGATGTGCTCAGTTCAAGATGATTTGAGGACCTATGGCCAGTTTGGGTTAAGTCCAAGTTCAACACCTTTATTTGTTTTTTTTTTTTTTTGGGCTTTGCCCTTAAAGGATGCAGGGCATCAATTTATTTTGTGCCCTGCTCATTTTATAAATGATGCAGAATACCAATTTTACTTAGGCTCTGCCCTTGTATAAAAGATGCAAAGCAACAATTTATTTGGGCTCTGCCCATTTATTGCCTTGCAATTTATTTTGGCCTGTTAGGTCATTTTGACTTGGGCCTGGCCCTTTAGCAGCAGAAATGCATTGCATTTTCAGGCGCTTTGCGCCAATCAAAGAGCGCAAGCGCTCGTGGTGATGACACGTGTCATGCAGCGCAGTGCGCTACGCTTGCGCTGCTGACACGTAGCGCGCTCTGATGAGTTGCGCCAATTTCAGAGAGCAAAGCTCTATTCAAAAGCGCATAGCGCAAATGGTTCAGACGCTGACACGTGGCGCTCTCTGATGGCTTGCGCCAGCCCAAGAGCGCAACAGTGCAGATTTATAAGTGCAAAGCACTATTAATTTGAGAATCTTTTAGATTCAAGAACCAATGGTTCATAAAAGTGCAAAGCACTATTTTATTATTATTATTATTTTTTATTAAAGATCATTGATCTTGTTTTTAGATCTATGATCTGTTCATAAAAGAACTTTCTCTTCCTTCTAAAGGTTTTTACCTTTTTGTTCTTGAGGTGTTCTTTAGAGTTCTCTTTCCCCCTTTTTTTTAGAAAAAATGTTCCTCCTTTTGAATTGAGGTCTAGGGTCCTTTTTATAGTTCCCATAAATTAGTTAAATTTGTTAAAGAGATCTTTCTCTGAGTGATTTGCGGAATTTTCTCCACCGTTGGATCTTTGATCCAAGGGCTTCTGCTTTGCAGAAGAAAATCTTCTTATTTTAACAAGAACAGAAAAGATTTCTTGAAATTTTAATTATGTTTGGCGCAGATGCCCCAGCGCGTGACACGTGTCGCACAGCGCAGCGCAACTGCGCTGACACGTGTCGCGCAGCGCACAGCGCAGCGCAACTGAAGCGTTGCTTCCTTTAATAGAGCTTTGCTCTGATTGGGTGCGCCTTCTCGGGCGCTGCGCTGACGTATCAGCGCCGGACACGTGGAGTGTTGCGCCCGGGATTTGAAGCGTTGCTTCAAAATTTGAATTTTGAATTTCCAGCAGAGCTTTGCTCTGATTGGGGGAAGATGAAGCGTTGCTTTATCTCCCGCCTCGGAATTTGAACAGAGCTTTGCTCTGATTGGGGTAAACAGCGGGCCTAGGGGGTTGGTAAAAGTCAGACCCCCAAAGCGGTACAAGTCATGTGGGAGATCAGCCCAGAACACCCTGAGATACTACTGGAATACCTACCAGAAAATCTCCTGCCTTGGCCAAGGACTTTTCATGTACTGGCTCTCCTAGACACAGCGCGACCTCACCCCCAATACCAGGAGAGACGAACCCCTGAAGATCCGCTCACTGCCTCCATGTGGCTCGGGACTGTACCCAACTAAAACCTGTTTGCACGTCTCCTTTGAGCGTGGTAGGGTAGTAATCAAAGTACAGTGGGAACTCACACGAGACAAATGACGATCCTCAAGTCGATGAACTAACCGGCACACATGTCACCAGGGAACTGCTATCTGACGTCTGGTATAAGACCAACTAGCATGTTCCCGGCGAGTCCTGTCCGGTGTACTCATAACCCAATAAGCACCTGTATACATCTTAGGTGAACCAACTGACACCAGTGGCTTGTGAGACCGACCACCGCCCCTCGTCGGGGTCTTGACTGTATACACTAGTCTACTCTGGTGTATCGATGCCCTGTCTCGAAACTCCCACGACTAGGGACCTTTTAAGGATGTGCTTATAGACTACCAGCTCCCACGTATATGATCGCCCTCAGACTACTGGCAGTCAAGCAAGAATCCTAGGGGCTTTATCAACGTGTAATAGCGACCTGTAAGGTCACCTAAAGCAATACATGATGATAAAGATAAACCAGATAGCTTACTATCATCTTGAGTAAAACTGTCCCACCGGAATAGGTTCTCCCTCAATCATTGCAATCACGTGCCTGTGATCCAATAATTGACTCTGAGGGCACTATCTCCAACAGGCAACTCACCCCCGTTATGCTACAGTTCTTGCAGGTTGACCGCATGAATCAGTAGCGGTATCGCTGACACACAGCTGCATTCGAGTGATTTGCTTGGCAGGTGGTACATGTTGGATCGTGCCACTCTTGTATTATTATTCCAATTGTATCAAGTCAACTCCATCAATCAGAAACTAGTATTTGTATAAGCAGTAAGACTTAGCAAGGCTTGTAGTTGCGAGACTTGAGCGATGGGTTATATGTTCGCTTGATGGGTTTGGTGTCTTGCTTTACTTTATTCCTTGTGTTGATCTTCACCGTTGGGCATCGATACTTATTTTCTGTCTTGCGTGGTTGTGACCCCGCTGATTGGCGAAGAGCTAGCACCCACTTGGGGATGCCTACATATTATTGTATATCTGTTTTGGATCAAAATATTCGAGGGAGGTGCTGCCCGAAAGTTTAAAAAGGTTTAGATTTCTGGGTTTCGGCTTACTTAATTTACGTTGCGTCTTTAGACGTTGTGTGATTTAGGTGCCGGTCACGAACTAAATTCGTGTCGTGACAATTTGTCTCACGCAGTTATATGATCACATCACATAACCAAGCAGCAGAAGTCAACATATGAAATATTGGATATACTAAGAAGTCCGTGTTTTAAATTAAGCCAATAATGAAAAACTTGGATTCCACGGTCGTGATGAATAGCCAAACTCACATCCCTAAACCTCTACGAGAGCGGCAAGCAACCCTGCCAATTCTGGAGTTAGGAAACCCGGTCTCGACTCCTCGAGATGGTCTCCCACTGGACTCCAGAACCCGGTTACTCGTGCTCTCCGTCTTGGGTCTATACTAAGGCAGAAAAGTAAATAATATATATCAATGGTGACATTATCCTCAACCCGAAAGTTTCCCAATAAAAAAATACTACATACAAATTTTACATGAATGAAAATTATAAAACTCTTATCTCACATAAAAACCCCGGCTATTCATTCATGTTGATCCAACATAACATATCACAGCAACACATAACATCACATATCATCATCGTAAGTAAATACGTGTATCCCAAATTTTGTTGACATATAGCAATGAGATTTAGGATACCCCACATATTACACTTAGGGTCGCAGAAAAGAATTGAAAAACTATAATAATTAGAATCTGCATTTCCTTAGACATCATAAACCCGGAATATCTCAAATTCCGAATTTCATGCCTAACAATATAAACCCAGCATTTTAGTCTCATATCGAAAACTCTTTTCAATAATTTAGTCGGGTAATTCAACAAGATTCCCGACTACCCGATAAATACTCGTCGGAAACTTTAGTAGATGGCCACACCTCCGATGCCGTCGACCAAGTGCACTTAGGCGGAACACCATAGCCGCAAGAACCCGAGTGGATGCTTTTGGCAATGGGTTCTCCTAAAGTCACTTGGTCGGGGCTATGGGGCGTGGCTACCTAGTAAAGTTATCTGGCGAGTATTCGCGTACAATACGCGATTGCGACGGAGTTTCGATACGAATCGAAACTTTGTGGAAATCGATCAATAGAGACTAACATGCTAGATTCACAAACAAACTAGTTTTCACAAAACTAATTAACTGCGGGTTCTAAGTATTGTATCACATATCAAACTTAAACCCAAAACGACGTTAAAAACATGACTACGGAATACTCCGATTTGCCCTAATAGAAAAGTTAACATCACATGCAAACTTGGCTAATTAAACATAACCTGAAACCCCAAAATCAACACAGAAGACCACCAAACAAACTCGAGCCCAAACACATGCAAGAGGACCGGCTAGGCCGGCCAAAATAGGCATCTGGCTGGTGAGATGTAGGGTTTTGGGTCTCAATTTTGGTTGGTGTTCTAGTTATATCATATGCAACATTCTGTACTTGTTTAAAAAAAAATTTGAAGACCATTTAAAAATCGTCAGAGAACAGGGTTTTCGGGTTACATTTTCGGATTGTTTCGGTTTCGCAATTCTATAAACATCGTTTAATCTTTTAGCTTGGATTTGATACCATGAAAGTGTATGTTAGCACCACCACTGTGTTTTACTAGCATCAAGCATGTCGTTTTTAAAAATTTCGGGGTGCTAATCTACACTAACCAAGATCTTAAACTAGATGATTAGGGTTTAGCTTGATATCATAAACTTTACACTAAGAGATGGATGGCTACAACCTTTGTAGACCGTGTCCTTCTCTTCTAAAGCTTTGGGTTGTAGTCCACATGACTCCACTAGGCTCCACTTGAAGGTTGAACGAACTATCTCCGATGACCTTCATGCCGAAGATGATCCACCCGAAGTCCGCTAATCCAAGCTACCTCTTCACTAAACTCTTTAGTGAAGGAAACACACTAGACCAAAGCGCTAATCTAGTGTAGGATGGTGAAGTAGGGATTTTGTTTGCTCACTAGGGTTCTCACAAACTCAAGGGTTCACAACTCATGTGAGGGATTGAGCTTGGATGAGGAGGTAAGGAAAAGGGAGAAAGCCAGAGAGAAACTCATCACATGAGCTCACTTCAAGAAAATGGCTAAGTGTGGAATGAAGTGTTGAATGGCTCATCTAAAGTTCATACATTATTGAAGCATACAATTTTTAACACTTAAAAATTGTAGCCATGCTTCAATGGTGCAAGCAAATGAATATAAAATAAAATAAGTCATGCTATGCCCATCCCTCCAAAGTCTCCCTATTTTTCATCTCAATTTCTATTTTCTAAAAATAGAAAAAACATAACATGATTCATTATATATATATATATATATATATATTAATATATACTTATAAAGATAAGCATATAATTAGTGAGCAATACTATTAGTCAATATACAATTATATGAAATATAAATATATATCATATTATTAAATCAACACTTGATTTAATAATCCTGTTATATCATATATAACCGACTAATATCATTTATCTGTATATCACATTATCAAATCAACACTTAATTCAATAATCCGGTTATATCACATATAACCTAACTGATAACAAATAGCCGACAGATTACAATATGGTGTCTCATACTCGTATTTAATCAGGCCTCCGTACATATCAGCATATGTACCCTATTTCGTTTCGCTTGAACCAGAAAACTTCTATGTGGGACTCTGAAGACTCGTCAATACGCCAGCAGTAGGTAATGATCACATCAGTCACCCACAAGCCGTCAGCGGTACTACCTGGACGTAATGGCTATGCAAGTATTGAGCGATTAGAAGATCAGCAAGCAAGCTTGTCCAAACTCCCATGAAGCCTATAGGTAACATTTACCGTACAGTCCGGTCTCTTCGTTTGATATGTCGCATATCGAGTGTGGGGGTGGTATCGTCGGACCCCAATAACTTGATAAGTTATGCCGATGTAAGGCCTATAACGGTACGAGAAACTACTAATAACACTTACCAGTAAATCTCATCAACAGCCCTGGCCAGGGACTTCTTGTTATAGCCAATCGAGCAAATCTCAACATCAACTCCCTATACCGGAAGAGACGAAACCCTTCCTATCGCTCATTGCCTCCATGTGACTCAGGACTGTACCCAAAATCCACCTGTTTTCATGACTCCTTTGCGCCATGGTAGGGAAGAAATCAAAGAACAGTGGGAACCACACAAGACTCTATGACGATCTAGGGTCTAAATACTAACCTGTACCAGTGTCACCAAAGAACTGCTATCTGACGATAGGTATAGTACCATCTAGGAGTTCTCGGCGAATCCTGTTCGGTGTACCCATTATCTAATGAGCACATGTGTACAATCTTTGATGTCAAACACCAATGGATATGGGATCAACCATCGCCCCATATAGGGTCACGAAACGTACACACTAGTCTACTATGGAATATCGATGCCTTGTCTCGATATTCCCTCGACTAGAAACAATTTAAGGATGTGCTTATGGACTACCCAGGTCCCAGTAGTATGATCCGCATCATAGTCCTGGTAGTCAAGTCTACATCCTAAGGGCTTTACCAACATGTATATGAGAGAAAGTATAATAATACCAGTGAACAAGTTAAGATAAAGGTAACCATATAGCATGCTATCATGTCGAGCAAGAAAGTCCTCTGTATATATGTCCAAGCATCCACTATGTCATACAATAATGGCCTCTAGGGCATACATATCACTAACATTTTGGTGCTGGTGCAAACTCTGAGATCACATCATCCTCGTCTTCATTTGCGAAGCACTTAAAGGGGTCATTTATAGTCTCGTGCCCTCCCTCCTTTGAGAGTGTTGCCACATAGCAGGTATGGGTTTGCTTCCATTCTTGACGTTGAGATGTTCCTGTACTCACGGTATAGGTCCTCTTTGGCTTATGCTTTTGCGGTGGGGTTACCCTCCAGCTATCAGACAAAGTGAACCTGCTTTGTTGATACTGCTCTTCGACCCAGTCTTTGAAGATGAAGCAATCTTCAAGGGGATGACCTATTGCTCGGTGATAGGAGTAATAATCTGAATGATGGACCACGTTTATCTGTTCGGGTTGTCGAGACTCCGAAAGCGTCATCATTTGGTGCTTCATGACAAGGTTGAATATTTTCCTTGTCTTGTCTTGAGAGAAGGAGTATTCCTGACCCATCTTCTTGATAAAAGACGGGTTTCAACCACGTTTTTATTGATAGCGCGGCTTCTTAGATCTGCCTTGTTGTTTGCGAACGTTGTTTGTGCTCTTTTTCCTTTTTTGCCTCTATTTCAGGATTTTTCCTTTCTGCGAGGACATATAGCGAGCTGGGGATAAAGGGAATTGTAGTCTTCTTTCTCCACCGGTTGCGGATTGAGGCGTTGCGTCCTGGCTTTTTCGTAGATAGCCATTTCGCAGTTGTGGTCGTCTCGACTCTTTTGACCATTCCGTTCTATTAGCTTGTCTATTTATTCTTCGAGCAACGGACTTAACGTCCTTAGAGCAGGATTTCGTTCTGTTTCAACGTTACGGCCACCTGGAAGAGCATTTTCCTCTTCTCTGGAGCTGTTAATGATGCGACGACTGTGGAAATGCTCTCTTTTTCTGGACTGAACGTATCCGAGATCGATTTTCTCTATCTTCCCGTTAGGCATCTTTCACTGAGTCCCGGGAATATCCAAAATCTTTTTGTAGAATTGGGCATGTCGAACAGTTTGTTTGATTGGTACACCTTGGCATCTTAACAGCCTTTCCAACCCCTCCGCATAATATCTCGGCAGACGGATTGGTTGAAGCCTGTCAATTGCAAAATCGGCACTATGCCAGACTTCTTTCTCTACTCTGGTCTCCGTAAATTGATAGAAGAGCATCGCCTTTTCACCTCTTCGTTTGGGAGGGATGTAGAAAGTTTATAGTTCTTGTACACTGTATGTACGGAGCGCATCTAGTTCTTTGTAATACCGAGGCGGAACTATTATGATATGTATGCTCTGATCTGCTTCGTCAAGGATTTGCATTGGCAGGCGGATAGAGAACACTGCGTTGGTCTTGTCGTCAGAGTCGCTGCCAAATACCAAGATGGGAGTAGATGGCCCGGGCTTGATGTCTTGGTGTTGCCCCGAGTAGAATATTTCCTCATCTTCCTCGGTATCGCTCCCAAAGATCGGGATGGTGGCAATGGAGTTCTGTTTATCTTCCAGTCTATGACACCTTTCTGTATTTTCGAAGTCTGGTAGGAAGTACTTTGCGTATTCATATTTCCGGACTTCGTTTATGGAGAACGGATTCAGCTCCCCTGTGACGGTGCCTTCCAAACCATCCTTGAAATACATCATACACTGATGTTGTGTAGAAGGGATGACGTTGTACTCATGCAACCAGAGCCTACCGAGCAAAGCATTATAGCAAGTCTTGGCGTCAATGACGTGAAATTTGATGTCAGTGACGAGCAATCTGAAGCGTAACGTCAGTATTACGGACCCCAATGTCCGTGACGACTAAAAGTATGCCTTAGCACCACAACTAGGTTTCCACATGCATCAAGTATGCAATTTTAAAAAATCTAGTGTGCTAAAGCATGCTAACCTAGAATCGAACTAGAGAATTAGGGTTTGTAAATAAGTAAAGACATTCTATACTAAGTGAAACGGGAATACAACCATTGTAGACCTGTCCTTCACTTCAATAGCTCCAAGTAGTAGTCCCTACGCTCCAAGTAGTGGTCCCTAGAACTTTTCTTAGGCTCCACTTGGTGAAAGGAACGAGCTTACTTCGTCTTCTTCGAGGCCGAAAATGATCCACCTTGAAGAATCTCTAACTTAAGCTACATCTTCACTAATTAACGAATTAGTGAAGCAAACAACCTACACTAATGGGCTAGATGAGAGTAGGTTGATGAAGTAGGAATTTTGCTCACTTTAGAATTCTCTTTCTCTTTTTATTTTTCTTCTCAAGAAAATCAAGAGGAGGAAGATCATGAACTTGGGTGAAGAATAATCTCAAGTGATAAGTAAAGAGTAAACCATGGCTAAATATATAGGTGAGGTTAATAAATATCTAAGAGTAAAACAAAAATGAAAGCATGAGTCATGACTTCTCAATGCTTCTACAAGGATCCAAGCCATGACTCATTTCCTCTCATTTTTCTTTAACTCAAAATAAATAAAACCTTAATAATCTTTAGCTTTTAGTATGAGTCTCATACACCCATATCCTATGTATCATCTAGCATGACACAATAGTAAATTATATATATAAAAAAAATATATCTTATATATATATATATCATTATATATATACAGGAGAAGAAATTCATTAGTGAGCTAATATTAGTTAATATATATTAATATATCAAATATAGAAATATATATCACATTATTAAATCAACACTTCATTCAATAATCCGGTTATAGCATATATGACCAACTAATATCACTTATATGTATATCAATTTATCGAATCAACACTTGATTCAATAGCCCTGTTATATCACATATACCCTTATCGATATCATATATTGCAAGATTAGAATACGGCATCACATACACGTATTTAATCAAGCATCCGCACATATAACATATGTGCCCTACTTCGTTTCGCTTGAGCTAGGAAACCTCTGTGTGGACTCTAAAGACTCGTCGATACGCCAGCAGTAGGTAATGATCACATCAGTCAACCACAAGCCGTCAGCGGTACAAGCTGGACGTAACGGCTACCCAGGTATTGAGCAAATAGAAGATCAACAAGCAAGCTTGTCCAAACTCCCGCAAAGCCTATAAGCAACACTTACCGTACAGTCCGTTCTCTTCGTCTGATATGTCGCATATCAAGTCTAGGGATGGAATCGTCAGACCCCAGTAACTTAATAAGTCATGCCGATGTGTGGCCTATAACGGTTCGAGAAACTACTGATAACACTTACCAGTAAATCTCATCAGCTCTGGCCAGGGACTTGCTGTTATAACCAATCGAGCATAGCACAACATTAACTCCCTATACCGGGAGAGACGAAACCCCTTATATCGCTCATTGCCTCCATGTGACTCAGGATTGTACCCAAAATCCACCTGTTTGCTCGACTCCTTTGAGCCATGGTAGGGAGAAAATCAAAGCACAGTGGGAACCACACAAGACTCTATGTCACGACCCGAAGGTACGGAACGTGACCGGCACTTAAATTACGAAGCGTCTAGAGGCGCGACGTAATCTAAGTAAGCCGAACCCCAGAAATCTAAACCATTTAAAGAAGAAGTAAAGGAAAACATATAGGAAAACAAGTTTAAAAGAAACATCAAATTTTCTCAAAAATTTCGGCAAGGTCTCCTTTGTAAAAACGGGCCCCAAATGGGTACAAACAAGTATAATATATATACAAACAATAAAAAAGGCATCCCCAAGCGGGAGCTAGCTCTACGCCAACAGGCGGAAACAACCACACAATGCACAATAATATACAACGCCAAAGGGCGAGGCTCAAAACTCAAAAGAAAACCAAATCCACCAGAAACCATAATAATACAAGCGCTACTCTAAGGTCGAAATAAAAACAACTGGCCTTCTAAACTATCAAGAATACAAGTCTGGTTGATGGAACTTACTAGATACAAATGAAATAATAAAAGTACAACGGCGGTCCTGATACAATGAACCAACCTACTAAGCAAATCGCCCTGAATTAAATGATGTGCCAGCAAGCTGCCAAGGAAAACCTGTACATCGAAACCTGTAAGAAAAAATTTGGCACAACGGGGGTGAGTTGCCAACTCGTGAGTAGAAGACATCTGCGAGAAGAAATCGAATGCACGACGCTGTCCTAGGTCATAATAATATACTTAATATATCACTAGTCATCTAGTAGTGCAGGGTAATAAACTATGCGCATGTGCAATGCTCAGTTCTCGTGTCAGTACCTCAATTAGTAACAAGTCATGTGTATGAGTACGCTTGCACCATGAATGTAAAACAATCAACCATGAAATCTGGATATATCTGTATAAGAAATCTTTAAACTTTATCATAGTAAAATTTGTATGGTAATCTGAAACATCATCAAAGAAATCCATGGAAATCCGTGTCAAGTATCGACACAAAACATGTAAATCTCAAGTCTTAATACCTCATAGTCTCAATACCTCGGGCTCCGTCAGTCCGGATCGGCCCATATCATCAAATCTCACGAGAACGGTCGGTATCCTCCGGATATTCGCCGCGCCAGACATCACCGGTAGGTAGTCATCCCCTGCCAGGCTCATCGTCTACAACTCGATCTTCTTGCCCCGGGGTACCATACCGGGCCCACCATGTACCCGAGACGGTTCATCCACTTCTCGAATCGGGTCTCGAAATCCAACATAAAACATGAAATCTCAAGGTGGACGACACATACATCATGAGAAAACCGCAACTTATATTTTAAAAAGAGAGGGAGAGAGAGAAGTTTTTATATATATTCTTGCGGTTTTTCCCAAAATCCAGAAATCTCATAAAAATCCAAAATCCCAAAATCATGAGTAAGTAAATAATAAATATCGGCATAAGCCCTACAATACTGCATGATAACATGAAAATGTGAATGCATGAAATGTCTAAATAATAAATGCCATGTCTAGACTAACACCTGAGGGTAATCACAATATTATATTGATCTAGCCTTTAGCTGATTCTATCAATAAAAGATAATATGTTCTAAAGAGTACGTGACATAGCAATTACCGATGATGATATGTGTGAGCCGGCAAATAAGTGTACGTGGAATATGCGCATCATCGGTAATGGTGCTGGTGTCCTAACAGGCAGAGTTTCATATTGACTAAAGAAACATATGTATGAACATGCAACTTGATGATTACAATCTGAATGTAAAGATGAATGTGTATTAACCACTCATTTGGAATATACATATCTAACTACAACTATATGACTCAAGCCTAAACTAGTATCTATCTAACCCCCTAAGGAACTAAACTAAAGAAACTAGTCGATAGAAAATAAGAATCCACCTAAGGTCTGAGTCCATATCTCTAATAGTCGGCGATCCAGCCTTAATAGCGTCACGTACGTAGTACGACTTTCTCGAATCAAGAGTGAGGATCAATCATCACATCTACGCCTCGTACGGTAAAATCCATCGTACGGTATCCCAAAATCGGGGTATGGGCCAACTATCACCTATGTACATCATCATTCGTATAATATCATCATCAAATAATGTCATGATCAAGGGTACTGTACTGTAATCGCATACATCCTAATATCAACAATCATATATCATTGTCTGCGTAAATATACATCGTCAATTGGTCCTCAGAAATATCATGTCACATATATCATATCGTGATTAAGTCACATATATCATGTCATGATCAAGTCACATATATATCATATCGTAATCAAGTCACACATATATCATATCGTAATCAAGTCACACATATATCATATCGTGATTCAGTCACATATTACAGTCCGGGTTCTATTCTAGAGTCTCGTATATCTCAATGTCATCATCACCTATTATCGTTTATGTATACATATCCATTTTCTCATTTTCCAACGATCCGCTAACATCATAATACGACTGTATAGCCAAGAGATCACGGCATCAAGCCCAGTTATATCGTCTCATCCCCATGTATCATATAACATCCTTATATCACATATACATATTGTGTGTGTGTGTACACACACATTCCTACACACACACACACACACACACACACACACACACACATACACCAAGTCAAGTTTCTGTGTGTGTCTACCTGAAACCTACGAATTCCCTCCAAGACATTCATCCTCTGGTAAAGTCTTCCTAAATTAGTCTAGTCTAACCTAAAGTCTTTAATAGGATTCTATACGCCAGGAATCTAAGGTCACATCCGACTTCCTAATAACGGTAAGTAATATCCCTATTCTACGTTTGCGGAGGTGCTAAACGCCATCCACCCGACTTCCCCCGTAGATATACATCTACTCACCTGGTCCTTATCTGCCGAAGACGATGCCGCCCTCCTCTTCTTCATCATCCGAAGTCCACGTAATGGGTACCTATACGCAAACATATATAATATCGTAAACCAAATTACGGACAAAACCAAAACAACGCACGAACGTGCATAGGTTAAAACCTATGACCAGCTCAAGCAAAAGAACCAAATATCGCTCGATATCGGTGTACAAACGCCGATTGATCGAGATAAAACACCAACAAACAACTCGTAGTTCCAAAACTCATTATTTATAATATAAAACATGGTTTAAATCATCGAAACCTTAAAATCGATCAAATCGTCCTATTTCGCAAAAACCTAGAAAACGTCAATTTACCGTTTTACTTCAAAACTTGATGTTAAATGAAACTAATAGCCATAATATTCATTAAATATCATAACTAAGTCATACAAATCTATACTATATTTTTATCACACTAATTTATATTAAATTGAAAATTCTAGTTTGCAATTTAGACAAATTTAACACCTTTCGAGCCAAAAATTTACAATTCCATAACTAAACATGATTTTGCATGAATTAAATTATTAAACTAAAATTTATGATGTTAATAATGTCATGAAACCAAAATTAGATTTTAAATCTCAATTATTTAAGAAATTTCTAAAATCTAGTTAGCAAAAATAGCATATTTATCACAATTTTCCATTATCAATTTGAAACTAGTAACTAAATTAGGTTTTTCATTCTTTTAACATGTTAATATTCTCATTAAAACCACAATCTAATGATAAAAACCTTAATTAGAATTTTATATCACCAATATATATATTTTATAAAAACCTAGTTAGCAAAATTGTTTAATTTAAACAATTTTGAATGAACAATTTATAATACATCAACCATGCTAGGTTTTTCCTTTCTAAAGATGTTAAACTACTTATTATAACCCCACTCAATTAATAAAAACCCTAACTTGATTTTAGAAACCCTATCTTGAATTTTTAAACATGCAAATAGAATCAATTAAGAAAATCTAAATATGCTAGATTAAAACATTTAACCACAATTAATCATTGGGATAAGAATTATACCTCCACAACATGAGATCCAAACATGAAAATATGGCTCAAAAAGAATGGTTTCCTACTCCAAAATCCATGCTAAATAGGTCAAAGGAAAATGGTAGAGATTGAATATTGATTTTGAGGTTTATTTTTGGAATTTTTTGTTGAATTTTTGATGATTTTTGGAGGGAAAATGAGCTTGGAAAAGGGGGGGCTGCCATGGGGTGAGGCCGGCCACTAGAGGTGGAGTGGAGAGAGAGAGAGAAATGAGGGTTGAATTGTGTAGAAGTCTCATGAAGAAACCATTTCCTTTATGTCTTTTCAAATTATTTAATTTCTGTTCACTTCTTTTCTTTTCTAATAAAACCAAGGAAAATTCTTGAACCATGGAGAATTTGAAAGAAAGAATTTTGCATGTTACACACTTGATTCCAATATGTAATGGTTCACTTTTGCTAAATTATCCCATTCAAATTTGTAATTTACATTAATTTAATGCATATTTAAAAGCTAATGTTAACTTTTAAAATAATTAATTAAGGAAAAATATTTAAGCAAAATAATAATTTATAGGTCACTGAATAAACACCATTTACTAGTAATTACATAATAAAAATAGGTCTTTTTAAAATTATGATGAAAAATAATTATAGTTAAGTTTTACGGAAAATACGTTTTATTTTACCGATAATCAGAAAATTCGCCTAAAGGATTTTTATTTATTTAATTATTTATTAAAACGCTACACTCTATGACGATATCGGGTCTACAGACTAACCTGTACCAGTGTTACCAGAGAACTACTACCTAACTATAGGTATGTTACCATCTAGGAGTTCTCGGCGAGTCATGTTCGGTGTACCGATTCTCTAATGAGCACCCGTGTACAATCTTTGATGTCAAACACCAATGGTTATGGGATCAACCATCACCCCATACGGGGTCAAGAAACGTACACACAAGTCTACTCAGGAATATCGATGCCCTGTCTTGATACTCTCTCGACTAAGAATTGTTAATGGATATGCTTGTGGACTACACAAGCCCCACTAGTATGATCTGCATCATAGTCCTGGTAGTCAAGTCTACATCCTAAGGGCATTATCAACATATATCAGAGAGATAGTATAACAATACAAGTGTACATGTTAAGATAAAGAGCAGCCAGATAGCATACTACCATGTCGAGCAAGAAAGTCCTATATATATATATATATATATTTCCAAGCATCTTGATCGCAAGCCAAAAGTGTGTCGGATATTTAAAAGTTCTAAAGTTTAACCGCGATCAGGACGGTGTCGCTTTGCAGCTAGCTGCGATGAGCACGGGTCGATCCACAGGGAGATGGTAAGTTCTTACGTTCTTGTTTTAACGAGTTAACAACGTGGCGTATTTGTTCGTTATCTAACCTATGTGTTATATTCAAGTATAAGGCTTGTTAGGAAACGATAGGATAGTGTAAGTTAATGGATTCCGTATTCAAGTACTTTGAGCTGAACTTAACCAATAAAGCTAGAACAATCGGCAACAATGTGGATTAGGGGACTTAAGCACGGTATTCATGGAATCCGGCTTATTGATCCTTGTCCGTCCGTTCTTGTCACTTGCTTTCGCCTCCGTCCAAACCGAATGCAACCGGTCACGGTTAGGAATCACCTTTACCTTGATAGGGTAGGGTGCCTAACGGAGCGCTTGCATAAGGTTTGGGCGGAGTTTCAAATGGAAAAGACGGGAAAAGGAAATGAAAAACGGAACGTTAACTTACAACACCTTTCTTTTTTCCTAACAACAATATTCACACCATTCACAAAACAAACCACAAAGAGATAACAAAAGAGAAGAACAAAGAAAAGAAAAGATTACAAGTAAGTAATTAAAGTGCATGGAATTTAAGTGCGAGAATTAAAAGAGCAAGAATAAAATGCAAGTAAGTAAAAAATTAGGGACCAAAGAACATACTGCAAGACATGGGTTCAATAACCCAAACTTAAACTTGCAAGCTCAATAAAGAGGTTGCAAGATCAAGAGAGGGCAAAGAACTCATGGTGAAGGAAGCACAAAAGAACACTTTATTAAACTTGAATAATGATACAACCCCTTGAGATCAATAACCAACCCTTAAACTTTCAAGCTCAATGAAGAGGTTGAAGGATCAAGAGAAGGTTAAGACTTCAAGGGGGACTAATCTATTTACAAGAAAGGAGAATAGAAAACTTGGACAAAGAATGACAATCCAAGACTAAATAATGACCCTTGAACCTTTGCCCACTGCCTGCTATTTATAGGCAACGAAGAAAAGATAATAAACAATAAAAATAGGGCAACGTGGCAGCAAGAAGGGGTGTGTGAAGAAATGGGGCCCACTGGAGCCTGTAGGGCCGGCCAGGCCGGTCTATAATATGATGTGGCCGGCCACATCATGTTGGAACGGTCTCGTACTTGGTGTGTTGACTTGTTAGGTCCCCCGCATCACTTTGGTCCAGTTTGTTTTCTCTGTTTTGACTTGATTTGCACCCAATGCTTGGAGGGAAATTCGAATTTCTAAATCAACACCAAATTTTTAGCATTAAATGCTCATAACTTCATTCCCACATGTGCCTAAATCATGGCTCCCCCCATTATGGTTTTGTTGATTTGTCCATTTGATTTTATTTTGCACTTATTATTGGAGGGAATTTTTTAATACAATTCAACACATGATCTTCAGCATTAAATGCTCATTACTCCATTCCCACATGTGGCTTGATTCATGGCTGCCCCATTATGGCTCATGCTGATTTGTTTAATTGACTTTGATTTGATTTCTGTTTTGGAAGGAAAAAATCAACACATGATGTTTAGCCTTGAATGCATATAATATTTTGCCTTGAATGCATATCTACTTGTGCCTAAAAGTCTTGTGTACACATTTGTTGTGTTGGACTATTTACATAGAAAAATGTGTACACAAACTTGTTGCAAAAAGGGACTCCTGAAGTATCGGTCGGATTGCGGTTCTGGTTTCAGTGTCGGCTCTCAATTGATATATCCATGCTTTTAAATGTATTTTCAGTATTTTATCACGGATACCTGTAATCTGTATTACTGAGCAGACACTGCTTAATAGTACCGATAAATATAACAAATAGATAATGAATGGGCGGTATTAGAATGCAGTTTTCTGATATGAACAAATACCCCCAAACTTATCTTTTGCTCGTCCCGAGCAAAACTATTTATCCACAAAAGAAAATCCTAACCGCACTTTCACAGGGAATGCGATTGCTCTGAGCGTGTGCAACAAGCCGTTAAACCTCTAGGTGTCCCTAGTAGGAGGAGTGTTGTCTCCTAAGGGTTTTCAGCGGATACTACCCACAAAATCCCGTCAAACAAGTTTTGTGAAATAACTATGATTCAAACCCTAAGGTTTTGTTTAAAAGATAGCAATTCTATTATCCTAAATTTAGAACTATCGAACCTTTATTTTTCACACCTCGCTTCTCATTTAACATAAGATTTTATATGTCTTTACGTGCAGTGCAAATAGTGTCGTTAAGTTTCAAAAGGATCGATTAAAGTCGTCATGTCATAAAATAAAGCCCAGATAAAAATTTAAAAAGGATCACATAAGTTTTACAAAGAGTTAAGTATTTCTCAAGTTTCGTTTTCCAGTAAGGTTTCAAATTCAGAATTTTTATCTTCCTTAACAGGAAACTGGGTCTTATTTTTCACTCCACTTTTTTCTTGTTTTCATTTCATACACACCTTTGTGAACATGCAATAGTCTTTATCATAGAATGAAACCTTCATATCTCCGCTAGAAATACTTTTTTATAAAAATCTGTCTTTTGTCAAGATTATTCTTACACAAAGAACCGTTAGGAATTTTAACTCGGAGAGAACACTTGCTTGACTTTTTTTTAATTTGGACTTTCTAGACTTCTTAGCGAGCTTTAGGCCAATGCTCCCAAACCAGTTGGTTTTAGGGCATTAGGTGTAGAGACACCCCAGCGGACTTAATTACTCAAGTTACCTAGGCCCAAAAACAAAAGACAATTTTGGCGTGAAAATCATGATGATTTAATGCAGACGGAGATATAACCGGTAGTTCAATTATTTTTTGGATAAAAGAAGTTTTAGTGGGTTAGGTGTGTAATCATTCCAATCAAGTTCCAGATGGGTTATTTTTCAGAATTAGTTTTTATCAAGGCATCAATAATATCCTTTCATATTCACCTCTCTTCATAAACTATTCTTGATATTACTTATTTCAGAACAAACCAATTTGATCCTCAGAAAATAATTTATCCATTTAAAAGTTTTCAGACATAATAGACTTGTTATCTAATTTTCAAAACTCACGACACGTGTAGTGTGATGTAATGACGTATATCAGCTATAGTTAACTTCAAAGGAGAGTTATCTTTCAGGTTTTCAAAAAATAGGATTTAGTTGTTCCTATCTTATTAAAGAAAACCGTCGAAATATTGAATCTAAGTTCTCCCACTAGCTAATCTTGACGACAAAGTTTTTATGTTTTTAGAAAATTTTCTGATTTTTTTGGGTTTTTAAATAAATATGCAGATGCAGAATATACATATGAATGCGAAGGTAGAAAGCTTACTGAGCACACCTCCAAACTTAAACTTGACGGTGCCCTCACTGTCAGGCTACACTAAGAGGGTCAAAATTGTCGGTGCCTCCCAAAAACAATTTATATACAAAATAAAAAACAAAAATATGTACACCAAAATTTTCCCCCCAAACTTAAGTAAAACAGTGTTTCCACTGTTAAGCGTTGAAGTTCAGGATTAGGAGGGAAAGAGAACAGTATCAAGCTATATAAGGCCTAACAAAGGCCAAAAGTGATCACCAACCATTCAAAAATTCTATCATGATAATATGCGGGTTGGTGAAAGAAGATGAAGAGAAAAGAAATGGAGAATACGCGAGACCGTATGAAGATAGAAGCAGGATACGGTCTCGGTATATGAGAGGAAGAATGGCGGAAGGGGAAAAGAAATGGTGTACGAACTTGAGGGTGAAAATGGGGTGAATAAATTCACACAATATGTAATGGCCGATGTGTAAAAAGCGATTGTGCTAATCTATCAACCCGTCGAGAGATTGGGTCAAATCTCTTAAGATTCGTCAGAAAACATGGGTACGCCGAACTCGGTAAACCAGACATAGGAAATGAAAGTGATACAGTTTCTTGCAAGGTCGGAACGATGGAAAGGAAGAAGTGGAGTGATTTAGGAATAGTCTTATTCTCACCTAAGTAAACTGTCTCGAACTCGAAAGATTCCATCAATGGTTCGAATTGACTGTGAGCAACCGAGTTTGATGGTTCAACTAACTCATCTGAAAATTCGAAGGACTCAAACTCGGGCGGTGAGCCTTCAACATCGTCCGAAAAAGTGAAACACTCGTAATCGTTATCGGCTGTGAGAAGAGTGTCTAATTCAAGGAGGAACGCACTAGTGGCGTCAAATGTGCTGTGATTGAACATAAATTTTTCAAACTCACAGTCCTCCTGCATGATCTTTTGCATGGTCGGAACGATGGAAAGGATGGAGGGTGATTTAGGAAGTATAACAGTTAAAGGTTCAGGAGGATGAATTGAAAAATCCGACACATCAAACAAAAATGGTTCATCCTCAAAACTATCCTCAATACTCTCCTCAATACTATCCTCATAATTCTCCTCGAAAATTATCTCATCCATGCAAATCTCATCAAAATCAAGACGCATATGAAGTTCGGGAGAAACATTTAATGACTCGGAATGATGAATTGGAGAGAAAATTTCAGTCAAATCTACGGGTTCATCATCCAAAATACTCCCTGCGTCAATATCCTCAATCAAGTGAAAATTAAGATTCTCAGACTCCTCATCAAAAGCATGGATTTCAATCGATTCTGGTTCTAAGATGGAAGTGTAGAGGTCAAAAGGTTTAGAATTGGTTTCACTTAGAATGGACCCTTCACAATCTGGTAAATCAAACACTACAAAATCGCACAACTCATTAAAAGTTCTATCTTTAATCGGTAAATCTTTTAGGACACTAGATAGACATTCAAAACTGGAGTTGTGTGAATCAATTTGCAATGGGTAGGTTTGATTAGGAAGGGTGTACAGCTCACTTTCACTACTCAAATTCTCATCCTGTCCTAACGCCTCATCATACATTGTAAAATGTGGAGCTAGTTGAAAACTAGCTACCGGGTCTCTAGGTTGTATGAGGGCGGCCATGGACGCATTCAAATCCATCATCTGTTGGCATGACGCTACCCTAATGTCTTCCAACAACTGGTCTAGACTAGACTTAGGTTGTGAAGGGGTTTCAGTAAAAGATTCAAAGTTGTTTTGATACTGGAAACTCCTAAATGACGGTTCAGAAGCAATGTCTAGGGAAGGTGTACAAGTCGGATAGGACTGATAGGAATTGAAAGGCTGGACAGGGGTAGGATCAACATACAAATAAGAAGTTGAATAGAATTGTTGATCCAAAGAATTTGTAGTGGTGAAAGGAGTGAAAGATCGGTTACGGGATTGTTCAATATGTTCAGCGATGGACAAAGGACGAATTGCGAAAGGGGTATCAACATAAGAGGGTGGGGGAGGTTGAAAAGGTTGATACAAAGTGGATTGCGGAGTGCAAGTGTTTGTCCTAGACGCGTCTATGCGATCTTTCAATGAAATTTTTAGCATGGCGGGGTCGTTCGAAATTCGACCAAAGAAAGAACTGTAGGAAGTTATGTCTGGTTGTGGGTACCAAAGTTCGGCAAGAGTTTTTCGAGGTGGGTTACCCATGATATGAAGAGAGAAGAAGAATAAGAGAAAGGGAGGGGAAAAGAATGTGGTCTTCTTTTTTAAAGTTAGTTATTAACAAAAGAATGAAATATACACACAAAAAGAATCTGGACCAAAAACAATCATGACACAAAAATATCACACACCTAATCGTTCTAGGGTTCACCTAGGTCAACTAGACCTGCTCAAGAACTTGGTTGTCGAGGTAAAACTGTGTCGAGAAACAGGCTCAAGATATACGGATTACGAGGCCAGGTAAGTGCAAAGATAAGGGGAGGTTTTCCGATACTTTCGCGAAGGTCCTTAATTAAATAACCCTTTCTCTTTTGGCGGTTTCGCCGTGAACACTTTCCTAGACACCGCGTAAACAATATACCGTTAAGCGGTATTCTAAATACAGTTAACCTCTCCTAATGAGCACGAAGTCCTTAAAGTCTAGTTTCTTTTAAAATTTGTGCAGGTAAGCGTTATGCTTAGTTTCATGATTTGTGGGCCACGGAAAAAGATGATGAAATCCTTTACCGTATGTTGTGGGGTTCGCTTGCCCTTAAATCCGTATTAATGTATGCAATGCGCAATTCAATGAAAAAAATTTATTCAAAGAATCAAACAATCGATTTTTAGTTTAAGCTCGGCACTGCAACAAATACGGGTTAGTCAAATTTTTTTTTGGCGTTTGCTAGCGAACTTGCAAAGAATCCTGCAAAGATATTATATTAGAAGCGTCGGATTTGAGAAGAAGGTGTTAGTAAAGTACGTACCGTTAAGTTGTGGGTTAAGAAACCCCCGTTGAATCGAATCCAAGTAGCTTGAAAAGTTCACTTGCGTGGGTCAAACTACCCGGATGTTTGGCACTGTACTTCGTAACCACCTTAATTTTGAATGTTCACTTTGTTCCCCATAATCGCCGTTCGCAATTCCCCAAAATCTACAAATGTTGGAAAAAATGGATATTAGTGCGGAAAAACGATACGAATGCCCAAATACCTGCACACTAAAAATTATAAAAAAAACAAACAATACAAATAGGACAAAAATAGAACACTGGAGCTCAAAGGAGAAATTGGAGGCAAGAGGTGGTGAAAGGGCCGGCGTCGCCGGATTTGGTGATGATTTCACCGGCCAACTTGATGAAGTAGGGCTCTAAATTTCAACAGTAGCCTTAGTGTTCCACTAATGCCACACTGGTATTGTTTATCTTTTTATGTTTAGTTACAGAGTGCAAGCAGGTATAAAATCCAGAGAACAAAATGGTTAGCTTGTGTTAATTTTTGTTTTGATTTTGGTTTTTGGTTTTGAAATTTTTATGTTGTTTTGAAAAATAGGGTTAAATGGGTATTAACAAGATTAACCCGAAATAACAAAAATAAAAACGTTACCGTCTCCCCGGCAACGGCGCCATTTGATCGCACGCCAAAAGCGTGTCGGATATTTAAAAGTTCTAAAGTTTAACCGCGATCAGGACGGTGTCGCTTTGCAGCTAGCCGCGATGAGCACGGGTCGATCCACAGGGAGATGGTAAGTTTTTACGTTCTTGTTTTAATAAGTTAACAACGTGGCGTATTTGTTCGTTATCTAACCTATGTGTTATATTCAGGTATAAGGCTTGTTAGGAAACGATAGGATAGTATAAGTTAATGGATTCCGTATTCAAGTACTTTGACCCGAACTTAACCAATAAAGATAGAACAATCGGCAACAACGTGGATTAGGGGACTTAAGCACGCTATTCATCGAATCCGGCTTATTGACCCTTGTCTGTCCGTTCTTGTCACTTGCTTTCGCCTCCAGCCAAACCGAATGCAACCGGTCACGGTTAGGAATCACCTTTACCTTGGTAGGGTAGGGTGCCTAACGGAGCGCTTACGTAAGGTTTGGGCGGAGTTTCAAATGGAAAAGACGGGAAAAGGAAATGAAAAACGGAACGTTAACTTACGACATCTTTCTCTTTTCCTAACAACAATATTCACACCATTCACAAAACAAACCACAAAGAGATAACAAAAGAGAAGAACAAAGAAAAGAAAAGATTACAAGCAAGTAATTAAAGTGCATGGAATTTAAGTGCGAGAATTAAAAGAGCAAGAATAAAATGCAAGTAAGTAAAAGATTAGGAACCAAAGAACATATTGCAAGACATGGGTTCAATAACCCAAACTTAAACTTGCAAGCTCAATAAAGAGGCTGCAAGATCAAAAGAGGGCAAAGAACTCATGGTGAAGGAAGCACAAAAGAACACTTTATTAAACTTCAAGAATGATACAACCCCTTGAGATCAATAACCAACCCTTAAACTTTCAAGCTCAATGAAGAGGTTGAAGGATCAAGAGAAGGTTAAGACTTCAAGGGGGACTAATCTATTTACAAGAAAGGAGAATAGAAAACTTGGACAAAGAATGACAATCCAAGACTAAAGAATGACCCTTGAACCTTTGCCCACTGCCTGCTATTTATAGGCAAAGAAGAAAAGAAAATAAACAATAAAAATAGGGCTACGTGGCAGCAAGAAGGGGTGTGTGAAGAACTGGGGCCCACTGGAGCCTGTGGGGCCGGCCAGGCCGGTCTATAATGTGATGTGGCCGGCCACATCATGTTGGAACGGTCTCGTACTTGGTGTGTTGACTTGTTAGGTCCCCCGCATCACTTTGGTCCAGTTTGTTTTCTCTGTTTTGACTTGATTTGCACCCAATGCTTGGAGGGAAATTCGAATTTCTAAATCAACACCAAATTTTTAGCATTAAATGCTCATAACTTCATTCCCACATGTGCTTAAATCATGGCTGCCCGCATTATGGTTTTGTTGATTTGTCCATTTGATTTTATTTTGCACTTATTATTGGAGGGAATTTTTGAATACAATTCAACACATGATCTTCAGCATTAAATGCTCATTACTCCATTCCAACATGTGGCTTGATTCATGGCTGCCCCATTATGGCTCATGCTGATTTGTTTAATTGATTTTGATTTGATTTCAGTTTTGGAAGGAAAAAAACAACACATGATGTTTAGCCTTGAATGCATATAATATTTTGCCTTGAATGCATATCCACATGTGCCTAAAAGTCTTGTGTACACATTTGTTGTGTTGGACCATTTAGATAGAAAAATGTGTACACAAACTTGTTGCAAAAAGGGACTCCTGAAGTATCGGTCGGATTGCGGTTCTGGTTTCAGTGTCGGTTCTCAATTGATATATCTATGCTTTTAAATGTATTTCCAGTATTTGTTCACATCATAATGTTGCATTATTATATTCCCCATTCTTATTCTTTTTATAAATAAACAGGTACTTTTGACGCATGTCTGCTACATGTTACAGGTTACAGGTTCTTGGACAGGAAACAGTGAAAATGATGTAAAGACGTTGAAACTATGGACTTTTGACCAACAAATGGGAGGATCTTAGTCAAGCCTACATCGAAAGACAGTTCACAATTAACAAGGCAACTCAAGGTCCAAAAATACAAAGCGGACGGTTAAAAATCCATTGCAAATTGTTCACTGAAGATCTGGAACCAACCTAGAAGCCCAAATGGAAAAAGATATATAGAAATAAGAAGCCCAAGCCAACAGGAAGCAGCCCACAAAACTTCACTCCTTGATCTCTCTAAAGGGCCGCGGAACCGCGGCCCAAGCCCTCAATTGCCGCGGTTCCGCGGCCATCTGGTGCCCGTGCTTCGAGAAATTTTACCAAAAGTTGTTTGCGGCTCTGAAAAGATTTCCTAAGGGCTATTTTTGTAATTTCAGACATGCGAAACAAATGTAACCCTAGGGTTTCCTATTCTTTATAAATAGGAACTCTAATCATTGTAAACTGGATGCCTCCCTATGCCTCCCTTTAATGAATAAAATTTAGAAATCTTTTGGAGAGTATCGGTGTTTCTTCTCTATTCAGAAATTCAGATCTTACAACCCTGCATGGATGATTGGAG
Organism: Agapanthus africanus; assembly: GCA_030015575.1. Taxonomy (NCBI): domain Eukaryota; kingdom Viridiplantae; phylum Streptophyta; class Magnoliopsida; order Asparagales; family Amaryllidaceae; genus Agapanthus; species Agapanthus africanus. The sequence continues at coordinate 221,733,189 of CM057348.1, read as the reverse complement.
GGATGCATCTGTAAGTAATTTAATTTCTTGCCTTAGTGTAGATTTAAATTCCTTGCCCTGGTAGATTTAATTTCATGCCCTAGGAACTTGTTTAGGGTTTAGCTTTTGGGAAGGATTTTGAGAGATGAGATCTCTCAACCCTTTCTTACCCACCAAATATTTACAATAGGACTCCATGCATACATGCACATACCGCTCCCTACGGCACTCTATCCCTCGAGGTAGCGGTGATACCGTAGTATAAAGGCCCGGGTGTGATGTTTTCCATGGAGGTTAGGGTAAGGATCTCTAAAGGAAGGACAAGAACCTAGAGGAAGGAACACCTTCCCGAACGGATCTAATCCACTTTATTGATAATTACCATAACTCCTCATAGATCTTCATTCGGGTATTGAAAGCGGTGAGATTTAATTACATTTCCAAACCATCCCTAAACCTAGCCCTAGCAAGAGTAGATCTAGATAATTGCCCTAGGTTAATTAGGTTTTTAGATTTAATAATTAATCCGAACACCCTTCGGAATTAACTCGTAAGAACGAATCGGAAATTCACAACATCCCTGTGGACCGACCCGTACTCACCGGCTAGCTGTAAAGCGACGCCGTTCTTGATTGCGGTAAACTTAATATTTTTGGATTAATCAAATGGCGCCGTTGCCGGGGATGGCGTAGAACTTTCTTTTTCGCATTTTCGGGTTAATCACAAAATTAAAAAATCATAAAAATCTGAAAAAAAATCAAAAAAAATATAAAAATATATATAATTTGTTATTTTTGGAAGGGATACTTTGTGGTTGAATTTTTGCAGGATATACAAATTCGGATCTGGAAATTTCCAGAAAGCGAAACGGAAAAAGAGATATCGCAACAGAAGGGATTTTAAAAAAACAGAGAAGCACAAAAATTTTGGAGACCCAACTCCCCTAACCCGCCGCGATTCCGCGGCCAAAACCCACCTTAGGCCGCGGAACCGCGGCCTTCTAGTGGAATCTGAGCGGCAGATTTTTTTTGGAGACTCGAGCCGACGATCTCGCCGCGAAAACGCGGCACAAACGCATTTTTACCGCGGAATGGCGGCGATACAGTGACAACATCTTATGCAAATTTTTCTGTAAGCCCCACTGTCTCTTTTCTGTATATTTTGAAATATATTTTCTGGAAATGCCTGCAGGATTTTGTGCGCTTTAAAAATATATTTCTCTTCCATATAACAAGTCTTGTGCAGGATTTTTGGGCCCCACTTGAAATAAAATAGATTGCAAGTAATATTTTGCTGTTGCATATCTTTTCTATAAAATATTTTGCTGTTGTATATCTTTTCTCTAAAAATCTTTTTGCAACAAAATTTTTCCAAATAAAGAGAAAGAAAAAATCAATGAAAAATGAAAATAAAAAAGGCAAATATTTTATAGAACTTGCAAAATTTTTTAGCCCCAAATAAATCCTTGCACCATCCAACCTTCTTTCTTGTCACCTTTCTTCTTCTAACATGGGTACCCCACACAATAAATCATTAGCCGAACTTTGGTATCCCGAACCTAATTTTGCGTCATATGTCAATTTGTTCGGTCAATTTAAAAACGATCCCTCCATGCCTAAAACATCTTTGAAAGATCACATAGAGGCGTCTAGGAGAAACAGTTTGACTTTTCAACCCATTTTGTATCAACCAAGTCAACCTTCACCACCTTCGTATGTTGACACCACTTTTTCAAGTTCAGCTGTAACTCCTAAGCCGATGTCCATTGCTGAGCATATTGCTCAATCTCGCAGTCGATCTTTCACCCCTCTCCACTCATCTAGTTCTAGGGATCCGCACGACTATTCACCTTTTTATCCACATGTTGACCCTACCCCTGTCCAATCACCCACTTCCTACCAGTCCAACCCGACTTTCCCACCTTCACTAGACACTGTTTCTACACAGTCATTAGGGAGTTTCACATATCCACACCATTTTGAATCCTTTACCGAAACCCCGTCACCACCTAAGTCTTGTTTGGAAGAGTCGTTGGAGGCTTATATTGCTGCAACAAATAAAATGACTAGGAATGTGGAAGCGTCCGTGGCCGCCCTTATGCAACCTAGTGAACCGGTAGCTTGTTTCCCGCTAGCTCAAAATTTTTCAATGTATAAGGAGGCGGTTGGACAGGGTGAGAATAAGAGAGGATTTCCAAATCAAACCTACCCATACCCAATTGAATCCAACAACTCCAATTTTCAAACATGTGTCCAAAATGATGAGTTGAGCGAATTTGTAGTGTTTGATTTGCCTGATTATGAGGAACCCCTTTCGAGTGAAACCGCACCTAATCCGTTTGACCTTTACACCTCCACTCTAGAACCTAAATTGATAAACATCCATGTTTTTGAGGAGGTGTCTAAAGAAATTGATTTTCACTTAATTGAGGATATAGACGCCGGGAATATTTCGGATGATGAACCTGTCGATTTAATTGAAATGTTATGTTCAAATCATCATCCTGAGTTATTAAATGTTTCTCCCGAATCTCATATGCGTCTAGATTTTGATGATAATGGCATGGATGAGTTGAATATTGAGGATAGTATCGAGAAGAGTCTTGAGGATAATATTGAGGTTGAATCATTTTTGTTTGATGTGTCTGATTTTCCAATTTATCCTCCTGAATCTTTTACTGTTATATCACCCTCCCTCCTTCCCATCGTCCCGACCCCGCTTGAAGACTGTGAGCTTGAAAGATTTTCCTTTGAATCCGATTCTGTTCTCACAGATGATAACACTTACGAGTGTTTCACTTTTTCGGACGATGTTTATGACTCACCGCCCGAGTTTGAGTCCCTTACATTTTCAGATGAGCCATCAGACTCGGTTGATTATAGTAGTTTCGAACCATTAATGGAATCTTTTAAGTTCGAAACAGTTTACTACGGTGAGAAAGATACTATCCCTAATTCACTCCCTTTCGTCTCTCCTATTGTCCCGACCGTACAAATGACCGTTACGCTTTCATCTCCGATACCAACTTCGGCGTACCCATGTTTTCTTGCGAATCTTGAGGGATTTGATCCCATTTCTCGACGAGTAGATAGGTTAGCGCAATCGCTTATAACATATCAGTCATCACATATTGCGCTAATTTATTCACTAAATTTACACCCTCAAGATCGTACTCCACTTCCTTTTTCTTTTTGCCATTCTTCTCCTCCACCGAGACTGTATTCTACCATTCTTCTTTCCACACGGTCTCGCGTGCTTCTCATTTTCTTGCACCAACTATACCATTTCCACGATAAGATTTTTGAATGGTTGGTGCTAACCTTTGGCTTGTGTAAGGCCAAGCTTAAGTTTGGGGGGATGCTTGTTGTATATATGTATATATCTTTTTCTTTTCTTTTTTCTATAAAAAAATCAAAAAAAAAATCAAAAAAATCAAAACAAAAAAAAAATTTATAAATAAATAAACAGGGGAGTGCCAGTATTTTGACCCTCTTGGTTTAGTATGACAGTGAGGACACTATCAAGTTCAAGTTTGGGGGTATGCTTGGTACGTCTTCTTACTTCGCATTCATTTGTACATATTTTTGCATGTGCATATTTATTTGAAAACCCATAAAAATTTCAAAAATTTCAAAAATTATAAAAATAATTGTATTCAATTTTGGCCATATTTGACTTAAGTTTGACAAATAGGTTAACTGGCTAGGAACAACTAGATCTTAGACTTAGTGAATTAAAAACCCTAAAGATAACCTTCTTTAAAAGTTTAACGGTAGAGAGTATATGCCTTGTAGGTTATTTAGAAATAGGCAAATGTTGGGTTCACTTCTTGGGCTAAGTCAAAATGAGGGAAGAGTATTGATGTTCTTATTAGAGTATAAGTTTGAAAAATAGTTCCTAGCTTAAGTCTAGATTCTGAAAACGTATACCCCACAAAATGCACAATCACGCACCTTGAAACTTGGATTAGTAGAAGAGACCTTGAAATGCTTTTGTCTAAAGTCCTTAGTACAATGAGAAAAAAAAGAAAAAAAAAGTGTGAATAAAGAATAAAAAAAATGGACACTGGTTTTTGTGATTACTTAAGGCTGTAAAAAATAGAAAAATATTCAGCGAGGGTGCTTCATTACCTAGTGCCTTAGACCAACTGGTTTGGGAGTCACTGCTAAAAGTCTTGGGTGTTGCAAAACTAGGAAGTACGCTTTAAAGTGCTAACGCATCTTGTAATCGGTTGTTGGTACCTTAAGAAGTATTAACGGTCGCATGAAGGATGTGTAAGCGAAATTCAATTAAAAATTCACAAATAAATAAGTGCTTTGGACAATGGACGAGAGTATGATTGCTTGATTTGAATTTCCAAGTGTAGGGGTGATATTTACACACACGTAGGGATATGTGATTAGAGTTTAGATAAAAGAAAGGAATGAAGAATAGAACTTGTATCTTTAGTAGAGTTAATAGAAATTCCTAAGTGGAGATGGAACTTTAGAAGGAAAACTTAAGAGATGCCGAAAGCTAAGTAGGTCTACATAACATATATGATCTTAAGTTAAATAATGAGGATGCGTGAAGAATATGGGTGGATAATTTACAAGTAAAAGATAATAGAATTCCTTGTTAGAACCCTAATTGGAGAACAAAAGTCAATCGGCCGAGTTGATAGGATTTTGTGGTTGTAATCCGCTGAAAACCCTCAGGAGACAACACTCCTCCTACTAGGGACACCTAGAGGTTTAACGGCTTGTTGCACGTGCTCAGTGCAATCGCGTTTCCCTGCGAAAGTGTGGTTAGGATTTTAGTGAATAAAAATAAGTTTGCTCGAGGACGAGCAAAAGATAAGTTTGGGGGTATTTGTTCACATCATAATATTGCATTATTATATTCCCCATTCTTATTCTTTTTATAAATAAACAGGTACTTTTGACGCATGTCTGCTACATGTTACAGGTTACAGGTTCTTGGACAGGAAACAGTGAAAACGATGTAAAGACGATGAAACTATGGACTTTTGACCAAAAAATGGGAGGATCTTAGTCAAGCCTACATCGAAAGACAGTTCACAATTAACAAGGCAACTCAAGGTCCAAAAATACAAAGCGAACGGTTAAAAATCCATTGCAAATTATTCACTGAAGATCTGGAACCAACCTAGAAGCCCAAATGGAAAAAGATATATAGAAATAAGAAGCCCAAGCCAACAGGAAGCAGCCAACAAAACTTCACTCCTTGATCTCTCTAAAGGGCCGCGGAACCGCGGCCCAAGCCCTCAATTGCCCGGTTCCGCGGCCATCTGCTGCCCGTGCTTCGAGAAATTTTACCAAAAGTTGTTTGCGGCTCTGAAAAGATTTCCTAAGGGCTATTTTTGTAATTTCAGACATGCGAAACAAATGTAACCCTAGGGTTTCCTATTCTTTATAAATAGGAACTCTAATCATTGTAAACTGGATGCCTCCCTATGCCTCCCTTTAATGAATAAAATTTAGAAATCTTTTGGAGAGCATCGGTGTTTCTTCTCCATTCAGAAATTCAGATCTTACAACCCTGCATGGATGATTGGAGGGATGCATCTGTAAGTAATTTAATTTCTTGCCTTAGTGTAGATTTAAATTCCTTGCCCTGGGTAGATTTAATTTCATGCCCTAAGAACTTGTTTAGGGTTTAGCTTTTGGGAAGGATTTTGAGAGATGAGATCTCTCATCCCTTTCTTACCCACCAAATATTTACAATAGGACTCTATGCATACATACACATACCGCTCCCTACGGCACTCTATCCCTCGAGATAGCGGTGATACCGTAGTATAAAGGCCCGGGTGTGATGTTTTCCATGGAGGTTAGGGTAAGGATCTCTAAAGGAAGGACAAGAACCTAGAGGAAAGAACACCTTCCCGAACGGATCTAATCCACTTTATTGATAATTACCATAACTCCTCATAGATCTTCATTCGGGTATTGAAAGCGGTGAGATTTAATTACATTTCCAAACCATCCCTAAACCTAGCCCTAGCAAGAGTAGATCTAGATAATTGCCCTAGGTTAATTAGGTTTTTAGATTTAATAATTAATCCGAACACCCTTCGAAATTAACTCGTAAGAACGAATCGGAAATTCACAATATCCCTGTGGACCGACCCGTACTCACCGGCTAGCTGTAAAGCGACGCCGTTCTTGATTGCCGTAAACTTAATATTTTTGGATTAATCAGTATTTTATCACGAATACCGGTAATCTGTATTACTGAGCAGACACTGGTTAATAGTACCGATAAATACAACAAATAGATAATGAATGGGCGGTATTAGAATGCAGTTTTCTAATATGAACACATCTATTATAATATACAATAATGGCCTCTAAAGCATACATATTCTTAACAATCTCCCACTTCCACTAAGGCCAGTTGTTGTAGTATCGCATACCCAACATCCTAAAAAGCCTCTCAAATTGTGTCTGGGGGAGGGCCTTCGTGAGTCGATCCGTTGTGTTGTCCTTCGTTTCAACTCTCCTGACCTCGATCTCCCGGCGATCAACTATCTCCCGGATCACGTGATACCGCCTGAGAATATGTCTGGATCGCTGAAGGGACCAGGGTTCCTTGGCCAAAGCCATAGCTCCATTGTTATCACAATATAAGGGTATTGGATGCTCTGTGGATGGAACCACACCAAGTTCAATTATGAACTTCTTCATCCAGACAGCTTCTTTGGCAGTATCGTTAGTAGCGATGTATTCAGTCTCCATCATCGAGTCTGACATGGTATCTTGCTTGGAACTCTTCCAACATACCGCCCTTCCATTGAGGGTGAAGACAAAACCCGAGACTGACTTACTATCATCCTTATCACTCTGGAAGCTCGAATCGGTAAAGAACTCCACTTGGAGTTCTCCATTACCATACACCAAGAACATTTCTATAGTCCTTCTCAAGTACTTATGAATGTTCTTTACAGCTGCCCAATGCTTCTCTCCAGGATCTGATTAATACCTGCTTACCACACTAAGTGCGTAAGCTGCAACCGGTGTGGTACATAACATCAAGAACATGATAGACCTAACTGCAGAATCATAAGGTATCCCTTGCATGCGAGCCCTCTCCAAAATCAGTCTTGGGAGACATCTCTTTGGAAAGAGTGATTCCTGAGCAAGCGGGTAAATTACCATGCTTAGAATCTTCCATACTAAACCTTTTTAGTATGGTGTCAATGTACGTTGATTGGGACAATCCCAACATCCACTTAGATCTATCTCTATAGATCTTAATCCCCAGGATGTAAGAGACATTACCCAGATCTTTCATAGAGAACTTTTGTGATAAGAAGAGCTTGACCGAGTGTAGCATAGGAACATTATTTCCTATCAAGTGTATGAAATCCACGTACAATATGAGGAAGACAACCTTACTCTCTACAACCTTCTTGTATATACAAGGTTCATCTATGTTTTTGATGAAGTCAAACTTTTTGACTGCCACATCAAAACAGATGTTCCAGCTCCGCGATGCCTGCTTTAATCCGTAGATCGATTTAAGCAGCTTGCACATCATTCCGTTGTTCCCACTGTCTATGATGCCCTTTAGTTGTTTCATGTACACGCTCTCTTCTAAATCGCTATTTAGAAAAGCGGTCTTAACGTCCATCTGTCAGATTTCGTAGTCATGGTATGCAACAATGGAAAGTTTGATCCTGATGGACTTAAGCATAGCCACTGGAGAAAATGTTTCATCATAGTCGACTCCTGGTCGTTGACGAAAACCTTTTGCTACAAGTCTAGCTTTGAAGGTTTCAATCTTTCCATCTATACCAAGTTTCTTCTTAATGATCCACTTGCTCCCAATGGGTTTTACCCCATCAGGAGCAACTTCTAAAGTCCATACTTTGTTGGTGTACATGGATTCCATCTTAGATCGCATAGCATCCAGCTATTTCACAGAGTCTCCACTTGTGATGACCTGCTCGAAATTAGTTGGATGATGCAATCCTCGCTCCCACCGTCTATGAGAAAACCGTAGTATCTCTCATGTGGATGGGGAACCCTACTAGATCTGTGGAGTGGCTGAGGTTCATCGGGGACTATTGAATCCTCCGGTTCTACCAAATCATCAGTTATAGTTTGTGCAGCTGGAACTTCATCCAGCTCTACCTCATCGCCACTAATTTCTTTCGCAAGAAATTCCTTTTCTAGAAAGGTTGCATATTGAGAAACAAACATTTTTTGTTCCTCAGTGTGGTAGAAGATATATCCGAGTTCATTGGATAACCCACAAACTTGCACAAAACAGACCTTGCCTCGAGCTTGACCGGATTTTTCTTTTTAACATAAGCCGGACAACCCCATATCTTAACTCGTTTAAGATATGGTCTCTTCCCATGCCATATCCCATATGCAGTGGTAGGCACGGATTTGGTCAGAACCTTATTTAATAGGTATGCAGCTGTCTCAAGTGCATAGCCCAAAAGAAAATAGGTAACTCAGCAATACACATCATAGAGAGCACAATATCTAATAAAGTTCGATTCCTCCGCTCCGATACTCCGTTGTGCTGTGGTGTATACGGAGGAGTAAGCTGAGAGAGAATCCCATTCTCTTTTAAGTAGTCATGGAATTCCATGCTTAATTATTCTTCTCCCCGATCAGATCGTAGGATTTTAATACTTTTACACGTTTGGTTCTCTACTTCGTTCTTATAGTCCTTTAATTTCTCAAAAGCTTCAGATTTGAGTTTCAACAAGAACACATGTCCGAATCTTGAGAGATCATCGGTGAATGTAATAAAGTATGAAGAACCATTCCTGGCATGAGTAGACATAGGACCACATACATCACTATGTATCAGTCCCAAGAGTTCAGTAGCTCTTTCTTCGTGTCCAGTAAACAGAGTTTTGGCCATTTTGCCTTTGAGACATGACTAGCAAGTTTCATAATATGTAAATTCAAAAGAATTCAAATATCCATCTTTATACAACTTAGCTAGCCTTGTCACATTGATATGACCGAGTCTACAATGCCACAAGAAGGCTTCATTCATTTATGAACTTTTCTACTTGTGTGTGTTCTGTATGTTTAGAATTGTAGTTTTGTTAGTTATATGTATACCCTAGAGGCCATTATTGTACAAGATTGTATATTATAATGGATGCTTGGACATATATAGAGAGGACTTTCTTGCTCAACATAATAGTATGCTATCTGGTTGTTCTTTATCTTAACATGTAGACTGGTATTGTGATACTGTCTTTTCTCTAACATGTTGGTAAAGCCCTTAGGATGTGTACTTGACTACCAAGATTATGATGCAGATCATACTAGTAGGGCCAGGGTAGTCCACAAGTTCATCATTTAATTGTTCCTATTCGTGGGAGTATCGAGACAGGGAATCGATATTCCAAAGTAGACTAGCGTGTACGTTGCCTGACCCTGTATGGGGTGATGGATGATCCCACATCCATTGGTGTTTGACATCAAGAATTGTACACAGGTGCTCATTGAAGAATGGGTACACCGAATAGGACTCGCCGAGAACTCCTTGATGGCATTATACCTAACGTCAGATAGCAGTTCTCTGGTGACACTGGTAAAGATTAGTCAGTAGACCCGAGATCGTTATAGAGTCTTGTGTGATTCCCACTGTGCTTTGATTTCCTCCCTACCACATTCAAGAGAGCGTGCAAACAGTTGGATTTTGGGTACAGTCCCGAGTTATATGGAGCCAATAAGCAATAGGAGGGGTTTCGTCTCTCCCGATATTGGAGGTTGATGTTGCTCTATACTCGATTGGCCATAACAGGAAGTCCCTGGCCAGGGCTGATACTGAGATTTACTGGTAAGTGTTGTCATTAGTTTCTCGACCCGTTATGAGCCTCACATCGGCATGACTTATCAAGTTATTGGGGTCTGACGTTTACCACCCCCAGACTCGATATGCGACATAACAGTCGAAGAGACCGGACTGTACGGTAGTGTTACTTACTGGATTCACGGGAGTAAGAACAAGCTTGCTTGTTGATCTTCTGATCGCTCAATACCTGGGTAGCCGTTATGTCGAGCTAGTACCGCTGACGGCTTGTAGGTGACTTATATGATCATCACCTACTGCTGGAGTATTGACGAGTATTTAGAGTCCTACACAGAGGTTTCTTGGCTCAACCGAAATGAAGTAAGGCACATATGTGATATGTGCGGGACCAAGTTTGATACTTGTATGTGATACAGTATTCTAATCTCGCGATATAGGTTATATGTGATCTAACCGGATTATTGAATCAAGTGTTAATTCAATAATTTGTTATATGTATATTTGATATACATGTAAATGAGGTTATATGTGATATAGCCGGGTTATTAAGTCAAGTGTTGATTTAATAATTTAATATATAATTATATATTTGATATATTAATATATATTAACTAATATTAGCTCACTTAAGAATTTCTCTTCTCCTAATACATTTAAATATATGTGTGATATATATTAATGTATTTATATTTTTGTGTCATGCTAGATGATACATTGGACTTGATTGTATGAGACTCATACCTACCTAAAGATAATTTTGGTGATTAATTATTAAGGAAAAAATCAAAATTAGGTGGAAATTAGTATGGCTAAGATGCTTATGGAAACATGTAGAATTCTTGACTTAAGTCCACTAATTTTGTTTTACTCTAGATATTTATTAACCCAATCATTATCTTTAGCCATGGTTAAGTCTCTACAAGAGATTATATGAGATATTTTCTCACCCATGGTTCATGACTTGATAACTTGAGCTTCTTCTTCATCTCATTTTTTCTTCTCTTTATTTGTAATGAGGTGAAAAGGAAAAAGAGAAAAATAATTCTAAAGTGAGCAAAATTCCTACTTCATCAATCTATACCAAACTAGCCATTTAGTATAGGTTATTTGCTTCACTAATCCATTAATTAATGAAGAGGTAGTTTGAGTTAGAGATTTTTCGACGTAGATCATCTTCGGCCTCGAAGATCCTTGATCAAGCTCGTTCCTTTCGCCTAGTGGATCTTAAGAAGAGTCCGGGACACCACTAATTGGAGATAAGGGACTACTACACGGAGCTTTAGAAGTGAAGAACCGGTCTACAAAAGTTGTATTCCTATTTCACTTAGTGTAAAGTTTGTTTACATTCTATAATAACCCTAATTCTTTAGTTAGATCCTTGGTTCGGGCTCGCTCGGTAGCCTAGATTTTTGAAATAGCATACTTGATGCGTGCCGAAATATAGCGGGGGTGCTAAGCGAACCCAACAGTAGTATCAGAGCCAAGCTAGAGCATTATGAGTTGTTTAGGTGAAGTTAAAGTGTTAGATCGACTTTTCGAAACCCGAAATACCCACTCTCTGGAAAAAAATTCAAAAGTTTGAATTTTTCATATTAAAAATATTCAGAACATTTTGCAGGGTTTTCTATGGATCCCCAAGAAAAACGACGGCCCAACTCGACCAAACGACCACGGAAGCATGGCCAAAGCATGCTTTTGGCGGCGGTTCCATGGCGCCGTTGGTGAAATAGGGAGCGTGCTTTCTTGTGTCGGTCCGTAGGTACTTAGGGCACTCTCTGGGTATTTTTAACAATGACTCAAGTGTTGAGGCCTCTGGGAATTTTGGGTATTTGATAAATCTATCGAAATTTTTAATATCGTCTAGATATCTGTGATTTGTGATACACTATTTGGAATCCATAATAATTAGTTTTGTGAAAACTAGTTAGTACTTTGTAAATCTAGCAATATAGTCTCTTTTGATCGGTTGCCACGGGGTTTTGATTCGGATCAAAACTCCGTCGCAATCTCGTATAGTACGCAAACACTCGCCGGGTAACACTACTGGATAGCCACGCCCCATAGCCCTGACAAAGTGACTGTAGGAGAACCCCATAGCCAAAAGCATCCGTTCGGGTGCTCGCGGCCGTAGTGTTCCGCCTTAGTGTGTTTCGTCGACGGCATCGGGGGTGCGGCCGTCTACTAATGTTTTCGAAGAGCGTTCGATCATTTGTTGGGAATCTTGTTGAATTGCCCGACTGGATATTGAAAAGTGTTTTCAATTTGAGATTAAAATGCCGGGTTTATAACGTTAGGCATGAAATTCGAAATATGTTATATTCCGGGTTTATAATGTCTAAGGAATTTATATGGTTAGGCATGAAATCCGAAGTATGTGATATTTCGGGTTTATGATATCTAAGGTGGCTGCGGATTCCAATTATTATAGTTTTCGCTTTCTTTTCTGCGATCGTAAGTGTAATATGTGGTGTATCGCCGGTTTCGTTGCTATACATCAACGACAATTAGGATACGCATATTTATTTACGTTGATGACATGTGACGTTATGTGTTGCTATGATATGATATATTGGATCGTCGTGTTTGAATAGCCGGGGGGTTTTGCGTGAGATGAGAGCTTTTCATTTTCATTCATGTAAAAAATGTGTATGTAATATTCTTTTATTGGGACACTTCCGGCTTGAGGATGTTGTCACCATTGATGTATATTATTTACTTTTCCGCATTAGGATAGACCCAAGGCGGGGAGCACAAGTAACCGGGGTCTAGAGTCCAGTGGGAGACTATCTCGAGGAGTCGAGTCCGGATCTCCTAACTCTATAATTGGTAGGGTTGCTTGCCGCTTTTGTAGGGGTCTAGGGATGCGGGTTTGGCTATTCATTGCGACCGTGGAATCCATGTTTTTTACTGGCTTAATTTAAAACACGGACCCCTAGTATATCCAATATTTAATATGTTGACTTCTGCTGCAATGTTCTGTGATGAGATCATATAACTGCGTGAGACTAATGCTTTATATTATATATATGATATATAATAAACGTTGCTTATGTTTTGCATTCGCGCTAGTCCTACCCTCGCTCTGCCGTTAGTTAACTAACCTAACGGTGCATGACGGGACCCCGTGGCGAATGCGGATGGCATAAACGTACGTTGTATTTTCGTTTCTTTATCTGTGATGCTTAGGAAGCATAAATGATGGGACTTCATTAATGAGATTAATGAAAATGAAAGAAACCCAATGATGTTGTGGAATCAAATTTTCAAAACCGGTAGCTCTAGTTCTTGCTTTGCATAGTGGTATTCCTTGACGAATATCCAGCACCTCATTCGATGAGGAAAGAGCCTAGATCCCTTCACCGGGAGTGACCTATTTAGCAAAAGCTCGCAGATGCTACACTCGCTTTATTTTGAAAAACTTGATTTTCAAAAGCGGAGCTTAAACCACCCCTTTTCAAAATCACTAGATTCTACAATGATATCAAGTTCATTACACAAAAGGTTTTCTTAAAAACCTGTCATGGACCTCCGTCATTTCAGATAAGTACTATTTAGTATTCGTGATGTGTTTGTTGACCTCCGTCAAGACGTAGTGTGCGGTAGCTAATTAGTGCTTATTTGCCGCATATGATGCGATTGGATTAGGGTAGTCATAGAGCCCTGTTGACCTCCGTCAAGGGTCGTGCGGGTGGGTTTAATTCAATCATGAAATGTACGGGTTGAACTTGACTTGCGGCCTATGGTTTGTTGACCTCCGTCAAGGTCATAAGTCGCTAGGGGCAAAATATTATCGGGAATTTCAAGTGTTGAAAAAGTTGCAATGAGATTGCATGCCTTCTATGAGATAGTTGGATCCCGATATCCACTACGAGTAAGAGTTACTCCTGGGAAAGTTTTACACTTTATAATTAGCTAATCCATTAGGTGTCTAGAAAGGTGTTAACAGGGTTATGCCTCTAGGAAAACGAGGTTTATTTTAATTAGGTCCATGCGAAAGCACGAGGAACCTCCCTCAAAGTACCGACACTGGCTTGGTTGACCGGTTAGCGAACTTGTAGGGCGTAATTAATTCAGGCTAGTCTTACATTTTAGGGTTTGAAGAAAGATTTGATAAAAATAGTGGGAGCCATCCTGATTAGATAAAATAATAACCAATTTAATCTTGCAAGAGCGCACACAGTGTTTTCTTCTCTCTTTCCTTGTAGCGACCATGTCATGCCTTAATCAAGATAATAATATGGATGTATTGACCGAACCCTCTTGTTATACTGAGCTGGGGAACGTTGGTTCCGCTCTATCTTATAATTGTTATAAGTCTTAGCAGGAAATAGGACAATACCAAGATTCTCATGCAAACCGAACGAGGAAAGAGCATGTTGATGCATCTTCTTCAGGTGTGTTCGTTACCGAGAACTGTTTTTCAGTACACTCTACGTCCTGGGTATTAGATACCAGATCAGGATCCCACATTTGTAATATGTTACATGAGCTTAAGAGAGGTAGAGAACTGGGAAAATGTGATCATTCTCTAAAAGTAGGGAATGGTGCAAATGTTGCAGCCAAAGCAGTTGGTGAATATCACCTTGTATTACCAAATGGGAATATATTGATCCTTAACGACTGTTATTATGTACCCTCTATGATTTGCAATTTAATATCAGTTTCTTTATTAGATAAAGAAGGATATAAGTTTGTAGTAGAGAAAAATGTTATGAACATTTTCCTAAATCAAGTGTTGATTGGGTTTGGTACGTTATGTAACGGTTTACACGTTCTGAATCAAAATACAGTTCTTAACGTACAAAACACACATAAGAAAAAAAGTTCAGAAATGAATGAATCCTTCTTGTGGTATTGTAGACTAAGTCATATCAATGCGACACGACTAGGCAACTTACATAAGGATGGATATTTGAACCCGTTTGAATTTACATCTTATGAAACTTGCCAGTCATGTCTCAAAAACAAAATGACCAAAACACCATTTACTGGACACGGAGAAAGACCTGCTGTACACTTTGGACTGATACATAGTGATGTATGCGGTCCCATGTCTACACATGCCAGGAATGGTTGCTCATACTTTATCACATTCGCCGATGATCTCTCAAGATTCGGGCATGTGTTCCTGTTGAAACACAAGTCTGAAGCTTTTGAGAAATTCAAAAAATATAAACATGAAGTTGAGAACCAGATGAGTAAAAGTATTAAAATCCTTCGATCTGATCGAGGAGGAGAATACTTGAGCACAGAGTTCCTGGATTATCAAAGAGAATATGATTCTCTCTCAACTTACTCCTCCGTATACACAACAGCACAACGGTGTGTCGGAGTGGAGAACTCGCGCCCTATTAGATATGGTGCACTCTATGATGAGTATTGCTGAGTTGCCTATTTCCTTTTGGGGTTATGCGTTTGAGAAGACATATACCTATTGAATAGAGTTCCAACCAAATCAGTGCCTACCACTCCATATGAGATATGGAATAGGAAGAGACCATCTCTTAAACGAGTTAAGATATGGGATTGTCCGGCATATGTTAAAAAGAAAAATCCGAATAAGCTCGAGGCAAGTTCTATGCATGTTTATAGGATATCCTAAGCATTCGCGAAGGTATATCTTCTACCATATTGATGAACAAAATGTGTTTTTTTTCTCGGAATGCCACCTTTTTAGAAAAGGAATTTCTTATGAAAGAAATTAGTGGTCATGAGGTAGAACTGGAAGAAGTTCTAGCTATACAAACTATAGCTGATGATTTGGTAGAACCGGAGGATTCGATAGTCTCCATCGAATCTCAGCCACTCCGCAGATCTAGTAGGGTTCCTCATCCACCTGAGAGATACTACGATTTTCTCGTAGATAGTGGGAGCGAGGATTGTATCATGGAAGATGATAACCCAACTAGTTTCGAGCAGGCCATCACGAGTGGGGACTCTGTGAAACGGCTGGATGCAATGCGATCTGAGATGGAATCCATGTACACCAACAAAGTATATACTTTGGAAGTTGCTCCTGAAAGGGTAAAACCCATCGGGAGAAAGTGGATCTTGAGAAGATTCTTGGTGTAGATGGAAAAGTTGAGGCTTTCAAAGCTAGACTTGTAGCAAAAGGTTTTCGTCAACGACCAGGTGTGGATTTTGATGAAACCTTTTCTCTGGTGGCTATGCTTAAGTCCATCCAGATCCTACTTACCATCGATGCATACCATGACTACAAAATATGGCAGATGGATGTCAAGACCACTTTTCTAAATGGTGATTTAGAAGAGAGCGCATACATGAAACAGGCAGATGGCTTCATAGATAATGGGAGAAGCGGAAAGGTGTGCAAGCTTCTTAAATATAAATACGGATTAAAGCAGGCATCGCAGAGTTGGAACATCTGTTTTGATGTGGCAGTCAAAGAGTTTGACTTCATAAAAAACGCAGATGAACCTTGTATATACAAGAAAGTTGTAGAGAGTATGGTTGTCTTCCTCATATTGTATGTGGATGACATACTCTTGATAGGAAATAATGTTTCCATGCTACACTCGGTCAAGCTCTTCATATCACAATGGTTCTCCATGAAGGATTTGGGTGATGCCTCTTACATCCTGGGGAGAATCACTGGACAGCTGTGAAGAACATTCTTAAGTACTTGAGAAGCACTAAAGAAGTGTTCTTGGTGTATGGTAACAGTGAACTCCAGATGGAGTCTTTTACCGATTCGAGCTTCCAGAGTTATAAGGTCGACTGAAAGTCAGTCTCGGGTTTTGTCTTTACCCTCAGTGGAGGGACGGAACGTTGGAAGAGTTCCAAGATAGATATCGTATCCGACTCAACGATGAAGACTGAATACATCGCTACCAACGATGCTGCCAAAGAGGCTGTCTGGATGAACAAGTTCATGAGATGAACTTGGTAAGTTTCCTACCATTAAGCATCCAATACTTGTGTATTTTGATAACAATGTAGTTGTGGCTTCGGCCTAGGAACTCCGGTCCCATCAGTGATCCAAACATATTCTTAGGCAGTATCACCTGAACAGGGAGATAGTTGATCTCCGGGCGATCGAGATCAGGAGAGTTGACATAAAGAATAACATGGTGGATCCACTCACGAAAGCCATACCCCAGATACAATTTGAGAGATTTTGGGATGTTCGGTATGAGATACTACAACAACTGGCCTTAGTGCAAGTGGGAGATTGTTAGTTATATGTATGACCTAGAGGCCATTATTGTATATGATTGTATATTATAATGGATGCTTGGACATATATAGAGAGGATTTTCTTGCTCGACATGATAGTATACTATCTGGTTCTTTATCTTAACATGTAAACTGGTATTGTGATACTGTCTTTTCTCTCACATGTTGGTAAAGCCCTTAGGATGTGTACTTGACTACCAAAATTATGATGCAGATCATACTAGTGGGGCCAGGGTAGTCCACAAGTTCATCCTTTAATTATTTATAGTCGTGGGAGTATCGAGATAGGGCATCGATATTCCAGAGTAGACTAGTATGTACGTTTCTTGACCATGTATGGGATGATGGATGATCCAACATCTATTGGTGTTTGACATCAAAGATTGTACACAGGTGCTCATTGAAGAATGGGTATACCGAACAGGACTCGCCGAGAACTCCTAGATGGTATTATACCTAACGTCAGATAGCAATTCTCTGCTGACACTGGTACAGGTTAGTCTGTAGATTCGAGATTGTCATAAAGTCTTATGTGATTCCCACCGTGCTTTGATTTCCTCCCTACCACATTCAAGAGAGCATGCAAATAGGTGGATTTTAAGTATAGTCCCGAGTCACATGGAGGCAATGAGCGATATGAGGGGTTTCGTCTCTCCCGGTATTGGGGTTTGAAGTTGCGCTATGCTCGATTGGCCATAACAGGAAGTCCCTGGCCAGGGCTGACACTGAGATTTACTGAAGTTTTATCAGTAGTTTCTTGACCCGTTATGAGCCTCACATCGGCATGACTTATCAAGTTATTGAGGTCTGACGTTTACTGTTAGTTATATGTATGCCCTAGAGGCGATTATTGTACATATGATGTATATTATAGTGGATGCTTGGACATATATATATAGAGGACTTTCTTGCTCGACATGATAGTATGCTATCTGGTTGCTCTATATCTTAACACGTAGACTTGTATTGTGATACTGTCTTGCTCTCACATGTTGATAAAGCCCTTAGGATGTGTACTTGACTATCAGGACTATGATGGAGATTATACTAGTGGGGCTAGGGTAGTCCACAAGTACATCCTTTAATTGTTCCTATTCGAGGGTGTATCGAGACAGGGCATCGATATTCCAGAGTAGACTAGCGTATACGCTTCTTGACCCATATGATGGGCGATAGATGATCCCACATCCATTAGTGTTTGACATCAAAGATGGTATACGGGTGATCAGTGGAGATTGTGTACACTGAACGGACTCACCGAGAACTCCTAGTTGGTATTATACCTATCATCAGATAGCAGTTCTCTGGTGACACTGGTACAGGTTAGTCTGTAGACCCGAGATCATCATAGAGTCTTGTATGATTCCCACTGTGCTTTGATTTTCACCTTACCACATTCAAGAGAACGTGCAAAACGGTGGTTTTTGGGTACAGTCCCGAGTCACATAGAGGCAATGAGCGATAGGAGGGGATTCTTCTCTCCCGGTATTGGGGGTTGATGTTGCGCTATGCTCGATTGTCTATAACAGGAAGTCCCTGGTTAGGGCTGATACGGAGATTTACTGGTAAGTGTTATTAGTAGTTTCTCGACCCGTTATGAGCCTTACATCGGCACGAATTATCGGTTATTGGGGTCCGACGTTTACCGCCCCTAGACTGGATATGCGACATATCAGACGAAGAGACCGGACTGTTCGGTAGTGTTACGGACAGGCTTTACAGGAGTATGAGCAGGCTTACTTGTTAATCTTATGATCGCTCAATACCCAGGTAGCCGTTACATCCAGCTAGTACCGCTGACGGCTTGTGGATGACTGATATGATCATCACCAACTGCCGGCGTATTGACAAGTCTTTAGAGTCCTACACAGAGGTTTCCTGGCTCAGGCGAAACGAAGTAGGAGACATATATGATATGTGCGGGACCGAGATTAATACGTGTATGTGATACCGTATTCTTTTCTCGCGATATGTGATATCAGTCGGTTATATGTGATATAGCCGGGTTATCGAATCAAGTGTTGATTCGATAAGTTGATACATATGATATTAGTCGGTTATATGTGATATAGCCAGATTATTGAATCAAGTGTTGATTTAATAATTTAATATACAATTATATATTTTATATATTAATTTACATTAACTAATATTTTCTCACTTGTGCATTTCTTGTTCTCACATGTGCACACTTAATATATATATGATATATATTAATTGTGTTTTCTTTTTGTGTCATACTTGATTATACATGCAACATGGGTGTATGAGACTCACACCATGCTTATGATAATGAGGGGTTTATTTATTTAATGTAAATCAAATAATTAGTTGGTAATTAAGCAAATGGTTGAAGCTTGTGGAACCATTGACTTAGTCCGCTAATTTTGTTTTGCCTTAGATATTTATTAACCTAACCATTATCTAAAACCATAGTTATGTCTCTACATGAGTTATATGAGATATTTCTCACCCATGCTTGCCTCTCTCTCATGATCCATTATTCACAACATAATTCTCTTCATCTTCTTCTTCATTAAGAGTGAGCTCTTTAGATTTTTGAGAGGTGAAGAAAATTAGTGAGAAAATTAATTCTAAAGTGAGCAAAAATCCTACTTCATCATCCTCTACTAGATTAGCCATTTAGTTTAGGGTATTAGCTTCACTAATCCCTAGTTAGTGAAGAGATAGTTTGGGTTGGTGTCTCCTCGACGTAGATCATCTTCGGACTCGAAGACTTCGTGCAAGCTTGTTCTTTTCATCTTATGGAGCCATTCTAGAGTCCGGAAGATCACTACTTGGAGCAAAGGGACTACCACAAGGAGCTATTAAAGTGAAGGACCGGTCTACAAAGGTTGTATTCCATGTTCACTTAGATGTAAAGTTGTTTACATGTTTGGATTGTCTAATTCTCTAGTTAAGATTCTAGGGTTAGGGTTATGTAGCATGGAAATTTTTCAAAAATGGCATGGACAATGCCTCCCGAAACCTTGCTGTCGTACTAGGTAATCCTACAGTGGTATCAGAGACAGGCTAAAGAATTAGAAGATGTTTGTTGAATTAAGAAACCGAAATGACTCCGAAACATCGAAACTAAAAATCTAGTTTCTGTCGAATTTTAAAAGTCTTCGAAAAATTTTTTAAGCAACTGCAGAATGTCACATGAGATGTAACATGAACACCACAGAAACTTGAGCCCTACTCGCCGGAATTTGGCTGACCACATGCCCAGAAAAACCGACCCCATCGGTTTTTTAGCACGATCTAGGCTTCAATTTTTTGTGGTGTTCCAGTCTCCAGGTTTTGGTGTTTCTGGTGTTGCTTGTTTTTACTGAAATTGCATGTGATGTTAACTTTCTGTAATGGCAATTAGGAATGTTTTGTAGTCGTAATTCTAACATCGCTTTGGATTTTTTAGACGACGTTAAAAAGTTCGAACGGATATCAATAACCCATTTTCTCCCTCGCTGAAAATTTTCCAAAAGTTGGATTTTTTGAAGTTAAAGAACATTCAAAAATCATGCAAGTAATTCTATAGACTTTCTAGAAAAATGAAACCCTAACTCGATTCTATGACCGTCGGAACCGCCGTCAAACCCTAGGGTTTGCGGTAGTTCCGCGGCGCCATAGGTGAAGCAAGGGTTGGCCCCTCTACGGTTGGTCCATAGGTACTGTGGCATGTTATGATTACTTTTAAACTGTGCTCAAGTGTTGAGCTCTTTAGGAAATTTTGGGTGTTTGTTAATTCAATCGGAATGTTTAACATCGTCTAGCTATTTGTGGAATGTGATACAATATTTGGAATTCATTTGGTTAGGCATGAAATCCGAAGTATGTGATATTTCGGGTTTATGATGTCTAAGGAGGTTGTTGATTCCAAATGTTGTAATTTGACATTTTCTTTTCTTGGACCGTAAGTGTACTATGTGGTGTATCGCCGGTTTCGTTGCTATATGTCAACGACAATTGGAATACGCATATTTACTTACGTTGATGACATGTGATGTTATGTGTTGCTGGGATATATTAGATTGGATCATCGTGTTTTGAATAGCCGGGGTTTTTTATGTGAGATGAGAGTTTTTCATTTTCATTCATGTAAAAATTATGTATGTAATATTTTTTTATTGGGGCACTTACAGGTTGAGGAAATTGTCACCATTGATGTATATTATTTACTTTTCCGTATTAGGATAGACCCAAGGCGGGGAGCACAAGTAACCGGGTTCTAGAGTCCAGTGGGAGACCATCTCGAGGAGTCGAGACCGGGTCACCTAACTCTAGAATTGGTAGGGTTGCTTGCCACTCTCGTAAGGGTCTAGGGATGTGGGTTTGGCTATTCATCGCGACCGTGGAATCCGTGTTTTTTTACAGGCTTAATATAAAACACGGACCTCCTAGTATATCCAATATTTCATATGTTGACTTCTACTACTTATATTCTGTGATATGATCATTTTATATGCTTGAGACGAATGATTTATTATTATATATATGATATAAAATAAACGTTGCTTATGTTTTGCACCCGCGTTAGTCCCGCTCCGCTATGCCGTTAGTTAAGTAACCTAACGGTGCATAACGGGACACTGTGACGAATGCGGATGGCATAAGCGTACGTTGTATTTTCGTTTCTTCTGTGATGCTTAGGAAGCATAAATGATGGAACTTCATTAATGAGATTAATGAAAGAAAAGAAAGCTAAACATGTTGTAGAATCAAATTTTCAAAAAGGGTAGCTCTACTTTTTGCTTTCCACAGCAGTATCCTTATAGAATATCCAGCACCTTATTTGATGAGAAAAGAGCCAAGTTCCCTTCACCAGGAGTGACCTCTTTAGCAAAAGCTAGCAGATGCTACAACCCACTCAGTTTTGTTTTATGATTTCCTTTTAGTTCTTGTTTTGCATAGCGGTATTCCTTATAGAATATCCAGCACTTTATTCGATAAGGAAAGAGCCGAGATCGCTTCGCCGGGAGTGACCTCTTTAGGAAAACTGGCAAAAGCCTAAAAAACACTCCTTTTCAAAATCACTCGATTCTACATCGATATCGAGTTCATTACGCAAAAGGTTTTCTTAAAACCCTGTCATAGCCCTCCGTCATTTCAGATAAGTACTACTTAGTATTCGTGCTACGTTTGTTGACTATGTTAAGGCGTAGTGTACGGTAGCTAATTAGTGCTTATCTGTTAAAGCATGAGATGCGATTGGATTAGGGTAGTCGTACGACTTTGTTGACTATGTTAAGGGTCGTATGGGTTTGCTTAATTCAATCAGGAAATGACGGGTTGAACTTGGCTAGCGCTTATGATTTGTTGACTATGTTAAGGTCATAAGTTGTTAGAGGCAAAATATTATTGGGAATTTCAAGTGTTGAAATTTGCAATGAGATTGCATACCTTCTATGAGATAGTTGGATCCCGATACCCACTGCAAGTAAGAGTTACTCCTGCGAGAGTTTTACACATCACAATTAGCCGATCAAGTAGGTGTCTAGAAAGGTGTTAACAGGGTTAATTCCCTGGAAAAACGAGATTTATTTTAATTAGGTCCGTGCGAAAGCACGGGGAACCTTCCTCAAAGTACCGACATTGGCCTGGCCGAAAAATTGGCGATCTTGTAGGGTGTAATTAATCCCTACTAGTCTTACCTTTTAGGGTTTGAAGGAAAATTTGATAAAAACAGTGGGAGCTATCCTAATTAGATAAGATAATAACCAATCTAATCTTGCAATAGCATACGCTAAGTGTTTTCTTCTCTCTCTTTCCTGGTAGCGACCATGTCAGACCTTAATCAAGATAATAATATGGATGTATTGACCAAACCCTCTTATTATACTGAGCAGGGGAATATTGGTTCCGTTCTTTCTTATAATTGTTATAAGACTCAGTAGGAAATAGGGGAATATCCGGATTCCCACGCCACCCAAACTAAGAATAAACATGTTGATGCATCTTGTTCGGGTGTGTTAGTTACTGAGAACTGTTTCTCCGTACACTCTGTTGGAGTTTATTAGCACTCTCACTAGGGTTTAAAGGTGCATCAATTTTACAATTTTAAAAATTAAGTGTGCTAATGAACTCAAACTTAGAATCGAACTAAAGAATAAGGGTTTTACATCATGTAAGCAAACATAAACCTAAGTTATTATGGAATACAACCTTTGTAGACCGATCCATCACTTCAAATGCTCCATGTAGAAGTCTCTTCGCTCCAAGTAGTGGTGTTCCGGACTTTCCGTAGGCTCCACTAGCCGAAATGAACGAGCTTGCTCAATAATCTTCGAGGCCAAAGATGATCTACTTTGAGGAGACTCAACTCAAGCTACCTCTTCACTAATGTATGAATAAGTGAAGCAAACATCCTATACTTAATGGCTAATAGGGTATAGATTGATGAAGTAGGATTACAGTTCACTCTAGAATATTTTTCCTCTCATTCTTTTTCACCTCAAGAAAACTCAAGTAAAGAAAAATAGATTAAGAAGATGAAGCATCTACTTTAACCATGGGGGAGAATAATATCTAATATAAACTCTTGTAGAGACTTAACTAAGGCTAAGATAATGGTTAGGTTAATAAATATCTTGAGTAAAACAAAAATGAGTGGAGTTTAGTCATGGTTTCCACAAGCTTCTCCAAACTTCACAACCATGCTAATTTCAACCTCATTTTTGGTTTTCTCTAAATAAATAAATACCCACATTATCTTAACTAAGGTGTGAGTCTCATACACCTAAGTTCCATGTATCATCAAGCATGATACGATTATCAAAATACATTTTATATATATATATATATATGTATGTATGTATGTATGTATGTATGTATGTATGTATTTATGAAATGTAAAAGAAGAAAAGAAAATTCATAAGTGGGCTAATTTATATATGTATTTATGAAATGTAAAAGAAGAAAAGAAAATTCATAAGTGTGCTAATTTATATTAGTTAATATATATAAATATATCTAATATATATATATATGTGTGTGTGTGTGTGTGTGTGTGTGTATTAAATTATTAAATCAACACTTGATTTAACAATCCGGCTACATCACATATACCCAACTAATATCCAATCATCGAATCAACACTTGATTCAACAATCCGGTTATATCACATATAACCTATATCGCGAAATTAGAATATGGTATCATATACACGTATCTATCTCGGTCCCGCACGTATCACATATGTGCCCTACTTCGTTTCGCTTGAGCCAGGAAACCTCTGTTTAGGACTCTAAAGACTCGTCAATACGCCAATAGTAGATAATGATCATATTAGTCACTCACACGCCGTTAGCGGTACTAGCTGGATGTAATGGCCACCTGAGTATTGAGCGATCAGAAGATCAACAAGAAAGCTTGCTTATACTCACGTGAATCCAATAAGCAACACTACCGTACAGTCTGGTCTCTTCGTTTGATATGTCGCATATCGAGTCTAAGGGTGGAAAAGTCAGACCCCAGTAACTTGATAAGTCATGCTGATGTGAGGCTCATAACGGGTCGAGAAACTACTGATAACACTTACCAATAAATCTCATCATCAGCCCTGGCCAGGGACTTCCTGTTATAGCCAATCGAGAATAGCACAACATTAACCCCCAATACCGGGAGAGACGAAACCCCTCCTATCGCTCATTGCTTCCATGTGACTCGGGACTGTACCCAAAATCCACCTATTTGCACGCTCTCTTGAACGTGGTAGGGAGGAAATCAAAGTACAGTAGGAATCACACAAGACTCTATGACGATCTCGGGTCTATAGGCTAACATGTACCACTGTCACCAGAGAACTGCTATCTGACGTTAGATATAATATCATCTAGGAGTTCTCGACGAGTCCTATTCGGTGTACCCATTCTCTAATGAGCACCTGTGCACACTCTCGGATGTCAAACACCAATGGTTATGGGATCAACCATCGCCCCATACAGGGTCAAGAATCGTACATAGTAGCCTACTCTGGAATATCGATGCCCTGTCTCGATACTCCCTCGACTAGGAACAATTAAAGGATGTACTTATGGACTACCCTGGCCCCACTAGTATGATCTACATCATAGTCCTGGTAGTCAAGTCCACATCCTAAGGGCTTTATCAACATGTAACAGAGAGACTATATAAAGATACATAAGCATACATTTTAAGATAAAGAGTAACCAGATAGCATATTATCATGTCGAGCAAAAAAGTCATCTCTATATATGTCCAAGCATCCACTATAATATACAATCATGTACAATAATGGCCTCTAGGGCATACATATAACTAACAATCTCCCACTTGCACTAAAGCCAGCTGTTGTAGTATCCCATACCCAACATCCCGTAGAGTCTCTCAAACTGTATCTGGGGTATGGCCTTCGTGAGTGGATCCGCCGTGTTATTCTTTGTGTCAACTCTCCTGACCTCGATCTCCCGGCGATCATCTCCCGGATCAGGTGATACTGTCTAAGAATGTGTCTGGATTTTTGATGGGACCTGGGTTCCTTGGCCAAAGAAACTGCTCCATTGTTATCGCAATATAAAGGTATTAGATGCTCAATGGACGGAACCACACTAAGTTCAGTTATGAACTTCTTTATCCAGACAGCCTCTTTGGCGGCATCATTGGCAGCGATGTATTCAGCCTCCATCGTCGAGTCTGCCACAGTATCTTGCTTGGAACTCTTCTAATATACCGCCCCTGACAAAGGCCGAGACCGACTTACTGTCATCCTTATCACTCTTGAAGCTCGAATCGGTAAAGTACTCCACCTGTAGTTCACTGTTACCATACACCAAGAACATTTCTTTAGTCCTTCTCAAGTACTTAAGAATGTTCTTCACAACCATTCAGTGATTCTCCCCCGGATCCGATTGATACCTACTCACTAGACCTAGTAAATAAGCTACATCTGGTCTAGTACATAGCATCACATATATGATAGAGCATACTGCCGAAGCATAGGGTATCGCTTGCATGCGAGCCCTCTCCAAATCAGTCTTGGGAGACATCTCTTTGGAGAGAGTGATTCCAGATATTGTGGGTAAACCACCACGCTTGGAATCTTCCATACAAAACCTCTTTAGTATGGTGTCAATATACCTGGATTGGGACAATCCCAATATCTGTTTAGATCTATCTCTATTGATCTTAATCCCTAGAATGCAGGAGGCATCACCTAGATCTTTCTTGGAGAATCTGTGTGATAAGAAGAGCGTGACCGAGTGCAGCATAGAAACATCATTTCCTATCAAGAGTATGTCATCCACGTACAATAGAAGGAAGACAATCTTACTCTCTGCAACCTTCTTGTATATATAAAGTTCATCTATGTTTTTTATGAAGTTAAACTCTTTGACTGCTTCATCAAAACAGATGTTCCAACTCCGCAATGCCTGCTTTAACCCATAAATTGATTTAAGCAGCTTGCACACCTTTCCGCTGCTCCCACTATCGACGAAGCCCTCTAGCTGAGTCATGTACACGCTCTCTTCTAAATCACCATTTAGAAAAGCGGTCTTGACATCCATCTGCCAGATTTCGTAGTCATGGTACACGGTAATGGTAAGTAGGATCCAGATGGACGTAAGCATAGCTACTGGAGAAAAGGTTTCGTCATAATCCACACCTGGTCGTTGACGGAAACCTTTTGCAACAAGTCTAGCTTTGAAAGTCTCAACTTTTCCATCTACACCAATTTTCTTTTTGAAGATCCACTTATTCCCAATGGGTTTTACCCCTTCAGGAGAATCTTCTAAAGTCCATACTTTGTTGGTGTACATGGATTCCATCTCAGATCGCATTGCATCCAGCCATTTCACAGAGTCTCCACTCGTGAAGGCCTGCTCGAAGCTAGTAGGTGTTGGGGTCAAAATTTGCACCCCGATTGATCAAGTCAAAGTCAAAGTCAACCCCAAGCCAGGTGGGCCCAAGCCCAGGCCAAGTAGGCCCATGCCCAAGTCGAGCCCGCGGCCAGCCTCCCCATACCAACATAAAAGTCATGTAATAAATAATTTAAATGTAATTTTTTATGCATGAATAGGCATAAAGCCGAATTTTTGTAAAGCCCATGGCTTATGTGCGAAAGAAATGAGCACATGAGGCATGGGATGGGCAAAATTCCATTTTGTAAAGCCCAAGGGGCTATATGTAAATGTGTAAGCCTATATAAGGCAACACGATGATGAATAAAGTATATACTTTTCATTCTCTCAAACTCTAGGGTTTTTTGTGCCTCCTTCTCCTTCCTCAAGGTTCTAAACCTTCTTCCCCTTTTCAATTAAATCAAGAGTTTCACTCTTCTTTTTCCAAAAATAAATAGTTTTTCACCACAAAATCCCCAAAGTGGAGCTCAGATCTTCCATTAGATCTTAAAAATGGGAGATTTTCAAATCCCACCCCTTCTTATTCTCTAAGATCCGGCCGACAAAAGAGGAGGAAGGAGACCCATCTCCAAAAATCCCACTTTGCGGAAGATCCAGGGCTCAAGGGAGAAGCCCCATTAATCAGCTCCAAAAATATCTTAGGAGTTCAACTCCATAAGTCAAATCGAGAGCATAGCTCCTAGTGCAGGGACCAAGTCCCTTTCCTGCTGATGCCTAGCGCCCGCGTGCCAAGCACGTGGGGCGCTAGAACCCAGCGCCCGTGTGCCAAGCACGTGGGGCGCGCCCGCATGCCAAGCACGTGGGGAGCTGGCGCCAGCGCCCGCATGCCATGCACGTGGGGTGCTAGCGCCCCGCGCCCGTGTGCCATGCAAAGACCAGCCTCCTCTGGAAGGTAATAAAGACCCTTCCAGTGAGTCGGGCTTGGAAAGCAAAGATGAGCCAACTTTCCATCCTAAGACGGCAAAGCAGCAACTTCTTCAAGAGCTCCGAAAGCAGCTCAGAAACAAAGACAAGGAGATGACCAAGCTCTACTAAAAAATTGACGAATTGACAAACGTCGTCTTACAGCTCACGGCCCAACTTGCCTCTCAGGCACCCAATCAAGCACAGGGCTCTGCTCATGAACCGGGAAACGGTGTCCCGACACAGCCGACGCTTATTCCCTCAAATCCAAAGGTGGGCGGACCACATGAAAGTCAGTCGCATCCTATCTCAGGAAATGTCTTGGCTACCGATGACAGTAGCCCGCTAACTCAAGATCAAATCATGGATTTGGTTACCAACAAAGTCAAAACATTGGTAGCCAAAGCCGAAGCGCAAAAAGATATCAGCAGTGGTGGGAGACCATATCCTACTCGGTATGATCTGGTAGAATTTCCTAGCGGCTATATCATCCCCAAATTCGGAAGATTTGATGGGATGGGAAATCCGAATCAGTACGTTGCCCATTTTAAAGCCTCATGAGGGAATACTGGGGGAAATGATGCACTTCTCCTCCGCCAGTTTGTTAATAGTCTGACCGATGTCGCTTTCGACTGGTACGCGAGCATACTGGATGGCTCCATTACTACTTTCATCTAAATGTAATCTTTGTTCTGACAAAGGTTCATGTGTGTCAGCGATAAAATCACCATTGCCGACCTCGTAAGGACCAAGCCAAAGAACAACGAAAGCATCACGGATTTTATAACCCGGTGGCGCAATCTCTCCGTCAAATGTGAACAGCCGATAGAGCAGGACCAATCATTCAGTCTCCTCGTCGGAAATCTCAACAATTAGATGGCCCCATTTCTATGCACCTGTTAGTTATATGTATGCCCTAGAGGCCATTACTGTACATACGATGTATATTGTAATGGATGCTTGGACATATATAGGGATGACTTTCTTGCTCGACATGATAGTATGCTATCTGGTTGTACTTTATCTTAACATGTACTCTGATTGTCTCTATGTTACATGTTGATAAATCCCTTAGGATATGTACTCGACTACTGGGACTATGATGAGATCATACTAGTGGGGCCACGGTAGTCGATGAGTACATCCTATAACTGTTCCTAGTCGAGGGTGTATCGAGACAGGACATCGATGCACCAGAGTAGACTAGCGTATACGCATCTTGACCCATATGATGGGCGATGGATGATCCCATATCCATCGGTGTTTGACATCAAGGATGGTGTATGGGTGCTCAGTGGAAACTGGGTACACTGAACGGACTCGCCGAGAACTCCCAGATGGTGTTATACCTCACGTCAGATGGCAGTTCTCCGTTGACACTGGTACAGAGTAGTCTGTTGACCCGAGATCGTCATAGACTCTTGTGTGATTCCCACTGTGCTTTGATTTCCATCATACCATGTCCAAGAGGGCGTGCAAAAAGGTGGCTTTTGGGTACAGTCCCGAATCACATGGAGGCAATGAGCGATAGGAGGGGATTCATCTCTCCCAGTATAGGGAGTTGATGTTGTGCTGTGTTCGATTGGCTATAACCGGAAATCCCTGGCCAGGGTTGCTGAGATTTACTGGTAAGTGTTATCAGTAGTTTCT
Organism: Agapanthus africanus; assembly: GCA_030015575.1. Lineage (NCBI taxonomy): Eukaryota > Viridiplantae > Streptophyta > Magnoliopsida > Asparagales > Amaryllidaceae > Agapanthus > Agapanthus africanus. The sequence continues at coordinate 221,703,790 of CM057348.1, read as the reverse complement.
CGAACTGTTATAAACCTCATATCGACACGACTTATCGAGCTACTGGGGTCTGACGTTTACCACCCCTAGGCGAGATATGCGACATATTAGACGACGAGACCGGACTGTACGAGAATGTTACTGATTGGATTCATAGGAGAATGTACAAGCTTGCTTGTTGATCTTCTGAGCGCTCAATACCTGGGTAGCTGTTACGTTTAGCTGACCGCTTACAGCTTGTGGGTGTTTGATATGATCATCACCTACTGCCGGCGTATTGACGATTATTTAGAGTCCTACACAGAGGTTTCTTGGCTCAGGCAAAACGGAGTAGGAGCACATATGTGATATGTGCGGGACCGAGGATAATGCGGTATGTGATACCGTATTAGATTCTCGCGATATGAGATATCGGCCGGGTATATGTGAGATAGCCGGGTCATCGTATTAGTCGGTTATAAGCGATATAGCCGGATTGTCGGATCAAGTGTTGATTCGATAATTTAATGTATAATAATATATATGATATATTAAATTACATTAACTAATATTGGCTCACTAAAAGATTCTTTTTTCCACTCGGGAAATACATTGATATATATGCGATATATGTTAATTGTATTATTTTATTTTGTTACAATAAATATTATATATGTGATATATAATATTGTAACATGATATGGTTATTAATGCAACATGTTTAGTGGAGATTAAACATGGTTAGGGTTTGATTAGGGTTAAGCTATTCTAGAAGTTTCTAGAAGCTTTCTTTTTGTTTTGTGCAAAGATATTTGTTTAGATATTTTTGCATGATATTTCCTTAACCCAACCACACCCTTTAACCTTGGTTAATTCTCTACAATGGTTACTTGAACCATGGTTGCATTTCTAACCTTATGATTACTTAGCATTATTCATCACAAAAGGATTATGATTTATTCCTTCTTCTTCTTCCTTCTCTTTTCATGAAAAAGCTTTCTTGCTTTTGATTTTGTGATGAATGTGAGTGAGAATAAGAAAACAAATGAGAGCAAAAATCCTACTTCATCATCCTCATCGACCATTGCCCTTTAGATGAGGGTGTTCACTTCATTTAGTGAGTGTTAGCTTGTGTTAATGAAACTTCAAGGTAGATCATCTATGTTATCGAAGATCGGAAGCAAGACTGCATCTTTCTCTTCGTGGAGCCTCTCGAGAGTCCGGAACACGATGATCGCAGCGAAGGGACCTCAACACGAAGCTTAAGAAGTGAAGGACAGGATCTACAAAGGTTGTAATTTCTCTCACTTAGTATTAAGGTGTTTAACATACTTGTTTTCGCAAAAACTCTAGTTTAAAGATCCGGCTTTGGGTTGTTCGACACTGCTAAATTTTAAATCGGGCATGGTTGATACCTCTTAGAACCTTGTGCGTGTGCCTAGCATCCCTAAAGTGGTATCAAAGCCAAGCTAGAGCTTTAGGCAAAGTCTGAGCGAAGTTTAAAGTCCGATCGAACCCGGAAAACCCCGATTTTATCCCTCTCTGTACATTTTCAAAAATGTTGATTTTTTCCCAATTAAAAATGCTCAGAAAAACAAGCAGGAAAAACTAAGAATTACTGTGAAGTACGGTCCACTAAGTCGCTCACATGACCGCGGAACCGCGGCCAAAATTTAGACTTAGTCCCTCATATTTCATATATTTATTCTTAGGTCCTTTCTTGTCATTTTTTTCTGAGAATTGTTTAATTCCACTCAAGTGTTGAGTTTTCTAGGGTTGTATTGGGGACTCGTTGATTCGATCGGATAATTTAACTTTGTTTAGTTTGTCCGGGTTATTTTTAGAACGTGTTAAAAAGTTCGAACGGATATCAATAACTCACTTTTTCCCCTGCCGGAAAATTTCCAAGCGTTGGATTTTTTTTCCCGTAGTTTAAGAACGTTCTAAGTCGTGCAAGTAACGCGGTGGACCCCCTAGAAGAAAACAAACCTTAACTCGATTATGTGACCGTCTTGAACTGCCTCTAAACCTTAGGGTTTGTGGCAGTACGGCGTGCCACATGTGAGGCGTTGGCTTGACCCTTCTACAGCTGGACCATTGGTACTGTAGCATGTGATGGATGTTTTTAAACTAATTTCAAGTGTTGAGAACTATTTGGGAAAACTTGGGTGTTTGATCATTCGATTGGAAAGTTTAACATTGTCTATTTATCTGGAATGTGATACAATATTTGGAATCCACAAATAGTTATGAGATAACTGATTTGAATATTATAAACATAGCAGTTTAGTCTCAGATGATCGGTTGCCACAGAATTTTGAAGTGATCAAAAGTCCGTCGCAATCACGTAGCGTACGCGGATACTCGCAGGGTAAACTTAATAGATAGCCATGCCCCATAGCCCCGACCAAGTGACTGTAGGAGAACCCCGTCGCCGAAAGCATCCGTTCGGGTGCTCGCGGCAGCGGTGTTCCGCCTTAGTGCACTTCGTCGACGGCATCTGGGGGTGCGGCCGTCTACTAAAGTTTGCGACGAGCATTCGATCAGGATGTCGGGAATCTTGTTGAATTGCCCGATTTGATATTGAAAAGAGTTTTCGATAATGAGACTAAAATGCGTGGTTTATAATTGTTTGGCATGCGATGTCTAAGGAATTCATTTGGTTAGGCATGCGATGTCTAAGGAGGTTGCGGATTCCAACTGTTGTAGTTTTACACTTTCTTTTCTGTGACCGTAAGCGTAGTATGTGGTGTATCGCCGGCTTCGTTGCTATACATCAACGACAATCGGGATACGCATACTTGCTTACGTTGATGATATGAGATATTATGTGTTGCTGTGATATGTTATATTGGATCGTCGCGTTCTGAATAGCCGGGGGTTTTATGAGAGATGAGAATTTTTTTTCTTTTTCATTCATGTAAAATTCATTTGTTTGTAATATTCTTTTATTGGGGCACTTTCAGGCTGAGGATGATGTCACCATTGTATATTATTTACTTTTCCGCATTAGGTAGACCCAAGACGGGGAGCACAAGTAACCGGGTTCTAGGGTCCAGTGGGAGACCATCTCGAGGAGTCGAGACCGGGTCTCCTAACCCTAGAATTGGCAGTGTTGCTTGCCGCTTTCGTAGGGGTCTAGGGATGTGGGTTTGGCTATTCATCGCGACCGTGGAATTCGTGTTTTATACAGGCTCGTATTAAAGCACGGACGTCCTAGTATATCCTATATTTCATATATGTTCTTCTGCTGCAATGTTCTATGATGAGATCATATTACTGCCTGAGACGAATGTTTATATTATATATATGAGATATATGTTATATTGCAGATTTTGTTTCAAAAGAGATGCTTGTGAAGCATAATAAAATGGAACTTCATTAATGAGATTAATGAAATAAAAGAAACCTGAGATGTTGTAGAAACTTGTTTAAAAACTGGTAGCTCTAGTTTTTGCTTTGCATAGCGGTGTTCCTTGTAAAACATCCAGCACCTTATTCGTTAAGGAAAGAGCCGAGATCCCTTCACCGGGAGTGACCTCTTTAGTGAAACTAGCAGATGCTACAAACTAGGTTTGTCTTTTGATTGCTTCTATAGTTCTTGCTTTGCATAGTGATATATGTGAAATATCCTGCACCTTATTCGATGAGGAAAGAGCCGACGATCCCTTCACCGGGAGTGACCTCTTTAGCAAAACTAGAAAAGGCCTAAAAAACATTCCATTTAAAATCACTCGATTCTACAACGATATCAAGTTCATTACGCAAAAGGTTTTCTTAAAAACCTGTCGTAGCCCTCCGTCATTTTAGATAAGTACTGGTTAGTATGCGTGCTGCGTTTGTTGACCTTAGCCAAGGCGTAGTGTGCGGTTACTGATTAGTGCTTATCTGTATAAGCATATGATGCGATTGAGTTAGGGTAGTCGTGCGACTTTGTTGACCTTAGCCAAAGGTCGTGCGGGTGGGTTTAATTCAATCGGGAAATGATGGGTTGAACTTGGCTAGCACTTATGATTTATTGACCTTAGCCAAGGTCATAAGTTGCTAGGGGTAAAATATTATTGGGAATTTCAAGTGTTGAAATTTGCAATGAGATTGCATACCTTCTATGAGATAGTTGGATCCCGATACCCGCTGCGAGTAAGAGTTACTCCTGGGAGAGTTTTACACATTACAATTAGCCGATCAAGTAGGTGTCTAGAAAGGTGTTAACGGGGTTACGCCCCTGGGAAAACGAGGTTTACTTTAATTAGGTCCGTGCGAAAGCACGGGGAACCTCCCTCAAAGTACCGACACTGGCCTGGCTGAAAGATTGGCGAACTTGTAGAGTGTAATTAATCCCGGCTAGTCTTTCCTTTTAGGGTTTGAAGGAAGATTTGACTAAAACAGTGGGAGACATCCTGATTAGATATATTAGATAACCAATCTAAATCTTGCAAGAGCATACGCTGAGTGTTTTCTTCTCTCTCTTTCCAGGTAGCGACCATATCACGCCTTAATCAAGATAATAATACGGATGTATTGACCGAACCCGCTTGTTATACTGAGCTGGGGAACGTTGGTCCCGCTCCAACTTATAATTGTTATAAGACAGAGCAGGAAATTGGGGAATACCAGATTTCCCGTGCCGCCCAAACGAAGAAAGTGCATGTTGATGCATCATTTTCGGGTGTGTTCATAACAGAGAACTGTTTCTCAGTATCCTTTACGTCCTGAGTATGAGATACCGGATCAGGACCCGCATATGTAATCTGTTACATGGGCAACAGATAGGTAGAGAACTGAGAACGGGTGATAAGTTTCATGAGATAGAAAACGGTGCAAGTGTTGCGGCCAAGTCTGTTGGTCACTATCACCCTGTATTACCAGAATACATTGATTCTGAACGAATGTTATTAGATACCGAACCTGATATACAACATCATATCAGTCTCTTTATTAGTAAAGAAAGGATATAATATTGTATTGTTGGATAATGTTTTGAACATTTCCTATATCAAGAGTTGATCGGTTCAGGCACGTTATCTAAAAGCATAGATTTTCTAAATCAAACCACAGTTCTTAACGTACAGAACACACACAAGAGGAAGAGTTCATAAATGAACGAATCCTTCTTGAAGCATTGTAGACTAGGTCATATCAATGCGACCCGACTAGCTGAACTTACATTAAGATGCATATTTAAATTTGTTTAAATTTACATCTTGTGAAACTTGCCGGTCATGTCACAAAGATAAGATGACCACAGCTCTGTTTATTGGAAACAGAGAAAGAGTTAGTGAACTCTTGGGATTGATACATAATGATGTATGATAGGACCCCAGTCTACACATGCCAAGACCGGTTCTTTATACTTCATTACATTCACTGTTTATCTCTCAAGATTCGGACATATGTTCCCGTTGAAACACAAGTCTGAACCTTTTGAGATATTCACAGAATATAAGTTAGAAGTAGAGAACCAAAAACGGGTATAAGTATTATGTCCTTTGATGAGATCAAGGAGAAGAATACTTGAGCATGGAATTCCTGGACTATTCTAAAGGAGAATGAGATTCTCTCTCGGCATTACTCCTCCGTATACACCATAGCAGATGGTATATCGGGGCGGAGCAATAGCACCCTATGTGATATGGTGTGCTCTATGATGAGTACTACTGAGTTTCCTATTTCCTTTTGGGAGTTATGCACTTGAGAAGCTGCATACCTATTGAATAGGGTTCAAATCAAATCAGTTGCCTACCACTTCATATGTGATATGGAAAGGGAAGAGCCCATATCTTAAGTTTGTTAAGATTTGGGGTTGTCCAGCCTATGTCTAAAAGCATAATCCGGACAAGCTCGAGGCAAAGTCAGTTCTGTGGAAGTTTGTTGGATATCCCAAGCATTCGCAAGGGAATATCTTCTACCAAACAGAGGAACAAAAGATGTTTTGTTTCTCAGCATGCCACCTTTGTGAAAGGGAATTTCTTGTGAAGAAATTAATGGTCATGAGGTAGAACTGGAAAAAGTTCTAGCTATACAAACTGCAGCTGATGATTTGGTAGAACCAAGAGATTCAATAGTTTCCAACGAACCCCGGCCTCTCCGCCGATCTAGTAGGGTTCCTCACCAACCTGAGAGATGCTTCGGTTTCTCTATGACAGTGGGAGCAAGGATTACATCATGAGATGATGACCCAACTAGTTTCGAGCTGGCCATCAGGAGTAGGACTCTGTAAGAATGGCTGGATGCTTAGTGATCTGAGATGGAATCCTTATACACCAACAAAGTATGGACTTTGGTTGCTTTATCTGAAGGGTTAAATCCCCATCAGGAGCAAGTATATCTTGAGAAAATTACTTGGTGTACATGGAAAAGTTGAGACTTTCAAAGCTATGCTTAAGTCCATCCAGATCCTACTTGCCACGGCTACTTACCATGACTACGATATCTGATGGTTGGGTGTCATGACTGCTTTTCTAAATGATGTTTTGGAAGAGAGCGTCTATAAGTACACAGCCAGAGGGCTTCGTAGACAATGAGAGCAGCGGAAACGTGTGCAAGATGTTTTATGTGATAAAACAGGTATCGCGGAGTTGGAACATCTGTTTTGATGTGGTAGTCAAAGAGTTTGACTTCATCAAAATGGTAGATGAACCTTGTATATACAAAAAGGTAGTAGAGAGTATGGTGGTGATCCTCGTAGAGTACGTGGTTGACATACTCTTGATAGGGAAGGAGTTTCCTATGCTACGCTCGGTCAATCTCCGCTTATCACAAGGATTCTCCATATAGGATCAAAGTGATACCTCCTAAATCCTGGGTTTTGGATCTATGAGATAGATCTAATTGGATGTTAGGATTCTCACTAGTTGTAGTGAGATGGTATCAATGGATCCTAGGGAGAATCACTCGAAAGGTTCCAGGATGATAAGGACGACTGAATGTCAGTCACAGGCATTGTCTTTACCCACAGTAGAGGGACGGTATGTTGGAAGAGTTCCACGCTAGATACCGTGACTTACTAGACGATTAAAGGAAAGATACATCGTTACCAAGGATGCTACCAAAGAGGCAGTCAGGATATATATAAGTTCATGAGATGAATTTCGTTCCTACCATTGTGTGACAATGGAGTTGTGGCTTTTGCCAAGGAACCCCCCGTCCCATCAGAAATCCAGATATAATTCTTCAGCAGTATCACCTGATCATGAAGATGGTTGATCTCCAGGGAGATCCAGTTTAGGAGAGTAGACACAGAGGACAACAGCACGGATCCACTCACAAAGGCCTTTTTCCCAATAGAGACTTTTATGGGATGGTTGAGTATGAGATACTTCAACCACAGCTAATTGTTGTGTATGTGATACCACAACAGATGGCCCTAGTGCAAGTGGGAGATTGTTAGTTATATGTATGCCATAGAGGCCATTACTGTACATACGATGTATATTGTAATGGATGCTTGGACATATATAGGGAGCACTTTCTTGCTCGACATGATAGTATGGTATCTGGTTGTACTTTATCTTAACATGTACTCTTATTGTCTCTATGTTACATGTTGATAAAGCCCTTAGGATATGTACTCGACTACTAGGACTATGAAGAGATCATACTAGTGGGGCCATGGTAGTCGATGAGTACATCCTATAACTGTTCCTAGTCGAGGGTGTATCGAGACAAGGCATCGATGCACCAAAGTAGACTAGCGTATACGCATCTTGACCCATATGATGGGCGATGGATGATCCCATATCCATCGGTGTTTGACATCAAGGATGGTGTACGGGTGCTCAGTGGAGACTGGGTACACTGGACGGGCTCGCCGAGAACTCCCAGATGGTGTTATACCTCACGTCAGATGGTAGTTCTCCGGTGACACTGGTACAGAGTAGTCTGTTGACCCGAGATCGTCATAGAGTCTTGTGTGATTCCCACTGTGCTTCGATTTCCAACATACCACGTCCAAGAGGGCATGCAAAAAGGTGGCTTTTGGGTACAGTCCCGAATCACATGGAGGCAATGAGCGATAGGAGGGGATTCGTCTCTCCCGGTATAGGGAGTTGATGTTTTGCTGTGTTCAATTGGCTATAACCGGAAATCCCTGGCCAGGGTTGCTGAGATTTACTGGTAAGTGTTATCAGTAGTTTCTTGAACTGTTATAGACCTCATATCGACACGACTTATCGAGCTACTGGGGTCTGACGTTTACCACCCCTAGGCGAGATATGCGACATATCAGACGACGAGACCAGACTGTACGGGAGTGTTACTGATTGGATTCACAGGAGAATGTACAGGCTTGCTTGTTGATCTTCTGAGCGCTCAATACCTGGGTAGCTGTTACGTTTAGCTGACCGCTTGCAGCTTGTGGGTGTTTGATATGATCATCACCTACTGCCGGCGTATTGACGATTCTTTAGAGTCCTACACAGAGGTTTCTTGGCTCAGGCAAAACGGAGTATGAGCACATATGTGATGTGCGGGACCGAGGATAATGCAGTATGTGATACCGTATTGGATTCTTGCGATATGAGATATCGGCCGGGTATATGTGATATAGCCGGGTCATCGTATTAGTCGGTTATATGCGATATAGCCGGATTGTCGGATCAAGTGTTGATTCGATAATTTAATGTATAATAATATATATGATATATTAAATTACATTAACTAATATTAGCTCACTAAAAGATTCTTTTTCTTACTCGGGTAATACATTGATATATATGCGATATATGTTAATTGTATTATTTTATTTTGTTACAATAAATATTATATATGTGATATATAATATTGTAACATGATGTGGTTATTAATGCAACATGTTTAGTGGAGATTAAACATGGTTAGGGTTTGATTAGGGTTAAGCTATTCTAGAAGTTTCTAGAAGCTTTCTTTTTGTTTTGTGCAAAGATATTTGTTTAGATATTTTTGCATGCTATTTCCTTAACCCAACCAAACCCTTTAACCTTGGTTAATTCTCTACAATGGTTACTTGAACCATGGTTGCATTTCTAACCTTATGATTACTTTGCATTATTCATCACAAAAGGATTATGATTTATTCCTTCTTCTTCTTCCTTCTCTTTTCATGAAAAAGCTTTCTTGCTCTTGATTTTGTGGTCAAAGTGAGTGAGAATAAGAAAACAAATGAGAGCAAAAATCCTACTTCATCATCCTCATCTACCCTTGCCCTTTAGATGAGGGTGTTCACTTCATTTAGTGAGTGTTAGCTTGTGTTAATGAAACTTCAAGGTAGATCATCTATGTTATCGAAGATCGGAAGCAAGACTGCATCTTTCTCTTCGTGGAGACTCTCGAGAGTCCGGAACACGATGATCGCAGCGAAGGGACCTCAACACGGAGCTTAAGAAGTGAAGGACCGGATCTACAAAGGTTGTAATCCCTCTCACTTAGTATTAAGGTATTTAACATACTTGTTTTCGCATAAACTCTAGTTTAAAGATCCGGCTTTGGATTGTTCGACACGGCTAAATTTTAAATCGGGCATGGTTGATACCTCTTAGACCCTTGTGCGTGTGCCTAGCATCCTTAAAGTGGTATCAAAGCCAAGCTAGATCTTTAGGCAAAGTCTGAGCGAAGTTTAAAGTCCGATCGAACCCGGAAAACCCCGATTTTACCCCTCTCTGTACATTTTCAAAAATGTTGATTTTTTCCCAATTAAAAATGCTCAGAAAAACAAGCAGGAAAAACATTCCAAGAGCTGACTTGGAAAGTTCAGATGCTGGAGCGCTCAAAGCAGGAGTCCTTCTCGGATTCCCAAAATAACAATAGGTCCTTAAGAAACCGAAAGGACGATAATCGCAAAGGCGGAAATTCCGACGATACTGAATCTTTCAACACTTCAGCAAACCGAAATAAGCGAGGGATGTGCGGGCCTAATGCCAACCAGCCTCGGAAGCCAATTGTCACGGCCCGAAAGGTACGGAACGCGACTGGCACTTAAATTACGAACGTCTCAAGGTGTACGCAATCTAAGTAAGCCAAAGCCTAGAAATCCAAACCCAATTAAGAAATAGAGCGAAGAAAAAGAACCAATTTATTGAAAAACAATTTAGATCAAATAAGTTTCATCAAGCTTTTTAAAAGCAACATCCATTTTTCCGAAAATTTCGGCAGAGTCACCTTTGTAAATACAGGCCCCCAAACGGGTACAAACAGAAATATATATATAAATATGAATAACATGAAAAGGCATCCCCAAGCGAGAGCTAGCTCTTCGCCGAAGCGGACTCAAATCCCACACAATGTGCAAAATAAGTAAAAGGGCACAAGTAATAACATCATGTCGGCTCAAGTGAGCTCGACCCCAAAATACAACATAAGAGTCCACAAATCTCAATGTCTCATCTCTAAGTCAATATACATCAATGCACTAACAGGTACAGAAGATACAATAGACATAGTAGATGGAGTACTCTAGATACAATGAATGTACAAGGTGGAAACAAAAGTGATATCATAACCCTCCTACGAGAAAAAGCCTCTAGTCCAGGCAAAAGAAGCAAAAAGAGCAAGTGCGTCCGCCGCTACTATGCTGACAGAGCGGACCTGCAAAAAGGCTGTGGCACAACGGGGGATGAGTTGCCAACTCGTGAGTAATAAATAACATCTATAGAGGCTATCGTAAGCATGCACCCAAGTGTCATAATATCAACAATACTGATATGGCAGGATGTACTAGCAGATATGTATGGAACATGAATCAACTCGTGATCTGAATATGTTGATATAGAAAATCATTATTTTCTTCTTAGAAATCTCTTTTGAAATATCAGCGTAATATCAATAGAATCAACAGAAATCTGTATCCAGCAGCGACACCTCAATAACTATCTCAAATCTCATGTATCCATATCATAGTATCTCTGGCCCCAGCCGTCCGGCTGACCCAACTCAAGTATCAATATCCCAACATCTCATGGCCATGGACGGTATCCTCTGGATATCCGCCGCGCCAACAATCACTGCTAGGTAGTTTGCCCATTGCCAGGCTCATCGTCTACACCTCGATCTTCTTACCACGGGGTACCTTACCGGGCCCACCATATACCCGAGACGGTTCATCCAACTTCTCGAAACGGGTCTCAAAAACCAACAGAAAAACTCATGGTGAACGACACGTACATCACTAGAAAACCGCAACTTGCATATTTAAAAAGTAATAAGTTTATAAATTCTTGCGGTTTCCCCCAAAATCCAGAAATCTCATAAATCTCAAGAAAATCATCATAAATGCATATGTCAATGATAATGAATGCCTATAGTATCAACAAGTCGAACTGCAATGTGTAACTAATAGGCTAGGCATGAACGAATGATGTAATGAGGTATATGCATATGAATAGCAATCCTACATGTTTATCCTGAGGAATAAAATGCATTAGCACAGGTTTAAGCATCATATATGGTGAAATTGTTCTAGATTACAAGTTATCGAGTGTTGTGGCATAGCAATTACCAAGGCGTGTGTGTACGCATGAATAGTGCTCATGCTGCATAAAAACCATGGTAATGGTGCAAGTGTCCTACAGAATGAGTTTGCATATGTATGTAAATATATAGGATCATGAATGCAGCAAGATGTTCAAGTAGGCACTATACTCATAGATACTAGTATTACTAGAAGTTTATAAATTATCAGAACTATCGGGCATCTTGCGCCATCCAAACGATTTCCCCCCGTAGATGTTACATCTACTCACCCGTGATCTGGTGCTAGGTATATCCGACCACCTGCTTTCCTTTCTCCGCGGCGCTAGAAGTCCCAGCCTGCGAACCTGGAATTAACACAAGGTACACACATAAGGAAAAATCCTGCAAAAACGTGATATCACGATTATACAAGAAATTAGCGTTGCAGGCTAAACGCGTGCGTATACGTAACGTGTGTGCATGCGTCAAAACCAACGCAACACGCTGTGACACAGCGCGCCAACTCGACTCGTATTGTACGTGTCGCGCAAGTCCCGCTACGCTAAATATAGGTAACAGGTCCCAGATTTAATCTGGAGCAAAACAAGAAAATCAAACAAGACCAAACCCCTCAAAATACCTATAGAAAACTACCTGCAAAAATTCAACAAGCTCCCAAAATTTTGGGCCTGCGGCTAGGGGTAGGATATCGGCCAAAAAACGGTGAAAGGGACCCAGGTTTCTAACATATATTCCTAACACAATGTATAGCCTAATGTATATGTTTTCTTACTAAAATTACTACCCTAGATACAGCAGATTCTACATATCTCAAAGTTTAGTTTAAAAACGTTTCAAAACACTTAGTTTGCAACATTAGGGTGCACGAGTGAAATTTGGTGAAATTACAAGAGTTAAGTGATACCAACAGCATATATTAGAGCTAATCTAACCTTAAAACCCCTAATCTACCCTATTCTCCAACTAAACCATCAAAAACACCGTCAAAGTCCACAAAACACTAAAAATTAACCAAACTCCCCTAGATTTCACCAACTGCTAAACCCCAAAAACCAAACATTACCAAACACAGACAAAACCCTACAGACACTACTAGCCAAAACACCAACACTCATCTCACCAAGGGGGCCGGCGACGCCGGAAAAACAAGGGATATCGCCGGATTTTCAGGGGAAAAACTGGCACAAAACCCTACAGCTACTCTAAGAAGCCTGCACACTATTCTGTAGGTGTTTGCTAAACCATAAAATGATCACAGTTGTAGTAGACTCAAATATCCTATAGTTTTGCTTCTAAACCGTATTTTAAATTTCAAGTTTGCGACTTTAAGGTGATTTAGCTAAATCTAGTGTTACAACTAGGTTGACACAACACTAATAGCACTTACCTAAGTTAATTAAGCCATAATAACTCTAACTTGACCAAAAACCCACTTAAACTACAAACTAGCACTAAAAACTCATTTTAAACACTAACCGAAGCTAATTAACATATAAGCTTAGCAAAAGGAGTTGAGTTTAGAGATTATACCTCTAGGGATCCTAAGTACAAGGAGAAGGAGAAGAAGAAGAAGGAGGAGGAGGGTTCCTGCTGCAGCTGCTGCTTGCTGTTGTTGCTGCTGCTTGCTACTGCTATTGCTGTTGTTGTGGTGTTGATGTTGTTGTTGTTGGAGTTGCTGTTGCTGTTGGTTGCTGCCGCTGCTGCTGTTGTTGCCTCTGCTGCAGCTGTTGTTGTGTGTGTGTATGTGTGAGTGAGAGGGAAAAAATAATGGATTTTGAAACCAAAGAAATGAGAGTCAACCCCTCACTCTCTCTCCTCATTAATTGCAAGCATGCTCAAGCCATCATGCTCACTCTCTCACCTACACAAGTCAACCCCTAACACTAATTCTATTTTTATTTTAAAAAAAATTAACCTTAATTAAAACAAATTAACTTAATTAAATGGGTTAGTCCACCATGCTTATCTAAACATGGTTTAACCCCAAACTTAACCCTAGTTAACATGCACAAGTGCGTGCAGTCAAAATTAAATTCTAATAAAATATTCATAATTCCAGATAAAATATTTGAAAACCGTTTTGGTAAGCTTTTTCCTAAAAAACCTCACACTAAAGCATAATAACCCCTAGTCACATTCTAGGGTGCTACAATTTTCCCCCCTTAAAGAAAATTCGTCCCCGAATTTAAAATATAGCTACGCGTACCTTCAGAGAGATGAGGGAATTTCTTCTGCATCTCGCCCTCGGCCTCCCAAGTGATCTCTTCACCATTCGGGTGGCGCCAAAGAATCTTCACAGATGGCAAGACCTTTGATCGAAGTTTCTTCACCTGTCGATCAAATATCACTATTGGCTGCTCGGTGAACGAAAGATCGCACTCAAGCTGAACGGTCTGATGTTGAATCATATGAGAAGGGTCATGAGATATCTGCGTAGCATCGACACATGGAACACGGGGTGAACATCCGGAAAGCTGGGTGGAAGAGCCAAACGATTTGCAACTGCGCCGACACGCTCGAGGATCTCGAAGAGACCCACAAATCTGGGACTAAGCTTTCCTTTTCGCCCAAATCTCATCACGCCCTTCATCGGAGAGACCCTCAGAAAAACGTGATCGCCAACTGCGAACTCTAGTCTGCGACGACGTCTGTGTGCATACGATTTCTGCCTGCTCTGAGCCGCTCTCATCCGATCTCGAATCAGCTGTACTTTCTCGGTTGTCTCCTGCACGATCTGCGGCCCCAAAATACTGCTCTCGCTAAGCTCAGTCCAACAGACGGGCGATCTACATCTCCTCCCATACAAGGCCTTGAATGGTGCCATCTGAAAAGTATCCTGGAAGCTGTTGTTGTAGGAGAACTCCACTAAGGGTAAATGATGATCCCAGCTACCACCGAAGTCTAATACGCACGCTCGGAGCATGTCCTCGAGAGTCTGAATAGTCCGCTCTGACTGGCTGTCGGTCTGCAGATGAAATGTTGTGCTGAAACTCAAACGGATTCCCAACGCCTCCTGAAGCCTCTGCCATAGTCGGCTAGTAAACTGGGTGCCTCGGTCTGACATGATACAAGTCGAATCGCCATGCAACCGTACGATCTCGTCGATGTTAATCTTGGCATACTGAGCAAAACTGAAAGTGGTCTTCACTGGCAGGAAGTGAGCGGCTTTTGTCAAACGATCCACGATCACCCAGATGGAGTCATACCCTCTACTGGTCCGGGGTAGATCCACCACGAAGTCTATAGAAATCTGCTTCCATTTCCACTCCGGAATAGGCAAAGGCTGTAACTCTCCAGCAGGCCTCTGGTGCTCGGCCTTGACTTGCTGACAAGTCAGGCATCTCGACACGAAGTCTGTGATGTTCCTCTTCATTCTGTCCCACCAATAGACATCTCTGAGATCGCAGTACATCTCGGAGGAACCTGGATGAACGCTATATATTGTTGGATATAGTGCCCTCAGAGTCAATTATTGGATCACAGGCATGTGATTGCAATGATTGAGGGAGGACCAATACCGGTAGGACAGTCTTACTCAAGATAATAGTATGCTATCTGGTTTATCTTTATCATCGTGTTCTGCTTCAGGTGACCTTGCAAGTCACTATTGCGCGTTGATAGAGCCCTTGGGATTCTTGCTTGACGGCCAGCAGTATGATGGCGATCATATACGTGGGAGCTGGGGTCTAAAAGCACATCCTTAAAGTGGTCCCTAGTCGTGGGAGTTTCGAGACTAGGCATCGATACTCCATTAGTAGACTAGTGTATACAGTCGAGACCCCGACGAGGGGCGGTGGCCGGTCTCACAAGCCATTGGTATCAGTTGGTTCACCTAAGATGTATACAGGTGCTCATTGGGTTATGAGTACACCGGACAGGACTCGCCGGGAACATTCTAGTTGGTATTATACCTGACGTCAGATAGCAGTTCCCTGGTGACATGTGTACAGGTTAGTTCATCGACCTGAGATCGTCATTTGTCTCGTGTGAGTTCCCACTGTACTTTGATTACTACCCTACCATGGCTCAAAGGAGTCGTGCAAACAGGTTTTAGTTGGGTACAGTCCCGAGCCACATGGAGGCAATGAGCGGATCGGCAGGGGTTTCGTCTCTCCCAGTATTGGGGGTGAGATCGCGCTGTGTCTAGGAGAGCCATTACACGAAGTCCTTGGCCAAGGCAGGAGATTTACTGGTAGGTATTCCAGTAGTATCTCAGGGTGTTCTGGGCTACACGCCGACACGACTTGTACCGCTTTTGGGGGTCTGACTTTTACCAACCCTCTAGGCCCGCCATGCGATGCTCATAGACGAACGGACCAGACTGTATGGATATTGTCACTGACAGGCTCAGTAGGGTGTCAGGATGAGTTCGCTCATTGACCTCCCTTTTGGTCAATACCTGGTAGCCCGTTACGTACGGCTAATACCTCTGACGTGCTAGTGGTTAAATCCACAGCTAAAGTATTGACGAGTCTTTAGAGTCCCCCACAGACAGTTTCTCAAGTTTCGGGCGAAACATTGTAGAGGCCGTATGATATATGGCAGGGTTCGATCATATACGTGCGGTAGTGCACGCATCATGATCGGACGGATCATACTAGTGGGCTTTGGTTTAAGCCGGATCCTAGTATTAGATTTGTTAGATTACTTTAGTCTCATCGTATTCGCATTCAGTCGGAATGCGGATACAGGTATGTATATACAGGTGAGTGGTATCCTTGAGGTCCGTTACGAGTTTACTTTAGATGTTGCCGTATCTTTTTATTTTTGCAAACATTTGAATTAATGTTTGCATATGGAAATTATGAGCTAGAAATCATCATTTTGTGCATTTAATGTGACATAGACTTCATTAGTGACTCATGGTCTCTTTTCTTGTGCTAATATCACATTATTTTATGGATTTGAGTCTTGATATGATAAGGAGAGAGAGAGGGGCTGCCATGATATGGCTTTGATCTTGTATTTTTTTTATGAGGGCTCTCACTCTCATTATCATCACAAGACATAAGAAAAAGAAAAGGGAACTTCTTCTTCTTTCTCTTCTTCTTCTTCCTCTAGCTCACCATTTCCATTGATGGCTTCATCTTCAACCTCCATCCATGCAATGGATGCAAGAGACAAAGTTGTCACAAACATTCTCTACTTCGCCTTGGACACGTCGGCTAGCGAACTTCATGCCCGAGTTGCTTCGGATGAAGCGGGAGCCCAAAAAAAGACTCAAAGATGTGGTACCCTTTCCGACGAGGAGATCGAGATCGGAGATGCCGCGAGGAGCTTGGGATGGTGGCCAAAGACAGAAGGACATGGATCGATCGGTATAGCCTTTTCCAACCCTTCTCTATTTAGCTAGTTGTAGGTTAATGGTTAGATACGGGTTTTAAGCATACGATAGCGCCGGTTTCTAGTTTGAAAAAGTTTTCGTTTCCGCATTTTGGCCTCGGATAGACGGCCGGAGCGCTACCGTAGTCTTACATATATCGATCTATGCGCCTCCTCAAGAATCTCACGCCGCAATCCCTCAGAATCTGGTATGCACAATCGAGTCCCAAATCGCAGTACTCCCTGATCGTCGATCATGAACTCGGAATCTCTGCCCTGCCTAATCTGCTCCATGATCCCTGAAAGACGGTCATCACTGGGCTGTGCCTCACGAATACGTTCAAGCAACTGCGGACGTGCACGAATATAAGCAAGCTGTCCTTCCGTCGGAGTGAACTCAAACTGCCCTCGGCTGTCGCATAAAATCTGCCAATCTACAGACGACTGCCTCTGTACGGCGCTCAAACAAGATAAACTACCTCCGGGCCTCCTACTCAAAGCATCAGCCACTACGATCTCCTTGCCCAGATGGTAAAGGATCTCGCAATCATAGTCTTTCACCAGCTCCATCTAACGGCATTGTCTCAGATTCAGGTCTCGCTGCTGAAATATGTACTTCAAGCTCTTGTGGTCTGTAAATATCTGGCACGACTCGCCGTATAGGTAATGTCTCCAGATCTTGAGTGAAAACACCACAGCAGCCATCTCTAAATCGTGCGTAGAATAGTTCTGTTCATGTGTCTTCAGCTGCCGAGAAGCATACGCAATAACCCTGTCGTGCTGCATCAATACGCAACCTAGTCCCACTCGAGAAGCGTCGCAATTGTAACATTTCAAAAAAATAAAATATTAATTTTGGGAATTTTTATAATTTAATATTATTTTTAATGCATATTTTAATATTTCGGTATAATTAAATACCGATAAATGGGAAAAAAATTGGAAAATTATAGAAATTACTAGAAAGAGTGTGTTTTATGTGAATTATACAAATTTTAAGTTTTTATGATTAGTTTGACACTAATTTAGTGCTAATTGCGATTAAAAATCGCTAATCGCAGATTAAGCGTGTTTTGTGCACTTAGCTGCACAAAGTCTTTTTACCCACTTGTGCATTTTCTACTATGGTTCTTTTGGGTTTCCTATTGCAATATTAGAGAGAAGAATAGAAGCGGAAAAGAAAAGAAAAGAAATTGAATAAAGAATGGAATAGTAGTAGGTATGGGTGAGAGAGAGAAAGGTGAGGATTTCCTTGACTTAGCCATTTCCCCCTTCATTCTTCACTCATTCCTCTCCCCTCTCATCTTCTTGCTGCTGCTACTGCTTCCTTCACTCCCTCCCCCTCTTCAACTCCTCAAACACAATCAAAACAATCTCAAAACCCTACCCCCATTTCATAAAAAAACCCTACCCCCATTTCATAAAAAGTGTGCACAAGCTCAAGGGAATCACATTGGATGAAAAAAAATCCAATTTTGGACACTTGGGGCAACTCAAGAAAATTCTTGAGTTGCCAAATAGGGTAATTTCTGGACCTTTTGTTTATTGTTTTCATTACTTTTACCCTCATGTTAGATTAGAACCGATATTGTGTGGTTTGGGTTAACTTGGGAAATTCTAGTTAGGGTTAAAGGAATTTGAGAATTGTGATGTGAAATTGAGCTCAGTAGAGACCACACAAACCCCTAGTGCTAGAATCCAGGCCTAAACCAGAGACTAGAAACCCGAAATACGGATTTAGAAAAGCCGATATCGGAAAATTATGGATTCTGTGTGGGTTAATTAGAATCTGCTATCACCCCGAGACTCTGAAAATTATTTTGCATGGACAGTGATACATGCAGGTACCTAGGAAGCTAACCCCAAGACCCCAGACCCTGACTCCAAATTATGGCCACAGATTTAATCCCTCTGGCCGTAAATTGCGGCCAGACCAGGGTGGATTTGGCTCGTATTTGTTCTGTGGCTTTGTCATCAGTAAATTAGACCCCTGGCATATGCAAAATTGTCTAATTTGACCTAGGTTAGAATCTGGAGCCTTTTTCCTGAGTTGTTGTTTTAATTCGTGTTTCCGTTTTGCGTATTTTAAATTCTGGATTTGTATAATTTCGTTTTACCTCGATTACTTGGCGTTTATACGATGATATCGAGGATTGTTTAATTGTTTCGAAAGCGTAGTCTATAGGTTCTAACCTATAGGCCTTAGCGTGTCGTTTTGGTATTCCCAATGTGATTTTAATACGCATTCCGATCATGTTATCTATGTAGGTACCTTCAAGTGGATTCCAGACGATGAAGAAGATGAAGGCGACGTCGACACCGACACACAGGATGCAAGGTGAGTAGATTATATCTACGGGGGAAGTCGGGTGGATGGTGTATAACACCCCCGCAGTTTGATGTCTAGTATACTATATATACTATATATATATATACACTATATATATATATATATATGATAGCTTATTGTGTGTCGTCGATATTTGAGATGAGATTAGGTGTACTAGGGTTAGATTGGGGCGTAGAAGTAAACTAGTATAGTTTCCTAGTTGTGAACCCTAGAATAAGTTTACACCCACACGTACACACATACTTATTTGTTATATTTATATTTGGATGATGAGGATAGTGGATGATATTTGGAGATGAGTCGAGGAGATTGGGCATAGTGCCCGGAGATCGGTGATATGATGTGATTCGTATTTGGGATACGACATGTGATTTTTGCGGGCCTTTGGACGTGTGTTTCCCACACGCATTTATATTTATAGAGATGGTGTCGATTTGTACTAGACTTAGATCAGTACCCCAGATCATGAGATATGATGATAAGAATACCAGATAATTTATGAGATGAATGTGATATTGACCCGTACCAAGCTTTTGGGATGTTGTACGATGATTTACCGTACGAGCTCTATATTGATGATAGATCCACACTCATGACTCGAGGATGTCATATGATATAATGTATCGTACATGATACTATTGAGGCGGGATCACCGACTATTTTATATATATATATATTTATATATATATATATATATATTGACTCAGATTTAGGTGGTTTCCATACCCATCCTGTTTGACTTGTTAGTTAGAGCTGTAGTTTTGCTAGTAGATGTTAGGCTAGTCCGATGTCATACCTATTTCAAAACTAACGAATCGGGAATATTTCTAAAGACGGGCAAAGGGATTCTACGGATATTTTCAAAAGACGCATCCTTTCTTAAAAACACCGTAGCCCTTATTTTCCAAAAAACCCCGATTCGTCATCTTCCAAATGGCAAAACAGTATGGCATAGATACTTGATGTAGATTCTTCACTGTTGTGTTTATTATTCATTTGCCGCAGATTCTTACTGTTCGCATCGCATTGCATGTTATATATGTTTATTGTTCTATCAAATCCATGCTTTTAGGACACCAGCACCATTATCGATGATGCATATGTTCCACGTACACCTGCTTGTCGGCTCACACACTTCATCATCGATAATTGCCACGTCACAACATAGAAGGATTGTTGCATCAGGATACGACCCATACTTGCATACATACGTATTTGCACATACATAGATGATTCTGGCTTGATTTGGAGATTTGGGAACCGCAAGATATATCTTAAAACTGTATTCATTTTAAAAGAGCGGTTTCCCTCAGTGTGTGCATATTACAATTCCATGTTGCATAACAGACTGATATACTTACATTCTTTTATACGTCGCATATATCATGCTTTATGATTATACGCATTGAGATATGGTGTTTCCATGATATTTCTGGATTTGGGAACCGTGGGTATTTCAAAAAAGAGTATGTATTGTTTTAAAAACCCGGTTACCCTTGATATGATATTTCAGTGCGTCCACCATGCGTTTTCTCGGTTCTGAGACGTGTGCTTGAAACCCGATTCGAGGAGTTGGATGATCCGTTTGCGGGTTCATGGTGGACCCGGTATGGTCCCCCGGGGCGAGAAATGTTTTTCATGGAGCAGATGATGAGCCTGGCAGGGTGGCGAGTACCTACCGGTGATTGTATTTGAGCTCGGCGGATATCCGGAGGATACCGACCGGAGTTGAGAGATGATATGGGCCGATTCAGACTGACGGAGCCCCATATATATGAGGATTTACGTGCCGATGCTTGGCACAGTTTCCATGATGTTTTCTAGTGTCGATGCTAGACACTCAGGTTCCATGATTTGATATGTCGTGAGCGAGACATGTTGATTTACATCCTCATACTTCCATGCATATGTTTATGATATTTACATGCATGATGCTTTTTTTCATTGGGTGACACGTGGACGAGATCCACATACATACACACATTGATCACATAGTTGGATGATATCCACATACTCGTAGACTTCCTAATATAGTTGACATTGATTACATTGATCATACCTCATATTTATGATATATTACTACCTGAGGCACTGACACGAGCTTTTGGTGCTACACTTATGTATAGATGTTTACCCTAGCCACCATATCATGCTTCAGACTTATTCATATTGAGGATATATTCTTATCGATTGTATTGACCTAGGATTATGTCATGCATACGATTTCTACTCTGCGATGTTTTCTATTCACAAGTTGGAAACTCACCCCCGTTGTGCCACAGTTCTTGCAGATTTTGCCGTGCAGGTTCATTGCGGCTTTTCTGCCACACTGCTTCCTTTCTGAGTGATTGCATTGGTATGTGGGTTCACTCGCATCGTGACAACCCTTGTATTTATTTTATTCAGTTGTATCTAGAAATTCCATCAACCAAACTTGTATATTGTTTCAGACTTAGAAAACCAGTCATGTATTATTTCGACCTTAGAGTCGCGCGTTGTAGTATTATGGTTTTCATGTTGATTTTGAGTTTCTTTTTGAGTTTTGATGCTCTCCCTTTGGCGTTGTATATTATACTGCTTGCGTGGTTGTGACCGTCGATTGATGAAGAGCTAGCTCCCGCTTGGGGATGCCTTTCATCATTGTATATATGCTTTTATCATGTTGTCCCCCGTTCGGGGCCAGTATTTACAAAAGAAACTGCCGAAATTTTCAGAAAAGAATATAGATTTTAAAAATGCATATTTGGCTTACTTATTTAACAACCTTGTTTTAAAACATGTTTTCTTCACTTCTTAAAACTAGTTTTTCTTATTTACTCCTTAAAAATGGTTTTAGATTTCTGGGCTTTTGGCTTACTTGGATTAGATGGGGCCCTATAGACTTCATATGATTCAAGTGCCAGTCACATGCTATTTTGGGTCGTAACAAAGTTGGTATCAGAGCGCTAGGTTAACCTTGGTTCGAGTCTAAGTTTGACTATGTGGAGCCTAGAGCATTTATATATATACGGAACTTAGGCTTGACCTTACGGAACTTAGACTTAGTCGAGGGGGTATTATACCCGAACTTTCATCGCGTAGGATGACCCATGGTTGATGGAGTAGGTAGCTTGAGTAGAGTGACGTACCGTACGTATGTTCCGCGGCATACTTACGATATGCTACTCCGCTTAAGAAACCGTAGGATGTACATTTCCTAGCACAACATTTTATTCATTCCTATGATCTATCCTCGTCAGTACTGGTTATGATTTTGCTGCCACAATTACATGGCATAGAGAGAGAGCTACGGCTAGAGTTGCGTCAGCATGAGCTCGTCACGGACGAGGACTGACCAGGGTGTGATTCCAGAGACATACGATTACATAGAGGCGTCGCTTATTTGCGTTTTCGCGCCATGAGCGTTTGACAGATCACTTTTACGAGATTTCTCGGACGTGTAGATTGGCATCAGAGGATCAGGATACTGCTAGAGGCCAGCCAGAATGTGACGACCATTGATATATCGCTTATTCATGATGATTGAGGCGCTGTTCAGCGTACAGACGAATGAGCCAGTTGTTGCTGCAAATGACGAGATATCGCCCAGATGTTGGAACTACTGCAGCATGAGTATATACTCAGAAATATGATGGAAGGTCGCTAGTCACCCAAGGAGGAACGACTAGGACATATGGTTCATTCACTTACCCCGATGCGAGGTCATCAGATTGATTGATTCCAGCTAGAGACGACTTCACGCAAGTTCGTTGGTAGTCGATGGAGGCGATCGAATGTCAGAAACCTATATTCCAAGTTTAAAGTATTCGGAAAGACATGCGAGCGATTATATGGACCCTCTAGAAAAATGAAATCCTAACTCGACATAATGACCGTGTGAAAGCCTTTGAACCTTAGGGTTTGCAGCAGTTCCGCGGCACCATTAGTGAGGCTTGGGTTTGCCCTTCTACGGCTGGTCCACCGATGCTGTGGTATGTACTCGATACTATTAAGCTGTACCCAAGATGTCGATCTCTTGGGGGATTATGAGGTTTTGACGAATCGATCAAAGGGTTCGACATCTTTCGGATATCATGTGATGGGACACATTGCTTGGGAGACTCCAGATACGAGTATAGCCGTTGGAGCACAATCCATGCAGCCACGAGAAGACGAGTCCGAATCAGTCGACAGCAGAGAAAAGTGGAGTAAGAGTTCGTACGAGATCTTGATGAAATAACGTTCCACTCCGCCGATATCAGAGATGCGATACGCATGCAGAGGCATTGATTATTGATATACCTTCTAGAAGGAGTCATGAAGAGAATGCAGCCATTCCGGAACAAGAATTAGCTTTAGTAAAGGACGATGATTTCCGGGCAATTCGGCAGAAACGAGAATTGAGAGAGGTTTCGACAGCACCTTTCTGGAATACTATACGAGAAGACTTGGGCCCAGGAGCGGTCATATTGCACACACCCAGCAGGCCAGAGTTCGGCATCGTCGACGAGATAATTGGCCAGAGATCTATAGAGGATGTGCCAGAGCGGGACAGCTTCTGTCGTCATTCCATATTAGGCCGTTGAGCCGAGGAGCTATATATCTAGCAATGCACAGTGAGAGATAGGAGCCTAAAAGCACCAGGCGCCGGATCATGAACATGAGGCAAGTAGATATCTTGCTCTGCTAGCATTGGATGCACCGACACCTTCTCGACTTTGAAGGAGGATATACCGACGACGGTAATTATGATTTGTGATTTTTTAATTCGATTATCATGTATCCGTCACCTTGGATTTCGATATTTTGGGCGATCTATTTGGATGATTTGGTCATGATGGCTGAGTTCCGTGATTTCTGTTTTCGTGCACCAAGGTTGCACCTACTGGGTATTTATATTTTGCGCATAGTTATTACGCTTGAGATATTGATTGTGATTTCATGCCTATTTTATGCCGGTGATTTGATTTATGCTTCCAGTATGGTTTTCATGCACTTTTAGTGTTTCGATTTGATTTGTGTACGCTGATGCACATGATTGTGAGCTTATACCCCGCGGTATACCTGCTTTTGATTGAGCCGTATTGTACACCGTCGACTTCGATTCTGATATAGATATTGATTTCTTGCACTCCGTACAGTTGATTGGATTTTCGCGCATGATGAGCGCATGTTTGGAGATGCGGTTTTGGTGCACACAAAATGCACTAAATCGGGATTCTTCGTGCATGTCAAATGCACCTGATTTTGCTGTCAGGCACACACGTTGCCTATGACAGATGTTTCGTGCACACCCGTTGCACCTAGATGTTGTTTTTGTGCACATGTATGGCACATATATGGATTTTGATTTCCATGCGCACCAGACGCACAGGGTATTCTTATATACATTTTGGGATTTACTCCTTATGGAGCAGTACGTTTTTAGGATATTTTCTATATGTTTTCGTACTGAGCAGGACTAGTCCGAGGACAGTACCTGGACAGATTTCGCATGCATTTACGTCAGCTATTTACATGTTTAGATTTGATGTCTACATGTATGGTTCTAATTTATATCATATTGGTTTTGTTTCGGATTTGACATTTGTGTCTTTACCATAACTCCGATGATTGCGCGATGCTTGACGGAGTTTTGATGTTGAGTTATCTATTCATTACTCATGCGCGTGCATTGCGCTATGATGTGTCTTATGTATTGATAATTTCGGAGCCTCGACGACTTGGACTTTTTACTGAAATGTTTTAGTATTTGAGAAGTTTATATTTAAATTCGGGGACCGAATTTCTTTAAGGGGGGAAGATTGTAACATTTCAAAAAAATAAAATATTATTTTTGGGAATTTTTATAATTTAATATTATTTTTAATGCATATTTTAATATTTCGGTATAATTAAATACCGATAAATGGGAAAAAATTTGGAAAATTATAGAAATTACTAGAAAGAGGGTGTTTTATGTGAATTATGCAAATTTTAAGTTTTTATGATTAGTTTGACACTAATTTAGTGCTAATCGCGATTAAAAATCGCTAATCGCGGATTAAGCGTGTTTTGTGCACTTAGCTGTACAAAGTCTTTTTACACACTTGTGCATTTTCTACCATGGTTCTTTTGGGTTTCCTATTGCAATATTAGAGAGAAGAATAAAAGAGGAAAAGAAAAGAAAAGAAATTGAATAAAGAATGGAATAGTAGTATGTATGGATGAGAGTGAGAAAGGTGAGGATTTCCTTGACTTAGCCATTTCCCCCTTCATTCTTCACTCATTCCTCTCCCCTCTCATCTTCTTGCTGCTGCTGCTGCTTCCTTCACTCCCTCCCCCTCTTCAACTCCTTAAACACAATCAAAACAACCTCAAAACCCCACCCCCATTGCACAAAAAGTGTGCACAAGCTCAAGAGAAACACATTGGATGAAGAAAAATCCAATTTTGGACACTTGGGGCAACTCAAGAAAATTCTTGAGTTGCCAAATAAGGTAATTTCTGGACCTTTAGTTTAGTGTTTTCATTACTTTTACCCTCATGTTAGATTAGAACCGATATTGTGTGGTTTGGGTTAACTTGGGAAATTCTAGTTAGGGTTAAAGGAATTTGAGAGTTGTGATGTGAAATTGAGCTCAGTAGAGACCATACAAACCCCCTAGTGCTAGAATCCAGGCCTAAATCAGAGACTAGAAACCCGGAATACGGATTTAGAAAAGCCGATATCGGAAAATTGTGGATTCTGTGTGGGTTAATTGGAATCTGCTATCACCCCGAGACTCTGAAAATTATTTTGCATGGACAGTGATACATGCAGGCACCTCGGAAGCTAACCCTAAGACCCCAAACCCGGACTCCATATTACGGCCGCAGATTTAATCCCTCTGGCCGTAAATTGCGGCCAGACCAGGGTGGATTAGGCTCGTATTTGTTATGTGGCTTTGTCATCAGTAAATTAGACCCCTGGCATATGCAAAATTGTCCAATTTGACCTAGGGTAGAATCTGGAGCCTTTTTCCTGAGTTGCTGTTTTAATTTGTGTTTCCGTTTTGCGTATTTTAAATTCTGGATTTGTATAATTGCGTTTTACCTCGATTACTTGGCGTTTATACGACGATATCGAGGATTGTTTGATTGTTTTGAAAGCGTAGTCCATAGGTTCTAACCTATAGGCCTTAGCGTGTCGTTTTCGTATTCCCGATGTGATTTTAATACGCATTCCGATCATGTTATCTATTTAGGTAACTTCATGTGGATTCCAGACGATGAAGAAGATGAAGGCGACGTCGACACCGACACGCAGGATGCAAGGTGAGTAGATTATATCTACGGGGGAAGTCGGGTGGATGGCGTATAGCACCCCCGCAGTTCGATGTCTAATATACTATATATACTATATATATATATGATAGCTTATTGTGAGTCATGGATATTTGAGATGAGATTAGGTGTACTAGGGTTAGATTAGGGCGTAGAAGTAAACTAGTATAGTTTCCTAGTTGCGAACCCTAGAATAGGTTTACACCCACACGTACACACATGCTTATTTTTTATATTTATATTTGGATGATGAGGATAGTGGATGATATTTGGAGATGAGTCGAGGAGATTGGGCATAGTGCCCGGAGATCGATGATATGATGTGATTCGTATTTGGGATACGACATGTGATTTTAGCGGGCCTTTGGACGTGTGTTTCCCACACGCATTTATATTTATATAGATGGTGTCGATTTGTACTTGACTTAGATCAATACCCCAGATCATGAGATATGATGATAAGGATACTAGATAATTTATGAGATGAATGTGATATTGACCCGTACCCAGCTTTTGGGATGTTGTACGATAATTTACCGTACGGGCTCTATATAGATGATAGATCCGCACTCATGACTCGAGGATGTCATATGATATATTGTATCGTACATGATACTATTGAGGCGGGATCACCGACTATTATATATATATATATATATATATATATATATATTGACTCAGATTTAGGTGGTTTCCATACCCCTCCTGTTTGACTTGTTAGTTAGAGCTGTAGTTTTGCTAGTAGATGTTAGGCTAGTCCGATGTCATACCTATTTCAAAACTAATGAATCTGGATTATTTCTAAAGGCGGGTAAAGGGATTCTACGGATATTTTCAAAAGCGGCATCCTTTCTTAAAAACACTGTAGCCCTTATTTTCCTAAAAACCCGATTCGTCATCTTCCAAATGGCAAAAGAGTATGACATAGATACTTGATGTAGATTCTTCACTGTTGTGTTTATTATTCATTTGCCGCAGATTCTTACTGTTTGCATCGCATTGCATGTTATATATGTTTATTGTTATATCAAATCCATGCTGTTAGGACACCAGCACCATTATCGATGATGCATATGTTCCACTTACACCTGCTTGCCGGCTCACACACTTCATCATCGATAATTGCCACGTCACAACATAGAAGGATTGTTGCATCAGGATATGACTCATACATGCATACATACGTATTTGCACATACATAGATGATTCTGGCTTGATTTGGAGATTTAGGAACCGCAAGATATATCTTAAAACTGTATTCATTTTAAAAAAGCGGTTTCCCTCAATGTGTGCATATTGCTATTTCATGTTGCATGACAGACTGATATGCTTACATTCTTTTATGCGTCGCATATATCATGGTTTATGATTATACGCATTGAGATATGTTGTTTCCATGATATTTCTGGATTTGGGAACCGTGGGTATTTCAAAAGAGAGTATGTATTGTTTTAAAAACCCGGTTACCCTTGATATGATATTTCAGTGCGTCCACCATGCGTTTTCTCGGTTCTGAGACGTGTGCTTGAAACCCGATTCAAGGAGTTGGATGATCCGTTTGTGGGTTCATGGTGGACCCGGTATGGTTCCCCGGGGCGAGAAATGTTTTTCGTGGAGCAGACGATGAGCCTGGCAGGGTGGTGAGTACCTACCGGTGATTGTATTTGAGCTCGGCGGATATCCGGAGGATACCGACCGGAGTTTAGAGATGGTATGGGCCGATCCAGACTGACGGACCCCATATATATGAGGATTTACGTGCCGATGCTAGGCACGGTTTTCATGATGTTTTCGAGTGTCGATGCTAGACACTGAGGTTCCATGATTTGATATGTCGCGACCGACACATGTTGATTTACATCCTCTAACTTCCATGCATATGTTTATGATATTTACATGCATGATGCTTTTTCTCATTGGGTGACACGTGGACGAGATCCACATACATACAGACATTGATCACATAGTTGGATGATATCCACATACTCGTAGACTTCCTGATATAGTTGACATTGATTACATTGATCATACCTCATATTTATGATATATTGCTACCTGAGGCACTGACACGAGCTTTTTGTACTACACTTATGTATAGATGTTTACCTTAGCCACCTTATCATGCTTCAGACTTATTCATATTGAGGATATATTATTATCGATCGTATTGACCTAGGATTATATCATGCATACGATTTCTACTCTGCGATGTTTTCTATTCACGAGTTCGCAACTCACCCCCGTTGTGCCACAGTTCTTGCAGGTTTTGCCGTGCAGGTTCATTGCGGCTTTTCTGGCACACTGCTTCCTTTCTGAGTGATTGCATTGGTAGGTGGGTTCACTCGCATCGTGACCACCCTTGTATTTATTTTATTCAGTTGTATCTAGAAATTCTATCAACCAAACTTATATATTGTTTCAGACTTTGAAAACCAATCATGTATTATTTCGACCTTAGAGTCGCGCGTTGTAGTATTATGGTTTTCATGTTGATTTTGAGTTTCTTTTTGAGTTTTGATCCTCGCCCTTTGGCGTTGTATATTATACTGCTTGCGTGGTTGTGACCGTCGATTGACGAAGAGCTAGCTCCCGCTTGGGGATGCCTTTCATCATTGTATATATGCTTTTATCATGTTGTACCCCGTTCGGGGCCAATATTTACAAAAGAAACTCTGCCGAAATTTTCAGAAAAGAATATAGATTTTAAAAATGCATATTCGGCTTACTTATTTAACAACCTTGTTTAAAAACATGTTTTCTTCACTTCTTAAAACTAGTTTTCCTTATTTACTCCTTAAAAATGGTTTTAGATTTCTGGGCTTTCAGCTTACTTGGATTAGATGGGGTCCTATAGACTTCATATGATTCAAGTGCCAGTTACGTGCTATTTTGGGTCGTGACAGCAATAAACCAAAAATCCGCCGAATCCCGAAGGCAATGACAACACTGGTACAGTAGTCAGGCGAGTCTTCAACTACTGGAAGCTATGCTCGCACGCCTCGGTCCAATCAAAAGAAACTCCTTTCCGGGTCAACCCGGTCAACGGTGCAGCAATACGGGAGAAGTCCAGAACAAATCGCCGGTAGTATCCAGCCAGGCCTAGGAAACTGCGGATCTCCGTAACTGATGTCGGTCTGGGCCAATACTGAACGGCCTCGATCTTCTTCAGGTCCACGCATATGCCATCTCTCGTAATCACGTGACCCAAGAAATCAACGCTATCGAGCCAAAATGCGCACTTAGAAAATTTCACGAATAGCCGGTGCTCCCTCAAAGTCTGCAACGTGATCCGCAAATGCTGCTCGTGCTCCTCTCGGCTCCGGGAATGCACCAAATACCGTTAAGAAAAACGATGATGAACAGATCTAGATACGGCCTGAAAACACGGTTCATCAGATCCATAATTGCGGCTGGTGCATTGGTGAGTCCGAACGACATCACAAAAAACTCATAGTACCCGTAACGCGTGCGAAAAGCCGTCCTCGGAATATCCTCCTGCCGCACCCGCAACTGATGGTAACCCGATAGCAAGTCAATCCTCGAAAAGTACCCCGCACCCTGAAACTGGTCGAACAAGTCATCAATACGTGGTAAGGGATATCTGTTCCGTACGGTAACCCTGTTCAGCTGGCTGTAATCAATGCACAAGCGCAAACTGCCGTCTTTCTTCTTGACGAACAGGACAGGAGCACCCCATGGAGAAACACTAGGTCGGATAAGCTCTTTATCTAAAAAATCCTGCAACTGGTCCTTCAACTCTCTAAGCTCCGCCGGGGCCATCCGATAAGGCGGTATGGAAATGGGCCCTGAGCCGAGAATCAAGTCAATGCAGAACTCAACATCGCGCTCAGGCGGTAGCCCAGGAAGCTCGTCAGGGAAAACATCAGGGAACTCACGCACAATCGGGACCTGGTCCAACGGAACCTCTGCAGCTCGAGTATCACGAACAGAAGCTAAGAATCCCTGACATCCCTTCCGTAAGAGTTGACCGGCACGAAGAGATGAAATCAAGCTGGGAAAGGTGACGCTGCGGTCTCCCTGAAAAACAAGGACTGGCTCTCCCGGAAAGCTAAATCTGACTGCCTTCTCGCGGCAGTCCACAGATGCATAATAAGTGGCCAGCCGGTCCATGCCTAGAAGCACATCAAAATCCAACATATCGAGGAGAATCAAATCAACTGACGAATCCCTCTCCCTGATACGAACGGAACACAAACGAAACACAAAACGAGCGACAAACGACTCGCCTACTGGAGTAATAACCACAAGCGGCTGATCTAACGACGACGACTCACGGCCCAACATCGGTGCAATGTGTGTAGATACATACGAATGTGTGGAACCTGGGTCGAATAATACCCGCGCGTCGAAAGAACATACTGACATGGTACCTAAAACAACGGCATTGGATGCCTGCGCATCCTGCGGCATCAAAGCGAATACTCGGGCTTGCCCCCCATCAAATAGCTGGCTGACCTCGGCCTATGCCTCCTCGTCCTCTCTGAACAGGACCGCCGCGTCCACGGCCTCTAGGGGCATCTAACTGACGTGGAGCACTACCAAGGGTTGGAAGTAGAGCTCTCTGAGGAGGTGGTGAAGGTGGTAGAGTCACGTATGGAACTATCGCCGCTCCCTGTCGTCTCACCGGACAATCTCTGACACGATGGTGCGGGCTCCCGCACCCAAAACATCCTGGCGACGCCTGTTGCCCCTGCGGATAAGAACCAAATAGCTGACCCCGTCCAACTCCTCTGCCGCCACCATCTCTCGGGAAGAATCTGGTGCGATGCCTCTGAGCTGGCATATCGGTACGAATCCTCTTCGGCCCAGAAACGGTCGAAGTCTCTGAAATGCACGCCTCCATCCGTAAGGCCATATCCATAACAGCTGCATAAGTGTTGAAGTGCTGGGTGCCGATGGTAAGAAATAACTGGGTGTCAAGTCCCTGCACGAACCACTTTACCCTTTTTTCTTCAGTATCAACCAAGTACGGAGTATATCTGGACAACTGCGTAAACTGGATATCATACTCGGACACTGTCATCCCTGGAGTCTTGAGCAAAGCTTCAAAACTACGAGCTCTAGCATCACGAACTCTCTTGGGAAGGAAACGAGCTAGAAATACTACTGTGAACTCGACCCAAGTCATAGGAGGTAGACCTGCAGGTCGACCTCTCTCGACTGACTCCCACCATGTCTGTGCAAGGCCCTCTAAACGGAAACCCGTAAGCTCTACCTATCTGTCGTCGGAACATCTGAGCGAACGGCAAATCCTGGCTAAATTGTCAAGGAAAGCCTGCGGATCCTCCGCCACACCTGTGCTGGTGAAGACTGAGGGACTCAGCCTCATGAAATCCTATAGCGATACTGAAATAGCCACGGTAGTAGGAGTAGGGGCAACTGTCTGGGAAGCAGGTACCATCGTAGTCTGTGCTGTGGTAGGTACATCCTTCATCTCGGTGCACGACTGGCCTCTATTAAGGATCCCACCAATTGTCGTAACTCCTGCATACCTCCCATCATCTGTCGTAGCTCCTCCATACCCGACTCTAGTCTATACATGCGGCCTGGGGAAGGTGGATCAGTCTGTACCGGAGGGGTAGGTATGCCGTCCTGAACGGTCCTCGTCTCGGACGAGCCTGCTCGGATCTCATCTTGAGCGACAGCCCTCTGCGCTCTCATAACCTTCGTCGGCATAGTGGCTGGTACATGAAACAGAATAATAAAAACGGTGCAATAGAATCATAGGATACACAGAAATGAAGAAGGAATTTCTAACAAGTATATCCTAAAGTCACTTAGTCGGAGTACCGTATCGCAAGTATTCCGCGGACATACACACGCTACGTTACCCTGCTTAAGTCACTTACTCCATCTACCAAGGGTCATCCTACACTCAGAAAAGTAAAACCTATCGCTCTGATACCAACTTTGTCATGGCCCGAAAGGTACGGAACGCGACTGGCACTTAAATTACGAACGTCTCAAGGCGTACGCAATATAAGTAAGCTAAAGCTCAGAAATCAAAACCCAATTAAGAAATTGAGTGAAGAAAAAGAACCAATTTATTGAAAAACAATTTAGATCAAATAAGTCTCATCAAGCTTTTTAAAAGCAACATCCATTTTTCCGAAAATTTCGGTAGAGTCTCTTTTGTAAATATAGGCCCCCAAATGAGTACAAACAGAAATATATATATATATATATATATATATATATATAAATGAATAACATGAAAAGGCATCCCCAAGGGAGAGCTAGCCCTTCGCCGAAGCGGACTCAAATCCCACACAATGTGCAAAATAAGTAAAAGGGCACAGGTAATAACATCATGTCGGCTCAAGTGAGCTCGACCCCAAAATACAACATAAGAGTCCACAAATCTCACTGTCTCATCTATAGGTCAATATGCATCAATGCACTAACAGGTACAGAAGATACAATAGACACAGTTGATGGAGTACTCTAGATACAATGAATGTACAAGGTGGAAACAAAAGTGATATCATAACCCACCTACGAGCAAAAGCCTCGAGTCCAGGCAAAAGAAGCAAAAAGAGCAAGTGCGTCCACCACTACTATGCTGACGGAGCGGACCTGCAAAAAGGCTGTGGCACAACGGGGGTGAGTTGCCTACTCGTGAGAAATAAATAACATCTATAGAGGCTATCGTAAGCATGCACGCAAGTGTCATAACATCAACAATGCTGATATGGCAGGATGTACTAGAAGATATGTATGCAACATGAATCAACTCGTCATCTGAATATGTTGATATAGAAAATCATTATTTTCTTCTTAGAAATCTCTTTTAAAATATCAGCATAATATCAACAGAATCAACAGAAATCTGTGTCCAGCAGTGACACCTCAATAACTATCTCAAATCTCATGTATCCATATCATAGTATCTCTGGCCCCAGCCGTCCGGCTGACCCAACTCAAGTATCAATATCCTAACATCTCATGGCCACGGTCGGTATCCTCTGGATATCCGTCGCGCCAACAATCACTGGTAGGTAGTCTGCCCCCTGCCAGGCTCATCGTCTACACCTCGATTTTCTTGCCCCAGGGTACCTTACCGGACCCACCATGTACCCGAGACGGTTCATCCAACTCCTCGAAACGGGTCTCGAAAAACAACAGAAAAACTCATGGTGGACGACACGTACATCACTAGAAAACCGCAACTTGCATATTTAAAAAGTAATAAGTTTATAAATTCTTGCGGTTTCCCCCAAAATCCAGAAATCTCATAAATCTCAAGAAAATCGTCATAAATGCACATGTCAATGATAATTAATGCCTATAGTATCAACAAGTCGAACTGCAATGTGTAACTAATAGGCTAGGCATGAACGAATGATGTAATGAGGTACATGCATATGAATAGCAATCCTACATGTTTATCCTGAGGAATAAAATGCATTAGCACAGGTTTAAGCATCATATATGGTGAAATTGTTCTAGATTACAAGTTATCTAGTGTTGTGGCATAGCAATTACCAAGGCGTGTGTGTACGCATGAATAGTGCTCGTCCTGCATAAAAACCATGGTAATGGTGCAAGTGTCCTACAGAATGAGTTTGCATATGTATGTAAATATATAGGATCATGAATGCAGCAAGATGTTCAAGTAGGCACTATACTCATAGATACTGGTATTACTAGAAGTTTATAAATTATCAGAACTATCGGGCGTCTTGGGCCATCCAAACGATTTTCCCCTGTAGATGTTACATCTACTCGCCCTTGATCTGGTGTTAGGTATATCCGACCACCTGCTTTCCTTTCTCCGTGGTGCTAGAAGTCCCCGCCTGCGAA
Organism: Agapanthus africanus; assembly: GCA_030015575.1. Classification (NCBI taxonomy): domain Eukaryota; kingdom Viridiplantae; phylum Streptophyta; class Magnoliopsida; order Asparagales; family Amaryllidaceae; genus Agapanthus; species Agapanthus africanus. The sequence continues at coordinate 221,669,607 of CM057348.1, read as the reverse complement.
CCTCGAATTAACACAAGGTACACACATAAAGAAAAATCCTGCAAAAACGCGATATCACGATTATACAAGAAATTAGTGTTGCAGGCTAAACGCATGCGTATACGTAACGTGTATGCATGCGTCAAAACCAATGCGACACGCTGTGACACACAGCGCGCCAACTCGACTCGTATTGTACGTGTCGCGCAAGTCCCGCTACGCTAAATATAGGTAACAGGACCCAGATTTAATCTGGAGCAAAACAAGAAAATCAAACAAGACCAAACCCCTCAAAATACCTACAGACAACTACCTGCAAAAATTCAACAAGCTCCCAAAATTTTGGGCCGGCGGCTAGGGGTAGGATATAGGCCAAAAACCGGTGAAAGGGATCCAGGTTTCCAACCTATATTCCTAACACAATGTATAGCCTAATGTATATGTTTTCTTACTAAAATTACTACCCTAGATACAGCAGATTCTACATATCTCAAAGTTTAGTTTTAAAACGTTTCAAAACACTTAGTTTGCAACATTAGGGTGCACGAGTGAAATTTGGTGAAATTACAAGAGTCAAGTGATACCAACAGCATATATTAGAGCTAATCTAACCTTAAAAACCTTAATCTATCCTATTCTCCAACTAAACCATCAGAAACACCGTCAACGTCCACAAAACACTAAAAATTAACCAAACTCCCCCAGATTTCACCAACTGCTAAACCCCAAAAACAAAACAATACCAAACACAGACAAAACCCTATAGACACTACTAGCCAAAACACCAACACTCATCTCACCAAGGAGGCCGGCGACGCCGGAAAAACAAGGTATGTCGCCGGATTTTCAGGGGAAAAACCGGCACGAAACCCTACAAGCTACTTTAAGAAGCCAGCACACTATTCTGTAAGTGTTTGCTAAACCATAAAATGATCACAGTTGTAGAAAACTCAAATATCCTATAGTTTTGCTTCTAAACCGTATTTTAAATTTCAAGTTTGCGACTTTAAGGTGATTTAGCTAAATCTAGTGTTACAACTAGGTTGACACAACACTAATAGCACTTACCTAAGTTAATTAAGCCATAATAACTCTAACTTGACCAAAAACCCACTTAAACTACAAACCAGCACTAAAAACTCATTTTAATCACTAACCGAAGCTAATTAACATATAAGCTTAGCAAAATGAGTTGAGTTTAGAGGTTATACCTCTATGGATCCTAAGTGCAAGGAGAAGGAGAAGAAGGAGGAGGAGGAGGAGGAGGGTTCCTGCTGCAGCTGCTGCTTGCTGTTGTTGCTGCTGCTTGCTACTGCTGTTGCTGTTGCTGTTGTTGTGGTGTTGACGTTGCTGTTGTTGGTGTTGCTGCTGCTTTGTTGCTGTTGCTGTTGGTTGCTTCCACTGCTGTTGCTGTTGCCTCTGCTGCAGCTGTTGCTGTTGCCTCTGCTGCAGCTGTTGTTGGGGGTGTGTGTGTGTGTGTGAGTGAGAGGGAAAAAATAATGTATTTTGAAACCAAAGAAATGAGAGTCAACCCCTCACTCTCTCTCCTCATTAATTGCAAGCATGCTCAAGCCATCATGCTCACTCTCTCACCTACACAAGTCAACCCCTAACACTAATTTTATTTTTCTTTTAAAAAAAATACCCTTAATTAAAAAAAATTAACTTAATTAAATGGGTTAGTCCACCATGTTTATTTAAACATGGTTTAACCCCAAACTTAACCCTAGTTAACATGCACATGTGCGTGCAGTCAAAATTAAATTCTAATAAAATATTCATAATTCTAGATAAAATATTTGAAACCCGTTTTGGTAAGCTTTTTACTAAAAACCCCCATACTAAAGCATAATAACCCCTAGTCACATTCTAGGGTGCTACACCAGTGTTCGGAGAGGGTAGAGAAGCTCCACTGAAAGAGAAGCTGGATGAGGTCTATTCCTTCAGAAGGGAAAAAATCCGTAAAATATTCAAAGACGCCCTGAGGAATGGTCTACAATTGCCAGAATCAAAAAGACCGCAGGAAGCGAATATGACTGACGACCCCAAATACTGCCCCTATCATAGAGTGATAGGTCATGCCATTGAGGACTGCTCCGTCTTCAAAGATTGGGTCGAAAAGCAATACAAGGCAGGAGAGATAGAACTGTCTAAAGGCGTGTTAACAAACAGTCAAGCTACGTCCGCCAACTTCATACAAAACAGCTGACCACCATGTCATTAAACTGGGAATAGTCGACCTCTAAGTCGTTAAACTGGGAATGTAAAAAAATGTGTAAAAAAACAAAAAAAATGTGTCAGTAAAAGAAAAGAAGTGTAAGTAAAAAATAATAATAATAATAAAAATAATAAATAGCCGAAATGATGGGGCAACTCGCAATAAAAATCAGCGAGTAAAAATAAAATTGAAAATAAAGCCGAAATGATGGGGCAACCGTGAATAAAAAGCCGAAATGATAGGGCAATCGCGACTTTCGCGATAAGAAAAGCTGAAATGATAGAGTAATCGCAGTAAAACAAAAAAAATGGTGAATGATGAGTCGCTCCTGGTACCATATTCCAGTGCAGCGATGCTGTAACGCTTTGAAATTCGTTAGATTAATTTTCGCGTTAATCAGCGGTATTGCATGTTTTTCATAAAACCCCGTAAATTTTAAATTTCCACTTAAAGTAAAATAAAAATCAGTTTTTATTGTGATAAGGTGTGTTTTTATATGTAATAGTGTTTTATTAATTATTAATTAATTTAGTGTTCACTTAATTAGCAAATTTTCTTAAACTAATTTTCCTAAGCCAAATTTGGTTAGCATGCACAACCCTAATCACCTAGGTTAAGTGTTAACTTGTAGCCACTTTCTTTTCCCTGTTGCATGGTTCTTATCCTCACAAAAAAATCAAGTTAAAAATCTTAATTAAAAATAAAAATTAAAGAATGGGAGGCATTGTTTGGGTTAGGTAAAGAATGGGGCTTGACTTTGACCATACCTCACTCATTACTCTCTCTCTCTCTCCTCTCATTTCTGCATTCCAGTAGAGGCAATAGCAGCAGCAACAACATCTTCATCTTCTTCTTCTTTTGCTTCTCTTGGTATTCAAACACAATCCCTACACAAAAAGCTCACTTTTTCTTCATTAAACCTTTGAAAAATGCCTCTTTTGTGGGTCTTGGCGGAAAATCCTTGCCTTTGAAGGCAAGTGCAGTAAGTTGGACTTCCCTAAGATCATTTAGAGGTATTAAACTCACCCATGTCACTCTTTTGCTTAACTTGTAGTTTTATTAGCTAAAAATTGTGTTTTTGTGCGATTTAGTGCTAATGAGATGATTTATGTGAAGTTTAGGGTAAGTTAGGGTTTTTATGGTTTGATTAACTTAATTAGGTGCTATCAGTGTTGTTTAAGCTAAGTTAAATTCTCAGGTTACACTAAAATACCATTTTGTATCAAATTAGTGTTAAATTAGAGTTTTAGTTAAGATTTGTGCCCTTGTGTCATCTTCTTTCAACCCGGTTGCTTCAGGAAAAAATTGCAATTACTGGGGTATGTACACTAGACCTAGACCACACACACAAAGCACGAGACCCCACTTTTCCTTCCAGGCCGCCGAAATATTCATTCTGGCCGAAAATTGCGGCCAGATGGTGCAGATGGGTGTTGGGGTTTGGTCTGGGTGAGTCTGCTGCATATTTAAGATCTTTGGTACATGCAACTTTTTCTAATTCTGCTTGTATAAAAATCTGGAACAAAATACCGTATTTTCAATACTTTAAGCTTATGCGAAACGTGTGTTATGTGAGTGGGTTTTGCGTTTGCTGTGTATCACAGCGTGTCGGGGTAGTTTCAGTTGTGTATTCACATGTTCTAGCGTATCGGATACACACTCGTTTAGTTCGCGACGCGAGTTTCTCGTTTGGTTTTGATATCGCGTTTTTGGATAATTTTAGCTTATGTGTATTCTTTATGTAAATTCTAGGTTCGCAGGCGGGTACGTCGGACGCCGCAAAGAAGGAGAAGCAAGTAGTCGGCTACACCTAGCACGAGACCACAGTGGGTAGATTTAACATCTACTGGGAAATCGCCCGTATGGCGTTAAGCGTCAGGGCTTGATAGGATATTGTAGTTTCGTATATATATTTATATGTGTATTGCTTGTGCATACGTACTATTGTAGTGTACCCATCCTTTATTGCATATAGAAAAATAGTTATGTAACACCGCACTGTCACTAACGGTTCAAGCTGCACGAGCACTATTTGTATGTTACACCCACACCGTTAATGATTGCTATGACACTCGCACTATAGGATTGCTACGAACCATACATCATTTTTATTATCGCATCATTGATAATTAGACATAATTTTGTCGCATATTGGCACATATACATACTGTACATCCATACCTGCGTAGATATATATATCTTTGTGCATCCATGCCTACATACATACATACTCTTGTACATATATAGATGATACTTAGTTTGATTTGAAAATTGGGGACCGCATGAAATGTTTTCAACTGGATCCTTTTAAAAGAGCGGTTTTCCCCTTTTACTCGTAGTACGACTTTATGCAGCATACGACACATTTCATGGATTTACGCATTGAGTTTTGGATTCGTGTGATTTCTGGATTTGAGAACCGTGGTATTATTTTGAGAAAATATACACTGTTTTGAAAACCCGGTTTCTCTTGATATGATATTTCAGTGCGTCCACCATGCGTTTTCTCGGTTCTGAGATGTGTGACATGTGAACCCGAATCGAGGAGCTGGATGAGGCCGATTGCGGGTACATGGTGGACCCGGTATGGTACCCCGGGGCGAGAACGGATTATTGTGTTATAGACGATGAGCCTGGCAGAGAGATTACTACCTACCGGTGATTGGTTGGACCTGGCGGTTATCCGGAGGATACTGACCAGAGTCGAGAGATGGATACGGGATGACCCGTACTGCCGGGGCCGAGGGCCGATTCCGCAGACGGAGCCCGTGGGCCGATCCGGACTGAAGGAGCCCGATATATGAGGATTTGCGTATCGATACTGGACACGAGTATTTCATGTTGTTTTTGGGTGCCGATGTTGGGCACCCGGCTTCTATGAGATTTACAGGATTGATGGATGGATAGAGTGACGGCGCCTGAGTATTAGGTTTCTGGGGTGATTTTGGTAGATGCCGGAATTTTTCCACGTTGATATTCCGTATGGATGATATTTTATCCCATGCTCAACATTCATTGTTATGGATTGCATCATGTAGTTGTAGTACCTGATAGAGTACTTTTGCATGATTATCACATACCCAACTCATCATATAGATGTTATCTGTTTGCATATGTTAGAGTATCGCAGTACGTGCATACTCGCGATTGTAGGGTGTTTTTCGTCACCCCATTGAGATGGGAATACGCGCACGCTTGTCAGGCATACTATAGATTCCCCCTGCCTAGGGTAGGCCGGGGTTTAATGATTGTGGGGATCCGAATCTTCGGCAGCCGCGGACCAAGCTGCCGTTAATTACCCCTAGCCTTTGGGGCGAGGGAACCTCCGATTAACGGGTTAAACTGGTCATGCGAACTCAATGTGCAGTGTTCGTGTGTTGTGTTTTGAAAGGGGGGTTTGAATATATCGGGAGCCACGCAGAGTTTTTACGGGGGTCCCGCTACCCTGATAGCGGGCTGGGGATCAAGGGGGCTAATAGCCCCCTTGCAGGATGCGGGGCAGCGCCCCGTTAGAAATTTTTTTCTAACAGAGACAGTGTCGTGGAGCACGTGTGTATGCAAATATGTATACATATGTATATGTATATGTATGTACATAAAAAGAGGGGGAAAAGAAATCCAAGGGATGCGTGGGGGCAACACCTTGGGCGCTGTGCGCCTAGGTGCTGTGCGCTCAGGCGCTAGAGTGCCACGTGTCGGCACGTTGGCTCTCTGCGCTTGAGCGCAAGTGCGCCACGTGTCGGTACGTGGGCGCTTTGCGCTACAGTGCCTGACGCTCGAGCGCAAGTGCGCCACATGTTGGCACGGGAACGACTTGCGCTTGAGCGCTGGGCGCTAGAGCACAAGCGCGCCACGTGTCGGCACGGGGGCGACTTACGCTCGAGCGCTTGGGCTTGAGCGCAAGTGCGCCACGTGTCGGCACCGGGGCGACTTGCGCTCGAGCGCTTGCGCTTGAGCGCAAGCGCGCCACGTGTCGGCACCGGGGCGACTTGCGCTCGAGCGCAAGCGCGCCACGTGTCGGTACGTGGGTGCTTTGCGCTTGAGCACAGGGCACTGTAGTGCAAACGCGCCACGTGTCGGCACGTAGGCGCTTTGCGCTCTAGCACTGAGCGCTTGAGCGCAAGCGCGCCACGTGTCGGCACGCGGGCGCTTTGCGCTTGAGCGCCGGCGAGAAAAGGAGGCTTTTAGCCTAAGAAACAGAAGCTATGCTTCAGAAAGGAAATATATATATATATATATATATGGAGTTAAAACTCCTAGGATGTTTTGAAGCTGATGAAGGGGGTTCTTCTTCTTCCTCTTGTTGTTTGGCCGGATCTTGAAGATCAAGAAGTAGGAGATTTTAAAAATCACTCCTTTTTGAGATCTGATGGGAGATCTGAGTTCCCCTTTGTGGGTTTTGTGGTGGAGAACTACTTAGTTTTGGAAAAGAAAGAGTAAAACTCTTGATTTAATTCAAAAGAAATGAGAAGGTTTAGAACCTTAGAGAAGGAGCAGGAGGCACAAAGAACCCTAGTTTTTGGGGGAATGAAAAGTATATCCTTTATTCATCATCATGTTGCCTTATATAGGCTTACATATTTACATATAGCCCCTTGGGCTTTGCAAAATGGCATTTTAGCCATCCCATGGCTCAAGTGCCATTTCATTTTTGCACATAAGCCATGGGCTTACAAAATATTGGCTTTATGCCCATTTTGTTTACATTCATGCATAAACAATTACATAAAAATTATTTATTACATGATTTTGTTGTTGGCATGGGGAGGCTGGCTATGGGCTCGACTTGGGCATGGGCCCGATCGACCTGGGCATGGGCCCACCTGGCTTGGGGTTGACTTTGATTTTGACTTGGTCAACCGGGGTGTAAATTTTTACCACAACAAATTGCCCCCCATCAATAAATGCACACATCATATGTGGGTTGTGTGCATGAAATTGATGGATCTTCTTTTGCGTGGAGGCGACTTGCTTTGGTTCCCACTTTTTGGGATGCACTGCCCTTTTTACGAAATGGACGGTCGGTTCTGCCCTTTTTGCGACTTGAACGGTCGGCGCTTGACGCGTCCCCGAGACGGAGTGTCCGTGGTAGACGTTTCTCTAGCCCAGATTAATTTGGTAGACATGCCCCCGGCATGGAGTGTCGCGGGTAGACGTTTCCCCGAGGCGGAGTGTCGCTGGTTGACTTTTCCCCGGCACGGAGTGTCGTTGATCGACTTTTCCCCGGCGCGGAGTGTCGCTGGTTGACTTTTCCCCGGCACGGAGTGTCGCTGATCGACTTTTCCCCGGCATGGAGTGTCGCTGATCGACTTTTCCCCGGCACGGAGTGTCGGGTTGACTTTTCCCCGGCACGGAGTGTCGCTGATCGACTTTTCCCCGGCGCGGAGTGTCGGGTTGACTTTTCCCCGGCACGGAGTGTCGCTGATCGACTTTTCCCCGGCGCGGAGTGTCGGGTTGACTTTTCCCCGGCACGGAGTGTCGCTGATCGACTTTTCCCCGTCGCGGAGTGTCGGGTTGACTTTTCCCCGGCACGGAGTGTCGCTATTCGACTTTTCCCCGGCGCGGAGTGTCGCTGATCGACTTTTCCCCGGCACGGAGTGTCGCTGATCGACTTTTCCCCGGCGCGGAGTGTCGGGTTGATTTTTCCCCGGCACGGAGTGTCGGGTTGACTTTCCCCCGGCACGGAGTGTCGCTGATCGACTATTCCCCGGCGCGGAGTGTCGGGTTGACTTTTCCCCGGCACGGAGTGTCGCTGATCGACTTTTCCCCGGCGCAGAGTGTCGGGTTGACTTTTCCCCAGCACGGAGTGTCGCTGATCGACTTTTCCCCGGCACGGAGTGTCGTTGTTGGACGTTTCCCTGATGCGGAGTGTCTGTGTTGGACGTTTCCCCGATGCAGAGTGTCGCTTGTTTGACACAGACGTCGATGTTGGAATAGGTTGGTTTGATTTGTTTGATTTGAGTTGACATCAGCATCGCTATACCGGAATATAGTACCAGGAGCGAATCATCATCTGTCTTTGAGAGAATTTTGGGATTTGTATTTTTGTCAGCATCTGCATTGCTGCACTGGAATAATGCCATGAGAAACTCATCATTTGCCCCAGGAGGATTTGGGAATTGGTTTTTTTTTGTTTGGCATCTGTATTGCTGCACTGGAATAATGCGAGGAGCAACTCATCATTTGCCTCGAGAGAATTTGGGAATTGGTTTTTGTTTGGCATCTGCATTGCTGCACTGGAATAATGCCAGGAGCAACTCATCATTTGCTCCGGAAGGATTTGGGAATTGGTTTTTGTTTGGCATCTGCATTGCTGCACTGGAATAATGCCAGGAGCAACTCATCATTTGCCCCGAGAGGATTTGGGAATTGGTTTAGGTTTTTGTTTGGCATCTGCATTGCTGCACTGGAATAATGCCAGGAGCAACTCATCATTTGCCCCGAGAGGATTTGGGAATTGGTTTAGGTTTTTGTTTGGCATCTGCATTGCTGCACTGGAATAATGCCAGGAGCAACTCATCATTTGCCCCGAGAGGATTTGGGAATTGGTTTAGGTTTTTGTTTGGCATCTGCATTGCTGCACTGGAATAATGCCAGGAGCAACTCATCATTTGCCCCGAGAGGATTTGGGAATTGGTTTAGGTTTTTGTTTGGCATCTGCATTGCTGCACTGGAATAATGCCAGGAGCAACTCATCATTTGCCCCGGAAGGATTTGGGAATTGGTTTTTGTTTGGCATCTGTATTGCTGCATTGGAATAATGCCAGGAGCAACTCATCATTTGCCCCGAGAGGATTTGGGAATTGGTGGCTTAGGAGACAGGTTTAGATCCATATCACCTAAGGCTTTTCAATTTTATTGGCCGTAAGGGTCCCATAAAAGCATTTTCTCTCTACGAGTCGAAAGGATCTCGTAGGTGTATTTTCTCCTTAGGAGTCGTAGGGACTCCTAAGTGTGTTGCTCCTTTGTGAGTCGTAAGGATCTCACGCGGGAATTTTCTCCTCACAAAGTCGAGAGGACTTTGCGAGTGCATTTTTTTTACGAGTTTGCGTCTTTTCGGGTTTTCACAAACTCGCCGGCAGTCCTGCTGTTTTTACTCATGGCGCCCTTTCGGGTTTTCATCCGTGCCCATTTTGCTTGTGGACATGCCATTTTTTTATTATTTTTTTTATTTTTGGTGGGACTTTGAATATGGTCTCACCGGTAGGACTGGGAGAGATTGGGATCGTTTTACGCCCGTGGATTGTATACGGTTTTACAGGATGTATGATCCAGACCGTAGGGCCGGAAAACTTTCGGGACTTTGTTAGCGTCTGCATCGCTGCACTGGAATATGGTACCAGGAGCGACTCATCATTCGCCGTTGGGGTATGAGTTTGGAATTTGGTTGGCGTCTGCATCGCTGCACTGGAATATGGTACCAGGAGCGACTCATCATTCGCCACTTGGGGATTGGGAAGCGATGGCTTAGGAGACAGGTTTAGATCCCTATCACCTAAGGCTTTTCAACTTTATGGGCCGTGAGGGTCCCATAAAAGCATTTTCTCCCTACGAGTCGTAAGGATCTCGCAGGTGTATTTTCTCCTTAGAAGTCGTGAGGACTCCTAATTGTGTTTTTCCTTTGTGAGTCGTAAGGATCCCACAAAGGTTTGTTCTCCTCATGCATCGTGAGGACACATGAGTAGATTTCCCTTCGTCCCTAGTTTAATGACTTAGGGGTCATCTGTTTCCAGTTTAAAGATGTAGAGATCATCTGTTTCCAGTTTAACGACGTAGTGGTCATCTGTTTCCAGTTTAAAGACGTAGAGGTCATCTGTTTTCAGTTTAACGACGTAGTGGTCATCTGTTTCCAGTTTAACGACGTAGAGGTCGTCTGTTTCCAGTTAGAGACGTAGAGGTCATCTGTTTCCAGTTTAACGACTTGGAGGTCATCTGTTTCCAGTTTAACGACGTAGAGGTCATCTGTTTCTAGTTTAACGACTTGGTGGTCATCTGTTTCCAGTTTAACGACGTAGAGGTCATCTGCTTCCAGTTTAACGACTTAGTAGTCATCTGTATCCAGTTTAACGACATAGAGGTCATCTGTTTCCAGTTTAAGGACCTAGAGGTCTATGGATGGCGAGCTTGGAATTTTGGGGTAGGGGCCGTCATCAGCGTTGCTAACACTGAAGCGGAGGTGCCAGGACACATGAGTGGGTCTTCCCAATGGAGCACAATTCCGAGGGCAGAGACCAACCGCTGGACTGGTGATTGCGGTGGGGCATGGGTATGATGAGAGTTATTTGAGCCCGTGGATTGTATACGGTAGTCAATTTGGGGACTAACCGTAGGGCCGGACAAATTTCGGGAAACTGGATTTTGATTGGCATCTGCATCGCTGCACTGGAATATGGTACCAGGAGCGACTCATCATTCGCCGTTTTTTTTTCTTTTTGTTTTACCGTGATTGCTCTATCATTTCAGCTTTTCTTATCGCGAAGATCGCGATTGCCCTATCATTTCGGCTTTTATTCGCGGTTGCCCCATCATTTCGGCTTTTCTTTATTTTTCTTTTATTAACACATTTTTTTACTTACACATATATATTTTTTTTACACTCCCAGTTTAACGACTTAGAGGTCGATTATTCCCAGTTTAAAGACTTGGTGGTCTGTTAATCCCAGTTTAACGACGTGGTGGTCCTTTTTGCTTATCCCAGCTCCTTGAACTTTGATCATGGCGGAGCTGTGTTGATGACCTAGCTCTGTGGCTTGCCGATACATCCGAGGCTTGTGAGGTTTATCCAAGCTTATATTGGTCCTCTGCCCAATCTTTGAAAATATAGCAGTCTTCGATTGTATGACCCACTACTCTATGATATGGGCAGTATACGGGATTGCTGGTCATGTTCATTTCCTGTGGCCTCTTTGGAACAGGCAGTTGCAGACCGTTGTTCAAGGCGTCCATGAATATTTTGCGGACTTCATCCCTCCTGAAGGAGTATACCTTCTTCTTTCTCTCCATTGGAGTAAGTGCTTTTACTGATGCTGGTCCTCGAGGCACATGTCTGGGAGGATTAGGTTCCCGAAAGGCTTCGGTCTCCATTTGCATGAAATCGGCGGTCGTAGCTTGACTGTTTGCTAACACGCCTTTAAACAGTTCTATCTCTCCCGTCTTGTATTGCCTTTCGACCCAATCTTTGAAGACGAAGCAGTCCTCAATGGCATGACCTATCACTCTATGATAGGGGCAATATTTTAGGTCGTCAGTCATATTCGCTTCTTGCGGCCTCTTTGATTCTGGCAATTGTAGACCGTTTCTTAGGGCGTCCCTGAATATCTTGTAGACTTTTTCCCTTTTGAAGGAATAGACCTTTTCCAGCTTCTCTTTCAGAGGTGATTCCCCCCCTGTGTATGTATCGGAGGTACTGGAGGCTGATTGCGGCCGTTTTTCACGAAGGCGCTCTGCTGTTAGGTTGAAGGGGATATCAGTTGGCTGCCTCCGAGTATCAATCCCTGGCTCATGAACCAAAATTTGATTCTGCTGTAATTGCAATCGGGCGACTTGGGTCGCGAGATCTGCCACGACGTTTGCCAGCTCATCGACTTTGGAATAGACCTCGGCCATCTTCTCATCCCTTTCCTGAAATTGCCTTTGAAGCCATTGGAATAATGCTTGTTCTGTAGTTCCGGCTATGATAACAGGGTAATCTTTATTGCCTGAGCTCAATTCCGCAGGAACCACGGGCTCCTCTGGCTTATCGGCCTGAGCTGGCTCTTCATCATTTAGATCGAGCCGCTGCTGGGTAGCGTCAACCATATCATCACCATGGCTGTGAAGAAGAGGAGGGTTCGTTTCTTCATATCCGGCCATGTAGACAGTGTGGATAACACATTCAGCTATTCTTTCATCACTGGCAGCTGGTTTCGCGGAGCGGTCCGGGCTTTGGAAATTCATAAATTTTAACATGGCCAGAGCCCTAGCCTTTTTGTTGGCTCTATATCTGAGCCGCTTCTGCCTCAGCTTCTCTGCCTTAAGCGCTTGGCAGGCTTCTGCTCTTCGGGATGCCGCCATAGGCCGAGTGAGGGGGATGCTTGAGAAGACATCTGCCCACGTGTCCGTCGAAGGTATCGCCTGGGCTTTCCCACGACGTCTGGCAACTTCTTTTGTTCCGATGGCTTTGCCCCCAGTTGGGGCCATGGAAAGCCGTCCAGACACCGATTTGCGTTTGGGTTGGGATGCTTTCGAGACCACCACATTTGGCCTCTTTCCTTTTGAGGATGGTTTGTCGGTCACCGGAGCTTGAGGAGCTGGGATGGCATTAGCTGACACAAACATAATAGAGCCAAATTGTAGCGGCTCCTCCTCCCATTGTCGCCCGAGACTGGCCGGAAGGACCGTTCTGGAGTCCATCTTCATCGTGTATGAGATGGGAGCTGAGTTCATCTTCGGAGACATTGTTGAAAGGTGATTGTTTGAAAATCCTGCATGAAAAAGCATTATTTTAGTATAAATATAGATATGTATATTGATTGAGTTCGCATGAACGTTTAACCCAAAATTTGGGAGGAGAGACAAGTCCCACCAGGCGTGCCAGAATCTATAGGGTGTTTTTCGTCACCCCATTGAGATGGGAATACGCGCACGCTTGTCAGGCGTACTATGGATTCCCCCTGCCTAGGGTAGGCGGGGGCTTAATGATTGTGGGGATCCGAATCTCCGGCAGCCGCGGACTAAGCTGCTGTTAATTACCCCTCGCCTTTGGGGCGAGGGAACCTCCGATTAACGGGTTAAACTGGTCATGCGAACTCAATGTGCAGTGTACGTGTGTTGTGTTTTGAAAGTGGGGGTTTGGATATATCGGGAGGCATGCAGAGTTTTTTCTAACTGGGACAGTGTCGTGGAGCACATGTGTGTGCAAATATGTATACGTATGTATATGTATATGTATGTACATAAAAAGAGGGGGGAAAGGCATCCAAGGGATGCGTGGGGGTAGCACCTTGGGCGCTGTGCGCCTAGGTGCTGTGCGCTCAGGCGCTAGAGTGCCACGTGTCGGCACGAGGGCTCTCTGCGCTTGAGCGCTAGAGTGCCACGTGTCGGCACGAGGGCTCTCTGCGCTTGAGCGCTGGGCGCTTGAGCGCAAGTGCGCTACATGTCGGTACGTGGGCGCTTTGCGCTACAGCGCCTGACGCTCGAGCGCAAGTGCGCCACGTGTCGGCACGGGAACGACTTGCGCTTGAGCGCTGGGCGCTAGAGCGCAAGCGCGCCACGTGTCGGCATGGGGGCGACTTGCGCTCGAGCGCCTGCGCTTGAGCGCAAGCGTGCCACGTGTCGGCACCGGGGCGACTTGCGCTCGAGCGCTTGCGCTGGAGCGCAAGCGCGCCACGTGTCGGCACCGGGGCGACTTGCGCTCGAGCGTTTGCGCTTGAGCGCAAGCGCCCCACATGTCGATATGTAGGTGCTTTGCGCTTGAGCGCAGGGCACTGTAGTGCAAACGCGCCACGTGTCGGCACGTGGGAGCTTTGCGCTCGAGCACTGAGCGCTTGAGTGCAAGCGCGCCGCGTGTCGGCACATGGGCGCTCTGCGCTTGAGCGCCGGCGAGAAAAGGAGGCTTTTAGACTAAGAAACAGAAGCTATGCTTCAGAAAGGAAATATTTGTTGTTATATATATATATATATATATATATATATGGAGTTAAAACTTCTAGGATGTTTTGAAGCTGATGAAGGGGGTTCTTCTTCTTCCTCCTGTTGTTTGGCCGGATCTTGAAGATCAAGAAGTAGGAGATTTTAAAAATCACTCTTTTTTGAGATCTGATGGGAGATCTGAGTTCCTCTTTGTGGGTTTTGTGTTGGAGAACTACTTAGTTTTGGAAAAGAAAGAGTAAAACTCTTGATTTAATTCAAAAGAAATGAGAAGGTTTAGAACCTTAGAGAAGGAGCAAGAGGCACAAAGAACCCTAGTTTTTGGGGGAATGAAAAGTATATCCTTTATTCATCATCACGTTGCCTTATATAGGCTTACATATTTACATATAGCCCCTTGGGCTTTGCAAAATGGCATTTTAGCCATCCCAAGGCTCATGTGCCATTTCATTTTTGCACATAAGCCATGGGCTTACAAAATATTGGCTTTATGCCTATTTTGTTTACATTCATGCATAAACAATTACATAAAAATTATTTATTACATGATTTTGTTGTTGGCATGGGGAGGCTGGCTGTGGGCTCGACTTGGGCATGGGCCCACCTGGCTTGGGGTTGACTTTGATTTTGACTTGGTCAACCGGGGTGTAAATTTTTACCCCAACAGCGATTACCTTTATATGTTATCTACTATTCACGAGTTAGAAACTCACCCCCGTTGTGCCACAGTGTTTGCAGGTCGACCCTCAGAGTAGTTGCGGCAAGGCTATCTCTTGTATATTTTTGGCTACGGATATCACTGCAGTTGGTGCGTGAGCTGTTTTGCTGCTAGGTGGGTTTGTGGTATCCGGTTATTTTCCGTTTGTACGCACTATTGTATCTAGTACTCTCCATCTACTATTTCATGTATTGACTTAGAGACCAGTTGTGAGGACGATAATGTATATTATTTTTGTATTCTGGTGTCGAGCTCGTGTGAGCCGACTTTATTTATGCAGTTTTATATTTTTTGATGTTTTTCACTTATATTGCTCATTTCTTCGCTACGACGTCGTATATTATTATTGTGGTGATTGTCTCCACCGTTGGGCGTGATTGCTCCCGTTTGGGGATGTTATATTCTTATTATCAGTCATTTTTACTTACATCATGTTTTGTACCTGGTTTCGGGGCTAGTTTTACAAAGGAGGTGCTGCCGAAAATTTTTTAAGAAAACTTAAACCTTAAAGATTTTTTTTAATCAATTGCTCAAGGTTTTCTAAATATTTTAAACTAATGTTTTCTTTCACTCACTATTTTAATGGTTTTGATTTCTGGGTTTCGGCTTACTTGATCGCGTTGCGCCTGTAGACGTTACGTGGTTAAGTGCCGGTCACGGGCCGAACTTTGGGTCGTGACAAAGTTGGTATCAGAGCGTAAGTTTTACCTTTCGGAGTGTAGGATGACTTTGGTATGATGGAGTAGGTAGCTGAAGCAGAGTGGTGTAGTGTTTGTATGTTCCGCGGCATACTCACGACACAGTACTCCGCCTAAATGACCTTAGGACTTATTGACTGAAATTCCTTCACGATTATATACATTCTTGTGATTCGATTTCAGTATCCTTATTGAATCCTATTTTCTTTTCAGCCACTATGCTACCAAAGACTACGAGGGCGCAGAGAGCGGCGGCGAGAGCTGAGATTAAAGTTGACTCGTCTGAGACGAGGACTGACCCGGGTAGTACACCCATTGTACCAGAGCAGACTGTTCCTCCTTCGACAGACCAGATCGCTATGCTAGAGGCCGGTATGCAGGAGATGCGCCAGATGATAGGGTCGTTAGTTGAGACACTTCGAACGCAGTGACCAGAGGTAGTTCCACCCGTTACGGGGACCATGATGGTACCTACAGTGAAGGCAGTTGCACCGACAGCTACAGAGGTTATCACAGTATCACTATCCGAATTTATGAGGCTGAAGCCTCCGGTCTTCACAGGCACCGATGCAGCCGAGGACCCACAGTCATTTATTGATAGGATGGCCCGGATATGTCGTTCACTCAGATGCTCAGATACGAGATGGGTGGAGTTCGCGAGCTTTCGCCTGGAAGGTCTTGCGCAGAAGTGGTGTGAGTCGGTAGAGAAGGGCAGAGCAGCAGGTCTTCCTCCTATGACCTGGACTGAGTTCGTGACGGTGTTCCTTGCCCGCTTCCTTCCACAGAGTCAGAGATTCTAGAGCGCACAGGTTCGAGTCCTTACGTCAGACTCCGGAGATGACAGTGGCAGAGTACGACGTACTGTTCACCGAGCTATCTGTTTATGCCCCATATTTAGTGGCTACTGAGGAGATGCGAGTCAAGAGGTTTGTTCGAGGATTGCTTACCCCGTTATTTCTCGCCATCAGCGCACAACATTGCGAGACCTATGCAGCAGCTGTGGATGCAGCCCTATTAGTCGAGGAGCGCCTTGCTGAGACTTCGGTAGTTCCAGAGCTGAAGAGAGTTCGTACTGATACACCAGCACAGAGACGGCCGTTTAGGCGCCGTGACAGACTTCATGCAGGTGGCAGAGACTTGGGGCGAGGCCGATTGTTTAGCTCTTATCCCCGGGAGGGTCCGCAGCAGACACCGTCTAGATGTTTCCGGTGCGGGAGTACTTATCATCGTGTGCGAGATTGTCCTGAGCCACATGAGGACGAGACCGCCGTACCACACGTCACTTTACCACCTTCACCACCCCAGAGGGCGTTGCCTCTTGTACCTGCTGTTGCTCCACGTCAGACTCATGCACAGAAAGGTCGTGGTCACAGAGGGTTTGCTCAGAGAGGACGAGGTGGCCGAGGCAGAGGACAACCAATTGCTAGTAGGGGACCACCAGTCACAGGTAGGGGACAGGCACGGGTTTTCGCTTTGACGCGTCAGGACGCGCAGGCGTCCAATGCAGTGGTCTCAGGTACCCTTCCAGTATGTTCCGTTGACGCACACGTGTTGTTTGATCCGGGATCCACGCACTCGTACATTTCCACACACTTCGTGCCGAGTTTGGGTAGAGATTCTGGTTTGCTTGATCATCCGCTTACTGTAACCACTCCTGTGGGCGAGTCGTTTATTGCTGACACGTGTTCCGGTCGTGTATTGTCCATATTGGTGAGAGAGAGTTGCTTGTCGACTTGATCCTTCTTGAGATGTTGGACTTCGACGTTCTTCTGGGCATGACTGGTTAGCCACGTGCTACGCGTCTGTGGACCACCGCGAGAAGACAGTTAGGTTTTGTTTTCCCGGCGAGTCGGGTTTTGTTGTGCAGGGGGACCGTGGTGCCGCCCCTCACAGTATGATTTCATCTCTTCGCGCTGGACAGCTTTTGAGGAGGGGATGTTAGGGATTTCTAGCCTATGTTTGCGATACTAGAGCTACAGTGGTAACGTTGGACCAGGTTTCGATTGTTAGTGAGTTCCCTGATGTTTTCCCTGACGAGCTTCCTGGGCTACCACATGAGGGCGATATTGCTTTCTCTATTGACTTGATTCCCGGCACGGGGCCTATTTCCATACCGCCTTATCGGATAGCCCCGGTGGAGCTTAGAGAGTTGAAAGGTCAGTTGCAAAATTTGCTGGATAAAGGGCTTATTCGACCTAGCATGTCTCCTTGGGGTTCTCCAGTCCTGTCTGTCAAGAAGAAGGACGGCAGTTTGCGCTTGTGTATTGACTACCACCAGCTGAACAGGGTTACCGTACGGAACAGATATCCTTTACCACGTATCGACGACTTGTTCGAATGGCTTCAGGGTGCAGGATACTTTTCAAGGATCGACTTACGATCAGGCTACCATCAGTTGCGGGTTCGACAGGAGGATATTCCGAGGACGGCTTTCCGCATGGGTTACGGGCACTATGAGTTTTTGGTGATGTCGTTCGGACTCACCAACGCCCCGGCAGTGTTTATAGACTTGATAAACCGTATTTTCAGGCCGTATCTTGATTTTTTCATCATCGTATTCATTGACGACATTTTCGTGTATTCCCGGAGCCGAGAGGAGCACGAGCAGCACCTGCGGATCACATTGCAGACTTTGAGGGAGAACCAGTTGTTCGCAATATTCTCCAAGTGCGCGTTCTGTCTTGACCGCGTAGATTTCTTCGGTCACGTGATTACACGAGATGGTATATGCGTGGACACGAAGAAGATCGAGGCCGTTCAGCATTGGCCCCGACCAGTATCAGTTACTGAGATCCGCGGCTTTCTAGGACTGGCCAGCTACTACCGATGATTTGTACAGGACTTCTCCCGTATTGCTGCATCGTTGACCGGGTTGACCCGGAAGGGAGTTCCTTTTGATTGGACGGAGGAGTGCGAGCATAGCTTTTAGCAGTTGCTGTAAGTGCACGGCGGCGCCCCGGCCGTCAATCCGACGCCGGAATGCGGAAGCGGTGCTTTTCTTTAAACTTTAAAACCGGCACCACCGCGCACTAAAATCCTAGATCGGGCCATTAACCTAACTACTAGCTAACTACAAGATGGGAAGAGAGATATACCGAGTGATCCGTGTCCTCCGGTCTTCTCGCCGTCGTCCCGATCTCCCGCGGAATCTCCGGTCTTCACCTCCTCGCCGGAAGGGCACCACATCGCCGGCTTCTTTTACGGTCGCCCACCTCTGGTCCAAGGCAACTCGGGCATGAAGTTAGCGAGTCGACATGCCCAAGATTTGCTGTAGAATGTGTAGTGCTCTTTTGTCTCTATTCGGGTTGAGGGAGTTGCCATATGGTGGAGGAAATGATATGAGTTTATGGAGATGGAACTTGTGGGATTTTACCAAGCCAAAAGAACAAAAATCCCCTCACAAAAATATGGGACAGCCCCTTCCCTCTATGGCCGGCCATGCTTGGTGGTGGGTGAGAATGGAGTGAAGTGAGGAATAATACCAAGGGATAAGAATAATGCAAGGTAGAGTGTAAAAGGGAAAAAGGCAAGTCTCCCATCAATCACCATAACCCTTCATCATCATCAAGCATGATAACAAACTAAAACCAACACTCCACCACAACCATCATGATACCATAAGTCAAGCCATCATAGTCAAAAGAAGTCAATGGAGGCTAAACCATCATGAACAACAATATGCAAAACCAACCCTCCAAAATGCTTATTTGCACAAATGCAAATAAACCCTCCTCCACCAATCTTCGGCCAATGAAAGATACAAAGAAATATGGCCAAAACGGAAAGCAAACTGGCAACTCCAAAAAACTGATCCCGTAATAAATTAGAGGAAAACCCCGCTACTGTATATACATACCCGCATTTGTATTCCGACCGAAATACAAATGCAATGAGACAAAATCTACACTGTACTATACTAGGATCCGGCTTAAACCAAAGCTGGCTAGTATTATCCGTCCGATCATGATCCGTGCAATACCGCACGTACCTGATCGAACCCTGCCATATCTCCATACGTCCTCTACAGCGTTTCGCCCGAAATTTAAGCAACTGGTCTATGGGGGACTCTAAAGACTCGTCAATACTATGGCTGTGGATTTAACTACTAGCACGTCAGAGGTATTAGCCATACGTGACAGGCCACCAGCTATTGACCAAAAGGGACGTCTGTGAGTGAACTCATCCTAACACCCTACTGAGCCTGTCAGTGACAATATCCGTACAGTCCGGTCCGTTCGTCTATGAGCATCGCATGGCGGGCCTAGGGGGTTGGTAAAAGTCAGACCCCCAAATGCGGTACAAGTCGTGTCGGAGTGTAGCCCAGAACACCCTAAGATACTACTGGAATACCAACCAGTAAATCTCCTGCCTCGGCCGAGGGCTTCGTGTAATGGCTCTCCTAGACACAGCGCGACCTCACCCCTAATACCGGGAGAGACAAACCCCTGAAGATCCGCTCACTGCCTCCATGTGACTCGGGACTGTACCCAACTAAAACCTGTTTGCACGTCTCCTTTGAGCGTGGTAGGGTAGTAATCAAAGTACAGTGGGAACTCACACGAGACAAATGACGATCCTCAGGTCGATGAACTAACCTGTACAAATGTCACCAGGGAACTGCTATCTGACGTCAGGTATAAGACCAACTAGCATATTCCCGGCGAGTCCTGTCCGGTGTAATCATAACCTAATGAGCACCTGTATACATCTTAGGTGAACCAACTGACACCAGTGGCTTATGAGATTGGCCACCGCCCCTCGTCAGGGTCTCTACTGTATACACTAGTCTACTCTGGAGTATCGATGCCCTGTCTCGAAACTCCCACGACAAGGGACCTTTTAAGGATGTGCTTATAGACTACCAGCTCCCACGTATATGATCGCCCTCATACTGCTGGCAGTCAAGCAAGAATCCTAGGGGCTCTATCAACGTGTAATAGCGACATGTCAGGTCACCTAAAGCAGTACATGATGATAAAGATAAACCAGATAGCATACTATCATCTTGAGTAAGACTGTCCTACCGGCATAGGTCCTCTCAATCATTGCAATCACGTGCCTGTGATCCAATAATTGACTCTGAGGGCACTATATCCAACAGTTGCAGACCCGTTTGACTACGGCGCCGATGTTATCATTGCCTTCAGGATCGGGGGGATTTGTGGTCTATTGTAACGCTTCTCGAGTGGGGCTAGGGTGCGTATTGATGCAGCACGACAGGGTGATCGCGTATGCTTCTCGGCGGCTGAAGAAACACGAATGGAACTATCCCACTCACGATTTGGAGATGGCTACAGTGGTCTTTGCACTCAAGATCTGACGACATTACCTATACGGCAGGTCGTGCCAGATATTCACTGATCACAAGAGCTTAAAGTACATATTTCAGCAGCGAGACCTGAATCTTAGACAGTGCCGTTGGATGGAGTTAGTGAAGGACTACAATTATGAGATCCTTTATCACCCGGGCAAGGCGAATGTAGTGGCGGATGCTTTGAGTAGGAGGCCCGGGGTTAGTCTATCCTATTTGAGCGCAGTTCAGAGGCAGTCGTCAGCAGATTAGTAGATTTTATGCGACAGCCGAGTGCGGTTCAAGTTCACTCCGACCGGGGACAGCTTGCGCATGTTCATGCACGCCCACAGTTGCTTGACCGTATACTTGAGGCACAGTACAGTGATGACCGTTGTTCAAAGATCATGGCACAAATTGGACAGGGCAGATTTTCGGAGTTCGTGATTGATGATCAGGGGGTACTACGATTTGGGATTAGACTGTGTGTACCAGATGTTGACGGACTGCGGCATGAGATTCTTGAGGAGGCACATCGATCGGTGTACAGCGTTCATCTGGGTTCCACCAAGATGTACCATGATATGAGAGATGTTTACTGGTGGGATGGGATGAAGAGGGACGTCACAGACTTCGTGTCGAGATGCCTGACTTGTCATCAAGTCAAGGCCGAGCACCAGAGGCCCGCGGGAGAGCTACAGTCATTGCCCATTCTGGAGTGGAAATGGGAGTAGGTTTCTATGGACTTCATTGTGGGTCTACCCAGGACTAGTCGAGGGTATGACTCCATTTGGATGATCGTGGATCGATTGACAAAAGCGGCTCACTTCCTGCCGGTGAAGACCACTTTCGGATTTGCTCAGTATGCCCAGATATACATCAATGAGATCGTACGACTGCATGGAGTCCCGACATGTATCGTGTCCGATCGAAGCACCCAGTTTACCAGCCGACTATGGCAGAGGCTTCAGGAGGCTTTCGGCACCCGCTGGAGTTTCAGCACAGCATTTCATCCACAGACTGACGGCCAGTCAGAGCGGACTATTTAGACTCTCGAGGACAAGCTCCGAGCGTGCGTCTTAGATTTCGGAGGTAGCTGGGATCATCACTTACCCTTAGTAGAGTTCTCCTACAACAACAGCTTCCAGGAGACCATTCAGATGGCACCATTCGAGGCTCTATATGGGAGGAGATGCAGATCGCCCGTCTGTTGGACAAAGCTCAGCGAGAGCAGTATTTTGGGGCCGCAGATTGTTGAG
This sequence comes from Agapanthus africanus, assembly GCA_030015575.1. Lineage (NCBI taxonomy): Eukaryota > Viridiplantae > Streptophyta > Magnoliopsida > Asparagales > Amaryllidaceae > Agapanthus > Agapanthus africanus. The sequence continues at coordinate 221,647,817 of CM057348.1, read as the reverse complement.
GAGACGACCGCGAAGATCCAGTTGATTCGCGATAGGATGAGAGCAGCCCAAAGCAGGCAGAGATCTTATGCGGACCGTCGGCGGCGCAGACTTGAGTTTTCTGTTGGCGATCATGTTTTCTTGAGGGTCTCCCCAATGAAAGGTGTGATGAGATTTGGGAAGAAGGGGAAACTTAGTCCCAGATATGTGGGCCCCTTCGAGATCCTCAAGCGTGTTGGTGCAGTTGCGTATCGGTTAGCTCTTCCGCCCAGTTTCCTAGACGTTCACCCCGTATTTCACATTTCGATGCTCCGCAAGTATCTTCATAATCCTTCGCATGCGATTCAGCACCCGATGATCCAGCTGGAGCACGACCTTTCTTTTGCAGAGCAGCCGGTGGTCATCTTGGATCGACAGGTGAAGAAACTGAGATCGAAGGTTATACCGTCCGTCAAGGTCCTTTGGCATGGCTCGGGCAGCGAGGAGGTCACCTGGGAGACCGGGGGAGAGATGAAGAAGAAATATCCCCATCTTTTCGAAGGTACGCATGGCTAGATTTTAAATTCGGGGACCGAATTTCTTTAAGGGGGGAGATTGTAACGCTTTGAAATTCGTTAGATTAATTTCGCGTTAATTAGCGGTAATGCGTGTTTTTCATAAAACCCCGTAAATTTTAAATTTCCACTTAAACTAAAATAAAAATCAGTTTTTATTGTGATAAGGTGTGTTTTTATATGTAATAGTGTTTTATTAATTATTAATTAATTTAGTGTTCACTTAATTAGTAAATTTTCTTAAACTAATTTTCCTAAGCCAAATTTGGTTAGCATGCACAACCCTAATCACCTAGATTAAGTGTTAACTTGTAGCCACTTTCTTTTCCCACTTGCATGGTTCTTATCCTCACAAAAAAATCAAGTTAAAACCCTTAATTAAAAATAAAAATTAAAGAATGGGAGGCATGGTTTGGGTTAGGTGAAGAATGGGGCTTGACTTTGACCATACCTCACTCATTTCTCTCTCTCCCTCTCATTTCTGCATTCCAGCAGAGGCAATAACAGCAGCAGCAACATCTTCATCTTCTTCTTCTTCTTTTGCTTCTCTTGGTATTCAAACACGATCCCTACACAAAAAGCTCACTTTTTCTTCATTAAACCTTTGAAAAATGCCTCTTTTGTGGGTCTTGGTGGCAAATCCTTGCCTTTGAAGGCAAGTGCAGCAAGTTGGACTTCCCTAAGATCATTTGGAGGTATTAAACTCACCCATGACACTCTTTTGCTTAACTTGTAGTTTTATTAGCTAAAAATTGTGTTTTTTGTGCGATTTAGTGCTAATGAGATGGTTTATGTGAATTTTAGTGTAAGTTAGGGTTTTTAGGGTTTGATTAACTTAATCAGGTGATGTTAGTGTTGTTTAAGCTAAGTTAAATTCTCAGGTTACACTAAAATACCATTTTGTATCAAATTAGTATTAAATTAGAGTTTTAGTTAAGATTTGTGCCCTTGTGTGATCTGCTTTCAACCCGGTTGCTTCAGGAAAAAATTGCAATTACTGGGGTATGTACACTAGACCTAGACCACACACACAAAGCACGAGAGCCCACTTTTCCTTCCAGGCCGCTGAAATATTCATTCTAGCCGCAAATTGCGGCCAGATGGTGGAGATGGGTGTTGGGGTTTGGTCTGGGTGAGTCTGCTGTATATTTAAGATCTTTGGTACATGCAACTTTTTCTAATTCTGCTTGTATAAAAATCTGGAACAAAATACCGTATTTTCAAAACTTTAAGCTTATGCGACACATGTGTTATGTGAGTGGGTTTGCGTTTGCTGTGTATCACAGCGTGTCGGGGTAGTTTCAGTCGTTTATTCACACGTTCTAGCGTATCGGACACACATTGGTTTAGTTCGCGAAGCGAGTTTCTCGTTTGGTTTTGATATCACGTTTTTGGATAATTTTAGCTTATGTGTATTCTTTGTGTAAATTCTAGCTTCGCAGGCGGGTACGTCGGACACCTCAAAGAAGGGGAAGCAAGTAGTCGGCTACACCTAGCACGAGACCACGATGAGTAGATTTAACATCTACGGGGAAATCGCCCCTATGGCGTTAAGCGTCAGGGCTTGATAGGATATTGTAGTTGCGTATATATATTTATATGTCTATTGCTTGTGCATACGTACTATTATAGTGTACCTATCCTTTGTTGCATATATAACAGTAGTTATGTAACACCGCACTGTCACTAACGGTTCAAGCTGCACGAGCACTATTTGTATGTTACACCCACACCGTTAGTGATTGCCATGACACTCGTACTATAGATTGCTACGAACCATACATCATTTTGATTATCGCATCATTGATGATTAGACATAATTTTGTCACATATTGGCAAATATACATACTGTATATCCATACCTGCGTAGATATATATATCTTTGTGCATCCATGCCTACATACATACATACTCTTGTACATACATAGATGATGCTGACTTTGATTTGAAAATCGGGGACAGCATGAAATACTTTCAACTGGATCCTTTTAAAAGAGCGGTTTTCCCCTTTTACTCGTAGTACGACTTTATGCGGCATACGACACATTTCATGGATTTACGCGTTGAGTTTTGGATTCGTGTGATTTCTGGATTTGAGAACCGTGGTATTATTTTGAGAAAATATGCACTGTTTTGAAAACCCGGTTTCTCTTGATATGATATTTCAGTGCGTCCACCATGCGTTTTCTCGGTTCTGAGACGTGTGACATATGAACCCGAATCGTGGAGCTGGATGAGGCCGATTGCGGGTACATGGTAGACCCGGTATGGTACCCCAGGGCGAGAACGGATTGTTGTGCTGTAGACGATGAGCCTGGCAGAGAGACTACTACCTACCAGTGATTGGTTGGACCTGGCGGTTATCCGGAGGATACTGACCAGCGTCGAGAGATGGATACGGGACGACCCGTACTATCAGGGCCGAGGGCCGATTCCACAGATGGAGCCCGTGGGCCGATCAGGACTGACGGAGCCCGATATATGAAGATTTGCGTGTCGATGCTGGACACGAGTATTTCAAGTTGTTTTTGGGTGTCGATGTTAGGCACCCCGCTTCTATGAGATTTACAGGATTGAGGGCCGGATAAAGTGACGGCGCCTGAGTATTGTGATTCTGGGGTGTTTTTGGTAGACACCGGAGTTTTTCCACGTTGATATTCCGTGTGGATGATATTTTATCCCATACTCAGTATTCATTGTTGTGCATTGCATCATATAGTTGTAGTACCTGATAGAGTACTTTTGCATAATTATCACATACCCAGCTCATCATATAGATGTTATCTGTTTGCACATGTTAGAGTATCGCAGTACGTGCATACTCTACCTAGGCATGGGCCCACCTGGCTTGGGGTTGACTTTGATTTTGACTTGGTCAACCGGGGTGTAAATTTTTACCCCAACAGCGATTACCTTTATATGTTATCTACTATTCACGAGTTGGAAACTCACCCCCGTTGTGCCACAGTGTTTGCAGGTCGACCCTCAGAGTAGTTGCGGCAGGGCTATCTCTTGTATCTTTTTGGCTACGGATATCACTGCAGTTGGTGCGTGAGCTGTTTTGCTGCTAGGTGGGTTTGTGGTATCCGGTTATTTTCCGTTTGTACACACTATTGTATCTAGTACTCTCCATCTACTATTTCATGTATTGACTTAGAGACCAGTTGTGAGGACGATAATGTATATTATTTTGTATTCTGGTGTCGAGCTCGTGTGAGCCGACTTTATTTATGCAGTTTTATCTTTTATGATGTTTTTCACTTATATTGCTCATTTCTTCGCTACGGCGTCGTATATTATTCTTGTGGTGATTGTCTCCGTCGTTGGGCGTGATTGCTCCCATTTGGGGATGTTATATTCTTATTATCAGTCATTTTTACTTACATCATGTTTTGTACCTGGTTTCGGGGCTAGTTTTTACAAAGGAGGTGCTGCCAAAAACTTTTTAAGAAAACAACTTAAACCTTAAAGAATTTTTTTACTCAATTGCTCAAGGTTTTCTAAATGTTTTAAACTAATATTTTCTTTCACTCACTATTTTAATGGTTTTGATTTCTGGGTTTCGGCTTACTTGATCGCGTTCAAATCTCTGAATGTCCTAACGGTGAATGATGAGTCGCTCCTGGTACCATATTCCAGTGCAGCGATGCAGATGATTGTAGAGATTTTTGCTTATGCGTATTGAAATCAAAGAATTAACCGCAATCAAGAACGGTGTCGCTTGGTAGCTAGCCGGTTGAGTACGGGTCGGTCCACAGGGAAAACGTGTATTTTCTAGTTGTTCTAACGAGTCAATTCCTATTTGTGGTAGGTTTTGATTTTCTATAAAAACTGAGGTTGAATTTGATTTAGATTAAAACCTTTCTAGGGTTAGGATTAGGTTAGTTTGTAAAGTCAATTCTTCTCACCGCTTTCTTTGCCCTAATTAAGAACTTAGGTGTTAAGGTAATTGTTAACAAAGGGGATTAGCACGACCAGGAAGAAACTAGGTTTCTTCCCTTTGGTCCTTGTCCGTCCTTTCTTAACTCTTAGCCCTAAACTCTATAGAAATCAAACACAACCGGTCTTAACTAGGGAATCACCGCTACCTCGTAGGATAGGGTGCCGTAGTGAGCGGTGTGTGTTTGGTTTGCATAGAGTCCTACTTTAAAATATTGAACGGGCAAGAAAGGAGTGAGAGATTTACATCTCTCAGACCTTCCCCAAACCTAACCCTAACAAGTGAGGAACTACTCACTCATTAAAGAATTAACAAAGGAATTCATTTTTTTAATTTTTTTTAATAACCTAATTTACTTACGGAAAATAACTACGGCAGATAAAAATTGCAGAGAAATAAAATGCAGATAAGAAATTCAAGATAAAAAAACTTACTTTTTATTGATGCACTCTTTGACAATTACAAGGAATGAAAATTCTAGTCTAGGAATTAAAAGAGGCATGCTCCAAAAAGAGCTGTAGGCTTCCTATTTATAGATAATAAAAATCCTAGGGTTTACATCTGATCCACATCTAGAGTTACAAAACTACCCTAAGAAAACCGGGTCAATGCACCGACTCCACCGACACGCACCGACACGCGCCGACACGTGTACAGCACGGCCGCGGATCCGCGGCCATAAGCCTGGTTTGGCCGCGGTTCCGCGGCCGTTTGATGGTCTTTCTGGCTCATTTCTTCAGGGCTGCTTTCTGTTGCTTTTTCCTTCTATTTTCTTCACTTGGCTCTTCAGAATGTCTTCTAGTTTCTTCCAGATTTCCACAGTGCAGAATGTTGTGGACTTTTACCGTTCGCTTCGTGTTGAAATCTTGAATCTTATGCTGCCTTCGTGCTTTATGAAATCAGACTGTTCATTGATCTTCATTTATTCCTTAAGCTGTAGTCGGCATCATAAAGATTCTTCTATTTGTTGGTCGTAGTCTTACTTTTATAGCGTTTTTTCATCATTTTCACTGTATTGTTCCAAGAACATGTAACCTGCAACTATTTAACAGACATGGATCAAAAGCACCTATTTATTTGCAATATGATTAAGAATGGGGAATATAATAATACAAAATTCTGATATGAACAAATACCCCCAAACTTATCTTTTGCTCGTCCCGAGCAAAACTAGTTTATTCTCGAAAAAGCCTAACCTCACTTTCGCAGGGAAACGCGATTGCATTGAGCTCGTGCAACAAGCCGTTAAACCTCTAGGTGTCCCTAGTTGGAGGAGTGTTGTCTCCTGAGGGTTTTCAGCGGATACTACCCACAAAATCCGATCAATTTGACCTATTGACTTTCATTTTTCAATTCGGTGTTCTAGCAAGAAATTCTATTATCTTCAACTCATAAATTATCAACCCATATTTTTCACGCTTCCTTATCATTTAACTTAAGATTGTATATGTTCTGTAAATTTATTTAGCTTTTAGCATCTTTTGAATTTTTCTTCTAAGGTTCCATCTCAGCTTAGGAATTTTTATCATCTCTACTGAAAATATAAGTCCTATCTTTCATTCCTATCTCTCATCCAAACCCCAATCATATACCCCTACGTGTGTGTGTATCACCCCTACACTTGGAAATTCAATTCAAGCTGTTATACTCTTGTCCATCGTCCAAAGTACTTTTAGTTTGTGAATTTTTAGATGAAATTGCTCACACATCCTTCATGCGACCGTTAAAACTTCTTGAGGTACTAACGACTGATTACAAAATGTGTTTGCGCATTAAGGCGTAATTCCTCGTCTTGTAATACCTAAGGCTTTAGCAGTGACTCTCAAACCAGTTGGTCTAAGGCACTAGGTGATAAAGCACCCTCGCTATATATTTTTTATTTTACGCAGCCTTAAGTAATTACAAAACCAGTGTTCATTTTTTTATATTTCTTTATTCACACTTATAATTTTATTTTCCTTTATACTAAGGATTTTAGACAAGAGCATTTCAAGGTATCCTCTACTATTCCAAGTTTCAAGGTGTGTGTTTGTGCAAGTTGTAGGGTACATATTTTCAGAATTTGGACTTAAGGGTCTGAATTATTTTTCAGACTTACACTTCAATAAAAATTTCAATACTCTTCCCTTATTTTAACTTAGCCCAAGAAGTGAACTCAAAATTTGCCTATTTCTAAGTAAACCACAAGGACATATATTTTCTACCGTTAAATTTTAAGAAAGGTTATTTTTAGGGTTTTTAATTTACTAAGTTTAGGATCTAGTTTTTCCTAGCTAGTTAACAGTCTTGTCGAACTAAAATTAATTATGGCCAAAATTGAATTTTTCAATTTTTATAAGTTTTAAAATTTTTATATTTTTATATTTGATATTTTTCTTTTATATTTTTTTTTTCATTTTTTTCAATTTTAATAATTTTTTATAAAGTTGCAATGCAGAATTAAATATGTAAAAGAAAAAGAAAAAATATATACAAATTTTTTTTTTAAAATGCAATGCAATGATAACTATTTACAACCACCTCCTCCCCCAAACTTACCAAAAGCAGTGCCCTCACTGCTCGGCCCCTCGCCGTCCCCTTGAGCGTGAACGAGAACGCTCTTCCCTAGCTTGCAGGGTTCTGACCCCCTGCTCTACTTCTATCAGACGCCGATCATGCTCTCTCATCATCCCCCTCAAATCGTCAATCCCCTAATGTCTCTTCTCATTAAACGTGCATGTTCTAAGGGGGTGAGCTCCTCTTCGCTCGCGGTCGAGCTGGAGCTAGGTGTTCTGGCGGGCACGTGTTCCGCCGGTTCAGTTCGTGACCAAACATCAGTCAAGCGGGTATAGGACATGGATACGCCCTGAATGAGAGGCCTGATGGGTATACCTCCATGCATGTAGAATTCAAGTTCCTCCACAGGGAGGAAATAGCGACACAGTTGTGTCACTAACATGGGGCATGGGTAGTTCGCGGCTCTTTTGCCAGCACCAATTGAGTTAAGTAAAACCGTGCACATATCAAATCTAGGGTTCTTAGTCATTAGGGTGTGCACGATATGAAGTGATGGGGTGAAAATATGGTATTATGGGAACTCCTAAAAATATTGTTTTGTACCCACCGGCACACGGTTAAAACATTAGCGAAAAGGGTTCTCGCTTGTATTCCCTTACTCGGTTCTCTCGAGCAGTCATTACCTATTAAGGACATGTAATCTTCAAACTGAAGGGGTTGATCGTGAACAGGTAACCTAGGGATTAAAGTGACTTCATGGATGAAGTCTCTATCAATAATTATCTCCCTATCATCCCACAGTAACTTGATAAAACCATATTGTGCAAGGCAACCGTCTTCCATGCACTCGTAAAAACGAGTGACTAGATCTGGAAGGGCGTAAGCATTTGGGTGATTATAGATTAAAAAGTTCCATCCCCTTCGTGCGATTTCATCAGCAAAATAACTCCCATATATTGTGTGTGAAAATTTGTGAGAAATCACGCTCTAATTGCATGTTCGGTGCCATTACAGAGAGTTACCAGATCTAAAAAAATTTAACAGAGAGGAGTTTTGAGATCGAACCGCCTCTGAAGTTTTCAGAGGGAGAAGGCACAGGAGCATGGTGGCAATGGAGTTCTTGCGGCGGAAACGCGGCGGCTAGGGTGGATCACACTGCAGAAATCGAAGCGGCGGCTAGGGTTTGAGGAAAGGTGAAAAAATTAGGGTTAATAAAGCAGAGAGGGGTCGGGGTTTATTTATAGTGGGGGAATGTGTTGACTATTTGTAAAAAAAACCTCTCAAAAAGATGAAATTATTTGCAAATAAAATTTTTATTTTTATTTTATTAAATCTGGAAATTTACAAAAATACCCAAAAAATTCAAATTTTCATTTTTTTTTTGTTATTTTGTTTTTTTTTTATATAATTACAAATGATACATACCCCCAAACTTGTTTGAAACAGTGTTTTGGCTAGATAATCGAAAATTTAGGGGTAGATGGAGGAAGATTAGTCAGTGTAGATCGGCTCCTGCAAAATCAGGAGCTCCTCCGAAGGGTCCGCAGTGAGGAACGGTTTAAGTCGATGCCCGTTCACTTTAAACAGTGAACCATCCTCCGGGTTTTCTAAATCTACCGCACCGTGCGGATATACAGTGCGTACCAAAAATGGCCCTTTCCATCGAGATTTGTGCTTGCCTGGATGGAAATGTAACCGAGTATCGTAAAGTAAAACTTGTTAACCAGGTTTGAAAGTCTTGCGTATAAGGTGTTTGTCGTGGAATACCTTCGTTCGGTTTTTAACGACTACTGCGTTCTCATAGGCTTCATCCCGCAGCTCGTCTAATTCATTCAACTGCAGCTTTCTATTGCTGCCCGAATCTCCCAAGGATAGGTTCAACTCTTTAATTGCCCAAAATGCCTTATGCTCTATTTCAACAGGAAGGTGGAAAGCATTTCCATAAACAAGCCTGTATGGATACATGCCAAGATCGGTCTTATAGGCAGTACGGAATGCCCAAAGGGCATCAATCAGTTTTGATGGCCAATCTTTACGGTTTTTGGAAACCGTTTTCTCCAATATCTGTTTAATCTGCCGATTCGAAATCTCGGCTTGCCCACAAGTTTTGGGATGATAGGGCGTTGATAGCTTGTGAGTAATGGAGTACTTTCGCATTAAAAACTCGAAAGACCTATTACAAAAGTGAGATCCATTATCACTGATAATCGCGCGAGGATCCCAAACCGAGAAAAAATGCTTTCTTTAAGAAATCTAACGACAACTTTGTTGTCGTTGGTTCGGCTGGGCACAGCCTCGACCCATTTTGAAACATAGTCAACAGCAAGTAGAATATACATGTTCCCAAAGGAATTGGGAAATGGTCCCATAAAATCTATCCCCCAAACATTAAAAATTTCAACAACCAAAATTGGTTGGAGCGGCATTTCATTTCTCCGAGATATCCGGCCTAAGTGTTGGCACCGGGAGCATGTCTTGCAGTATTCGTATGCATCTTTAAAAAGTCGTGGCCAGTAGAAGCCACACTACAAAACATTTCTGCTGTTTTTTTGGGGCCAAAATGCCCGCCACACGCTTGATCGTGGCAGAATGACAGCACGCTCTTAAACTTGTTGTCGGGGACACAACGACGAATGATTTGGTCGGAACAGTATTTGAAGAGATACGATTCATCCCAGTAAAAATGTTTTACTTGGGACAGGAATCGGAGTCTGTCCTGATTCGACCAATCGTTTTGTATCAGTCCGGTGGTCAAATAATTTACGATATCAGCAAACCAAGGTTCGCATGACACGGTTAAGAGCTGCTCATCGGGAAAAACATCTTTAATAGGAATTTGAAGTGTAGACGAAGAAGGGAGTCGTGAAAGGTGGTCGGCGGCAATGTTTTCACATCCTCTCTTGTCTCTTATGACAAGGTCAAACTCTTGTAGCAAGAGAATCCAACGTATTAGCCGAGATTTAGCATCCTTCTTCGCAAAAAGATGGCGAAGAGCTGAGTGGTCCGCGTAAAAGATGATTGGAGAGCCGATTAAATAGGGCCTGAATTTTTCTAGTGCAAACACAACGGCAAAGAATTCTTTTTCATTTGTTGTGTAGTTTAATTGGGCCTCGTTTAACATTCGGCTAGCGTAATAAATTACATACGGCATCTTATTTATGTGATGTCCAAGGACAGCACCAATAGCGAAATCAGATGCATCGCACATAATTTCAAATGGATTCGTCGAGTCGGGAGATGAAAGAATGGGTGCAGAAATAAGTGAGTATTTCAATGACTCGAACGCCTTCTGCAAGTTGAATCAAAATCAAAAGTTGTGTCCTTGGCCAACAAAAGAGTCAAGTGTCGGCTATCTTGCTAAAATCCTTGATGAACCTTCTATAGAAACCAGCATGGCCAAGAAAGGCTCGGAATCCTTTGATGCACTTGGGAGGAGGAAGATTGATTGATACGAAAAATTGTTTGTAGATTAACCGCAATCATAACGGTGTCGCGCGTAGCTAGACCGAGGTGAGTACGGGTCGTCCTCAGGGAAACGTGGAACCTTTCAATCTTATTTTAGATGTGTTGAGAAAGGGGAAGAATAAAGAATGGTTGTAGGATCTAGATCTACGTTAAACACGGATGCAAAATATAGATCTAGATTAATTACGGATGTAAGTTTATATAAGAAGAAGGCATGTAGGGTTCATTAGGGTTTAGTAGTTATGGATGATTAATTAAAGTTACTCTTTCTATCCTTTAATAGATTTAAAACTAGAACGACAGTGATGCATGTAGATTAGGGTTTCTGGAGGGAAAAGGAATCCCACTTTTAACCCCTATCTCGACATGGAACTCCGTTCATATCTAGCCTTTACCAAATCAATCATTAATCTAATCTCTAATCGCGGTCGAGACTAGCAATGAATTGGTTGCGCGCCCGATTAGGATGTCAATGATTCTTTTGGTAAAGTCTATAAACTTTATAGGATGTAGAAAGAGTTTAAGGATCTTCATCATCCATTAACCTACCCTAATCCTACGAGCCCTAACAAGCGGAGAATTACTCGTGCATGTTGGGAGAAGAAGAGATGGAGAGAAAAATCATATTAAAACTACAAAGAAATAGAATAAGAAAAAGAACTACCTTTATTAATCAACAAAACTCATTACACTTTGTTTCCTTAGAAAATGATTACAAATACTAGTTTGCTTCTCGATCTCTTCTAAGGAGGTAGATGAACCGTTGATGATCAGCCTGGATGCGTGAGCCGTCTTGGACTTCGTGATCGCGTCGACTTGATGATTTTTCCAAGAGTCTCTCGGTCTTTATTTATAGTCCCAAAGCCAGAAACTTAGCTTCCTAATTTGGAAGCAAGTAGTTATGATCCTAACAACAAAATTATAGCTCTCAACTCCTCTGTCATGCGGCGGATCCGCGGCCAATAGGGGGGTTTGGCCGTGGATCCGCGGCCAAAAGGTAGGATCATTTGATTTGGTCTCTAGCCTTGCATCTTCATGACACGTGGTGATCATTGGAATCTTTGGAAACTGGAAATCCTTTCTTTATTTCTGCCAGATTTGATTTCTCAGCTTGCTTTCTTAATTAGGCAGGTTTGCTCTTAACAACTTTGATTCCCTTGATTTTTAACCCTTAAAAATTCTGCACAATCTCAACAAATAATATTAGTGGAGTTTTGTTTTATTGAGATATTAATTTCAACATTAAGATTTGGTCAATGATATTTTTGCATACATTTTCCTACCAAATGTTAATTATAATACATAAACACATGAAAATAGTATTTTTACAGATAAACCCTCATATGTATCATATATTATAATAAACACTTTTTCTAATATAGAAATAGTAAGAAAAATGTAATAACAAATGTGCAGTTTTATCAACTGATCAAATACCCCAAAACTTATCTTTGATCGTCCCGAGCAAACTAGTTTATTCAAGAGAAGGATAAAAAGAAAGGAGAAAACTAAGCACACTTTCGTAGGCAAACACGATTGCACTGAGCACGTGCAACAAGCCGTTAAACCTCTAGGTGTCCCTAGTAGGAGGAGTGTTGTCTCCTGAGGGTTTTCAGCGGATTACACCCACAAAATCTTATAATAAAAGAGAGATGGTGAAATTTACATATAAAGATAAGAACCATAAAAGAAATACTTTGAAAATTTAGAGTTTCCAACTACACTAGCTTTTTAGTTGTCATGAGCCCTATCTTAATAGTCATGAAAAGATGTTAGAAATCAATAAAACATCATCTTTATTCTTCATTCCTACCTTTCATCCAAACATCGATCATATAACCCTACGTGTGTGTAATGGGCATCCCTACACTCGGAGAATTCATTTCAAGCTATCATACTCTTGTCCATCTACCTCAGTACTTTTTAATTTGATGAATATTTATGGATTTGCTCACACATTTTCATGCGACCGTTAATACTTCTCGAGGTACTAACCGACCGATTACTTATGTGATTGCAGATTAGGTGATAGTATTTTCCTCGTCTTGCACCACCTAAGGCTTAGCAGTGACTCCCAGACCAGTTGGTCTAAGGCACTAGGTGATGAAGCACCCTCGCTATATTTTTTTTATTGCTGCCTTGGCGATAACAAAACCAATGTTCATTTTTTTTCTTTTCACCATTTTTATATTTTCTTCATCTTTTATTTCCTTCATACTTTGGCTTTTAGACAAGAGCATTTCAAGGTATCCTCTACTATCCAGAGTTTCAAGACGTGTGTAAGTGCATATAGTAGGGTATCAACATTCAAATGTTTGGCTTCCAGAATAGAAACTATTTTTCAGACTTATTTTTATCCTCAGATTAGTGACTTCCTTCATCTTACTAACCCTTGGGACAATGGCTTATAACTACTTATTACTAGTTTGTTTAAGAAAACTTCTAATTTTCTTAGTTTTCTTAAACTATTCCTATCTTTTGGATGTAATTTTTCACTTTCTACTCTTTTGTTATAAAAGAAAATTTTTAAAACTTTTGAAAATGTTGTGCTTATGCAAAGTATGATGCAAATTGATGCGTAAATAAGCACAAACCTCCCCCAAACCTGTTTACAGCAGTGTCCTTACTGATGTCATCCGTTAAGCTCAAAAAACCTGTAGACTTGGGAGGAAAAAGGGGACAAGAAATAATGCAAGTGAAATCCTCCCTCAAACTTATTTTTGGCTCACAATCTTATAAAAATTCTTTTTCTTTCAAGAGCCAAAATATACCCCCCCCAAACTTGAGTTAAATAATGTTAATCACACGAGGGGGTCAAGGTTATTGGTCAATGCCAAGCTTTGCAAAGACCGAAGGTCAACACTAACCATTCAAAAATTTTATCGTTGAAGCACCAAGGTTGGTGGAAGAACATGTCACCTTTCGACGTGAAGAAGTGGGGAAGTGATAAGAGGTGTAATGGAAAAGGATTGCGTCTCAATTTGGAGAGACGGCACAGTGATAGTAATGATGGATTACTCGCATTATCATGATTGTCCAGAAGAAGGGGTGGAGGTTCAATTTCTTTATCTTGGAGTTGATTCATCTCAACACCCGTATCTTTTAAAAATGCGAGTTCATCAGCGAAAATTTCCTCAAAACTTTCATCGATACCCCGAAGAATAATGTCATCAGAAAAAATGGGGTGATCGTCAGACTCTATAAAAAGTTCCTCATCAGAGTTAGATGTTGACCCGGACAACTCGGTGGAAGAGTCCGTGTATATGGTTGGGTCAAACAACAACATATGAAAAGAGTCAGTATCATGAGATTGATCAAATTCGTTGCTGTCGACATCCATTAATTCGACAGAACACACATGAGCATAGGGTTCGGAGGGTTCACTTCCCAACTTATAAATGTTAAGCTCAATTGACTTCTTTCCAAAGGATAGGTTCACAGAGCCGTTTCTATAATTGATTACTGCGTTGGAAGTTGCTAGGAAGAGTCGACCGAGTATTACCAGGATTTGATTGCGTGGGTTTGCTACAGGTTGTGTATCTAAAACAATAAAGTCCACAGGGAATATGAATTCCCCGACTTTGATTAACACATCCTCTAGCTCACCCCTAGGTTGGGTGATAGATCGATCGGCCATCTGAAGAGTGCAATGTGCCGGTTTTAACTCATCGATCCCTAATTGCTTATAAACAGAATACGGAAGCAATTTAACACTAGCACCTAAATCGAGTAGAGCACGATTGATATTTTTACCCCCAATAGAAATAGAAATTATAGGACTTCCGGGGTCCTTTCGTTTCTTGGGTAGTTGTTGTGTAAAAGCAGTGCTCACATTACTCGCAAGGAAAACTTTTTTAGGTACTTGAACTTTTCTCTTCCTAGTGCATAAGTCCTTTAGGATTTTCACATATGACGGAACTTGTTGAATAGCTCTAGGAGAGGAATGTTTATTTTAACTTGCTTAAAAATTTCCACAATCTTCTCCATTTGTGGATTTGGTCTGTTGCCCCTTAACCTGTTTGGATAAGGTGCTTTATCAATAAGGGTTTGGTCCAACATTGGAGAGGATTGTGGGGATGGAGTGGATCCCAGAATTGGAGTGGGGATCGTTTTAGGTAGATTCGAGGAAATGGGCGAAGGGTTCGAGTCTTGGGGAAAACGGAGAATAGGCTCGGATGAAGGTGGGAGACTAGACGCATTAGGGGAAGAAGAAGAAGCTGGGGTATCATTGGTGTCACTAACATCATCACATTGCTCACCCACTCGGTTATTCAACATTTTTTCCGATCTCAACGTAGTAACGGCACTCACATTATAACTTTGTGAGTGGCCAGGATTCTGTAGGGTTGAGATGGGAGTCTCCCTTTCTCTCTCGCACTCATTGCGGCGTTCAACTGTGCAAGTTGGTTTTCTATTGATTTAATACTCTCGCCATGGGAGGCGGAGTCTTTCTTTATGGTATCAATAGAAGACTTCATATCAGCCGACATTTGAATGGTATATTTCATAAACATATCCAAAGTTTGTGCGAGTGAAGATTTGTCAGTACCGGCCACTTGTGGTGTAGAAGTGTTGGCCGGGTTTTGAAAATTCTGTGACTGAAAGGGGAGCTGATTCTGTGGTTGTGGTTGCTGTAGAGGAGGTCTTTGATAATTTCTTTGGAACTGATTTTGATTTTGGGGTTGGTTTTGGTTCCAAGCAAAGTTAGGATGATTCCTCCATCCTTGATTGTACGTGGAAGAATAAGGATTGTTTCTAGGTCGCTGCTGAAAAGCAGCATTAGTTTGAAATGATGCATTCATAGGATATTATTCCGTTAAGTGTGAAGGATCTGAACAACAACCACAGACGGTCTTGAGAAGCGTGACCTGATTTAGGGAGACTGATGAAAATTTGTTCTCAATAGCGTCGAGTTTCTTCTGCATCGCTGCCATTTCGGCTTTCAATGCGATGGAAACATCGAGCTGGTAAACACCTCCCCTAGATGAAGGTGGTCTTACGCTTTCCCACTGCAAAGTTTTTTCAGCGAGATCTTCCAGATATTTCCATGCTTCACCGTCATCTTTAGACATGAAATTGCATTGACACATTGTTTCAAGCATCTCTTTTGTCGCTGGATTAATGCCCTCATATATAATTCGGCGCAAATCCCATCTTTGTATTCCATGATGAGAACATTGGACAAACAGATCCTTGAAACGTTCAAAGCACTTCCAAAATGGTTCATTGGGAAGCTGGGTGAACTGGTTGATCTCGCTCCTAATATGGGCAGACTTATGGTTTGGGTAAAACTTCTTAAGAAATGCTATTACGAATTCATCCCAATTAGTGATAGAGTGTGCGGCAGTATTATAAAGCCATTTTTCTGCCAAGTCGCACAGAGTGAATGGGAGAAGACGCAAGCGCATAGCATCCACAGTCAATTGTGAAGTACCCATCATTGCGCATACGTTTTCGAATTTGGTGATGAAAACGTACGCGTCTTCAGATTCAAGCCCATGAAATTTGGGCAACAGATTGATGTAGTGGGGTTTAATTTCAAAATTATCCCCGTTAGCTGGTGGAATGGATAAACAAGTGGGAAGAGGACCACGGATAAGATAGCATCTCTCTTGGAGAGAGATGCGCGGTGGATTCTGCGCACCTACGGGCGGTGGCAGCATGGTGTTATAATCTGATGGAGTACCGTCCATCTCAGTCATGGTGTGTGGTGGGGGAAAAGAAGTTGAAGAAGTACCAACTTCGGCGTCGATAGAAGGAACGCGGGCAAGACGGGCACTAGAATCCCGTGTCCAGCCAAGCATGCACTAAGCGGGTTTAGTGCAAGTGGCAGCGTGTGCGTGCTTTAAAATTGGTTTGTTTTGAAAAAAATGGGACTCAAGACAAATCACACAAAAATGCACAAACAACCCTAGGACTAAGTTTACCTAGGTCAGTCTCTAGACCTCTCCTAGACTTCCAAAGGACAAGCCGTAGGATCAATCATCTCCCGCCTCTTTACTACTCTTGTAGCCAGGTAAGTGCCAGGTAAGTGGGAGGTTGTCCACTACGTAAGTAGTAGTCCTAATTAAGTAACCACTTACCTTAAACACACTTGCCTAGACACCACAAAAGTAATGCGGATAAGCGATAGTTTACCCACGACCTTCCTCTGTCCTTAATGAGCATGACAGTCCTTCGAGTCTGGTCTAAATATTTTTTAAATTAATGTAGGGTTGATGCAGATGCTCGGTTTTTGATTTGCAGGGCTTAGGAAAGGTGATGAAATCCCCACCTAATCTGGATTTGGTCTTTGCCCCTTAAAGTCCGTATTAAAATATGCAAAACAAAACCAATCACAAAACTTTGCAAGAAGATTTTTTTTTGAGCGGCAATATTTTGCAAAGAATCCTGCAGAAAAGAGATTTTATTAGATTTGAGAGGAGAGAGAAAGAGGTTAGAATCTTACCAGAGAAGATTGAAGTCCTAGATCTCCTAACTGGCCGCGCTTCCGCCGCCGATGGGTACTTCCGGCAACGGATCCGCCGCAAGGAAGATGGTTCAGGTGATGATTTTTGCTACGTGGCCTTCTGTACTCCTCTGGATCTCAATGAATGTATCTGTCTCCTGTTTCCTCAAGTCTGTGACTCCAGATCTCCTTGCAAAATTCATACACAAATCGTTAAATATGTAATTTGCAGTTTTGTTTTAATTATGATATGGATCGTATAAGAATTCAACACAAATAGTAAGAATAAAAAATTCCGCACGTATCCCCAGCAACGGCACCATTTGATTGATATGAAAAAGTGTTTGTAGATTAACCGCAATCAGAACGGTGTTACGCGTAGCTAGACCGAGGTGAGTACGGGTCGTCCTTAGGGAAATGTGGAACCTTTCAATCTTACTTTAGATGTGTTAAGAAAAGGGAAGAATAAAGAATGGTTGTAGGATCTAGATCTAAGTTAAACACGGATGCAAAATATAGATCTAGACTAACTACGGATGTAAGTTTATATAAGAAGAGGGCTTGTAGGGTTGATTAGTGTAGGGTTCCTAGGCACTCTCAAGAGGTCTCACAAGGCATCAACCATGCCAATTTCAAAATTTACGGTGCCGAGAAACTCTAATACGGATCGTTAACTAGAATTCTAGGCGAAAAAGCAACTAGTTAACTACTTTAACTAAGAGTACGGAAATACAACCTTTGTAGATCCGGTCCTCCACCTCCACGGCTCCGTGATGAAGTCCTCTCCGCTGTCCAAATCAAATCCCGGGCTCTAGCGTCGGCTTCATCGGAGAAAGAGCGGGCTAGGTCATCGACGACGTGCCGAAGATGATCTACGTCGAGGCATCACTAGATCAAGCTCCACCTTCATCAAGCCTTGAAAACTTGTGAAGGAAACACACTCTACTACTTGGCAAGAGGTAGAGGATGAAGAAATAGGAAGTGGGTTCACTTTAGAATTGGATTTCTCACTCATTTTCATCAATCACCATTGATGAAGTGAAGCTTGCTTCATTGAAGATGAAGAAGAAGAAGAAAGAAGATGATAAGTATTATGATAAGAATAAGAATAGAAAAGAAAATCAATTCTTATCATAATAGTAACCATGGTAAAGTGTAGAGAGCTAACTATAGTTCAATGAATGGTTAGGGTTAATGAGATGAAGACAAAAGGTTTCTTTGGTCAAAGCTTCATGAAGCTTCAACAAGCTTCATGAAGAAAAGCAACCTTTTGTTTTCTTTATCTCTTATCTTTTTAATACAAATTAAAAGATAAAAGAATTAATAAATATATCAAAACCCTAACCATTTACTTAACTAAGGTTTAACTCTTTACACAAACCGTAGCTATCATATATCATCAAACATGATACAATCAAGTGCACAAAAATATATCACATATACAATGTGCACAGGCGAGTGAGAAAATCCATCTTAAGTAAACCGATACTAGTTAATGCAGAGTAATATATCAAATATATAATTATACATTAAATCATTAAATCAACACTTGATTTAAGGATCCGGTCATATCGCATATAACCGACTAGTATCCTATGTATCGGCTTATCGAATCAACCCTTGATTCGATATCTAGGTTATATCGCATATAACCATTCGATACATTCATCGTGAGAATAGAATACGGTATCACATACACGCATTATTCTCGGTCCCGCACATATCTCATATGCGCTCCTATTTCGTTTCGCTTGAGCCAGGAAACCTCTGTGTAGGACTCTAAAGACTCGTCAATACGCCGGCAGCAGGTGATGATCATATCAAACACCCACAAGCCGCAAGCGGTCTGCTAAACGTAATGGCCACCCGGGTATTGAGCGATCAGAATATCGACGAGCAAGCCCGCTCACACTCCAGTGAATCTAACCAGTAACACTACCGTATAGTCCGGTCTGATCGTCTGATATGTCGCATATCTCGCCTAGGGGTGGTAAACGTCAGACCCCAATAGCTCGATAAGTCGTGTCGATATGAGGTCTATAACAATTCGAGAAACTACTGGTAACACTTACCAGTAAATCTCAGCAACCCTGGCCAGGGATTTCCGGTTATAGCCAATCGAACACGGCGCAACATCAACTCCCTATACCGGGAGAGACGAATCCCCTCCTATCGCTCATTGCCTCCATGTGATTCGGGACTGTACCCAAAAACCACCGTTTTGCACGCCCTCTTGGACGTGGTAAGATGGAAATCAAAGCACAGTGGGAACCACACAAGACTCTATGACGATCTCGGGTCAACAGACTACTCTGTACCAGTGTCACCAGAGAACTGCCATCTGACGTAAGGTATAATACCATCTGGGAGTTCTCGGCGAGTCCGTCCAGTGTACCCAGTCTCCACTGAGCACCCGTATATCATCTCTGATGTCAAACACCAATGGATATGGGATCATCCATCGCCCATCTGTATGGGTCGAGAAGTTATACGCTAGTCTACTCTGGTATATCGATGCCCCGTCTTGATATACCCACGACTAGGGACTTTGAAGGATGTACTTATGGACTACCATGTCCCCACTAGTATGATCCGCATCATAGTCCAGGTAGTCAAGTACACATCCTAAGGGCTTTACCAGCATGTAATAGAGAGACAATCAGTATACACGTTAAGGTAAAGAGTAACCAGATAGCATACTATCATGTCGAGCGAGAAAGTCCTCCCTATATATGTCCAAGCATCCACTACAACATGCATCCAATGTACAGTAATGGCCTCTAGGGCATACATATAACTAACAATCTCCCACTTGCACTAGGGCCATCTGTAGCAGTGGTTGCAGTATCTCATACTCAACCATCCCATAAAAATCTCTCTCTGGGAATAGGCCTTCGTGAGTGGATCCGCCGTGTTGTCCTCTGAGTCTACTCTCCTAACCTCGATCCCCTGGAGATCAACCATCTCCATAATCAGGTGATACTGCCTTAGAATATGTCTGGATCACTGATGGGACCGGCGTTCCTTGGCATAAGCCACAAGTCCATTGTCACACAATGGGAGGAACATAGTTCATCTCATGAACCATTATACACCCAAACAGCCTCTTTGGTAACATCTTAAGTAGCGATGTATCCTGCATTTATCGTCTAGTATGCCACGGTATCTAGCTTGGAACTCTTCCAACATACCGTCCCTTTGCTTAGGGTAAAGACAATGCCTGTGACTGACATTCAGTCATCTTTATCACCCTGGAACCCTTCCAGTGATTCTCCCCAGGATCGATTGATACCATCTCACTACAACTAGTGAGTATCCTAACATTCATTTAGATCTATCTCATAGATCCAAAACCCAGGATTTAGTAGGTATCACTTTGATCCTATGTGGAGAATCATTGTGATAAGCGGAGATTGATCGAGCGTAGCATAAGAAACTCCTTTCTTATCAAGAGTATGTCATCCACGTACTCTACGAGGATCAGCACCATACTCCTTACTACCTTTTTGTTTATACAAGGTTCATCTACCATTTTGATGATGTCAAACTCTTTGACTAATCCATCAAAACAGATGTTCCAACTCCGCGATGCCTGCTTTATTACATAAAACATCTTGCACACGTTTCCGCTGCTCCCACTGTCTACGAAGCCCTCTGGCTGTGTACTTATAGGCGCACTCTTCTAAAACATCATTTAGAAAAGCAGTCATGACACCCAACCACCAGATATCGTAGTCATGGTATGTAGCCGTGACAAGTAGGATCTGGATGGACTTAAGCATAGCTACTTGAAAAGGTTTCATCATTATCCACACCTGGTCAATTATGCAAACTTTTAACAAGTCTAGCTTTGAAAGTCTCAACTTTTCCATCTACACCAAGTAATCTTCTCAAGATATACTTGCTCCTGATGGGGATTTAACCCTTCAGATATAGCAACCAAAGTCCATACTTTGTTGGTGTATAAGGATTCCATCTCAGATCGCTAAGCATCCAGCCATTCTTACAGAGTCCAACTCTTGATAGCCAGCTCGAAACTAGTTGGGTCATCATCTCATGATGCAATCCTCGCTCCCACTGTCATAGAGAAACCGAAGTATCTCTCAGGTGGGTGAGGAACCCTACTAGATCGGCGGAGAGGCTGAGATTCGTTGGAAACTATTGAACCCTCTGGTTCTACCAAATCATTAGCTGCATTTTGTATAGCTGGAACATTTCCAGTTCTACATAACAGACCTTTCCTCGAGCTTGTCCGGATTTTGCTTTTAGACATAGGCCGGACAACCCCAAATCTTAACTAACTTAAGATATGGGCTCTTCCCTTTTCATATCACATATGAAGTGGTAGGCAACTGATTTGATCAGAACCCTATTCAATAGGTATGCAGCTTCTCAAGTGCATAACTCCCAAAAGGGAAATAGGTAACTCAGTAGTACTCATCATAGAGCACACCTTATCATATAGGGTGTGATTGCTCCGCCCCGATATACCATCGTGCTATGGTGTATACGGAGGAGTAATGCTGAGAGAGAATCTCATTCTCCTTTAGAATAGTCCAGGAATTCCATGCTCAAGTATTCTCCTCCTTGATCACATCAAAGGACATAATACTTATACCCGTATTGGTTCTCTACTTCTAACTTATATTCTGTGAATGTCTCAAAAGGTTCGGACTTGTGTTTCAACAGGAACATAGGTCTGAATCTCGAAAGATTATCAGAGAATGTAACGAAGTACAAAGAACCGGTCTTGGCATGTGTAGACAGGGGACCTTACATATATCATCATGTATCATCCCAAGAGTTTACCAACTCTTTCTCTGTTTCCAATAAACAGAGCTGGTGTCATTATATCTTTGTGACATGACTGGCAAGTTTCATAAGATGTAAATTCAAACAGATTTAAATATGCATCTTAATGTAACTTCAGCTAGTCGGGTCGCATTGATATGACCTAGTCTACAATGCCTCAAGAAGGATTCGTTCATTTCTGAACTCTTCCTCTTGTGTGTGTTCTGTATACTAAGAACTGTAGTTTGATTTAGAACATCAATGCTTTTAGATAACGTGCCTGAACCGATCAACTTTTGATATAGGAAATGTTCAAAACATTATCCAATAATACAAAATTATATCCTTTCTTTACTAATAAAGAGACTGATATGATTTTGTATATCAGGTTCGGTATCTAATAACATTCGTTCAGAATCAATGTACTGGTCATACAGGGTGACAGTGACCAACAGACTTGGCTGCAACACTTGCCCCGTTTTCTGCCTCATGAAACTTATCACCCGTTCTCAGTTCTCTACCATGCTGTAGCCCTATGTAACAGATTACATATCTGGGATCCTGATCTGGTATCACATACCCAGGACGTAGAAGATACAGAGAAACAGTTCTGTGTAACGAACACACCCGAAGATGATGCATCAGCATGCACTCTCTTCGTTTGGGCGGCACGGGAATTCTGGTAATCCCCTATTTCCTGCTCGGTCTTATAACAATTATAAGGTGGAGCGGGACCAACGTTCCCCAGCTCAGTATAACAAGCGGGTTCGGTCAATGTTCCGTATTATTATCTTGATTAAGGCGTGATATGGTCGCTATCAGGAGAGAGAGAGAGAAGAAAACACTCAGCGTGCGCTCTTGCAAGAATAGATTGGTTATTATTTTATCTAATCAGGATGGCTCCCACTGCTTTTTATCAAATCTTCCTTCAAACCCTAAAAGGACAGACTAGCCGGGATTAATTACACACTACAAGTTCGCCAATCTTTCAGCCAGGCCAGTGTCGGTACTTTGAGGGAGGTCCCCCGTGCTTTCGCACGAACCTAATTAATGTAAACCTCGTTTTCCCAGAGGCGTAACCCCGTTGACACCTTTCTAGACACCTACTTGATCGGCTAATTGTAATGTGTAAAACTCTCCCAGGAGTAACTCTTACTCGCAGCGGGTATCGGGATCCAACTATCTCATAGAAGGTATGCAATCTCATTGCAAATTTCAACACTTGAAATTCCCGATCATTTTGCCCCTAACCTCCTATGACCTTGACAAAGGCCAACAAGCCATAGGATGCTAGTGAAGTTCAACCCGTCATTTCCTGGTTGAATTAAACCCACCCGCACGGCCCTTGACAAAGGCCAACAAGGTCGCACGACTACCCTAATCCAATCTGCATCATATGCATAAGCAGATAAGCACCAGTTAGCTACCGCACACTGCGCCTTGACAAAGGCCAACAAATGCAGCACGAATACTAACTACTACTTATCTGAAATGACGGAGGGCTACGACAGGTTTTTCTGAAAACCTATTGCGTAATGAACTTGATATCGTTGTAGAATCAAATGATTTTAAAAATGGAGTGTTTTTGAGGCGTTTCTAGTTTTGCTAAAGGAGTCACTCCCGGTGAAGGGATCGTCGGTCCTTTCCTCGTCGAATGAGGTGCAGGATATATCATAAATATCACTGTGCAAAGCAAAAACTCTTAAAAGCAGTCAAAAGACAAACCGAGTGTGTAGCATCTGCCAGTTATTGCTAAAGGAGTCACTCCCGGTGAAGGGATCTCGGTCCTTTCCTTATCGAATAAGGTGCAGGATATATCACATATACCTCTGTGCAAAGCAAGAACTGTAGCTACCTGTTTTATTTTGAAATTCGATTCTACAACATCTTAGGTTTCTTTTATTTCATTAATCACATTAATGAAGTCCCATCATTTAATTACCTAAACATCACAGATAGATATGACGTACACTTATGCCATCCGCATTCGCCTCGATGTCCCCTCGTGCACCGTTAGGTTAGGTAACTAACGGCAGAGCGGGGCAGGGCTAGCGCGGGTGTAAAACATAAGTAACGTCTATATAATATATCATATATAGTATATACAGTATCTATCACAGAACATCACATGATCACATCACAGATATCGCAGCAGAAGAAACATATGAAATATTGGATATACTAGGACGTCCGTGTTTTCAATACGAGCCAGTATAAAACACGGATTCCACGGTCGTGATGAATAGACAAACCTACACCCCAAGACCCCTACGAGAGCGGCAAGCAACCCTACCAATTCTAGGGTTAGGAGACCCGGACTCGACTCCTCGAGTTGGTCTCCTACTGGACTCCAGAAACCGGTTACTTATGCTCCCCTCCTTGGGTCTATCCTAATGCGGAAAAGTAAATAATATACAAACGGTGACATCTTCCGCAACCTGGAAGTGCCCCAATAAAAGAATATTACATACAAGTTTTAACATGAATGAAAATGAAAAACACTCATCTCACATAAAAAACCCCGGCTATTCAAACACGACGATCCAATATAACATATCCAGCAACACATAACATCACATGTCATCAACGTAAGTAAATATGCGCATCCTAATTGTCGTTGACATATAGCAACGAAACCGGCGATATCACATGTTACACTTACGGTCACAGAAAAGAAAGTGTAAAACTACAACAGTTGGAATCCACAATCTGCATAGACATCGCATGCCTAAACAAATGAATACCTTAGACATCACATGCCTAACAATTATAAACCCCGCATTTTAGTCTCAGAATCGAAAACACTTTTCAATATCAAGTCGGGCAATTCAACAGGATTCCCGACAATTTTGATCGAATGCTCGTCGCAAACTTCAGTAGACGGCCGCACCCCCGACGCCGTCGACAAAGTGCACCAAGGTGGAACACCGCTGCCGCGAGCACCCGAACGGATGCTTTCGGCGACGGGGTTCTCCTACAGTCACTTGGTCGGGGCTATGGAGTGAGGCTGTCTATTAAGTTTACCCGGCGAGTATCCGCGTACGCTACGTGATTGCGAAGGACTTTTGATCACATCAAAATTCCGTGGCAACCGATCAAGTGAGACTAAACTGCTATGTTTATAACATTCATTCAGTTATCTCATAACTTCTTGTGAATTCCAATTATTGTATCACATTCCGAATAAGATAGAAAATGTTAAACTTTCCGATCGAACAATCGAACACCCAAGTTTTCCCGATACAGATCAACACATGAAATAAGTTTAAAAAACATTCAGTTCGTGCCTCAGTACCAACGGTCCAGCCGTAGAAGGGTCAAGCCAACGCCTCACATGTGGCACGCCGTACTGCCCCAAACCCGAAGGTTCAAAGGGCAGTTCAAGACGGTCACATAATCGAGTTAAGGTTTGTTGTCTTCTAGAGGGACCATCGCGTTACTTGCACTACTTAGAACGTCTTTAAACCACGGAAAAATCCAACACTTGGAAATTTTCCGACAGGGGAAAAAGTGGGTATTTATATCCGGTCGAACTTTTTAACATATTCTAAAATTATCCGGAAAGCCACACAGACAAAATTTGATAATCCGATCGAACATTCGAATCCCCAAAACAACCCCAGAAAATTCAACTCTTGAATAAATTTTAAAAATACCCAGAGAACTCTGCACTATTATATAGGAATTACAGTACAAAATGTTAGGGCCGACGTCACAATTTTGCCGCGGAACCGCAGCATAATCTAGGATTATGCCGCGGTTCCGCCGCCGATAGCACTGTTCATGAAATAAATTTTGCGCCGTAATTCTTATAATTCCCTGCTGAGTTTTCTGCATATTTTTAATTTGGAAAAAACCCGGTTTTTTAAAAATGTACAGAGAGCCGTTTTGGAAATGGGTTTCGGGTTCGTTCGGATTTCAAACGTCGTCTGGACTTCGCCTAAGGCTCTAGCTAGGCTCTGATACCACTGTAGGGTTCCTAGGCACTCTCAAGAGGTCTCACAAGGCATCAACCATGCCAATTTCAAAATTTACGGTGCCGAGAAACTCTAATACGGATCGTTAACTAGAATTCTAGGCGAAAAAAGCAACTAGTTAACTACTTTAACTAAGAGTACGGAAATACAACCTTTGTAGATCCGGTCCTCTACCTCCACGGCTCCGTGATGAAGTCCTCTCCGCTGTCCAAATCAAATCCCGGGCTCTAGCGTCGGCTTCATCGGAGAAAGAGCGGGCTAGGTCATCGACGACGTGCCGAAGATGATCTACGTCGAGGCATCACTAGATCAAGCTCCACCTTCATCAAGCCTTGAAAACTTGTGAAGGAAACACACTCTACTACTTGGCAAGAGGTAGAGGATGAAGAAATAGGAAGTGGGTTCACTTTAGAATTGGATTTCTCACTCATTTTCATCAATCACCATTGATGAAGTGAAGCTTGCTTCATTGAAGATGAAGAAGAAGAAGAAAGAAGATGATAAGTATTATGATAAGAATAAGAATAGAAAAGAAAATCAATTCTTATCATAATAGTAACCATGGTAAAGTGTAGAGAGCTAACTATAGTTCAATGAATGGTTAGGGTTAATGAGATGAAGACAAAAGGTTTCTTTGGTCAAAGCTTCATGAAGCTTCAACAAGCTTCATGAAGAAAAGCAACCTTTTGTTTTCTTTATCTCTTATCTTTTTAATACAAATTAAAAGATAAAAGAATTAATAAATATATCAAAACCCTAACCATTTACTTAACTAAGGTTTAACTCTTTACACAAACCGTAGCTATCATATATCATCAAACATGATACAATCAAGTGCACAAAAATATATCACATATACAATGTGCACAGGCGAGTGAGAAAATCCATCTTAAGTAAACCGATACTAGTTAATGCAGAGTAATATATCAAATATATAATTATACATTAAATCATTAAATCAACACTTGATTTAAGGATCCGGTCATATCGCATATAACCGACTAGTATCCTATGTATCGGCTTATCGAATCAACCCTTGATTCGATATCTAGGTTATATCGCATATAACCATTCGATACATTCATCGCGAGAATAGAATACGGTATCACATACACGCATTATTCTCGGTCCCGCACATATCTCATATGCGCTCCTATTTCGTTTCGCTTGAGCCAGGAAACCTCTGTGTAGGACTCTAAAGACTCGTCAATACGCCGGCAGCAGGTGATGATCATATCAAACACCCACAAGCCGCAAGCGGTCTGCTAAACGTAACGGCCACCCGGGTATTGAGCGATCAGAATATCGACGAGCAAGCCCGCTCACACTCCAGTGAATCCAACCAGTAACACTACCGTACAGTCCGGTCTGATCGTCTGATATGTCGCATATCTCGCCTAGGGGTGGTAAACGTCAGACCCCAATAGCTCGATAAGTCGTGTCGATATGAGGTCTATAACAATTTGAGAAACTACTGGTAACACTTACCAGTAAATCTCAGCAACCCTGGCCAGGGATTTCCGGTTATAGCCAATCGAACACGACGCAACATCAACTCCCTATACCGGGAGAGACGAATCCCCTCCTATCGCTCATTGCCTCCATGTGATTCGGGACTGTACCCAAAAACCACCGTTTTGCACGCCCTCTTGGACGTGGTAAGATGGAAATCAAAGCACAGTGGGAACCACACAAGACTCTATGACGATCTCGGGTCAACAGACTACTCTGTAACAGTGTCACCAGAGAACTGCCATCTGACGTAAGGTATAATACCATCTGGGAGTTCTCGGCGAGTCCGTCCAGTGTACCCAGTCTCCACTGAGCACCCGTATATCATCTCTGATGTCAAACACCAATGGATATGGGATCATCCATCGCCCATCTGTATGGGTCGAGAAGTTATACGCTAGTCTACTCTGGTATATCGATGCCCCGTCTTGATATACCCACGACTAGGGACTTTGAAGGATGTACTTATGGACTACCATGTCCCCACTAGTATGATCCGCATCATAGTCCAGGTAGTCAAGTACACATCCTAAGGGCTTTACCAGCATGTAATAGAGAGACAATCAGTATACACGTTAAGGTAAAGAGTAACCAGATAGCATACTATCATGTCGAGCGAGAAAGTCCTCCCCATATATGTCCAAGCATCCACTACAACATGCATCCAATGTACAGTAATGGCCTCTAGGGCATACATATAACTAACAATTAGGATTTAGCAGTTATGGATGATTAATTAAAGATTACTCTTTCTATCCTTTAATAGATTTAAAACTAGAACGACAGTGATGCATGTAGATTAGGGTTTCTGGAGGGAAAAGGAATCTCACTCTTAACCCCTATCTTGACACATATCTAGCCTTTACCAAATCAATCATTAATCTAATCCCTAATCGCGGTCGAGACTAGCAATGAATTGGTAGCGCGCACGATTAGGATGTCAATGATTCTTTTCGTAAAGTTTATAAACTTTATAGGACGTAGAAAGAGTTTAAGGATCTTCATCATCCATTAACCTACCATAATCCTACGAACCCTAACATGCGGAGAATTACTCGCGCATGTTGGGAGAAGAAGAGATAGAGAGAGAAATCATATTAAAACTACAAAGAAATAGAATAAGAAAAAGAACAACCTTTATTAATCAACAAAACTCATTACACTTTGTTTCCTTAGAAAATGATTACAAATACTAGTTTGCTTCTCGATCTCTTCTAAGGAGGTAGATGAACCGTTGATGATCAGTCTGGATGCGTGAGCCGTCTTGGACTTCATGATCGCGTCGACTTGATGATTTTTCCAAGAGACTCTCGGTCTTTATTTATAGTCCCAAAGCCAGAAACTTAGCTTCCTAATTTGGAAGCAAGTAGTTATGATCCTAACAACAAAATTACAGCTCTCAACTCCTCTGGCATGCGGCGGATCCGCGACCAATTGGGGGGTTTGGCCGCGGATCCGTGGCCAAAAAGTGGGATCGTTTGATTTGGTCTCTGGCCTTGCATCTTCATGACACATGGTGATCATTGGAATCTTTGGAAACTGGAAATCCTTTCTTCGTTTCTGCCAGATTTGATTTCTTAGCTTGCTTTCTTAATTAAGCACGTTTGCACTTAACAACTTTGATTCCCTTGATTTTTAGCCCTGAAAAATTCTGCACAATCTCAACAAATAATATTAGTGGAGTTTTGTTTTATTGAGATATTAATTTCAACATTAAGATTTGGTCAATGATATTTTTGCATACATTTTCCTACCAAATGTTAATTATAATACACAAACACATGAAAATAGTATTTTTACAGATAAACCCTCATATGTATCATATATTATAATAAACACCTTTTCTAATATAGAAATAGTAGAAAAAATGTAATAACAAATGTGTAGTTTTATCAACTGAACAAAGATTGGAAATGACTTCAATCTTAGCTTTATCAATCTCAATACCATTTTGCGAGATGATATGTCCTAAGACAATACCTTCTCGTACCATAAAGTGGCATTTCTCCCAATTTAAAGTGAGGTTCTTATCCCTACAACGGGTAAGAACTGCGTCTAAGTGTAGCAAACACTCATCAAAGGAGTCACCGAAAATGGAGAAATCATCCATAAAAATCTCCAAGAATTTTTCCACCATGTCTGAAAAGATACCCATCATACACCGCTGGAAAGTAGCGGGTGCGTTGCATAACCCAAAGGGCATGCGACAGTAAGCAAATGTACCAAAAGGACAAGTAAATGTGGTCTTGTCTTAGTCCTTTTCGGCAATGGGAACATGATTATAGCCGAAGTAGCCATCCAAAAAGCAGTAAATTCATGCTCAGCCAATCGTTCTAGCATTTGGTCAATAAAAGGTAACGGAAAGTGGTCTTTCCGTGTCGCGGCGTTGAGTTTTCTATAATCGATGCATACTCGCCATCCAGTTTGGGTGCGAGTAGGTATTAACTCATTCGCCTCATTAGTTATGACCGTTATGCCCGATTTCTTTGGGATAACATGAATGGGGCTAACCCATTGGCTATCAGAGATAGGGTAAATGATACCACTATCAAGACATTTTACAATCTCCCTTTTAACAGCCTCCTTCATTATGTGGTTTAGGCGTCTCTGTGGATCCCTTGCTGGCTTGGCATCATCCATCATATGTATATGATGTTCAACTATTAGGGGACTAATCCCCTTGATGTCCGCCATAGTCCAGCCAAAAGCTTGCCGATTATTTTGTAAGACCGATAAAAGGGTTGTCTCTTGCTCGAGAGCTAGAGATGCTGATATGATAACAGGAAGGGTCTCATTCTCACCTAAGTAGGCGTATTTAAGGTAAGACGGCAATATCTTGAGTTTGAGTTTTGGAGGTGAAACAATTGAAGGTAAAATTGGTGAAACTGTCTCGAACTCGAAGGATTCCAACAATGGTTCGAAGCGAGTGTATGCAACTGAGTCGGATGGTTCAGCTAACTCATCCGAAAATTCAAAGGACTCAAACTCAGGTGGTGTGTCTTAAAAATCTTCCAAAAAAATGAAACACTCGTAATCGTTATCGGGTGTGAAAGCTGTGTCAGATTCAAGGAGGAACGCACTAGTGGCGTCAAAACTGCTGTGATCGAACAGAAATTTTTCGAGCTCATAGTCCTCCTGCGTGATCTTTTGGATCGAGCAAACATCAAGTATATTAGCATTAGGCTTGGAGGGCTGATTCCCCAACTTAAAAATGTTGAGTTAAATTGTCATATTTCCAAAAGATAGGTTCATCGAACCATTTCGACAATTGATCACCGCATTAGAAGTCGCAAGGAATGGTCGACCGAGTATCACCGGAATTTGACTCTGGAGGTTAGCTACAGGTTGTGTGTCCATAATAATGAAATCAACGGGGAAAATGAAGTCCCCTACTTTGATCAACACATCCTCTAACTCACCCCTAGGATGGGTGATGGATCGGTCGGCCATTTGGAGAGTACAATATGTGGATTGAAGCTCTCCAACGCCTAATTGTTCATATACTGAATAGGGAATCAAATTAACACTGGCACCAAGATCTAAAAGTACGCGATTGATGTTCTTATCCCCAATTGTTATTGAAATTGTAGGACAGCCAGGGTCCTTATGTTTTTGGGGTAAAGGTTGGGTAAGGGCATCACTTACCGCACTAGCTAAGAAAACTTTCTTAGGTACCTGTGATTTCCTCTTCTTGGTGCATAAGCCCTTTAAGATTTTAGCGTAAGAAGGGACTTGTTGGATTGCATCCAAGAGAGGTATGTTAATGCTAACATGTTTGAACAACTCCACAATTTTCTCCATTTGTGGAGTAGGTTTATTGGATCTCATCCTGTTTGGAAATGGAACATTTTGAAAATTTGTTGAGTCTAATATTTGTGGAGTAGATTGCGGAGTTGGAACGGATCCCAGTGTTGGTGTTTTCGTGGAGTGAGATGTGGGTCCGTTCGAATTAGAAGAAGTAGAGCCTTGTGAAGAATGAAGAACAGGCTCTGAAGAAAATGAAGAAGAAGAAGAAGAAGCAGCGGCCGGGGTGTCATTATCGCCAACATTGTTGTGCAATACCTTTCCAGATCTCAATGTAGTCACGGCACTCACATTATGATTTTGTTGTTCATGAGCAACATATGTATTTTGTGTGTGACCGGGATTTGGAAGTGGTTGAGATGGAAGTTTACCCTTTTCTCGCTCGCTTAACGCAGCATTCAATTGTGCAATTTGGGCTTCAATTGTTTTGATGTTCTTATCATGTGAAGCAGTATGTTGCACCAAAGACTGAGTGGACAATTGGATGCTGGCTGAGGATTGTGTAGATTGTTTTAAAAATGCATCCAAACTTCGTTCTAGCGAGGAAACCTTATCGTTATTCGGCTGAACAAAATTGTTTTAAGGATAAGAGTTGTTCGGTACAAAATTGTTCATTTGGTTTTGGTATGGTTGGGGTTGGAAATGTTGCTGATATTGAGTTTGTTGAGAGGCTTGTTTTTGTGGAGGAGGCCTCTGAAAGTTGTTATTGCCTTGGAATTGTTGTTGATTTTGATTCCAAGCAAAATTTGGGTGGCTCCTCCAACCAGGATTATAAGTTAAAGAGTATGGATCATTTCTTTGTCTTTGTTGAAAGGAAGCATTGACTTGATCTTGTCCTTGAACAGGTGGGTTGTAAGGACACTCTTTGGTTAGATGAGACGGATCCGAACAGAAAGCGCAAACAGTGCATGGGGGTAAAGCTGGGGCAGGAGAAGGCGATGAGAATTTGCTCTCAATTGCTTCAAGTTTTTTCGTGAGTGCAGCCATTTCGGCCTTCATTGCAATCGATATATCAAGTTGATGTATGCCTGTCCTGGACTGACATGATGAAGTAGATGAAGTGGTCTTAATGCATTCCCACTGAAGTGTTTGTTCAGCAAGATCATCGAGAAATTGCCAAGCTTCCTCGCTTGATTTTGTAAGAAAGTAACCTTGACAAATGGTTTCCAACAACTGCTTAGTTGCTGGGTTCAGTCCTTCGTATAAAGTTTGGCAAAGTTGCCAATTCTCGATACCGTGGTGATGTAGGGTTCCTAGGCACACTAATCAGGTCTCACAAGGCATCAACCATGCCCGTTTCAAATTTTACGGTGCCGAGAAACCCTAGACTACGGATCGTTGGCTAGAAGTTTAGGCGACAAATGCAACTAGTTAACAACTTAACTACAAGTGAACGGAAATACAACCTTTGTAGATCCGGTTCTCCACCTCCATAGCTCCGCGATGAAGTCCCCTCGCTGTAGAAATCGAATCTTGGACTCTAGTATCGGCTTCATCGGAGAATGGACGGGCTAGGTCATCGACTACACTGCCGAAGATGATCTACGTCGAGGCATCATAAGATCAAGCTCCACCTTCACCAAGCCATGAAAACTTATGAAGGAAACACCCTATACTACTTGGCAAGAGGTACAGGATGAAGAAATAGGAAGTGGGTTCACTTTAGAATTGGATTTCTCACTCATTTCATCAAGTCACCATTAATGAAGTCTAGGTTTTCTTCTTGAAGAAGAAGAAGAAGAAGATGATAATGTTATGATAAGAATAATAAAATAGAAAAGAAAATGAATTCTTAACATAATTTTAACCATGGTAAAGTGTAGAGAATTAACTTGAGTTAGGTTGAATGGTTAGGGTTAGAGAAGAAGACAAGAATGCTTGCTTTGGTCAAAGTTGCATGAAGCTTGAAGAAGCTTCTAAGAAAGCAACCATTTGTTTTCTTTTCTCATTCTTTTCATCCAAAAATAAATAGATAAATGAATGAATAAATAAATAAAACCCTAACCATTTACTTAACCAAGGTTTAATTCTTTACATAAACCCTAGCAATCTTGCATCATCAAACATGATACAAACTTGTGCAGAAAAATATATCACATATACAATGTGCACAAACAAGTGAGAAAAATCCATTTAAAGTGAACCGATACTAGTTAATGCAAAGTAATATATCAAATATATAATTATGCATTAAATCATTAAATCAACACTTGATTTAATGATCCGGTCATATTGCATATAACCGACTAATATCAACTGTAACAACTTATCGAATCAACACTTGATCTGATAACCCGGCTATATCGCATATAACCGATGAATGTCACAAATCGAGAGAATCGAATACAGTATCACATACTGGTATCATTCTCGGTCCCGCACATATCTCATATGCGCTCCTATTTCGTTTTGCTTGAGCCAGGAAACCTCTGTGTAGGACTCTAAAGACTCGTCAATACGCCGGCAGCAGGTGATGATCATATCAAACACCCACAAGCCGCAAGCGGTCTGCTAAACGTAACGGCCACCCGGGTATTGAGCGATCAGAAGATCAACGAGCAAGCCCGCTCATACTCCTGTAAATCCAACCAGTAACACTTACCGTACAGTCCGGTCTGATCGTCTGATATGTCGCATATCTTGCCTAGGGGTGGTAAACGTCAGACCCCAATAGCTCGATAAGTCGTGTCGATATGAGGTCTATAACTATTCGAGAAACTACTGGTAACACTTACCAGTAAATCTCAGCAACCCTGGCCAGGGATTTCCGGTTATAGCCAATCGAACACAGCGCAACATCAACTCCCTATACCGGGAGAGACGAATCCCCTCCTATCGCTCATTGCCTCCATGTGATTCGGGACTGTACCCAAAAGCCACCGTTTTGCATGCCCTCTTGGACGTGGTAAGGTGGAAATCAAAGCATAGTGGGAACCACACAAGACTCTATGACGATCTCGGGTCAACAGACTACTCTTTACCAGTGTCACCAGAGAACTGCCATCTGACGTAAGGTATAATACCATCTGGGAGTTCTCGGCGAGTCCGTCCAGTGTACCCAGTCTCCACTGAGCACCCGTATATCATCTCCGATGTCAAACACCAATGGATATGGGATCATCCATCGCCCATCTGTATGGGTCGAGAAGGTATACGCTAGTTTACTCAGGTATATCGATGCCCCGTCTCGATACACCCACGACTAGGGACCTTGAAGGATGTACTTATGGACTACCATGTCCCCACTAGTATGATCCGCATCATAGTCCAGGTAGTCAAGTACACATCCAAAGGGCTTTACCAACATGTAACAGAGGGACAATCAGTGTACACGTTATGGTAAAGAGCAACCAGATAGCATACTATCATGTCGAGCAAGAAAGTCCTCCCTATATATGTCCAAGCATCCACTACAATATACATCCTATGTATAGTAATGGCCTCTAGGGCATACATATAACTAACAATCTCCCACTTGCACTAGGGCCATCTGATAGCAGTGGTTGCAGTATCTCATACTCAACCATCCCATAAAAGTCTCTCTCTGGGAAAAGGCCGTCGTGAGTGGATCCGCCGTGTTGTCCTCTGAGTCTACTCCCCTAACCTCGATCCCCTGGAGATCAACCATCTCCATGATCAGGTAATACTGCCTTAGAATATGTCTAGATCACTGATGGGACGGACGTTCCTTGGCATAAGCCACAACTCCATTGTCACACAATGGGAGGAACTCAGTTCATCTCATGAACAAATATACACCCAGACAGCCTCTTTGGTAGCATCTTGAGTAGCGATGTATCCAGCCTTAATCGTCTAGTATGCCACGGTATCTTTCTTGGAACTCTTCCAACATACCGTCCCTTTACTGAGGGTAAAGACAATGCCTGTGACTGACATTCAGTCGTCCTTATCACTCTGGAACCCTTCCAGTGATTCTCCCCAGGATCGATTGATACCATCTCACTACAACTAGTGAGAATCCTAACATCCAATTAGATCTATCTCATAGATCCGAAACCCAGGATTTAGGAGGTATCACTTTGATCCTATGTGGAGAATCCTTATGATAGGCGGAGATTGACTGAGCGTAGCATAGGAAACTCCTTCCCTATCAAGAGTATGTCATCCACGTACTCTACGAGGATCATCACCATACTCCCTACTACCTTTTTGTATATACAAGGTTCATCTACCATTTTGATGATGTCAAACTGTTTGACTACTACATAAAAACAGATGTTCCAACTCCGCGATACCTGCTTTATCTTATAAAGCATCTTGTGCACGTTTCCGCTGCTCCCACTGTCTACGAAGCCCTCTGACTGTGTACTTATAGACCCTCTCTTCTAAAACATCATTTAGAAAAGCTGTCATGACACCCAACCACCAGATATCGTAGTCATGGTGTGTAGCCGTGGCAAGTAGGATCTGGATGGACTTAAGCATAGCCACTTGAAAAGGTTTCATCATAATCCACGCCTGGTCGATGACGAAAAGCTTTAACAAGTCTAGTTTTGAAAGTCTCAACTTTTCCATCTACACCAAGTAATCTTCTCAAGATATACTTGCTCCTGATGGGGATTTGACCCTTCAGATATAGCAACCAAAGTCCATACTTTGTTGGTGTACATGGATTCCATCTCAGATCGCTAAGCATCCAGCCATTCTTACAGAGTCTTACTCCTGATGGCCAGCTCGAAACTAGTTGGGTCATCATCTCATGATGCAATCCTCGCTCCCACTGTCATAGAGAAACCGAAGTATCTCTCAGGTGGGTGAGGAACCCTACTAGATCGGCGGAGATGCCGAGGTTCGTTGGTAACTATTGAATCCTTTGGTTTTATCAAATCATCTGCTGTGGTTTGTATAGCTGGAACCTTTCCAGTTCTACATAACAGATCTTGCCTCGAGCTTGTCCGGATTTTGCTTTTCAGACATAGGCTGGACAACCCCAAATCTTAACTAACTTAAGAGATGGGCTCTTCCCTTATCATATCAAATATGAAGTGGTAGGCAACTGATTTGATTTGAACCCTATTCAATAGGTATGCAGCTTCTCAAGTGCATAACTCCCAAAAAGGAAATAGGTAACTCAGTAGTACTCATCATAGAGCACACCTTATCATATAGGGTGTGACTGCTCCACCCCGATATACCATCGTGCTATGGTGTATACGGAGGAGTAATGCTGAGAGAGAATCTCGTTCTCCTTTAGAATAGTCCAAGAATTCCGTGCTCAAGTATTCTCCTCTTCGATCACATCAAAGGACATAATACTTATACCCGTATTTTGGTTCTCTACTTCTAAATCATATTCTGTGAATATCTCAAAAGGTTCGGACTTGTGTTTCAACAGGAACATAGGTCTGAATCTCGAAAGATCATCAGAGGATGTAATGAAGTACAAAGAACCAGTCCTGGCATATGTAGACAGGGGACTTTACATACATCAACATGTATCAATCCCAAGAGTTCACTAACTCTTTCTCTGTTTCCAGTAAACGGAGCTATGGTCATCTTATCTATGTGACATGACTGGCAAGTTTCACAAAATGTAAATTCAAACTGATTTAAATATGCATCTAAAATGTAACTTCAGCCAGTCGGGTCGCATTGATATGACCTAGTCTATAATGCCTCAAGAAGGATTCGTTCATATCTGAACTCTTCCTCTTGTGTGTGTTCCGTATACAAAAGAACTGTAGTTTGATTAAGAACATCAATGCTTTTAGATAACGTGCCTGAACCGATCAACTTTTGATATAGGAAATGTTCAAAACATTATCCAACAATACAAAATTATATCATTTCTTTACTAATAAAGAAACTGATATGATTTTGTATATCAGGTTCGGTATCTAATAACATTCGTTCAGAATCAATGTATTTGTAATACAGGGTGACAGTGACCAACAGACTTGGCTGCAACACTTGCCCCGTTTTCTGCCTCATGAAACTTATCACCCGTTCTCAGTTTTTCTACCTTTTTGTAGCCCTATGTAACAGATTACATATCTGGGATCCTGATCTGGTATCACATACCCAGGACGTAAAGGATACTGAGAAACAGTTCTTTGTAATGAACACACCCGAAGATAATGCATCAGCATGCACTCTCTTCGTTTGGGTGGCACGGGAATTCTGGTAATCCCCAATTTCCTGATCTGTCTTATAACAATTATAAGTTGGAGCGGGACCAACGTTCCCCAGCTCAGTATAACAAGTGGGTTCAGTCAATACTTCCGTATTATTATCTTGATTAAGGCGTGATATGGTCGCTACCTGGAGAGAGAGAGAAGAAAACACTCAGCGTGCGCTCTTGCAAGATCAGATTGGTTATTATTTTTTTTTTATCTAATCAGGATGGCTCACACTGCTTTTTATCAAATCTTCCTTCAAACCCTAAAAGGAAAGACTAGCCGGGATTAATTACACACTATAAGTTCGCCAATCTTTCAGCCAGGCCAGTGTCGGTACTTTGAGGGAGGTCCCCCGTGCTTTCGCACAAACCTAATTAATGTAAACCTCGTTTTCCCAGAGGCGTAACCTCGTTAACACCTTTCTAGACACCTACTTGATCGGCTAATTGTAATGTGTAAAACTCTCCCAGGAGTAACTCTTACTCGCAGCGGGTATCGGGATCTAACTATCTCATAGAAGGTATGCAATCTCATTGCTAATTTCAACACTTGAAATTCCCGATAATTTTGCCCCTAGCGTCCTATGACCTTGACGGAGGCCAAACTACCCATAGTCCGCTAGTCAAGTTCAACCCGTCATTTCCCGATTGAATTAAACCCACCCGCACGACCCTTGATGGAGGCCAAACAACGCCGTACGAATACCCTAATCCAATCGCATCATATGCTAGCAGATAAGCACTAGTTAGCTACCGTACACTACGCCTTAACGGAGGCCAAACTACCGCAGCACGAATACTAACTAGTACTTATCTGAAATGACAGAGGGCTATGACAGGTTTTTCTGAAAACCTATTGCGTAATGAACTTGATATCGTTGTAGAATCAAATGATTTTAAAATGGAGTGTTTTTGAGGCTTTTCTAGTTTTGCTAAAGGAGTCACTCCCGGTGAAGGGATCGTCGGTCCTTTCCTCGTCGAATGAGGTGCGGGATATATCATATATATCACTGTGCAAAGCAAAACACTTAAAAGCAATCAAAAGACAAACCGAGTGTGTAGCATCTGCCAGTTATTGCTAAAGGAGTCACTCCCGGTGAAGGGATCTCGGTCCTTTCCTCATCGAATAAGGTGCAGGATATATCACATATACCGCTGTGCAAAGCAAGAACTGTAGCTACCTGTTTTATTTTTGAAATTCGATTCTACAACATCTTTAGGTTTCTTTTATTTCATTAATCTCATTAATAAAGTCCCATCATTTGAGTACCTAAACATCACAGATAAATACGACGTACACTTATGCCATCCGCATTCGCCTCGATGTCCCCTCGTGCACCGTTAGGTTAGGTAACTAACGGCATAGCGGGGCAGGGCTAGCGCGGGTGTAAAACATAAGTAACGTCTATATAATATATCATATATACTATATACAGTATCCATCACAGAACATCCCATGATCACATCACAGATATCGCAGCAGAAGAAACATATGAAATATTGGATATACTAGGACGTCCGTGTTTTCAATACGAGCCAGTATAAAACACGGATTCCACGGTCGTGATGAATAGCCAAACCCACACCCCTAGACCCCTACGAGAGCGGCAAGCAACCCTACCAATTCTGGAGTTAGGAGACCCGGACTCGACTCCTCGAGTTGGTCTCCCACTGGACCCCAGAACCCGGTTACTTGTGCTCCCCTCCTTGGGTCTATCCTAGTGCGGAAAAGCAAATAATATACAAAGGGTGACATCTTCCGCAACCTGGAAGTGCCCCAATAAAAGAATATTACATACAAGTTTTTACATGAATGAAAATGAAAAACACTCATCTCACAAAAAAAAACCCCGGCTATTCAAACACGACGATCCAATATAACATATCCAGCAACACATAACATCACATGTCATCAACGTAAGTAAATATGCGTATCCCAATTGTCGTTGACATATAGCAACGAAACCGGCGATATCACATATTACACTTACGGTCACAGAAAAGAAAGTGTAAAACTACAACAGTTGGAATCCGCAACGTCTTTAGACATCACATGCCTAATCAAATGAATTCTTTAGACATCGCATGCCTAATAATTATAAACTCCGCATTTCAGTCTCATTATCGAAAACACTTTTCAATACCAAGTCGGGCAATTCAACAAGATTCCCGACATTCTGATCGAATGCTCGTCGCAACCTTTAGTAGGCGGCCGCACCCCCAATGCCGTCGACGAAGTGCACCGAGGCGGAATACCGCTGCCGTGAGCACCCGAACGGGTGCTTTCGGCGACGGGGTTCTCCTACAGTCACTTGGCCGGGGCTAAGGGGTGTAGCTGTCTATTAAGTTTACCCGGCGAGTATCCGCGTACGCTACGTGATTGCGACGGACTTTTGATCGCATCAAAATTCCGTGGCAACCGATCAAGTGAGACTAAAGTGCTATGTTTATAACATTCATTCAGCTATCTCATAACAACTTGTGAATTCCAGATATTGTATCACATTCCGGATAAATAGAAAATGTTAAACTTTTCGATCAAACAATCGAACACCCAAGTTTTCCCGATACAGCTCAACACATGAAACATGTCTAAAAACATTCAGTTCGTGCCTCAGTACCAACGGTCCAGCCGTAGAAGGGTCAAGCCAACGCCTCACATGTGGCACGCCGTACTGCCCCAAACCCTAAGGTTCAAAGGGCAGTTCAAGACGGTCACATAATCGAGTTAAGGTTTGTTGTCTTCTAGAGGGACCATCGCGTTACTTGCACTACTTAGAACGTCGTTAAACTACGGAAAAGTCTAACACTTGGAAATTTTCCGGCAGGGGAAAAGTTGGGTATTTATATCCGGTCGAACTTTTTAACATATTCAAAAATTATCCGGAAAACATATAGACAAAGTCCGACAATCCGATCGAATAAACGAATCCCCAAAACAACTCAGAATATTCAACTCTTGAATAAATATTAAAAATTCCCAGAAAATCCAGCACCTGAAAACATGAATTACTGTGCAAAAATTGTTGGATGATATGACAATTTGGCCGCGGAACCGCCGCACAAGCCATGCTTGTGCCGTGGTTCCGCCGCGCAATGAGGGAATCATGGGTACGGGCTTCACAGTAATTCTTACAATTTCCTGCTGAATTTTCTGCATATTTTTAATCTGGAAAAATCCCAGAAATTGAAAAAAGTCCAGAGAGCTATTTTGTGGTTAGGGTTTTGGTTCGATCGGGTTTCAAACGTCGTCTACACATCACCTAAGGCTCTAGCTAGGCTCTGATACCACTGTGGGGTTCCTAGGCACACTAATGAGGTCTCACAAGGCATCAACCATGCCCGTTTCAAATTTTACGGTGCCGAGAAACCCTAGACTACGGATCGTTGGCTAGAAGTTTAGGCGACAAATGCAACTAGTTAACAACTTAACTACAAGTGAACGGAAATACAACCTTTGTAGATCCGGTTCTCCACCTCCATAGCTCCGCGATGAAGTCCCCTCGCTGTAGAAATCGAATCTTGGACTCTAGTATCGGCTTCATCGGAGAATGGACGGGCTAGGTCATCGACTACACTGCCGAAGATGATATACGTCGAGGCATCACAAGATCAAGCTCCACCTTCACCAAGCCATGAAAACTTGTGAAGGAAACACCCTATACTACTTGCCAAGAGGTAGAGGATGAAGAAATAGGAAGTGGGTTCACTTTAGAATTGGATTTCTCACTCATTTCATCAAGTCACCATTGATGAAGTCTAGGTTTTCTTCTTGAAGAAGAAGAAGAAGATGATGATAATGTTATGATAAGAATAATAAAATAGAAAAGAAAATGAATTCTTATCATAATTTTAACCATGGTAAAGTGTAGAGAATTAACTTGAGTTAGGTTGAATGGTTAGGGTTAGAGAAGAAGACAAGAATGGTTGCTTTGGTCAAAGTTGCATGAAGCTTGAAGAAGCTTCTAAGAAAGCAACCATTTGTTTTATTTTCTCATTCTTTTCATCCAAAAATAAATAGATAAATGAATGAATAAATAAATAAAACCCTAACCATTTACTTAACCAAGGTTTAATTCTTTACATAAACCCTAGCAATCTTGCATCATCAAACATGATACAAACTTGTGCACAAAAATATATCACATATACAATGTGCACAAACAAGTGAGAAAAATCCATTTAAAGTGAACCGATACTAGTTAATGCAAAGTAATATATCAAATATATAATTATGCATTAAATCATTAAATCAACACTTGATTTAATGATCCGGTCATATTGCATATAACCGACTAATATCAACAGTAACAACTTATCGAATCAACACTTGATCCGATAACCCGGCTATATCGCATATAACCGATGAATGTCACAAATCGAGAGAATCGAATACAGTATCACATACTGGTATCATTCTCGGTCCCGCACATATCTCATATGTGCTCCTATTTCGTTTTGCTTGAGCCAGGAAACCTCTGTGTAGGACTCTAAAGACTCGTCAATACGCCGGCAGCAGGTGATGATCATATCAAACACCCATAAGCCGCAAGCGGTCTGCTAAACGTAACGTCCACCCGGGTATTGAGCGATCAGAAGATCAACGAGCAAGCCCGCTCATACTCCTGTGAATCCAACCAGTAACACTTACCGTACAGTCCGGTCTGATCGTCTAATATGTCGCATATCTTGCCTAGGGGTGGTAAATGTCAGACCCCAATAGCTCGATAAGTCGTGTCGATATGAGGTCTATAACTATTCGAGAAACTACTGGTAACACTTACCAGTAAATCTCAGCAACCCTGGCCAGGGATTTCCGGTTATAGCCAATCGAACACAGCGCAATATCAACTCCCTATACCGGGAGAGACGAATCCCCTCCTATCGCTCATTGCCTCCATGTGATTCGGGACTGTATCCAAAAGCCACCGTTTTGCACGCCCACTTGGACGTGGTAAGGTGGAAATCAAAGCACAGTGGGAACCACACAAGACTCTATGACGATCTCGGGTCAACAGACTACTCTGTACTAGTGTCACCAGAGAACTGCCATCTGACGTAAGGTATAATACCATCTGGGAGTTCTCGGCGAGTCCGTCCAGTGTACCCAGTCTCCACTGAGCACCCGTATATCATCTCCGATGTCAAACACCAATGGATATGGGATCATCCATCGCCCATCTGTATGGGTCGAGAAGGTATACGCTAGTCTACTCTGGTATATCAATGCCCCGTCTCGATACACCCACGACTAGGGACCTTGAAGGATGTACTTATGGACTACCATGTCCCCACTAGTATGATCCGCATCATAGTCCAGGTAGTCAAGTACAAATCCAAAGGGCTTTACCAACATGTAACAGAGGGACAATCAGTGTACACGTTAAGGTAAAGAGCAACCAGATAGCATACTATCATGTCGAGCAAGAAAGTCCTCCCTATATATGTCCAAGCATCCACTACAATATACATCCTATGTATAGTAATGGCCTCTAGGGCATACATATAACTAACAGGTGAGGGCACTAAACAAGAAGGTCCTTAAATCTTTCATAACACTTCCAAAAAGGTTCGGAAGGAAGCTGGAAAAATTGAATAATTTCGTTGCGAATTCTCGCGGTCTTGTGGTGTGGGCAAAAATTTTTTAGAAATGCCTTAACAAACTCTTCCCAATTTTTTATAGAGTGTGATGCTGTGCTATATAACCATTTTTCAGCTAGGTCACATAAAGTGAATAGAATGACACGTAGCCTTATAGCATCATCAGAAAGTTGTGTGCTCTTCATCCTTGCGCAAACATTCTGGAATTTGTTAATGAAGATGTAGGCATCTTCGGATTCCAACCCGTGAAATTTGGGAAACATATTGATGAAGTGGGGTTTAATTTCAAAGTATCCCCATTAGCCGGTGGAAGTGAAAGACAAGTGGGAAGTGCTGTGCGGATGGGATAGAAAAGATCCTGGAGCGCGATTCGTTGGGGCGCTTCGATAGGAGGGTGTTGTGAGTTATTCGCACCCAGTAGAGGTAGAATCAGTCCCGTGGATAAGGGGTTGTTAGGATTGAATCCCGACATCTCCTTAGAAAACGATGAATTTGAAGATGAAGGCAAAGAAGTGGAGGGAATTTTGACTTCGGAGTCGAAAGCGTCGTCAGTCGGCACTAACAAGACACAGACTAAACGGGCGCTAGTGTCCCTAGTCCAACTGGACATACACTAAAAAGGTGTGGTGTAGTCAAAAAGGTAAAAACAGAAGGTGGGGGTAAGAAAACGTCAATGAGAGAAAGTGGTGTGCAATGGATTTCTAGCGACAAAATGGCAAGTTTTTGTAAAAATTTTGTTTTGTGGTTTTTTTTTATAAGGTG
This sequence comes from Agapanthus africanus, assembly GCA_030015575.1. Taxonomy (NCBI): domain Eukaryota; kingdom Viridiplantae; phylum Streptophyta; class Magnoliopsida; order Asparagales; family Amaryllidaceae; genus Agapanthus; species Agapanthus africanus. The sequence goes on along the minus strand of CM057348.1, from coordinate 221,604,349 downwards.
TTTTTGCAAAAAATATTTTTATATAAGGAGCTTAGACACACATTCAAGCAATCACAATATGCACAATCAAGCCTAGAGCTAGGGTCTCCTAAGTCAACTAGACTGTTCCTAACTGTTCCAAAGAGCAAATTGTGAGATCCTCGAATCGCTCCTTCACCACCAATTGTGGACAGGTAAGCACAAGTAAAGAAAGGAGGGATCCGCTCACGAATCACCGTAAGACGGGCCTTTTAAAATTACCTTTCCTACTTATCTAGCCTAGGCACCACAAAGTCAGGTTTAGATAAACGACCGATGCCTACAACCTTTCTTTTGTCCTAATGAGCACGACAGTCCTTATTGGCTGAGCCAAATATTTTTTTAATTAACTCGAAAGTTGATGCAAAATGTTTTTTGTGATTTTTGGGGTCCTAGGAAGGGTATTGAAATCTCCACCCAATCTGGATTAGTGTTAGAGCCCCTTAAAAGCCCGTTTTAAAAATGCAAAGCAGTAAACACACAAAAATCCAAAACACTTGCCAAATTTTTTTTTTTATTTGCGGTGCAAAGAATCCTGCACAAAATCAAGTTATTGGAGAAGGGGGAGAAGTTTTGCGCAAAGAACCCTGCAGGAAAATTTTTTAGAGGACTACAGAGGGCAGAAGAGAGGAAAATAATGCATACAGAGAAATTTTGGAAAGCTGGCGTCAGCAAGGTGCGGCGGATACGCGGCCAAATGTACTTAACTGCGGCGGTTCCGCGGTCAAAAAGTTGGATCAGCCCTCCAAAATTCTTCTGTTGTTTGTTGTGGATCTCCTCTGTTTGTTCAGATTCTCTGTTTGTTGATTCGTTCTCTGAATTTTTCCAGATCTGAATCTTTCCTTCTTTCCGTTCCTGCACAATTCGCACGAAAGCCCTTCAAAAAATAACAAGATAATAAAAAAAAATTGTTTTTATCTTTTTCAGTTTTTATGATTTTTTTAATTTTTAACTAACCCGAAATTACAAAAAGAAAATAACTACCGTTATCCCCGGTAACGGCGCCATTTGATTGTAGAGATTTTTGCTTATGCGTATTGAAATCAAAGAATTAACCGCAATCAAGAACGATGTCGCTTGGTAGCTAGCCGGTTGAGTACGGGTCGGTCCACAGGGAAAACGTGTATTTTCTAGTTGTTCTAACGAGTCAATTTCTATTTGTGGTAGGTTTTGATTTTCTATAAAAACTGAGGTTGAATTTGATTTGGATTAAAACCTTGCTAGGTTAGGATTAGGTTAGTTTGGAAAGTCAATTCTTCTCACCACTTTCTTTGCCCTAATTAAGAACTTAGGTGTTAAGCTAATAGTTAACAAAGGGGATTAGCACGACCAGGAAGAAACTAGATTTCTTCCCTTTGGTCCTTGTCCATCATTTCTTAACTCTTAGCCCTAATCTCTTTGGAAATCAAACACAACCGGTCTTAACTAGGGAATCACCGCTACCTCGTAGGATAGGGTTCCGTAGTGAGCGGTGTGTGTTTGGTTTTCATAGAGTCCTACTTTAAAATATTGAACGGGTAAGAAAGGAGTGAGAGATTTTCATCTCTCAAACCTTCCCCAAACCTAACCCTAACAAGTGAGGAACTACTCACTCATTAGGGAATTAACAAAGGAATTCATTTTTTTTATTTTCTTTTAATAACCTAATTTACTTGCGGAAAATAAGTACTGCAGATAAAAATTGCAGAGAAATAAAATTGCAGATAAGAAATTCAAGATAAAAAAACTTACTTTTTATTGATGCACTCTTTGACAATTACAAGGAATGAAAATTCTAATCTAGGAATTAAAAGAGGCATGCTCCAAAAAGAGCTGTAGGCTTCCTATTTATAGATAATAGAAACCCTAGGGTTTACATCTGATCCACATCTAGAGTTACAAAACTACCCTAAGAAAATCGGATCAATGCACCGACTCAACCGACACGCACCGACACGCGCCGACACATGTATAGCACGGCCGCGGATCCGCGGCCATAAGCCTGGTTTGGCTGCGGTTCCACGGCCGTTTTATGGGCTTTCTGGCTCATTTCTTCAGGGCTGCTTTCCGTTGCTTTTTCCTTCTATTTTCTTCACTTGGCTCTTCAGAATGTCTTCTAGTTTCTTTCAGATTTCCACAGTGCAGAATGTTGTGGACTTTTACCATTTGCTTCATGTTGAAATCTTGAATCTTGTGTTGCCTTCGTGCTTTATGAAATCGGACGGTTCATTGATCTTCATTTATTCCTTAAACTGTACACGGCATCATAAAGATTCTTCTATTTGTTGGTCGTAGTCTCACTTTTGTATCGTTTTTTCATCATTTTCACTGTATTGTTCCGAGAACCTGTAACCTGCAACTATTTAACAGACATGGATCAAAAGCATCTATTTATTTGCAATATGATTAAGAATGGGGAATAAAATAATGCAAAATTCTGATATGAACAGCAGACGGCAACCAAAATTTCAAATCTCTGAATGTCCCAATGGCGAATGATGAGTCGCTCCTGGTACCATATTCCAGTGCAGCGATGCAGACGCCAACCAAAATCCAATTTTCTGAAATTCTCCCAGCCCTACGGTTAGTCCCCAAATTGACTACCGTATACAATCTACGGGCTCAACCGCAATCACCAGTCCAGCGGCCGGTCTCCGCCCTTGGAATTATGCTCCATTTAGGAAGACCCACTCATGCATCCTCACGATACATGAGGAGAACAAACCTTCATGGGATCCTTACGACTCACAAAGGAAAAACACACTTGGGGGTCCTCAAGACTCGTAAGGAGAAAATGCACCTACGGGGTCCTTACGACTCGTAAGGAGAAAATGCACCTACGGGATCCTTACAACTCGTAAGGAGAAAATGCTTTTATGGGACCCCTACGGCCCATAAAATTGAAAAGCCTTAGGTGATAAGGATCTAAACCTATCTCCTAAGCCATCGCTTCTCAACAGGGAAAGGCAAATGATGAGTTGCTCCTGGTATTATTCCAGTGCAGCAATGCAGATGCCGATCTAAAAACCAATTCCGAATATCCCAACGGCGAATGATGAGTCGCTTCTGGTACCATATTCCAGTACAGCGATGCAGACGCCAACCAAATTCCAAATCCCATACCCCAACGGTGGATGATGAGTCGCTCCTGGTACCATATTCCAGTACAGCGATGCAGACGCCGACAAAGTCCCGAAATTCTTCCGGCCCTACGGTTTGGATCATACATCCTGCAAAACTGTATACAATCCATGGGAGTAAAACGATCCTAATCTCTCCCAAGTCCTACCGGCGAGACCACATTCAAAGTCCCAACAGTGATGATAAAAACATGTATGTCCACAAGCAAAATGGGCACGGATGAAAACCCGAAGGGGCTCCGTGAGTAAAAACAGCAGGACTGCCGGCGAGTTTGTGAAATCCCGAAATGGCGTAAACTCATGAAAAAGAGATGAAATGCACTTGCAAAGTCCTCTCGACTTTGTGAGGAGAAAATTCCCACGTGAGATCCTTACGACTCACAAAGGAAAAACACACTTGGGAGTCCCCACGACTCCTAAGGAGAAAGTACACCTACAAGATCCTTTCGACTCGTAGGGAGAAAATGCTTTTATGGGATCTTTACGGCTCATAAAATTGAAAAGTCTTGGGTCATAAGGACCTAAACATGTCTCCTAAGCCATCGCTCCCCAACGGGCAAACAAAAATGATGATTCGCTCCTGGTACCATATTCCAGTGTAGCGATGTTGATGCCAAACAAAAACCGAAATCCACAAATCCACTCATGGCAACTGATGATTCACTTCAGGTACCATATTCTAGTGTAGCGATGCTGATGTCAACTCAAATCAAATCAAATCAACAATCTCTATGTCGGAATCATGCTTCATCTCCGAGTGTACCCTGTGTCAAAATCATGCTTCGCCTCGGAGTATCCACCCTTCTCGTCAGAATTATTCTCCGCCCTAGAATTAAGTCAACAAGCGACCTCCTCATCGGAATTATGCTCCGTTCCGGAATCAAGTCAACCAGCAACCTCCTCGTCGGAATTATGCTCCGTCCTCGAATCAAGTCAACCAGCGACCTCCCCATCGGAATTACGCTTCGACTCGAAAACAAGTCAACCAAGCTCCGCCTCGGAATCAAGTCGACTAACAAGCTCTGCGTCGAAATCATGCTTCGTTTCAGAATGTACCCCGTGTCGAAATCATGCTTCGCCTCGGAATATCTTCTTTCCCTGTCGAAATTATGCTCCGTCTGGGAATCAACCTCTGCATCGAAATTATGCTTCGGTCAGAATGTCTGCCGCCCGTCGGAATTATGCTCCGACCCTCTTTGGAACCATGTTCCGCTCATCGGAATCATGTTCCGATCCCTGGAATCATGCCTCTACTATTCGCAATTATGCTCCGATCCTTGGAATTATGCTCTGACTCTTCGGAATGATACTCCAACCCTGGAATTATGCACCGCAAATCGGAATGATGCTCCGATCCTCGGGAATCATGCTCCCCGAGGGATGCTCCGCCCCCGGAATGATGTTCTCTCGAAGTCCAGCTTCAAGATCCATCAATTTCATGCACACAACTCATATGCATGGCGTGCATTTATTGATGGGGGACACTTTGTTGGGGTCAAAATTTACACCCCGGTTGACCAAGTCAAAGTCAAAGTCAATCCCAAGCCAGGTGGGCCCAAGTCTAGGCCTAGTGGGCCTATGCCCAAGTCGAGCCCGCGGCCAGCCTCCCCATGCCAACATAAAAATCATGTAATAAATAATTTTAATAATTTTTTTATGCATGAATGGACATAAAGCCGAATTTTTGTAAAGCCCATGGCGTATGTGCAAAAGAAATGAGCACATGAGGCATGGGATTGGCAAAATGCCATTTTGTAAAACCCAAGGGGCTATATGTAAATGAGTAAGCCTATATAAAGCAACATGATGATGAATAGAGCATATAATTTTCATTCTCTCAAACTCTAGGGTTTTTTGTGCCTCCTTCTCCTTCCTCAAGGTTCTAAACCTTCTTCCCCTTTTCAATTAAATCAAGAGTTTCACTCTTCTTTTTCCAAAAATAAATAGTTTTTCACCACAAAATCCACAAAAGGGAGCTCAGATCTTCCATTAGATCTCAAAAAGGGGAGATTTTTAAATCTCACCCCCTCTTGTTCTCCAAGATCCGGCCGACAAAAGAGGAGGAAGGAGACCCATATCCAAAAATCCCACTTTGGGGAAGATACAGGGCTCAAGGGAGAAGCCCCTTTCATCAGCTCCAAAAATATCTTAGGAGTTCAACTCCATAAGTCAAATCGGGAGCAGAACTCCCAGTGCAGGGACCAAGTCCCTTTCCTGCTGACGCCCAGCGCCCGCGTGCCAAGCACGTGGGGCGCTGGCGCCCAGCACCCGCATGCCATGCACGTCGGGCATTGGCGCCCGCGCCCCGCGCCCGCATGCCATGCACGTGGGGCGCCAGCGCCAGCGCCCGCGTGCTATGCATGTAGGGCGCCCTGCGCCCGTATGCCATGCATGTGGGACGCCAGCGCCCAGCACACCAGCGCCCGCGTGCCATGCACGTGGGGCGCCAGTGCCCAACGCCTGCATGCTACGCACGTGAGGCGCTGCCCCCCCCCCACGCGTTCTTTGGACACTTTTCCCCTTCTTGTGTGTGTGTGTGTGTGTGTGTATACACAAACACACTTCACAACACTGCCCATGTTAAAAAAAATTCTAACGGGGAACTGCCCCACACCGTGCAAGAAGGCTGCTAGCCCCCTTGAACCCTAGCCCACTATCCGGGTAGCGGGACCCCCGTAAAATGTCTGTGGGACCCCCGATATATCCAAAACCCCTTCAGAACACAACACTGTACATTGAGTTCGCATGACTTGTTTGACCCGTCAATCGAAGGTTCTCAGGCTCCAAAGGCGAAGGGCAATTAACGGTAGCTTAGTCCGCGGCTGCCGGAGATTCGGATCCCCATAATCAATAAACCCCAGCCTACCCTAGGCAGATGGAATCTGTAATATGCCTGACAAGCACGCGTGTATTCTCATCTCAATGGGGTGACGAAAAACACCCTACAATAGAGTCATCATCTTCCATGATTCAATTCTCGCTCCCACTGTCTACGAGAAAACCATAGTATCTCTCAAGTGGATGAGAAACCCTACCAGATCGGTGGTGAGGCTGAGGTTCGTTGGGGACTATTGAATCCTTTGGTTTTACTAAATCATCAGTCACAGTTTGTGTAGCTGGAACTTCTTCCAGTTCTACCTCATGACCACTAATTTCTTTTTCAAGAAATTCCTTTTCTAAAAAGGTGGCATTCCGAGAAACAAACACCTTTTGTTTCTCGGTGTGGTAGAAAATATACCCTCGCGAATGTTTAGGATATCCAACAAATTTGCACAGAACAGATCTTGCCTTGAGTTTATCCGGATTTTGCTTTTTAACATAGGCCGGACAACCCCATATCTTAACATAATTAAGACATGGTCTCTTCCCTTTCCATATCTCATATGGAATGGTAGGCACGAATTTGGTAGGATCCATATTCAATAAGTCCGCAGCTGTCTCCAGTGCATAACCCCAAAAGGAGATAGGTAACTCAGCAATACTCATCATAGAGCGCACCATATTTAATAGGGTGCGATTCCTCCGCTCCGATACACCATTGTGCTGTGGTGTATACGGAGGAGTAAGCTGAGAGAGAATCTCATTCTCTTTTAAATAGTCCAGGAACTCCGTACCCAAGTATTCTCTTTCCCGATCAGATTGAAGGATTTTAATACTTTTACCCGTTTGGTTCTCTACTTCGCTCTTATATTCCTTAAATTTCTCAAAAGATTCAGACTTGTATTTCAACAGGAACACATGCCCGAATCTTGAGAGATCGTCAGTGAATGTAATGAAGTACGAGAAACCGTTCCTGGTATGTGTAGACATAGGACCGCATACATTCCAAGGGTTCAGTAGCTTTATCTCCGTGTCCTTTAAATGGAGTTTTGGTCATTTTTCCTTTGAGACATGGCTGGCAAGTTTCATAAGATGAAAGTTCAAACGGATTTAAATATCCAACCTTATGTAACTTAGCTAGCCGTGTCGCATTGATATGACCTAGTCTACAATGCCACAAGAAGAATTCGTTCATTTCTGAACTTTTCCTCTTGTGTATGTTCTGTACATTAAGAACTGTATTCTGATTCAGAACATATAATCCGTTACATAGCACACCAAAACCAATCAACACTTGATTTAGGAAAATGTTCATGACATTTTTCTCAACTACAAAGTTATATCCTTCTTTATCTAATAATGAAATTGATGTTAAATTGCACATCATAGATGGTACGTAGTAACAGTCGTTCAAGATCAGTGTATTACCGTTTGGCAATACAAGGTGGTATTCGTCAACTGCTTTAGCTGCAACAGTTGCACCATTCACAACTTTTATGGAATGTTCACCTTTTCGCAGTTCTCTGCCTCTTCTAAGCCCTTGTAATACATTACATATATGGGATCCTAATCCAGTATCTAATACTCAGAATGTAGAGTGTATTGAGAAACAGTTCTCGGTAACGAACACACCCGAAGAAGACGCATCAATATGCTCATTCCTTGTTTGGGTGGCTTTGGAATCCTGGTATTCCCCTATTTCCTGCTCAGTCTTATAACAGTTATAAGGAAGAGCGGACCAACGTCCCTCAGCTCAGTATAATAAGCAAGTTCGGTCAATACATCCATATTATTATCTTGATTAAGGCGTGTTAAGGTCGCTACCTGGAGAGAGAGAGAAGAAAAACACTTTAGCGTATACTCTTGCAAGATTAGATTTGGTTATTAACTTATCTAATCAGGATGGCTCCCACTGCTTTTTATCAAATCTTCCTTTAAACCCTAAAATGTAAGACTAGCCGGAATTAATTACACGTACAAGTTCGCTAACCGGTCAGTCAGGCCAGTGTCGGTACTTTGAGGGAGGTTCCCCATGCTTTCGCATGGACCTAATTAAAATAAATCTCGTTTTCCCAGAGGCATAACGCCATTGACACCTTTCTAGACACCTAATGGGTTAGCTAATTGTATAGTGCAAAAGTCTCTCAGGAGTAACCCTTACTTGCAGGGGGTATCGAGATCAAACTATCTCATAGAAGGTATGCAATCTCATTGCAAATTTCAACACTTTAAATTCCCGATAATATTTTTCCCCTAACGTCCTATGACCTTGACGCAGGATAACAAACCATAGGACACTAGTCAAGTTCAATCCGTACATTTCTTGATTGAATTAAACCTACCCGCACGACCCTTGACGCAGGCCAACAAAGTCGTACGACTACCCTAATCCAATCGCATCACATGCTAGCAGATAAGTACTAATCAGCTACCGCACACTACGCCTTGACGCAGGCCAACAAATGCGCACAAATACTAAATAGTACCTATCTGAAATGACGGAGGGCTGCGACAGGTTTTTAAGAAAACCTTTTGCGTAATGAACTTGATATCGTTGCAGAATCTAGTAATTTTGAGAAGGAGTGTTTTTTAGGCTTTTACTAGTTTCACTAAAGAGGTCACTCCCGGTGAAAGGATCCCGGCTCTTTCCTTATCGAATAAGGTGCTGGATATTCTACAAGGAAAACCACTATGCAAAGCAAAAACTAAAAAATCAATCAAAAATAAAACCGCGTGGGTTGTAGTGTAAGTCTACGGTAGCGCCCCGGCCATCAATCTGACGCCAAACGCGGAACAAAAACTTTTATAACTGGCGCTATCGCATACTATAACCCGGATCTTGCCATTAACGCTAAACTAACAAACTGTAAAGAGGTAGAAAGGCTATACCGATCGATCCGAGTCCTTCGGTCTTTAGCCATCATCCCACGCTCCTTGTGGCAACTCCGATCTCCTGTCTCCTCATCGAGGTGGCACCACGTCAACGGATCTTTAAATGGGCTCCCGCCTCTATACCGAGGCAACTCGGTCATCAAGTCTGCTAAAAGAGATGACCAAGATGAAGTAGAGAATGAGTAGAATACTTTGTTTCAAACACCCTAGGGTTCTCATCACATGAGAGGGTTAGGGTGGAGGTTGAAGAAGATGCTTAGGATTGGAAATGGTGAACTCAAGAAACTATCTCAAGAGAGCAAAAGAAAACCAAGCCATAAACTTGTGTTCATTTCTTTTGTGATTAGATATATATGGTTTGTGTAAAGAGAATATCTCAAAAATATCTCCCAAAAATATCTCCACAAAACCCTAAAATATCTATTCACAAAACAAACTACAATTAATTCTATCATGACTCACTTAGTGACTCATTAGCATGAGTCACTAATGAACATGCTAGAAAAAATGTGTCACCAAAATGAGTCATCCTTTCCAAAATCAATTTAATCATTTAAACCAAAATGATTAACCAAAAGAAATGCATCTTCTAAAGTATTCTCGTAACGGATTACGAAAATACCCCTCACCTGTATATACATACCTGTATCCGTATTCCGACCGACGAATACGAGAGACTAAAATATTCCGACTTAATATAATACTTGGATCCGGCTTAAACCAAAGCCCACCAGTATTATCTGTCCGAAATATGATACGTGCACAAGTGCACGTGCAATTTCAAACCCTGCCATAAAACCACACGGACTCTACAACGTTTCGCCCGAACTTGGGAAACTATCTGTGGGGGACTCTAAAGACTCGTCAGTACCCTGGCAGTGGGTTTAACCATAAGCACGTCGGCAGCACTAGCTGTGCGTAACGGCTGCCCATGTACTGACCGAAAGGGAAGCCGATGAGCGAACTCATCCTGGAACCTTATTGAGCCTATCAGTGACAATATACATACAGTCCGGTCTATTCGTCTATGAGTATCGCATATCGGGCCTAAGGGGCTGGTAACGTCAAACCCCCAATAGCGGTATAAGTCGTGTCGGAGAGTAGCCCTGAACACCCTGAGATACTACTGGAGTACCTACCAGTAAATCTCCTGCCTTGGCATAGGGCTATGTGTAATGGCTCTCATAGACACAGCGCGATCTCACCCCCAATACCGGGAGAGACGAATCCCCTGCCGATCCGCTCACTTGCCTCCATGTGGCTCGGGACTGTACCCAACTAAAACCTGTTTGCACGACTCCTTTGAGCCGTGGTAGGGTAGTAATCAAAGCACGGTGGGAACTCACACGAGACAAATGACGATCTCATGTCGATGAACTAACCTGTACACATGTCACCAGGGAACTGCTATCTGACGCTAGGTATAATACCAACTAGCAGGTTCCCGGCGAGTCCTGTCCGGTGTACTCATAACCCAATGAGCACCTGTATACATCTTAGGTGATCCAAATGACACCAATGGCTTGTGACACCGGCCACCGCCCCTCGTAGGGGTCTCGACTGTATACACTAGTCTACTCTGGAGTATCGATGCCCTGTCTCGAAACTCCCACGACTAGGGACCACTTTTAAGGATGTGCTTATGGACTACCCAACTCTCACGTATATGATCGCCATCATACTGTTGGTAGTCAAGCAGGATCCTAAGGGCTCTATCAACATGTAATAGTGATCATATCACCTAAAGCTGTACACGACTGATAAAGGCAAACCAGATAGCATACTATCATCTCGAGTAAGACTTTCCTACCGGTATAAGTCCTCCCTCAATCATTACAATCACGTACCTGCGATCCAATAATTAACTTTGAGGGCACTATATCCAACAATCTCTCACTTGCAGTTAAGGCTAATTATTGCGATGTCGCATACTCACAGCCCGTGTGATACCGAACACCCAACTCATCTACTAATCAGTTTCACAAATCTCGTTTGTAAAACTCTTGAGTTCGAGAAATAGCCTCAGCGAGTGGATGCGCCCTGATGTTTCTTTCTATGTCTTTCTTAATCTCAAGTTCGCGGAGAAAACCATCTCCCGAATTGAGTAATACTTGTCTTAGAATATGTCTGGATATCTGATGGGACCTAGTTCATAAATGAACTCCAAATCCAAACTTCTTACACTGTATCGTCAACTGAACCCCTGCACCATGCCTCCCACAGTATCCTCTTGGACCACCTGTCCATAATACTGCCCCCTTTGTCAGAAGGAAAACTATAACTCTGATAATCACTCTGTCATCCATGTCACCTTTGGAAGCCTAGAATGATAACCGTCTCCCGAAGGAGGCTGCCGTTATTAAATCCGTAGAACATCCACTTATGTTCTAAAACTGCTTCCGAATGTTTCTCCAGGATTTGATTAATATCTCAACTTATTGCATCTAGTGCAAAAACAACATCTAGTGTGGTACTTGACATCTCATGATTGACTCAAATGCCTAAGCAAGTGTTCTGCCAATCATGCACATCCCTCTCCACTTTAGTATGTAAGACACCTTTAGAAAGGGTGACTCCATCACCTGCAGGTACACCACCATGCCAGGAGTCACCTATTCTAAATACCATTAGAATACTGTCAAAGTACCCAGATTGGGAAACTACCCAATTCTAGATCTAAAACCATAGATCTAGTAACCAGAATGTCAAATATTATATCTATATCCTTTATGGAGAAACAACTGTGTGACAACCACAGTACAACCGATCATAGTATAGGAATTTTACTTCCTACTCTGTGTATGTCATCCAAATACCAGGACATCATACCCTACTACCTTCTTAACAGATCCATCCCCTATTCTGATGAAGTCAAAGCCATGACTGCCACATCAAAATTAGATGATCTATCTCCGCTATATCTGCTCTAGTATATAAATAGACATAAGCAACTTGTCCACTATGCTTCCGCTGCTCCTACTGACCACAACAACCCTCTGGCAGAATAATATATACGTGCACTTCTAAAGCTAGTTTAGAACGACGCTATACTTAACCTCCTGCCGGGTCTCATAGCCTGGAACAACAGTAGTGTCAAGTCTGGGTGAACAAGAACCTCCCTGTCACCGTCCTTGAGGCTACCGGAGTACCTCTCGGGTGTCTGAGGTTACCCACCATATCTGCGGAGTGGCTAATAGAATGTCAAACCTGATTGAATCTTTAGGTCCTATTAAATTTTCCGTAATCGTTTGTGGTTCTGGAATCACTTCCAGTTCTACCATACTCCCATTACTGTTTTCTGAAAAAATCCGTTTTTACTAAAACTGTGGCGAGTCAAGAACAATATCATTATTGATCTTCCAAATGGTAGAAAGTCAACCCTCGTCATAGCCTGGGCCAACCCATAAACCGCCATTACAGAAACGTGCCTTGAGTTATCCAGAGTCTGGTTTTAAGCATAAGCCGGACAACTCCCCGTACCTTAACATCGTTAAGATATGAACCATTCTATATCCAATATAGAAACTTTGCAGTTATTTAATTGGAACCAGATTCTAATCATGCAGCTGTCTCCAGTGCATATCAACTTAATAGAGAGAGACTAATCAGCATTACTCAACTTAGGAGTCCATCCAATTATGAGTAATCTGAAAGAGAAACAAGTTTCTCAAAACCATCACTATCAACTGAATACCAATCACAAGTATCTACATCCTCGATCTCTTTGAAGAATCCCGATACTTGCGATACCTAGTTCTCTACTTTATTCCTATACCTATAACTTCTCAAAACTTAGACATTGTATTTCTACGAAACACTTGTCTAAAAACTAGAAAAGTCACAAGTAAACAGAACATAGTACGAGGACCAACCCTTTTGTCCTGATGGACACTGGACAACATACAATACTCTATATAAGTCCGCTGAGTTGAACAACTCAAAACCTGTGCATCGTAGGTTGAAAACTGTACTTATGGATAAGAACTACTCCGCTGTTCAATGCTCCTTACCTAATCGTCAACTTATATAGGTAAATGTCATAGACATAATTTCAAAAGTTATATCTCACTTTATAAAATAAACGTACAGATATATCATTTTGAAATTGGTGCACAACAACGGATACTCAAAACCAAGTACTTGTCGTCCGGCAAAAACCCAGACGACTTCCTCAAATATCACCAATTACAACGAATTCCGATATAATGAGGATGATCACCTTATTCCCAATAACTTACTCCCACTCATCATCTGTAAAACCATACAGATGTGAGAATCATACATGGTAAATACATACCCTGGAGTAAGTATCCAATCGGGAAATCAGTTTTCCTTTAACAATGCACAGTGAAACTGAAACATGAAAATGTTTCGTAGGGGTATCCAGGTATTCCTGGTAATGTCTCTTCCATAATCCAATTCATGACTGTAACCGTATATTTCATTGCCAACTCTCCAAATCCCTTTATTTGTCTTTAGTCGTTACCTTCTGTACACCCCTTTAGGCTAAGTGGTTTTCTTCCTTCCCTACCGTTCGGCACCAGCCTATGGTTTGGAAGAAGACTATCTAGTAAGCATAATAGGTGTACTCTCCTAATCCTAGGAGTACTCGCAACCTGAGAGAAGGTGATGATAAAAGCCAACTGAATAATACCTTATTCTATTTCTCCCGAAGTGGGGAAAAAGGCAAAGGTGAAGTAGGAGTGGCGATGAAGTACGCGGTTTGGTCGTGAATGATAGCAGTCGCAATTTACTTTGCTCTCTTTCTAATCCCTTTATTTTATCTTTACTTATTACCTTCTGTACACCCTACTTAGGCTAATTGGTTTTCTTCATTCCCTACCTTTCGGCACCTGCCTATGATTTGGAAGAAGACTATCCAATAAGCGTAATAGGTGTACTCTCCTAAACTAAGGAGCCCTCGCAACCTGAGGGAAGGTGATGATAAAAGACAACTGAATAAACCAATTCAATTTCTCCTAAACCTGGATCCATCCTCGAAGAAGCCCCTTCGAGTTTGTATATAACCATACGATGGATCTATCCAATGGAAGTGGATGTTCGTAGTGATACGAGGTGTTCTGAGAAATGCAAAGGGTAAAAGAAGGAGCGGCAATGACTTATGCAACTTAGACAATCCAAAAGCCAGTATTTTAAGAAGGTTTGGTCAACTTAGTCACTGAGTTAAAATCTAGGGTCGGTCAAAGGTCGCTGCCAAAGAGAGAGAGAAAAGAAACACTCTGTGTGCACTCTAACCTAAATCAGAATGGTTATCACTTTATCTAATCAGGAAACCTCCCACTGTACTGTCAAATTCTCCTCCAAACCTGAAAGAAGAATCAATCGGGATCACCCGAAGAGTAAACTAACTCATCAGTTGGAATCGGGATCCAACTCTCATCGCATGATAACGTGAAGGAATCCACTCATGTTATCACACTCCAGAAGGAATGCGCATGCCTGGCAAGTTTCAGTTTCTTTAGAAACTCCTGATAAAGATTTTTTCCCCATGCTCTTATGACCTTGACTAAGGGCCAACAAATCATAAGTCACATGTCAAGTTCTTCCCGTCATTATCATGTTAATTTGAACCCACCCGTACATACCCCTGACGTTAGCCAAATGGCAAAACGACTGTCCCAAACCAACTCATCTATCTATGCAACATGTGAACACCCCAGCAGCTACCAATCACTATGTCTTGACTAAGGGCCAAACCAACATAGCTTGAATACTACTGACCATTCAAATGAAATGACGGAGGGCTACGGCTGGTTTTTGACGAAAAAACCTTTAACGTAATGAACTTGATCTCGTTGAAGGAACCTGATAGCTTTTTACAAAATATAGTGGCGAAAACCTTCGTTAAAGAGGCCACTCCCGGTGAAGGGATCTCGGCTCTTTCCTCATGGAATGAGGTGCAAGATATTCCAACTGAATACCATGATGCAAAGCAACAAGTAATCGACTATAGTGAAGTTATTACCCTGACACAGACTTCTGCCCAAGGGGTCACTCCCAGTGAAGGGATCTCGGCCCTTGCCTCGTCGAATGAGGTGCAGGATATTCCAACTGAATACCACTGTGCAAAACAAAAGAAAACGTCTTTGTAATAACACTTTTTAAAACTGTTCCAACAACGTCCAAACAGGTTTGTTTTCCTTTGCATTGATCAAAATCAACGCAGTCCCATCAATTAATCACACCAGAAAAGAACGAAAATAAAATGTACATATATGCCATCCGCATTCGCCACTGGGTCCCGTCATCACCCGTTAGGTTACTTAACTAACAACAGAGCGGGGACTGGACTAGCGCAGGTGTAAAACATATACAACATCTACTAGTATATATACCAATATACAATAATCGCTCCAGGCGTGATAAATGCAACGTTACAGAAAGTAATAAGCATCACATAACAATACAGATAATCTGGGATCCCCGGGTTTCACAGAGCCGCAACTGAAACCCGACGTTCCTATGGTCGTATGGATAGCCTGTGCAATGAAAACCTAGACCCCTACGGGAGCGGCAAGTTACCCGCCAAAACCTGAAGCGAGGCAGCCCCTACAGCAAAATGAATGGACCACCCTGCACTTCACGGAATCCAGTAACTTGAGCACCCCTTCTTGGGTCAACCTGTACCCCCTACAAGTGCGGCGAATAGTCTGCCAATTCTAGAGTGAGGCCCCTCTGCCTCTCAAAGCCATGAGATGCGGACCCGTTGCCCTCCAGAACCCGGCGATCCGTGCACCCCGTCGCAGGGTAAACCTAGTACAGAAATGAAAAAATATGTACAACGGGTACATCGACCTCAGCCCGGTCGTGCCCCAAAAGAATATTATACAAACAGGCAGTGACGGCAGTACACATGTTGGACGCTCGCCCCGCAATATCAAATGTACAAATAAATCCAAACTGCACTACCATTGCACACAGCTATCCACCACGACAAATCCGCAACATCACAGCACAACACAGAACATCAACGCGAATGTCACGTTCGCAAACCCGTCTAAAAAGACTATAGCAATTAGACGCAATTTACCGCTCGAATGACATTCACGGTCGGAGATATAATGTAAGTACTGTAAACTAACAAGTTTAAAATTCCGATCGACAAAACTTCCCGAAGTGGGCCCCAAGTACAACTGCAGTACTCAAACAAAATCTGGGCCCAAACAAAATATTCCAGAAACCACAATTCCCTATGCAGAACACCCTGAAGAAATATGGAGTACCGTTGCCACAAACTGGCGGCGGAACCGCGGCCAAACCATGGTTTGTGCGGCGGTTCAGCGGCAGTACAGTGGAGTCAGTCTACCAAATTTCTACAGTATTCTTAAAAAAGCCTGCTCGATTTTCTGAGATACTCAAATTATTTTTAGACCAGTTTAAAAAGTCAACAGAAACTTTATCATGAAAAGTGCGGTTTTGGAAATTTCGTTCGATCGTTGTTATAAACATGTTAGAACAAGTTAGTAATGGTTAATAGCGTGGCTTTGATACCATGTAAGTCTACGGTAGCGCCCTGGCCGTCAATCTGACGCCAAACGCGGAACAAAAACTTTTATAACTGACGCTATCGTATACTATAACCCGGATCTTGCCATTAACGCTAAACTAACAAACTGTAAAGAGGTAGAAAGGCTATACCGATCGATCCAAGTCCTTCGGTCTTTAGCCATCATCCCACACTCCTTGCGGCAACTCCGATCTCGTGTCTCCTCATCGAGGTGGCACCACGTCAACGGATCTTTAAACGGGCTCCCGTCTCTATACCGAGGCAACTCGGTCATCAAGTCTGCTAAAAGAGATGACCAAGATGAAGTAGAGAATGAGTAGAATACTTTGTCTCAAACACCCTAGGGTTCTCATCACATGAGAGGGTTAGGGTGGAGGTTGAAGAAGATGCTTAGGATTGGAAATGGTGAACTCAAGAAACTATCTCAAGAGAGCAAAAGAAAACCAAGCCATAAACTTGTGTTCATTTCTTTTGTGATTAGATATATATGGTTTGTGTAAAGAAAATATCTCAAAAATATCTCCCAAAAATATCTCCACAAAACCCTAAAATATCTATTCACAAAACAAACTACAATTAATTCTATCATGACTCACTTAGTGACTCATTAGCATGAGTCACTAATGAACAAGCTAGAAGAAATGTGTCACCAAAATGAGTCACCCTTTCAAAAATCCATTTAATCATTTAAACCAAAATGATTAACCAAAAGAAATGCATCTTCTAAAGTATTCTCGTAACGGATTACGAAAATACCCCTCACCTGTATATACATACCTGTATCCGTATTCCGACCGAATACGAATACGAAAGACTAAAATATTCCGACTCAATATAATACTTGGATCCGGCTTAAACCAAAGCCCACCAGTATTATCTGTCCGAAATATGATACGTGCACAAATGCACGTGCAATTTCCAACCCTGACATAAAACCATATGGACTCTACAACGTTTCACCCGAACTTGGGAAACTATCTGTGGGGGACTCTAAAGATTCGTCAGTACCCTGGCAGTGGGTTTAACCACAAGCACGTCAGCGGCACTAGCTGTGCATAACGGCTGCCCATATACTAACCGAAAGGGAAGCCGATGAGCGAACTCATCCTGGAACCCTACTGAGCCTATCAGTGACAATATACATACAGTCTGGTCCGTTCGTCTATAAGTATCGCATATCGGGCCTAGAGGGCTGGTAACGTCAGACCCCCAATAGCGGTACAAGTCGTGTCGGAGAGTAGCCCTGAACACCTTGAGATACTATTGGAGTACCTACCAGTAAATCTCCTGCCTCGGCCGAGGGCTATGTGTAATGGCTCTCATAGACACAGCGCGATCTCACCCCCAATACCGGGAGAGACGAATCCCCTGCCGATTTGCTCACTTGCCTCCATGTGGCTCTGGACGGTACCCAACTAAAACATATTTGCACGACTCCTTTGAGCCGTGGTAGGGTAGTAATCAAAGCACGGTGGGAACTCACACGAGACAAATGATGATCTCAGGTCGATGAACTAACCTGTACACATGTCACCAGGGAACTGCTATCTGACGCTAGGTATAATACCAACTGGCAGGTTCCCGGCGAGTCCTGTCCGGTGTACTCATAACCCAATGAGCACCTGTATACATCTTAGGTGATCCAACTGACACCAATGACTTGTGAGACCGACCACCGCCCCTCGTCGGGGTCTCGACTGTATACAGTAGTCTACTCCGGAGTATCGATGCCCTGTCTCAAAACTCCCACGACTAGGGACCACGTTTAAGGATGTGCTTATGGACTATCCAACTCTCACGTATATGATCGCCATCATACTGTTGGTAGTCAAGCAGGATCCTAAGGGCTCTATCAACGTGTAATAGTGATCATGTCACCTAAAGCTGTACACGACTGACAAAGGCAAACCAGATAGCATACTATCATCTCGAGTAAGACTATCCTAACGGTATAGGTCCTCCCTCAATCATTGCAATCGCGTACCTGCGATCCAATAATTAACTTTGAGGGCACTATATCCAACATGTAGCATCTGCTAGTTTCGCTAAAGAGGTCACTCTCGGTAAAAGGATCTCGACTCTTTCCTTATCGAATAAGGTACTGGATATTCTACAAGGAACACCACTATACAAAGTAAGAGCTAGAAAACCATAATAATACAAGCGCGCGACTTTAAGGTCGAAAGAATATACACTGGTTTTCTAAGTCTATCAATAATACAAGTCTGGTTGATAGAGTTTATTAGATACAACTGTATATAAATAAGTACAATGGTGGTCACGAAGCGAGTGAACCCACCTAACAAAGCAATCACCCGGAAGGAAGCAGTGTTCTAGCAAGCCGCAACGAAACCTGTATGGCAAAACCTGCAAGAAACTGTGGCACAACGAGGGTGAGTTGCTAACTCATGAGTAGAAAACATCACCAAGAAGAAATCGCATGTATGACTCTCTCCTAGGTCATACCATAATATATACTCAAAATATAACCTGAAGCATCTAATAAAGGTAAGGTAAACATCTAACATATGTGTAATACCAAATTCTCGTGTCAGTGCCTCAGGTAGCAACATATCACATATATAATGTATGAATGCATGAAAAGAGAATACATCTAAATGAGAAAACTGTTTTCGTAGCTCAATAAGATTTTTTGTATAAAAACCGAAATATCATCAATGAAACCAATAAAGAATCCGTGTCAAGCATCGACACAAAATATATAACCCCAAAATCTCAATATCCCAATATCTCGGGCTCCGCATGAACAGGATTAGCCCATGGGCTCCGCATGATCAGGATCGGCCCATATCATCATATCTCAATATCCCAATATCTCAGGCTCCACATAAACAGGATCGGCCCATAACAATCTCAAATCTCACTATCTCAACATCTCGGGCTCCGCATGAACAGGATCGGCCCGTAACTATCTGAAAATCAAGAAAACACCATATCAAGGAAAACGCCATCTTTCTCTTTAAAACAATCATGAGTTTATAAACATTTACATGCGGTTTCCCAAATCCAGAAATCTCATAAAAGATCCGAAATCTCAAAATCATGAGTAATTGAACAGTGAATATCGGCATAAAGCTCCATGATATCGCTTGACAAAAGAATACATATACATGCATGGTTTTTAAGCAAGGAATGTAATATTTAAACTAGCATAGTAATTAGATATCGGAACTATCTACAAACAGTTATATCCATGAAGTAATATTTTCTAGAGTGTACGTGACATAGAAATTACCGATGATGATGTGTGTGAGCCGGCAGGCAAGTGTATGTAGAGCATACGCATCATCGGTAATTGTACTGGTGTCCTGACAGCATGGGTTCATAATAACTAATGAAAACACATTTAAGCATACAATGCGATGCAAATAACAAGAATATATGGAAAATGACTAGTAAAGCAACATATAAACATATACATTTATATGCACGAGTCATACAATTTTGGGGTCTGAAATAGCACGAATTGTGGTTTTTAGAAAAAAATAGGGGCTACGATATTTTTAAGAAAAGGTTCATCCTTTAAAATATCCATAGTACCCCTAGGCCTGTCTTTAATACTCTTGATTCGTTAGTTTGAAAATAAGTATGACTCGAGCCCAGTCTTACATCTACCTGATAACTACAGGACTAAACTAAGAAACTAATCGAAAGGGTAAGGAAATCCACCAAAGTCCGAGTCGATATATCTAAAAGTCGGTGATCCCGCCTCAATAGCGTCACTTACGATAAACTATATATAATACGATATCCTCGAATCAAGAGTGCGGATCAATAATCACATTTATATCTCGTACGGTATCCCAAATCGGGGTATGGGTCAATTATCACATATCTCATTAATCATACGGTATCAATATCATGATATCATGAACTGGGGTACTAATCTAAGGTCTAGTTTTACGACACCATCAACATATATCCGCGTGTCTATGAAAACACATCGCCTAATGATCCACTCATATATCATATCATATATCATTACACGACCCAATTCACATCACCGATCTCACGGCATCATGCCCAATCACATCGACTCACCTCCAAGTATCATATACTATCCTCATCATCCATGTATACGTATATATATATATATGTACCAACGCATCCACATATATATATATATATATATATATACATACATACATATGAACATATACACCCATAATTCAATCATGTGTGTGCATGTGTGTGTATCAACCTTACTCTAGGGTTTCGTGATTAAGAAGTTACACTATAAGCACTATCTTATACTTACACTAAAACTAACCCGGGAACACCTAAAACCTATCTTGATAATCATCCACGTATCACAATACACATATTTATATACATATATAACGTATTCATATACTACATTATGAAACTGCGGGGGTGCTATACGCCATCCACCCGACTTCCCCTATAGATATATATCTACTCACCTAGACGCCTCGGCTAATCTGCTCCAATTTCATCTCTGTCCTTTCCGCGCCACATCCGACGCCTCTGGACCCGATCCTAGCAACGTACATAAGTAAAAAGAGAATAAATATGTAAATAGTTGCGGACACAAACAAAACAAGTCAACCGCACGCATTAACTCGACACGCATACACTTGGTGCATGAGACGCGCCGCGAAAACGCCACAAAACACAACTAGGGTCCCAATACGTGAAAATCCCTAAACTTAAAACCTAAACGTACTAATCGTGGTTTCACAACATACTAAATATATATGGAAAAGCTTATAAATCACTGAAACCTCAAACTTAATTCAAATTGATAAATTTCAACAACCTAGTAAGCATCAACTTCCCTTTTAGTTCAAAACTTGGTGTTTTAACAAGACTAGTGGCTACAATCTTCATTTAATAACTTAATTAGGTCACATAAACATTAACTAGATTTTTATCTCACCCATTAGCCTAAATTCCAAAAATCTAGTTTGCAAATTAGCTTAATTAGGACAATTTAAAAATAACCATTAGTAATTTAACAACCAGGTTAGATTTTGCATGCCTTAATATGTTAAATTACACACTTAAACCATGTTCAAATGATATAAAACCATAACTTGATCCATACCCAAATCTTGAAATTCCAAACTTGCAACTAAAACCTAATTAACACTTAAATAAATTAGCTTTAAGAAATTAACTAACAATTTAAGTATTGGGTAAAGATTTATACCTCACAAAATCAAGAGATCAAACTTGAAATCTGGCCTCCCAAAATGACCTCCATGCGCCTAGATCTATACTAGAGTAGCCAAGGAAAAATGGGTAAGAGTTAGATTTGGAGTTTGTGTGAGTTTTAACTTGATTTTTGATGAGATTTTGAAGTGAGAATGGGGTAAGAAAATGGGGGGGCTGCTGTTGAAGGAGGGCTCGGCCAGCAAGGGAGAGTGGAGAGAGAGTGAGGTGGGGTTTTGTGAAGTCAAGAAAATATACCCCAAGTCAACAAAGCCTATACCTCTCATACTTGTTTTCTTTTAAATTTTCTTTTCATTCATAAGTTGGAGTGTGAGGTGTGTGTGTAGGGGGGCAGCATAGGGCTCGGCCAGCTCAAGAAAAATGGGGGGATGTATTTGTGAAGAAGTTTTCAAGTAAAGAAAGCCCAAAACTCAAACAACAAGCCCATGCTTCTTATTCTTTATTATTTCCTTTAAATTTTCCTTTTTCCATTTAACCTTTTTCTTTAATTTTCTAGAACCGTCTTGACAATTTCTTTCATTTCAAAAACAACATGCTACATTTTGGTTTAATGTTCCATGATGCACAAAACTTGTATTAACCCATTCTAATTTGTAATTATCACTAATTAAATATATTAGTGAAAACTTAAAATAATATTAAAAATAATTAATTACGGAAAATATTTTAGTAAACTAAAAATTTACAAGCAACCAATTAAATACCAAATACTAGCAATTACATTGCTAGAATAGGTATATTTAAGCTTATGTGGAAAAAAAATTATTTCCAGGTTTTTATGGAAAACACCAGTTATTTTACCGATTATACGAAATTTTATCTAAACGATTTTCAAAACGTTACAATCTTCCCCCCTTAAAGAAATTCGGTCCCCGAATTTAAATTAAAACTCCCTCAAATACTAAAACATTTCAGCAACACACTCAAATCGGCGGGGCTCCGAAGTCTTAAATACTTAAAACACATCTTAGCGCAATACATGCGCATGAAAAATGAGTATATAACTCCAAATCAAAACTTCGTCAAGCATCACGCAATCATCGGAGTTATGGTGAAGATACCAATGTCCAAGTCCAATACGAAAACCAACATGATATACACAAAACTATAACATGTACATAGTACGCATCGTGTAAACTCGTCAAAACATCTGAAATGAAATGCATGCCAAACCTTTTTCAAGCTCCTGTGCGATGAGCGTATCACGACACAAGTAGCGGACGTTTATTCTAAGAAAAATAACTATATATATATCCTTTGTTTATCACACACGTCCCGCCGTTTTAAATAATTTAAAAGGGTTTCCTTTGTAACATGTTTCGTGTCATCTCGGACACATAGGAAAATACTGAGACTATAGCTCTTTTTTTGGAAATCCCTTCGGTAACTATCGATGCATCAAAAAACATATTCAGGTACTGTCCTCGGACCAGTCCTGCTCAGCTACTATGCTAAATGGTAAATATCATAAAAACGTACTGCTCAAAGGAAATCACACTCAATAGTATAAGTAATAATGCCATGTACGTTTGATGCGCACAGAAATCGAAATTAATGAATGTGCCCAACATGTGCACAGAAACTCGAATCTAAGTGCAACGGGTGTGCACGAAAACACCTGTCAAGGGCAACGGGTGTACCTGACAACAATATCAGGTGCATCTGATATACACGAAGAATCCTGATTTAGTGCATCTGGTGTGCACCAAAATCGCATCAAGCGCATCAAGTATGTGCAAAAATCCAAATCAAGTGCACAAGGTGCATGAAAACAAATATCGAATATCACAATCGAAATCGATGGTATACAACAAACCTCAATCCAAATCAGGTATACCGTGGTATATATACTCTCACAATCACGTGCATCAGTGTGCACAAAAACGAACCAAGTACTAAAAGTGCATGAAAACTAAACCAAAGGCACAAGTCAAATCACATGGATACCATAGGCATGAAATCAAAATCAACATCTCGAATGACATCAAATCGAAGTCGAGTGCAACTGTGGTGCAAAAAATCTCAGTCATGCAAATAAATTGCCCAAAATACCGAAATCCAAAATGACGGATGCGTGATATTCGAATCACCAAGTCACAAATCGTAAACACAGTCGTCGATAAATGTCCTTCCTTCAAAGTCGAGAAGGTGTCGGTGCTTCCAAAGCTAGCAGAGCAAGATATCTACTTGCCTCCTTTTCATTGTCTGGCGCCTTGTGCCCTTAGGCTCTCATCACTCACTGCGGATCTCCAGTTACATAACTCCTCGGCTCAATTGCCCAATATGGAAACGATGACGGAAACAGTTCCGCTCTGGCATATCCTTCAACGATCTCTGGCCAACTATCATGGTCACTCATAACATGTCTCGTCGATGATGCCGAACTCTGGCCTACTGGGTGTGCATGATACGACCGATCCTGGATCCAAGTCTTCTCGTGTAGTATTCCAGAAGATTCTGTCGGGTCTCTCCCAAATCTCGTTTCTGACGAACTTCCCGGAAGTTATCATCCATTACTAAATCCATTTCTGGTTCCGGAACAGATGTATACTCATCACGACTCCTTCCGAAAGATTTATCTATATTCAACGCCTATGCATGCGTATCACATCACTGATGTCAAAAGAGTGGAACATCATCTCAACAAAATCCCGTGGCAACCGATCAACTGAGACTAAATTGCTAGATTTATAAAATTCAAATTAGCTTTCTTGTGGATTCCAAATATTGTATCCCATCATATGATATCCGGACGACGTTAAACTTTTTGATCGATTCATCAAAGTCCCATAATTTCCCGAGAGCTCAACACTTGAATACAGTTTAATAATATCCAGTACATGTCACAGTACCTATGAACCAGCCGTAGAAGGGCAGACCCAAGCCTCATTAATGGCACCGCAGAACTGCCTTAAACCCTAAGGTTCAAAAGTGGTTACATGGTCATTATGTCGAGTTAGGGTTTCATTCTTCTAGAAAGTTCACATAATTACTTGCATGTTTTTCTGAATACCTTAAACTTGGAAAAATGGGCTTCTGACATTAGTTCGAACATTTTAACTTCGCCTAGAAAAGATGTGAATACCCTTCGTCCGCACGCTAAACAATGCCCCAATCCTCAAGGATAGACGATACATTAATGGTCATCACATTATAGCCGGCCTCTAGCAGTGGCCCAATCCTTTGGTGCTGATCTGACCGATCACGTCAACGAGAAAACATAGTAAAACGATATATTTTAACGCTCATGTCACGAAAAACACAATAAAACGACACATCTATACAATCGTGTGTCAACGGACTTATGCCATGGTCAGTCCTCATCCAAGATGAGCTCATGCTGACCGCAACTCTAGCCGCAGCTCTCTCTGCCCATGCAACCGTGGTAACAAAAACACCATCCGACATTGATGAGGATAGATCAAAGGAACGAATAGAATACTATGCAAAGAAATGTACATTCTAAGGCTTCTTAAGCGGAGTAGCGTATCGTAAGTATGCCGCCGAACATACACACGGTACGTCACTCTACTTAAGTCACCTACTCCATCAACTAAGGTCAACCTACACGATGAAAGTTCGAGTCTAATACCCTCTCGACCAAATCTAAGTTCCGTAAGGTCAAGCCTAGATTCCGAATATATATATATGCCCTAGACTCCGCATAGTCAAACCTAGACTCGACTAAAGTTAAACCTAGCGCTCTGATACCAACTTTGTCGCGACCCGAAATAACATGTGACTGGCACCTGAATCATGTGAAGTCTATAGGACCCCACCCAATTTAATAAGCCAAAAGCCCAGATATCTAAACCATTTAAAAGAAGTGAAGGAAAACTTGTTTAAAGCAAGTGGTTTTAACCAAGTAAGTGGCATTAAACATTTAAAAGCAACATCATATTTTCCCGAAAAATTCGGCAGAGTCTCCTTTATAAATACTGGCCCCAAACGGGTACAACACATGAAATACATACAAATGAGGAATAAGGCATCCCCAAGCGGGAGCTAGCTCTTCGCCAAATGGCGGATACAACCACGCAAGACATATAATATTCAAAGCCGAAGGGCAAGGATCCAAAACTCGGAAAGAAAACCAATATCCTCAAGAAAACCAGAAAACCATAATAATACAAGCGCGCGACTCTAAGGTCGAAAGAATATACACTGGTCTTCTAAGTCTATCAATAATACAAGTCTAGTTGATGGAGTTTAATAGATACAACTGAATATAAATAAGTACAATGGTGGTCACGAAGCGAGTGAACTCGCCTAACAAAGCAATCACCCGAAAGGAAGCAGTGTGCCAGCAAGCCGCAATGAAACCTGTATGGAAAAACCTGCAAGAAACTATGGCACAACGGGGGTGAGTTGCCAACTCGTGAGTAGAAAATATCACCGAGAAGAAATTGCATGTATGACTCTCTCCTAGTTCATACCATAATATATACTCAAAATATAACCTGAAGCATCTAATAAAGGCAAGGTAAACATCTAACATGTGTAATACCAAGTGCTCGTGTCAGTGCCTCAGGTAGCAACATATCACATATATAATGTATGAATGCTTGAAAACAGAATACATCTAAATGAGAAAACTGTTTTCATAGATCAATGAGATTTTTTGTATAAAAACCGAAATATCATCAATGAAACCAATAAAGAATCCGTTTCAAGCATCGACACAAAATATATATCCTCAAAATCTCAAAATCTCAATATCACGGGCTCCACATGCACAGGATCGGCCCATGGGCTCCCCATGATCAGGATCGGCCCATATCATCAAATCTCATATCTCAATATCTCAATATCTCGGGCTCCGCATGAACAAGACCAGCCCATAACCATCTCAAATCTCACTATCTCAATATCTCGGGCTCTGTATGAACAGGATCGGCCCGTAACTATCTCAAAATCGAGAAAACATCATATCAAGGAAAACCGCATCTTTCCCTTTAAAACAATCATGAGTTTACAAACATTTGCATGCGGTTTCCCAAATCCAGAAATCTCATAAAAGATCCGAAATGTCAAAATCACAAGTCAGTGAACAGTGAATATCGGCATAAAGCTCCATGATATCGCATGACAAAAGAATACATATACATGCATGGTTTTTAAGTAAAGAATGCAATATTTAAACTAGCATTGTAATTAGATATCGGGACTATCTACAAGCAGTTATATCCATGAAGTAATATTTTCTAGAGTGTACGTGACATGGAAATTACCGATGATGATGTGTGTGAGCATGCAAGCAAGTGTATGTGGAGCATATGCATCATCGGTAATTGTGCTGGTGTCCTAACAGCATGGGTTCATAATAACTAATGAAAACACATTTAAGCATACAATGCAATGCATATAACAAGAATATAGGGAAAATGACTAGTAACGCAACATATAAGAATATACATTTATATGCACGAGCCATACAATTTTGGTGTCTGAAATAGCACGAATCGTGGCTTTTAGAAAAATAGGGGCTATAATATTTTTAAGAAAAGGTACTTCCTTTGAAATATCCGTAGTACCCCTCGGCCTATCTTTAAAATACTCACGATTCGTTAGTTTGAAAATAAGTATGACTCGAGCCCAGTCTAACATCTACCTGATAAATACAGGACTAAACTAAGAAACTAATCGAAAAGGTAAGGAAATCCACCAAAGTCCAAATCGATATATCTAAAAGTCGGTGATCCCACCTCAATAGCGTCCCTTACGATAAACTATATATAATACGACATCCTCGAGTCAAGAGTGCGGATCAATCATCATATTTATATCTCGTACAGTAAAATCTATCGTACGGCATCCCAAATCGGGGTACGGGTCAATTATCACATATATCTCATTAATCATATGATATCAATATCATGATATCATGAACTGAGGTATTAATCTATGGTCTAGTACATTCCGATACTATCAACATATATCCGCGTGTGTATAAAAACACATCGCCCAACGATCCACTCATATATCATAACAAGATCCAATTCACAACACCGATCCCATGGCATCATGCCCAATCACATCGACTCACCTCCAAGTATCATATACTATCATCATCATCCATGTTTGTGTGTGTGTGTGTATACACCAACGCGTCCACACACACACACACACACACACACACACACACACATAATTCAATCACGTGTGTGCATGTGTGTGTGTGTCAACCTTACTCTAGGGTTTCACGATTAAGAAATTACACTATAAGCATTATCTTACAATTACACTAAAACTAACCCGGAAACACCTAAAGTCTATCTTGATAATCATCCACGTATCATAATACACATATTTATATATATATATATATATAACGTATTCATATACTACATTACGAAACTGCGGGGGTGCTATACACCATCCACCCGACTTCCCCCGTACATATATATATCTACTCATCTGGACGCCTGGGCTAATCTGCTCCGATTTCAGCTCTGTCCTTTTAGCGCTACATCCGACGCCTCTGTACCCGATCCTAGCAATGTACACAAGTAAAAAGAGAATAAATATATAAATAGTCGCGGACACAAATAAAACAAGTCAACCACGCGCATTAACTCGACGCGCACACACTTGGTGCACGAAACGCACCGCGACAACGCCATAAAACACAACCAGGGTCGCAATACGTGAAAATCCCTAAACTTAAAAGCCAAACGTAACAATTGTGGTTTCACAACACACTAAATATATATGGAAAAGCTTATAAATCACCGAAACCTCAAACTTAATTCAAATCGATAAATTTCAATAACCTAGTAAGCATCAACTTCCCTTTTAGTTCAAAACATGGTGTTTTAACAAGACTAGTGGCCACAATCTTCATTTAATAACTTAATTAGGTCACATAAATATTAACTAGATTTTTATCTCACCTATTAGCCAAAATTCCGAAAATATAGTTTGTAAATTAGCTTAATTAGGACAATTTAAAAATAACCATTAGTAATTTAACAACTAGGTTAGATTTTGCATGCCTTAATATATTAAATTACACACTTAAACCATGTTAAAATGATATAAAACCCTAACTTGATCCATACCCAAATCTTGAAATTCCAAACTTGCAACTAAAACCTAATTAACACTTAAATAAATTAGTTTTAAGAAATTAACTAACAATTTAAGTATTGGGTAAAGATTTATACCTCACAAAATCAAGAGATCAAACTTAAAATCTAGCCTCCCAAAATGGCCTCCATGCTCCTAGATCCATACTAGAATAGCCAAGGAAAAATGGGTAAGAGTTGGATTTGGAGTTTGTGTGAGTTTTAACTTGATTTTTGACGCATTTTCTTGAGATTTTGAAGTAAGAATAGGGTAAGAAAATGGGGGGCTGCTGTTGAAGGGGGGCTCGGCCAGCAAGGGAGAGGGGAGAGAGAGTGAGGTAGGGATCTGTGAAGTTAAGAAAATATACCCTAAGTCAACAAAGCCCATACCTCTCATACTTGTTTTCTTTTAAATTTTCTTTTCATTCATAAATTAGAGTGTGAGTTGTGTGAGGAGGGGGGGCAGCATAAGGCTCGGCCAGCTCAAGAAAAATGGGGGTGTGTGTGTATTTGTTAAGAAGTTTCCATGTAAAGAAAGCCGAAAACTCAAACAACAAGCCCATACTTCTTATTCTTTATTATTTCCTTTAAATTTTCCTTTTTCCATTTAACCTTTTTCTTTAATTTTCTAGAACCATCTTGACAATTTCTTTCATTTCAAAAACAACATGCTACATTTTGGTTTAATGTGCCATGATGCACAAAACTTGTATTAACCCATTCTAATTTGTAATTATCACTAATTAAATGTATTAGTGAAAACTTAAAATAATATTAAAAATAATTAATTACGGAAAATATTTTAGTAAACTAAAAATTTACAAGCGACCAATTAAATACCAAATACTAGCAATTACATTGCTAGAATAGGTATATTTAAGTTTATGTGAAAAAATAATTATTTCCAGGTTTTTACGGGAAAACACCAGTTATTTTACCGATTATCCTAAATTTCACCTAAACGATTTTCAAAACGTTATATATATATATATATAGTAAATGAAGAAAAGAAAATTCTTAAGTGAGCTAATTTATATTAGTTAATATATATTAATATATCTAATATATGTATATATATTAAATTATTAAATCAACACTTGATTTAACAATCCGGCTATATCACATATACCCGACTAATATCCAATCATCGAATCAACACTTGATTCAACAATCCGGTTATATCATATATAACCTATATCGCGAAATTAGAATACGGTATCATATATATATATATATATATAATGTAAATAAAGAAAAGAAAATTCTTAAGTGAGCCAATTTATATTAGTTAATATATATTAATATATCTAATATATATATGTATATATATTAAATTATTAAATCAACACTTGATTTAACAGTCCGGCTATATCACATATACCCGACTAATATCCAATCATCGAATCAACATTTGATTCAACAATCCGGTTATATCATATATAACTTATATCGCGAAATTAGAATACGGTATCATATACACGTATCTATATCAGTCCCGCACGTATCGCATATGTGCCCTATTTCGTTTCGCTTGAGCCAGGAAACCTCTGTGTAGGACTCTAAAGACTCGTCAATACACCAGCAGTAGATGATGATCATATCAGTCACTCATAAGCCATCAGTGGTACTAGCTGGACGTAACGGCTACCCGGGTATTGAGCGATCAGAAGATCAACAAGCAAGCTTTCTTATACTCACGCGAATCCAATAAGTAACACTACCGTACAGTCCGGTCTTTTCGTCCGATATGTCACATATCGAGTCTAGGGGTGAAACGTCAGACCCTAGTAACTTGATAAGTCATGCCAATGTGAGCCTCATAACGGGTCAAGAAACTACTGAAAACACTTACCAGTGAATCTCATCATCAGCCCTGGCCATGGACTTCCTGTTATAACCAATCGTGCACAGAGAAACATCAACCCCCAATACCGAGAGAGACGAAACCCCTCTTATCGCTCATTGCCTCCATGTGATTCGGGACTGTACCCAAAAGCCACCGGTTTGCACGTTCTCTTGAACGTGGTATGATGGAAATCAAAGCACAGTGGGAATCACACAAGACACTATGAAGATCTCGGGTCTACAGACTAACCTGTACCAGTGTCGCCAAAGAACTGCTATCTGATATTAGGTATAATACCATCTAGAAGTTCTCGGCGAGTCCTGTTCGGTGTACCCATTCTCTAATGAGCACATGTGCACACTCTCTGATGTCAAACACCAATGGTTGTGTGATTAACCATCGCCCCATCCAGGGTCAAGAATCGTACACAATAGTCTACTCTGGAATATCGATACCCCGTCTCAGTACTCCCTTGACTAGGAACAATTAAAGGATGTACTTGTGGACGACCCTGGCCCTACTAGTATGATCTACATCATAGTCCTGGTAGTCAAGTTCACATCCTAAGGGCTTTATCAACATGTAACAGAGAGACAGTATAAAGATACATAAGCGTACATGTAAAGATAAAGATTAACCAGATATCATACTATCATGTCAAGCAAGAAATACATCTCTATATATGTCCAAGTATCCACTATAATATACAATCATGTACAACAATGGCCTCTAGGGCATACATATAACTAACACACTCTACGTCCTAGGTATTAGATACCGGATTGGGATCCCACATATGTAATATATTGCATGGGCTAAGGAAAGGTAGAGAACTGGGAATGGGTGATCATTCTGTAAGAGTAGGGAATGGTGCAAATGTTGCGGCCAAAGCAGTTGGCGAATATCACCTTGTATTACCAAATGGTAATACATTGATTCTGAACGAATGCTATTACATACCGAACCTGATATGCAATATTATATCAGTTTTTTTATTAAGTAAAGAAGGATATAATTTTGTAGTACATGATAATGTTATGAACATTTTTCTAAATCAAAAGTTGATTGGATCAGGCTTGTTAAATAATAGCATATACGTTCTAAATCAAACCACAGTTCTTAACATACAAAACACACACAAGAGGAAGTGTTCAGAAATGAACGAATCCTTCTTATGGCATTGTAGACTAGGTCATATCAATACGACACGACTAGCTAAGTTACATAAGGATGGATATTTGAATTCGTTCGAATTATCATCTTATGAAACTTGTCAGTCATGTCTCAAAGAAAAGATGACCAAAACTCCATTTACTGGACACGGAGAAAGAGTTACGGAACTCTTGGGATTGATACATAGTGATGTATGTGATCCCATGTCTATACATGCCAGGAATGGTTCCTCGTACTTCATTACATTCACTGACGATCTCTTAAAATACGGACATATATTCCAGATGAAACACAAGTCTGGAGCTTTTGAGAAATTCAAAGAATATAAGCATGAAGTTGAGAACCAGACGTTTTAAAGTATTAAAATCCTTCGATCCGATCAGGGAGGAGAATACTTGAGCACGGAATTCCGTGACTATCTAAAAGAGAATGGGACTCTCTCTCATCTTACTCCTCCGTATACACCACAGCACAACGGTGTATCGGAGCGGAGGAATCGCACCCTATTGGATATGGTGCGCTCTATGATGAGCACCGCTGAGTTACCTATTTCCTTTTGGGGTTATGCGCTTGAGACAACAGCATACCTATTGAATCAAGTCCTATCTAAATCTATACCTACCACATATGAGATATGGAGTGGGAAGAGACCATATCTTAAAAGAGTTAAGATATGGGGTTGTCCGTCCTATGTCAAAAGGCAAAATCCGGACAAACTCGAGGCACGATCAGTTCTTTGCAAGTTTGTGGGATATCTAAAGAATTCACAAGGATATATTTTCTACCACGCTGAGGAACAAAAGGAGTTTGTTTCTCAATACACCACCTTTTTAGAAAAGGAATTTCTTGTAAACGAAATTAGTGGCAAAGAGGTAGAACTGGAAGAAGTTCCAGCTACACAGACTACAACTGAAGATTTAGTGGAACCAGAGGATTCGATAGTTCCCAACGAATCTCAGTTTCTCCGCCAATCTAGTAGGGTTCCTCATCTATCTGAGAGATACTGCGGTTTTCTTATTGATGGTGGGAGCAAGGATTGCATCATGGAAGATGATGACCCAACTAGCTTCGAGCAGGCCATCATGAGTGGGGACTCTGTGAAATGGCTGGATGCAATGCGATCAGAGATGGAATCCATGTACACAAACAAAGTATGAACTTTAGAAGTTTCTCCTGAAGGGGTAAAATCCATTGGGAGCAAATGGATCTTCAAGAAAAAATTTGGTGTAGATGGAAAAGTTGAGACTTTCAAAGCTAGACTTGTTGCAAAAGGTTTTCGTCAATGATCAGGTGTGGATTATAATGAAACCTTTTCTTCAGTGGCTATGCTTAAGTCCATCCGGATCCTACTTGCCATTGCTGCATACCATGACTATGAAATCTGGCAAATAGATGTTAAGACCGCCTTTCTAAATGGTGATTTAGAAGAGAGCATGTACATGACTCAGCCAAAGGGCTTCACAGACAGTGGGAGAAGCGGAAAGGTGTGCAAGTTGCTTAAATCTATTTACGGGTTAAAGCAGGCATCGCGAAGTTGGAACATCTGTTTTGATGAGGTAGTCAAAGAGTTTGACTTCATCAAAAATATAGATGAACCTTGTGCAGGGTTACCCATCACGGCAGCAAGGTTTCGGGAGGTATCATCCATACCAAATTTAAAAATTTTCCGTTCTAGCTAACCCTAACTAAGAATCGTTAACTAGAAATCGACGGAAAAGTAAATGCAAACACTTTGCAAGTAAAAGTGAGCAAGGAATACAACCTTTGTAGACCGGTCATTCACTTCAATAGCTCCGTGTAGTAGTCCCTTCGCTGCGATCGTGAACTCCAGACTCTAGAGAGGCTCCTGTGAAGAAATGAACATGCTTGTTTCGATGTCTTCGAAGCCGAAGATGATCTACGCCGAGAAGATACTAACCCAAGCTATCTCTTCACCAATTACGGAATTAGTGAAGCAAACACCCTATACTAAATGGCAAGTAGTAGAGAATGATGAAGTAGGAAGTGGGCTCACTTTATTTTTATTTTTCTCACAAGTTTTCATCACAAACTCAAACCCAAGAAAGCTTCAAGTGAGAGGAAGAAGAAGATCAAGAGAAGTTGTGATGAATAATGAGATGAGATTAGAAAATGCAACCATGGTTAGATAATATCATGCCTAACCCTTGTAGAGACTAAACCATACCATAGGGTTAAAGGTTGAGTTAATGAATATCCTAAGCTAAAAAAAACAAGTGGACAAAGTCAATGTTTCTCCAAGCTTCTTCCAAGCTTAACCTTGACTAATTCCAAATGGTTTGTAAATAAGTCAATGATAAATATTAAACCCTAATCTTAACCCTAGCATGGTGTGAGTCTCATATATGTATGTTGCATTTGTAACCTAGCATGTCACAAACATGCACACAAATATACATATCACATATATACAATGTGCACATCAAGTGAGAAAAGAAATCATAAGTGAGAAAGTATTAGTTAATGTAACTTAATATATCAAATATATAATTATACATTAGATTATCAAATCAACTCTTGATTTAATAATCCGGCTATATCACATATAACCGACTAATATCAAATGTAACAACTTATCGAATCAACTCTTGATCCG
This sequence comes from Agapanthus africanus, assembly GCA_030015575.1. Taxonomy (NCBI): domain Eukaryota; kingdom Viridiplantae; phylum Streptophyta; class Magnoliopsida; order Asparagales; family Amaryllidaceae; genus Agapanthus; species Agapanthus africanus. The sequence continues at coordinate 221,570,055 of CM057348.1, read as the reverse complement.
ATATCCCGGCTATATCGCATATAACCGACCGATGTCACAAATCGCGAGAATAGAATATGGTATCAAATATCGTATTAATCTCGGTCCTGTACATATCACATATATGCTCCTACTCCGTTTCGCTTGAGCCATGAAACCTCTATGTAGGACTCTAAAGACTCGTCAATACGCCGGCAATAGGTGATGATCATATCAAACACCCACAAGCCGCAAGCGGTCTGCTAAACGTAACGGCCACCTGGGTATTGAGCGATAAGAAGATCAACAAGCAAACCTGCTCGTACTCCTACGAATCCAATCAGTAACAATACCGTACAGTCCGGTCTCTTCGTCTGATATGTCGCATATCTCGTCTACGGGTGGTAAACGTCAGACCCTAGTAACTCGATAAGTCGTGCCGATGTGAGGCTCATAATGGGTCAAGAAACTACTGATAACACTTACCAGTATATCTCTAAAGTAGCCCTGGCCAGGGACTTCTTTTTATAGCCAATCGAGCATAGCGCAACATCAACCCCCAATACCAGGAGAGACGAAATCCCTCCTATCGCTCATTGCCTCCATATGATTCGGGACTGTACCCAAAAGCCACCATTTTGTACGTTCTCTTGAACGTGGTAAGGTGGAAATCAAAGCACAGTAGGAATCACACAAGACTCTATGACGATCTCGGGTCTACAGACTAACATGAACCAATGTCACCAGAGAACTGCCATCTGACGTTAGGTATAATACCATCTGGGAGTTCTCGGCGAGTCCTTTCAATATACCCAATCTCCACTGAGCACCCGTATACTTTCTCTGATGTCGAACACCAATGGATATGGGATCATCCATGCCCATCTACATGGGTCGAGAATCTATGCGCTAGTCTACTCTGGTATATCAATGCCCTGTCTCGATACACCTACGACTAGGAATATTTGAAGGATGTACTTAGCGACTACACTGTCCCCACTAATATGATCTGCATCACAATCCTGGTAGTCAAGTACTCATCCTAAGGGCTTTATCAACATGTAACATAGAGACAATCAGAGTACATGTTAAGATAAAGTACAACCAGATAGCATACTATCATGTCGAGCAAGAAAGTCCTCCCTATATATGTCCAAGCATCCACTACAATATACATCGTATGTACAGTAATGGCCTCTAGGGCATACATATAACTAACAATCTCCCACTTGCACTAGGGCCATCTGTAGTAGTATCTCTTACCCAACAATTAGCAGTGGTTGAAGTATCTCATACTCAACCATCCCATAAAAGTCTCTCCTGAGAATAGGCCTTTGTGAGTGGATCCGCCCTGTTCTCTTCTGTGTCTACTCTCCTAACCTCGATCTCCCTGGAGATCAACCATCTCCATGATCAGGTGATACTGCCTAAGAATTTGTCTAGATAACTGATGGGACGGGGGTTCCTAGGCCTAAGCCACAACTCCATTGTCACACAATGGTAGGAACAAAGTTCATCTCATGAACTAATATACATCTAGACTGCCTCTTTGGTAGTATCCTTGGTAGCAATGTATCTAGCCTTTCTCGTCTAGTTTCCACGGTATATAGCTTGGAACTCTTCCAACATACTATTCCTCCACTGAGGGTAAAGACAATGCATGTGACTGACATGCAGTCGACCTTATCACCCTGGAAGCTATCCAGTGATTCTCCCCAGGATCGATTGATACCCTCTCACTACATCTAGTGAGAATCCTAACATCCACTTAGATCTATCTCATAGGTCTAAAACCCAGGATTTAGGAGGTATAACCTTGATCCTATATGGAGAATCTATGTGATAAGAGGAGATTGACCGAGTGTAGCATAGGAAACACCTTCCCTATCAAGAGTATGTCTTCCACGTACAATACGAGGATCACCACCATACTCCCTACTACCTTTTTGTATATACAAGATTCATTTACCATTTTGATGAAGTCAAACTCTTTGACTACTGCATCAAAACAGATGTTCCAACTCCGCGATGCCTGCTTTAACTTATAAAGCAACTTGCACACGTTTTCGCTACTCCCACTGTCTATGAAGCCCTCTGGCTGTGTACTTATAGACGCTCTCTTCTAAATCGCTATCTAGAAAAGCAGTCATGATATCCAACTGCCAGATATCATAGTCATGGTATGTAGCAATGGCAAGTAGGATCTGGATGGACTTAAGCATGGGCACTAGAAAAGGTTTCATCATTATCCACACCTGGTCGATAACGAAAACCTTTTTCAACACATCTTAGCTTTGAAAGTCTCAACTTTTCCATCTACACTAAGTAATCTTCTCAATATATACTTGCTCCTGATGGGGATTTAATCCTTTAGATAAAGCAACCAAAGTCCATACTTTGTTGGTGTATATGGATTCTATCTCAGATCGCTTATCATCCAGCCATTCTCACAGAGTCACCACTCTTAATGGCCTGCTCGAAACTAGTTGGGTCATCATCTCATGATGCAATCCTCGCTCCCACTGTCATAGAGAAAATCGAAGTATCTCTCAGGTGGATAAGGAACCCTACCAGATCGGCGGAGAGGCTGAGGTTCGTCGGGAACTATTGAATCCTTCGGTTCTACCAAATCATCAGCTGCAGTTTGTATAGCTGGAACTCCTTCCAGTTCTACCTCATTGTAGGGTTACTAGGCACTCTAATGAAGCTCTACAAGGTATCGACCATGCCGGATTAAAATTTTTAGGTGCCTAACAACCCGAAGCAAGATCGTTAACTAGATATTAGGCGAAACCAAAGCAAGTAAATCACATTTACACTAAAGGAAAGGGACTACAACCTTTGTAGATCCGGTCCTCCAGTTCCACAGCTCCGTGACGACGTCCCTTCGCTGCGATCAACCAACTCCCGGACTCTCGGACGGCTCCATGAGGAAATTGCAACGGGATCGCTTGAAGTCTTCGGTGCCGAAGATGATCTACGTCGAGGGAATACGGACTCAAGCTTCTACCTCACTAACCATAGAATTAGTGAAGCAAACACCCTAAACTAAAGTGCTAGTCTAGTAGAGGATGGTTAGATAGGATGTGGGTACTCTTTAGATTTTGATTTCTCACTTGATAATTTTCTAGCAAGCTTTTCTTTTTCTTCATGAAGAAGAAGAAGAAGAAAGAAAAGAATGAATTTTTTTTTAATTAAAGAAAATCAAGTGAAGATTTATCATGATGCAACCATGGGCGAGGTTAACTCATGTAGAGAGCAAACAATAGTTTAGGTAATGGTTAGGTTTAAGCATAAAACAAAATGGCTAGACTTTTCAAAGATGCTTAAAAACTCATGAAGCTTCTAGCAAAGTGCAAAGAAAGCCACCATTTTGTTTTTGCAAAATAAATAAAGAAAATAAAACCCTAACCTTTAACTAAACATGGTGTATTGCACACCCACATCCAAGTTTGCATGTATCATCAATCATGATACAATCTAGTGCACAAAAATATATCACATATATAACTTGTGCACATCAAGTGAGAAAATCAATCTTAAGTGAACCAATACTATTTAATGTAAAGTAATATATCAAATATATAATTATACATTAAATCATTAAATCAACACTTGATTTAACGATCCGGTCATATCGCATATAACCGACCAATATCAATGTATCGACTTATCGAATCAACACTTGATTCGATAACTAGGTTATATCGCATACAACCATTCGATACAATCATCGCGAGAATAGAATACGGTATCACATACTCGTATCATTCTAGGTCCCGCACATATCACATATGCGCTCCTATCTCGTTTTGCCTGAGCCAGTATAACCTCTATGTAGGACTCTAAAGACTCGTCAATACGCCGGCAGTAGATGATGATCATATTAAGCACCCACAAGCTGTCAGCGGTACTAGCTGGACGTAACGGCTACCTGGATATTGAGCGATCAGAAGATCAGCAAGCAAGCCCGCTCCAACACCTGCAAAAAGCCTGACAGTGACACTACCGTACAGTCCGGTCTCCTCGTCTGATATGTCGCATATCAAGTCTAGGGGTGGTAAACGTCAGACCCCAATAACCGATAAGTCATGCCGATGAGAGGCTCATAACGGGTCGAGAAACTACTGGTAACACTTACCAATAAATCTCGAAACCAGCCCTGGCCAGGGACTTCCCTGTTATGGCCAATCGAGCATAGCGCAACATCAACCCCCAATACCGGGAGAGACGAAACCCCTCCTATCGCTCATTGCCTCCATGTGACTCAGGACTGTCCCCAAAAACCACCGTTTTGCATCCCCTCTTGGACGGGGTAAGGTGGAAATCAAAGCACAGTGGGAATCACACAAGACTCTATGACGATCTCGGGTCTACAGACTAACCTGTACCAGTGTCACCAGAGAACTGCCATCTGACATAAGGTATAATACCATCTGGGAGTTCTCGGCGAGTCCGTCCAGTGTACCCAGTCTCCACTGAGCACCCGTATATCATCTCTGATGTCAAACACCAATGGATATGGGATCATCCACCGCCCATCTGTATGGGTCGAGAAGGCATACGTTAGTCTACTCTGGTGTATCAATGCCCCGTCTCGATACACCCATGACTAGGGACCTTGAAGGATGTACTTATGGACTACCATATCCCCACTAGTATGATCCGCATCATAGTCCAAGTAGTCAAGTACACATCCTAAGGGCTTTACCAACATGTAACAGAGAGACAATCAGTATACACGTTAAGGTAAAGAGTAACCAGATAGCATACTATCAAGTCGAGCAAGAAAGTCCTCCCTATATATGTCCAAGCATCCACTACAATATACATCAGATGTATAGTAATGGCCTCTAGGGCATACATATAACTAACAATCTCCCACTTGTACTAGGGCCATCTGATAACAGTGGTTGTAGTATCTCATACTCAACCATCCCATAAAAGTCTCTCTCTGGGAAATGGCCTTTGTGAGTGGATCCGCCGTGTTGTCCTCTGAGTCTACTCTCCTGACCTCGATCCCCTGGAGATCAACCATCTCCATGATCAGGTGACACTGCCTTAGAATATGTCTCGATCACTGATGGGACGGGCGTTCCTAGGCATAAGCCACAACTCCATTGTCACACAATGGTAGGAACGAAGTTCATCTCAAGAACATATATAAATATCCAGACAGCCTCTTTGGTAGCATCTTTTGGTAACGATGTATCTTGCCTTTAATCGTCTAGTATGTCACGGTATCTGGCTTGGAACTCTTCCAACATACCGTCCCTATACTGAGGGTAAAGACAATGCCTGTGACTGACTTTCAGTCGTCCTTATCACCCTGGAAGCTTTCCAGTGATTCTCCCCAGGATCGATTGATACCATCTCACTACAACTAGTGAGAATCCTAACATCCAATTAGATCTATCTCATAGATCCAAAACTCAGGATTTAGTAGGTATCACTTTGATCCTATATGGAGAATCCTTGTGATAGGCGGAGATTGACCGAGCGTAGCATAGGAAACTCTTTCCCCGTCAAGAGTATGTCATCCACGTACTCTACGAGGATCACTACCATACTCCCTACTACCTTTTTGTATATACAAGGTTCATCTACCATTTTGATGAAGTCAAACTCTTTGACTACCACATCAAAACAGACGTTCCAACTCCGCGATGCCTGCTTTATCCTATAAAACATCTTGTACACATTTCCGCTGCTCCCACTGTCTACGAAGCCCTTTGGCTGTGTACTTATAGACGCTCTCTTCTAAAACATCATTTAGAAAAGCTGTCATGATACCCAACCACCAGATATCATAATCATGGTATGTAGCCATGGCAAGTAGGATCTGGATGGACTTAAGCATAGCTACTTAGAAAAGGTTTCAACATAATCCATACCTGGTTAATGATGCAAACCTTTAACAAGTCTAGCTTTGAAAGTCTCAACTTTTCCATGTACACCAAGTAATCTTCTCAAGATATACTTGCTCCTGATGGGGATTTAACCCTTCAGATAAAGCAACCAAAGTCCATACTTTGTTGGTGTATAAGGATTCCATCTCAGATCACTAAGCATCCAGCCATTCTTACAGAGTCCTACTCCTGATGGCCAGCTCGAAACTAGTTGGGTCATCATCTCATGATGCAATCCTCACTCCCACTGTCATAGAGAAACCGAAGTATCTCTCAGGTGGGTGAGGAACCCTACTAGATCGGCGGAGAGGCTGAGGTTCGTTGGACTCTACTGAATCCTTTGGTTCTACCAAATCATCTGCTGTAATTTGTATAGCTGGAACCTTTTCCAGTTCTACTTCATGACCACTAATTTCTTCTCAAGAAATTCCCTTTCATAAAGGTGGCATGTTGAGAAACAAAACATTTTTGTTCCTCGGTTAGGTAGAAGTTATTCCCTTGCGAATGCTTGGGATATCCAACAAACTTCCACAGATCTGACTTTGCCTCGTGCTTGTCCGGATTTTGCTTTTAGACATAGGCCGGACAACCCCAAATCTTAACTGACTTAAGAGATGGGCTCTTCCCTTTCCATATCTCATATGGAGTGGTAGGCATCTGATTTGGTTGGAACACCATTCAATAGGTATGCAACTTCATAAGTGCATAACTCCCAAAAGGAAAAAGGTAACTCAGTAGGACTCATCATAGAGCACACCATATCAGATAGGGTGTTATTGCTCCATCCCGTTATACCAATGTGCTATGGTGTATACGGAGGAGTAATGCTGAGAGAGAATCTCATTCTCCTTTAGAATAGTCCAGGAATTCCGTGCTCAAGTATTCTCCTCCCTGACCGCATCAAAGGACAAAATACTTATACCCGTATTTTGGTTCTCTACTTCTAACTTATATTCCGTGAATATCTCAAAAGGTTCGGACTTGTGTTTCAACAGGAACATATGTCTGAATCTTGAGAGATCATCAGAGAATGTAATGAAGTCCAAAGAACCGGTCTTGGCATGTGTAGACAGGGGACCTTTCATACATCAACATGTATCATCCCAAGAGTTCACTAACTCTTTCTCTGTTTCCAGTAAACGGAGCTATGGTCATCTTATCTCTGTGACATGACTGGCAAGTTTCACAAGATGTAAATTAAAACTGATTTAAATATGCATCTTAATGTAACTTGAGCTAGTCGGGTCGCATTGATATGACCTAGTCTACAATATCTCAAGAAGGATTTGTTCATTTCTGAACTCTTCCTCTTGTGTGTGTTCTGTATACTAAGAACTGTAGTTTGATTTAGAACGTCAATGCTTTTAGATAACGTGCCTGAACCGATCAACTCTTGATATAGGAAATGTTCAAAACATTATCCAACAATACAAAATTATATCCTTCTTTACTAATAAAGAGATTGATATGATTTTGTATATCAGGTTCGGTATCTAATAACATTTGTTCAGAATCAAAGTATTCTGGTAATACAGGGTGACAGTGACCAACAGACTTGGCTGCAACACTTGCACCGTTTTCTGCCTCATGAAACTTATCACCCGTTCTCAGTTCCCTACCTTTCTGTAGCCCTATATAACAGATTACATATCCGGGATCCTGATCCGGTATCACATACCCAGGACGTAAAGGATACTGAGAAACAGTTCTCTGTAATGAACACACCCGAAGATGATGCATCAGCATGAACTTTCTTCGTTTGGGCGGCACGGGAAATCTGGTATTCCCCAATTACCTGCTCTGTCTTATAACAGTTATAAGTTGGAGCGGGACCAACGTTCCCCAGCTCAGTATAACAAGCGGGTTCGGTCAATAATCCGTATTATTATCTTGATTAAGGCGTGATATGGTCGCTATATGGAGAGAGAGAGAAGAAAACACTCAGCGTATGCTCTTGCAAGATCAGATTGGTTATTATTTTATCTAATCAGGATGGTTCCCACTGTTTTTATCAAATCTTCCTTCAAACCCTAAAAGGAAAGACTAGCCGGGATTAATTACACACTACAAGTTCGCCAATCTTTCAGCCAGGCCAGTGTCGGTACTTTGAGGGAGGTCCCCCGTGCTTTCGCACGAACCTAATTAATGTAAACCTCATTTTCCCAGAAGCGTAACCCCGTTGACACCTTTCTAGACACCTACTTGATCGGCTAATTGTAATGTGTAAAACTCTCCCAGGAGTAACTCTTACTCGCAGCGGGTATCGGGATCCAACTATCTCATAGAAGGTATGCAATCTCATTGCAAATTTCAACACTTGAAATTCCCGATAATTTTGCCCCTAGCGTGCTATGACCTTGACGCATGCCAAACAACCCATAGTCCGCTAGTCAAGTTCAACCCGTACATTTCTTGATTGAATTAAACCCACCCGCACGACCCTTGACGCATGCCAAACAACGCCGTACGAATACCCTAATCCAATCGCATCGTATGCTAGCAAATAAGCACTAGTTAGCTACCGTACACTACGCCTTGACGCATGCCAAACTACCGCAGCACGAATACTAAATAGTACTTATCTGAAATGACGGAGGGCTACGACAGGTTTTTCTGAAAACCTATTGCGTAATGAACTTGATATCGTTGTAGAATCAAATGATTTTTAAATGGAGTGTTTTTTAGGCTTTTCTAGTTTTGCTAAAGGGGTCACTCCCGGTGAAGGGATCGTCGGCCCTTTCCTCATCGAATAAGGTGCAGGATATATCATATATACCACTATGCAAAGCAAGAACTATAGAAGCAATCAAAAGACAAACCGAGGGTTGTAGCATCTGCCAGTTATTGCTAAAGGGGTCACTCCTGGTGAAGGGATCTCGGCCCTTTCCTCATCGAATAAGGTGCAGGATGTTCTACAAGAAACACCACGATGCAAAGCAAGAACTGTAGCTACCTGTTTTTGAAAATTCGATTCCACAACATCTTTTAGGTTTCTTTTTCTTTCATTAATCATATTAATGAAGTCCCATCATTTAAACACCTAAAACATCACAGATAAATATGACGTACACTTATGCCATCCGCATTCGCCTCGATGTCCCCTCATGCACCGTTAGGTTAGGTAACTAACGGCAGAGCGGGGCAGGGCTAGCACGGGTGTAAAACATAAGTAACGTTTATATAATATATCATATATACTATATACTGTATCTATCACAGCACATCACATGATCACATCACAGATATCGCAGCAGAAGAAACATATGAAACATTGGATATACTAGGACGTCCGTGTTTTTAATACGAGCCAGTATAAAACACGGATTCCACGGTCGCGATGAATATCCAAACCCACACCCCTAGACCCCTATGAGAGCGGCAAGCAACCCTACCAATTCTAGAGTTAGGAGACCCGGACTCGACTCCTCGAGTTGATCTCCCACTGGACTCCAGAACCCGGTTACTTGTGCCCTCCTCCTTGGGTCTATCCTAGTGCGGAAAAGTAAATAATATACAAAAGGTGACATCTTCCGCAACCTGGAAGTGCCCCAATAAAAGAATATTACATACAAGTTTTTACATGAATGAAAATGAAAAACACTCATCTCACATAAAAAAAAACCCGGCTATTCAAACACGACGATCCAATATAACATATCCAGCAACACATAACATCACATGTCATCAACGTAAGTAAATATGAGTATCCCAATTGTCGTTGACATATAGCAACGAAACCGGCGATATCACATGTTACACTTACGGTCACAGAAAAGAAAGTGTAAAACTACAATAGTTGAATCCGCAAACTCTTTAGACATCGCATGCCTAACCAAATGAATTCTTTAGACATCGTATGCCTAACTATTATAAACCCCGCATTTTAGTCTCTTTATCGAAAACACTTTTCAATATCAAGTCGGCCAATTCAACAGGATTCCCGACATCCAGATCGAATGCTTGTCGCAAACTTTAGTAGGCGGCCGCACCCCCGATACCGTCGATGAAGTGCACCAAGGCGGAACACTGCTACCGCGAGCACCCGAACGGATGCTTTCGGCGACGGGGTTCTCCTACAGTCACTTGGTCGGGGCTAAGGGGTGTAGCTGTCTTTTAAGTTTATCCGGCGAGTATCCACGTACACTACGTGATTGCGACGGACTTTTGATCGCATCAAAATTCCGTGGCAACCGATCAAGTGAGACCAAAGTGCTATGTTTATAATATTCATATTAGTTATCTCATAACTGCTTGTGAATTCCAAATATTGTATCACATTCCAGATAAATAGAAAATGTTAAATTTTTCGATCGAACAATCAAACACCCAAATTTTCCCGAAACAGCTCTGTAAGTCGATGTGCAACACCCCACGACTTGCGGGGAGGCGGAAATATGAAAAACGATCTTGTTCTTTTCTTAAACATTGACTAACCGCATGAATCGAAGCTAAACGATAACTAACAACAATCATAGAAGTTCTAAACTACTATGTGAAGTGATTATACCTCAAGAACCATGTCCTTCGGGTCTTCATCGCTGTCCTACACTCCTCATAGGCTCCTTGGAACATCGGCACCTCAACGACCTCCTCGAATCAAAGACGATCCACCCGAAAGCTCCTACGCCAAGCTTAATCTCAAACTTGAGATAACTAGGTTGCTTAAAGTGCTAATCTAAGCTGCCTAGAGGATATAAAGTGAGGTTATAGATGTATTAGTCTAGCCAACCCTTGTACTCAACACATGAGAGGGGAGGATTAGGGTTTTGAAGAGAGAGAGCTTGAGGAGAGAGAAAATGAACATAATAATGAAATGAGAAAATGAGCTATCATAATATATATCAAGCATTATTGTTTTTCAAGAAAAGAAAAGAAAATCATTTACAACCATGCTTGATAAATATCTTATGGTGATTCATCTCCATGAGTCATTAAGCAATTATGAAGCAATAATGACATGGATGAATCATCCATATGACTCACTAATCTCATTCAATGTATATGCCACCTTAACCCCCTTAGTCACCATCTTCTAGAAGGTTCCCGACAAATTACGAGAATGCCCCTCCAATCCGTGAAAACACGGAAAAACTTTAGACTGTATAAATCCAATAACCCGATACTAGAATCTGGCTTAAACCAAAGCCGGCTAGTAAAAACTGTCCGAAAAACTCATACATGTGTAAACACACGTATGCGTTCGAACCCTTGTCGTAAAACTATACGACCTCTATATCGTTTCTCCTGGAGCAGGGAAACTCTCTGTGTGGGACTCTAAAGACTCGACACTACGCTGGCAGTGAGTTTAACCACAGACCGCAAGCGGCACTAGCTGTACGTAACGGTCCCCAGGTAAATGTCGATAAGAAGGCCGATGAGGTAAATCATCCGAACTCCCACTGAGCCTGATGTGACAATCTCCGTACAGTCCGGTCTGTTCGTCTAAGACTATCGCATATCAATCCTAGGGGGCGGCAAGCGTCAGTCCCCTAATAGCTGTATAAGTCGTGTCGGAGCGAAGTCCATTACACCCTGAGAAGCTACTGGAACCTACCAGTATATCTCGCTTGCCCTGGCCAGGGACTTTGCATAATGGCTCTCTGACACAGCGCGATATCATCTCCCAAAACCGGGAGAGACGAATCCTATCTAACCGACACTGCCTCCAAGTGCTCGGGACTGCACCCAACTGCTACCTGTTTGCACGACTCCTTTGAGCCATGGTAGGGTAGCAATCTAAGAACAGTGGGACACACTCGAGGCGAAGTAGCAGTGTCAAGTCTACGGACTATGCTGTACTCATGTCACCTGGGAACTGATAACTGACGATGGGTATAATACCAACCAATCAGTTCCTCGGCGAGTCCTGTCCGGTGTACCCGTAACCTAACGAGCACCTGTATACTATCTCCAGTACGACGTACTGATAGCTGTGGGACAGACCATCTCCCCAACTGGGATGAGAAGCGTATACACTTAGTCTACTCCGGAATATCGATGCCCTATCTCGATAATCCAATGACCAGGGACCTGTATGGGATGTTGCTTACAGACTACCCAGCCCCCACTTGTGTGACTGCCATCACGACGCTGGTAATCAAGCAAAGATCCTATGGGCTCTACTAATATGTATAAGTGATACGTTACAAGAAACATATGCACATATTAAAGTAGACTCAAACCAAGTAGCATACTACTATGTTTAGCAAGACTGTTATTTACAACTGTGAATATCCCAAGCTTCCATTAAGTAATATACATGCTAGTATGATACAATAATGGCCCCTAGGGCATATACACTAACAATCTCCCACTTGCACTAGGGCCATGAGCTGGCATATCGTAGACCTATCATCTCGAATAGCCTCTCGAACTGCGTCTGAGGGAGGGCCTTTATGAATGGATCAGCAATGTTATTCTCTATCTCTACTCTCTTCACCTCGATCTCCCGGCGATCTACGATCTCCCTGATCAGGTGATACCGCCTTAAGATGTGTCTGGACTTCTGATGGGACCTGAGTTCCATTGCTAAAGCTATAGCGCCGTTGTTGTCACAATACAGAGGTATTGGACCAACACTGGTAGGAACCACCTGAAGTTCCGTGAGGAACTTCTTCATCCAGACTGCTTCTTTTGCGGCATCGCAAGCAGCTATATACTCCGCTTCCATTGTTGAGTCAGCAACGGTCTCCTGCTTGGAACTCTTCCAACAGACCGCCCCTCCATTGAGGGTAAAGACATAACCCGACATAGACTTGGAGTCATCTTTGTCACTCTGGAAGCCAGAGTCGGCAAAGGCCTCCATCTAGAGGTCTTTTCCGCCATATACTAAGAACATCTCCTTAGTCCTCCTTAGGTACTTGAGAATGTTCTTTACTGCTATCCAGTGCTTCTCCCCTGGGTTTGCTTGATACCGGCTTACTACGCTCAATGCGTATGCTACATCCAGTCTGGTACATAACATCGCATACATTATAGAGCCTACCGCAGAAGCGTAGGGTATAATCGACATGCGATCCCTTTCCAAATCAGTCTTGGGAGACATCTCTTTAGAGAGGGTGATTCCGTGACAAGCCGGTAGGTTACCGCGCTTAGAATCATCCATACTGAATCTCTTCACTATGGTGTCTATGTACGTGGACTGCGAAAGTCCCAACATCCTCTTTGATCTATCACGATAGATCCGGATTCCCAGAATGTAGGTGGCATCACCCAGGTCTTTCATGGAGAATTTATGTGACAAGAATCTTTTGACTGACTGTAACATAGGAATATCATTTCCTATTAGGAGAATGTCATCCACGTACAAGACGAGGAATACTACAGCTCTCCCTACAATCTTACTGTATATGCATGGTTCATCTGGATTTTTGATAAAGTCAAATTCTTTGACAGCATCATCAAAATAGATGTTCCAACTCCGTGATGCCTACTTTAGTCCATAAATGGACTTAAGCAACTTGCATACTTTACCGCTGCTCCCACTCTGAATGAATCCTTCTGGCTGATCCATATAGACGCTTTCTTCCAAATTTCCATTTAGAAAGGCCGTCTTTACGTCCATCAGCCAAATTTCATAATCGTGGAAGGCAGCAATAGCAAGAAGGACCCGAATAGATTTAAGCATAGCCACTGGAGAAAAGGTTTCGTCATAGTCCAAACCAGGTCTTTGACGGAAACCCTTTGCAACAAGTCTAGCCTTATAGGTTTCAACCTGTCTATCTACACCAATCTTCTTTTTGAAGATCCATTTGCATCCTACGGGTTTTAGCCCATCTGGAGCAATGTCCAAAGTCCATACTTTGTTGGTGTACATAGACTCCATTTCGGTCCGCATTTCATCCAGCCATTTTACTGAGTCACCGCTCTGAATGGCTTGCTGGAAGATAGTAGGCTCATCATAATCAATAGTGCAATCCTCTCTATCCCCGTCTATAAGAAAACCGTAGTATCTCTCGGGCGGATGAGACTGCCTACTACTCCTGCGGAGTGGCGTCGGGATGTCCCTTTCCTCTGAAACCTCTGGTTCTACCATACTTTCAGTAACAGCTTGTGGTTCTGGAATTTCTTCTAGTTCTACTGTGCTCTCACTTGTTCCTTTTTCTAAAAACTGATGTTCCAGAAAGTGAGCATGACGAGAAACAAAAACTTTTTGTTCCTCTGCGTAATAGAATAGAAACCCCTTGGAGTTCTTTGGATATCCCACAAACTTACAATGTACTGATAGTGCCTCGAGCTTGTCCGCATGCTGCTTTTTAACAAAAGCCGGACATCCCCAAATCTTTAGATACTAAAGATAGGGTTTCTTCCCACTCCACATCTGATATGGTGTGGTAGGCACAGTCTTGGTAGGAACTAGGTTCAAAAGATATGCAGCTGATTCTAGTGCATATCCCCAGAATGATCGTGGTAACTCAGCGTTACTCATCATGGAACGAACCATATCCAATAGGGTTCGATTCCTCCTTTCTGATACACCGTTGTGTTGTGGTGTGTATGGAGGAGTAAGCTGAGAGAGAATTTCATTCTCTTTTAAGTAACCCAGGAACTCGGCGCTTAAGTATTCACCACCTCGATCAAATCTCAGTGTTTTGATACTTTTGCCGGTTTGTTTTTCCACTTCATTCTTGTATTCTTGAAATTTCTCAAAAGCCTCGGATTTATGCTTCATTAAGAAGATATATCCATACCTAGAGAAATCATCCGTAAAAGTAATGAAGTAGGAATAACCACGTCGCGCATGTGTAGACATTGGACCGCACACGTCACTGTGTACGAGTCCCAAGAGCTCGCTTGCTCTTACTCCGTGTCCAGAAAACGGAGTCTTTGTCATCTTTCCCATGAGACAAGATTCACAAGTAGCATAAGATTGATATTCAAACGGATTCAAATATCCTTCTCTATGTAACTTAGTCAACCTTCTTTCATTGATGTGACCTAGTCTACAATGCCATAAGAAAGCCTGATTTAATTCCGGAGACTTTCTTTTAAGTGTATTCTGGATATTGAAAACCTGTGCTTGACTTAATACGTATATGCCGTTATCTAATGTACCTGACCCAATCATAACTTGATTTAGGTGGATGTTTACTACATCGCTTTCGAATGTAAAATTATATCCCTCTCTTGAAAGTGAGGACACTGATATGATATTACAAGTCATACTAGGTACATACAGACAGTTACGTAAAATCAATATCTGCCCACTTGTCAAACCTAGGCGATATTCTCCCACGGATTCAGCATTCACTGCATTCCGTTTGCAACTTTGAGAGACCAATCACCTACCTTTATAACTTTACGGTTTCTCAAAGCATGTAATGAATTACAGATATGAGATCCTGCTCCGGTATCTAATACCCAGGAAGTAGAGTTAATTGACAAACAGTTCTCAATAACAAATATACTTGAGGCTGAAGCCACAACATGCTTTGTATCTTGGCTACTGGCTTCTAAAGCCCTGCAATCATTCTGCCTATGCCCAATCCCATAACAATAGGAACGTCCTTCTTTTACTATTTTAAGTCCCGAAACTTTTGCCCTTCTCTTTCCTTCTACTTCCCTGGTCTCTTTCAGGGTAGAAGGTGGAGACTGTAGAATCAAGTCAGTACTTGACTCGTTCTGCAACGTGGTCTCCAGGTCCTGGAGCTCATCAATATAGATAGTCATTGTAAGGACGTTGTCCCCTACAAATGACCCGTCAGCCAATCTCGCTTGAATTAATTCGTTCGAGGTTTCATATCTCGTGATATGAGATTGCTCTCTATATAATTCCTTTTTATGGAGAAAGATGGAAACTAAGTCCATCTTCTCGTGCTGCTTCTGGTATACATCATCATCTGAAGCTAACACGAGGCACTTAGCTTTCACTTTATCTTTTTCCCTTGTCTGACGGATATCCATATCCGCAACAGTGGAAACTGGACCTGGGACGGCGGGATCTTGAGTAGTAATAGGGTGGTCCAGCTTGTCATAGGTAATGGACATCTGGACAGACCTTTGCCAGTCATATAAGTCAGATTCAGTCAATTTATTATCTAGATGTAACCTATGTGTGGTCACAAGGTCGCTGCAATTATGAGAGAGAGAAGAAAACATTTTAGCATGATGCTGTTGCAAGTTTAGATTGGTTTTAAGTTTATCTAAACAGGATGGCTCCCACTGTTTCTCGAATCCTTCCTAAAACCATAAAAGAAGAATTAGCCAGGACAATTCTCACCGTACAATACTTGCTTAACCGTTCAGCCAAGCCAGTGTCGATACTTCGAGGGAGGTTTTCCAACGCTTTCGCGAAGTTCCTTAATTAAATAACCTCTTTTCTCTGGGGGCGTAACCCCGCTGACACCTTTCTAGGCACCTACTTGGTTTATAGCATTATCGTTAAGTGACGAATCTCCTGATAAGTAGTATATACTCACAGTAGGATCGGGATCCAAAATATCATCCTATGATAATGTTGAAGGAATCCTACCAACATTCATCAAACTCCAGAATGGTATGCATCTCTCTGCAAATTTCAGTTTCTTTAGAAATTCCCGATGTATATTTTTACCCCATGCTCTTATGACCTTGGCGTTGGTCAAAATGTCATAAGTCGCATGTCAAGTTCTACCCGTCATTATCCAGGTTAATTTGAACCCATCCGTACATATCCTTGACGTTGGCCAAAATGATAATACGACTGTCCCAAACTAACTCATCTATCTATGCAACAAATGAATACCCAGCAGCTACCAAACACTATGCCTTGGCGTTGGTCAAAATACATAGCTTGAATACTACTGACCATCCATAAGAAATGATGGGGGCTACGAATGGTTTTGGCGAAACCGTGAACGTAGTGAACTTGATATAATCGAAGGAACCTGATAGCTTTTAAAAGGAGTGGTTAAAGCTCCGCAATTAAAAATTCTGCTGTTTTAAAATAACCGAGTGGTTTCTTTTAAATTTGTTCCAACGATTTAAACTTTGGTTTATTTTCTTTGCATTATAATAATGCGTCCCATCTTTAATCTTATCATTGCAGAAAACAACGAAAATACCACGTCCTCTTATGCCATCCGCATTCGCCACGGGGTCCCGTCATCACCCGTTAGGTTACTTAACTAACGACAGAGCGGGGGCTGGGCTAGCGCGGGTGTAAAACATAAGTGGCGTCTAATAGCTATCATATATAGATATTGTACATTCGTCAGATGCAATAATATTCATTCCAGATCACAGATGAACTTTATTGGATTTGCAAGCAATCCGTGTTTGTTTTGAGCCTGCAACAAAAGACGGATTACACAGTTGTGATGAATAGCCATTACCCTACCCAAGACCCCTACGGGTACGGCAAACTACCCGTCCGGCAGTTTGTGCACCCCACTTTGGGTCTGTCCTAGGAGCAAAAAATAGTAAAATGAAATAATACAACGGTGGCTACAACCGCAACCTGGATGTGCCCCGCAAAATAATATTACAACAAATTACATTTACATCAAATGAATTAAATAATAACCCATCACATAACCCCGGCTATACATCACAACAGCCCAACACAGTTCATATACACAAACAGATAAAACCCATTACAGAAATGTGCAACCCCCTGCCAACCGACATACTAGCAGTTAATGGAGGTTTACGAACACATTATACAAACACAGCTATAATCCAACAAGCAAATACCGTATAATTTCGATCGAATAAACACATTTAATTTTGCTCCAATACTTCTCTGTAAATCTGAAACCTGAGCAAAAATTAAAAAATTACAGAAAATACCAAATATCACAGAGAACCCACACAGGAAAACTGGACTGATGAATCGGGAACTCGGCGGAGGAATCACGGCGGATCGGTAGGATCCGCCGCGGTTCCGCGGCGCTTTAGACGATTCATGAGCCCAGTTTTCTTGGGTGTTCTAATACTATCATTTAAGGCTTTCTGAAGGTCCCTGAAAAATTTTTGGACCTCATTTAAAAATCGACAGAAACTCATGATATCGGGGTTTTCCGGTTTGTTTTTTTTCGTTCGAAATTCATACAATTTTGCAAGTGAGTTATTTATTGTTTAGCGAGTCTCTGATACCACTGTAAGTCGATGTGCAACACCCCACGACTTGCGGGGAGGCGGAAATATGAAAAACGATCTTGTTCTTTGCTTAAACATTGACTAACCGCATGAATCGAAGCTAAACGATAACTAACAACAATCATAGAAGTTCTAAACTACTATGTGAAGTGATTATACCTCAAGAACCATGTCCTTCGGGTCTTCATCGCTGTCCTCCACTCCTCGTAGGCTCCTTGGAACATCGGCACCTCAACGACCTCCTCGAATCAAAGACGATCCACCCGAAAGCTCCTACGCCAAGCTTAATCTCAAACTTGAGATAACTAGGTTGATTAAAGTGCTAATCTAAGCTACCTAGAGGATATAGAGTGAGGTTATGGATGTATTAGTCTAGCTAATCCTTGTACTCAACACATGAGAGGGGAGGATTAGGGTTTTGAAGAGAGAGAGCTTGAGGAGAGAGAAGATGAACATAATAATGAAATGAGAAAATGAGCTATCATAATATATATCAAGCATTATTGTTTTTCAAGAAAAGAAAAGAAAATCATTTACAACCATGCTTGATAAATATCTTATGGTGATTCATCTCCATGAGTCATTAAGCAATTATGAAGCATTAATGACATGGATGAATCATCCATATGACTCACTAATCTCATTCAATGTATATACCACCTTAACCCCCTTAGTCACCATCTTCTAGAAGGTTCCCGACAAATTACGAGAATGCCCCTCCAATCCGTGAAAACACGGAAAAACTTTAGACTGTATAAATCCAATAACCCGATACTAGAATCTGGCTTAAACCAAAGCCGGCTAGTAAAAACTGTCCGAAAAACTCGTACGTGCGTAAACACACGTATGCGTTCGAACCCTTGTCGTAAAACCATACGATCTCTATATCGTTTCGCCTGGAGCAGGGAAACTCTCTGTGTGGGACTCTAAAGACTCGACACTACGCTGGCAGTGGGTTTAACCACAGACCGCAAGCGGCACTAGCTGTACGTAACGGTCCCCAGGTAGATGTCGATAAGAAGGCCGATGAGGTAAATCATCCGAACTCCCACTGAGCCTGATGTGACAATCTCCGTACAGTCCGGTTTGTTCGTCTAAGACTATCGCATATCAAGCCTAGAGGGCGGCAAGCGTCAGTCCCCTAATAGCTGTATATCGTGTCGGAGCGAAGTCCATTACACCCTGAGAAGCTACTGGAACCTACCAGTATATCTCGCTTGCCCTGGCCAGGGACTTTGCGTAATGGCTCTCTGACACAGCGCGATATCATCTCCCAATACCGGGAGAGACGAATCCTATCTAACCGCCACTGCCTCCAAGTGCTCGGGACTGCACCCAACTGCTACCTGTTTGCACGACTCCTTTGAGCCGTGGTAGGGTAGCAATCCAAGAACAGTGGGACACACTCGAGGCGAAGTAGCAGTGTCAAGTCTACGGACTATGCTGTACTCATGTCACCTGGGAACTGATAACTGACGATGGGTATAATACCAACCAATCAGTTCCTCGGCGAGTCCTGTCCGGTGTACCCGTAACCTAACGAGCACCTGTATACTATCTTCAGTATGACGTACTGATGGCTGTGGGACAGACCATCTCCCCAACTGGGATGAGAAGCGTATACACTTAGTCTACTCCGGAATATCGATGCCCTATCTCGATAATCCAACGACCAAGGACCTGTATAGGATGTTGCTTACAGACTACGCAGCCCCCACTAGTGTGACTGCCATCACGACGTTGGTAATCAAGCAAAGATCCTATGGGCTCTACTAATATGTATAAGTAATACGTTACAAGAAACATATGCACATATTAAAGTAGACTCAAACCAAGTAGCATACTACTATGTTTAGCAAGACTGTTATTTACAACTGTGAATATCCCAAGCTTCCATTAAGTAATATACATGCTAGTATGATATAATAATGGCCCCTAGGGCACATACACAAACAAGCTCAACACATGAAATAAGTCTAAAAACATCCATTTCATGCCACAGTACCAACGGTCCAGCCGTAGAAGGGTCAAGCCAACGCCTCACATGTGGCACGCCGTACTGCCCCAAACCCTAAGGTTCAATGGGCAGTTCAAGAATGTCACATAATCGAGTTAAGGTTTGTTGTCTTCAAGAAGGTCCATCGCGTTACTTGCACTACTTAGACGTTCTTAAACTTCGGAAAAATCCAACACATGGAAATTTCCCGGCAGGGGAAAAAGTGGGTATTTATATCCGGTCGAACTTTTTAACATATTCTAAAATTACCCGGAAAAACACATAGACAAAGTTTGACAATCCGACCGAATCTACGAACTCCCAATACAATCCAGAAAACTCAACTCTTGAGCAGTAATTAAAATTACCCAGAAAACACAGGAATTACAGACGGGTATTACTGTGCAAAGCACGTGACAAGAAGCTTCTTTATGGCCGCGGAACTGCCGCAAATGCCAGGGTGGGGCCGCGGTTCCGCGGCGCTTTAGTTGATTCAGGGACACGTGCTTCACAGTAACCCCTAGAAAACCCAGCTGAATTTTTGGATATTTTTAATTCACAAAATTCACAGTCTTGAAAAATAGTACAGAGAAGGGTTTTGAATTAGGGTTTCGGGTTCGATCGGACTTCTAACATCGTCTACACTTCGCCTAAGGCTCTAGCTAAGCTCTGATACCAATGTAGGGTTACTAGGCACTCTAATGAAGCTCTACAAGGCATCGACCATGCCGGATTAAAATTTTTAGGTGCCTAACAACCCGAAGCAAGATCGTTAACTAGATATTAGGCGAAACAAAAGCAAGTAAATCACATTTACACTAAAGGAAAGGGACTACAAGCTTTGTAGATCCGGTCCTCCACTTCCACAGCTTCGTGACGACGTCCCTTCGCTGCGATCAACCAACTCCCGGACTCTCGGACGGCTCCATGAAGAAATTGCAATGGGATCGCTTGAAGTCTTCGGTGCCGAAGATGATCTACGTCGAGGGAATACGGACTCAAGCTTCTACCTCACTAACCATAGAATTAGTGAAGCAAACACCCTAAACTAAAGTGCTAGTCTAGTAGAGGATGGTTAGATAGGAAGTGGGTACTCTTTAGATTTTGATTTCTCACTTGATAATTTTCTAGCAAGCTTTTCTTTTTCTTCATGAAGAAGAAGAAGAAGAAAGAAAAGAATGAATTTTTTTTAATTAAAGAAAATCAAGTGAAGAGTTATCATAATGCAACCATGGGTGAGGTTAACTCATATAGAGAGCAAACCATAGTTTAGGTAATGGTTAGGTTTAAGCATAAAACAAAATGGCTAGACTTTTCAAAGATGCTTAAAAACTCATGAAGCTTCTAGCAAAGTGCAAAGAAAGCCACCATTTTGTTTTTGCAAAATAAATAAAGAAAATAAAACCCTAACCTTTAACTAAACATGGTGTATTGCACACCCACACCCAAGTTTGCATGTATCATCAATCATGATACAATCTAGTGCACAAAAATATATCACATATACAACTTATGCACATCAAGTGAGAAAATCAATCTTAAGTGAACCAATACTAGTTAATGTAAAGTAATATATCAAATATATAATTATACATTAAATCATTAAATCAACACTTGATTTAACGATCCGGTCATATCGCATATAACCGACCAATATCAATATATCGACTTATCGAATCAACACTTGATTCGATAACTAGGTTATATCGCATACAACCATTCGATACAATCATCGCGAGAATAGAATACGGTATCACATACTCGTATCATTCTCGGTCCCGCACATATTACATATGCGCTCCTATCTCGTTTTGCCTGAGCCAGTACAACCTCTATGTAGGACTCTAAAGACTCGTCAATACGCCGGCAGTAGATGATGATCATATTAAGTACCCACAAGCCGTCAGCGGTACTAGCTGGACGTAACGGCTACCTGGATATTGAGCGATCAGAAGATCAGCAAGAAAGCCCGCTCCAACTCCTGCAAAAAGCCTGACAGTGACACTACCGTACAGTCCGGTCTCCTCGTCTGATATGTCGCATATCAAGTCTAGGGGTGGTAAACGTCAGACCCCAATAACCGATAAGTCATGCCGATGAGAGGCTCATAACGGGTCGAGAAACTACTGGTAACACTTACCAATAAATTTCTAAACCAGCCCTGGCCAGGGACTTCCCTGTAATGGCCAATCGAGCATAGCGCAACATCAACCCCCAATACCAGGAGAGCCGAAACCCCTCCTATCGCTCATTGCCTCCATGTGACTCGGGACTGTATCCAAAAACCACCGTTTGCACGCCCTCTTGGACGTGGTAAGGTAGAAATCAAAGCACACTGGGAATCACACAAGACTCTATGACGATCTCGGGTCTACAGACTAACCTGTACCAGTGTCCCTAGAGAACTGCTATCTGACCTAAGGTATAATACCATCTGGGAGTTCTCGGCAAGTCCGTCCAGTGTACCCAGTCTCCACTGAGCACCCGTATATCATCTCTGATGTCAAACACCAATGGATATGGGATCATCCATCGCCCATCTGTATGGGTCGATAAGGCATACGCTAGTCTACTCTGGTATATCAATGCCCCGTCTCGATACACCCACGACTAGGGACCTTGAAGGATGTACTTATGGACTACCATGTCCCCACTAGTATGATCCGCATCATAGTCCAGGTAGTCAAGTACACATCCTAAGGGCTTTACCAACATGTAACAGAGAGACAATCAGTATACACGTTAAGGTAAAGAGTAACCAGATAGCATACTATCATGTCGAGCAAGAAAGTCCTCCCTATATATGTCCAAGCATCCACTACAATATACATCAGATGTATAGTAATGGCCTCTAGGGCATACATATAACTAACACTCATGACCACTAATTTCTTCATAAGAAATTCCCTTTCCCAAAGGTGGCATGCTGAGAAACAAAACACTTTTTGCTCCTCAGTGCGGTAGAAGATATTCCCTTGCTAATGCTTGGGATATCCAACAAACTTCCACAGAACTGACCTTGCCTCGAGCTTGTTCGGATTTTGCTTTTAGACATAGGCTGGACAACCCCAAATCTTAATATCCTTAAGAGATAGGCTCTTCCCATACCATATCGCATATGGAGTTGTAGGCATCTGATTTGGTTAGAACCCTATTCAATAGGTATGCAGCTTCACAAGTGCATAACCCCCAAAAGGAAATAGGCAACTCAGTAGTACTCATCATAGAGCATACCATATCACATAGGGTGCGATTGCTCCGCCCCGATACACCTACATACTATGGTGTATACGGAGGAGTAATGCTGAGATAATCTCATTCTCCTTTAGAATAGTCCAGGAATTCCATGCTAAAGTATTCTTCTCCCTGATCACATCAAAGGACATAATACTTATACCCGTTTTGGTTCTCTACTTCGCACTTATATTCATTGAATTTCTCAAAAGGCTCAGACTTGTGTTTCAACAGAAACACATGTGTAAAACTTGAGAGATCATCAGTGAATGCAATGAAGTAAAAAGAACCAATCCTGGCATGTGTAGACAGGGGACCTACATACATCATTATGTATCAATCCCAAGAGTTCACTAACTCTTTCTCTATTTCCAGTAAACGGAGTTATGGTCATCTTATCTTTGTGACATGACTGGCAAGTTTCACAAGATGTAAATTCAAACTGATTTAAATATACATCTTAATGTAACTTAGCTAGTCGAGTTGCATTGATATGACCTAGTCTACAATGCATCAAGAAGGATTCGTTCATTTCTGAACTCTTCCTCTTGTGTGTATTCTGTATGTTAAGAACTATAGTTTTTTTTAGAACGTATATGCTTTTAGATAACGTGCCTAAACCGATCAACTCTTGATATAGGAAATGTTCAAAACATTATCCATCAATACAAAATTATATCCTTCTTTACTAAATAAAGAGACTGATATGATATTGTATATCAGGTTCGGTATCTAATAACATTCGTTCAGAATCAATGTATTTGGTAATACAGGGTGATAACTGCCAACACCTTGGCTGTAACACTTGCACCATTTCCAACTCTTGAAACTTATCACCCATTCTCAGTTCTCTACCTATCTGTAGCCCATGTAACATATTACATATATGGGATCCTGATCCGGTATCTCATACCCAGGACGTAAAGGATACTGAGAAACAGTTCTCGGTAATGAACACACCCGAAGAAGATGTATCATCATACACTTTCTTCGTTTGGGTGGCACGGGAATTCTGGTAATCCCTTATTCCCTGCTCGGTCTTATAACAATTATAAGTTGGAGCGGGACCAACGTTCCCCAGCTCAGTATAACAAGCGGGTTCGGTCAATACATCCATATTATTAACTTGATTAAGGCGTGACATGGTCTCTACCTGGAGAGAGAGAGAAGAAAACACTCAGAGTATGTTCTTGCAAGATTAGATTGGTTATAATTTTATCTAATCAGGATGGCTCTCACTGTTTTAGTCAAATCTTCCTTCAAACCCTAAAAGGAAAGACTAGCCGGGATTAATTACACCCTACAAGTTCGCCAATCTTTCATCCAGGCCAGTGTAGGTACTTTGAGGGAGGTTCCCTGTGCTTTCGCACGGTCCTAATTAAAATAAACCTCGTTTTCCCATAGGCGTAACCCCGTTGACACCTTTCTAGACACCTACTTGATCGGCTAATTTTAATGTGTAAAACTCTCCCAGGAGTAACTCTTACTCGCAGTGGGTATCGGGATCCAACTATCTTATAGGAGGTATGCAATCTCATTGCAAATTTCAACACTCGAAATTCCCGATAATGTTTTGCCCCTAGCGTAATATGACCTTGACGCATGCCAAACAACCCATAGTCCGCTAGTCAAGTTCAACCTGTGAATTTCCTGATTGAATTAAACCCACCCGTACGACCCTTGACGCATGCCAAACAACGCCGTATGAATACCCTAACTCAATCGCATCATATGCTTTAGCAGATAAGCACTAGTTAGCTACCGCACACTACGCCTTGACGCATGCAAAACTACCATAGCACGAATACTAAATAATACTTATCTGAAATGACGGAGGGCTATGCAGGTTTTTATGAAAACCATGAGTGTAATGAACTTGATCTCGTTGTAGAATCGAGTGATTTTGAAAAGGAGTGCTTTTGAGGCTTTTACTAGTTTTGCTAAAAAGGTCACTTCCGGTGAAGGGATCTCGGCTCTTTTCTTATCGAATAAGGAGCAGGATATTTCACAAATACCACTATGCAAAGCAAAAAATATAAAAGCAATCAAAAGACAAACCGAGGTTGTAGCATCTGCTGGTTTCGCTAAATAGGTCACTCCCGATGAAGAGATCTCAGCTCTTTCCTTATCGAATAAGGTGCTGGATATTCTACAAGGAATATCGCTATGCAAAGCAAGAACTAGAGCTACCAGTTTTCGAGACAAGTTTCTACAACATCTTTAGGTTTCTTTTATTTCATTAATCTCATTAATGAAGTCTCATTTATTATGCTTCCCAAGCATCACATATGAAACGAAAGCAGTAATATATAATATATATATTATATATATATATATAATATAAGCATTCGTCTCAGAATATAATCAGTGATCACATCATAGAATATCGCAGCATAACACAACATATGAAATATTGGATATACTAGGATTTCCGTGTTTTAGATTAAGCCTGTATAAAACACGGATTCCACGGTCATGATGGATAGCCAATCCCACATCCCTAGACCCCTACGAGAGCGGCAAGCAACCTTTCTAATTCTAGAGTTAGGAGACCCGGTCTCAACTCCTTGAGATAGTCTCCCACTGGACCCTAGAACCCGGTTACTTGTGCTCCCCGCCTTGGGTCTATCCTAATGCGGAAAAGTAAATAATATACAATGGTGACATCATCCTCAACCCGGAAGTGCCCCAATAAAAGAATATTACATACAATGAATTTTACATGAATGAATTTGAAAAACTCTCATCTCACATAAAAACCCCAGCTATTCAATCACGACGATCCAATATAACATATCACAACAACACATAACATTGCATGTCATCAACGTAAGTAAATATGCGTATCCCAATTGTCGTTGACATATAGCACTGAAACCGGCGATACACCACATATTACACTTACGGTCGCAGAAAAGAAAGTGAAAAACTATAACAGTTGGAATCCGCAGCCACCTTAGACATCATAAACCCGAAATATCTCATAGTTCAGATTTCATGCCTAACCAAATGAATTCCTTAGACATCTCATGCCTAACAATTATAAACCCCGCATTTTAGTCTCGATCTCAAAAACACTTTTCAATATCTAGTCGGGCAATTCAACAAGATTCCCGACATCCTGATCAAATGCTCATCGGAAACTTTACTAGACCGCCTCACCCCCCGATACCGTCGACGAAGTGCACTAAGGCGGAACACTGATGCCGCGAGCACCCGAACGGATGCTTTTGGCGACGGGGTTCTCCTACAGTCACTTGGTCGGGGCTATGGGGCGTGGCTATCTAATAATGTTACCCGGCGAGTATCCGCGTACGCTACGTGATTGCGACGGACTTTTGATCACATCAAAATCCCGTGGCAACCGATCAAATGAGACTAAACTGCTAGATTTATAAAATTCAAACTACATTTTTGGATTGTATCCCATCACATGATATCCGGACGACGTTAAACTTTTCGATCGATTCATCAAAGTCCCACAATTTCCCGATGGCTCAACACTTGAGCAAAGTCTAATAATACCCAGAATATGCCACAGTACCTATGCACCAGCCGTAGAAGGACAAACCCAACCCTCACTCATGTCGCCACAGAACTACGGCAAACCCTAGGGTATGACCACGGTTCCGCGATCCAAAAAAGTTGAGTTAGGGTTTCATTCTTCTAAAGGGTTCATAGAATCACTTGCATGTTTTTCCGAATACGTTAAACTTGAAAAAATGGGTTTTTGACATTCGATCGAACTTTTTAACTTCGTCTAGACAACATGCGAATAACCCGAAACAATGTTAAAACTACGAATACAAAACACTCCAATTTTTTTATAGTGTAAGATTACATCACATGCAAAATTAGTAAAAACAAACAACACCTGAAACATCAAAACACAGAAACTGAAACACAGACAAAATTTGAGTGGGGGTGCACGGAATTTGGCCGAGATGGGGGGGGTATGTGGCAGGTAAAAAATTCATGAAAATGCCTTAAATTTTGCTAGTGTTCATGTTATATCACATACAACACTCTGTACTTGTTTAAAAAAAATTTTGACAGTTATTTAAAATCGACAGAAACTTAATTTTGGTGTTTCAAGTTTCGGAGTATTTCGGTTTCGTAATCTTAACAAAATCCATATAAATTTCTAGCATGGCTCTGATACCACTGCAGGGTTACCAATCACGGTAGCAAGGTTTCGGGAGGCATCGTCCATACCAAATTCAAAAATTTGCCGTTCTAGCTAACCCTAACTAAGAATCGTTAACTAGAAATCGACGGAAAAGTAAATGCAAACACTTTGCAAGTAAAAGTGAGCAAAGAATACAACCTTTGTATACTGATCTTTCACTTCAATAGCTCCATGTAGTGGTCCCTTCGCTGCAATCGTGAACTCCAGACTCTAGAGAGGCTCCCGTGAAGAAACGAACATGCTTGCTTCGATGTCTTCGAGGTCGAAGATGATCTACGTCGAGGAGACACTAACCCAAGCTATCTCTTCACTAATTACCGAATTAGTGAAGCAAACACCCTATACAAAATGGCAAGTAGTAGAGGATGATGAAGTAGGAAGTGGCTCACTTTAGTTTTATTTTTCTCACAAGTTTTCATCACAAACTCAAACCCTAGAAAGCTTCAAGTGAGAGGAAGAAGAAGATCAAGAGAAGTTGTGATGAATAATGAGATGAGGTTAGAAAATGCAACCATGGTTAGATAATATCATGCCTAACCCTTATAGAGACTAAACCATACCATAGGGTTAAAGGTTGAGTTAATAAATATCCTAAGCTAAAAACAAACAAGTGGACAAAGTCAATGTTTCTCCAAGCTTCTTTCAAGCTTAACCTTGATTAACTCCAAATGGTTTGTAAATAACTTAATGATAAATATTAAACCCTAATCTTAACCCTAGCATGGTGTGAGTTTCATACATGTATGTTGCATTTGTAACCTAGCATGTCACAAACATGCACACAAATATACATATCACATATATACAATGTGCACATCAAGTGAGAAAAAAAATCATAAGTGAGCAAGTATTAGTTAATGTAACTTAATATATCAAATATATAATTATACATTAGATTATCAAATCAACTCTTGATTTAATAATCCGACTATATCACATATAACCGACTAATATCAAATGTAACAACTTATCGAATCAACTCTTAATCCGATATTCCGGCTATATCGCATATAACTGACCGATTCTCAAATCGCGAGAATAAAATATGGTATCATATATCGTATTAATCTCGGTCCCGAACATATCACATATGTGCTCCTACTCTATTTCGCTTGAGCCATGAAACATCTGAGTAGGACTCTAAAGGCTCGTCAATACGCCGGCAGTAGGTGATGATCATATCAAACACCCAAAAGCCGCAAGCGGTCTGCTAAACGTAACGGCCACCCGGGTATTGAGCGATAAGAAGATCAACAAGCAAGCCTGCTCGTACTCCTACGAATCAAATCGGTAACACTACCATACAGTCCGGTCTCTTTGTCTGATATGTCGCATATCTCGTCTAGGGGTGGTAAACGTCAGACCCCAGTAACTCGATAAGTCGTGCCGATGTGAGGCTCTTAACGGGTCGAGAAACTACTGATAACACTTACCAATATATCTCTAAAGCAGCCCTAGCCAGGGACTTCCTGTTATAGCCAATCAAGCACAGTACAACATCAACCCCCAATACCGGGAGAGACGAAACCCCTCCTATCGCTCATTGCCTCCATGTGATTCGAGACTGTACCCAAAAGCCACCGTTTTTCACGTTCTCTTGAACGTGGTAAGGTAGAAATCAAAGCACAGTGGGAATCACACAAGATTCTATAACGATCTCGGGTCTACAGACTAACCTGTACCAGTGTCACCAGAGAACTGCCATCTGACGTTAGGTATAATACCATCTGGGAGTTCTCGGCGAGTCCGTTCAGCGTACCCAGTCTCCACTGAGCACCCGTATACTGTCTCTGATGTCAAACGCCAATGGATATGGGATCATCCATTCCCATCTACATGGGTTGAGAATCTATACGCTAGTCTACTCTGGTATATCGATGCCCTGTCTCAATACACCTACGACTAGGGACATTTGAAGGATGTACTTAGAGACTACACTGTCCCCACTAGTATGATCTGCATCACAATCCTGGTAGTCAAGTACTCATCCTAAGGGCTTTGTCAACATGTAACATAGAGACAATCTGTGTACATGTTAAGATAAAGAGCAACCAGATAGCATACTATCATATCGAGCAAGAAAGTTCTCCATATATATGTCCAAGCATCCACTACAATATATATCGTATGTACAGTAATGGCCTCTAGGGCATATATATAACTAACACCTTGTATATACAAGAAGGTGACAGAGAGTAAGGTTTTCTTCCTCGTATTGTATGTGGATGACATACTCTTGATAGGAAATGATGTTCCTATGCTACACTCGGTAAAGCTCTTCTTATCAAAAAGATTCTCAATTAAAGATCTAGGTGATGCCTCCTACATCTTGGGGATTAAGATCTATAGAGATAGATCTAAACGGATACTGGGATTGTCCCAATCCAGATACATTGACACCATACTAAAGAGCTTTAGTATGGAAGATTCTAAGCGTGGGAATTTACCCACGATCTCAGGACTCACTCTCAAAGAGATGTCTCCCAAGACTAATTTGGAGAGAGCTCGCATGCAAGGGATACCCTATGCTTCGGCAGTAGGCTCTATCATGTATGTGATGTTATGTACCAGACCTGATGTAGCATACTCACTAAGTGTAGTGAGTAGGTATCAAGCAGATTCAGGAGAGAATCACTGGACAGCTGTGAAGAACATTCTCAAGTACTTAAGAAGGACTAAGGAGATGTTCTTGGTGTATGGTAACGGTGAACTCCAAGTGGAGTCCTTTATCGATTCGAGCTTCCAGAGTGATAAGTACGAATCTAAGTCGGTCTCGGGATTTGTCTTTACCCTCAATGGAGGGGCAGTTTGTTGGAAATGTTCCAAGCAGGAAACCGTGGCAGACTCGACGATGAAGGCTAAATACATCGCTGCCAACGATGCTGCCAAAGAGGCTATCTCGATGAAGAAGTTCATAAACGAACTTGGTGTGGTTCCGTCCATCGAGCATCCAATACCTTTGTATTGTAATAACAATGGAGCAGTGTCTTTGGCCAAGGAACCTAGGTCCCATCAGCGATCCAGGCATATTCTGAGGCGGTATCACCTGATCTGGGAGATAGTTGATTGCCAAGAGATCAAGATCAGGAGAGTTGACACGAAGAACAATACGGCAGATCCACTCACGAAGGCCACACCCCAGATACAATTTGAGAGACTCTTTAAGATGTTAGGTATGAGATACTATAACAACTGGCCTTAATGCAAGTGGGAGATTGTTAGTTATATATATGCCCCAGAGGCCATTATTGTACATATGATGTATATTATAGTGGATGCTTGTTGGACATATATAGAGAGAGGACTTTCTTGCTCGACATGATAGTATACTATCTGGTGGCTCTTTGTCTTAACATGTAGACTTATATTGTGATACTGTCTTGCTCTCACATGTTGATAAAGCCCTTAGGTTGTGTACTTGACTACCAGGACTATGATGGAGATCATACTAGTGGGGACAGGGTAGTCCACAAGAACATCCTTTAATTGTTCCTAGTCGAGGGTGTATCGAGACAGGGTATCGATATTCCAGAGTAGACTAGCGTATACGCTTCTTGACCCATATGATGGGCGATGGATGATCCCACATCCATTGGTGTTTGACATCAAAGATGGTATACGGGTGCTCAGTGGAGACTGGGTACACTGAACGGACTCGCCGAGAACTCTTAGTTGGTATTATACCTATCGTCAGATAGCAGTTCTCTGGTGACACTGGTACAGGTTAGTCTGTAGACCCAAGATCGTCATAGAAACTTGTGTGATTCCTACTGTGCTTTGATTTCCACCTTACCACGTTCAAGAGAACGTGCAAAATGGTGGCTTTTGGGTACAGTCCAGAGTCACATGGAAACAATGAGCGATAGAAGAGGATTCGTCTCTCCTGGTATTGGGGATTAATGTTGCAATGTGCTCGATTGGCTATAATAGAAAGTCCCTGGCCAGGGCTGATACGGAGATTTACTGGTAAATGTTATCAGTAGTTTCTCGACCCGTTATGAGCCTCACAATGGCACGACTTATCGGTTATTGGGGTCTGACGTTTACCACCCCTAGACTGGATATACGACATATCAGACGAAGAGACGGGACTGTACGGTAGTGTTACTGACAGGCTTTACAGGAGTATGAGCAGGCTTGCTTGTTGATCTTCTGATCGCTCAATACCTAGGTAGCCGTTACGTCCAGCTAGCACCGCTGACGGCTTGTGGGTGACTGATATGATTATCACCTACTGCCGGCTATTGACGAGTTTTTAGAGTCCTACACAGAGGTTTCCTCGCTCAGGAGAAAAGAAGTAGGAGCACATATATGATATGTGCGGGACCGAGATTAATATGTATATGTGATACCGTATTCTTTTCTCGCGATATATAATATCGGTCGGTTATATGTGATATAGCTGGGTTATCGAATCAAATGTTGATTCGATAAGTTGATACATATGATATTAGTCGGCTATATGTGATATAGCCAGATTATTGAATCAAGTGTTGATTTAATAATTTACTGTACAATTATATATTTGATATATTAATTTACATTAACTAATATTTGCTCACTTGTGCATTTCTTTTTCTCGCATGTGCACACTTAATATATATATGATATATATTAATTATGTTTTCTTTTTGTGTAATGCTTGATTATACATACAACATAGGTGTATAAGACTCACACCATACTTATGATAATGAGGGGTTTATTTATTTAATGTAAATCAAATAATTAGTTGGAAATTAAGCAAATGGTTGAAACTTGTGGAAGCTTGTGGAACCATTAACTTGGTCCACTAATTTTTTTTTGCCATAGATATTTATTAACCTAACCATTATCTAAAACCATGGTTATGTCTCTACATGAGTTATATGAGATATTTCTCACCCATGGTTGCCTCTCTCACATGATTTATTATTCACAACATAATTCTCTTCATCTTCTTCTTCATCAAGAGTGGGCTCTCTAGGTTTTTGAGAGGTGAAGAAAATTAGTAAGAAAATTAATTCTAAAGTGAGCAAAAATCCTACTTCATCATCCACTACTAGATTAGCCATTTAGTTTAGGTGTTAGCTTCACTAATCTCTAATTAGTGAAGAGGTAGCTTGGGTTGGTGTCTGATTGTCACGCTTTTGGCATGTCGAGTTTTAAGGTTCTAAAGTTAACCGCAATCAGGACGTTGTCGCTTTGCAACTAGCCGCGATGAGTACGGGTCGTCCGCAGGGAGACAGAGCATTTTAAGTTATTGTCTTGACGAGTTAATGCGCGGGGCGAAATTGTTCGTAACTACCCTATGTGTATATATGTAAATTAAACGTTTGTTAAGATTAGATAGGATAGTGTAAATTAAGGAAATCCATACTCAATCCTTTGAGCCGAGCTCGACCACTAAAGCTAGAGCAATCGGCAACAACGTGGATTAGGGTGCTTAAGCACGGTATTTGTGAAATCCGGCTTAGAGACCCTTGTCCGTCCGTTCTTGCCTCTTGCTTTCGCCTCCGGCCAATCCGAACGCAACCGGTCATGGTTAGAAATCACCGATACCTTGGTAGGGTAGGGTGCCTAACAGAGCGCTTGCGTAAGGTTTGGGCGGAGTATAATGGAAAAGATCAGGAAAAGAAAATGAGAAGAAAAAACTTAACTTACAATATCGTTTTCTTTCCTAACAGCATCAATATTCACAACAACAAACAAAAGAGCAAAGAAAAGATAAACAAAGAAAAAAAAAAAGAGCATTGCAAGAAAGTAAATGACATGGTAATAAAATGCAAGTAAGTAAAGCATGGAATAAATTGCAAGAAAGTAAAGAAAGAAATAAAGATACTAGGAACCATAGAACACATTACAAACCATGGGTTCAATAGCCTAAACTTAAACTTGCAAGCTCAATGAAGAGGTTGCAAGATCAAGAGAAGGCTAAGAACACAAAGCAAATGAAGGCAAAAAGAAAGCTTTATTGATTCCAAATGAAGATACAACCCTTGAGATCAGTAACCAAAACTTAAATTTGCAAGCCCAATGAAGAGGTTGCAAGATCAAAAGAAGACAAAGAACTCAAGGGGGACTAGCTATATACAAGAACAAAACAAAAACAAAAGAGTATGAAGTGTAAAGAATGAGACAATGTGAGACCAAAGAATGACCCCCTCTCCCTTGCTCACTAGTCTGCTTTTATAGGCACAAAAGAAAAATAAACAAGCAATAAAATAAGATGGCGTGGCAGCAAGGGAGGGACCACAAAAAACTGGGGCTCATTGGGTAGGGGGGCCGACCAGCTCGGCCAAACAGGGCATGTGGTCGGTCCAAAACCGAGGAAGCTGGCCCGTATTTGTTGTGTGGTCTTGTGTGTTTTCCCATATCACTCTGGTGCTGCTTGTTTTATCTGTAGAGGCCTTGGATGCACTCAGGGATTAGGAGGGAAACTTGATGCTTTTTAAATCACACCATATCTTTTTGCATTAAACACGCATCACTTCTTGTATGCCCACTTGCTCCTCTTGCATCATGGCAGCCCCCCTCTAGGTCCATGCACCAACAAGCTAGTGCTAAAGAACATGTGTACACTTGCATTGTGTTGGACCAATATTGTGTACACACATTTTATTTGCAAAAACTCTTTGGATATCGGTTGGTTTCTAGTTCCGGTTGCAGTGTCGGCTCACAAACGATATATCCGTGATTTTAAGTGTATTTCCAGTATTTTGTCACGGATACCTGTAATCTGTAATTATTGAGCAGACACTGGTTAATAGTACCGATATATAACAAAACAGATAATGAATGAGCGGTATTGAAATGTTGTTTTCTGAGATGAACAAATACTCCCAAACTTATCTTTTGCTCATCCCGAGCAAAACAAAATCCTAGCCTCACTTTCGCAGGGAACGCGATTGCACTGAGCTCGTGCAACAAGCCGTTAAACTTTTAGGTGTACCTAGTAGGAGGAGTGTTGTCTCCTGAGGGTTTTCAGCGGATACTACCCACAAAATCCCGTCAAGCTAGTTTTATAAGTTAACGTCGATTCTACTCCTACAGTTTAGTATCTAAGTTAGAAGTTCTATCATCATAAGTTAGAAATATTCAACCCTTATTTTTCACACCTCCTATTTATTCAACCTCAGATCCTATACGTTTTTACAGTTTAGAAAGATCTCGGTATCTCTTGAGTTTTCCTTCTAAAGTGCGGTCTCCAATCAGGGATTTTTATCAACTTTACAGAAAACATAAGTCTTATTCTTTATTTCTATCTTTCCTCCAAACATCGATTGTATACCCCTACGTGTGTATAAAATTTCACCCCTACACTTAAGAATTCAATTCAAGCTATAGTACGCTTGCCCTAATACCTAATACTACTTCTTTTCGTTAATGATGGACGGATTTGCTCGCACACCTTTCATGCAACTATTAATGCTTCTTGAGGCACTAACAGCCGATTACTGAATGTGTGAGCTTAAAACGTAAATAGGAGTTTCCAGGTCTTGACTTTATTTATTTATTTTTCTTTTCCTTATTTTTCTTTTTCAAGACCAGATATATTTTTCAATAATGCTCTTTTGGTGGTAGCTTTAAATACCGTTTTTTCTTTCATACTAGGTTTTCAGGAAAGATTATTTCTAGGTATCCTCTACTATCCCAAGTTTCAAGGTGTGTGTATGTGCAGTTTGTAGGGTATATACTTTCTTAGTTTGAACTCAAGAATAGAAACTATTTTTTAGACTTATCCTTCAGTAAAGCTTTCAATACTTTCCCTTCATCTCGACTTCACTCAAGAACTGAACTCAAGATTACCTACTTCTATAAAAAAAACTGTAAGGACGTATAATTACCAAGGTTAAACAAAATGAGGGTTATTTTTTTAGGGTTTTCAATTCCTAAGCCTAGGATTTAGTTATTTCTAACGTATCAACTCAACTTTCGGAAATAGAAATCTAAGTTACCCTATTAGCTAACTTGACAACAAAGTTTTTATAATTTTGTAAAAATTTTCGATTTTTATGGGTTTTTAATAAGGTATGCAAATGCAGAATACACAAATGAATGCGAAAGTAGAAAGCTTACCGAGCATACCCCCAAACATAAACTTGACAGTGCCCTCACTGTCAGGCTACACCAAGAGGGTCAAAATTGTCGGTGCTCCCTAAAGAAAATTTTATACAAAGCAAACCAAAAATATGTACTCAAAAAGATCCCCCCCCCAAACTTAAGTGAAACAGTGTTTCCACTGTTTAAGTGGTGAAGTTCAGAATTAGGCGGGGAGAGAATAGTATCAATCTATACAAGGCCTTACACAGGCCAAAAGTGATCACCAACCATTCAAAAAATTTATCGTTATAATGTACAGGTTGGTGAAAGAATACGGTGAGGAAAGAAATGGAGAATACGCGAGACCGTATGGGGATAGAAGTAGTATACGGTCCCGGTATATAAGGAGAAGAATGGCGGAGGGGAAAAAGAAATGGAGTACGAACTTGAGGGTAAAAATGGAGTGAATAAATTAGTACAATTTGTGATGACCGATGTGTAAAGAGCGATTGTACTAATCTATTAACCCGTCGAGAAATATGGTCAAATCCCTCAAGATTTGTGAGAAAACATGGGTAGACCGAACTTGGTAAACCAGACATAGTAAATGAAAGTGATACGGTGTCTTGTAAGGTCGGAACGATGGAAAGGATGAAGGGGAGTGATTGAGGAAGGTTATCGGTTAAAGGTTCATGAGGGTGTACACAGTCAATGAAAGGGATAGGATGAATTGGAAAATCCGACTCATCAAGCAAAACTGGTTCATCCTCAAAAATATCCTCAAAATTCTCCTCAAAGTTAAGCTCATCCATGCATCTATCATCAATATCAAGATGCATATGAAGTTTGGGAAAAACAGTTAATGACTCAGGATGATGAATTGGAGAGAAAAACTCATCCAAATCTGCAGGTTCATCATCCAAAATATCCTCAACGTCGATATCCTCAATCAAGTGAAAATCAATATTCTCAAATACCTCATCAAAAGCATGGATTTCAATCAATTTAGGTTCTAAGATGGAGGTGTAGAGGTCAAAAGGTTTGGGATTGGTTTCACTTGGAATGGACCCTTCACAATCGCGTAAATCAAACACTTCAAAGTCGCAAAACTCATTAAACATTCTATCTTCAATTGGTAAATCATTTGGGACACTTGATAGACATTCAAAACCGGAGTTGTGGGATTCAATTTGGAATGGGTAGGTTTGATTTGGAAGGGTGTACAGTGTAAGTCCATGCTACCTCTCCCGGTACTTTCGGGCAAGCGGAATTTGATAAAAAACGATTTTCTTAGAGGTGGTAACATGGACTTAAAAACCCGAATCTTTGTTAAACATCTAACTAACAACCTAACTACGAGTTGCTAACTACTCGGTTAGGGGGTTATACCTTTCTTTTTCTCGAACTCCTTCGTCTTCAAGCTTCGATGGTCGTCCGAATCGGCTTCTCCCCGTCGTCTCCTTGCGCCGAAGATAGATCCACCTGAAAGCTTCAACCTTTGGCTCCTTCTTCGAACTTTGAAGAAACTAGTTCACTCGGTTTGCTAAACCTTGTGAACTAGAGTGAGTAGAGAAGAGTTTGTATGGGATTTTATCTATGGTTCTTGGTTCTCAACTCATGAGACAAGTGAACCATAGAGTCAAGAGAGGGAGAGCAAGAGGAGGAGATGAGAGCTCAAGAACAAGAGAGAGAATGAGCATGAAAGAATGAGAGAAGACTTTTCTCATTTGGCTCTCATAATCCAAAACAATCATAACACCTCATATCAATCAAGTATTATGTGATGGTTTAAGCAACCATAGCCATATCATTTCATGCACTCATTTTGCACAAAAGAGCAAGCAAGCAAAAGTCTTTGCCATGAAATGATAGCTACAGTTATCATGATGGTCAACTAGTCAAGCCTAGTCAACCGGTCAACAAAGTCAACAAGTCAACAAAAGTCAACAAGTCAACAAAGTCAATCCCTCAACAACCATGTCACCATAATACTTAATTAATATAATTGTTAATCACATATCATATTCTCATTAGGGTTGAGCAAAAAGTCAATAGTCAACTGTCAACGGTCAACAACCCTAATGAAAATCCTCTGCCTCTGTCTCTCCGTCAACTGTGCATACACACCCGCATCCGCGTTCCGAGGAACACGAATGCATACTGGATAAAACCAATCCCAAAAGGTACACTAGGATCTGGCTTAAACCAAAGCCCGCTAGTGTAAACTGTCCGGACACTGTACGTGCACAAGTGCACGGATGTGACCGAACCCTGTCGCAAAACCATGCGACCTGTCGCAAAACCATGCGACCTCTACTCTTTTGCCTAAAGGCGAATAGCTTTCTGTGTGGGACTCTAAAGACTTGACACTACGCTGGCAGTGGGTTTAACCACAGACCGCAAGCGGCACAAGCTGTGCGTAACGGTCCCCAGGTAGATGCCGACAAGAAGACTGACGAGGCGAAACCCATCTGAACTCCTACTGAGCCTGAATGTGACATTCTCCGTACAGTCCGGTCTGTTCGTCTGATACATCGCATGGCGGGCCTAGGGGGCGGTAAACGTCAGTCCCCCAATAGCGGTACAAGTCGTGTCGAAGTGAAGCCCAAAACACCCTGAGATAACACAGGAAGCCTACCAGTATATCTCGTTTGCCCTGGCCAGGGACTACTCGTGTAATGGCTCTCCTAGACACAGCGCGATGTCAACCCCCAATACCGGGAGAGACGAATCCTGTCTAACCGTCACTGCCTCCAAGTGCTTCGGGACTGCACCCAACTACCACCTGTTTGCACGACTCCTTTGAGCCGTGGTAGGGTAGTAATCAAAGTACAGTGGGAACACACTCGAGGCGAAGTGACAGTGTCAAGTCAGCGGACTAAGCTGTACTCATGTCACCTGGGAACTGATAACTGACGATAGGCATAATACCAACTAGTCAGTTCCCGACGAGTCCTGTCCAGTGTACTCGTAACCCAACGAGCACCCATATACTATCTCAAGTACGACGTACCGACGGCTGTGGGACAGACCGTCTCCCACACTGGGATGAGAAGCGCATGCGCTAGTCTACTCCGGAGTATCGATGCCCTGTCTCGATAGTCCTGCGACCAGGGACCTGCATAAGGATGTGCTTATAGATTACCCAGCCCCACTAGTGTGAATGCCATCACAACGCTGGTAATCAAGCAAAGATCCTAAGGGCTCCACTAATGTGTATAGGCGATATACTAAAATAAACACATGTACACATTGAAGTAGAAACAAACCAAGTAGCATACTACTATTTTGAGCAAGATTGTATATACAAGGTGAATATCCCAAGCTTCCATTAAGTAATATACAAACTAGTATGATACAGTAATGGCCTCTAGGGCATATACACTAACAATCTCCCACTTGCACTAAAGCCATGTACTGGCGTATCGAAGACCTATCATCTCGATCAGCCGCTCGAACTGAGTCTGGGGCAAGGCCTTGGTGAATGGATCTGCAGTGTTATCTTCTGAAGCGACTCTCCGAACCTCGATCTCCTGGCGATCCACGATCTCCCTGATCAGGTGATACCGCCTCAAGATGTGTCTGGATCTCTGATGGGACCTGGGTTCCTTCGCTAAAGCTATAGCCCCGTTGTTGTCGCAATACAGAGGTATTGGATCAACAATGGACGGAACCACCTGAAGCTCTTTCAAGAACTTTCTCATCCAGACAGCTTCTTTTGCGGCATCAGATGCAGCGATGTATTCCTCTTCCATCGTCGAGTCCGCAACGGTTTCCTGTTTGGAACTCTTCCAACACACCGCCCCTCCATTGAGGGTAAAGAAAAAACCCGACATGGACTTGGAATCATCCTTGTCACTCTGGAAGCTGGAGTCAGCAAAGGCCTCGATCTGGAGGTCTTTTACGCCATACACCAAGAACATCTCCTTAGTCCTTCTGAGGTACTTGAGAATGTTCTTTACTGCTATCCAGTGTTTCTCCCCAGGATTTGACTGATACCGGCTTACCACACTCAGTTCATAAGCTACATCCGGTCTGGTACAAAACATCGCATACATTATAGAGCCTACCGCAGAAGCGTAGGGTATAATAGACATGCGATCCCTCTCCAAATCAATCTTGGGAGACATCTCTTTAGAGAGGGTGATCCCGTGACAAGCCGGTAGGTTACCGCGCTTGGAATCTTCCATACTGAATCTTTTCAGTATGGTGTCGATGTACCTGGACTGTGAAAGTCCTAATATCCTCTTGGATCTATCACGATGGATCCGGATCCCCGATGTATGAGGCATCACCCAGGTCTTTCATGGAGAACCTGTGTGACAAGAACCCCTTGACAGATTGTAGCATAGGAATGTCATTTCCTATTAAGAGAATGTCATCCACGTACAAAACGAGGAATACTACAGTTCTCGCTACAAATCTACAATAGATGCATGGTTCATCTGGATTTTTGATAAAGCCAAATTCCTTGACCGTCTCATCAAAACAGATGTTCCAACTCCGCGATGCTTGCTTTAGTCCATAAATGGACTTAAGCAACTTGCACACCTTTCCGTTGCTCCCACTCTGAATGAAACCCTCTGGTTGGTCCATATAGACACACTCCTCTAAATTTCCATTTAAAAAAGCGGTCTTTATGTCCATTTGCCAGATCTCATAATCGTGGAAGGCAGCAATGGCAAGAAGGATCCGAATGGATTTCAGCATAGCCACTGGAGAAAAGGTTTCGTCATAGTCCAAGCCAGGTCTTTGACGGAAACCCTTTGCAACAAGTCTAGCTTTATAGGTCTCAACCTGTCCATCTACACCAATCTTCCTTTTGAAGATCCACTTGCATCCTACGGGTTTTACCCCGTCTGGAGCAATGTCCAACGTCCATACTTTGTTGGTGTACATGGACTCCATTTCGGTCCGCATTGCATCCAGCCATTTTACTGAGTCAACGCTCTGAACGGCCTGCTGGAAGCTAGTAGGCTCATCATAATCTATGATGCAATCCTCTCTATCCCCGTCTATGAGAAAACCGTAGTATCTCTCGGGCGGATGAGACTGCCTACTACTCCTGCGGAGCGGCGTAGGAATGTCCTGTTCTTTTGAACCCTCTGGTTCCACTAAGCTTTCAGTAATAGCTCGTGGTTCTGGAATTTCTTCCAGTTCTACTGCGCTCCCACTAATTTCCTTTTCTAAGAACTGGTGTTCTAGAAAATGGGCATTACGAGAAACAAGGACTTTTTGTTCCTCTGCGTGGTAGAAAAGATACCCCCTGGTGTTCTTTGGGTATCCCACAAACTTGCACAGTACTGAGCGTGCCTCGAGTTTGTCCGCATGCTGCTTTTTGACAAAAGCTGGACATCCCCAGATCTTCAGATATTGAAGATAGGGTTTCTTCCCACTCCAAAACTCATAAGGTGTGGTAGGCACAGTCTTAGTGGGAACTCGGTTCAAAAGGTATGCAGCTGATTCTAGCGCATACCCCCAGAATGATCGCGGTAACTCAGCGTTACTCATCATGGACCGTACCATGTCCAATAGGGTTCGGTTCCGTCTCTCTGATACACCATTATGTTGTGGAGTGTATGGAGGAGTAAGCTGAGAGAGAATTCCGTTCTCTTTTAAATAGTCCAGGAACTCGGCACTCAAGTATTCACCACCTCGATCCGATCTTAGAATCTTGATACTTTTGCCGGTTTGTTTTTCTACTTCATTCTTATATTCCTGGAATTTTCCAAAGGCTTCGGACTTATGTTTCGTTAAGAAGACATAACCGTACCTGGAAAAGTCATCCGTAAAAGTAATGAAGTAAGAAAAACCGTTTCGCGCATGTGTAGACATTGGACCGCACACGTCGCTGTGTACGAGTCCCAAGAGCTCGCTTGCTCTTACTCCGTGTCCAGTGAACGGAGACTTTGTCATCTTTCCTTTGAGATAGGATTGACAAGTGGCATACGATTGATATTCGAACGGATTCAAATATCCTTCTGTATGTAACTTTGTCAACCTTCTCTCATTGATGTGACCCAGTCTACAATGCCATAAGAAAGTCTGATTTATTTCCGGAGACTTTCTTTTGTGTGTATTCTGGACATTGAAAATCTGTGGTTGGTTTAATACGTATATACCATTGCTCAATGTACCTGACCCAATCAGAACTTGATTAAGGTGAATGTTTACAACATTGCTTACAAACGCAAATTCATAACCTTCTTTAGAAACCAAAGATACAGAAATGATATTACAAGTTGCGTTGGGTACAAAAAAGCAATTACGCAAAACCAAAACATGTCCATCTGACATTCCCAGGTGATAGTCCCCCACGGCTTTAGCATCCATGCTAGCTCCGTTCGCAACTCTGAGGGTCATGTCACCTGCTTTCAAAACACTACGGTTTCTCAACGCCTGCAAAGAATTACAGATATGAGATCCTGATCCGGTATCCAATACCCAGGAAGTAGAGTTTATTGAAAGACAGTTTTCAATAACATACACACCTGAAGCTGAAGCTGCAACCTGGTTCAATTCCTGTGTTCTGGCCTTCCAGGCCCTGCAATCATTCTTCCAGTGTCCTTTCTTATGACAATAGAAGCATTCTTCCTTATCCACAAGCTTCCCCGCTTTCTTTGTTGCTTTAGCTTTTCCCTTCGTATCCACTTTACTAACACCGCCTCTTGGGTTGGCGGGGGCTTTCTTCTTCTTTCCCTTGGCTTTCGCCTTGGACCTAGAAGAAGATGATCCTCCTACAAACAAAGTGGATGTTTCCCTACCTTTCTGTAGGGTGCCCTCTGCGCTCCTCAGCATGTTGAGGAGCTCTGAAAGTTCAACTTCTTTTTCTTGTAAGTTGAAGTTCAGTATAAACTGGGCGTAAGTGGAAGGAAGGGACTGGAGAACT
This sequence comes from Agapanthus africanus, assembly GCA_030015575.1. NCBI lineage: Eukaryota > Viridiplantae > Streptophyta > Magnoliopsida > Asparagales > Amaryllidaceae > Agapanthus > Agapanthus africanus. Next base: position 221,527,780 of record CM057348.1, on the reverse strand, counting down.
AAGTCCGTATAGAGCTCACTCTCCAATGTGGTCCCTAGGTCCGTGAGCTCCTCAATGTAGCCGATCATCTTAAGCACGTGTTCTGCTACTGATGATCCGACGGCCATCCTTGCCGAAAATAACTTTTTCGACGCTTCGTATCTTGCGATACGAGATTTCTCTCCATACAGTTCTTTTGTATGAAGAAATATGGATTCCAAGTCCATATTCTCGTGCCTCCTCTGATGTTCATTGTCCATAGAGGCAAGTATGAGGCACTTGGCCTTCGCGCTATCAATCTCCCAAGTCTTACGGATTTCCTTATCCGCGACGCTGGAAGTGGGACCAGGGACAGGGGGAGCTTTGGTGGTAAGAAGATACCCCAGCTTGTCGTAAGTGATTGCCATCTTGACATTCCTGAGCCAATCTTTGTAGTTTGGCCCTGTCAGTATGTTTTTATCTAGAAGTAACTTAAGTCCGGTCATGTCGATTGGTCGCTGTAATTAGGAGAGAGAAGAAGAAACACTCAGCATGATGCTCTTGCAAGTTTAGAGTGGTTTTTAATTTGTCTAAACAGGATGGCTCCCACTGTCTCTCGAATCCCTCCTCTAAACCAAAAAGGAAGAATTAGTCGGGATCAATCTCACCGTACAATACTTGCTTAACCGTTCAGCCAGGCTAGTGTCGGTACTTCGAGGGAGGTTTTCCAACGCTTTCGCGAAGTTCCTTAATTCAAGAACCTCTTTTTCCTGGGGGCGTAGCCCCGCTAACACCTTTCTAGGCACCTACTTGGTTTATAGCATTGATCGTTAAGTGAGAAATTTCCCGAGGAGTAGCATATACTCACAGTAGGATCGGGATCCAAATATCATCGCGTGACGAAACTGAAGGAATCCTACCAGAATCATCACACTCCAAATGGTATGCAATACTAGCAAGTTTCAGTTCTTTTGAAACTCCCGATGTGGATTTTTGCCCCATGCTCTTATGACCTTGGCGTGAGGTCAAAATGTCATAAGTCACATGTCAAGTTCTTCCCATCATTATCCAGGTTAATTTGAATCCACCCGTACCTACCCTTGACGTAGGCCAAAATGGTAGTACGGCTGTCCCAAACCAATGCATTCTATCTATGCAACAGATAAATATCCGGCAGCTACCAATCACTATGCCTTGGCGTGAGGTCAAAATACATAGCTTGAATACTACCGAATATTTAACTGAAATGATGGAGGGCTACGAATGGTTTTGGCAAAACCGTGAACGTAGTGAACTTGATATAATCGATGGAACGAGATAGCTTTTAAAAGGAGTGGCTCAAGCTCCGCATTTAAAAGTTAGTTTTGAAAAGAACAGAGTTGTTTTCCGAAAGTGTTCCAACGATTTTAACTTGGTTTATTTTCTTGCATTAGTTCTTTTAATGCGTGATATTCTTGCATTAGTTCTTTTAATGCGTCCCATCATTTAATCCTACCATTGCAGAAAACAACCAAAATATGACGTACGCTTATGCCATTCGCATTCGCCACGGGGCCCCGTCATTACCCGTTAGGTTACTTAACTAACGACAGAGCGGGGGCTGGGCTAGCGCGGCTGTAAAACATAAGCAACGCCTAAATAATATCATATATAGATATATTGCAATGATAGCCATTTCAGATCACAGATGAACACATTGGATATACTAGGAATCCGCAATTCGTACGAGCCTGTAACGAAAAGCAGATTACACGGTCGCGGTGAATAGCCAATACCCCACCCAAGACCCCTACGGGTGCGGCAAACTACCCGCCAAGTACCCGAAGCGAAGCAACCTCCCTCAACTCCGTGAGTAGGCCACTCGGCACTTCGGCATACCCGGTAGTTTGTGCACCCCCTCCATGGGTCTATCCTAGGAGCAAAAACAGTAAAAAGAAATTATACAATGACAGCTACAACCTCGACCCGGTTGTGCGGCCATACAAATAATTATTACATCAATTTACAAATTTACATGAATTGAAAGAAAAGAAAACTCTCGTCTCACAACCCCCGGCTATTCACCCGGACAATCCAATGAATTCATATACACATTCCAATAACATTACAGATCACAGATTTGTATAACCCCCACTAATCGACATATAGCGATTAGCAGACGTTCAATACAAATATCACATTACAGAAAAACCCGTCAGCTAAAGTCTTTTAGAAGTTCGATCAAAAATACGGATTTTTAGGACCCCAAAAATAAAATTTTCGTTCTGGAAAATCTGGGATGAAAATACATATACCAAAATTCCCAAAATAACCCCATAAGCACACTGTAGCAAAGAACAACCAGAGAGGAGCCAGGACGGCCGCGGAACCGCGGCAACAGCAAGCTATTGCCGCGTTTCCGTGGCGCAATGAAGAGATCAGGTGATCATTTTTCTACAGTATATTTTAAAAACCCTGAGTCGATTTTTGATGCATGATTTATCATTTTTACAGGACATAAAAAATCGACAGCAAGTTTGAAAACGGGGTTCATTTCGGGACTTTTTCTTTGATCGATCTTCTAGCTACTTTGCTAACATGTTAGATAGAGTTTAACTAGGCTCTGATACCACTGTAAGTCCATGCAACCTCTCCCGGTACTTTCGGGCAAGCGAAATTTGATAAAAAACGATTTTCTTTGAGGTGGTAACATGGACTTAAAAACCCGGATCTTTGTTAAACATCTAACTAACAACCTAACTAGGAGTTGCTAACTACTTAGTTAGGGGGTTATACCTTTCTTTTTCTCGAACTCCTTCGTCTTCAAGCTTCAATGGTCGTCCGAATCGGCTTCTCCCCGTCGTCTCCTTGCGCCGAAGATAGATCCACCTGAAAGCTTCAACCTTTGGCTCCTTCTTCGAACTTTGAAGAAACTAGTTCACTCGGTTTGCTAAACCTTGTGAACTAGAGTGAGTAGAGAAGAGTTTGTATGGGATTTTATCTATGGTTCTTGGTTCTCAACTCATGAGACAAGTGAACCATAGAGTCAAGAGAGGGAGAGCAAGAGGAGGAGATGAGAGCTCAAGAACAAGAGAGAGAATGAGCATGAAAGAATGAGAGAAGACTTTTCTCATTTGGCTCTCATAATCCAAAACAATCATAACACCTCATATCAATCAAGTATTATGTGATGGTTTAAGCAACCATAGCCATATCATTTCATGCACTCATTTTGCACAAAAGAGCAAGCAAGCAAAAGTCTTTGCCATGAAATGATAGCTATTGTTATCATGATGGTCAACTAGTCAAGCCTAGTCAACCGGTCAACAAAGTCAACAAGTCAACAAAAGTCAACAAAGTCAATCCCTCAACAACCATGTCACCATAATACTTAATTAATATAATTGTTAATCACATATCATATTCTCATTAGGGTTGAGCAAAAAGTCAATAGTCAACTGTCAACGGTCAACAACCCTAATGAGAATCCTCTGTTTCTGTCTCTCCGTCAACTGTGCATACACACCCGCATCCGCGTTCCGAGGAACACGAATGCATACTGGATAAAACCAATCCCAAAAGGTACACTAGGATCTGGCTTAAACCAAAGCCCGCTAGTGTAAACTGTCCGGACACTGTACGTGCACAAGTGCACGGATGTGACCGAACCCTGTCGCAAAACCATGCGACCTCTACTCTTTTGCCTAAAGGCGAATAGCTTTCTGTGTGGGACTCTAAAGACTCGACACTTCGCTGGCAGTGGGTTTAACCACAGACCGCAAGCGGCACTAGCTGTGCGTAACGGTCCCCAGGTAGATGCCGACAAGAAGACTGACGAGGCGAAACCCATCTGAACTCCTACTGATCCGGAATGTGACATTCTCCGTACAGTCCGGTCTGTTCGTCTGATACATCGCATGGCGGGCCTAGGGGGCGGTAAACGTCAGTCCCCCAATAGCGGTACAAGTCGTGTCGGAGTGAAGCCCAAAACACCCTGAGATAACACTGGAAGCCTACCAGTATATCTCGTTTGCCCTGGCCAGGGACTACTCGTGTAATGGCTCTCCTAGACACAGCGCGATGTCAACCCCCAATACCGGGAGAGACGAATCCTGTCTAACCGTCACTGCCTCTAAGTGCTTCGGGACTGCACCCAACTACCACCTGTTTGCACGACTCCTTTGAGCCGTGGTAGGGTAGTAATCAAAGTACAGTGGGAACACACTCGAGGCGAAGTGACAGTGTCAAGTCAGCGGACTAAGCTGTACTCATATCACCTGGGAACTGATAACTGACGATAGGCATAATACCAACTAGTCAGTTCCCGACGAGTCCTGTCCAGTGTACTCGTAACCCAACGAGCACCCGCATACTATCTCAAGTACGACGTACCGACGGCTGTGGGACAGACCGTCTCCCACACTGGGATGAGAAGCGCATGCGCTAGTCTACTCCGGAGTATCGATGCCCTGTCTCGATAGTCCTGCGACCAGGGACCTGCATAAGGATGTGCTTATAGATTACCCAGCCCCACTAGTGTGACTGCCATCACAACGCTGGTATTCAAGCAAAGATCCTAAGGGCTCCACTAATGTGTATAGGCGATATACTAAAATAAACACATGTACACATTGAAGTAGAAACAAACCAAGTAGCATACTACTATTTTGAGCAAGATTGTATATACAAGGTGAATATCCCAAGCTTCCATTAAGTAATATACAAACTAGTATGATACAGTAATGGCCTCTAGGGCATATACACTAACATACAGCTCACTCTCTCCACTCAAATTCTCAACCTATCCTACCGTCTCATCATACATTGGAAAATTTGGAGCTAGTTGAAAACTAGCTACCGGGTCACTAGGTTATATGAGGACGGCCATGGACGCATTCAAATCCATCATCTGTTGGTACGACGCTACCAAAATTCTTCCAATGACTGTTCTAAACTAGACATGGGTTGTGAAGGGGTTTCAGTAAAAGATTCAAAGTTATTTGGATACTGGAAACTCCCAAATGGCTGTTCAGAAGCAATGTTTAGGGAAGGTGCAAAAGTTGGGTAGGATGGATAGGAATTGAATGGTTGGACAGGATTAAGATCAACGTTATGATAAGAAGGTGGTTGGAACTGTTGATCAAAAGAATTTGAAGTGGTGAAAGGAGTGAAAGATCGGTTACGGGATTGTTCGATTCGGTCAGCAATGGACATTGGTCTTGGAGTTGCAACAGGACTCTCAAAAGGGGTATCAACGTAAGAAGGTGGGGTAGGTTGAAACGGTTGATACAAAGTGGATTGCGGAGTCCAATGCTTTATCCTAGATGCGTCTATCCGATCTTTCAAAGACATTTTAGGTATGGAGAGATCGTTCGAAGTTCGATCAAGGCAAGAACCGTATGAAGTAATGTCTGGTTGTGGGTACCAAAGTTCGGTAAGAGTTTTTCAATGTGGGGTACCCATGATATGAAGAGAGAAAGGAGAGGAAAAAGAATGTGATTTTTTTATTTTTTATTTTTGTTAGTTATCAACAAAAGAATGAAATATACACACAAAAAGAATCTGGACAAAAAACAATCATGACACAATACCGCACACCTAATTGGTCTAGGGTTCACTTAGGTCAACTAGACCAGATCAAGAACTTGATTGTTGAAATAAAACTGTGTCGAGAAACGGGCTCAAGATATACTGATCACGAAGCCAGGTAAGTGCAGAGATAAGGGGAGGTTTTCCGACGCTTTTGCGAAGGTCCTTAATTAGATAACCCTTTCTCTTTTGGCGGTTTCACCGTGAACACTTTCCTCGACACCCCGTGAACGATATACCGTTAAGCGATGTTCTAAACACAGTTAACTTCTCCTAGTGAGCGCGAAGTCCTTAAAGGCTTAAAGTCTATTTTCTTTTAAAATTTGTGCGGGTAAACGTTATGCTCAATTCGTGATTTATGGGCCACGGAAAAGGTGATGAAATCCTTTACCGTATGTTGTGGGGTTTGCTTGCCCTTAAATCCGTATTAATGGATGCAATGTGCAAATTAATGAAAAAATTTGTTCAAAACATCAAACAATCTTTTTTTATGTTAAGCACGGCACTGCAACAAATACGGGTTAGTCAATTTTAGCATTTGCTAGCGAACTTGCAAAGAATCCTGTAAAGATAGGATATTGGATGCGTCGGATTTGAGAAGAAGGTGTTAGTAAAGTACGTACCGATATGTTTTCGGGTTAAGAAACCCTCGTTCAAATGAATCCGAATAGATTGAAACGTTCGCTTGCGTGGGTCAAACTACCCGGATCTTTGGCACTGTACTTCGTAATAACCTTAGCTTGGAATGTACACTTAGCTCCCCACGATCACAGTTCGCAAATCTGCAAAAATCTGAAAATGTCGGAAAAAAACGGATTTTAGTGCGAAAAAGCGATATGAATGCCCAAATACCTGCACACTCAAAATTATAAAAACAAGCAATAAAAATGGGGAAAAAACAGAACACTGGAGCACAGAGAAGAAATTGGAGGCAAAAGGGGATGAACAGGCTGGCGAGATCGGATTTTGAGGGGGTGTCGCCGGTTTTCTTGTGGAGTTGGGGCTCCAAATTTCTTCAGGTGTCTAAGTATTCTACTAGTGTCTCAATGGTATTGCTTATCTTTTCAGTTGAGATCCAGAGTGCTTGCATGTCTTAAATCCAGATAACAAATTTTTTAGCAATGTTAGTTTTTCGTTGGTTCTGAAATTTTTTGATTTTTATGCTGTTTTTAAGAATAGGGTTATATTTATAAATTAGATGTACAGAGATTAACCCGAAATAACAAGAATAAAAACGTTACCGTCTCCCCGGCAACGGCGCCATTTAATTGTCACGCTTTTGGTGTGTCGAGTTTTAAGGTTCTAAAGTTAACCGCAATCAGGACGGTGTCGTTTTGCAGCTAGCCGCGATGAGTACGGGTGATCCGTAGGGAGACAGAGCGTTTTAAGTTCCTGTCTTGACGAGTTAATGCACGGGGCGGAATTGTTCGTATCTACCATATGTGTATATATGCAAAGTAAACGTTTGTTAGGATTAGATAGGATAGTGTAAGTTAAGGAAATCCGTACTTAATCCTTTAAGCCGAGCTCTACCACTAAAACTAGAGTAATCGGCAATAACGTGGATTAGGGTGCTTAAGCACAGTATTTGTGAAATCCGGCTTATTGACCCTTGTTTGTTCCTTCTTGTCGCTTTCTTTCGCCTCCGGCCAATCCGAACGCAACCGGTCACGGTTAGGAATCACCGATACCTTGGTAGGGTAGGGTGCCTAACAGAGCGCTTGCGTAAGGTTTGGGCGGAATTTAATGGAAAAGATCGGAAAAAGGAAATGAGAAGAAAAACCTTAACTTACAATATGGTTTTGTTTCCTAACAACATCAATATTCACAACAACAAACAAAAGAGCAAAGAAAAGATAAACAAAGAAGAGAAAATAGCATTGCAAGAAAGTAAATGACATGGTAATAAAATGCAAGTAAGTAAAGCATGGAAATAAATTGCAAGAAAGTAAAGCAAGAAATAAAGATACTAGGAAACATAGAACACATTACAAACCATGGGTTCAATAGCCTAAACTTAAACTTGCAAGCTCAATGAAGAGATTGCAAGATCAAGAGAAGGATAAGAACACAAGGCAAATGAAGGCAAAAAGAAAGCTTTATTGATTCCAAATGAAGATACAACCCTTGAGATCAATAACCAAAACTTAAACTTACAAGCTCAATGAAGAGGCTGCAAGATCAATAGAAGGCAAAGAACTCAAAGGGGACTAGTTAGATACAAGAACAAAACAAAAACAAAAGAGTATGAAGTGTAAAGAATGAGACAATGTGAGACCAATGAATGACCCCCTCTCCCTTGCTCACCGGTCTGCTTTTATAGGCACAAAAGAAAAATAAACAAGCAATAAAATAAAGATGACGTGGCAGCAAGGGAGGGACCACAGAAAACTGGGGCTTATTGGATAAGGGGGCGGCCAGCTCGGCCAAACAGGGCATGTGGTCGGTCCAAAACCGAGGAAGCTGGCTCGTATTTGTTATGTGGTCTTGTGTGTTCTCCTATATCACTCAGGTGCTGCTTTTTTTGTCTGTAGAGGCCTTGGATGCATTCAGGGATTTGGAGGGAAACTTGATACTTTTTAAATCACATCATATCTTTTTGCATTAAACACACATCACTTCTCGTGTGCCTAATTGCTCCTCTTGCATCTTGGCAGCCCCCCTCTAGGTCCATGCACCAACAAGCTATTGCCAAAGAGCATGTGTACACTTGCATTGTGTTGGACCAATATTGTGTGCACACATTTTATTTGCAAAAACTCTTTGGATATTGGTTGGTTTCCAGTTCCGGTTGCAGTGTCAGCTCACAAACGATATATCCATGATTTTAAGTGTATTTCCAGTATTTTGTCATGGATACCTGTAATCTATAATTACTGAGCAGATACTGGTTAATAGTACTGATATATAACAAAACAGATAATGAATGAGCAGTATTGAAATGCAGTTTTCTGAGATGAACGGTGTCTCCTCGACGTAGAACATCTTCGGCCTCGAAGACTTCATACAAGCTTGTTCTTTCATCTTGTGGAGCCATTCTAGAGTCCGGAAGATCACTACATGGAGCGAAGGGACTACCACAAGGAGCTATTGAAGTGAAGGACCGGTCTACAAAGGTTGTATTCCATGTTCACTTAGATGTAAAGTTGTTTACATATTTGGATTGTCTAATACTCTAGTTAAGATTCTAGGGTTAGAGTTATGTTGCATGGCAATTTTTCAAAAATGGCATGGACGATGCCTCCCGAAAACCTTGCTGTCGTGCTAGGTAATCCTACATTTACCACCCCCAGACTCGATTTGAGACATATTAGACGAAAAAACCGGACTGTACGGTAGTGTTACTTACTGGATTCATGGGAGTATGAACAAGCTTTCTTGTTGATCTTCTGATCGCTCAATACCTGGGTAGCCGTCACGTCCAGCTAGTACCGCTGACAACTTGTGGGTGACTAATATGATCATCACCTACTGCTGGTGTATTGATGAGTCTTTAGAGTCTTATACAGAGGTTTCTTGGCTCAAGCGAAACGAAGTAGGGCACATATGTGATATGTGCGGGACCGAGATTGATACTTGTATATGATACGGTATTCTAATCTCGCGATATATCTTATATGTGATATAACCGGATTATTGAATCAAGTGTTGATTCAATAATTTGTTATATGTATATTTGATATACGTGTAAATAATATTTGTCGGTTTTATGTGATGTAGCTGGGTTATTAAATCAAGTGTTGATTTAATAATTTAATATATTTGATATATTAATATATATTAACTAATATTAGCTCACTTAAGAATTTCTTTTCTCCTAATATATTTAAATATATATGTGATATATATTAATGTGTTTATATATTTTTGTCATGCTAGATGATAAATTGGACTTGGGTGTATGAGACTCATACCTAACTAAAAATAATTTGGGTGATTAATTATTAAGGGAAAAATCAAAATTAGGTGGAAATTAGCATGGCAAAGATGCTTTTGGAAGCATGTAGAAGCCTTGACTTAAGTCCACTAATTTTGTTTTACTCTAAATACCAACCATTATTTTTAGCCATGGTTAAGCCTCTATAAGAGATTATATGAGATATTTTCTCACCCATGGTTCTTGACTTGATAACTTGAGCTTCTTCTTCATCTCATCTTTTCTTCTCTTGATTTCTAGTGAGGTGAAAAAGAAAAAGAGAAAAATAATTCTAAAGTGAGCAAAATTTCTACTTCATCAATCTATACCAAACTAGCCATTTAGTATAGCTTGTTTGCTTCACTAATCTATCAATTAGTGAAGAGGTAGCTTGAGTTAGAGATTCTTCGACGTAGATCATCTTCGGCCTCGAAGATCCTTGAGCAAGCTCGTTCTTTTCGCCTAGTGGAGCCTAAGGAGAGTCTGGGACACCACTACTTGGAGCTAAGGGACTACTATACAGAGCTTTAGAAGTGAAGGACCGGTCTACAAAGGTTGTATTTCTATTTCACTTAGTGTAAAGTTTATTTACATGCTATAATAACCCTAATTCTCTAGTTAGATCCTTGGTTCGGGCTCGGTCGGCACCCTAGATTTTTGAAATAGCATACTTGATGCGTGCCGAAACATAGCGGGGATGCTAAGTGAACCCAGCAAGTTTGATTTAGAACGTATATACCGTTACATAACGTACCAAACCCAATCAACACTTGATTAGGAATAACATTTTCCTCCAATACAAAATTATATCCTTCTTTATGTAATAAAGAGATTGATATAATATTGCACATCATGTTTAGTACGAAATAACAATCGTTCAAAATCAATGTATTACCATTTAGTAATATAAGGTGATATTCTCCAACTGCTTTGGCTGCAACAATTACACCATTCCCAACTACGAGAGACTTATCACCCTCTATTAGTTCTCTACCTTTCCTTAACCCATGTAATATATTACAAACATGGGATCCTGATCCGGTATCTAATACCCATGACGTAGAGCATACTGAGAAACAGTTCGGTAACGAACACACCCGAAGAAGATGCATCATCATGCTCTTTCTTCGTTCGGGTTGCATGGGAATCCTCCATATTCCTTACTCAGACTTATGACAATCATAAGATAGAGCGTAACAAACATTCCCCAGCCCAGTATAATAAGCGGGTTCGGTCAATACATCTATATTATTATCTTGATTAAGGCGTGTCATGGTCGTTACCTGAAGAGAGAGAGAAGAAAAAACTTTAGCTTGCGCTCTTGCAAGATTAGATTGGTTATTATCTTATCTAATTAGGATGGCTCCCACTGTTTTTATCAAATCTTCCTTCAAACCCTAAAAGGTAAGATTAGGCTGGATTAATTACACCTTACAAGTTTGCCAATCGGTTAGCCAGGCAGGTATTGGTACTCTGAGGGAGTCTCCCCGTGTTTTTATATGGAACTAATTAAATAATCTCGTTTCCGCAGGGGCATAACCCCTTTACCACCTTTCTTAGACACCTACTGGATCAGCTAATTGTAAAGTGGAAAACTCTCTCATGAGTAACACTTACTCGCAGTGGGTATCGGGATCCAGCTATCTTATAGAAGGTATGCAATCTCGTTGCAAATTTCAACACTTGAAATCCCCAATATCTGTTTTTACCCCTAGCGACTTATGACCTTAACTATGGTCAACAAATCATAAGCGCTATCAAGTTCTACCCGTCAATTCATGATTGATTTAGACCCATCCGCATGACTCTTAACTATGGTCAACAAAATCATACGAATGTCCTAATCGATCGCATCATATGCTTTATAGAAAGATATCACTTACCTACCGTACACTATGCTTTAACTATGGTCAACAAATGCAGCACGAATACTAAGTACTCTACTTCCTAAAATGGCGGATGGTTACGAATGGTTTTGTAGAAAAAACCTTTAACGTAATGAACTTGATATAGTTGTAGAATCTAGTGATTTGAAAAAGGAGTGGTTTAAGCTCTGCTTTTAAAATCGAGTAGTTTTCAAAATAAACTGAGTGGGTTGTAGCATTTTCTAGCTCTTGCTAAAGAGGTCACTCCCAATGAAGGGATCTAGGGTCTTTCCTTATCGAATGAGATGCTGGATATTCATAAAAGGTATACCACAATGCAAAGCAACAACTAGAGCTTCCATTTTAAAAATTTTGATTCTACAATATCTTTAGGTTTCTTTTCTTTTCATTAATCTCATTAATGATGTCCCATCATTTATGTTTCCTAAACATCACAGAAGAAACAAAAATAGAACGTACGCTTATGCCATCCGCATTCTCCACGGGGCCCCATCATGCACCGTTAGATTACTTAACTGATGGTAGAGTGGGGGCAGGACTCGTGCGGGTGCAAAACATAAGCAACGTTTATTATATATATCATATATATATAGCATTAGTCTCACGCAGTTATATGATCACATCACAGAACACATGCAGCAAAAACAAACATATGAAATATTGGATATACAAGGGGGTCTGTGTTTTAAATTTAGCCAGCAATGAAAAACACGGATTCCACGGTCATGATGAATAGACAAACCCACATCCCTAGACCCTTACGAGAGCAGCAAGTAACCCTGCCAATTCTAGAGTTAGGAGACCCGGTCTTGACTCCTCGAGATGGTCTCCCACTAGACCCTAGAACTTGGTTACTTGTGCTCCCCACCTTGGGTCTATCCTAATGCGGAAAAGTAAATAATATATATCAATGGTGACATCATCCTCAACCCAGAAGTGTCCTAATAAAAGAATATTACATACAATTTTTACATGAATGAAAATAGAAAAGCTCTCATCTCACGCAAAAAAAAACCCGTCTATTCAATCACGACGATCCAATATAACATATCACAACAACACATAACATTACAGGTCATCAATGTAAGTAAATATGTGTATCCCGAATATCATTGACGTATAGCAACGAGATCTGGGATACCCAACATATTACACTTGCGGTCGGAGAAAAGAAATGAAAACTACAATAATTAGAATCCGCATAATCCTTAGACATCATAAACCTGGAATATCTCATATCTCGGATTTCATGCCTAACCCAATAAATCTTGCATTTAAGTCTCAAATTGAAAACACTTTTCAATAATCAGTCGGGTAATTCAATAAGATTCCCGATATAATGATCGAATGATCGTCGGGAACTTTAATAGATTGCCGCACCCCTGATGCCGTCAATGAAGTGCACTTAGGCGGAACACCGCGGCCGCGAGCACCCGAGTGGATGCTTTTGGCTACAGTGTTCTCCTATAGTCACTTGGTCGGTGCAATGGGGCGTGGCTATCTAGTAGTGTTTTCCGGTGACTATTCGCGTACAATACAAGATTGTGACGGAGTTTTGATCCGAATCGAAACTCCGTGGCAATCGACTAAACGATACTAAAACGCTAGATTTACAAACTACAAACTAGTTTTCATGAAACTAATTAATGTGGATTCCAAATATTGTATCACATGTCATAAATATCTAGACGATGTTAAACATTTCGATCGATATATCAAACACCCACAAATCACAGAGATCTTAACAACTAGAGTCTCACTAAAAATACCCAGAAAGTGCCAAATATCATAATAGAGCAGCACAAGAAACAGGAGTCCTCTACTCACCAAAATAGCGGTGGAACCGCGGCAAAACCTTAGGTTTTGCGGCGGTTCCGCGGCCGATTGGTAGAGTTAGGCGCTCGTATTTCTTGGGGCTCCAGAGAATACCCTGCATAATTTTCTGCATATTTTTAATCTGCAAAATTCCAAATTTTGAAAAATGGACAGAAACTTGGTCAAAACCGGGTTTTCGAGGTCCGATCGAACACTTTAACTTCATTTAGACATTACCTAATGCTCTAGCTTGGCTCTGATACCATGAAAGTATGCCTTAGCACTACTACTAGGTTTCCACATGCATCAAGTATGCAATTTTAAAAAATCTAGTGTGCTAAAGCATGCTAACCTAGAATCGAACTAGTGAATTAGGGTTTGTAAACAAGTAAAGACATTTTATACTAAGTGAAAAGGGAATACAACCTTTGTAAACCGGTCCTTCACTTCAATAGCTCCAAGTAGTAGTCCCTACGCTCCAAGTAGTGGTCCCTAGAACTCTTCTTAAGCTCCACTTGGTGAAAGGAACGAGCTTGCTTCGTCGTCTTCGAGGCCAAAGATGATATCTAACTCAAGATACCTCTTCACTAATTAAGAAATCAGTGAAGCAAGCAACCTAAACTAATGGGCTAGATGAGAGTAGATTGATGAAGTAAGAATTTTTCTCACTTTATAATTTTCTTTCTCTTTTTCTTTTTCTTCTCAAGAAAATCAAGAGGAGGAAGATCATGAACTTGGGTGAGGAATAATCTCAAGTGATAAGTAGAGAGTTAACCATGGCTAAAGATATGGGTGAGGTTAATAAATATCTAAGAGTAAAACAAAAATGAGAGCATGAGTCATGGCTTCTCAATGCTTCTACAAGCATCCAAGCCATAACTCATTTCCTCTCATTTTTCTTTAACTCAAAATAAATAAAACCTCAACAATCTTTATCTTTTAGTGTCAGTCTCATACACCCATGTCCTATGTATCATCTAGCATGACACAATAGTAAATTATATATATATATATAAGAGAAGAAATTCATTAGTAAGCTAATATTAGTTAATATATATTAATAGAGGTTAACGGAGGAAAGAGGTCATAGAAGGGAATTTTCTCATATGGCGTCGAAAAAATACACCCTCCCTCATTTTTTCCGACGATCGGCACCCACCATCTTCATCGTTATCATCTAAGATGTCGATACACCAAATTTCATATGATTCTATAACTTTTTCACCGTTAATTTAGTGGGTTAAAAATTAACGGTTTACCGACAATAGAACATTTTACATTGCTAAATCAATGGTGAAAAGGTTGTAGAATCACATGAAATTTGGTGTACCCACATCTTAGATGATAACGATGAAGATGGTGGGTGCCGATCAGCGCAAAAAATGAGAGAGGGTGTATTTTTTCGACGCCATAGGAGGAAATTCCCTCCTATGGAATCTTTCCTCCATTATTCTTATATTAATATATCAAATATATTAAATTATTAAATCAACAATTGATTCAATAATCCGGTTATAGCATATATGACCGACTAATATCGCTTATATATATATCAATTTATCGAATCAACACTTGATTCAATAACCTGGTTATATCACATATAACCTTATCGATATCATATATTGCGAGATTAGAATATGGTATCACATACACGTATTTAATCAAGCATCCGCACATATCACATATGTTCCCTACTTCGTTTCGCTTGAGCTAGGAAACCTCTGTGTGGGACTCTAAAGACGCGTCAATACATCAGCAGTATGTAATGATTACATCAGTCACCCACAAGCCATCAGCGGTACTAGCTGGACATAACGGCTACCCGAGTATTGAGCGAATAGAAGATCAACAAGCAAGCTTGTCCAAACTCCCACAAAGCGTATAAGCCATACTTACCGTACAGTCTGGTTTCTTCGTATGATATATCGCATATCAAGTCTAGGGGTGGAATCGTCAGACCGCGGTAACTTAATAAGTCATGCGTTTGTGTGGCTTATAATGGTTCGAGAAACTACTGATAACACTTACCAGTAAATCTCATCAGCCCTGGCCAAGGACTTGCTGTTGTAGCCAATGGAGCATAACACAACATCAACTCCCTATACCGGGAGAGACGAAGCCCCCTATCGCTCATTGCCTCCATGTGACTCGGGACTGTACCCAAAATCCACCTGTTTGCATGACTCCTTTTAGCCGTGGTAGGGAGGAAATCAAAGCACAGTGGGAACCACACAAAACTCTATGACGATCTCGGGTCTACAGACTAACATGTACCATTGTTACCAGAGAAATGCTATCTGACGATAGGTATGGTACCATCTAGAAGTTCTCAGCGAGTCATGTTCGGTGTACCCATTCTTTAATGGGCACCTGTGTACAATCTTTGATGTCAAACACCAATAGTTATGGGATCAACCATCGCCCCATACAGGGTCAAGAAACGTACACACTAGTCTACTCTGGAATATCGATGCCCTGTCTCGATACTCTCTCCACTAGAAACTATTAAAGGATGTGCTTATGGACTATAAAAGCCACATTAGTATGATCTGCATCATAGTCCTGATAGTCAAGTGTAACACCTTAGGATGTGATTTGTGGCTAATTATACCTTAATATATGGTTTTTAATAAAAAGTTTACCAAAACGGTTTTCAAATATTTTATCAAAATTAATGAGTATTTTATTAGAATTTACATAGGCTTGCACACACTTGTGCATGTAAACTAGGGTTAAAATTAGGGTTAGACCATGATTAGCAACCATGGTGGATTAACCCATTTTCCTTAAGCTAATTAAAATTTTGAATTATTTATTTAGTGTTTTGGTTATTTGTTTTTTTTTGGAAATGATTTGGTATGGGTTGACTTGGAGAGAGAGAGGGGGGGTGGGCATCATGGCTTGAGCCATGCTCATATTAAATGAGGAGAGAGAGGGGGGTTGACTAGACTTGACTATCTTTTCTTTTTTTTGCCTTTGCCTCTCATTTTCTCACATCTCTCTCACTCTCACTCATAAGCAGCAGCAGCACCAGAAGAAGCAGCAGCAGCAGGAGCTTCAGCAGCAGCAGCAGCCAACAACAACACCAGCAACACCAAGTAGCAGCAACAGCATCAGCACAAGCAGCAACAGCATCAGCACCAGCAGCATCAGGCAGCAGCAGCAGCTCCAGGCAGCAACAGCAACTCCTTCTCCTCCTCTTCTTCTCCTTCTCCTTGCACTTAGGATCCCTAGGGGTATAATCTCTAAACTCATTTCTTTTGTTTGCTAAATTTATGTGTTTAGTAGCATTGGTTAGTGTTAAATATGCGTTTTAGTGCTAAAATGGTGATTTGTGTGGAGTTTTGGCCAAGTGGTGATTTTGATGGTTAGCCTAGCTTAATTAAGTGTTATTAGGGCCACGTAAACCTAGTTTAACCCCAGATTTCACTAAAATACCATAGGGTTATATTGGTGTAAATTTAACGTTTTAAGGTGAATTTTTAGCTTTCTGTAATCTGCTGTTGACCCGGTGGTTTCAGATAAAATCTGAGTTAACTGTAGCATACTTTTTAGACCTTGATCATACACCCAGAGTACGAGACCCCCTGCCCACCTTCTGGCCGCCGATTTATTCATTCTGGCCGCAATTTGCGGCCAGATAGAGGAGTTAGGTGTTAGGGTTTGGGTGGGTAGGAGTCTGTTGTATTTTTAAGGTCTGTGGTATATACAACTTTTCACTTTTATGCCCGAGTCAAAATCTGGAGCGATATATCGTTTTTTTCAATACGTTTAGTTTGCGCGACATGTGTGATACGTGAGTGGGTTCTGTGTTCCAGCGTGTCGCGACTTGTCGGGGTAGTTTTAGACGCGTATACACACGTTTCAGCGTATCGGACACACGCGCGTTTAGTTCGCGACGCGAGTTTCTCGTTTGATTTCGATATCGCGTTTTTGTAGGATTTTGCTTATATGAATTCTTTGTGTAAATTCTAGGTTCGCAGGCGGGTACGTCGAACGCTGCAAAGAAGAGGAAGCAGGTGGTCGGCTACGCTTAGCACGAGACCAGGTGAGTAGATTTAACATCTACGGGGAAATCGCCCGTATGGCGTTAAGCGTCAGGGCGTGATAGGATATTTTAGTCGTAAATATTTATATGTACTATTGTAGCATACCTTCCCTGTTACATATAGAATGGTAGTATATAACACTGCACTGTCACTAACGGTTCAGGCTGCACGAGCACTATTTGTATGTTACACTCACACCGCTAGTGATTGCCATGACACTCGCACTATAGGATTGCTAGGAATCATATATCGATGATTAGACATGACTTTGTCACATATTGGCATATATTTACATTGATATATTCACATTGATGCACACATACCATGATATATCTGTACTTGCGCACATTCATATTGATATATCTACACTTGTGCACACATACCTTATATATCCATGTTAGTGCACATATACATTGCTACACTCATATTCGCGTGTATATCCATTTGCACATCCATACCTATATACATACACATGTTACATACATGGATGATATTGGCATGATTTAAAAACTAAGGGACCGCATGAGATATTTTCAAAACTGGATCTTTTTAAAAGAGCGGTTTTCCCTTTTTACTCTTAATGTCATACGACACACTGCATCGATTTACGCATTGAGTTTGGATTTATGTGATTTCTGGATTTGAGAACCGGGGTATTATTTTAAGAAAATACGCACTGTTTTAAAAACCCGGTTTATCTTGATATGATATTTCAGTGCGTCCACCATGCGTTTTCTCGGTTCTGAGACGTGTAACATGTGAACCCGAATCGAGGAGCTGGACGAAGCCAATTGCGGGTACATGGTGGACCCGGTATGGTACCCCGGGGCAAGAAAGGGATGCTGTGTATATAGACGGTGAGCCTGGCAGAGGGACTACGACCTACCGGTGATTGGTTGGACCTGGCGGTTATCCGGAGGATACTGACCAGAGTCGATAGATAGATACGGGATGACCCGTACTGCCGGAGCCGAGAGCCGATTCTGCAGACAGAGCCCGTGGGCTTTTCATTACTGACGGAGCCCGATACATGAGAATTTGTGTGTCGATACTGGACACAATTATTTTATGATATTTCGAGTGCCGATATTAGGCACTCACGATTCTATGAGATTTACAGGATTTGAGGGCCGATGAGGGTGACGGCGTCTGAGTTTTATTGGGATTTGGGTGCATTGATGGACACCGGTTATTTTTCCATGTCGATATTCCGTGTAGATGTTATTTTATCCCATGCTCAGCATTCATTATTTTGCATCTCATCCTGTAGTTGTAGTACCTGATAGAGTACTTTTGCATGATTATTGCATACTCTGCTCATCCTATATAGATGTTATTAGATTGCATTTGCTATGCATGATTATCGCATACCCTGCTCATCATATAGAGATGTTATTAGATCGCACTTGTTGCATGATTATTGTGCATCCAGCTCATCATATAGATGTTATCTGTTGGCATAGGTTAGAGTATCGCAGTACGTGCATACTCGTGATTACCTTTATATGTTATCTACTATTCACGAGTTGGCAACTCACCACCGTTGTGCCACAGTGTTTGCAGGTTGCCCCTCGGAGTAGTCGCTACAGGCTGTTTTCTTGCATCTTGTGGTACGGATACCATTATAGTTGGTGTAAGTCCACGTTACCCGTCCCCGGTTCTTTGGGGTTGCGGAAATGGTGAAAAACGGTTTTCTACGGTGGGGGTAACATGGACTCAAAAAACGGATCTTTGCTAAACAAACTATCTAACAACCTAGCTAAGAGTGTTACCTACTCGGTTAGGGGTTATACCTAATCTTGAACTCCTTCTCTTCAACTCCTTGTGGTGGTCGGATCGGTCTCACCTCGTCGTCTCCTTGTGCCGAAGATGGATCCACCCGAAAGCTTCTACCTTTGACTCCAACCTCAATCTAGAGGAAACTAGAATACTTGGCTTGCTAGACCTTGTACACTAGGATGAGTAGAGAAGTGTTTTGGGTTTTATTTCTATGGTTCTTGTTTCTCAACTCATGAGACAATAGAACCATGAACTAGAGAGAGCAAGAGGAAGAGGGAGAGCTTGAGGATGAGAGAGAATGAGAATGATAGAAAATGAGCAAGACTTTTTCCTTTATCCTCTCATAACACAAAAATAATCATAATAATAATAGTAATTGAGTATTATGTGATGGTTCATATCATATCAAATAGCAATATCATTTCATGCACTCATTTTGTAAAGAATAACAGGCAAGCAAAAGTCTTTACCATGAAATGATAGCCATTGTAATGATGATAGTCAACAAGTCCAACATAGTCAACCGGTCAACAAAGTCAACAAGTCAACAAAATCAACCTTTCAACCCAACCATGGCACAATAATACTTAATTAATATTATCATTAATCATATTTCTTATTCTCATTAGGGTTTTGCAAAAGTCAACAGTCAACAACCCTAATGAGAATCCTCTGCCTCTGTCTCTGTCAACTGTGCATACACACCCGCATCCGCGTTCCGTGGAACACGAATACAAACGAGATAAAACCAATCCCAAAACGTAAACTAGGATCTGGCTTAAACCAAAGTCCGCTAGTAATAACTGTCCGGACACTAAACGTGCACAAGTGCACGGATGTGACCGAACCTTGTCGCAAAACCATGCGACCTCTACTCTTTTGCCTAAAGGCGAATAGCTCTCTGTGTGGGACTCTAAAGACTCGACACTACGCTGGCAGTGGGTTTAACCACAGACCACAAGCGGCACTAGCTGTGCGTAATGGCCCCCAGGTAGATGCCGATAAGAAGACGGATGAGGTGAAACCCATCTGAACTCCTACTGAGCCTGAATGTGACAGTCTCCGTACAGTCCGATCTGTTCGTCTGAGAACATCGCATGGCGGGCCTACGGGGGCGGTGAACGTCAGTCCCCTAATAGCGGTACTAGTCATGTCGGAGTGTAGCCCAGAACACCCTGAGATAACACTAGAAACCTACCAGTGCATCTCGCTTTCCCTGGCCAGGGACGACTGTGTGTAATGGCTCTCCTTGACACAGCGCGATATCAACTCCCAATACCGGAAGAGACGAATCATGTCTAACCATCACTGCCTCCAAATGCTTCGGGACTGCACCCAACTACTACCTGTTTGCACGACTCCTTTGAGCCGTGGTAGGATAGTAATCAAAGTACAGTGGGAACACACTCGAGGCGAAATGACAGTATCAAGTCAGCGGACTAAGTTGTACTCATGTCACCTGGGAATTGACAACTGACGATAGGTATAGTACCAACCAATCAGTTCCCGATGTGTCCTGTCCAGTGTACTCATAACCTAACGAGCACCCGCATACTATCTCAAGTACGACTTACTGACGGCTGTGGGACAGACCGTCTCCCCTGCTGGGATAAGAAGCGCATACGCTAGTCTACTCCGGAGTATCGATGCCCTGTCTCGATAGTCCTACGACTAGGGACCTGTATAAGGATGTGCTTGCGGATTACCCAGCCCCCACGAGTGTGACTGCCATCACAGCGCTGGTAATCAAGCAAAGATCCTAAGGGCTCCACTAAAGTGTATAGGTGATATGTTAAAAGAAACACATGTACACACATTGAGTAGAGACAAACCAAGTAGCATACTACCATTTTGAACAAGATTGTCTATACAATGGTGAATATCCCAAGCTTCCATTAAGTAATATACAAACTAGTATGATACAGTAATGGCCTCTAGGGCATATACACTAACAATCTCCCACTTGCACTAAGGCCATGTACTGGCGTATCGAAGACCTATCATCTCGATCAGCCGCTCGAACTGAGTCTGGGGTAAGGCCTTCATGAGTGGATCAGTAGTGTTATCTTTCGTATTTACTCTCTTCACCTCGATCTCCCGGCGATCTACGATCTCCCTGATCAGGTGGTACCGCCTCAAAATGTACCTAGACTTCTGATGGGACCTGGGTTCCTTCGCTAAAGCTATAGCGCCGTTGTTGTCACAATACAGCGGAATTGGATCAACACTGGTAGGAACCACCTGAAGCTCTGTGAGGAACTTCTTCATCCAGACAGCTTCCTTTGCGGCATCGCAAGCAGCTATGTACTCCGCTTCCATAGTTGAGTCAGCAACGGTTTCCTGCTTGGAGCTCTTCCAGCAAACCGCCCCTCCATTGAGGGTAAAGACATAACCCGACATGGACTTGGAGTCATCCTTGTCACTCTGGAAGCTGGAGTCAGCAAAGGCCTCGATCTGGAGGTCTTTTCCGCCATACACCAAGAACATCTCCTTAGTCCTTCTCAGGTACTTGAGAATGTTCTTTACCGCTATCCAGTGTTTCTCCCCTGGGTCCGACTGATACCGGCTTACAACGCTCAATGCGTATGCTACATCTGGTCTGGTACACAACATCGCATACATAATAGAGCCTACCGCAGATGCGTAGGGTATTGATGACATGCGAGCCCTTTCCAAATCAGTCTTGGGAGACATCTCTTTGGAGAGGGTGATTCCGTGACAAGCCGGTAGATTACCGTGCTTGGAATCTTCCATACTGAATCGTTTCAGTATGGTGTCGATGTACCTGGACTGTGAAAGTCCCAACATCCTTTTAGATCTATCACGATAGATCTGGATCCCCAGAATGTAGTTGGCATCGCCCAGGTCCTTCATGGAGAACCTCTGTGACAAGAATCCTTTGACTGACTGTAGCATAGGAATATCATTTCCTATTAGGAGAATGTCATCGACGTACAAGATGAGGAATACCACATTTCTCCCTACAATCTTACTGTAAATGCATGGTTCATCTGGGTTTTTGATAAAGTCGAATTCTTTGACAGTATCATCAAAGCAGATGTTCCAACTCCGCGATGCCTGCTTCAGTCCATAGATGGACTTGAGCAACTTGCACACTTTACTGCTGCTCCCACTCTGAATGAATCCCTCTGGCTGATCCATATAGACGCACTCTTCCAAATTTCCATTTAGGAAAGCCGTCTTTACGTCCATCTGCCAGATTTCATAATCGTGGAAGGCAGCAATGGCAAGAAGGATCCGAATGGATTTGAGCATAGCTACCGGAGAAAAGGTCTCGTCATAGTCCAAACCAGATCTTTGACGAAAACCCTTTGCAACAAGCCTAGCTTTATAGGTTTCAACCTGTCCATCTACACCAATCTTCTTTCTAAAGATCCATTTGCAGCCTACGGGTTTTACCTCTTCTGGAGCAAAGTCCAAAGTCCAAACTTTGTTGGTGTACATGGACTCCATCTCGGTCCGCATTGCATCCAGCCATTTTACTAAGTCACCGCTCTGAATGGCTTGCTGGAAGCTAGTAGGCTCATCATAATCAATGACGCAATCCTCTCTATCCCCGTCTATGAGAAAACCGCAGTATCTCTCGGGCGGATGAGACTGCCTACTACTCCTGCGGAGCGACGCAGGAATGTCCGGTTCCCCTGAACCTTCTGGTTCTACTAAGGTTTCAGTAATAGTTTGTGGCTCTGGAATTTCTTCCAGTTCTATCGCGCTCCCACTTATCTGATTTTCTAAAAACTCAATTTCCAAGAAGCGGGCATGACGAGAAACAAAGACTTTTTGCGCCTCTGCGTAATAGAAAAGATACCCCTTGGAGTTCTTTGGGTATCCCACAAACTTACACTGTACTGAGCGTGCCTCGAGCTTGTCCGCATGCTGCTTATTGACAAAAGCTGGACATCCCCATGTCTTAAAGTGTTTAAGACAGGGTTTCTTCCCACTCCACATCTGATATGGTGTGGTAGGCACTGTCTTAGTAGGAACTTGGTTCAAGAGATATGCAGCTGTTTCTAGTGCATAACCCCAGAAAGATCGCGGTAACTCAGCCTTACTCATCATAGAACGAACCATATCCAATAGAGTTCGATTCCGTCTTTCCGATACACCGTTGTGTTATGGTGTGTATGGAGGAGTAAGCTGCGAGAGAATTTCATTCTCTTTTAAGTAGTCCAGAAACTCGGCACTCAAGTATTCTCCACCTCGATCAGATCTCAGAGTCTTGATACTTTTGCCTGTTTGTTTTTCAACTTCATTCTTGTATTCCCGAAATTTCTCAAAGGCCTCGGTTTTATGCTTCATCAGGAAGACATGTCCAAACCTAGAGAAATCATCTGTGAAAGTAATGAAGTATGAATAACCACTTCGCGCATGTGTAGACATTGGACCACACACGTCACTGTGTATGAGTCCCAAGAGCTCGCTTGCTCTTTCTCCGTGTCCAGTAAACGGAGTCTTTGTCATCTTTCCTATGAGACAGGATTGACAAGTTGCATATGACTCATATTCGAACGGATCCAAATATCCTTCTGTATGTAACTTCGTCAACCTTCTCTCATTGATGTGACCCAGTCTACAATGCCATAAGAAAGCCTGATTTGTTTCCGGAGACTTTCTTTTAAGTGTGTTCTGGACACTGAAAATCTGAGCTTGATTCAATACGTATATCATATTATTCAATGTATCTGACCCAATCAGAACTTGATTTAGGTGGATGTGGACCACATCGCTTACAAAAGTAAAATCATATCCTTCCTTAGAAAGTAAGGATACAGATATGATATTACAAGTCGCACCTGGTACATACAAACAGTCACGCAGAATTAATATCTGCCCAGTTATCAGTCCAAGATGATATTCCCCTACGGATTCAGCGTCCATGCTCATTCCATTAGCAACCCTGAGAGTCATATCACCTTTCATGATAACCCTACGGTTTCTCAGAGCCTGTAATGAATTACAGATGTGAGATCCTGATCCGGTATCCAATACCGAGGAAGTAGGGTTAACTGACATGCAGTTCTCTATTACAAACACACCCGAAGCCGAAGCCACAACATGCTTCGAATTCTGGCTACTGGCTTTGCTAGCCCTGCAATCCTTCTGCCAATGTTCATTCCCGTAACAATAGGAACGTCCCTCATTTACTACATCCAGTCCCGAAACTTTTGCCCTTCCCTTTCCTTCTACTTCCCTGGTTTCCTTCAGGGTAGAAGGTAGAGACTGTAGAATCAAGTCAGCATCTGACCCGTTCTCCAACGTGGTCTTCAGGTCCGTGAGCTCAAAATAGCTGGTCTCTGTAAGGACGTTGCCCCCTACAGATGACCCGACAGCCAACCTCGCTTAAAGCAATTCGTTCGAGGTCTCATATCTTGCGATACGAGATTGCTCTCCATATAAATCTTTGTTATGGAGGAAGATAGAAACTAAGTCCATCTTCTCGTGCTGCCTCTGGTTTGCACCATCAACTGTAACGTTTTAGAAATCGTTTTGCGAATTTTCCCGTTTTAGGGCAAAATTGTCGGTTTTCCCCGTTTTAACCCGATTTCGATCAAACGTCCGTATAATCTTACCGGCACCTAGTTTAGCTAAAATAAAGCTTGTGCGCGAACTTTGGATGTTTTTGGAAGGTTTTGGTTCAGATAGAATTTTTCCCAAATAAAATATTATTTTAAGCGGTATTTTGTGCACGTAAATCGAGAAAATTTTCCTCTTGTGAATAAATTAAATTTTTTCACTAGAATTATTTTAGAAGGTTCTTTTTAAATATCTAGATATTTTTGGTGACTAAGGGTTTCTTTTTTTAAAAGAAAAGAAAAGAGAGAAAAGGTGGCATGTTTGCATTTATGTGCATTTATTGACTTCTTTTGACTAGAAAACTCCACCCACTTCACAAAAATACCCCCATCTTTCCTCTTGGCCGAGCTCTCCTCTTGTTCTGCCCTCTTGCTTTTCTTTGCTCAATTTCTTCATTCCAAGATCAATAATTCTTCAAAATTCCTTAAAAAATTCCACAAAACTCATAAACAAACAATAACCAATCATTATCCTTCACAAATCTTGCTTATACCTTCAAGGAAAACATCATTTTTGGAGAAAAAATGATGGATCTAGTTGCTTATTTGTGTTCTTGAGAGGTATAATTTCAAACCCTAATCTTTAATTGTGGTATTTAAATCTTTTAGCTAGCTAATTAATTGCTTGATATAGCTTTGAACTCTTGATTATTTCATTATCATAATTTTTTTTTAGAAATTCATGTTAGGGTTAAATTTTGATTATGTGATTAGTGTTTATTTGAAGTGTTAAATTGTGTTTTGAAAAAAGATTAATCTAGTTGAAAATGTTAAAATTTGCTAATAAGCATTTTGTTTAATTAAGCAAAGTTGCTTACTAGATTTTTGCTAAAACATAATTAGCGAGTGTTAAAATTATAGGAATGGTTTAGATAGCTTAGTTAAGCTATTTTAAGGTATTTGTAATCGTTAGATATGCGTTATCTTGAATCTAGTGCGAAATATTGCGATAGGTTGCTTACTAGATTTCGGGGGTTTTCCGACGTAGGGTTCGTTTGGTCGTAGCGAGGTTATATCTGGTGTATTCCTCGTAATTTTTGTGTTGTGTGCGCGATTGGGACGATCGGGGTCCAGACTTAGTGTTTTGTAGTTTAGCGACCCCAATTAGGGTTTTGGCCGATATCGTGCGCGATAGATGCGCTAAGCGCGCAAAGTAATTTTCCGGGCGTTTTCATCGCGTTTCTTTGTCTTTTCGTCATTTTAGGATATTTAGCTTATGTGTTGTATTTATGAAATTTTAGGTTCGCAAGCAGGGACTTCGGGTGCTGCGGACAAGGGGAAGCAGGTGGTCGGATTTTCATAGCTCGAGACCATCGATGAGTAGATTTAACATCTACGGGGAAATCGCCCGTATGGCGTTATGCGTCGGGGCGAATATGATATGATAGCTGCATGTATTTGCATATTACTTACTTTCATATGAATGTCATTGCATAGCATTATCTATTGTACTTGACTCGTACCTTTAGATATAACACATTACTGACGGTTCATGTTGCACGAGCACTAAATTGTATGCTACACCCACACCGTCTGTAATTGCCATGACACGCACAAACACCTACATATGTGATATGGTAGTGGATAGAAATGATTGGAGTAGTAACTCTTATTCTATTGTGCATATGAAATACTGTGGACACATACATACGTGATATTGCATTGGGAAGGAATAGTTGAGATAGTGACCCTTATTCCACTTCACGTATATCTTGCTATAGCTACTTATACATCATGCATTCATATTGACATGTACACCCACATACTTGATTACATGTAGATACTTAAACCTTGCTACACTTACATGTACACCTCATATGATACTGCATTAGTTTTCGAAAGAATTGGGAACCGCGTGATGTGTTTTAAAGCTAGATTCAATTTAAAGGCGGTTTTCCCTTTATATGCTCATATTGATGTTTTATGTTGCATATATCAGTTTTATATGGATTTTACGTATTGAGATATGGATTTCATATGATTTATGGATTTGAGGACCGTGGGGGTATTTTCAAGAAACTATGTATTATTTGAAAACCCGGTTTCTCTTGATATGATATTTGATGCGTCCACCATGTGATTTCTCGGTTCTGAGATTTGGCTTGTGATACCCGATTCGAGGAGCGGGACGCACCGTCTGCGGGTACATGGTGGACCCGGTATGGTACCCCGGGGCGAGTGGTGATTTCGTGGTGTAGACGACAAGCTTAGCGGTGGGACCACTACCTACCGGTGATTGTAATTGGACTCGGCGGTTATCGTGGGGATACCGACCGGAGTGATGTACGACATATCATCAGGGCTAGTCGTGGTGACAGCACCTGAGTTATGAGGATTTACGTGTCGATGCTAGACATGGGTTTTCATGATGTTTCGAGTGTCGGTGTTTGATACTCAGTTTTTCGTGAGGCTTACAGGATGTGAGGGCCGATCTGAGGATGCGGTGCCTGAGGATTTGGGATTTGATGTGTCAGTGAGGGACACTGGTGTTTTTCCATGCTGATGATTTTGCATGAGATTTTATATTATATATCATCCCACACTCAGGATTATGTTGATATGCATTGCTTCATGTAGTTATAGTACCCTGATGATGTACCTTTACATGATTGTTGCACATTCACTTATCATACTTATGCTATCAGATTACTTGTGATAGATAGATCGCTATTCGTGCATACTTGCGATTACTGTATGATGTTATTTACTATTCACGAGTTGGCAACTCACCCCCGTTGTGCCACAGTTTTTTGCAGGACTTACCCTCTGAGTAGTCGCGGCAGGGCGTCTTATCATCTCTACTTTTGCGGATACCGCTACGGTTGGCTGTGAGGCCTTGCTTTTAGATGGGTTACGGTTATCTGTTTGTACATTGTGTATCTTTTTGTTGGATCTAGTATTCTCCAACTACCACTATGTTGTATATGACTTAGAGACGATTTGTGAGGATTCAGTGTTATATTTTGTGGTGACTTTGGGTGCCGTGCTCGTGGGAACCGGTTTTGTTGAAAAGTTTTACTTCTTTATGCAGTTTTCTTTTATATTCCTTCGCTTCGGCGTCGTATATTTGTTGTGGTGGTTGTCTCCGCCGTTGGGCGTGATTTGCTCCCGTTTGGGATGCTTTTATTATTATCTATGTTGTACCCATTTTCGGAGTTAGTTTTTACAAAGGAGGTGCTGCCGAAATTTTTAAGAACGAAAACTAAACTTAAAGATTTTTACTTGAAAATTTTCGAATGTTTAAAACTATGTTTTCTCCGTTGATCGAGTTTTTGGGTGGTTTAGATTTCTGGGTTTCGGCTTACTTGAGTTGTGTACGCCTGTAGACGTTACGTAGTTTAAGTGCCGGTTACGGGCCAAATTTTGGGTCGTGACAAAGTTGGTATCAGAGCGCTAGATTTTTACCTTTCGGAGTGTAGGATGACCTTGGTATGATGGAGTAGGTAGCTTAAGCAGAGTGACGTAGCGTGTGTATGTTCCGCGGTATACTTACGACACGGTACTCGGCCTAAGTGACCTTAGGACTTATTGATTGAAATTCCTTCCGTGATTTATATACATCTTTGTGATTCGATTTCCGTTTTTTTATCGAATCTTCTTTCAATTTCCAGCCTATATGCCGCCAAAGACTACGAGGGCACAGAGAGCGGCCGCGAGGGCCGAGGCCAGAGTCGACTCGTCTGAGGCGAGGGTTGACCAGGGCGATACGCCTGTGGTACCGGAGCACATTGCTATGATCGGGGCTGGTATGCAGGACCTGCACCAGATTGTGGGGACTTTAGTAGAGGCCATTCGAGCACAGGGGCAGGCTATTGTTCCACCCGTTGCAGGGACCATGATGATACCTACTGATCCGGCAGTCGCGGTTGCAGCTCCAGAGGTTATTACCGTGTCACTGACGGAGTTCATGAGGCTGAAGCCTCCGGTGTTTACTGGCACAGATATTACTGAGGATCCGCAGTCGTTCATCGACCGGATGGCCAGGATTTATCGCTCACTCCGATGCTCCGACGAGAGATGGGTAGAGTTTGCGAGTTTCCGGCTGGAGGGTATGGCCCAGAAGTGGTGTGAGTCGTTGGAGAGGGGCAGAGCCGCTGGTCTTGCTCCTATGACCTGGGCTGAGTTTGTGACGTCGTTTCTTGCCCGTTTTCTTCCACCGAGCGTCAGGGATGCGCGAACGCGCAGATTTGAGTCATTACGTCAGACACCGGGGATGACGGTGTCGGAGTATGATGTATTGTTTACTAAGCTGTCGGTGTATGCTCCGTACCTGGTGGCTGTTAGTTGTATGTATGCCCTAGAGACCAGTATTGTACAGATGATGTATATTATATTGGATGCTTGGACATATATAGAGATGACTTTCTTGCTCGATATGATAGTATGCTATCTGGTTACTCTTTATCTTAACATGTACACTTGTCTCTTTGCACTGTCTTATAGTTACATGTTAGTAAAGCCCTTAGGATGTGTACTTGACTACCTGGACTGTGATGCAGATCATACTAGTGGGGACATGGTAGTCCATAGGTACATCCTTCAAGGTCCCTAGTCGTGGGTGTATCGAGACGGGGCATCGATATACCAGTGTAGACTAGCGTATACGCTTCTCGACCCATGAGATGGGCGATGGATGATCCCATATCCATTGGTGTTTGACATCAGAGATGGTGTACGGGTGCTCAGTGGAGACTGGGTACACTGGACGGACTCGCCGAGAACTTCCAGATGGTATTATACCTCACGTCAGATGGCAGTTCTCAGGTGACACTTGTACAGGTTAGTCTGTAGACCCGAGATCGTCATAGAGTCTTGTGTGATTCCCACTGTGCTTTGATCTCCACCTTACCACGTCCATGAGGGCGTGCAAAACGGTGGTCTTTGGGTACAGTCCTGAGTCACATGGAGGCAATGAGCGATAGGAGGGGTTTCGTCTCTCCCGGTATTGGGGGTTGATGTTGCGCTGTGCTCGATTGGCCGTAACAGGGAAGTCCCTGGCCAGGGCTGATCAGAGATTTACTGGTAAGTGTTACCAGTAGTTTCTCGACCCGTTATGAGCCTCACATCGGCACGACTTATCGGTTATTGGGGTCTGACGTATACCACCCCTAGACTTGATATGCGACATATCAGACGAACAGACCAGACTGTACGGTAAGTGTTACTGGTTGGATTCACAGGAGTATGAGCGGGCTAGCTCGTCGATCTTCTGATCGCTCAATACCCGGATGGCCGTTACGTTTAGCAGACCGCTTGCGGCTTGTGGGTGCTTGATATGATCATCATCTGCTGCCGGCGTATTGACGAGTCTTTAGAGTCCTACACAGAGGTTTCCTGGCTCAAGCGAAACGAAATAGGAGCGCATATGAGATATGTGCAGGACCGAGAATAATGCGTGTATGTGATACCGTATTCCATTCTCGCGATGAATGTTTCGATTGGTTGTATGCGATATAACCTAGTTATCGAATCATTGATTCGATAAATCGATACATTGTATACTAGTCGGTTATGTGCGACATGACCGGATCATTGAATCAAGTGTTGATTTAATGATTTAATGTATAATTATATATTTGATATATTACTTTGCATTAACTAGTATTGGTTCACTTTAAAGGGATTTTCTCACTTGTATAGCACATTGTATATATGATATATTTTGTGTGCACTTGATTGTATCATGTTTGATGATACATACTCACTTGGATTTGTGTAAAGACTTAAACCATGTTTAGTGAATGGTTAGGGTTTCATATTTTCATATAATTATTTATCTTTTCATTTTTGTGAAAAAGATATTGGAAAAACAAAATGGTTTCTTTCTTTCATGAAGCTTGTTGAAGCTTCATGAAGCTTTGACCAAGTGACCATTTTGTCTTCATCCTTAACCTTAACCATTCTAACTAACCATGATCTATTCTCTACACTTTACCATGGTTAGCATATGATAAGTATTGATTTTATTTTCATTTTAAAAGAAAGACTTATCATATTCTTTCTTCTTCTTCATGATCTTCATCAAGAAAGAAAGCTTAAGCCCATCAATGGCAACTTGAGCAATTGAGTGAGAAATCCAATTCTAAAGTGAACCCACCTCCTATTTCTTCATCCTCTACCTCTTGCCAAGTAGTATAGGGTGTTTACTTCACAAGTTTCACAACTTGGTGAAGTTGGAGCTTGATCTTGTGTAACCTCGACGTAGATCATCTTCGGCACGAAGCCGTCGACCTTGCCCGCCCATTTCTCCGATGAAGCCGATGCTTGAGTCCGGGATTCGAGATGGACAGCAAGAGGACGTCTACGTGGAGCTAAGGAAGTGGAGAACCGGATCTACAAAGGTTGTAGCATCTTTCTTTTAGTTAAGTAGTTAACTAGTTTCACTTTGTCGCCTAAAATTCTAGTTAACGATCTAGTCTAGGGTTTCTCGGCACCGTAAAATTTGAAATTGGGATGGTTGATACCTTGTGAGACCTCTTGAGAGTGCCTAGGAACCCTACAGTGGTATCAGAGCCTAGCTAGAGCCTTAGGCGAAGTCTAGACGACGTTTGAAACCCGATCGAACCAAAACCCTAATTCCCGATATGCTCTCTGGACTTTTTCTAAAATCTGGGATTTTTCCATATTAAAAATGCTTTAAAAATTCAGCAGGGAATTCTAAGAATTACGATGCAAAATTTATCCCATGATCTGCTAAGGGCGCGGCGGAACCGCGGCAGAAGCCTGGCTTCAGCGGCGGTTCCGCGGCCATCTGATGACATCATCTGTCCATTTTTGCACAGTAATTCCTATTTAATTATGCTGAATTTTCTGGGAATTTTTAATTTGACTCAAGAGTTGAGTGTTCTGGGGTTGTATTGGGAATCGACGATTCGATCGGATTATCAAACCTTGTCTATGTGGCTTTCCGGATAATTTTCGAATATGTTAAAAAGTTCGACCGGATATAAATACCCAACTTTTCCCCTGCCGGAAAATTTCCAAGTGTTGGATTTTTCCGTGGTTTAAAGACGTTCTAAGTAGTGCAAGTAACGCGATGGTCCCTCTAGAAGACAACAAACCTTAACTCGATTATGTGACCGTCTTGAACTGCCCTTTGAACCTTCGGGTTTGGGGCAGTACGGCGTGCCACATGTGAAGCGTTGGCTTGACCCTTCTACGGCTGGACCGTTGGTACTGAGGCATGAAGTGAATGTCTTTGAACCTATTTCATGTGTTGAACGGTTTCGGGAAAACTTGGGTGTTCGAATATTCGATCGGAAAGTTTAATATTTTCTATTTATCCGGAATGGGATACAATAATTGGAATTCACAAACAGTTATGAGATAACTGAATGAATGTTATAAATCTAGCGGTTTAGTCTCACTTCATATTGAAAAGAGTTTTCGATAATGGGACTAAAATGCGGGGTTTATAAGTGTTAGGCATGCGATGTCTAAAGAGGTTGCGGATTCCAACTGTTGTAGTTTTACACTTTCTTTTCTGTGACCGTAAGTGTAATATGTGATATCGCCGGTTTCGTTGCTATATGTCAACGACAATTGGGATGCGCATATTTACTTACGTTGAGGACATGCGTTGTTATGTGTTGCTGGATATGTTATATTGGATTGTCGTGTTTGAATAACCGGGGGTTTTTATGTGAGATGAGTGTTTTTCTTTTTCATTCATGTAAAAACTTGTATGTAATATTCTTTTATTGGGGCACTTCCAGGTTGCGGAAGTTGTCACCTTTTGTATATTATTTACTTTTCCGCATTAGGATAGACCCAAGGAGGGGAGCACAAGTAACCGGGTTCTAGGGTCCAGTGGGATACCATCTCGAGGAGTCGAGTCCGGGTCTCCTAACCCTAGAATTGGTAGGGTTGCTTGCCGCTCTCGTAGGGGTCTAGGGGTGTGGGATTGGCCATTCATCACGACCGTGGAATCCGTGTTTTATACTGGCTCGTATTGAAAACACGGACGTCCTAATATATCCAATGTTTCATATGTTTCTTCTGCTGCGATATCTGTGATGTGATCATGTGATGTTCTGTGATAGATACTGTATATAGTATATATGATATATTATATAGACGTTACTTATGTTTTGCATCCGCACCAGCCCTGCCCTGCTCTGTCGTTAGTTACCTAACCTAACGGTGCACGAGGGGACATCCAGGCGAATGCGGATGGCATAAGTGTACGTCGTATTTATCTGTGATGTTTAGGTGACTTAAATGATGGGACTTCATTAATGTGATTAATGAAAGAAAAGAAACCTAAGATGTTGTAGAATCAAATTTTAAACAAAACAGATAGCTACAGTTCTTGCTTTGCATAGCGGTATATATGATATACCCTGCACCTTATTCGATGAGGAAAGGACCGAGATCCCTTCACCGGGAGTGACTCCTTTAGCAATAACTGGCAGATGCTACACACTCGGTTTGACTTTTGATTTCTTCTATAGTTTCTACTTTGCACAGTGATATATATGATATATCCCGCACCTCATTCGACGAGGAAAGGGCCGACGATCCCTTCACCGGGAGTGACCCCTTTAGCAAAACTAGAAAAGCCTCAAAATCGCTCCATTTCAAAAACTTCATTTGATTCTACAACGATATCAAGTTCATTACGCTCATGGTTTTCTGAAAACCTGCGTAGCCCTCCGTCATTTCAGATAAGTACTACTTAGTATTCGTGCTACGGTAGTTTGGCATTCGTCAAGGCATAGTGTACCTTAGCTAACTAGTATTTATCTGCTTATGCATATGATGCAGATTGGATTAGGGTATTCGTACGGCGTTGTTTGGCATTCGTCAAGGGTCGTGCGGGTGGGTTTAATTCAATCAAGAAATGTACGGGTTGAACTTGACTAGTGGACTATGGGTTGTTTGGCATTCGTCAAGGTCATAGAACACTAGGGGTAAATATTATTGGGAATTTCAAGTGTTGAAATTTGCAATGAGATTGCATTCCTTCTATGAGATAGTTGGATCCCGATACCCACTGCGAGTAAGAGTTACTCCTGGGAGAGTTTTACACATTGCAATTAGCTAATCAAGTAGGTGTCTAGAAAGGTGTCAACGGGGTTACGCCTCTGGGAAAACGAGGTTTACATTAATTAGGTTCGTGCGAAAGCACGGGGGACCTCCCTCAAAGTACCGACACTGGCCTGGCTGAAAGATTGGCGAACTTGTAGTGTGTAATTAATCCCGGCTAGTCTTTCCTTTTAGGGTTTGAAGGAAGATTTGATAAAAACCAGTGGGAGCCATCCTGATTAGATAAGATAATAACCAATCTGATCTTGCAAGAGCATACGCTAAAGTGTTTTCTTCTCTCTCTCTCCAGGTAGCGACCATTTCATGCCCTAATAAAGATAATAATATGGATGTATTGACCGAACCCGCATGTTATACTGTGCAGAGGAACGTTGAACCCGTTCTATCTTATAAGTGTTATAAGAATGAACAGGAAATAGGAGAATATCTAGATTCTCAAGCCGCCCAAAAGAACATGCATGTTGATGCATCTTCTTCGGGTGTGTTAGTTATTGAGAACTGTTTTTCAGTTCACCCTACGTCCTGGGTATTAGATACCGGATCAGGATCCCACATATGTAAGCAGTTACATGGGCTACGGAAAGGTAGAGAACTGGGTAAAGGTGATCATTCCGTTCAAGTAGGGAACGGTGCAAATGTTGCAGCCAAAGCAGTTGGCGAATATCACCTAGTATTACCAAGTGGTGATACAATGATTCTGAATGAGTGCTATTATATACCGAACATGATGTGCAACATTATATCAGTTTCTTTATTGAGTAAAGAAGGATATAATTTTATAGTACAGGATAATGTTATGAACATATTCCTAGATCAAAAGTTGATTGCATCAGGCTCGTTACATAATGGCATATTCATTCTAAATCAAAATACAGTCCTCAATATACAAAACACACACAAGAGGAAAAGTTCAGAAATGAACGAATCCTACTTGTGGCATTGTAGACTTGGTCATATCAATGCGACACGACTGGCTAAGTTACATAAGGATGGTTATTTGAATCCGTTCGAATTATCATCTTATGATACTTGCCATTCATGTCTCAAAGGAAAAATGACCAAAGCTCCGTTTAGTGGACACGGAGAAAGAGTTACTGAACTCTTAGGACTGGTACATAGTGATGTATGCGGTCCCATGTCTACCCATGCCAGGAACGGTTCTTCCTACTTCATTACATTCACTGACGATCTCTCTAGATACGGGCATGTGTTCCTATTGAAACACAAGTCTGAAGCTTTTGAGAAATTCAGAGAATATAAGCAAGAAGTAAAGAACCAAACGGGCAAAAGTATTAAGATCCTTCGATCTGATCGAGGAGGAGAATACTTGAGCAATGAGTTCCAAGATTATCTAAAAGAGAATGGGATTCTCTCTCAGCTTACTCCACCTTCTACACCACAGCACAACGGTGTATCGGAACGAAGGAATCGCACCCTATTAGATATGGTGCGTTCAATGATGAGTACAGCTGAGTTACCTATTTCCTTCTGGGGGTATGCGCTTGAGACAGCCATACACCTATTGAATATGGTTCTTACCAAATCAGTGCCTACCACTCCATATGAGATATGGAAAGGGAAGAGACCATCTCTTAAGTATGTTAAGATATGGGGTTGTCCAGCCTATGTCAAAAGACAAAATCCGGACAAACTCGAGGCAAGATCAGTCTTATGTAAGTTTGTAGGATATCCTAAAAATTCATAAGGATATATCTTCTACCACCCCGAGGAACAAAAGGTGTTTGTTTCTCGACATGCCACTTTCTTACAAAAAGGTTTTCTTATGAAACAGATTAGTGGCATTGAGGTAGAACTGGAAGAGGTTCCAGCAACACAAACTATAACTGAAGATTTAGTAGAACCAGAGGATTCAGTAGTACCCGACGAACCCCAGCCTCTCCGCCGATCTAGCAGGGTTTCTCGTTCACCTGAGAGATACTACGGTTTTCTCATTGACGGTGGAAGCGAAGATTGCATCATGGAAGATGATGACCCAACTAGTTTCGAGCAGGCCATCACGAGTAGGGACTCAGTGAAATGGCTAGATGCTATGCGGTCCGAGATGGAATCCATGTACACCAACAAAGTATGGACTTTGGATGTTGCTCCTGAAGGGGTAAAACCCATCGGGAGCAAGTGGATCTTCAAGAAAAAACTTGGTGTAGATGGGAAAGTGGAGACTTTCAAAGCTAGACTTGTAGCAAAGGGTTTTCGTCAAAGACCAGGTGTGGACTATGACGAAACCTTTTCTCCAGTGGCTATGCTTAAATCCATCCGGATCATGCTTGCCATCGCTTCATATCATGACTACGAAATCTGGCAAATGGATGTTAAGACCGCCTTTCTAAATGGTGATTTAGAAGAGTGCGTGTACATGACTCAGCCAGAGGGCTTCGTAGACAGTGGGAGCAGCGGGAAGGTGTGCAAGCTGCTTAAATCCATTTATGGATTAAAGCAAGCATCGCGGAGTTGGAACATCTGCTTTGACGTCGTTATCAAAGAGTTTGATTTCGTCAAAAATCCAGATGAACCTTGTATCTACAAGAAGGTGGCAGAGAGTAAGGTTGTCTTCCTCGTATTGTACGTGGACGACATACTCTTGATAGGAAATGATATTCCTATGCTACAATCGGTCAAGCTCTTCTTATCACAAAGATTCTCAATGAAAGATCTTGGTGATGCCTCCTGCATATTGGGAATCAGGATCTATAGAGATAGATCCAAACGGATTTTGGGATTGTCCCAATCCAGGTACATTGACACCGTACTAAAGAGATTTAGTATGGAAGAATCCAAGCGTGGGAACTTGCCCACGATCTCTGGAGTCACTCTCTCCAAAGAGATGTCTCCCAAGACTGATTTGGAGAGAGCTCGCATGCAAGGGATACCCTATGCTTCGGCTGTAGGCTCTATCATGTATGCGATGCTATGTACCAGACCCGATGTAGCATACTCACTAAGTATAGTGAGCAGGTATCAAGCTGATCCTGGAGAGAGTCACTGGACAGCTGTGAAGAGCATTCTCAAGTACTTACGAAGGACTAAAGAAATGCTCTTGGTGTATGGTAACGGAGAACTCCAAGTAGAGTCCTTTACCGATTCGAGCTTCCAGAGTGATAAGGACGAATCTAAGTCGCAGTCGGGATTTGTCTTTACCCTTTACGGAGGGGCGGTTAGCTGGAAGAGTTCCAAGCAGGAAACCGTGGCAGACTTGACGATGGAGGCTGAATACATCGCTGCCAACGATGCTGCTAAAGAGGCTGTCTGGATCAAGAAGTTCATTACTGAACTTAGAGTGGTTCCATCCATTGAGCATCCAATACCTTTGTATTGCGATAACAATGGAGCGGTGGCTTTGGCCAAGGAACCCAGGTCCCATCAGCGATCCAGGCATATTCTGAGGCGGTATCACCTGATCCGGGAGATAGTTGATCGCCGGGAGATCGAGGTCAGGAGGGTTGACACGAAGAACAACACGGCGGATCCACTCACGAAGGCCATTCCCCAGATACAGTTTGAGAGACTCTTCGGGATGCTCGGTATGCGATACTACAGCAGCTGGCCCTAGTGCAAGTGGGAGATTGTTAGTTGTATGTATGCCCTAGAGGCCAGTATTGTACAGATGATGTATATTATATTGGATGCTTGGACATATATAGAGATGACTTTCTTGCTCGATATGATAGTATGCTATCTGGTTACTCTTTATCTTAACATGTACACTTGTCTCTTTGCACTGTCTTATAGTTACATGTTGGTAAAGCCCTTAGGATGTGTACTTGACTACCTGGACTGTGATGCAGATCATACTAGTGGGGACATGGTAGTCCATAGGTACATCCTTCAAGGTCCCTAGTCATGGGTGTATCGAGACGGGGCATCGATATACCAGTGTAGACTAGCGTATACGCTTCTCGACCCATGAGATGGGCGATGGATGATCCCATATCCATTGGTGTTTGACATCAGAGATGGTGTACGGGTGCTCAGTGGAGACTGGGTACACTGGACGGACTCGCCGAGAACTCCCAGATGGTATTATACCTCACGTCAGATGGCAGTTCTCAGGTGACACTTGTACAGGTTAGTCTGTAGACCCGAGATCGTCATAGAGTCTTGTGTGATTCCCACTGTGCTTTGATCTCCACCTTACCACGTCCATGAGGGCGTGCAAAACGGTGGTCTTTGGGTACAGTCCCGAGTCACATGGAGGCAATGAGCGATAAGAGGGGTTTCGACTCTCCGGGTATTGGGGGTTGATGTTGCGCTGTGCTCGATTGGCCGTAACAGGAAAGTCCCTGGCCAGGGCTGATCAGAGATTTACTGGTAAGTGTTACCAGTAGTTTCTCGACCCGTTATAAGCCTCACATCGGCACGACTGATCGGTTATTGGGGTCTGACGTATACCACCCCTAGACTTGATATGCGACATATCAGACGAACAGACCGGACTGTACGGTAAGTGTTACTGGTTGGATTCACAGGAGTATGAGCGGGCTAGCTCGTCGATCTTCTGATCGCTCAATACCCGGATGGCCGTTACGTTTAGCAGACCGCTTGCGGCTTGTGGGTGCTTGATATGATCATCATCTGCTGCCGGCGTATTGACGAGTCTTTAGAGTCCTACACAGAGGTTTCCTGGCTCAAGCGAAACGAAATAGGAGCGCATATGAGATATGTGCAGGACCGAGAATAATGCTTGTATATGATACCGTATTCCATTCTCGCGATGAATGTTTCGATTGGTTGTATGCGATATAACCTAGTTATCGAATCATTGATTCGATAAATCGATACATTGTATACTAGTCGGTTATGTGCGACATGACCGGATCATTGAATCAAGTGTTGATTTAATGATTTAATGTATAATTATATATTTGATATATTACTTTGCATTAACTAGTATTGGTTCACTTTAAAGGGATTTTCTCACTTGTATAGCACATTGTATATATGATATATTTTGTGTGCACTTGATTGTATCATGTTTGATGATACATACTCACTTGGATTTGTGTAAAGACTTAAACCATGTTTAGTGAATGGTTTGGGTTTCATATTTTCATATAATTATTTATCTTTTCATTTTTGTGAAAAAGATATTGGAAAAACAAAATGGTTTCTTTCTTTCATGAAGCTTGTTGAAGCTTCATGAAGCTTTGACCAAGTGACCATTTTGTCTTCATCCTTAACCCTAACCATTCTAACTAACCATGATCTATTCTCTACACTTTACCATGGTTAGCATATGATAAGTATTGATTTTATTTTCATTTTAAAAGAAAGACTTATCATATTCTTTCTTCTTCTTCATGATCTTCATCAAGAAAGAAAGCTTAAGCCCATCAATGGCAACTTGAGCAATTGAGTGAGAAATCCAATTCTAAAGTGAACCCACCTCCTATTTATTCATCCACTACCTCTTGCCAAGTAGTATTGGGTGTTTACTTCACAAGTTTCACAACTTGGTGAAGTTGGAGCTTGATCTTGTGTAACCTCGACGTAGATCATCTTCGGCACGAAGCCGACGACCTTGCCCGCCCATTTCTCCGATGAAGCCGATGCTTGAGTCCGGGATTCGAGACGGACAGCGAGAGGACATCTACGTGGAGCTAAGGAAGTGGAGAACCGGATCTACAAAGGTTGTAGCATCTTTCTTTTAGTTAAGTAGTTAACTAGTTTCACTTTGTCACCTAAAATTCTAGTTAACGATCTAGTCTAGGGTTTCTCGGCATCGTAAAATTTGAAATTGGCATGGTTGATGCCTTGTGAGACCTCTTGAGAGTGCCTAGGAACCCTACATTGGCGACTGAGGAGATGAGGGTGAAAAGGTTTGTTCGAGGCCTGCTTACCCAGTTGTTCCTAGCCATCAGCATTCAGCATTGCGACATGTATGCGGCAGCTGTCGATGCAGCCCTATTGGTGGAGGAGCGTCTAGCTGAGTCATCGGTTGTTCCAAAACCGAAGATGACTCGTACAGATGTACCAGCACGGGGACCGAGGTTTGTCCACAGAGGCAGAGTTCCTTCAGACTCAGGGAGTAGCAGAGACGTGGGACGTGGCCAGTTATTTAGTTCTTATTCCCAGGAGGGCCAGCAACCGTCTTATGGATGCTTCGGTTGTGGAAGTTTACATAATCTTCTTCGGAATTGTACTGTGGTGCGTCAGAGAGGGCTAGCAGTACCGCAGGTTACCTTACCACCTTCTCTGCCTCAGAGGGCGTTGCCTCTTATTCCTGTTGTTGCGCCGCGTCAGACTCCTACTCAGAGAGATCGTGGTCGCGGTGGTTTTGTGCCGAGAGGATAAGGTGGCAGAGGCAAAGGACAGCCAGTAGCCGGTAGAGGGCAGGCACGGGTTTTTGCCTTGACTCACCAGGACGCTCAGGCGTCCAATGCTGTGATTTCAGGTACCCTTTCCGTATGTTCTTTTGATGCACATGTTCTTTTCGATCCGGGGTCTACGCATTCATATGTTTCTACGCACTTCGTGCCGAGGTTAGGTCAAGAGTCGTGTTTGCTGGATCAGCCGCTAGTCGTGACTACTCCTGTGGGAGAGTCGTTTGTTGCGCGGCACGTGTTCCGATCATGTGTTGTCCGTTTAGGAGACAGAGATCTGTCCGTCGACTTGATCCTTCTTGAGATGTTGGACTTCGACGTTCTGTTGGGCATGGACTGGCTAGCTATTTGCTATGCGTCTGTGGACTGCCGTGAGAAGACAGTTAGATTTTGTTTTCCCGGCGAGCCAGTGTTTGTTGTGCAGGGGGACCGTGGTGCCGCCCCTCACGGTTTGGTTTCTGTTCTGTGCGCTAGTCGGCTTTTGAGGAGGGGATGTCGGGGATTCTTGGCTTTCATTCAAAATACTGGAGCTATGGTGGAGTCGTTGGACCAGGTTTCTACCGTGCGAGAGTTTCCCGATTCTTTCCCGATGAGTTACCTGGGTTGCCGCCAGAGCGCGATATTGAGTTTTGCATTGATCTGATTCCTAGCACAGAGCCTATTTCTATACCGCCTTATCGGATGGCTCCGGCAGAGCTTAGAGAGCTTAAAGATCAATTGCAAGAGTTGCTTGATTTGGGACTTGTGCGTCCGAGTGTTTCGCCGTGGGAGCTCCTGTTCTGTTCGTCAAGAAGAAGGACAGCAGTTTGAGGCTATGTGTGGATTATCGTCAGTTGAACGGAGTTACGGTGCGGAACAGGTATCCTTTACCCCGCATTGACGATTTATTTGATCAGCTCCAGGGTGCGAAACATTTTTCGAAGATTGATTTGCGTTCGGGTTATCATCAGTTGCGGGTTCGGAATGATGACATTCCGAAGACTGCTTTTCGTACGCGCTATGGGCATTATGAGTTTTTGGTGATGTCGTTCGGACTCACCAATGCGCTAGCAGCATTCATGGATCTGATGAACCGGATTTTCAGACCGTTCCTCGACCAGTTCATTATAGTGTTTATTGATGACATACTGGTCTACTCTAGGAGTCATGAGGAGCATGAGCAGCACTTGAGGATTATTTTGCAGATATTGAGAGAGCACCAGCTGTATGCTAAATTCTCAAAGTGCGAATTTTGGCCTGATAGAGTTGACTTCCTGGGTCATGTGGTGACTGGTGATGGATTCTTGTGGACCCGAGGAAGATCGATGCTGTACAGCTTTGGCCCAGACCTGTATCGGTGATGGAGGTCCGCAGCTTTTTGGGCTTAGCTGGTTATTATCGCCGTTTTGTGCAGGATTTCTCGAGTATTGCTGCACCGCTGACTGGACTGACCCGGAAGGGAATTCCTTTTCTCTGGACTGATGCGTGCGAGCAGAGTTTTCAGCAGTTGAAGACTCGGTTGACGACAGCACCAGTTCTTTCTTTACCTTCTGGATCGAGCGGCTATGTTGTTTATTGTGATGCTTCTCGAGTGGGGCTTGGCTGTGTTTTGATGCAGCATGATAGGGTGATTGCATATGCTTCTAGGCAGCTGAAGAAGCACGAGCAGAATTACCCCACTCACGATCTTGAGATGGCAGCGGTAGTCTTTGCGTTGAAGATTTGGAGACACTACTTGTACGGAGAGTCGTGTCAGATCTTCACAGATCACAAGAGTTTGAAGTATATCTTCCAGCAGCGGGATCTGAACCTGAGACAGCGCCGATGGATGGAGCTAGTGAAGGATTATGATTGTGAGATCCTTTATCACCCGGGCAAGGCGAATGTGGTAGCTGATGCTTTGAGTCGTAGGCCCGGGGGTAGCTTGTCCCAGTTGAGCGCAGTTCGGCATCAGTCTTCTGCAGATTGGAAGCTCTTGTGTGATAGTAGAGTGCAGTTTGAGTTCACTCCCACTGGGGGACAGCTTGCTCATGTCCGCGCCCGTCCACTTCTATTTGATCGTATCCGTGAGGCGCAGCTCAGTGATGCTCGTTTGATTGAGATTCTTGAGCTCGTTCGGCAGGGAAGAGTTTCGGAGTTCATGATTGATGACCAGGGTGTGCTACGATGCGGGACTCGCTTGTGTGTACCAGATATTGATGGGTTGAGACGCGAGATCCTAGAGCAGGCATATCAGTCGGCCTTTAGCGTTCATCCAGGTTCCACCAAGATGTACCGTGACTTGAGGGACTTCTACTGGTGGGAAGGGATGAAGCGTGATATATCGGACTTCGTTTCGAGATGCCTGACTTGTCAGCAAGTCAAGGCTGAGCATCAGAGACCGGCTGGAGAGTTGCAGCCTTTACCCATTCCGGAGTGGAAATGGGAGCAGATTTCTATGGACTTCATTGTGGGTCTACCCAAGACCAGTCGAGGGTATGACTCCATTTGGGTTATTGTAGACCGGTTGACGAAAGCGGCTCACTTTCTTCCAGTGAAGACCACTTTCGGTTATGCTCAGTATGCTCAGTTATACATAGATAAGATTGTGCGTTTGCACGGTGTTCCTACATGCATAGTATCCGACAGAGGCACCCAGTTTATTAGCCGTCTTTGGTAGAAGCTTCAGGAAGCTTTGGGTACCCGGTTGAGTTTTAGTACCGCTTTTCATCCACAGACCGATGGCCAGTCGGAGCGGACTATACAGACTCTGGAGGATATGCTCCATGCATGCGTGCTTGATTTTGGTGGCAGTTGGGATCATCACTTGCCGTTGATTGAGTTCTCCTACAACAACAGTTTTCAGGAGACTATTCAGATGGCACCTTTTGAAGCTTTATATGGTAGGAAGTGTCGATCGCCAGTCTGTTGGACCGAGCTTAGTGAGAGTCTGGTTTTGGGACCCCAGCTAGTTCAGAAGACCACGGAGAAGATCCAGCTGATTCAGGATAGGATGAGAGCAGCCCAGTGTAGGCAGAAGTCTTATGCCGACCGTCGTCGTCGCAGACTTGAGTTCGCAGTGGGGGATCATGTATTCCTGAGGATTTCTCCGATGAAGGGCGTTATGCGATTTGGGAAGAGAGGGAAGCTCGGTCCCAGATTTGTAGGTCCTTTCGAGATCCTTGAGCGAGTGGGTTCTGTTGCTTATCGTTTGGCGCTCCCGCCCAGTTTTCCGGATGTTCACCCTGTTTTTCATGTGTCGATGCTTCGTAGATACCTTCATGATCCTTCTCACACGATTCAGCACGAGACCGTTCAGCTTGAGCGCGATCTTTCGTTCACCGAGCAGCCGGTAGTTATTTTGGATCGGCAGGTGAAGAAACTTCGGTCAAAGGTCTTGCCATCTGTGAAGGTTCTTTGGTGTAGCCCGACTAGTGAGGAGATCACTTGGGAGGCCGAGAGCGAGATGCGGAAGAAATTCCCTCAACTTTTTGAAGGTACGCTTAGTATGAAATTTTAATTCGGGGACCGAATTTCTATAAGGAGGGCAGATTGTAACGTTTTAGAAATCGCTTTGCGAATTTTCCCGTTTAAGGGCAAAATTGTCGGTTTTTCCCGTTTTAACCCGATTTCGATCAAACGTCCGTATAAGCTTACCGGCACCTAGTTTAGCTAAAATAAAGCTTGTGCGCGAACTTTGGGTGTTTTTGGGAGGTTTTGGTTCAGATAGAATTTTTCCCAAATAAAATATTATTTTAAGCGGTATTTTGTGCACGTAAATCGGAAAAATTTTCCTCTTGTGAATAAATTAAATCTTTTCACTAGAATTATTTTAGAAGGTTCTTTTTAAATATCTAGATATTTTTGGTGACTAAGGGTTTCTTTTTTTAAAAGAAAAGAAAAGAGAGAAAAGGTGGCATGTTTGCATTTATGTGCATTTATTGACTTCTTTTGACTAGAAAACTCCACCCACTTCACAAAAATACCCCCATCTTTCCTCTTGGCCGAGCTCTCCTCTTGTTCTGCCCTCTTGCTTTTCTTTGCTCAATTTCTTCATTCCAAGATCAATAATTCTTCAAAATTCCTTAAAAAATTCAACAAAACTCATAAACAAACAATAACCAATCATTATCCTTCACAAATCTTGCTTATACCTTCAAGGAAAACATCATTTTTGGAGAAAAAATGATGGATCTAGTTGCTTTTTTGAGTTCTTGAGAGGTATAATTTCAAACCCTAATCTTTAATTGTGGTATTTAAATCTTTTAGCTAGCTAATTAATTGCTTGATATAGCTTTGAACTCTTGATTATTTCATTATCATAAATTTTTTTTAGAAATTCATGTTAGGGTTAAATTTCGATTATGTGATTAGTGTTTATTTGAAGTGTTAAATTGTGTTTTAAAAAAAGATTAATCTAGTAGAAAATGTTAAAATTTGCTAATAAGCATTTTGTTTAATTAAGCAAAGTTGCTTACTAGATTTTTGCTAAAACATAATTAGCGAGTGTTAAAATTATAGGAATGGTTTAGATAACTTAGTTAAGCTATTTTAAGGTATTTGTAATCGTTAGATATGCGTTATCTTGAATCTAGTGCGAAATATTGTGATAGGTTGCTTACTAGATTTCGGGGGTTTTCCGACGTAGGGTTCGTTTGGTCGTAGCGAGGTTATATCTGGTGTATTCCTCGTAATTTTTGTGTTGTGTGCGCGATCGGGACGATCGGGGTCCAGACTTGGTGTTTTGTAGTTTAGCGACCCCAATTAGGGTTTTTTCCGGTATCGTGCGCGATAGATGCGCTAAGCACGCAAAGTAATTTTCCGAGCGTTTTTATCGCGTTTCG
Organism: Agapanthus africanus; assembly: GCA_030015575.1. Classification (NCBI taxonomy): domain Eukaryota; kingdom Viridiplantae; phylum Streptophyta; class Magnoliopsida; order Asparagales; family Amaryllidaceae; genus Agapanthus; species Agapanthus africanus. The sequence continues at coordinate 221,483,027 of CM057348.1, read as the reverse complement.
TTGTCTTCTCGTCATTTTAGGATATTTAGCTTATGTGTTGTATTTATGAAATTTTAGGTTCGCAAGCAGGGACTTCGGGTGCTGCGGGCAAGGGGAAGCAGGTGGTCGGATTTTCATAGCTCGAGACCATCGGTAAGTAGATTTAACATCTACGGGGAAATCGCCCGTATGGCGTTATGCGTCGGGGCGAATATAATATGATAGCTGCATGTATTTGCATATTACTTACTTTCATATGAATGTCATTGCATAGTATTATCTGTTGTACTTGACTCGTACCTTTAGATATAACACATTACTGACGGTTTATGTTGCACGAGCACTAAATTGTATGCTACACCCGCACCGTCTGTAATTGCCATGACACGCACAAACACCTACATATGTGATATGGCAGTGGATAGGAATGATTGGAGTAGTAACACTTATTCTGTTGTGCATATGAAATACTGTGAACACATACATACGTGATATTGCATTGGGCAGGAATAGTTGATATGGTGACCCTTATTCCACTTCACGTATATCTTGCTATAGCTACTTATACATCATGCATTCATATTGACATATACACCCACATACTTGATTACATGTAGATACTTAAACCTTGCTACACTTACATGTACACCTCATATGATACTGCATTTGTTTTCGAAGGAATTGGGAACCGCATGATGTGTTTTAAAGCTAGATTCAATTTAAAGAGCAGTTTTCCCTTTATATGCTCATATTGATGTTTTATGTTGCATATATCAGTTTTATATGGATTTTACGCATTGAGATATGGATTTCATATGATTTATGGATTTGAGGACCGTGGGGGTATTTTCAAGAAACTATGTATTATTTGAAAACCCGGTTTCTCTTGATATGATATTTGATGCGTCCACAATGTGATTTTTTGGTTCTGAGATTTGGCTTGTGATACCCGATTCGAGGAGCGGGACGCACCGTCTGTGGGTACATGGTGGACCCGGTATGGTACCCCGGGGCGAGTGGTGATTTCGTAGTGTAGACGATAAGCCTGGCGGTGGGACCACTACCTACCGGTGATTGTATTTGGACTCGGCGGTTATCGTAGGGATACCGACCGGAATGATGTACGACATATCATCAGGGCTAGTCGTGGTTACAGCACCTAAGTTATGAGGATTTACGTGTCGATGCTAGACACGGGTTTTCATGATGTTTCGAGTGTCGGTGTTTGACACTCAGGTTTCCATGAGGCTTACAGGATGTGAGGGCCGATCTGAGGATACGGTGCCTGAGGATTTGGGATTTGATGTGTCAGTGAAGGACACTGGTGTTTTTCCATGCTGATGATTTTGCATGAGATTTTATATTATATATCATCCCACACTCAGGATTATGTTGATATGCATTGCTTCATGTAGTTGTAGTACCCTGATGATGTACCTTTACATGATTGTTGCACATTCACTTATCATACTTATGCTATCAGATTACTCGTGATAGATAGATCGCTATTCGTGCATACTTGCGATTACTGTATGATGTTATTTATTATTCACGAGTTGGCAACTCACCCCCGTTGTGCCACAGTGTTTTGCAGGACTTACCCTCTGAGTAGTCGCGGCAGGGCGTCTTCTCATCTCTACTTTTGCGGATACCGCTACGGTTGGCTGTGAGGCCTTGCTTTTAGGTGGGTTGTGGTTATCTGTTTGTACATTGTGTATCTTTTTGTTGGATCTAGTATTCTCCATCTACCACTATATTGTATATGACTTAGAGATGACTTGTGAGGATTCAGTGTTATATTTTGTGGTAACTTTGGGTGCCGTGCTCGTGGGAGCCGGTTTTGTTGAAAAGTTTTACTTCTTTATGCAGTTTTCTTTTATATTCCTTCGCTTCGGCGTCGTATATTTGTTGTGGTGGTTGTCTCCGCCGTTGGGCGTGATTTGCTCCCGTTTGGGATGCTTTTATTATTATCTCTGTTGTACCCGTTTTCGGGGTTAGTTTTTACAAAGGAGGTGCTGTCGAAATTTTTAAGAACGAAAACTAAACTTAAAGATTTTTACTTGAAAATTTTCGAAAGTTTAAAACTATGTTTTCTCCGTTGATCCAGTTTTTGGGTGGTTTAGATTTCTGGGTTTCGGCTTACTTGAGTTGCGTATGCCTGTAGACGTTACGTAGTTTAAGTGCCGGTTACGGACCAAATTTTGGGTCGTGACATCAACTGAGGCTGACACGTGTAAGTGCACGGCGGCGCCCCGGCCGTCAATCCGACGCCGGAATGCGGAAGCGATGATTTACTTTAACTTTTTATACCGGCACCACCGCGCACTATAAACCCAGATCGTGCCATTAATCTAGTCCTAGCTAACTACAAGATGGGAAGAGAGATATACCGAGTGATCCGTGTCCTCCGGTCTTCTCGTCGTCGTCCTGATCTCCCGTGGAATGTCCGGTCTCCACCTCGTCGCCGGAAGGGCACCACGTCGCCGGCTTCTTTTACGGGCTCCCACCTCTATACCGAGGCAACTCGGGCATGAAGTTGGCGAGTCGACGTGCCCAAGGTTTGCTGTAGAATGTGTGTAGAACCATGTCTCATTTTAGAGTTCATGGAGGTTGCCATTTTGTGGAGGAGAATGAACTATACTTTGGAGGTGGAACTATGGGATTTTTGTGAAGCCAAATGAGTGTAATTCCTTTGCACAAAAATTGGGACAGCCCCATATGAGGAGTGGCCGGCCTCCTTAGGTGGGAGAGGAGGAGAAAACTCAAGGGGGGAGTGTGTATCAATCATAGAAGAGTGAGAGAGAAAAAGGCTTATTATGAATCATGATCAAAAACCAAATCCAACACTCCAACAACCTTATCATAACCCATCATCATTACTCCAAAAGTCAAGTAATGATCAAGTCAAGAAGTCAATGAAAGTGCACCATCATGAAACCATCATGATATAACAATATGCAAAGACAACCCTCCAAATTGCAAATTTGCATAAATGCAAATAAGCCCTCCTCCACTAATCTTCGGCCAATGAAAGATACAAAGAAATATGGCCGAAGCGGAAAGCAAACTGGCAACTCCAGAAAACTGGTCCCGTAATAAATTACAGGAAAACCCCGCTACTGTGCATACACACCCGCATTTGTATTCCGACCGAAATACAAATGCAATGAGACAAAATCTACACTGTGCAATACTAGGATCCGGCTTAAACCAAAGCCGGCTAGTATTATCCGTCCGATCCTGATCCGTGCAATACCGCACGTATCTGATCGAACCCTGCCATATCTCCATACGGCCTCTACAGCGTTTCGCCCGAAACTTGAGTAACTGAATGTGGGGGACTCTAAAGATTCGTCAACACCTTGGTTGTGGATTTAACCACTAGCACGTCAGAGGTATTGACCAAAAGGGACGTCGATGAGCGAACTCATCCTGACACCCTACTGAGCCTGTCAGTGACAATTTCCGTACAGTCCGGTCCGTTCGTCTATGAGCATCGCATGGCGGGCCTAGGGGGTTGGTAAAAGTCAAACCCCCAAAAGCGGTACAAGCCGTGTCAGAGATCAGCCCAGAACACCCTGAGATACTACTGGAATACCTACCAGTAAATCTCCTGCCTTGGCCAAGGACTTTTCATGTTCTGGCTCTCCTAGACACAGCGCGATCTCACCCCCAATACCGGGAGAGACGAACCCCCGAAGATCCGCTCACTGCCTCCATGTGGCTCGGGACTGTACCCAACTAAAACCTGTTTGCACGTCTCCTTTGAGCGTGGTAGGGTAGTAATCAAAGTACAGTGGGAACTCACACGAGACAAATGATGATCCTCAGGTCGATGAACTAACCTGTACACATGTCACCAGGGAACTGCTATCTGACGTCAGGTATAAGACCAACTAGCATGTTCCCGGCGAGTCCTGTTCGGTGTACTCATAACCCAATGAGCACCTGTATACATCTTAGGTGATCCAGCTGACACCAGTGGCTTGTGAGACCGGCCACCGCCCCTCGTCGGGGTCTCGACTGTATACACTAGTCTACTCTGGAGAATCGATGCCCTGTCTCGAAACTCCCACGACTAGGGACCTTTTAAGGATGTGCTTATAGACTACCAGCTCTCACGTATATGATCGCCCTCATACTGCTGGCAGTCAAGCAAGAATCCTAGGGGCTCTATCAACGTGTAATAGCGACCTGTCAGGTCACCTAAAGCAGTACACGATGATGAAGATAAACCAGATAGCATACTATCATCTTGAGTAAGACTGTCCTACCGGGATAGGTCCTCCCTCAATCATTGCAATCACGTGCCTTTGATCCAATAATTGACTCTGAGGGCACTATCTCCAACAATCTCCCACTTGCACTTAAGGCTAATTATTGCGATGTCGCATACTCACAGCCCGTGTGATACCGAACACCCAACTCCTCTACTAGTCAGTCTCACAAAGCTCGCTTGCGAAACTATTGCGTTCGAGGAATAGCCTCAGTGAGTGGATCCGCTTTGATGTTTCTTTCTATGTCTCTCTATACCTCAAGTTCATGGAGAAAGCCATCTCTCGAAATGAGCAATACCTGTCTTAGAATGTGTCTGGATGTCTGATGGGACCTAGCTCATAAATGAACTCCGAATCCAAACTTCTTAGACTGTATCGTCAACTGAACTTAATCAGTATCCTGCGCCATGCCTCCCTCAGTATTGCCTTGGACCACCTGTCCAAAATACTGGCCCTCGTCAGAAAGAAAATCTATAACTCTGACAACCTCCTTGTCGTCCAGGTCACCTTGGAAGCCTGGAATGATAACTGTCTCCAGAATGAGGCTGTTGTTATCATATCCCTAGAACATCCACTTATGTTCTAAAACTGCTTCCGACTGCTTCTCCAGGATTGGATCAATATCAACTTATTGCATCTAGTGCAAGAACAACATCTGGTGCTGTACTTGACATCTCATGATTGACTCAATTGCCTGAGCAAGTGATCTGCCAATCATGCACATCCCTCTCCCCTTTAGTCTGTAAGACACCTTTAGAGAGGGTGACTCGATTACCTGCAGGTACACTACCGTGCCAGGAGTCGTCCATTCTAAATACTCTTAGAATGTTGTCTAAGTACCCTTAATTGGGAAACCACCCAAATCTAGATCTAAAACCATAGATCTACTAACCAGTATGTCTGATATAATGTTCAAGTCCTATGTGGAGAAACCACTGTGTGACGACCAAAGTATAACCGATCGTAGTATAGGAATATCACTTCCTACTCTGTGTATGTCATCCAAATACCATGACATCACACCCTACTACCTTCTCAACAGATCCATCCCCTATTCTGATGAAGTCAAACCTATGACTGTCATGTCAGAAATAGATGATCTATCTCCGCTATATCTGCTTTAGTCTATAAATAGACATAAGCTACCTGTCCACCATTGCTTCCGCTGCTCCCACTGACTACGACAACCCTCTGGCAGAGTCATATACACATACACTTCTAAAGCCAGTTTAGAACGACGCTATACTCATCCTCCCGCCGGGTCTCGCAGCCTGGAACAACAGCAATGGCAAGTATGGGTAAACAAGAACTTCCCTGTCACCGTCCTTGAGGCTGCCGGAGTACCTCTCGGGTGCCTGAAGTTACCCACCATATCTGCGGAGTGGCCAATGGAATGTCAAACCAGATTGAATCTTTAGGTTCCTATCAAATCTTCAGTAATCGTTTATGGTTCTGGAATCACTTCCAGTTCTACCATACTCCCACTTCTGTTTTCTGAAAAAATCCATTTTTATTAAAACTGTGGAGAGTCTAGAACAATATCAATATTGATCTGCCAGATGGTAGAAAGTCAACCCTCGTCATAGCCTGGGTCAACCCACAAACAGCCATTACAGAAACGTGCCTCGAGTTATCCAGAGTCTGGTTTTAAGCATAATCCAGACAACTCCCCGTACCTTAACATCGTTAAGATATGAACTGTTCTATATCCAATATAGAACCAGAGGCACTGATTTAATTGAACCAGATTCAAATCATGCAGCTGTCTCCAGTGCATGTCAACTAAATGGAAGGAGGCCGATCAGCGTTACTCAACTTAGGAATGCTTCCAATTATGAGCAACCCGAAAGAGAAGCAAGTTCTCTTAACCATTACTATCAACTAAATACCATACTCAAGTATCTACATCTTCGATAATCTTGAAGAATCCCGATACTTGCAACACCTGGTTCTCTACTTTATCCATATACCTATAACTTCTCAAAACTTAGATCCTGCGTTTCCACGAAACACTTGTCTAAAAACTAGAGAAGTCATAAGTAAACCGACTATAGTACGAGGACCAACCCCTCTGTCCTGATGGACCCAGGACAACATACAATACTCTGTATAAGTCCCTTGAGTCTGATAACTCATTCACTGTGTGTCGTAGGTTGAAAACTGTACTTATGGTTAAGAAGAATTACACCGCTGTTTAATGCTTCTTACCTAACCATCCACTGATATAGGTAAATGTCACAGACATAGTTTCAAAAAGATATATCTCACTCTATAAAAATAGACGTACAGATGTATCAATTTGAAATTGGTGCATAACAGCGGATATTCAAAACCAAATATTTACCGACCGGCAAACAGCCCAGGTGATATCCTCAAATATCACCGATTACAACGAATCCCGATATAATGAGGATGATCACCTAATTCCCACTAACCTACTCCCACTCATCATCTGTAAAACCATACAGATGTGAGAATCATACCTGGTAAATACATACCCTGGAGTAAGGACTAATTGGGAAATCGGTTTTCCTTTAACAGTACACAGTGAAACTGAAACATTGAAATGTTTCGATGGGGTATCCCGGTATTCCTAGTAATGCCTCTTCCAGATTCACGACTGTAACCGTATAGTTCTTTGCCACCTCTCCAAATCCCTTTATATGTCTTTAGTCATTACCTTCTGCACACCCCTTAGGCCAAATGGTTTTCTTCCTACCCTACCGTTCGGCACCAGCCTATGGTTTGGAAGAAGACTATCCAATAAGCATAATGGGTGTACTGTCCTAATCCTAGGAGCACTCGCAATGCGAGAGAAGGTGAAGATAAAAGACAACCGAATAAACCTTATTCCTATTTCTCCTGAACCAGAATCCATCCCCGAACTGGAACAAGTTCCTTTCGAGTTCGTATATATAACCATACGATGGAGTATCCAATAAACTGTGGATCTTCGTAGTGATACGGGGTGTTCTGGAGAAATACAAAGGTGATTTAGGATCGGCGAATAAATACTTGGTTTGGTCGTGAATAGCAGTCGCAATTTACTTTGCCCTCTTACTAATCCCTTGATATGTCTTTACATAATACCTTCTGTACACCATCGTTAGGCTAATTGTTTTACCTCATTCCCTACCGGTCGGCACCAGCCTAAGGTTTGGAAGAAGACTATCCAATTTGCATAATAGGTGTACTATCTCCTAAACCAAGGAGTACTCGCAACCTGAGAGAAGGTAAAAGGAAAAGACAACTGAATAGTCCTATTCGTTTTCTCCAGAACCGGAAACCATCCTCGAATAAATTCCTTCGAGTTCGTATCTAACCATACAATGGTTTTGTCCAATGGAAGTGGACGTTCGTAGTAATACGGGGTGTCCTGGAGAAAAGGGTAAAAGTAGGAGTGGCAATGAGGTCTGCAACTCTGACAATCCAAAAGCCAGTGTTAAGAAGGTTCGGTCAACTTGGTCACTGAGTCATAGTCTAGGGTCGGGTCAAAGGTCGCTGCCAAAGAGAGAAAGAAAAGAAACACTCAGCGTGCACTCTAACCTAGATCAGAATGGTTACCAATTTATCTAATCTGGAAACCTCCCACTGTCACCTCAAATTCTCCTCCAAACCTAAAAGAAGAATTAGTCGGGATGTCCCGAGGAGTAAACCAATTCATCAGTGGGAATCGGGATCCAACTATCACCGCATGATAACGTGACGGAATCCGCTCACGCTATCATACTCCAGAAGGTATGCGCATATCTGGCAAGTTTCAGTTTCTTTAGAAACTCCCGATGTGATTTTTGCCCCATGCTCTTATGACCTTGACGAAGGCCAACAAATCATAAGTCACATGTCAAGTTCTACCCGTCATTGTCCAGGTTAATTTGAACCCACCCGTACAAGCCCTTGAAGAAGGCCAACAAGGCAATACGACTGTCCTAAACCAACGCATCTATCTATGCAGCAGAAAGGTAACAAGCAGCTACCATACACTATGCCTTGACGAAGGCCAACAAACATAGCATGAATACTACGTGCTACCCGTCTGAAACGACGGAGGGCTACGAATGGTTTCTGGCGAAAACCTTTAACGTAAAGAACTTGATATCGTTGAAGGAACGGATAGCTTTTATAAAAATATAGTGACGAAAACCTTTGCTAAAGAGGTCACTCCCGGTGAAGGGATCTCGGCTCTTTTCCCGTAGAATGAGGTGCAGGATATTCCAACTGAATACCACGGTGCAAAGCAAAAGTAATCGGCTATAGTGAAGTTATTGCCCTGACGCAAACTTTTTGTCCAAGGGGTCACTCCCGGTGAAGGGATCTCGGCCCTTGCCTCGTCGACTGAGGAGCAGGATATTCTAACTGAATACCACGATGCAAAACAAAAGAGAACGTCCTTGCAATAACAGCTTTTTGAAAAGTGTTCCAACAACATCAGATTAGGTTTGTTTTAACTTGCATTGATCCGAATCAATGCAGTCCCATCAATTGATCACACCACAAAGAACGAAAATATACTGATGTACGTATATGCCATCCGCATTCGCCACTGGGTCCCGTCATTACCCGTTAGGTTAGCTAACTAACGACAGAGCGGGGACTGGACTAGCGCGGATGCAAAACATATACAACATCTACTAGTATATATATATCAATATATAATATTTCGCTCAAGGCGTGATAAAATGCAACATCACAGAAATGTACAGCATCACAGAACAATACAGATATCTGGGATCCCCAGGTTTCACAGAGCAGCTACTGAAACCCGACGTTTCCCTGGTCGTGTGGATAGCCTGTGCAATGAAATCCTAGACCCCTACGGGCGCGGCAAGTTACCCGCCAAAACCTGAAGCGAGGCAGCCCCCTTCAGCACCGTGAATGGACCACCCAACACTTCACGGAATCCGGTAACTTGGGCACCCCTCCTGGGTCAACCTGTACCCCCTACGAGTGCGGCGAATAGCCCGCCAATTCTAGAGTGAAGCCCCCTCTGTCTCAATGCCATGAGATGCGGGCTTGTTGCCCTCTAGAACCCGGCTACCCGTGCACCCCTCCGCGGGGCAATCCTAGTACAGAAAGTAAAAAATACATACAACGGGTAAATCGACCGCAACCTGGTCGTGCCCCAAAATAATAATACAAACAAGCAGTGACGGCAGTCCACATGTCGGACGCTCGCCCCACAATATCAAATGTACATAATACAACAAAAACTGTACTAGCATTTCATCCAGGCTATCCCCACGACCAATCCGCAACATCACAGCAATACACAGAACATCAACGTGAATGTCACGTTCGCAAATCCGTCTAACCGGGCTATAGCAGTTAGACAGGATTTACCGATCAAGTGACATTCACGGTCGCAGATATAATGTAAATACTGTGAAATAATGTGTTTAAAATATCCGATCGATCAAATTTTACCAAGTGGGCCCCCAAGCTTTACTGTAGCACTTAAAGAAATTCTGGGCCCAAAAAATAACATTCCAAAAACCCTATGTGTTATTGGGTTTCTACAGAATGCTTAGAACTTCCAGTACATCACTTTTCAACAACCTGAAAAAAATTTCGAGCCAGGAAAAAATCGACAGAAAACTGATGCATGTGTTATTGGGTTTTCGGAACAATTGTTCGATCGGAAGTGTAAAACACATTAGACAAAGCTAGACTAGGTTAATGGCGAGGCTCTGATACCACTGTAAGTGCACGGCGGCGCCCCGGCCGTCAATCCGACGCCGGAATGCGGAAGCGATGATTTACTTTAACTTTTTATACCGGCACCACCGCGCACTATAAACCCGGATCGTGCCATTAATCTAGTCCTAGCTAACTACAAGATGGGAAGAGAGATATACCGAGTGATCCGTGTCCTCCGGTCTTCTCGTCGTCGTCCCGATCTCCCGCGGAATGTCCGGTCTCCACCTCGTCGCCGGAAGGGCACCACGTCGCCGGCTTCTTTTACGGGCTCCCACCTCTATACCAAGGCAACTCAGGCACGAAATTGGCGAGTCGACGTGCCCAAGGTTTGCTGTAGAATGTGTGTAGAACCATGTCTCATTTTGGGGTTCATGGAGGTTGCCATTTTGTGGAGGAGAATGAACTATACTTTGGAGGTGGAACTATGGGATTTTTTTGAAGCCAAATGAGTGTAATTCCTTTGCACAAAAATTGGGACAGCCCCATATGAGGAGTGGCCGGCCTCCTTAGGTGGGAGAGGAGGAGAAAACTCAAAGGGGGAGTGTGTATCAATCATAGAAGAGTGAGAGAGAAAAAGGCTTATTATGAATCATGATCAAAAACCAAATCCAACACTCCAACAACCTTATCATAACCCATCATCATTACTCCAAAAGTCAAGTAATGATCAAGTCAAGAAGTCAATGAAAGTGCACCATCATGAAACCATCATGATGTAACAATATGCAAAGACAACCCTCCAAATTGCTAATTTGCATAAATGCAAATAAGCCCTCCTCCACCAATCTTCGGCCAATGAAAGATACAAAGAAATATGGCCGAAGCGGAAAGCAAACTGGCAACTCCAGAAAACTGGTCCCGTAATAAATTACAGGAAAACCCCGCTACTGTGCAAACACACCCGCATTTGTATTCTGACCGAAATAAAAATGCAATGAGACAAAATCTACACTGTGCAATACTAGGATCCGGCTTAAACCAAAGCCGGCTAGTATTATCCGTCCGATCCTGATCCGTACAATACCGCACGTATCTGATCGAACCCTGCCATATCTCCATACGGCCTCTACAGCGTTTCGCCCGAAACTTGAGTAACTGAATGTGGGGGACTCTAAAGACTCGTCAACACCTTGGTTGTGGATTTAACCACTAGCACGTCAGAGGTATAAGCCAATACGTGACGGGCCACCAGCTATTGACCAAAAGGGACGTCGATGAGCGAACTCATCCTGACACCCTACTGAGCCTGTAAGTGACAATATCCGTACAGTCCGGTCCGTTCGTCTATGAGCATCGCATGGCGGGCCTAGGGGGTTGGTAAAAGTCAGACCCCCAAAAGCGGTACAAGTCGTGTCAGAGATCAGCCCAGAACACCCTGAGATACTACTGGAATACCTACCAGTAAATCTCCTGCCTTGGCCAAGGACTTTTCATGTTCTGGCTCTCCTAAACACAGCGCGACCTCACCCCCAATACCGGGAGAGACGAACCCCCGAAGATCCGCTCACTGCCTCCATGTGGCTCGGGACTGTACCCAACTAAAACCTGTTTGCACGTCTCCTTTGAGCGTGGTAAGGTAGTAATCAAAGTACAGTGGGAACTCACACGAGACAAATGACGATCCTCAGGTCGATGAACTAACCTGTACACATGTCACCTGTAGGGTTCCTAGGCACTCTCAAGAGGTCTCACAAGGCATCAACCATGCCAATTTCAAAAATTTACGGGTGCCGAGAAACCCTAATACGGATCGTTAACTAGAAGTTTAGGCGACCAAAGCAACTAGTTAACAACTTAACTACAAGAACGGAAATACAACCTTTGTAGATCCGGTTCTCCACCTCCATATCTCCATGATGAAGTCCTCTCCGCTGTCCAAATTGAACCATGACTCTAGAATCGGCTTCAACGGAGAAAAAGCGAGCTAGGTCATCGACGACGATGCCGAAGATGATCTACGTCGAGGCATCACTAGATCAAGCTCCACCTTCACCAAGCCATGAAAACTTGTGAAGGAAACACCCTTTACTACTTGGCAAGAGGTAGAGGATGAAGAAATAGGAAGTGGGTTCACTTTAGAATTGGATTTCTCACTCTTTTTCTCACTTTGCCATTGATGAAGGCAAGGTTTCTTTTCTTGAAGAAGAAGAAGAAGAAGATGAAGAAAGATGATAGAATTATGAAAAGTTAATTAATATTGAAAAGAAAATCAATACTTATCATAAAATGAACCATGGTCAAGTGTAGAGATTAAACCAAGGTTAGTTGGAATGGTTAGGGTTAAGGATGAGATAAGAATGGTTGACTTGATCAAAGCTCCAAGAAGCTTCAACATAAAAACAAAATAAGCCACCATCCTTAAAAATTTCCAAAATGAATATATAAATAAATAAGATAATCAAAACCCTAATCATTAACTTAACCATGGTTTAAACTTTACACTTAACCAAGTTAACATGTATCATCAAATATGATACATGCAAGTGCACAAAAGTATATCACATATACAACTTGTGAACTTCAAGTGAGAAAATCCATTTAAAGTGAACCGATACTGGTTAATGCAAAGTAATATATCAAATATATAATTATACATTAAATCATTAAATCAACACTTGATTTAACGATCCGGTCATATCACATATAACCGACTAATATCTAATGTATCGGCTTATCGAATCAACCCTCGATTCGATAACTAGGTTATATCGCATATAACCATTCGATACATTCATCGCGAGAATAGAATACGGTATCAAATACACGCATTATTCTCGGTCCCGCACATATCTCATATGCGCTCCTATTTCGTTTCGCTTGAGCCAGGAAACCTCTGTGTAGGACTCTAAAGACTCGTCAATACGCCGGCAGCAGGTGATGATCATATCAAACACCCACAAGCCGCAAGCGGTCTGCTAAACGTAACGGCCACCCGGGTATTGAGCAATCAGAAGATCGACGAGCAAGCCCGCTCACACTCCAGTGAATCCAACCAGTAACACTACCGTACAGTCCGGTCTGATCGTCTGATATGTCGCATATCTCGCCTAGGGGTGGTAAACGTCAGACCCCAATAGCTCGATAAGTCGTGTCGATATGAGGTCTATAACAATTCGAGAAACTACTGGTAACACTTACCAGTAAATCTCAGCAACCCTGGCCAGGGATTTCCGGTTATAGCCAATCGAACACAGCGCAACATCAACCCCCTATACCGGGAGAGACGAATCCCCTCCTATCGCTCATTGCCTCCATGTGACTCGGGACTGTACCCAAAAACCACCGTTTTGCACGCCCTCTTGGACGTGGTAAGATGGAAATCAAAGCACAGTGGGAACCACACAAGACTCTATGACGATCTCGGGTCAACAGACTACTCTGTACCAGTGTCACCAGAGAACTGCCATCTGACGTAAGGTATAATACCATCTGGGAGTTCTCGGCGAGTCCGTCCAGTGTACCCAGTCTCTACTGAGCACCCGTATATCATCTCTGATGTCAAACACCAATGGATATGGGATCATCCATCGCCCATCTGTATGGGTCGAGAAGGTACACGCTAGTCTACTATGGTATATCGATGCCCCGTCTCGATACACCCACGACTAGGGACTTTGAAGGATGTACTTATGGACTACCATGTCCCCACTAGTATGATCCGCATCATAGTCCAGGTAGTCAAGTACTCATCCTAAGGGCTTTACCAACATGTAACAGAGAGACAATCAGTGTATACGTTAAGGTAAAGAGCAACCAGATAGCATACTATCATGTCGAGCAAGAAAGTCCTCCCTATATATGTCCCAGCATCCACTACAATATACATCCAATGTACAGTAATGGCCTCTAGGGCATACATATAACTAACATCACCAGGGAACTGCTATCTGACGTCAGGTATAAGACCAACTAGCATGTTCCCGGCGAGTCCTGTCCGGTGTACTCATAACCCAATGAGCACATGTATACATCTTAGGTGATCCAGCTGACACCAGTGGCTTGTGAGACCGGCCACCGCCCCTCGTCGGGGTCTTGACTGTATACACTAGTCTACTCTGGAGAATCGATGCCCTGTCTCGAAACTCCCACGACTAGGGACCTTTTAAGGATGTGCTTATAGACTACCAGCTCTCACGTATATGATCGCCCTCATACTGCTGGCAGTCAAGCAAGAATCCTAGGGGCTCTATCAACGTGTAATAGCGACCTGTCAGGTCACCTAAAGCAGTACACGATGATGAAGATAAACCAGATAGCATACTATCATCTTGAGTAAGACTGTCCTACCGGGATAGGTCCTCCCTCAATCATTGCAATCACGTGCCTGTGATCCAATAATTGACTCTGAGGGCACTATCTCCAACAACACGAAGCACTTGGCTTTCGCACAGTCTTTTTCCGATGTCTTACGGATGTCAATATCCGTGACAGGGGAAACTGGTCCTGAGACGGCAGGGGTTTGATTAGTTAAGAGGTGTCCCAGCTTATCAAGGGCAATGGACATCTAGACAGACCTTTGCCAATCATAACAGTCAGGTTCTGTCATTTTATTATATAGATGTAACCTATGTGTGGTCACTGGGTCGCTGCAATTAAGAGAGAGAGAAGAAAAACACTCAGCATGATGCTCTTGCAAGTTTAGATTGGTTTTTAATTTATCTAAACAAGATGGCTCCCACTGTTTCTCGAATCCCTCCTCAAACCAAAAAGGAAGAATTAGTCGGGATCAATCTCACCGTACAATACTTGCTTAACCGTTCAGCCAGGCTAGTGTCGGTACTTCGAGGGAGGTTTTCCAACGCTTTCGCGAAATTCCTTAATTTAAGAACCTCTTTTCCCTGGGGGCGTAGCCCCGCTAACACCTTTCTAGACACCTACTTGGTTTATAGCATTGATCGTTAAGTGAGAAATTTCCTGAGGAGTAGCATATACTCACAGTAGGATCGAGATCCAAATATCATCGCATGACAAAACTGAAGGAATCCTACCAGAATCATCACACTCCAAATGGTATGCAGCGCTAGCAAGTTTCAGTTTCTTTTGAAACTCCCGATGTGGATTTTTGCCCCATGCTCTTATGACCTTGACTAAGGCCAACAAATCATAAGTCACATGTCAAGTTCTACCCGTCGTTGTCCAGGTTGATTTGAACCCACCCGTATATACCCTTGATTATGGCCAACAAAGTAATACGACTGTCCCAAACCAACGCATCTATCTATGCAACATATGAATACCTACCAGCTACCAAACACTGTGCCTTGACTAAGGCCAACAAACACAGCTTGAATACTGTTGGATATTGATATGAAACGACGGAGGGTTACGAATGGTTTTGGCGAAACCATGAACGTAGTGAACTTGATATAATCGAAGGAACCTTGATAGCTTTTAAAAAGGAGTGGCTTAAGCTCCGCATTTAAAAGTTGTTTTTGAAAAGAAACCGAGTGATTTTTGAAATTGTTCCAACGACTTTAACTTTGGTTTATTTTCTTGCATTAATTTTAATGCGTCCCATCATTTAATCCTACCATTGCAGAAAACAATGAAAATATGACGTACGCTTATGCCATCCGTATTCGCCACGGGGCCCCATCATTACCCGTTAGGTTACTTAACTAACGACAGAGCGGGGGCTAGACTAGCGCGGATGCAAAATATAAGCAACGCCTAAATAGATATCATATATAGATATATACATTCGTCAAATGCAATGATAGCCATTCCAGATCTCAGATGAACACATTGGATATACTAGGAATCCGCATTTCGTACGAGCCTGTAACGAAAAGCGGATTACACGGTTGCGATGAATAGCCAATACCCCACCCTAGACCCCTACGGGTGCGGCAAACTACCCGCCAAATACCCGAAGTGAAGCAACCTCCCTCAACAACGTGAGTAGGCCACTCGGCACTTCGAGGTACCCGGTAGTTTGTGCACCCCTTCTTGGGTCTATCCTAGGAGCAAAAATAGTAAAAAGAAATTATACAATGGAGGCTACAACCTCATCCCGGATGTGCGGCCAAACAAATAATATTACATCAATTTACATATTACATGAAATGAAAGACAAATAAAACTCACATCTCACAACCCCCCGGCTATTCATCCGCGACAGTCCAATGAATTCATATACACATACCATCAACATTACAGATCACAGATATGTATAACCCCCACTAATCGACGTATAGCGATTAGCAGACGTTCAATACATATATCACATCACAGATATAACCCGTTAGCTGAAGACTTTAGAAGTTCGATCAAAATACGGATTTTTAACCACCCCAAAAACAAATTTTTCTTTCTGGAAAATCTGGGCAGAAAAGACATATTATAAAAATCCCAAAACACCCCACTGAACACACTGCAGGAAAAATTGTCCACGGCCGAGTCAACTCGGCCGCGGATCCGCGGCGGGAGCATGCTCCTGCCGCGGTTCCGCGGCGCTTTGACCGAGTCGCTGGACCATTTTTCTTGGGTGTGCTTTAAAAACCCTGAGCCGATTTTTAGTGTATGATTTATCAATTTTTGAACAGAAAACAAAATCGGCAGAAAGTTGATATTTCGGGCAAGTTTTGTGGTTTTTTCTCCGATCGAACTTCTAGTTACTTTACTAACATGTTAGATAGTGTTTAGCTAGGCTCTGATACCACTGTAAGTCCACGTTACCCATCCCCGGTTCTTTGGGGTTGCGGAAATGGTGAAAAACGATTTTCTACGGTAGGGGTAACATGGACTCAAAAAACAGATCTTTGCTAAACAAACTATCTAACAACCTAGCTAAGAGTGTTACCTACTCGGTTAGGGGTTATACCTAATCTTGAACTCCTTCTTTTCAACTCCTTGTGGTGGTCGGATCGGTCTCACCTCGTCGTCTGCTTGTGCCAAAGATGGATCCACCCGAAAGCTTCTACCTTTGGCTCCAACCTCAATCTAAAGGAAACTAGAATACTTGGCTTGCTAGACCTTGTACACTAGGATGAGTAGAGAAGTGTTTTGGGTTTTATCTCTATGGTTCTTGTTTCTCAACTCATGAGACAATAGAACCATGAACTAGAGAGAGAGCATGAGGAAGAGGGAGAGCATGAGGATGAGAGAGAATGAGAATGATAGAAAATGAGCAAGACTTTTTCCCTTATCCTCTCATAACACAAAAATAATCATAATAATAATAGAAATTGAGTATTATGTGATGGTTCATATCATATCAAATGGCAATATCATTTCATGCACTCATTTTGTAAAGAATAACAAGCAAGCAAAAGTCTTTGCCATGAAATGATAGCCATTGTAATGATGATGGTCAACATGTCCAACCTAGTCAACCGGTCAACAAAGTCAACAAGTCAACAAAGTCAACCTTTCAACCCAACCATGGCACAATAATACTTAATTAATATTATCATTAATCATATTTCTTATTCTCATTAGGGTTTAGCAAAAGTCAACAGTCAACAACCCTAATGAGAATCCTCTGCCTCTGTCTCTGTCAACTATGCATACACACCCGCATCCGCGTTCCGGGGAACACAAATACAAACGAGATAAAACCAATCCCAAAACGTATACTAGGATCTGGCTTAAACCAAAGCCCGCTAGTAATAACTGCCCGGACACTAAACGTGCACAAGTGCACGGATGTGACCGAACCCTGTCGCAAAACCATGCGACATCTACTCTTTTGCCTAAAGGCGAATAGCTCTCTGTGTGGGACTCTAAAGACTCGACACTACGCTGGTAGTGGGTTTAACCACAGACCACAAGTGGCACTAGCTATGTGTAACGGCCCCCAGGTAGATGCCGATAAGAAGACGGACGAGGTGAAACCCACCTGAACTCCTACTGAGCCTGAATGTGACAGTCTCTATACAGTCCGGTCTGTTCGTCTGAGAACATCGCATGGTGGGCCTAGGGGCGGTGAACGTCAGTCCCCTAATAGAGGTACAAGTCGTGTCGGAGTGTAGCCCAGAACACCCTGAGATAACACTGGAAACCTACCAGTGCATCTCGCTTGCCCTGGCCAGGGACGACTGTGTGTAATGGCTCTCCTTGACACGACGCGATATCAACTCCCAATACCGGGAGAGACGAATCCTGTCTAACCGTCACTGCCTCCAAGTGCTACGGGACTGCACCCAACTACTACCTGTTTGCACGACTCGTTTGAGCCGTGGTGGGTAGTAATCAAAGTACAGTGGGAACACACTCGAGGCGAAATGACAGTGTCAAGTCAGCGGACTAAGCTGTACTCATGTCACCTGGGAACTGATAACTGACGATAGGTATAGTACCAACTAATCAGTTCCCGAAGAGTCCTGTCCAGTGTACTTATAACCTAACGAGCACCCGCATACTATCTCAAGTACGACGTACTGACGGCTGTGGGACAGACCGTCTCCCCTGTTGGGATGAGAAGCGCATACGCTAGTCTACTCCGGAGTATCGATGCCCTGTCTCGATAGTCCTACGACTAGGGACCTGTAAAAGGATATGCTTGCGGATTACCCAGCCCCCACGAGTGTGACTGCCATCACAACGCTGGTAATCAAGCAAAGATCCTAAAGGCTCCACTAATGTGTATAGGCGATATGTTAAAAGAAACACATGTACACACATTGAAGTAGAGACAAACCAAGTAGCATACTACCATTTTGAGCAAGATTGTCTATACAATGGTGAATATCCCAAGCTTCCATTAAGTAATATACAAACTAGTATGATACAGTAATGGCCTCTAGGGCATATACACTAACAGTTGGCGCGTGAGCCCTTTTGCTGATAGGTGGTTTTTTGCGGTATCCGTTTATTTTCCAGTTGTATACAATGTTGTATCTAGTACTCTCCATCTACTATCCATGTATTGACTTAGGGACCAGTTGTGAGGACGATGTATATTATTTTGTACTCTGGTGTCGCGCTCATTGTGAGCCGACTTTATTTTTGCAGTTTATCTTTCATGATACTTGCTTTCACTTATTTTGCTTATTCTTCACTACGGCATCGTATATTATCATTGTGGTGGTTGTTTCCGCCGTTGGGCGTGATTGCTCCCGTTTGGGATGATTTATTCTTATTGTATATCATTTCACTCATATCTTGTCTTGTACCCGATTTCGGGGCTAGTTTTTACAAAGGAAATGCTGCCAAAATTTTTAAGATAATAACTTGAACTTTAAAGAATTTTTACTAAACTACTTAAGGTTTTCTAAATGTTTTAAACTAATGTTTCTGTTCACTCTCTTTTCAATGGTTTTGATTTCTGGGTTTCGGCTTACTTAGTCAAGTTACGCCTGTAGACGTTACGTGGTTAAGTGCCGGTCACGGGCCGAACTTTGGGTCGTGACAAAGTTGGTATCAGAGTGTAGGTTTTACCTTTTGGAGTGTAGGATGACCCTGGTATGATGGAGTAGGTAGCTGAAGCAGAGTGGCATAGCGTGCGTATGTTCCACGGCATACTCACGATACGGTACTCCGCCTAAGCGACCTTAGGACTTATTGATTGAAATTCCTTCATGATTATCTACATTTTTGTGATTCGATTTCCATATCCTTATCGAATCCTACTTTCTTTTCAGCCATTATGCCGCCAAAGACTATGAGGACGCAGAGAGCGGCCGCGAGTGCCGAGATTCGAGTTGACTCGTCTGAGACGGGGACTAACCCAGGCAGTACACCCATTGTACCAGAGCAAACTATTCCTCCTACGACAGATCAGATCGCTATGCTAGGGGCCGGTATGTAGGAGATGCGCCAGATGATAGGGTCGCTAGTCAAGACACTTCGAGCGCAGCGACCAGAGGTAGTTCCATCCGTTATGGGGACCGCGATGGTACCTATAGTACAGGCAGTTGCCCCTGGAGCTACAGAGGTCATCACAGTATCGCTATCAGAGTTTATAAGGCTGAAGCCTCCGGTCTTCATAGGAATCGATGCAACCGAGGACCCACAGTCTTTCATTGATAGGATGGCCCGGATATGTCGTTCACTCAGATGCTCAGATGCGAGATGGGTAAAGTTCGCGAGCTTTCGCCTGGATGGTCTTGCGCAGAAATGGTGTGAGTCTATCGAGAAGGGCAGAGCAGCAGGTCTTCCTACTATGACCTGGACCGAGTTTGTGACGGTATTTCTAGCCCGTTTCCTTCCCCAGAGTGTCAGGGATGCCCGAGCGCGCAGGTTCGAGTCTTTACGCCAGACACCAGAGATGACAGTGGCAGAGTACGATGTGTTGTTCACCGAGCTATCTGTTTATGCCCCATACTTAGTGGCTACTGAGGAGATGCGAGTCAAGAGATTTGTTCGAGGCTTGCTTACCCCGTTGTTTCTTGCGATCAGTGCGCAGCGTTGCGAGACCTATGCAGCAGCTATAGACGCAGCCTTATTAGTCGAGGAGCGCCTAGCTGAGACTTCGGTAGTTCCAGATCCGAAAAGAGTTCGTACAGATACGTCAGCACAGAGACAGCCGTTTAGGCGCCGCGACAGGTTCCGTTCAGGTACGGGGGTTAGCGGAGGATCGGGACGAGGTCAGCTATTCAGCTCTTATCCCCAAGAGGGTCAGCCGACACCATCTAGATGTTTCCGATGCGGGAGTACTTATCATCGTGTTCGAGATTGCCTGGAGCCATGTAAGGGCAAGACTGTCGTACCACATGTCACACTTCCACCTTCTCCACCCCAGAGGGCGTTGCCTATTGTACCTACTGTTGCTCCGCATCAGACTCATGCACAGAGAGGCCGTAGTCACGGAGGGTTTGCTCATAGAGGGCGAGGTGGCCGAGGCAGAGGACAGCCAGCTGCCGGCAGAGTATAGCCAGTTGCTAGTAGGGGGTCGCCAGTCATAGGTGGAGGACAGGCACGGGTTTTCGCATTGACGCATCAGGACGCACAGGCGTCCAATGCGGTGGTCTCAGGTACCCTATCAGTATGTTCTGTTGACGCACACGTGTTGTTTGATCCCGGATCCACGCACTCGTACGTTTCCACACACTTCGTGCCGAGTTTGGGTAGAGAGTTCGGTTTGCTTGATCAGCCACTTATTGTGAGCACACCCGTAGGCGAGTCGTTTGTTGCTAGACACGTGTTCCGATCCTGTGTTGTCCGTATTGGAAAGAGAGAGTTGCCTGTCGACTTGATCCTCCTTGAGATGTTGGACGTCGACGTTCTTTTAGGAATGGATTGGTTAGCCACGTGCTATGCGTCTATGGACTGCCGCGAGAAGACAGTTAGATTTTGTTTTCCCAGCGAGTCGGCTTTTGTTGTGCAGGGGGACCGTGGTGCCGCCCCTCGCATTTTGATTTCTTCTCTTCGTGCTGGACAGCTGTTGAGGAAGGGGTGTCAGGGATTCCTAGCTTATGTTTGTGATACTAGAGCTACAGATGTTCCGTTGGACCAGGTTCGATTGTTCGTGAGTTCCCTGATGTTTTCCCTGACGAGCTTCCTGGGCTACCGCCTGAGTGCGATATTGCTTTCTGTATTGATTTGATTCCCGGCACGGGGCCTATTTCTATACTGCCTTATCAGATAGCCCCGGCGGAGCTTAGAGAGTTGAAAGGTCGGCTGCAAGATTTGCTGGATAAGGGACTTATTCAACCCAGTATGTCTTCTTGGGGTGCTCCGGTCCTGTTTGTCAAGAAGAAGGACGGCGGCTTGCGTTTGTGTATCGACTACCGCCAGCTGAACAGGATTACCGTGCGGAACAGATATCATTTGCCACGCATCGACGACTTGTTCGACCAGCTTCAGAGTGCAAGGTACTTTTCGAGGATTGACTTGCGGTCAGGATACCATCAGTTGCGGGTTCGACAGGAGGATATTCCGAGGACGGCTTTCCGCACGCGTTACGGCCATTATGAGTTTTTGGTGATGTCGTTCGGACTCACCAACGCCCCAGCAGCATTTATGGACTTGATGAACCGTATATTCAGTCCGTATCTTGATTTGTTTATCATTGTATTCATTGACGATATTTTGGTGTATTCCCGGAGCCAAGAGGAGCACGAGCAGCACCTGTGGATCACACTGCAGACTTTGAGGGAGCACCAGCTATTCGCAAAATTCTCCAAGTGCGCATTCTGGCTTGACAGCGTAGACTTCTTGGGTCATGTAATTACACGAGATGGTATATGTGTGGACCCGAAGAGGCCGTTCAGCGTTGGCCCAGACCCACATCAGTTACTGAGATCCGCAGCTTTCTAGAACTGGCCGGCTACTACAGGCGATTTGTACAGGATTTCTCCCGTATTGCTACACCTTTGACCGGGTTGACCCGGAAGGGAGTTCCTTTCGATTGGACAGAGGAGTGCGAGCATAGCTTTCAGCAGTTGCGGACTCGATTGACTACAACGCCGGTGTTGTCATTGCCTTCAGGATCGGGCAGATTTTTCGTCTATTGTGATGCTTCTCGAGTGGGGTTAGGGTGCGTGTTGATGCAGCACGACAGGGTGATCGCGTATGCCTCACGGCAGTTGAAGAAACATGAATAGAACTCCCCACTCACGATTTAGAGATGGCTGCAGTGGTCATTGCACTCAAGATCTGGCGACATTACCTATACGGCGAGTCGTGCCAGATATTCACTGATCACAAGAGCTTAAAGTATATATTTCAGCAGCGAGACCTGAATCTCAGACAGCGCCGTTGGATGGAACTAGTAAAGGACTACGATTGCGAGATCTTGTATCACCCGGGTAAGGCAAATGTAGTGGCAGATCCTTGAGCAGGAGGCCCGGGGGTAGTCTATCTTGTTTGAGCGCAGTACAGAGGCAGTCGTCGGCAGATTGGAAGATTTTATGCGACAACCGAGTGCAGTTCGAGTTCACGCCGATCGGGGGACAGCTTGCGCATGTTCGTGCACGCCCACAGTTCCTTGACCGTATACATAATGCACAGTACAGTGATGACCGTTGTTCAGAGATCATGGCACAAATTGGACGGGGCAGATTTTCCGAGTTCGTGATCGATGATCAGGGGATACTGCGATTTGGGACTAGACTGTACGTACCAGATGCTGAGGGATTGCGGCGCGAGATTCTTGAGGAGGCACATCGATCGGTGTATAGTGTTCATCCGGGTTCCACCAAGATGTACCATGATATGAGAGACGTTTACTGGTGGGACGGGATGAAGAGGGACATCACAGACTTCGTGTCGAGATGCCTGACTTGTCAGCAAGTCAAGGCCAAGCACCAGAGGCCAGCGGGAGAACTACAGCCGTTACCCATTCCGGAGTAGAAATGGGAGCAGATTTCTATGGATTTTGTTGTGGGTCTACCCAGGACTAGGCGAAGGTATGACTCCATTTGGGTGATCATGGATCGATTGACGAAAGCAGCTCACTTCCTGCCGGTGAAGACGACTTTTGGATTTGCTCAATATGCCCAGATATGCATCGACGAGATTGTACGACTGCATGGAGTCCCGACATGTATCGTGTCCGACCGAGGCACCTAGTTTACCAGCCGACTATGGCAGAGGCTTCAGGAGGTCTTGGGCACCCGCTTGAGTTTCAGCACAGCATTTCATCCGTAGACCGACGGCTAGTCAGAGCGGACTATTCAGACTCTCGAGGACATGTTTCGAGCGTGCGTTTTAGACTTTGGTGGTAGCTGGGATCATCATTTACCCTTGGTGGAGTTCTCCTACAACAATAGTTTCCAGGATACTATTCAGATGGCACCTTTCGAAGCCTTGTATGGGAGGAGATGCAGATCGCCCGTCTGTTGGACAGAGTCAGTGAGAGCAGTATTTTGGGGCCACAGATCGTACACGAGATGACCGAGAAGATACAGCTAATTCGAGATAGGATGAGGACAGCTCAGAGCAGGCAGAAATCGTATGCTGACAGACACCGCCGCAGATTAGAGTTCGCAGTTGGAGATCACGTTTTTCTGAGGGTCTCTCCGATGAAGAGAGTGATGAGGTTTGGACGGAAGGGAAAGCTTGGCCCCAGATTCATAGGTCCCTTCGAGATCCTCGAGCGTGTGGGCGCAGTAGCATATCGTTTGGCTCTTCCACCCGACTTCCCAGATGTTCAGCCCGTATTCCACGTATTTATGCTTCGCAGATACCTGCATGGCCCTTCGCACATGATTCAGCATCAAACCGTTCAGCTCGAGCGCGATCTTTCGTTCACCGAGCAGCCCGTAGTGATATTGGACCGGCAGATGAAGAAACTTCGATCGAAGGTCTTGCCATCTGTGAAGGTGCTTTGGCGCAGCCCAAATGGTGAAGAGATCACTTGGGAGGCCAAGGGCGAGATGCGGAAGAAGTTCCCTCATCTCTTTGAAGGTATGCGTAGTTATATATTTTAAATTCGGTGACGAATTTCTTTAAGGGGGGAAGATTGTAACACTTTAGGATGTGATTTGTGGCTAATTATACCTTAATATATGGTTTTTAATAAAAAGTTTACCAAAACGGTTTTCAAATATTTTATCAAAATTAATGAGTATTTTATTAGAATTTACATAGGCTTGCACACACTTGTGCATGTAAATTAGGGTTAAAATTAGGGTTAGACCGTGATTAGCAACCATGGTGGATTGACCCATTTTCCTTAAGCTAATTCAAAATTTGAATTATTTATTTAGTGTTTTGGTTATTTGTTTTTTTTTTTTTTGGAAATGATTTGGTATGGGTTGACTTGGATAGAGAGGGGGGTGAGCATCATGGCTTGAGCCATGCTCATATTTAATGAGGAGAGAGAGGGGGGGTTGACTAGCCTTGACTCTCTTTTCTTTTTTTTGCCTTTGCCTCTCATTTTCTCACATGTCTCTCTCACTCTCACTCACAAGCAGCGGCAGCACCAGAAGAAGCAGCAGCAGTAAGAGCTTCAGCAACAGCAGCAGCCAGCAACAACACCAGCAACACCAAGTAGCAGCAACAGCATCAGCAACAGCAGCAACAGCATCAGCACCAGCAGCATCAGGCAGCAGCAGCAGCTCCAGGCAGCAACAGCAGCTCCTTCTCCTCCTCTTCTTCTCCTTCTCCTTGCACTTAGGATCCCTAGGGGTATAATCTCTGAACTCATTTCTTTTGTTTGCTAAACTTATGTGTTTAGTAGCATCAGTTAGTGTTAAATATGCGTTTTAGTGCTAAAATGGTGATTTGTGTGGAGTTTTGGCCAAGTGGTGATTTTGATGGTTAGCTTAGCTTAATTAAGTGTTATTAGGGCCACGTAAACCTAGTTTAACCCCGGATTTCACTAAAATACCATAGGGTTTCATATTGGTGTAAATTTAACGTTTTAAGGTGAATTTTTAGCTTTCTGTAATCTGCTGTTGACCCGGTGGTTTCAGATAAAATCTGAGTTAACTGTAGCATACTTTTTAGACCTTAATCACACACCCAGAGTACGAGACCCCCTACCCACCTTCTGGTCGCCGATTTATTCATTCTGGCCGCAATTTGCAGCCAGATAAAGGAGTTAGGTGTTGGGGTTTGGGTGGGTAGGAGTCTGCTGTATTTTTAAGGTCTATGGTATATGCAACTTTTCACTTTTATGCCCGAGTCAAAATCTGGAGCGATATATCGTTTTTTTCAATACGTTTAGTTTTCGCGACACGTGTGATACGTGAGTGGGTTCTGTGTTCCAGCGTGTCGTGACGTGTCAGGGTAGTTTTAGATGCGTATACACACGTTTCAGCGTATCGGACACACGCGCGTTTAGTTCGCGACGCGAGTTTCTCGTTTGATTTCGATATCGCGTTTTTGTAGGATTTTGCTTATATGAATTCTTTGTGCAAATTCTAGGTTCGCAGGCGGGTACGTCGGACGCTGCAAAGAAGAGGAAGCAGGTGGTCGGCTACGCTTAGCACGAGACCAGGTGAGTAGATTTAACATCTACGGGAAAATCGCCCGTATGGCGTTAAGCGTCAGGGCGTGATACGATATTTTAGTCGTAAATATTTATATGTACTATTGTAGCATACCTTCCTTATTACATATAGAAATGGTAGTATATAACACTGCACTGTCACTAACGGTTCAGGCTGCACGAGCACTATTTGTATGTTACACTCACACCGCTAGTGATTGCCATGACACTCGCACTATAGGATTGCTAGGAATCATATATCAATGATTAGACATGACTGTCATATATTGGCATATATTTAGATTGATATATTCACATTGATGCACACATACCTTGATATATCTGTACTTGCGCACATTCATATTGATATATCTACACTTGTGCACACATACCTTATATATCCATGTTAGTGCACATATACATTGCTACACTCATATTCGCGTGTATATCCATTTGCACATCCATACCTATATACATACACATGTTACATACATGGATGATATTGGCATGATTTAAAAACTAAGGGACCGCACGAGATATTATCAAAATTGGATCTTTTTAAAAGAGCGGTTTTCCCTTTTTACTCTTAATGTCATACGACACATTGCATGGATTTACGCATTGAGTTTGGATTTATGTGATTTCTGGATTTGAGAACCGGGGTATTATTTTAAGAAAATACGCACTGTTTTAAAAACCCGGTTTCTCTTGATATGATTTTTCAGTGCGTCCACCATGCGTTTTCTCGGTTCTGAGACGTGTAACATGTGAACCCGAATCGAGGAGCTGGACGAGGCCGATTGCGGGTACATGGTGGACCCGGTATGATACCCCGGGGCAAGAAAGGGATGCTGTGTATACAGACGGTGAGCCTGGCAGAGGGACTACGACCTACCGGTGATTGGTTGGACATGGCGGTTATCCGGAGGATACTGACCAGAGTCGATAGATGGATACGGGACGACCCGTACTGCCGGGGCCGAGGGCCGATTCCGCAGACGGAGCCCGTGGGCCGATCCGGACTGACAGAGCCCGATACATGAGGATTTGCGTGTCGATGCTGGACACGATTATTTTATGATATTTCGAGTGCCGATGTTGGGCACTCACGATTCTATGAGATTTACAGGATTTGAGGGCCGATGAGGGTGACGGCGCCTGAGTTTTACTGGGATTTGGGTGCATTGATGGACACCGGTTATTTTTCCACGTTGATATTCCGTGTAGATGTTATTTTATCCCATGCTCAGCATTCATTATTTTGCATCTCATCCTGTAGTTGTAGTACCTGATAGAGTACTTTTACATGATTATTGCATACTCTGCTCATCCTATATAGATGTTATTAGATTGCATTTGCTATGCATGATTATCGCAAACCTTGCTCATCATATAGAGATGTTATTAGATCGCACTTGTTGCATGATTATTGTGCATCCAGCTCATCATATAGATGTTATCTGTTGGCATAGGTTAGAGTATCGCAGTACGTGCATACTCGCGATTATCTTTATATGTTATCTACTATTCACGAGTTAGCAACTCACCCCCATTGTGCCACAGTGTTTGCAGGTTGCCCCTCGGAGTAGTCGTGGCAGGCTGTTTTCTTGCAACTTTTGGTACGGATAATTACAGTTAGCGCGTGAGCCCTTTTGCTGATAGGTGGGTTTTTGCGGTATCCGTTTATTTTCCAGTTGTATACAATGTTGTATCTAGCACTTTCCATCTACTATCCATGTATTGACTTAGAGACCAGTTGTGAGGACGATGTATATTATTTTGTACTCTGGTGTCGTGCTCGTTGTGAGCCGACTTTATTTATGCAATTTATCTCTCATGATACTTGCTTTCACTTATTTTGCTTATTCTTTGCTACGGCGTCGTATATTATCATTGTGGTGGTTGTTTCCGCCGTTGGGCATGATTGCTCCCGTTTGGGATGCTTTATTCTTATTGTATATCATTTCACTCATATCTTGTCTTGTACTCGATTTCGGGGCTAGTTTTTACAAAGGAAATGCTGCCAAAATTTTTAAGAAAATAACTTGAACTTTAAAGAATTTTTACTAAACTGCTTAAGGTTTTCTAAATGTTTTAAACTAATGTTTATGTTCACTCTCTTTTCAATGGTTTTGATTTCTGGGTTTCGGCTTACTTAGTCGCGTTACGCCTGTAGACGTTATGTGGTTAAGTGCCGGTCACGGGACGAACGTTGAGATACTACGGTTTTCTTATAGACGGGGATAGAGAAGATTGTATCATTGATAATGATGAACCTACTAGCTTCCAGCAGGCCATCCAGAGCGGCGACTCAGTAAGATAGCTGGATGAAATGCGGAATGAAATGGATTCCATGTACACCAACAATGTATGGACTTTGGACTTTGCTCCAGATAGGGTAAAACCCATAGGATGCAAGTGGATCTTCAAGAAAAAGATTGGTGTAGATGGACAGGTGGAAACCTATAAAGCTAGACTTGTTGCAAAGGGTTTTCATCAAAGACCTGGTTTGGACTATGACGAAACCTTTTCTCCAGTGGTTATGCTCAAATCCATTCGTATCATTTTTGCCATTGCCGCCTTCCATGATTATGAGATCTGGCTGATGGACGTAAAGACGGCTTTTCTAAATGGTAATTTAGAAGAGTGCGTCTATATGGATCAGCCAGAAGGTTTCAATCAGGGTGGGAGCAGCGGGAAAGTGTGCAAGTTGCTTAAGTCCATATATGGACTAAAGCAGGCATCGCGGAGTTGGAACATCTGTTTTGATGAAACGGTCAAAGAATATGGATTTATCAAAAATCCAGATGAACCATGTATATATAGTAAAATTGTAGCACGAACTGTCGTATTCCTCGTCTTGTACGTGGATGACATTCTCTTGATAGGAAATGACATTCCTATGCTACAATCTATCAAAGGATTCTTGTCACACAAGTTCTCCATGAAAGACCTGGGTGATGCCTCTTATATTCTGGGGATCCGGATCTGTCGTGACAGATCCAAGTGGATGTTGGGACTTTCGCAATCCAGGTATATCAACACTATACTGAAAAGATTCAGTATGGAAGATTCTAAGCGCGGTAGTTTACCGGGTTGTCACGGAATCACCCTATCCAAAGAGATGTCTCCCAAGACTGATATGGAAAGGGATCGCATGTCAGTTATACCCTACGCTTCTGCGGTAGGCTCTATAATATATGCGATGTTGTGCACCAGAACAGATGTAGCTTACGCACTGAGCGTGGTAAGCCGGTATCAGTCAGACCCAGGGGAGAAGCACGGGATAGCAGTAAAGAACATTCTCAAGTACCTGAGAAGGACTAAGGATATGTTCTTGGTTTACGGCGGAAAAGACCTCAAGATCGAGGCTTTTGCCGACTCCAGCTTCCAGAGTGATAAGGATGACTCCAAGTCCATATCAGGTTATGTCTTTACCCTCAATGAAGGGGCGGTGTGCTAGAAGAGTTCCAAGCAGGACACCGTTGCTGACTCGACGATGGAAGCGGAGTATATAGCTGCTTGCGATGCCGTAAAAGAAGAAGTCTGGATGAAGAAGTTCCTCACAGAATTTCAGGTGGTTCCATCCATTATTGATCCAATACCTCTGTATTGCGACAACAATGGGCCTATAGCTTTAGCAAAGGAACCCAGGTCCCATCAGAAGTCCAGACACATCTTAAGGCAGTATCACCTGATCAGGGAGATCATAGATCGCCGGGAGATCGAGGTCCGGAGAGTTGCTACAGAGGAGAACACTGCAGATCCATTCACAAAGGCCTTACCCCAGACACAGTTTGAAAGGCTATTCGAGATGATAGGTCTTCGATACGCCAGTACATGGCCCTAGTGCAAGTGGGAGATTGTTAGTGTATATGCCCTAGGAGCCATTATTGTATCATACTAGCTTGTATATTACTTAATGGAAGCTTGGGATATTCACAGTTATATTAACAGTCTTGCTAAACATGGTAGTATGCTACTTGGTTTATATCTATCTTAATAGTGTATATGTTAGCATATCGAGAATACAAATTGATAGAGCCCTTAGGATCTTGCTTGACTACCAGCGTTGTGATGGCAGTCACACTAGTGTGGGCTGAGTAGTCTACAAGCACAACCTTCTTTTTCAGGTCCCAAGTCGTAGGATTATTGAGACAGGGCATCGATACTCCGGAGTAGACTAGTGTGTACGCTTCTCATCCCAGCAGGGGAAATCCTACAGCCATTAGTACGTTGTACTGGAGATAGTATACAGGTGCTCGTTGGGTTACGGGTACACCGGACAGGACTCGCAGGGAACTGTTGGTTGGTATTATACCTGTTGTCAGTTAACAGTTCCCAGGTGACATGAGTACAGCATAGTCCGCAGACTTGACACTGCTGCTTCGCCTCGAGTGTGTTCCCACTGTTCTTAGATTGCTATCCTACCACGGCTCAAAGGAGTCGTGCAAACAGGTAGCAGTTGGGTGCAGTCCCGAAGCACTTGGAGGCAGTGGCGGTTAGACAGGATTCGTCTCTCCGGGTATTGGGAGTTGATATCGCGTTGTGTTTGGAGAGCCATTACGCAAAGTCCCTGGCCAGGGCAAACGAGATTTACTGGTAGGATTTCCAGTAGTTTCTCAAGGTGTAATGGGCTTCACTCTGACACGACTTATACCGCTTTTAGGGGACTAACGCTTGCCTCCCCCTAGGCCCGATATGCGATAATCTTAGACGAACAGACCGGACTGTACGGAGATTGTCACATCAGGCTCAGTAGGAGTTCGGATGGGTTTCCTCATCGGCCTTCTTATCGACATCTACCTGGGGACCGTTACGTACAGCTAGTACCTCTTGCGGCCTGTGGTTAAACCCACTGCCAGCGTAGTGTCGAGTCTTTAGAGTCCCACACAGAGAGTTTCCCTGCTCCAGGCGAAACGATATAGAGGTCTTATGGTTTTACGACAGGATTCGGACACATACGTGTTTTTACACACGTACGATGTTCGGACAGTTTATACTAGCAGGCTTTGGTTTAAGCCAGATTCTAGTATTGGATTATTGGATTTATACAGTCTCAGTATTTCCGTGTTTTCACGGATGGGAGGGGCATTCTCGTAATTAGTCGAGAAGCTTCTAGAAGATTGATGAGTTGGAGGCTTAGGTGGAATTTGCATTAAATGGATTAATGACTCATGGTGTGATTCATCCAAAGGAGTTAATAAAGCATTTATTGCTTAATGACTCATGAGATGATTCACAAAAAGTGATTAAATGAAGCATGGTTGATATTACCATATGATTATTCATTTAATAATTATTACGCTTCATATATTCACAAATGAGATATTATTCATTATGATTCTCACTCTCACCTTCTCTCTCCTCAAGCTCTCTCTCTCTCTCTCTCTCTCTCTCTCTCTTCAAGAACTAACCCTAACCTCTCATGTGTTGAGCTCCAAGGGTTAGCAAGGCTAATAGATCCCTAATCCTCTTCTATATCCTCTAGGTTGCCTTGATTAGCACTCATAGCAATCTAGTTACCTCAAGTGAGAGGTTAAAGCTTGGAGAAGTAGCTCTCGGGTGGATCATCTATCACAACGAGGAGGCCGACGAGGAAGTGGTCAATGAGAACAAGAAGGACTTGATTCATTAGGTATAATCATCTATCATAGTAGCTAATCACTTCTATATAGTTGTTAGTTAGGGTTTAGCAAAGATCCGTAAAGTTAGTCGATATTAGTTTAAACAAAATGATTGTTTTACCTATTCCGCCTGCCCGCATCATGTGGGGTATCTAACGTCGAATTATAGTGGTATCAGAGCCTCGCTAAACCATAACTAACTTGTTAGCAAAGTCGTTAGAAATTCGATAGCAAAACGAACCCGAAAAAACATCATTTTAACCTAGTTTCTGCCGATTTTAAAACGGGGTCTAAAAATTTTTCAGGGACCCTTAAAAATACAAGCAGGGAATTTTAAGAATTGTGAAGAAATTTAGGACTGTGAATCGACCAAAGCGCCGCGGAACCGCCGCCGATCCAAGCGATCCGCCGCGGATCCGCGGCCGATTTGACTCCGATTCAGCCCAAATTTGCTCAGTTATTCTTCTGTGTTGATGTTGTATTTTCTGGGATGTTTTGTTTCTGCTCAGGTTTCAGGTGCACAGAGAATTGTTTAGAGTAAAATCATTTATGTTTGCTTGATCGAAATTCTAAGATGTTTGGCTAACTTGATTATATCTGTGATGTGTTTAATATGTTCGTAAACCTCCCCTAACTGCTAGTATGTCGGTTAGCACGGGGTTGTACATTTCTGTAATTGTTTTTACTGGTTTGTGAATGTGGACTTGTTGGATTGTCATGAATGGATAGCCGGGGATTTGAGACGAGTGTTTCTTTCATTCAAATGTAATTTATAAATTGTTGTAATATTCTTTTGCGGGGCACATCCGGGTTGAGATTGTAGCCATCGTTGTATTATTTCATTTACTGTTTTCTGCTCTTAGAATAGACCCAAGGTGGGGTGCACAAACTACCGGGTACTTGGAAGTGTTTAGTGGCCTACTCACGTTGTTGAGGGAGACCGCTTCACTTCAGGTACTTGGCGGGTAGTTTTCCGTACCCGTAGAGGTATAGGGTGGGGTTTTGGCTATTCATCGCGACTGTGTAATCCGTCTTTCTTTGTAGGCTCAAAGGAATGCGAATTCGTAGAAAATCCAATATGTTCATCTGTGATCTGGAATGCCTATTATTGCGTCTGACGAATGTACAATATCTATATATGATATCTATTAGGCGTCACTTATGTTTTACACCCGCGCTAGCCCAGCCCCCGCTCTGTCGTTAGTTAAGTAACCTAACGGGTGAATGACGGGACCTAGTGGCGAATGCGGATGGCATAAGAGGACGTTGTATTTTCATTGTTTTCTGCAATGATAGGTTAATTGATGGGACGCAATATAATAATGCAAAGAAAACAAACCAAAGTTGAATCGTTGGAACAGTTTAAAAGAAACCACTCGGTTATTTTAAAACAGAAGATATTTTTAATTGCGGAGCTTTAACCACTCCTTTTAAAAGCTATCAAGTTCCTTCGATCATATCAAGTTCACTACGTTCTCGGTTTCGCAAAAACCATTCGTAGCCCTCCGTCATTTCATTGGGTATTCAGTAGTATTCAAGCTATGTATTTTGACCAACGCCAAGGCATAGTGTTTGGTAGCTGCTGGGTATTCATTTGTTGCATAGATAGATGAGTTAGTTTGGGACAGTCGTACTATCATTTGGCCATCGTCAAGGGTATGGATGGATGGGTTCAAATTAACAAGATAATGATGGGTAGAACTTGACATGTGACTTATGACATTTTGACCAACGCCAAGGTCATAAGAGCATGGGGCAGAAATTTATATCGAGAATTTCTAAAGAAA
This sequence comes from Agapanthus africanus, assembly GCA_030015575.1. Lineage (NCBI taxonomy): Eukaryota > Viridiplantae > Streptophyta > Magnoliopsida > Asparagales > Amaryllidaceae > Agapanthus > Agapanthus africanus. The sequence continues at coordinate 221,449,840 of CM057348.1, read as the reverse complement.
CTGAAATTCGCAAAGAGTTGCATACCATTTGGAGTGTGATAATTTTGGTAGGATTCCTTCTGCTTTATCACACGATGATATTTGGATCCCGATCCTACTGTGAGTATCCGCTACTCATCAGGAGATTCGTCACTTAACGATCAATGCTATAAACCAAGTAGGTGTCGAGAAAGGTGTCAGCGGGGCTACGCCCCCAGAGAAAAGAAGTTATTTAATTAAGGAACTTCGCGAAAGCGTCAGAAAACCTCCCTCGAAGTACCGACACCGGCCTGGCTGAACGGTTAAGCAAGTATTGTACTGTGAGAATAGTCCTGACTAGTTCTTCCTTTTTGGTTTGAGGAGGGATTCGAGAAACAGTAGGAGCCATCCGGTTTAGATAAACTAAAAACCACTCTAAACTTGCAAGAGCGTCATGCTAAAGTGTTTCCTCTCTCTCTCTCAATTGTAGCGACCCAAAACATGACAGGCCTTAAGTTACTATTAGATAAAAATATTCTGACAGGGCCAAACTATAAAAATTGGTTCCGGAATGTCAAGATGGCTTTGACTTATGACAAATTGGGGTATATCCTTACTGCTAAGGCACATGCTGTCCCTGGTCCAGAATCCAGTATTGCGGATAAGGAAATCCACAAGACCTGGGAGTTAGATTGCGCGAAGGCCAAATGCATCGTGCTTGCCTCTATGAATAATGAACATCAGAGGAGGCACGAGAATATGGATCTTGAGTCCATATTTCTCCACACCAAGGAACTGTATGGAGAGCAATCTCGTATAGCTAGATACGAGACCTCGAAGAACTTGTTTCAGTCGAGGCTGGCCGTCGGATCATCTGTAGGAGAACATGTCCTTAAGATGATTGGCTATATAAAAGAGCTCGCGGACCTCGGGACGACTTTAGAGAACGAGCTATATACAGACTTGGTTCTTCAGTCCCTTCCTTCCACCTACGCCCAGTTTATTCTGAATTTCAACATTCAAGGAAAATAAGTTGAACTTCCAGAACTCCTTAACATGTTGAGGAGTGCAGAGGGCACCTTGCAGAAAGCAATGGAAACACCCGCTATGTTTGTTCGCGGTGCTTCCTCTTTCGGGTCCAAGGCTAGGGCCAAAAGAAGGAAGAAGAAGGCCGCTACAAAACCAAGATGAAGTGTTGGTAAGGTGGGAGCTATGGGAAAGGCGAAGGTTGTGGTACCAGTAGTGGCAAAGGACGAGTGCTTCCACTGTCATAGGAAAGGCCGCTGGAAGAAAGATTGCAAAGCTTGGATTGCCAAGAACCAGGACCCGAAGAAAGCTGTGGCTTCGACTTCAGGTGTGTTTGTAATTGAAAATTGTCTGTCAATCAACTCTACTTCCTGGGTATTGGATACCGGATCAGGATCTCATATATGCAATTCATTGCAGGCACTGAGAAACCGTAGAGTGCTGAAGGTTGGTGATATGACCTTCCAGGTTGCTAACGGAGCTAGCGTGGGTGCTGTGTCCATAGGGGATTATCACCTTAGATTGACAAGTGGACATATTTTGGTTTTACATAACTGTTTTTGTGTACCCAGTTTAACGTGTAATATTATATCAGTATCGTTGTTATCAAAAGAAGGTTATGATTTCACGTTTGTAAGCGATGTTGTTAACATCCACCTTAATCATGGTTTGATTGGGTCCGGTACACTAGATAACGGTATATATGTGCTAAACCAATTACAGATTTTCAATGTCCAGAACACACTAAAAAGAAAGTCTCCTAATATAAATCGGGCTTTCTTATGGCATTGTAGACTAGGTCGCATCAATGAGACAAGGTTAACTAAGTTACATAGAGAAGGATATTTGGATCCGTTCGAATATCAAACTTATGCCACTTGTCAATCATGTCTCAAAGGAAAGATGACAAAGACTCCATTCACTAGACATGGAGTAAGAGCGAGCGAGCTCGTAGGACTCATACACAGCGATATATGTGGTCCAATGTCTACACATGCAAGAGGTGGTTTTTCATATTTCATTACTTTTACGGATGATTACTCTAGGTACGGATTCATTTTCTTAATGAAACATAAATCCGAGGCCTTTGAGAAATTCCAAGAATATAAGAATGAAGTAGAAAACCAAACAGGCAAAAGTATCAAGACACTGAGATCTGATCGAGGTGGTGAATACTTAAGTGCCGAGTTCCTAGGTTACCTAAAAGAGAAAGGAATTCTTTCTCAGCTTACTCCTCCATACACTCCACAGCATAACGATGTATCGGAAAGACGGAACCGAACCCTATTGGATATGGTACGTTCCATGATGAGTAATGCTGAGTTACCGCGATCTTTCTGGGGTTATGCGCTAGAATCAGCTGCATATGTTTTGAACAGGGCTCCTACCAAGACTGTGCCAACCATACCATATCAGATGTGGAGTGGGAGGAAACCCTATCTTCAGTATCTGAAAATATGGGGATGTCCAGCTTTTGTTAAAAAGCAGCATGCAGACAAACTCGAGGCACAATCAGTACAGTGTAAGTTTGTGGGATATCCAAAGAACTCCAAGGGGTATTTTTTCTATTACGCAGAGGAACAAAAGGTTTTTGTTTCTCGTAATGCCCATTTTCTAGAACAGCAGATTTTAGAAAAGGAAACAAGTGGGAGCGCAATCGAACTGGAAGAAATTCCATAACCACAAACTAATACTAAAAGTTTGGTAGAAACAGAAGTTCAAGAAGAACAGGACATTCCCGCACCCCTCCGCAGGAGTAGTAGGCCGTCTCATCCGCCTGAGAGATACTACGATTTTCTCATAGACGGGGATAGAGAAGATTGCATCATTGATAATGATGAACCTACTAGCTTCCAGCAGGCCATCCAGAGCGGCAACTCAGTAAGATGGCTGGATGCTGTTAGTTATATGTATGCCCTAGAGGCCATTACTATACATGGGATGTATATTGTAGTGGATGCTGGGACATATATAGGGAGGACTTTCTTGCTCGACATGATAGTATGCTATCTGGTTGAACTTTACCTTAACGTGTATACTGTTTGTCTCTCTGTTACATGTTGGTAAAGCCCTTAGGATCTGTACTTGACTACCTGGACTGTGATGTGGATCATACTAGTGGGGACATGGTAGTCCATAAGTACATCCTTCAAAGTCCCTAGTCGTGGGTGTATCGAGACGGGGCATCGATATACCAGAGTAAACTAGCGTGTACCTTCTCGACCCATACAGATGGGCGATGGATGATCCCATATCCATCGGTGTTTGACATCAGAGATGATATACGGGTGCTCAGTAGAGACTAGGTACACTGGACGGACTCGCCGAGAACTCCCAGATGGTATTATACCTCACGTCAGATGGCAGTTCTCTGGTGACACTGGTACAGAGTAGTCTGTTGACCCAAGATCGTCATAGAGTCTTGTGTGGTTCCCACTGTGCTTTGATTTCCATCTTACCACGTCCAAGAGGGCGTGCAAAACGGTGGTTTTTGGGTACAGTCCCGAGTCACATGGAGGCAATGAGCGATAGGAGGGGATTCGTCTCTCCCGGTATAGGGGGTTGATGTTGCGCTGTGTTCGATTGGCTATAACAGGAAATCCCTGGCCAGGGTTGCTGAGATTTACTGGTAAGTGTTACCAGTAGTTTCTCGAAGTGTTATAGACCTCATATCGACACGACTTATTGAGCTAATGGGGTCTGACGTTTACCACCCCTAGGCGAGATATGCGACAGATCAGACGTTCAGACCGGACTGTACGGTAGTGTTACTAGTCGGATTCACTGGAGTGTGAGCGGGCTTACTCGTCGATCTTCAGATCGCTCAATACCCGGGTGGCCGTTACATTTAGCAGACCGCTTGCGGCTTGTGGGTGTTTGATATGATCATCGCCTGCTGCCGGCGTATTGACGAGTCTTTAGAGTCCTACACAGAGGTTTCCTGGCTCAAGCGAAACGAAATAGGAGCGCATATGAGATATGTGCGGGACCGAGAATAATGCGTGTATGTGATACCGTATTCTATTCTCGCGATAAATATATCGAATGGTTGTATGCGATATAACCTAGTTATCGATTCAAGCGTTGATTCGATAAGCCGATATATTAGATACCAGTCGGTTATGTGCGCATGACCGGATCATTGAATCAAGTGTTGATTTAATGATTTAATGTATAATTATATATTTGATATATTACTTTGCATTAACTAGTATCGGTTCACTTTAGACGGATTTTCTCACTTGGTTCGTGCGCATTGCATATGCGATATGTTTTTGTGCACTTGATTGTATCATGTTTGATGATGCATCCCACTTTGGTTAAGTGTAAAGTTTGAACCATGGTTGTGTTTATGTTTAGGGTTTTATTTTCTTAATTATTCATTTATTCTTTTTTGATAAATGAATAAAAGAAAGTGAGAAAAGAAAATGAGAAAAGAATGGTGGCTTCTTTTGTTGTTTAGTTGAAACTTCATGAAGCTTTGATAAAGTCAACCATACTTATCTCATCCTTAACCCTAACCATTCACACTAACCATGATTCATTCTCTACACTTGACCATGGTTAGAATTATGATAAGAATTCATTTTCTTTTCTTTTTCTATTAACTTATCATAATATCTTTCTTCTTCTTCTTCATTCTTCAAGTGAAGAAAAGCAAGGTCCATCAATGGTGATTGTTGGAAATGAGTGAGAAATCCAATTCTAAAGTCTACCCACTTCCTATTTCTTCATCCTCTACCTCTTGCCAAGTAGTAGAGTGTGTTTCCTTCACAACTTTTCACGGTTTGGTGAAGGTGGAGCTTGATTCATCGATGCCTCGACGTAGATCATCTTCGGCATGGACATCGACGACCTAGCTTGCCCATTCTCCGACGAAGCCGACTCTAGAGCCCGGATTTGATTTGGACAGCGGAGACGACATCGTTGCGGAGCCGTGGAGGTGGAGCACCGGATCTACAAAGGTTGTATTTCCGTATTCTCTTTAGCTAAGTTGTTAGCTAGCTTTCTTTTCGCCTAGACATCTAGTTATCGATCCGTACACTAGGGTTTGTAGGCACCATAATTTTGAAATTGCCATGGTTGATGGCTTGGGAGACCTCACTAGAGTGCCTAGGAACCCTACAGTGGTATCAGAGCCTGGCTAGAGCCTTAGGCGAAGTCCAGACGGAAATTGAAGTCCGAACGAACCCGAAACCCCGATTCAAACTTGCTCTCTGTACAATTTTTAAAAACAGGGATTTTTCCATATTAAAAATATCCAGAAAAACATGCAGGAAAATCTAAGAGTAACTGTGCAATTCGTAACCCTAATTCCCTTAAAGCGCCGCGCTTCCGCGGCACGAGCCTGGCTTGTGCGGCGCAAGCGCGGCGGTTTTGTCGTTTTGTGATACGAAATTTACACAGTAACTCCTAGTTTCCAGTGTTGGTCTTCCTGGGTATTTTTAATATTTTTTCAAGAGTTGAATTTTTCTGAGTTGATTTGGGGATTCGGTATTTCGATCGGGGTATCAAATTTTGTCTGTGTGGCTTTCCGGATAAATTTTAGAATATGTTAAAAAGTTCGACCGGATATAAATACCCAAATTTTCCACTGTCGGGAAATTTCCAAGTGTTGGATTTTTCCGTAGTTTAACGACGTTCTAAGTAGTGCAAGTAACGCGATGGTCCCTCTAGAAGACACAAACCTTAACTCGATTATGTGACCGTCTTGAACTGCCCTTTGAACCTTCGGGTTTGGGGCAGTACGGCGTGCCACATGTGAGGCGTTGGCTTGACCCTTCTACGGCTGGATCGTTGGTACTGAGGCACGAACGGAATGTTGTTATACTTGTTTCATGTGTTGATCAGTTTCGGGAAAACTTGGGTGTTCGATTGTTCGATCGAAAAGTTTAACATTTTCTGTTTATCCGGAATGGGATACAATAATTGGAATTCACAATAAGTTATATGATAACTGAATGAATGTTATAAACGTAGCAATTTAGTCTCAAATGATCGGTTGCCACGGAATTTTGATGTGATCAAAAGTCCGTCGCAATCACGTAGCGTACGCGGATACTCGCCGGGTAAACTTAATAGACAGCTTCACTCCATAGCCCCGACAAAGTGACTGTAGGAGAACCCCGTCGCCGAAAGCATCCGTTCGGGTGCTCGCGGTAGCGGTGTTCCGCCTTGGTGCACTTCGTCGACGGCGTGAGGGGTGCGGCCGTCTACTGAAGTTTGCGACGAGCATTCGATCAGGATGTCAGGAATCTTGTTGAATTGCCCGACTTGATATTGAAAAGTGTTTTCGATTTTGAGACTAAAATGCGGGGTTTATAATTGTTAGGCATGCGATGTCTAAGTAATTCATTTGGTCAGACATGCGATGTCTGATGTGGTTGCGGATTCCAACTGTTGTAGTTTTACACTTTCTTTTCTGTGACCGTAAGTGTAATATGTGATATCGCCGGTTTCGTTGCTATATGTCAACGACAATTGGGATACGCATATTTACTTACGTTGTTGACATGTGATGTTATGTGTTGCTGGATATGTTATATTGGATCGTCGTGTTTGAATAGCCGGGGGTTTTTATGTGAGATGAGTGTGTTTCATTTTCATTCATGTAAAAACTTGTATGTAATATTCTTTTATTGGGGCGCTTCCAGGTTGCGGGAGTTGTCACCTGTTGTATATTATTTACTTTTCCGCACTAGGATAGACCCAATGAGGGGAGCACAAGTAACCGGGTTCTGGAGTCCAGTGGGAGACCAACTCGAGGAGTCGAGTCCGGGTCTCCTAACTCCAGAATTGGTAGGGTTGCTTGCCGCTCTCGTAGGGGTCTAGGGGTGTGGGTTTGGCTATTCATCACGACCGTGGAATCCGTGTTTTATACTGGCTCGTATTGAAAACACGGACGTCCTAGTATATCCAATATTTCATATGATTTTTCTGCTGCGATATCTGTGATGTGATCATGTGATGTTCTGTGATGGATATAGTATAAAGTATATATGATATATTATATAGACGTTACTTATGTTTTACACCCGCGCTAGCCCTGCCCTGCTCTGCCGTTAGTTACCTAACCTAACGGTGCATGAGGGGACATCGAGGCGAATGCGGATGGCATAAGTGTACGTCATATCTATCTGTGATGTTTAGGTACTTAAATGATGGGACTTCATTAATATGATTAATGAAATAAAAGAAACCTAAGATGTTGTAGAATCGAATTTCAAAATAAAACAGGTAGCTACAGTTCTTGCTTTGCACAGAGGTATATGTGATATATCCTGCACCTTATTCGATGAGGAAAGGACCGAGATCCCTTCACCGGGAGTGACTCCTTTAGCAATAACTGGCAGATGCTACACCCTCGGTTTGTCTTTTGATTGCTTTTAAGTGTTTTTGCTTTGCACAGTGATATATATGATATATCCCGCACCTCATTCGACGAGGAAAGGACCGACGATCCCTTCACCGGGAGTGACTCCTTTAGCAAACCTAGAAAAGCCTCAAAAGCACTCCATTTTTAAATCATTCGATCCTACAACGATATCAAGTTCATTACGCAATAGGTTTTCAGAAAAACCTAGCGTAGCCCTCCGTCATTTCAGATAAGTAGTAGTTAGTATTCGTGCTACGTTTGTTGGCCTGCGTCAAGGCGTAGTGTGCGGTAGCTAACTGGTGCTTATCTGCATAAGCATATGATGTGATTGGATTAGGGTAGTCGTGCGACTTTGTTGGCCTGCGTCAAGGGTCGTGCGGGTGGGTTTAATTCAATCAGGAAATGACGGGTTGAACTTGACTAGCGGACTATGGTTTGTTGGCCTGCGTCAAGGTCATAGGACGCTAGGGGCAAAATATTATCGGGAATTTCAAGTGTTGAAATTTGCAATGAGATTGCATACCTTCTATGAGATAGTTGGATCCCGATACCCGCTGCGAGTAAGAGTTACTCCTGGGAGAGTTTTATACATTACAATTAGCCGATCAAGTAGGTGTCTAGAAAGGTGTCAACGAGGTTAAGCCTCTGGGAAAACGAGGTTTACAGTAATTAGGTTCGTGCGAAAGCACGGGGGACCTCCCTCTAAGTACCGACACTGGCCTGGCTGAAAGATTGGCGAACTTGTAGTGTGTAATTAATCCCGGCTAGTCTTTCCTTTTAGGGTTTGAAGGAAGATTTGATAAAAAGCAGTGGGAGCCATCCTGATTAGATAAAATAATAACCAATCTATTCTTGACAGAGCGCACGCTGAGTGTTTTCTTCTCTCTCTCTCCTGGTAGCGACCATATCACGCCTTAATCAAGATAATAAAACGGATTATTGACCGAACCCGCTTGTTATACTGAGCTGGGGAACGTTGGTCCCGCTCCACCTTATAATTGTTATAAGACAGAGCAGGAAATTGGGGAATACCAGATTTCCCGTGCCCAAATGAAGAGAGTGCATGCTGATGCATCATCTTCGGGTATGTTCGTTACAAAGAACTGTTTCTCAGTATCCTTTACGTCCTGGGTATGTGATACCGGATCAGGATCCCAGATATGTAATCTGTTACATAGGGCTATAGATAGGTAGAGAACTGAGAATACGGGTGATAAGTTTCATGAGGCAGAAAACGGGGCAAATGTTGCAGCCAAGTCTGTTGGTCACTGTCACCCTGTATTCCAAATACATTGATTCTGAACGAATGTTATTAGATACCGAACCTGATATACAAAATCATATCGGTCTCTTTATTAGTAAAGAAACGGTAAAATTTTGTATTGATGGATGATGTTTTGAACATTTCCTATATCAAAAGTTGATCGGTTCAGGCACGTTATCTAAAAGCATTAATGTTCTAAATCAAACTACAGATCTAAGTATACGGAACACACACAAGAGGAAGAGTTCAGAAATGAACGAATTCTTCTTGAGGCATTGTAGACTAGGTCATATCAATGTGACCCGACTAGCTAGAGTTACATATAGATGCATATTTAAATCAGTTTGAATTTACATCTTGTGAAACTCGCCAGTCATGTCGCAAAGATAAGATGACCATAGCTCCGTTTACTGTAAACAGAGAAAGAGTTAATGAACTCTTGGGATGATACATGTTGATGTATGTAAGGTCCCCAGTCTACACATGCCAGGAATGGTTCTTTATACTTCATTACATTCTCTGATAATCTCTCAAGATTCAGACATATGTTCCTGTTGAAACACAAGTCCGAACCTTTTGAGATATTCACAGAATATAAATTAGAAGTAGAGAACCAGATATACGGGTATAAGTATTACATCCTATGATGAGATCAAGGAGGAGAATACTTGAGCACGGAAATCCTGGACTATTCTAAAGGAGAATGAGATTCTCTCTCAGCATTACTCCTCCGTATACACCATAGCATGATGGTATATCGGGGCGGAGCAGTCACACCCTATATGATAAGGTGTGCTCTATGATGAGTACTACTGAGTTACCTATTTCCTTTTGGGTGTTATGCACTTGAGAAGCTGCATACCTATTGAATAGGGTTCGAATCAAATCAATACCTACCACTTCATATGCGATATGGAAAGGGAAGAGCCCATGTCTTAAGTTAGTTAAGATTTGGGGTTGTCCGGCCTATGTCTAAAAGCAAAATCCGGACAAGCTCGAGGCAAGGTCTGTAATGTAGAACTGGAAAGGTTCCAGCTATACAAACTCCAGCAGATGATTTGATAGAACCAAAGGATTCAATAGTAACCAACGAACCTCAACCTCTCCGCCGATCTAGTAGGGTTTTCTCACCCACCTGAGAGATACATTGGTTTCTCTTTGACAGTGGGAGTGAGGATTGCATCATGAGATGATGACCCAACTAGCTTCGAGCAAGCCATCGAGAGTAAGACTCTGTAAGAATGGCTGGATGTTTAGCGATCTGAGATGGAATCCTTATACACCAACAAAGTATGGACTTTGGTTGCTATATCTGAAGGGTTAAATCCCCATCAGGAGCAAGTATATCTTGAGAAGATTACTTGGTGTAGATGGAAAAGTTGAGACTTTCAAAGCTAGACTTGTTAAAGGTTTTCTTCATTGACCAGGCGTGGATCATGATGAAACCTTTTCAAGGAACTATGCTTAAGTCCATCCAGATCCTACTTGCCACGGCTACATACCATGACTACGATATCTGGTGGTTGGGTGTCTTGACTGCTTTTCTAAATGATGATTTAGAAGAGAGAGTCTGTAAGTACACAGCCAGAGGGCTTCGTAGACAGTGGGAGCAGCGGAAACGTGTGCAAGATGCTTTATAGGATAAAGCAGGCATCGCGGAGTTGGAACGTCTGTTTTGATGAAGCAGTCAAAGAGTTTGACATCATCAAAATGGTAGATGAACCTTGTATAAACAAGAAGGTAGTAGGGAGTATGGTGACGATCCTCGTAGAGTACGTGGATGACATACTCTTGATAGGGAAGGAGTTTCCTATGCTACGCTCGATCAATCTCCGCTTATCACTAGAATTCTCCATATAGGATCAAAGTGATACCTACTAAATCCTGGATTTTGGATCTATGAGATAGATTTAATTGGATGTTAGGATTCTCACTAGTTGTAGTGAGATGGTATCAATCGATCCTGGGGAGAATCACTGGAAGTGTTCCAGGGTGATAAAGACGACTGAATGTCAGTCGCAGGCATTGTCTTAACCCTCAGTAAAGGGACGGTATGTTGGAAGAGTTCCAAGCTAGATACCGTGACATACTAGACGATAAAGGCTGGATACATCGCTACTCAAGATGCTACCCTAGAAGCTGTTTTGGGTGTATATTGGTTCATGAGATGAACTATGTTCCTACCATTGTGAGACAATGGAGTTGTGGCTTATGCCAAGGAACGTCCGTCCCATCAGTGATCCAGACATATTCTAAGGTAGCATCGCCTGATCATGGAGATGATTGATCTCCAGGGTGATCGAGGTTTGGAGAGTAGACTCAGAGGACAACACAGCGGATCCACTCACAAAGGCCGGTTCCCAGAGAGAGACACTTTTATGGGATGGTTGAGTATGAGATACTTCAAACCACTGCTACAGATGGCCCTAGTGCAAGTGGGAGATTGTTAGTTATATGTATGCCCTAGAGGCCATTACTATACATGGGATGTATATTGTAGTGGATGCTGGGACATATATAGGGAGGACTTTCTTGCTCGACATGATAGTATGCTATCTGGTTGAACTTTACCTTAACGTGTATACTGTTTGTCTCTCTGTTACATGTTGGTAAAGCCCTTAGGATCTGTACTTGACTACCTGGACTGTGATGTGGATCATACTAGTGGGGACATGGTAGTCCATAAGTACATCCTTCAAAGTCCCTAGTCGTGGGTGTATCGAGACGGGGCATCGATATACCAGAGTAAACTAGCGTGTACCTTCTCGACCCATACAGATGGGCGATGGATGATCCCATATCCATCGGTGTTTGACATCAGAGATGATATACGGGTGCTCAGTAGAGACTAGGTACACTGGACGGACTCGCCGAGAACTCCCAGATGGTATTATACCTCACGTCAGATGGCAGTTCTCTGGTGACACTGGTACAGAGTAGTCTGTTGACCCGAGATCGTCATAGAGTCTTGTGTGGTTCCCACTGTGCTTTGATTTCCATCTTACCACGTCCAAGAGGGCGTGCAAAACGGTGGTTTTTGGGTACAGTCCCGAGTCACATGGAGGCAATGAGCGATAGGAGGGGATTCGTCTCTCCCGGTATAGGGGGTTGATGTTGCGCTGTGTTCGATTGGCTATAACAGGAAATCCCTGGCCAGGGTTGCTGAGATTTACTGGTAAGTGTTACCAGTAGTTTCTCGAAGTGTTATAGACCTCATATCGACACGACTTATTGAGCTAATGGGGTCTGACGTTTACCACCCCTAGGCGAGATATGCGACAGATCAGACGATCAGACCGGACTGTACGGTAGTGTTACTGGTCGGATTCACTGGAGTGTGAGCGGGCTTGCTCGTCGATCTTCAGATCGCTCAATACCCGGGTGGCCGTTACGTTTAGCAGACCGCTTGCGGCTTGTGGGTGTTTGATATGATCATCGCCTGCTGCCGGCGTATTGACGAGTCTTTAGAGTCCTACACAGAGGTTTCCTGGCTCAAGCGAAACGAAATAGGAGCGCATATGAGATATGTGCGGGACCGAGAATAATGCGTGTATGTGATACCGTATTCTATTCTCGCGATAAATATATCGAATGGTTGTATGCGATATAACCTAGTTATCGATTCAAGCGTTGATTCGATAAGCCGATATATTAGATACCAGTTGGTTATGTGCGCATGACCGGATCATTGAATCAAGTGTTGATTTAATGATTTAATGTATAATTATATATTTGATATATTACTTTGCATTAACTAGTATCGGTTCACTTTAGACGGATTTTCTCACTTGGTTCGTGCGCATTGCATATGCGATATGTTTTTGTGCACTTGATTGTATCATGTTTGATGATGCATCCCACTTTGGTTAAGTGTAAAGTTTGAACCATGGTTGTGTTTATGTTTAGGGTTTTATTTTCTTAATTATTCATTTATTCTTTTTTGATAAATGAATAAAAGAAAGTGAGAAAAGAAAATGAGAAAAGAATGGTGGCTTCTTTTGTTGTTTAGTTGAAACTTCATGAAGCTTTGATAAAGTCAACCATACTTATCTCATCCTTAACCCTAACCATTCACACTAACCATGATTCATTCTCTACACTTGACCATGGTTAGAATTATGATAAGAATTCATTTTCTTTTCTTTTTCTATTAACTTATCATAATATCTTTCTTCTTCTTCTTCATTCTTCAAGTGAAGAAAAGCAAGGTCCATCAATGGTGATTGTTGGAAATGAGTGAGAAATCCAATTCTAAAGTCTACCCACTTCCTATTTCTTCATCCTCTACCTCTTGCCAAGTAGTAGAGTGTGTTTCCTTCACAACTTTTCACGGTTTGGTGAAGGTGGAGCTTGATTCATCGATGCCTCGACGTAGATCATCTTCGGCATGGACATCGACGACCTAGCTTGCCCATTCTCCGACGAAGCCGACTCTAGAGCCCGGATTTGATTTGGACAGCGGAGACGACATCGTTGCGGAGCCGTGGAGGTGGAGCACCGGATCTACAAAGGTTGTATTTCCGTATTCTCTTTAGCTAAGTTGTTAGCTAGCTTTCTTTTCGCCTAGACATCTAGTTATCGATCCGTACACTAGGGTTTGTAGGCACCATAATTTTGAAATTGCCATGGTTGATGGCTTGGGAGACCTCACTAGAGTGCCTAGGAACCCTACAGATGCAATGCGGAACGAAATGGAATCCATGTACACCAACAAAGTATGGACTTTGAACTTTGCTCCAGATGGGGTAAAACCCATTGGATGCAAGTGGATCTTCAAGAAAAAGATTGGTGTAGATGGACAGGTGGAAACCTATAAGGCTAGACTTGTTGCAAAGGGTTTTCGTCAAAGTCCTGGTTTGGACTATGATGAAACCTTTTCTCCAGTGGCTATGCTCAAATCCATTCGTATCCTTCTTGCCATTGCTGCCTTCCATGATTATGAGATCTGGCAGATGGACGTAAAGACGGCTTTTCTAAATGGTAATTTAGAAGAGTGCGTCTATATGAATCAGCCGGAAAGTTTCAATCAGAGTAGAAGCAACGGGAAAGTATGCAAGTTGCTTAAGTCCATTTATGGACTGAAGCAGGCATCGCGAAGTTGGAACATCTGTTTTGATGAAACGGTCAAAGAATATGGCTTTATCAAAAATCCAGATGAACCATGTATATATAGTAAAATTGTAGCATGAACTGTCGTATTCCTCGTCTTGTACGTGGATGGCATTCTCTTGATAGGAAATGACATTCCTATGCTACAATCTGTCAAAGGATTCTTGTCACACAAGTTCTCCATGAAAGACCTGGGTGATGCCTCTTACATTCTGGGGATCCGGATCTGTCGTGACAGATCCAAGAGGATGTTGGGACTTTCGCAGTCTAGGTATATCAACACTATACTGAAAAGATTCAGTATGGAAGATTCTAAGCGCGGTAGTTTACTGGGTTGTTATGGAATCGCCCTATCCAAAGAGATGTCTCCCAAGACTGATTTGGAAAGGGATCGCATGTCAGTTATACCCTACGCTTCTGTGGTAGGCTCTATAATGTATGCGATGTTGTGCACCAGACCAGATGTTGCTTACGCACTGAGCGTGATAAGCCGGTATCAGTCAGACCCAGGGGAGAAGCACTGGATAGCAGTAAAGAACATTCTCAAGTACCTGAGAAGGACTAAGGATATGTTCTTGGTTTACGGCAGAAAAGACCTCAAGATCGAGGCTTTTGCCGACTCCAGCTTCCAGAGTGACAAGGATGACTCCAAGTCCATGTCAGGTTATGTCTTTACCCTCAATGAAGGGGCGGTGTGCTGGAAGAGTTCCAAGCAGGACACCGTTGCTGACTCGATGATGGAAGCGGAGTACATAGCTGCTTGCGATGCCACAAAAGAAGCAGTCTGGATGAAGAAGTTCCTCACAGAACTTCAGGTGGTTCCATCCATTGTTGATCCAATACCTCTGTATTGCGACAACAACGGGGCTATAGCTGTAGTAAAGGAACCCAGGTCCCATCAGAAGTCCAGACACATCTTAAGGCGGTATCACCTGATCAGGAAGATCATAGATCGCCGGGAGATCGAGATCCGGAGAGTTGTTACAGAGGAGAACACTGCAGATCCATTCACAAAGGCCTTACCCCAGACTCAGTTTGAGAGGCTATTCGAGATGATAGGTCTTCGATACGCCAGATTCTAGTATTGGATTATTGGATTTATACAGTCTCGGTATTTCCGTGTTTTCACGGATGGGAAGGGCATTCTCGTAATTAGTCGAGAAGCTTCTAGAAGATTGATGAGTTAGAGGCTTAGGTGGAATTTGCATTAAATGGATTAATGACTCATGGTGTGATTCATCCAAAGGAGTTAATGAAGCATTTATTGCTTAATGACTCATGAGATGATTCACACAAAGTGATTAAATGAAGCATGGTTGATATTATCATATGATTATTCATTTAATAATTATTATGCTTCATATATTCACAAATGAGATATTATTCATTATGATTCTCACTCTCACCTTCTCTCTCCTTAAGCTCTCTCTCTTCAAGAACTAACCCTAACCTCTCATGTGTTGAGATCCAAGGGTTAGCAAGACTAATAGACCCTAATCCTCTTCTATATCCTCTAGGTTACCTTGATTAGCACTCATAGCAACCTAGTTATCTCAAGTGAGAGATTAAAGCTTGGAGAAGTAGCTCTCGGGTGGATCTTCTATCACAACGAGGAGGCCGACGAGGAGGTGGTCAACGAGAATAAGAAGGACTTGATTCATTAGGTATAATCATCTATCATAGTAGCTAATCACTTCTATATAGTTGTTAGTTAGGGTTTAGCAAAGATCCGTAAAGTTAGTCGATGTTAGTTTAAACAAAATGATTGTTTTACCTATTCCACCTCCCCGTATCATGTGGGGTGTCTAACGTCGACTTACACTACTAGCGTATTGACGAGTCTTAGAGTCCCATAGAGGGGTTTCCTAGCTCGAGAGAAATGATGTGGGTTGCATATGAGATTTGTGCGGGCGCCCAATTAAATGCGTGTATTTTATACCGTAATTTAATCCGGTATTTTCTATTGGTCGGGTCGTATGTGATATGACCGGATTATTAAATCAAGTGTTGATTTAATATTATTGACTTTTAGCTCATTTATTTAAAACCTTTTCTTTATGGATGTATGCATGAATGTATGTATGTACATATATGATGATATGAATGCACACATGCATGCATACATGTATCATGGTTGTTGATACATTGGAGATGGCAATGCAAGACTCACATGGTATAAATATTTGTATATATTTGATATTGTGAAAAAGAAAATGAAATTAAATCATGGTTATATTTATTCTACACTCTTCTACACTTGACCTAATTTGGACCATGGTTTGATTTTCCATTTGGCTTTTAACTCATTGACAAAATATCTAGATATTTATTAACTATGGTTCTATGTGAGTGTGACTCTCATATAAGTATTTTCTTTTCTCATTTTTATTTGAGAATTATCATAAACAAAAGAGCTCAAGCTTAGCCATCTCTTTCTTCTTCCTCCTTCATGCTCTCTACCCTTTTCAAGTGAGTGAAGGAAATAAAAAAGAAAGGTCTTTTAGTGAGATCCAAACCCACATCACCAATCTATATTAGTCTAGCCCACTTTTGTAGATTGTTTGCTCCACTTCTTCAAAGATCAAGTGAAGCTAGGAGCTTGTGCAAAGGGACTTCGTGGTGGATCGTCGTGGACTTAGAAGGATTCAAACAAACCGTTTCAAACCCTAGTTGATCCAAAGAGTCAAGGTGGGATGTCTACAAAGATTGTATTACTCACCTCTTAGTGTTAAAATACTTCTAGTATGTGATATTAGTTGCTTGTTACCCTAGATTTCTAGTTCGATTCATGGTTGGTATTGTTTAGCACCCCCAAAAATTTTATATTATAGCATGTGTGATGCAACCCAAACCCTAGGCATGGTGCTAAAGAATCCCTACAAGTAGTTCTAATCAGTCACAGAGTTCTGGACTTTCCGCCAAACCCTGTGAATTTGGGAGGAGAGCCGTTGATGGGGGCGCTCTGGCTTTGTCTGCACTGTGGCTTTTGCAGGCGGGGGCGATTTCTTCAGCACCGCCATTGGAGAGTTCTTTCGCACCCTCCTGAGTAGATTAAAACTATTCCCGGTTGGAACAGCAGTATCAACTTTCACCATTGGAGCAGGCGGGGTAAGTCCAGAGGGGGAGTTGTCCCTAACTTTTCTCACCTGGTGCTAGTGGCGATGTCGAGCGTGTCTTGCAGACGGGACCGCCTCAGTTTTCGAAGTGACTTCTTCATGTCCCTGGCTTTGGTGAGGGACTGTTGCTGGTGTCAGCCTATTGAAGACTGACGTCCTTGGTAAGGTTCGTGGAGGAACGACCAATCTTCCAAAGACCGATCTTCTGGTAGGGGAAACACTTTTGACGACTTCACCTGCAGGAGGAGTTGGGAGGGCTATCCGTTTTGGAGCAGCCCTTTCAGGTATGACGAGCCTCTTTGGGAACCCGTTTTGATTCTGGCTCAGCCTATTGAAGACTGAGACGTCTGAGCTTCGGCTCAGCCTGTTGAAGACTGAGGTATCAGATTTGGATGACCCGTTGAGAGAGGCCGTTGTGGTTTCAAGTCGATCGAAAACCGACTTCTTGGGAGCTTCGTCTTGCGGCACTGGGATGCTGAAACTCGTTGGTGTGATCATGGTCCCGAAGAACAATCCGGTAGTGGCTTGAGTTACTTGCCCCACCGGCATTGAAAAGATGGAGACCGCGTTAGGCCCATAGGTCACTCCTCCAGTTGGGGTGGAATGAGAGTTGCTGTTGCAAGAAGTATAATTGGAAGCCATCGATCTTTCTCTGCACATGAGCAAGATACCAAATCTTAGTACCTCAAATCCAAGGGAAACCATAGTGAACCGCGATTTTGTTCGCGAAACACGACACACGAAGTGTGGAGTGGAAAAAGGAAAAGGTCCTACCGGGTGTGCCAGAATCTGTTCACCGCCGGAAGATGGACCGGGATGTTGGGACATTTGACCTGAGTTCTGGGGGTAGATGTTGTTTAGATTTATCCTTCCACCTTTCCGAAGATGCCAAATTGATTTATAGCACCGTATATCGTAGGTTTGGACGGATACGGCCGTTATAGCAGACTTTATCAGATTCCCCCTCGTTTGTGAGGGGTATTTAATTGTGGGGACGCTCTTCCCTGCAGGCGCAAGCCCCTGCAGTTAATTACATTACCATATCGCGATAACCATTTTCTCCTGCTCCGGAAGTTCATTTCGTGTCGTGTGTTTTTTTTGTTTTGGTTGCCCGTAGATTGTATAGGAGACTGGTTTATGTCGTCGCCCGTAGGACGTGGATTAGTCCAAATCCGTATATTTTAGATTTAGGCTTGGGTTTATTTAATCTGGTTTGAGATTAAGATCGACTTAAAACATATGAGTATTTGGGCTCAATTATTTTAGTTTAAAGACCTCACGGTCCATTATCGCCATGTTTGAGGCGAAATTTTAGTTTAGGGACATTTCGGTCTATTATCACAGTATTTGGGGGCGAATGTTAGTTTAAGGACATTTCGGTCCAATGTCTCCGTATTTGGGGGCGAATATTAGTTTAAGAACATTTCGGTCCAATGTCCATCTTGCGCACACGTGTATTTGTTACATGGCGGAGTGATCGATGGTGACATGGAATGCGCCCAATTTGGGGTGCGATCCGATTTGAGGTGTGCACATCAATTTGGAAGTGCATTAACGAAAGAAGTTGTTGGTCGTCGGGACCCGCCATCTCTCTGAAGACGTTGAGGAATTACAACGACTTGTATCAGAGGTGTGAAGAGATGCACACTTAAACCAAATCTCGTATTTGAGGGAAAAGGGGTTGTTGTGGGCTTAAGAATTTTTGGTCATATTTGAGACCTTGGAAATCAAGAGCATATGGGCTCGATTGATTTAAAAACAAAAAGGTTTAGCCTCGGGAAACTTAGTCAATTTTGGGCTGAGATTGAGTTTCCATAATTACCCAACAGTGGTGAGCACTGGGACATACAGTACTCACGTGTGAAACATGTGGGGTGCTGGATTTGTGCTAAGCACTAGAGTTCTGCGGCGCTCATGTGTAAAACACAGGAGGCCCCCAGATGTGAACGTTTTTTAGTCATTTTTGACTAATTATGGAGCGCTGAGCACTCTGCATGACACTCACATGGAAAACACGTGAGTGCTGGGCTTTGGGCTTTATTTGTTCATTTCCCTCTTTTTACAAAAGTTCTAAGCACTTGGATAGAGCTCACATGCATTTCACGTGACTGTTTCCTTTTGGGGCAGATGCCTAATTGACAAAGAAGTTTTTCTTTGCCTTTAAGGCGCCCATGTGAGAATCACATGAGGCAACTTTGGCTGTTATTTTTGTTCGTTTGAAGCACTCACGTGGGAAACACGTAAGGTTTCAAAATAGTGCTAAGCACTAATGATTCACCAAGCTATTCTGTTGTTTTCTTAGAGATATTGAACTCTGTTAATGAAAAAAGTTTAGTCATTGATGATCATCAAGATTTCAGTTTTGAATATCTTGGATCATCATCATTTGAAGAACTAAGTTCTTTATATAGGGTTAAACCCAAATTTTTGGGGAAATTAAATTCCCATATGTTCTTGTTATTTCTTTTTCTTTTATAACCTAGTTCTTTTCCCCTAAATTTTGAATCTGCAGAACAAAATCTCCCCGATGAGAATTAAATTCTCAACTTATGGGAAGATTTGCTTTTGCAAATCTCAACCAGAGGAAGAACTAAGTTCTTATATGATGGGTTAAACCCTTAGATAGGCAAAGAATAGACACTATGATCTCTGTGTGTTTTTTACCTAGGGTTTCAATGAGGCAAGTCTTCTTCTTCTTTTGAGAATTAAATTCTCTTTCTTTTTTAAGAGCTCATTGTATATTTTTTTTGCAGAAGCTTGTGGGGAGTGATTGTACGAGATGTTTTTGTGCTTACACGTATTGAAATCAAAGAATTAACCGCAATCAATAACGGTGTCGTTTGGTAGCTAGCCGGTTGAGTACGGGTCGGTCCACAGGGAGATGGATTCCTTTTCTTTATGTTTTAACGAGTTAAATCCAAAAGATTTTGGGTTTTATTTTAAGATCTAAGAATGAGATAAAAGTTTATAAAAGGCTTGCTAGGATTAAGATTAGGTTAGTTTGGAAAATCAATTATTCTCACCGCTTTCTTTGCCCTAATTAAGAACTTTTAGCTGTTAAGGTAATAGTTAACAAAGGGGATTAGCACGATCGGGAAGAAACTAGGTTTCTTCCCTTTGGTCCTTGCCCGTCCTTTCTTAACTCTTACCCTAATCTCTATGGAAAACAATCACAAACGGCCTTTAACTAGGGAATCATCGCTACCTCGTAGGATAGGGTACCGTAGTGAGCGGTGTGTGTATGTATGCATAGAGCCTACTTTAAAATGTTGAACGGGCAAGAAAGGGGTGAGAGATTTTCATCTCTCAAACCTTCCCCAAAGCTAACCCTAACAAGTGAAGAACTACTCACTCATTAGGGAATTAACAAAGGAATTCATTTTTATGATTTTTAATAATCTAATTAACTTGCGGAAAATAACTACGGCAGATAAAAAATTTATAACTACGGCAGATAAAAAATTTATAACTACGACAGATAAAAAATTTCAGAGAAATAACTAGGGCAGAAAAGAAATTCAAGATAAAAAAAACTTACTCTTTATTGATGCACTCTTTAATGATTACAAGGAATTGAAAATCTAAGATCTAGAAATTAAAAGAGGCATCTCAAAAGAGAGGCACCCAAAAAGAGGCACGCTCCAAAAAGAGCAGTAGGGTTCATATTTATAGAGAATAGAAACCCTAGGGTTTACATCTGATCCATATCTAGAATTACAAAAATACCCTGAGAAGCCTGGTCAACGCACCGACACCCACCGACAAAATGCACCGACACGTGCTCAGCACGGCCGCGGAACCGCGGCCATAAGCCATGCTTTGCCGCGGATCCGTGGCCATATGGTGGGTTCTTCATCTCAGATTTTCAGGGTTGTTTTCTGTTACATTTTACTTCTGGTTTCTTCATTTGGTTTCTCAGAATGTTTTCTAGTTTCTTCCAGATTTCCACAGTGCAGAATGTTATGGACTTTTACCGTTCGCTTCGCGTTGAAGTCTTGAATCTTTGTGCAGCCTTCGTACCTTATGCAATTGAACTGTTCTTTGATCTTCGCTTGTTCCTTAAACTGTAGGCTGCATCATAAAGATTCTTCTATTTGTTGGTCGTAGTCTCACTTTTGTAGCGTCTTTTCACCATTTTCACTGTATTGTTCCGAGAACCTGTAACCTGCAACTATTTAGCAGACATGGATAAAAAGCACCTATTTATTTGTAAAATGATTAAGAATGGGGAATATAATAATGCAAAATTATGATATGAACAAATACCCCCAAACTTATCTTTCGCTCGTCCCGAGCAAAACTAGTTTTATTCTCGAAAAAGCCTAGCCTCACTTTCGCAGGGAAACACGATTACACTGAGCTCGTGCAACAAGTCGTTAAATCTCTAGGTGTCCCTAGTAGGAGTGTTATCTCCTGAGGGTTTTCAGCGGATACTATCCACAAAATCCGATCAATTTGGCCTGTTGACTTTCATTCTTCAATTCGGTATTCTAGCAAGAAGTTCTATTATCTTCAACTTAGAAATCATCAACCCATATTTTTCACACTCACTTATCATTTAACTTAAGATCGTATATGTTCTGCAAATTTATTAAGCTTTCAGTATCTTTTGAATTTTCCTTCTAAGGTTCCATCTCAACTTAGGAATTTTTATCATCTCTACTGAAGGTATAAGCCCTATCTTTCATTCCTATCTCTCATCCAAACCCCAATCATATACCCCTACGTGTGTGTATGTATCATCCCTACACTTGAAAATTCAATTCAAGCTATCATACTCTTATCCATCGTCCAAAGTACTTTTAGTTGGTGAATTTTATATGAAATTGCTCACACATCCTTCATGCGACCGTTAATACTTCTTGAGGTACTAACGACCGATTACAAAATGTGTTCGCGTATTTAGGCATAATTCCTCGTCTTATAACACCTAAGGCTTTAGCAGTGACTCCCAACCAGTTGGTCTAAGGCACTAGGTGATAAGGCACCCTCGCTATATATATATATATTTTTTTTTTACGCAGCCTTAAGTAATTACAAAACCAGTGTTCATTTTTTTATCTCTTTATTCACACTTATACTTTTATTTAATTTTCCTTCATATTAAGGATTTTAGACAAGAGCGTTTCAAGGTATCCTCTATTATTCCAAGTTTCAAGGTGCGTGTGTGTGCTAATTGTAGGGTATATATAGTTTCAGAATTTAGACATAAGATTCAGAATTATTTTTCAGACTTACACTTCAAATAAAAATTCAATACTCTTCCCTTATTTTGACTTAGCCCAAGAACTGAACTCAAAATTTGCCTATTTCTAAATAAACTATAAGGACATATATTTTCTAGAGTTAAATTTTAAGAAAGGTTATTTTTAGGGTTTTTAATTTACTAAGTTTAGGATCTAGTTTTTCCCTACTATTCAGCCGTCATGTTGAACTTAAGTCAAATATGGCAAAAAAAATTCATTTTTTATGGGTTTTAAAATAAGTATGCAAATGCAAAAATATATGTATGAATGCGAAGGAAGAAAGCTTACCGAGCACACCCCCAAACTTAAACTTGACAGTGTCCTCACTGTCAGGCTACACCAAGAGGGTCAAAATTGTCGGTGCTACCCTTTTTTTTTAATTATTAACAGAAAAAAGAACACAAAATATATATACACAAAAAGGTCCCCCTCAAACTTAAGTGAAATAGTGTTTCCACTGTTTAAACGTTAAAATTTAGAGTTAGGGGGGAGAAAAACACAGTATCAAGCTATACAAGGCCTTACACAGGCCAAAGGTTAGCACCAACCATTCAAAAAATTTATCGTTATAATGGTATGGTTGGTGAAAGAATAGAGTGTAGAGAAAAGAAATGAGAAGCACACGAGACCGTGTGGAGATAGAAACAGTATACGGTCTCGGTGGAGAAGAAGAATGGCGGAAGGGAAAAAGAAATGGCGGTGGTAGTTCGACTTCTTCGGGTGGAGGTTGATTAATCACAAAATCCGTGTCGTTTAGGAATGCAAGTTCGTCAGCAAAAAGTTCTTCAAAACTCTCATCGATGTAATTGAACATTTTGCTGTCAGTAAGTTTTGTGCCAGAATTTATCAGACTTGATTTGTCAAAAATTATGGAGGTAAAAGACTCGAAAAACTCATCTAACTCATTTTCAAAAGTATCCAAATCAAGTTGGCTTTCTGGAATGATCAAACTTGAATTATCGGATTGTGATTCATCAACACTCACTGAAATTATAGGAAGAATAGAAGAGGAACCTGAGAATGTGGGAGAAAGAATTTGAATACGAACTTAAGGGTGGAGATGGAGTGTATAAATTAGCACAATTTGTAATGGCCGATGTGTAAAAAGCGATTGTGCTAATCTATCAACCCACTGAGAAATGAGGTCAAATCCCTCAAGATTCGTGAGAAAACATGGGTACGTTGAACTGGTAAACCAGACATTGGAAATGAAAGGGATACGGTCTCTTGCTTGGTCGGAACGATGGAAAGGATGAAGGGGGTGATTTAAAGTATAACAGTTAAAGGTTCAGGAGGATGAATTGGAAAATCCGACTCATCAAACAAAACCGGTACATTCTCAATATTATCCTCGATACTCTCCTCAATACTCTCCTCAAAATTTAGCTTACCCATGCAATTCTCATCAAATTCAAGACGCATATGAAGTTCAGGAAAAACATTTAATGACTCGGGATGATGAATTGAAGAGAAAAATTTAGTCAAATCTGCAGGTTCATCATCCAAAATATTCCCAGCATCGATATCCTCAATCAAGTGAAAATCAATTTTTTTAGACACCTCCTCAAAAGCATGTATATTTATTAATTCAGGTTCTAGAGTGGAGGTGTAGAGGTCAAAAGGATTGGGTGTGGGTTCACTCGAAAGGGACCCTTCACAATCAGGTAAATCAAACACTATAAAGTCGCACAACTCATTACACGTTTTATCTTCAACTGGTGAATCATTTGGGACACTTGATAGACATTCAAAACCGGAGTTGTGGGATTCAATTGGGGATGGGTAGGTTTGATTTGGAAGGGTGTATAGCTTACTCTCTCCACTCAAATTCTCGATCTGTCCGACCGCCTCATCATACAATGGAATTTTTGGAGTTAGTTGGAAACTAACTACCGGGTCACTAGGTTGTATAAGGGCGGCCATGGATGCATTCAAATCCCTCATCTGTTGGTTTGTCGCTGCAATATAAGCTTCCAACGATTGTTCCATACTAGACATGTGTAAGTCCATGTCATGCACCCCACGAACTTGCGGGGAGGCGGAATATATGAAAAACGATTATCAAAGCTTCGTAACACGGACTTGAGCGCATGAATCGTATCTAAACTATTGTTAACTATCTATTAGAGGTTTAACTACTCGGATTCGAAGTTATACCTCACGTTACATGTCTTTCGGGTCTTCATCGCTGTCCTCCACTCCTCGTAGGCTCCTTGGAACATCGGCACCTCAACGGCCTCCTCGAGTCAAAGACGATCCACCCGAAAGCTTCTACGCCAAGCTTAATCTCTAAATTGAGATAACTAGGTTTCTTAAAGTGCTAATCTAAGCTATCTAAGGGATATAGAGTAAGGTTATGGATGTATTAGTCTAGCTAACCCTTGATCTCAACACATGAGAGGTTAGGGTTAGGGTTTGAAGAGAGGTGAGCTTGAGGAGAGAAAAGGTGAAGATGAGAATGATAATGAGATAATGATCTATCATAATATATATGAAGTATTATTATTTATCCAAAAATGAAATAAAAGATTTAACAACCATGCTTCATAAATACATATGAGTGATTCATCTCCATGAGTCATTAAGCATTTATGATGCATTAATGACATGGATGAATCACACAAATGAGTCACTAATCTCATTTAATGCAATGCCACCTTACCCCCCCCCCCCAAGTCACCACTCTTCTAGAAGCTTCCCGAAAAATTATGAGAACGCCCCTCCAATCCGTGAAAACACGGAAAAACTTTAGACTGTATAAATCCAATAACCCGATACTAGAATCTGGCTTAAACCAAAGCCGGCTAGTAAAAACTGTCCGAAAAGTCGTACGTGCGTAAACACACGTATGCGTCCGAACCCTTGTCGTAAAACCATACGACCTCTTGTCGTTTTGCCTGGAGCAGGGAAACTCTCTATGTGGGACTCTAAAGACTCGACACTACGCTGGCAGTGGGTTTAACCACAGACCGCAAGCGGCACTAGCTGTACGTAACGGTCCCCAGGTAGATGTCGATAAGAAGGCCGATGAGTAAACTCATCCGAACTCCCACTGAGCCTGATGTGACAATCTCCATACAGTTCGGTCTGTTCGTCTAAGACTATCGCATATCAAGCCTAGGGGGCGGCAAGCATCAGTCGCCTAATAGCTGTATAAGTCGTGTCGGAGCGAAGCCCATTACACCGTGAGAAGCTACTGGAACCTACCAGTATATCTCGCTTGCCCTGGCCAGGGACTTTGCGTAATAGCTCTCTGACACAGCGCGATATCAACTCCCAATACCGGGAGAGACGAATCCTGTCTAACTGCCACTACCTCCAAGTGCTCGGGACTGCACCCAACTGCTACCTGTTTGCACGACTCCTTTGAGCCGTGGTAGGGTAGCAATCTAAGAACAGTGGGACACACTCGAGATGAAGTAGCAATGTCAAGTCTGTGGACTATGTTGTACTCATGTCACCTGGGAACTGTTAACTGACGACGGGTATAATACCAACCAACAGTTCCCCTGCGAGTCCTATCCGGTGTACCCGTAACGTAACGAGCACCTGTATACTATCTCCAGTACGACGTATTGATGGCTGTGGGACAGACCATCTCCCCAACTGGGATGAGAAGCGTACACACTTAGTCTACTCCGGAATATCGATGCCCTATCTCGATAATCCAACGACCAAGGACCTGTATAGGATGTTGCTTACAGACTACCCATCCCCCACTAGTGTGACTGCCATCACAACGTTGGTAATCAAGCAAAGATCCTATGGGCTCTACTAATATGTATAAGTGATACGTTACAAGAAACATATGCACATATTAAAGTAGACACAAACCAAGTAGCATACTACCATTTTTAGCATGACTGTATATACAACTGTGAATATCCTAAGCTTCCATTAAGTAATATACATACAAGTATGATACAATAATGGCCCCTAGGGCATATACACTAACAACATGTGTTGTGAAGGGGTTTCAGTAAAAGATTAGGGAAGGTGCGAAAGTCGGGTAGGACTGGTAGGAATTGAATGGTTGGACAGGAGTAGGATCAACATTTGCATAAAAAGGTGAATGGACTTGTTGATCCCAAGAACTAGAAGTGTTGAAAGGAGTGAAAGGTCGGTTACGAGATTGTTCAATATGTTCAGCAATAGACATGGGTTTCGGAGTTACAACAGGACTCGAAGAAGGAGTATCAACGTAAAAAAGTGGTGAAGGTTGAAATGGTTGATATAAGATGGATTTCAGAGTCCAACTATTTCTCCTAGACGCTTCTATCCGATCTTTCAAAAAAAAATTGGGCATGGAGGGGTCGTCCGTAATTCGACCAAAACGATGAGCGTAGGAATTAATGTCTGGTTGAGGGTACCAAAGTTCGGCAAGAGTTTTGCGAGGTGGGGTACCCATGATGTAAAAAAGGAGAAGAAAAAGAATGTGATGATTTTTATTTTTTTTATATTTTATTTTTTAAAAAATTATTTTTTTTTAGAAATTGTTTGTTTTGGGGTTTTTGAAATTTTTGAAAGTGTTTTTTTTTGAAAGAGTTTTTGCAAAATTTGTACGTTCTACTACACACTTTCAAACAGTCACAATATAAGCATGCACAATCAAGCCTAAAGCTAGGATCTTCTAAGTCAACTAGACTGCTCCTAACTGTTCCAAAGGGCAAGTTGTGAGATCCTCAAATCGTCTCTTCACCGCCAATTGTGGCCAGGTAAGCACAAGTAAAGAAAGGAGAGATCCACTCACGAATCACCGTGATACGGGCCTTTTAAAATTACCTTTCTCACTTATCGAGCCTAGGCACCACAAAGTCAGGTTTAGATAAACGACCGATACCCACAACCTTTCCTTTGTCCTAATGAGCACGACAGTCCTTATTGGCTGAGTCTAATATTTTTTAATTAACTCGAGGGTTGATGAAAAATACTTTTTGTGATTTCTAGGGTCTTAGGAAGGGTAATGAAATCCCTACCCAATCTTGATTGGTGTTATAGCCCCTTAAAAGTCCGTTTTAAATATGCAAAGCAATTAACACACCAAAAATCTAAAACATTTTCAAAAAAAAATTATTTTGCAGCGCAAAGAATCCTGCACAAAAACAATTTATTGGAGAGGGAGAAAGATTTTGCGCAAAGAACCCTGCAGGAAAAATTTTTAGTTGAGTTCAGAGGGTAGAAGAGAGGATAAAATACTCACAGAGAAGTTTTGGGACGCTGACGTCACTGGGTCAACTGCATATATCCGCCGCGGTTCTGTTAGTTTGGATCTCCAAAAATTTTCTATTTGTTGATGTGATTCTCCTCTGTCTGTTTAGATTTTCTGTTTGTTGATTTGTTCACTGGCTTTTTCCAGATCTGAATCAGTCCATCTTCTTTTCCTGTGCAATTCACACAATACCTCTCAAAAAGAACAAGATGAATTTATTTTATTTTATTATTTTTTTTTTGTTTTAAAATTTTTCAATTTTTATAATTTTTTTATTTTTTTATTTTTTTATTTATATTTTTTAACCCGAAATTACACAAAGAAAGAGACTACCGTCTCCCCGGCAACGGCGCCATTTGATTGTACGAGATGTTTTTGTGCTTACGCGTATTGAAATCAAAGAATTAACCGCAATCAATAACGGTGTCGCTTGGTAGCTAGCCGGTTGAGTACGGGTCGGTCCACAGGGAGATGGATTCCTTTTCTTTATATTTTAACGAGTTAAATCCAAAAGATTTTAGGTTTTATTTTAAGATCTAAGAATGAGATAAAAGTTTATAAAAATCTTGCTAGGGTTAAGATTAGGTTAGTTTGGAAAATCAATTATTCTCACCGTTTTCTTTGCCCTAATTAAGAACTTTTAGGTGTTAAGATAATAGTTAACAAAGGGGATTAGCACGATCGGAAAGAAACTAGGTTTCTTCTCTTTGGTCCTTGTCCATCCTTTCTTAACTCTTACCCTAATCTCTATGGAAAACAATCACAAACGGTCTTTAACTAGGGAATCACCGCTACCTCGTGGGATAGGGTGCCGTAGTGAGCGGTGTGTGTATGTATGCATAGAGCCTACTTTAAAATGTTGAACGGGCAAGAAAGGGGTGAGAGATTTTCATCTCTCAAACCTTCCCCAAACCTAACCCTAACAAGTGAGGAACTACTCACTCATTATGGAATTAACAAAGGAATTCATTTTTATGATTTTTAATAATCTAATTAACTTATGGAAAATAACTACGGCATATAAAAAATTTATAACTACGGCAGATAAAAAATTTATAACTACGGCAGATAAAAAATTTCAGAGAAATAACTAGGGCAGAAAAGAAATTCAAGATAAAAAAAAACTTACTCTTTATTGATGCACTCTTTGACGATTACAAGGAATTGAAAATCTAAGATCTAGAAATTAAAAGAGGCATCTCAAAAGAGAGGCACCCAAAAAGAGGCACGCTCCAAAAAGAGCAGTAGGGTTCCTATTTATAGACAATAGAAACCCTAGGGTTTACATCTGATCCATATCTAGAATTACAAAAATACCCTGAGAAGCCTGGTCAACGCACCGACACCCACCGACAAAATGCACCGACACGTGCTCAGCACGGCCGCGGATCCACGGCCATAAGCCATGTTTGGCCGCGGATCCGCGGCCATATGGTGGGTTCTTCATCTCAGATTTTAAGGGTTGTTTTCTGTTGCATTTTACTTCTGGTTTCTTCATTTGGTTTCTCAGAATGTCTTCTAGTTTCTTCCAGACTTCCACAGTGCAGAATGTTGTGGAGTTTTACCGTTCGCTTCGCGTTGAAGTCTTGAATCTTTGTGCTGCCTTCGTGCCTTGTGCAATTGAACTGTTCTTTGATCTTCATTTGTTCCTTAAACTGTAGGCTGCATCATAAAGATTCTTCTATTTGTTGGTCGTAGTCTCACTTTTGTAGCGTCTTTTCACCATTTTCACTGTATTGTTCCGAGAACCTGTAACCTGCAACTATTTAGCAGACATAGATCAAAAGCACCTATTTATTTGTAAAATGATTAAGAATGGGGAATATAATAATGCAAAATTATGATATGAACAGGGAGTTCTCTCTCTCCTTATATTTAATCTTCTTGCTCCTATTTATAAGAGAAGGGAAGAAATCAGTATGTTAAGAAAATCTCTCATTGAGAAATCATGAAGATTAATTGGTGAATTTTATTGACTGCTGGATTTTCAATCCAAAGGCTCTCTGTTTAACAGAGAAGTTTTTTTGTTTATTTAACAGGATTAAGAAATATTTTCCTATGAATATCTTGTTAATTTAATAAAATTAGGAAAATATTTTGCTAAAATAGAATTTTATTCTATCAGATGATCTGGGAGTGATTTTATAATCACCGTTGGATCTTTGATCCAAGGGTCCTCTGTTTAATAGAGAAGATCTTTCTAGTTTAAGAAAGATCAAGTAAATATTTCCCACATAGAATTTAATTCTATCAGGTGGTTTGATTGATGATATTTTATCACAATTGGATTTTAAATCCAAAATTCTCTGTTAGAGAAAAAATTTTCCGTATCAGAAAGATCAGGGAAAATATTTCTCAAATATAATTTAATTCTATCACATAGAATTTAATTCTATCTTGCCAAAGAGTGCAGCAGAAGAACTCACGTGTTTAAGACGTAACCCTTAGCATGGGTTTCAGCATGCTATATTTTCAGCGCTCATATGCATATAAACTCTCACGTGTTTAACACGTGAGGCCTGTTTGGCTTGCCAATTATTTTGATTGCAGCACCTATATGCTTTGCATATAGGCGCTCACGTGTTTAACACGTGTGGCTCCACATATATGATTTTGTATATAGGTGCTCACATGTTTAACACGTGAAACTTGAATACTGAGGAATTTTCCCCAATCCTCTTTTGTTATAAGGGAACATTGATTGATTTGAAAAAGTGTATGTAGTGTAACCGCAATCAGAACGGTGTCGCGCGTAGCTAGAACGAGATGGGTACGGGTCGTTCTCAGGGAAACGTTGAACCTTTTATTCTTACTTTAGGCGTGTTGAAAAAGAGAGGAGGGATAAAGAATGGTGAAGAATGGTTGTAGGTTCTAGATCTACATTAAACACGGATGCAAAATATATATCTAGATTAACTACGGATGTAAGTTTATATAAAAAGGGGGCTTGTAGGGTTCATTAGGATTTAGTAGTTATGGATGATTAATTAAAAATTACTCTTTTTATCCTTTAATAGATTTAAAACTAGAACGACAGTGATGCATGTAGATTAGGGTTTCTGGAGGGAAAAGGGTTCCCACTCTTAACCCCTATCTTGACATGGAACTCCGTTCATATCTAGCCTTTACCAAAACAAGCATTAATCTAATCTCTAATCGCGGTCGAGACTAACAATAAATTGGTAGCGCGCCCGATTAGGATGTTAATGATTCTTTTGATAAAGTTTATAAACTTTATAGGACGTAAAAAGAGTTTAAGGATCTTCATCATCCATTAACCTACCCTAATCCTACGAACCCTAACAAGCGGAGAATTACTCGCGCATGTTGGGAGAAGAAGAGATGGAGAGAGAAATCATATTAAAACTACAAAGAAATAGAAAAAGAAAAAGAACTACCTTTATTAATCAACAAAATTCATTTACACTTTGTTCCCTTAGAAAATGATTACAAATACTAGTTTGCTTCTCGATCTCTTCTAAGGAGGTAGAAGAACAGTTGATGATCAGCCTGGATGCGTGAGCGTGTCTTGGACTTCGTGATCTCTTCAGCTTGATGATTTTTCCAAGAGACACTCGGTCCTTATTTATAGTCCCAGAGCCAGAACCCTAGCTTCCTAAATTGGAAACCAATGGTTAAGATTCTAACAACAAAATCCATGCTCACAACCCTTCTGGCACGCAGCGGATCCGCGGCCAACAGGTGGGTTTGGCCGCGGATCCGCGGCCTTGTAGAGGGATCTTTTGATTTGGTCTTCTAGGCTTCCATCTTCATGACACGTGGCGTTCTTTTGAATCTCAGGAAACTGAAAATCTTCTCGTAGTTACTGCCAGACTTGATTTCTTAGTTTGCTTTCTTAATTAGGCAGGTTTGCTCTAACAACTTTGATTCGCTTGATTTTAGCCCTGAAAATTCTGCACAACTCCTCCACAAATAATATTAGTAGAGTTTGTTTTATTGAGATATTAATTTCAACATTAAGATTTGGTCAATGGTATTTTTGCATACATTTTCCTACCAAATGTTAATTATAATATATAAACACATGAAAATAGTATTTTTACAGATAAACCCTCATATGTATCATATATTATAATAAACACCTTTTCTAATATAGAAATAGTAGGAAAAATGTCATATTAAATGTGCAGTTTTATCAACTGAACAAATACCCCCAAACTTATCTTTGATCGTCCCGAGCAAACTAGTTTATTCAAGAGAAGGAGAAAAATAAAGGAGAAAACTAAGCACACTTTCGTAGGCAACACGATTGCATTGAGCACGTGCAACAAGCCATTAAACCTCTAGGTGTCCCTAGTAGGAGGAGTGTTGTCTCCTGAGGGTTTTCAGCGGATTACACCCACAAAATCCTATAATAAAATAGAGATGCTGAAATTTACATATACAGATAAGAACCATAAAAGAAATACTTTGAAAGTTTAGAGTTTCCAACTACACTAGCTTTTTAGTTGTCATGAGCCTTATCTTAATAGTCATGAAAAGATATTAGAAATCACATCATCCCTCAATAAAACTTCATCTTTATTCTTCATTCCAACCTTTCATCCAAACATCGATCATATATCCCTACGTGTGTGAATAGAACATCCCTACACTTAGAGAATTCAATTCAAGCTATCATACTCTTGTCCATCTATCTCGGTACTTTTTAATTTGATGAATATTTGGTTGGATTTGCTCGCACATTTTTCATGCGACCGTTAATACTTCTTGAAGTACTAACCGACCGATTACTCATGTGCTTGCTGATTAGTATTTTCCTCGTCTTGCACCACCTAAGGCTTAGCAGTGACTCCTAGACCAGTTGGTCTAAGGCACTAGGTGATGAAGCACCCTCGCTATATTTTTTTATTGTTGCCTTGGTGATAACAAAACCAGTGTTCATTTTTCTCCACCATTTTATCTTTTATTCATTTTCTTTTTACTTCCTTCATACTTTGGCTTTTAGACAAGAGCATTTCAAGGTATCCTCTACTATCCCGAGTTTCAAGACGTGTGTAAGTGCGTATAGTAGGGTATCAACATTCAAATGTTTGGCTTCCAAAATAGGAACTATTTTTCAGACTTATTTTTATCCTCAGATTAGTGACTTCTTTCATCTTACTAACCCTTGGGACAACGGCTCATAACTACTTATTACTAGTTCGTTTAAGAAAACTTCTAATTTTCTTGGTTTTCTTGAACTATTCTTATCTTTTAAATATAATTTTTCACTTTCTACTCTTTTATTATCAAAAAAAATTTATGCTTATATATAGTATAATGCAAAGTATCGCGTAAATAAGCACAAACCTCCCCCAAACCTGTTTACAGCAGTGTCCTCACTGCTGTCATCCGTTAAGCTCAAAAACCTGTAGACTTGGGAGGAAAAAGGTGACAAGAAATAATGAAAGTGAAATCCTCCCCCAAACTTATTTTTGGCTCACAATCTTGTAAAAAAATACTTTCAAGAGCCAAAATATCCCCCCCCCCCACCAAACTTGAGTTAAAAAATATTAAGCTTTTAAAATTATTGGGGGGTTAAACTTATTGGTCAAAGTAAAGCCTTACAAAGACCAAAAGTCAACACCAACCATTCAAAAATTTTATCGATGAAGCACCAAGGTTGGTGGAAGATTATGTCACCTATTGACGTGAAGAAGTGGGGACGAGATAAGAGATGGGATAGAATGTGTTTGCGTCTCGTTTTGGAGAGACTACACAGCGATAGTGATGATGGATTACTCGCATTATCATGATTGTCCAGAAGAAGGGGTGGAGGTTCAATTTCTTCGTCTTGGAGTTGATTCATCTCAACACCCGTGTCTTTTAAAATTACGAGTTCAACAGCGAAAATTTCCTCAAAGCTTTCATCGATACCCCGAAGAATAATCTCATCAGAAAAAACAGGGTGATCGTCAGACTCGATAAAAAGTTCCTCATCAGCGTTAGATGTTGACCCGGACAACTCGGTGGAAGAGTCCGTGTATGTTTAATACATGGTTGGGTCAAACAACAACATATGAAAAGAGTCAGTATCATGAGGTTGATCAAATTCGCTGCTGTCGACATCCATTAATTCGACAGAACACACATGAGCATAGGGTTCGGAGGGTTCACTTCCCAACTTGTAAATGTTAAGCTCAATTGACTTCTTTCCAAAGGATAGGGTCATAGAGCCGTTTCTACAATTGATTACTGCGTTGGAAGTTGCTAGGAAGGGTCGACCGAGTATCACCGGGATTTGATTGCGTGGGTTTGCCACAGGCTGTGTATCTAAAACAATAAAGTCCACAGGGAACATGAATTCCCCGATTTTGATTAAGACATCCTCTAGCTCACCCTTACGTTGGGTGATAGATCGATCGGCCATCTGAAGAGTGCAATGCGCAGGTTTTAACTCTCCGATCCCTAATTGCTCATAAACAGAATACGGAAGCAAGTTAACACTAGCACCTAAATCGAGTAGAGCACGATTGATATTTTTACCCCCCAATGGAAATAGAAATTGTAGGACTCCCGGGGTCCTTTCGTTTCTTGGGTAGTTGTTCTCGCAAGGAAAACTTTTTTAGGTACTTGAACTTTTCTCTTCCTAGTGCACAAGTCCTTTAGGATTTTCGCATAAGACGGAACTTGTTGAATAGCATCTAGGAGAGAAATGTTTATGTTAATTTGCTTAAAAATTTCCATAATCTTCTCCATTTGTGAACTTGGTATGTTGCCCTTTAACCTATTTGGATAAGGTGCTTTATCAATAAGGGTTTGGTCCAACATTAGAGAAGTTTGTAGGGATGGATGGATCCCAGAATTGGAGTGGGAATCGTCTTAGATAGATTGGGCGAAGTGTTCGAGCCTTGGGGAAAACGGAGAATAGGCTCGGATGAAGGTGGGAGACTAGACGAATTAGGAGAAGAAGTAGAAGCTGGGGTATCATTGGTGTCACTAACATCATCAAATTGCTCACCCACTCGGTTATTCAGCACTCTCCCCGATCTCAACGTAGTAACTGTAGGGTTGCTAGGCATGCTCACAAGGTTCTACGAGGCATCAACCATGCCCGATTAAAAATTTAGCCGTGCCGAACAACCAAAAGCCGGATCTTTAAACTAGAGATTAGGCGAAAACTAGCATGTTAAACACTTTAACACTAAGTGAGAGAGATTACAACCTTTGTAGATCCGGTCCTTCACTTCTTAAGCTCCGTGTTGAAGTCCCTTCCTGCGATCATCGTGTTTCGGACTCTCGAGAGGCTTCACGAAGAGAAAGATGCAGTCTTATTTCCGATCTTCGATAACAAAGATGATCTACCTTGAAGTTTCATTAACACAAACTAACACTCATTAAATGAAGTGAACACTCTCATCTAAAGGGCAAGGATAGATGAGAATGATGAAGTAGGATTTTTGCTCTCTTTTATTTTCATTTACTCACTCATTTTTCATCACCTTGAAAAAGATAGAAAGCTTTTTCTATGAAAGAAAGAAGGAAGAAGATGAACAATCAACATAGAATCCTTTTGTGATGAATAATGAAAAGAAGATATGATGAATAATGCAACCATGGTTGAATAAACCTTTGTAGAGA
Source organism: Agapanthus africanus (assembly GCA_030015575.1). Taxonomy (NCBI): domain Eukaryota; kingdom Viridiplantae; phylum Streptophyta; class Magnoliopsida; order Asparagales; family Amaryllidaceae; genus Agapanthus; species Agapanthus africanus. The sequence continues at coordinate 221,414,952 of CM057348.1, read as the reverse complement.
ATTAACCAAGTCTAGGGTTTGGGTTAGGTTAAGAATGAGTCACTTGAAAATATCAAGCATAATATCTTTTCCAAGACAAAAGAAAAGCTTCCAGAATCTACTAGAAGTCTTAACCCTAATCCAAACCCTAATCATATTTAAACTCCACTAAACATGTTGCATTAGTAATCATATCATGTTACAATATTATATATCACATATATAATATTTATCGTAACAAAATAAAATAATACATTTAACATATATCGCATATATATCAATGTATTACCCGAGTGAGAAAAAGAATCTTTTAGTGAGCTAATATTAGTTAATCTAATTTAATATATCATATATATTATTATACATTAAATTATCGAATCAACACTTGATCCGACAATCCGGCTATATCGCATATAACCGACTAATATCGCATTTACCGATTCATCGAATCAACACTTGATCCGATGACCGGCTGATATCAAATATCGTGAGAATAGAATACGGTATCACATATCGCATTATCCTCGGTCCCGCACATATCACATACGTGCCCCTACTCCGTTTTTCCTGAGTCAAGAAACCTCTGTGTAGGACTCTAAAGAATCGTCAATACGCCGGCAGTAGGTGATGATCATATCAAACACACACAAGCTGCAAGTGGTCAGCTAAACGTAACAGCTACCCAGGTATTGAGCGCTCGGAAGATCAACAAGCAAGCCTGTACATTCTCCTGTGAATCCAAACAGTAACACTCACGTACAGTCCGGTCTCGTCGTCTGATATGTTGCATATCTCGCCTAGGGGTGGTAAACGTCAGACCCCAGTAGCTCGATAAGTCGTGTTGATATGAGGCCTATAACAGTTTGAGAAACTACTGATAACACTTACCAGTAAATCTCAGCAACCCTGGCCAGGGATTTTCGGTTATAGCCAATCGAACACAGCACAACATTAACTCCTTATACCGGGAGAGACGAATCCCCTCCTATCGCTCATTGCCTCCATGTGATTCGGGAATGTACCCAAAAGCCACCTTTTTGCACGCCCTCTTGGACGTGGTATGATGGAAATCAAAGCACAGTGGGAATCACACAAGACTCTATGACGATCTCGGGTCAACAGACTACTCTGTACCGGTGTCACTGGAGAACTGCCATCTGACGTGAGGTATAATACCATCTGGGAGTTCTCGGGGAGTCCGTCCAGTGTACCCAGTCTCTAATGAGCACCCGTACACCATCCTTGATGTCAAACACTGATGGATATGGGATCATCCATCGCCCATCATATGGGTCAAGATGCTTATATGCTAGTCTACTCTGGTGCATCGATGCCCTGTCTCGATACACCCTCGACTAGGAACAGTTATAGGATGTACTCGTCGACTACCGTGGCCCCACTAGTATGATCTCATCATAGTCCCGGTAGTCGAGTACATATCCTAAGGGCTTTATCAACATGTAATATAGAGACAATCAGAGTACATGTTAAGATAAAGTACAACCAGATAGCGTACTATCATGTCGAGCAAGAAAGTCCTCCCTATATATGTCCAAGCATCCATTACAATATACATCGTATGTACAGTAATGGCCTCTACGGCATACATATAACTAGCAATCCCCCACTTGCACTAGGGCCATCTGTTGTGGTATCGCATACCCAACAATTAGCTGTGGTTGAAGTATCTCATACTCAACCATCCCATAAGAGTCTCTACTGGGAAAAAGGCCTTTGTGAGTGGATCTGCGCTGTTGTCCTCTGTGTCTACTCTCCTAACCTCGATCTCCCTGGAGATCAACCATCTCCATGATCAGGTGATACTACCTAAGAATTATATCTGGATTTCTGATGGGACAGGGGTTCCTTGGCATAAGCCATAACTCCATTGTCACACAATGGTAGGAACGAAGTTCATCTCATGAACTTATCTATCCAGACTGCCTCTTTGGTAGCATCCTTGGTAACGATGTATCTTGCCTTTAATCGTCTAGTAAGTCATGGTATCTAGCTTGGAACTCTTCCAACATACCGTCCCTCCACTGAGGGTATAGACAAGCCTGCGACTGACATTCAGTCGTCCTTATCACCCTGGAACCTTTCCAGTGATTCTCCCCAGGATCGATTGATACCATCTCACTACAACTAGTGAGTATCCTAACATCCAATTAGATCTATCTCATAGATCAAAAAAAAATAGGATTTAGGAGGTATCACTTTGATCCTATATGGAGAATCCTTGTGATAAGCGGAGATTGACCGAGCGTAGCATAGGAAACTCCTTCCCTATCAAGAGTATGTCATCCACGTACTCTACGAGGATCATCACCATACTCTCTACTACCTTTTTGTATATATAAGGTTCATCTACCATTTTGATGAAGTCAAACTCTTTGACTACCACATCAAAAACAGATGTTCCAACTCCGCGATGCCTGCTTTATCACATAAAACATCTTGCATACGTTTCCGCTGCTCCCACTGTCTACGAAGCCCTCTGGCTGTATACTTATAGACGCTCTCTTCCAAAACATCATTTAGAAAAGCAGTCATGACACCCAACCACCAGATATCGTAGTCATGGTATGTAGCCATGGAAAGTAGGATCTGGATGGACTTAAGCATAGTTTTGAAAGTCTCAACTTTTCCATGTACACCTAGTAATCTTCTCAAGATATACTTGCTCCTGATGGGGATTTAACCCTTCAGATAGAGCAACCAAAGTCCATACTTTGTTGGTGTATAAGAATTCCATCTCAGATCGATAAGCATCCAGCCATTCTTACAGAGTCTCACTCCTGATGGCCAGCTCGAAACTAGTTGGGTCATCATCTCATGATGCAATCCTCGCTCCCACTGTCATAGAGAAACTGAAGTATCTCTCAGGTGGGTGAGGAACCCTACTAGATCGACGGAAAGGCTGAGGTTCGTTGGAAACTATTGAATCCTTTAGTTCTACCAAATCATCAGCTGCAGTTTGTATAGCTGGAACCTTTCCAGTTCTACATAACATACCTTGCCTCAAGCTTGTCCGGATTTTGCTTTTAGATATAGTCCGGACAACCCCAAATCTTAACAAACTTAAGATATGGGCTCTTCCCTTTCCATATCACATATGAAGTGGTAGGCAACTGATTTGATTTGAACCCTATTCAATAGGTATGCAGCTTCTCAAGTGCATAACTCCCAAAAGGAAATAGGAAACTCAGTAGTACTCATCATAGAGCACACCATATCACATAGGGTGCTATTGCGCCGTCCCGATATACCATCTGCTATGGTGTATACGGAGGAGTAATGCCGAGAGAGAATCTCATTCTCCTTTAGAATAGTCCAGGAATTCCGTGCTCAAGTATTCTCCTCCTTGATCTCATCAAAGGACATAATACTTATACCCGGTTTTTGGTTCTCTACTTCTTACTTATATTCTGTGAATATCTCAAAAGATTCAGACTTGTGTTTCAACAGGAACATATTTCCGAATCTTGAGAGATCATCAGAGAATGTAATGAAGTACAAAGAACTAGTCTTGGCATATGTAGACAGGGGACCATCATACATCATCATGTATCAATCCCAAGAGTTCACTAACTCTTTCTCTGTTTCCAATAAACAGAGATATGGTCATCGTATCCTTGTGACATGACCGGCAAGTTTCACAAGATGTAAATTCAAACTAATTTAAATATGCATCTATATGTAACTTCAGCCAGTCGGGTCGCATTGATATGACCTAGTCTACAATGCTTCAAGAAGGATTTATTCATTTCTGAACTCTTCCTCTTGTGTGTGTTCTGTACGTTAAGAACTGTGGTTTGATTTAGAACGTCTATGCTTTTAGATAACGTGCCTGAACCGATCAACTCTTGATATAGGAAATGTTCAAAACATTATCCAACAATACAAAATTATATCCTTTCTTTACTAATAAAGAGATTGATATGATGTTGTATATCAGGTTCGGTATCTAATAACATTCGTTCAGAATCAATGTATTCTGGTAATATAGGGTGATAGTGACCAACAGACTTGGCTGCAACACTTACACCGTTTTCTGTCTCATGAAACTTATCACCCGTTCTCAGTTCTCTACCTATCTGTAGCCCATGTAACAAATTACATATGTGGGATCCTGATCCGATATCAAATACCCAGGACGTAAAGGACACTGAGAAACAGTTCTCGGTAATGAACACACCCGAAGAAGATGCATCAACATGCACTTTCTTCGTTTGGGCGGCACGGGAATTCTGGTAATCCCCAATTTCCTGCTCTGTCTTATAACATTTATAAGTTGGAGCGGGACCAACGTTCCCCAGCTCAGTATAACAAGCGGGTTCGGTCAATATATCCGTATTATTATCTTGATTGAGGCGTGATATGGTCGCTACCTGGAGAGAGAGAGAAGAAAACACTCAGCGTATGCTTTTGCAAGATTTAGATTGGTTATCTAATATATTTAATCAGGATGTCTCCCACTGTTTTATTCAAATCTTCCTTCAAACCCTAAAAGTAAAGACTAGCCGGGATTAATTACACTCTACAAGTTCGCCAATCTTTCAGCCAGGCCAGTGTCGGTACTTTGAGGGAGGTTCCCCGTACTTTCGCACTGACCTAATTAAAGTAAACCTCGTTTTCCCAGGGGCGTAACCCCGTTAACACCTTTCTAGACACCTACTTGATCGGCTAATTGTAATGTGTAAAACTCTCCCAGGAGTAACTCTTACTCGCAGCGGGTATCAGGATCCAACTATCTCATAGAAGGTATGCAATCTCATTGCAAATTTCAACACTTGAAATTCCCGATAATATTTTACCTCTAGTGACTTATGACCTTAACTATGGTCAACAAATCATAAGCACTAGTCAAGTTCTACCCGTCATTTCTTGATTAATTAGACCCACCCACATGACCCTTAACTAAGGTCAACAAAGTCATATGACTGTCCTAACTAATCGCATCATATGCTATATAGGAAGACATCACTTAGCTACCGTACACTGTGCCTTAACTAAGGTCAACAAACACAGCACGAATACTAAGTACTCTACTTCCTAAAATGACGGAAGGTTACGACAGGTTTTTAAGAAAACCTATTGCGTAATGAACTTGATATCGTCGTAGAATCGAGTGATTTTAAATGGAGTATTTTTTAGGCATTTCTAGTTTTGCTAAAGGGGTCACTCCCAGTGAAGGGATCGTCGGCCCTTTCCTCATCGAATAAGGTGCGGGATATTTCACAAATACCACTATGCAAAGCAAAAACTATAGAAGAAATCAAAAGACAAACGGAGTATGCAGCATCTGCTAGTTTCGCTAAAGAGGTCACTCCCGGTGAAGGGATCTCGACTCTTTCCTTATCGAATAAGGTGCTAGATGTTCTATAAGGAACACCGCTATGCAAAGCAAGAACTAGAGCTACCAGTTTTTAAACAAATTTCTACAATATCTTTAGGTTTCTTTTATTTCATTAATCTCATTAATGAAGTCACATTTTATTATGCTTCACAAGCATCACATTTGAAATGAAATCTGCAATCTAACATATATCTCATATATATAATATAAATATTCGTCTCAGGCAGTAATATGATCTCATCACAGAACATTGCAGCAGAAGAACATATATGAAATATTGGATATACTAGGATGTCCGTGTTTTCAATACAAGCCTGTATAAAACACGGATTCCACGGTCGTGATGAATAGCCAAACCCACATCCCTAGACCCCTACGAGAGCGGCAAGCAACACTGCCAATTCTAGGGTTAGGAGACCCGGTCTCGACTCCTCGAGATGGTCTCCCACTGGACCCCAGAACCCGGTTACTTGTGCTCCCCGCCTTGGGTCTACCTAATCCGGAAAAGTAAATAATATACAACGGTGACATCATCCTCAGCCCGGAAGTGCCCCAATAAAAGAATATTACATACAAATGAATTTTACATGAATGAAAAAGAAAAACTCTCATCTCACATAAAACCCCCGGCTATTCAAAACGCGACGATCCAATATAACATATCATAGCAACACATAATATCTCATATCATCAACGTAAGCAAGTATGCGTATCCCGATTGTCGTTGATGTATAGCAACGAAGCCAGCGATACACCACATACTACGCTTACGGTCACAGAAAAGAAAGTGTAAAACTACAACAGTTGGAATCCACAACCTCCTTAGACATCGCATGCCTAACCAAATGAATTCCTTAGACATCGCATGCCTAACAATTATAAACCCCGCATTTTAGTCTCTTTATCGAAAACTCTTTTCAATATCAAGTCGGGCAATTCAACAAGATTCCCGACATCCTGATCGAATGCTCGTCGCAAACTTTAGTAGACGACCGCACCCCCGATGCCGTCGAAGAAGTGCACTAAGGCGGAACACTGCTGCCGCGAGCACCCGAACGGATGCTTTTAGCGACGGGGTTCTCCTACAGTCACTTGGTCGGGGCTATGGGGCGTGGCTGTCTGTTAAGTTTACCCGGGGAGTATCCGCGTACGCTACGTGATTGTGACGGAATTTTGATCGCATCAAAATTCCGTGGCAACCGATCATCTGAAACTAAACTGCTATGTTTATAATATTCAAATTAGTTATCTCATAACTACTTGTGGATTCCAAATATTGTATCACATTCCAGATAAATAGACAATGTTAAACTTTCCGATCGAATAATCAAACACCCAGATTTTCCCAAATAGTTCTCAACACTTGAAATTAGTTTTAAAACATCCATCACATGCTACAGTACCAATGGTCCAGCCGTAGAAGGGTCAAGCCAACGCCTCACATGTGGTATGTCGTACTGCCACAAACCCTAAGGTTCAGAGGCAGTTCAAGACGGTCACATAATTGAGTTAAGGTTTGTTGTCTTCTAGAGGGTCCACCACGTTACTTGCACGACTTAGAACGTTTTTAAACCACAGAAAAATCCAACTATTGAAAAAATTTCCGATCGGAGAAAAAGTGAGTTATTGATATCCGTTCGAACTTTTTAACAGTTTCTAAAAATTATCCGGAAATACTAAACAAAGTTAAATTATCCGATCGAATCAATGAGTCCCCAATACAACCCTAGAAAACTCAACACTTGGGTGGAATTAAAAAATTCCCAGAAAAAATAACAAGAAAGGACCTAAGCATAAATATATAAAATATGAGGGACTAAGTTTAAATTTTGGCCGCGGAACCGCCGCCAAACCCTTGGTGTGGCCGCGGTTCCGCGGTCAAATAATTGAATTAGTGGACCGTACTTCACAGTAATTCTTAGTTTTTCTTACTTGTTTTTCTGAGCATTTTTAATTCATAAAAAATCACATTTTTGAAAAATGTCCAGAGAGGGGTAAACATCGGGGTTTCCGGGTTCAATAGGACTTTAAACTTCGCTCAGACTTCGTCTAAGCTCTAGCTTGGCTCTGATACCACTGTAGGGCTGCTAGGCACACTCACAAGGTTCTACGAGGTATCAACCATGCCCGATTAAAAATTTAGCCGTGTCGAACAACCAAAAGCCAGATCTTTAAACTAGAGATTAGGCGAAAACTAGCATGTTAAACACTTTAACACTAAGTGAGAGGGATTACAACCTTTGTAGATCCGGTCCTTCACTTCTTAAGCTCCGTGTTGAAGTCCCTTCGCTTCGATCATCGTGTTCCGGACTCTCGAGAGGCTTCACGAAGAGAAAGATGCAGTCTTGCTTCCGATCTTCGATAACAAAGATGATCTACCTTGAAGTTTCATTAACACAAACTAACACTCATTAAATGAAGTGAACACTCTCATCTAAAGGGTAAGGATAGATGAGAATGATGAAGTAGGATTTTTTCTCTCTTTTATTTTCATTTACTCACTCATTTTTCATCACCTTGAAAAAGCTAGAAAGCTTTTTCTATGAAAGAAAGAAGGAAGAAGATGAACAATCAACATAGAATATTTTTGTGATGAATAATGAAAAGAAGATATGATGAATAATGCAACCATGGTTGAATAAACCTTTGTAGAGAATTAACCAAGTCTAGGGTTTGGGTTAGGTTAAGAATGAGTCACTTGAAAATATCAAGCATAATATCTTTTCAAAGACAAAAGAAAAGCTTCTAGAATCTACTAGAAGTCTTAACCCTAATCCAAACCCTAATCATGTTTAAACTCCACTAAACATGTTGCATTAGTAATCATATCATGTTACAATATTATATATCATATATATAATATTTATCGTAACAAAATAAAATAATACATTTAACATATATCGCATATATATCAATGTATTACCCGAGTGAGAAAAAGAATCTTTTAGTAAGCTAATATTAGTTAATGTAATTTAATATATCATATATATTATTATACATTAAATTATCGAATCAACACTTGATCCGACAATCCGGCTATATCGCATATAACCGACTAATATCTCATTTATCGATTCATCGAATCAACACTTGATCCGATGACCCGGCAGATATCAAATATCGTGAGAATAGAATACGGTATCACATATCGCATTATCCTCGGTCCCGCACATATCACATACATGCCCCTACTCCGTTTTGCCTGAGTCAAGAAACCTCTGTGTAGGACTCTAAAGAATCGTCAATACGCCGGCAGTAGGTGATGATCATATCAAACACCCACAAGCTGCAAGCGGTCAGCTAAATGTGACAGCTACTCAGGTATTGAGCGCTCAGAAGATCAACAAGCAAGCCTGTACATTCTCCTGTGAATCCAAACAGTAACACTCCCGTACAGTCCGGTCTCGTCGTCTGATATGTTGCATATCTCGCCTAGGGGTGGTAAACGTCAGACCCCAGTAGCTCGATAAGTCATGTCGATATGAGGTCTATAACAGTTCGAGAAAGTACTGATAACACTTACCAGTAAATCTCAGCAACCCTGGCCAGGGATTTCCGGTTATATCCAATCGAACACAGCACAACATCAACTCCCTATACCGGGAGAGACGAATCCCTTCCTATCGCTCATTGCCTCCATGTGATTCGGGACTGTACCCAAAAGCCACCTTTTTGCATGCCCTCTTGGACGTGGTATGATGGAAATCAAAGAACAGTGGGAATCACACAAGACTCTATGACGATCTCGGGTCAACAGACTACTCTGTACCAGTGTCACCGGAGAACTGCCATCTGACGTGAGGTATAATACCATCTGGGAGTTCTCGGCGAGTCCGTCCAGTGTACCCAGTCTCTACTGAGCACCCATACACCATCCTTGATGTCAAACACCGATGGATATGGGATCATCCATCGCCCATCATATGGGTCAAGATGCGTATACGCTAGTCTACTCTGGTGCATCGATGCCCTGTCTCGATACACCCTCGACTAGGAACAGTTATAGGATATACTCGTCGACTACCGTGGCCCCAGTAATATGATCTCATCATAGTCCCAGTAGTCGAGTACATATCCTAAGGGCTTTATCAACATGTAATATAGAGACAATCAGAGTACATGTTAAGATAAAGTACAACCAGATAGCGCACTATCATGTCGAGCAAGAAAGTCCTCCCTATATATGTCCAAGCATCCATTACAATATACATCGTATGTACAGTAATGGCCTCTAGGGCATACATATAACTAACAGTAACGGCACTCACATTATAACTTTGTGAGTGGCCAGGATTTGGTAGGGGTTGAGACGGAAGTTTCCCTTTCTCTCTCGCACTCATTGCGGCGTTCAACTGTGCAATTTGGTTTTCTATTGATTTAATACTCTCACCGTGGGAGGCGGAGTCTTTCTTTATGGTATCAATAGAAGACTTTATATCAGCCGACATTTGAATGGTATGTTTCATAAACATATCCAAAGTTTGTGCGAGTGAAGAGTTATCAGTACCGGTCAGTTGCGGTGCGGAAGTGTTGGCCGGATTTTGAAAATTTTGTGACTGAAAGGGGTGCTGACTTTGTGGTTGTGGTTGCTATGGAGAAGGTCTTTGATAATTGCTTTGGAACTGGTTTTGATTTTGGTGTTGGTTTTGGTTCCAAGCAAAATTAGGATGATTCCTCCATCCTTGATTGTACGTGGAAGAATAAGGATCGTTTCTAGGTCGCTGCTGAAAAGCAGCATTAGTTTGAAAGGATGCATTCATAGGACATTCTTCCGTCAAGTGTGAAGGATCTGAACAGCAACCACACACGGTCTTGGAAAGCGTTACCTGATTTAGGGAGACTAATGAAAATTTGTTCTCAATAGCGTCGAGTTTCTTCTGCATCGCTGCCATCTCGGCTTTTACTGCGATGGAAACATCGAGCTGATAAATACCTCCCCTAGATGAAGGTGGTCTTACGCTTTCCCGCTGCAAAGTGTTTTCAGCGAGGTCTTCCAGATATTTCCAAGCTTCGCCATCAACTTTAGACATGAAATTGCATTGACAGATTGTTTCAAGCATCTGCTTTGTCGCTGGATTAATGCCCTCATATATAATTCGGCACAAATCCCATCTTTATATTCCATGATGAGGACATTGGACAAGCAGATCCTTGAAACGTTCAAAGCACTTCCAAAATGGTTCATTGGGAAGCTGGGTGAACTGGTTGATCTCGCTCCTAATATGGGCAGTCTTATGGTTTGGGTAAAACTTTTTAAGAAATGCAATTACGAATTCATCCCAATTAGTGATAGAGTGTGCGACAGTATTATACAGCCATTTTTCTGCCAAATCGCACAGAGTGAATGGGAGAAGACGCAAACGCATAGCATCCACAGTCAGTTGTGAAGTACCCATCATTGCGCATACGTTTTCGAATTTAGTGATGAAAACGTATGCGTCTTCAGATTCAAGCCCATGAAATTTGGGCAACAGATTGATGGGGTTTAATTTCAAAATTATACCCGTTAGCTGGTAGAATAGATGGACAAGTGGGAAGTGGACCACGGATAGGATAGCATCTCTCCTGGAGAGAGATGCGCGGTGGATTCTGCGCACCTACGGGCGGTGGCAGCGTGGTGTTATAATCTGATGGAGTACCATCCATCTCGGTCGATGTGGTGTGTGGTGGGGGAAAAGAAGATGAAGAAGCACCGACTTAGGAGTCGATAGTAAGAACGCGGACAAGACGGGCACTAGAATCCCGTGTCCAGCCAAGCATGCACTAAGAGGGTTTAGCGCAAGTGGCAGTGTGTGTGATTTAAAATTGGTCTGTTTTGAAAAAAGTGGGACTTAAGACAAATCACACAAAAATGCACAAACAACCCTAGAACTAAGGTTACCTAGGTCCAGTCTCTAGACCGCTCCTAGACTTCCAAAGGACAAGCCGCAGGATCAATCCTCTACCACCTCTTTACTACTCTTGTGGCCAGGTAAGTGGGAGGTTCTCCACTACGTAAGTAGTGGGCCTAATTAAGTAACCACTTGCCTTAGACACACTTGCCTAGACACCACAAAAGTAATGCGGATAAGCGATAGATTACCCACGACCTTCCTCTGTCCTTATTAAGCGCGACAGTCCTTAGAGTCCGGTCTAGATATTTTTTAAATTAATGTAGGGTTGATGCAAATACTCGGTTTGTGATTTGTGGGGCTTAGGAAGGGTGATGAAATACCCACCTAATCTGGATTTGGTCTTTACCCCTTAAAGTCCGTATTAAAATATGCAAAACAAACCAATCACAAAACTTTGCAAAAAAGATTTTTGAGCGGCGATATTTTGCAAAGAATCCTGCAGAAAAGATATTTTATTGGATTTCAGAGGAGAGAGAAAGAGTTGAGAATCTTACCAGAGAAGTTTGGAACCCTAGATCCTCAATCCCGCCGCGCTTCCGCCGCCAATAAGCTCCTTCTGCCACGGTTCCGCCGCAAGAAAGATGGATCAGATGTAGAATTTTGCTACGTGGCCTCCTGTACTCCTCTGGATCTCGATGAATGTCTCTGTCTTTCTGTTTCCTCAAGTCTGTGACTCCAGATCTCCCTGCAAAAATTCACACACTTCGTTAAATATACGATTTGCAGTTTTGTTTTAATTATGATATAGATCGGATAAGAATTCAACACAAATAGTAAGAATAAAAAATTACGCATGTATCCCCGGCAACGGCGCCATTTGATTGATTTGAAAAAGTGTATGTAGTGTAACCGCAATCAGAACGGTGTCGCACGTAACTAGACCGAGATGAGTACGGGTCGTCCTCAGGGAAACGTTGAACCTTTTATTCTTACTTTAGGCGTGTTGAAAAAGAAAGGAGGAAGAATAAAGAATGGTGAAGAATAGTTGTAGGTTCTAGATCTATGTTAAATACGGATGTAAAATATAGATCTAGATTAACTACGAATGTAAGTTTATATAAAAAGGGGGCTTGTAGGGTTCATTAGGATTTAGTAGTTATGGATGATTAATTAAATATTACTCTTTTTATCCTTTAATAGATTTAAAACTAGAACGACAGTGATGCATGTAGATTAGGGTTTCTGGAGGGAAAAGGGGTCCCACTCTTAACCCCTATCTTGACATGGAACTCCGTTCATATCTAGCCTTTACCAAAACAAGCATTAATCTAATCTCTAATCGCGGTCGAGACTAACAATAAATTGGTAGCGCGCCCGATTAGGATGTTAATGATTCTTTTGATAAAGTTTATAAACTTTATAGGACGTAAAAAGAGTTTAAGGATCTTCATCATCCATTAACCTACCCTAATCCTACGAACCCTAACAAGCGGAGAATTACTCGCGCATGCTGGGAGAAGAAGAGATGGAGAGAGAAATCATATTAAAACTATAAAGAAATAGAATAAGAAAAAGAACTACTTTTATTAATCAACAACATTCATTTACACTTTGTTCCCTTAGAAAATGATTACAAATACTAGTTTGCTTATCGATCTCTTCTAAGGAGGTAGACGAACAGTTGATGATCAGTCTGGATGCGTGAGCCTGTCTTGGACTTCGTGATCTCTTCAGCTTGATGATTTTTCCAAGAGGCTCTCGGTCCTTATTTATAGTCGCAGAGCCAGAACCCTAGCTTCCTAAATTGGAAACCAATGGTTAAGATGCTAACAACAAAATCCCTGCTCACAACCCTTCTGGCATGCGGCGGATCCGCGGCCAACAGGTGGGTTTGGCCGCGGATCTGCGGCCTTGTAGAGGGATCTTTTGATTTGGTCTTCTGGGCTTCCATCTTCATGACACGTGGCGATCTTTTGAATCTCAGGAAACTGAAAATCTTCTCGTAGTTACTGCCAGACTTGATTTCTTAGTTTGCTTTCTTAATTAGGCAGGTTTGCTCTAACAACTTTGATTCGCTTGATTTTAGCCCTGAAAATTCTGCACAACAACTCCACAAATAATATTAGTAGAGTTTGTTTTATTGAGATATTAATTTCAACATTAAGATTTGGTCAATGGTATTTTTGCATACATTTTCCTAACAGATGTTAATTATAATATATAAACACATGAAAATAGTATTTTTACAGATAAACCCTCATATGTATCATATATTATAATAAACACATTTTCTAATATAGAAATAGTAGGAAAAATGTCATATTAAATGTGCAGTTTTATCAACTGAACAAACATTTAGATCAGTAGTTTCTCGGATTGGTCCCGAGCCACATCGGCACAAGTTATCGGATTAATAGGGATCTGGCATTTTCCACCCCCTAGACCCGGCATGCGATACTCTTAGAAGAAGATACGGGACTATATGGAGATTATCACAGACATGCTCAGTAGGGGTTCGGATGAGCTTTCTCGTCGGTCTTTTTTTCGACAGGTACCTAGGTAAACGTTACGTAAAGGTAGTGCCGCTGGCGCGCTTGTAGTAATGGATTTATCCAGTAACTCATTGCCAGCGTACTATCGAGTCTTTAGAGTCCCACACAGAGGATTTCCTTGGTTTAGGCGAAACGATGTAAAGGCCGTATGTTTATATATGCAGGGTTCCGATTAAATACGTGTACTAGTTGCACGGAATTTAATTGAACGGTTTGTAATACTGGTGGACTTAGAATTAATCCGGATTATTAAATCGAGTATTGATTTAATAATATTCTAGTATTATGTTTGTTGGAATTTTCTATCTTTTATTTGTATTCTTATTTTATTACGAATACGGGTGTGTATATATATATATATACGGTTTGGTATTTTTGTATTTATACATGAAAGCTTCTGAAAGAGAACACATCATTCTTGATTTTTCCATTTATTGATTTATTTGAAAATGAGGTAGAGGGTTATGTGGCACAAGAGAATGGTGGAGGGTATGGGAAAATGAGTTTTTAATTCATTTGGAGTTACTATTGAAGTATGGTAGCAATTTTTTATTGTGAAATTGATTTCACAAAACTAAAAATTGTTATGATATTTCTCACCCTTGCTCTTATTCTCATGAGCTTCGTCTCTCTCCTAGTTTTCTTCTTACTTGCCTAGTCCTCTCGTGTGTTGAGAATCCAAGGCAAATAGAGATAGATTAATCACTACATCACTCTCCACATCTCTAGTTATCACAACTTAGCACCTTGTGATCACTAGTTGCTTCATAGGTTGAAGTAGGAGCTTGGACTACAACTCTCGGTGGACCATCTTCGACACTAGAAGGCCAACGTTCAAGCTTGATCAAGGATCCTTAGGAGCTCAAGGAGGAGGTGTTTGAGGATCCGAAGGACATGAACCTTTAGGTATAAACACTTACCGAGTAGTTAAACTCCTTTGTAGTTAGCTAGTTTAGTGTTTGGATTGATCTAGGGTTTAAGTTGCTAGTGCCATATTTTTAAAATTTAAAGTTTTTCATTCCGCAAAGGCCATGAGTTAGCGGCAAGGACACTAGGAACTTCATGATGGTATCAGAGCCGATCCATACACTAAAACTAGCTCACATAGCCGTAGGATTTCATCACAAAAACTGTCAATTTCTTCCCTGAAAAATCAGCCGATTTTATGGTTTTAAAATTGGTTTTTAAAGCGTGTTTTTGATGCCTGGGGATCTCGTTTTGGAACGGGGACTCCGTAATGTAAGTAGATGCGCATGCTCGTGCCGCTAACTTGCGACCAAGGCGGAATACAAAACAAAAGTTTTCTAAATAAGAGCACAAACTTTACGACCTAGAATCGAAGCCAAACACTAAACTAGTAAACAAGTGAAGGAGTTTAGCTACTCGGTTAGTAATAGCTACCTTTGTAGTCGTGTCCTTTGTCTTCTTTCTACTTCTTACGCTCCTAGAAACTCCGGGAACGAGCTTGAATGCCAGTCTTTCTTGTCGAAGATGATCCACTCGAGAGAACCCTAACTTAAGCTCTAGCTTCATGCTAAAATAACAAGTGAAACAACAAGTGAACAAGAATTGCTAGGAATTGGTCACTAGAGATGTAGTAGTGTAAATCTCTATATTTTACTCTCTTTATCTTTTTCCTTTCTCAAAACTATAAACTCAAGAGAGAGGAAGAAGAAGATAATAGTGCAAGTGAAGCCAAAAATGAGCTAGCATGAAAAACCGATCCTCTCTTTTCTTTTATCTTTTCTTTTAATGAGATGAATGGGTGGACTTGTGACTCACCATAGTGAGTCACAAGTTTACACCATTCTCTCCATAACAAGAAGAGATGAGAAGAAAAGAGAAGCCACTTTATTGAACACACACATACACACAAAAATACACTAATACAAGTATATGCTACAAATATATACACCCGTATTCGTATCAAAATATATACACCCGTATTCGTATAAAATACGAATACTCATATTCGTATTTGTATTAAGGTTGCAAAACTCATTTGTCTTGATCGGTTTTCTGTCCCGTTTGTAGTTCGGATCAAAACCGTTGTTTCTGTGTATGTTGTGTACTGTTTCCGGTGTTTTCCTGTATACCTGTAATCTATACTAATGAGAAAACAAGGATTAAATAGCACTGTTTATTAACAAAATGACAGGAAATAAGCGGTATTAAAATGTAATTAATCATGCCGAACAAATACCCCCAAACTTATCTTTTGCATGTCCCGAGCAAAACAAAATCTTAATCTCACTTTTGCAGGGAACGCAATTGCACTGAGCATGTGTAACAAGCCGTTGAACCTCTAGGTGTCCCTAGTATGAGGAGTTTTGTCTCCTGAGGGTTTTCAGCGGATTACAGTCATAAAATCCCGTCAAGCTAGTTTCGTGAGGTAACTGTCATTTTTAATCCTAAACTTTAGTATCAAATCTAGAAGTTTTATCACCCTAACTCAGAAACGTCGAACCCTTATTTTTCACTCCTTACATCTCATATAACATAAGATCCTATACATTTTCACGTGTTTGTGCGAATAGCGTCGTTACGTTTCAAAAACTTTGATTAGAGTCATCATGTCACAAATATGGGCCAGAAAAAACTTCAAAAGGATCAATCGAGTTTGAAAAGACTTAAGATTTTCTCAAGTTTCACTCTCCAGTTAAGTCTCAAATCATAATTTCTATAATCTTTAACAGAAAACTAGTCTTATTTTTCACTCCTACCTTTCACCTATTTTTGTTCATACACATCTTTCGTGATCTAGCAAAAAGTCTTATAATCTTTCAAATTAAACTTTCATATCTCCGCTAAAAACTGTTATAATCGAAATTCGTCTCAGCCAAGATTATTCTCCTACAAAGAACCGTGAGGACTTTTAATTTGGAGAGAACATTTGCTTCACTTGCTTTATTTGACGATTGGAGACTTAGCGAGATTTAGGTCAATGACTTCCAAAGCAGATGGTTTTAGGGTATTAGGTGTAGAGACACTCCTATGACTTAATTGCATGAATCGCCAAGGCCACAAAACAAAAAACTTATTTTTATGCGTTACAATATTCAGAAAGTAGTGTGAATGGATATATTGCCAGTTTTTTTCTTTTCATCCCAAAGACGTGTTCATGTGGATAAGGTTTGTAATCACTCCAATCAAGTTCCAGATGGGTTATTTTCAAAATTTTAGCCTTCATTAAAAATTTCGATAATATCCTTTCATATCCACTTCACTTTAGATATTATTTATTTCAAAACAAACCTGTTTGATCCTAAAGAAGTTTATCAATTTTATAAAAATTTAAAGATATTTCAAACTTGTCATCTAATTCTAAAAAACTCACAACAAGTGTAGTATGATGCAAAGACGTATATTAGCTACGGTTAAACTCAAAGGAGGGTTATCTTTCTGGTTTTTAATTTATAAAAATAGGATTTAGTTGTTTCTATCTTATCAAACTAAACAGTCGGACTTCGAGTCTATATTTCCCCACTAGCTAACTTTACGACAAAGTTTGTATGTTTTGAAAATTTTAAAATTTTTGTGGGGTTTTTAATATGTATGCAATGTAGAATTTACATATGATGCACAAAATTAAACGGAGTGCTCACCCCCAAACCTGAGATTTACGATGCCTTCATCATTACCCCCATCTCCAGTTGCTAGATTTAGACATACATGGTGAGTTTTTATTATAAAAAAAAAGGAAAATCTAAGAGCTACGAAGCTAAAAAGGTATTTACAAAAAGTTAACTAATTATAGTAGTTAAAAATTAGGAGATTGTGTTAGTCCAGAAATTAGTACCAGCCATTCAAAGATTTTGTCAATATAAGACCAGGGCTGGTAAAAGAAAAAGGATATGAAAAAGAAAATGTTAGTGGTATGGTTAGATGTTAGTGTCGGTGATGGGTGCGTGAAAGTAGAAATCAGAAAATGTTGAAGATGAAAACGAAATTTTGAAGGAGTCAAAAAATTGTTTCTCAGATGAATTTTATTTTCAAGAAGCATGTGTTGAATTTCGAAGTCAAGTTCGTTTAAAAACCGGAGTTCATCCTTAAAAAGTTCAACAAAAAAGAGGTCTCTAGGATACTCCCAAAGTAATCATGACTCAAACTCACCAAGAACAGCAAGTTCATCCGCATATATCTCCTCAAAACTCGGCATGAAAGATTGTTTTTCAAAGTTATCTTTCTCCCTATAATCCTCTACAATCATATTCTTATCAATAAAACACACATCTCCCAATTCAGGTTTTCCCTCAAAACACTGACTTATGGTTAGGTCGATGTCATCTAGGAATATAGGTTCATACTCTAAAGTTTCGTCAAAAACTGTATCAATCTGTAACACTAAACTCGTGGGTTCCTGATTGTGAATTTCGTTGAACACTATATTGAAACCATACCCGTCAAATTCATAAGTTTCCTCCTCTAAAATTTTATCGCTATAATCAGTGGGTGAAAAAATCTCATCTTCAAGTAGTTTATCAGTTAAATCATCCTCAAGACTACAAGTGAAAGGAGGCCTAATTGGTACCTGAAGGTTAGTGTCGGACTGACTCGGAGGGTTTTCTTGCTCTTCCTTATAACACTAAGTCAAATCAATTATATCATAATCATCAACTATGAAATCATAAAAATTTATTTGATCATTTATCTCACTCAGTTGACAGATATTGGCATTGTTGGTTTCAAATTGACTGTGTACACTCTGAATCTATACAGCTAAATGTTTCAGTTGTTCATCGATTCTACCCAATGATTGCGATTGAGCATGAAACGATTGATCAGATTGTTGTATGAACATAATTAGCGTCGAAACTATTTGATTCTCGACTGCAATCACCATTTCTAAAGCTTTCTCTAAAACGGTCAACCTAGTATCTATCTCACTATCATACCCTATTGATGTGTCAATTATTTCAGGAAGGGAGGGTTGTGATAGTAGCGATACTAAAGCATTCATCTTGTCGATCTCTTTTTTTAATTTTTCAATCAATTTCTCTATGTTTGAAGTGGTATTAGGTTCAAGATAGGAGGTGGAAAAATATCAAAATTCTGGAACGGTTCGTTACCCTCTAAGAAAGGACAGTTGTCAAAAATGTGGAAAGGATCTTGACATTTTAAACAAAAGAATTGGATATGTGTATAAACAAAAGAATATGGATCGTCAAGAATCGAATTGAACTGTGTATCACCCATATCATCAAGCATTCACAAAATCACAAAAACAAAGAATATCGCATTCCTAGCGGTCTATGTTTTGCTAAGTCAACCAGACCTGTTCAAGAACCTGATTGTTGAAGTAAAATAGTGTCGAGAAATGGGCTCAAGATATACTGATCAAGAAGCAAGGTAAGTGCAGAGATAAAGAAAGGTTTTCCAACGCTTTCGCGAATTTCTTTAATTAGAATAACCCTTTCTCGTTTGGCGGTTGCACAGTTTACACTTGTCTAAACACCCCTTGAACAACATAACATTAAGCGGTGTTCTAAACACAATTAACTTACCCTACTGAGCCCGAATCCTTAGAGTCAGAGTTCTAATTGATTTTAAAATTACTGTGGGTATGCAAGAATGTAGTTTTGTAATTTGTAAGCCACGAAAAAAGGTAATGAAATTCTTTACCGTATCTTGTAGGGTCTCGTGCCCTTAAGTCCGTATTAAAATATGCAAATGCGCAATCAATAAAAGAATTTAAGCAATCAAACAATCAAGCACGTCTTTTTCATTTTAGGTTTAAGCGCTGCAATAAATACGGGTTAGTTCTCTTTAGGTTTTTGGCAACGAACTTGCAAAGAATCCTACAAAGATAGAATATTGGACGCGTCGGATTTGAGAAAGAAGAAGTTAGAAAATACATACCGATATGTTTTAGGTTAAGAAACCCCCGTTGAAGTGATCAACGAGTGCTTGAATGTTCGCTTGCGCGGGGCAAACTACCCGAATCTTTGGCACTGTACTTCACTATCGCATTGGTCTTAAAAATGCACTTTGCTTCGCACGATCTCTATTCGCAATTCCGTAAAATCTGCAAATGTCGAAAAAATGGATATAATTGGTGAAAAAGCGATATATACGGACAATGTTCTGCACACACACAATTATGAAATTCAAAGTATAAAAATGGATCAATAATAGAACAAAAGAGGATACAACAAAAAATTGGGGCAATCCAATATGTTTGGGCTGCCAATTGCGGCCATATGGAATAAATTAGCGGCCAGAGTTAAAAATTTTAGCTCCAAGTTTCTATTGTGTTCTCCCTGTTCTTCTAGTGTCCCAATTCTATAGTTTCAATTTTCCAATGAGTCTCAGAGTGATAGCAGATCAAAAAGACAGAGAATAGATGTCCAAAAAGTTAGTTTTTTTGTTTTCTTTTGAAAATTTTTTGTTAGTTGTTAGTTTGTATATACAAATGAACCTGAAATAACAACCCCTAATGACTACTGCTTCTCCAGAAACGATGCTAAAAACTTATTGGGACGTCACGCGTGCAAGCCTATGCATTTTGAAAAGAAAAAGGGTTTTAGAAATGCAGCGCACGCAAGCTTGGTCTCATTTTAAAATATATACCGCCAGTGCACGGCTCATTGTAGCTAGCCAGCAAGTGTGGGTCAATCCATAGGGAATTGGTTATTAAGGGTTTTTAAGTTAAATTCAAAGAGAAAAGAATGAGTTTTGAATTGGTTTGTCACAAAAATATAAAACGAAGTGTAAGAAAAGAAAAGCGGCCGTGGCTCCGGTTCGGATAGTTAAATCGTGGCGAATTCTTCACTTTCTCTTGATCATGAGTTGTTTCCTCCTTGTGTTAAATCCGAAATAAAGTATGGCTTATCAAGGTGGTGGCGAAGTATAAACCATCAAAATGTCAAAGTTCAACGCGAGGAAAGAAACGATTCCGTTATGTTCTCACTTACCGTTTATATGTCCGAGCATGATGTATCAAAACTAAGAACAAGGGTTAGCAACCATACAACATCACAAATAAACAAATTAGCGTATGAGAAGTAAAGTAGTTTAGCATTAAACTTGCCAAGTGAATTGATGATAGTATAAGATATATGATTTAGGAAGTGTGTCAATCCAGCCATCAATCTACATACCCTATCTAATCCCTTAGCAAACTTGATATTAAAACTTAATTCTAATTTTAACGTTGGAAAATGGAAGAGTTGAGAGAATAGGGTATATGCTATAGGTTACTTGTAAATATTGAAAGCAACATAGCCTATCAAACAACAACCATATCACAATCTTAAAATTACAGTTGGAAATTCAACACATAAGCAATCACAAGAGAATGGAGAAAGGCAAAACCATTCATCTCACATCCTCACCATCGCCATAGCCTAAACGATTACTCCATCATCACAAAAAGAAAAAGAGAAACACAATAGAAAGAACACATAAGAAAACAAGTAAAAGGAAAAGAGTGAAAATTCATTATTCACAAAATAGAGGACTTGAGCTACAAGATAGATAGCAACTTCAACTTTCTTAATGGAGAACTCAAGTGAGAGCTGAAAGGGAGAAGAAGAAGAAGAAGCTATCAAATAATACACACAATTTCTCACTCTAAAAGACAACCCTGAACTCAATCTGTGATCTGTTATATATATGCAACTCGAAATAAAAAAACAAACAATAAAAATGGACTGACAAGACAACAAGGGACCCACCAAAAGAACAGAAGCCAAAATGGCACAGTCCAGGCTGCAAATTGCGGCTATATTGATTAAATTTGCGGCCAAAATGAGGAGAGTAGGGCCCATCTTTGCTCTGTGGTCATCTAAGCTCAAGAGCATCTCTCTTGTATCTTCTTTTCTTTTAATTCATTCTGGTGTGCAATCTGGAGTTAAATAACAAAGAGCAAGAGGCAAGTGGGTATGTGTTTACACTTCAAATAATTTCTTTTTAACTCATCATCACACATAGCATCAAACCCACTTGACCAAGTCACTTGTACACCCACTTGCAATCCTCATGATGGTGCTTGCCCACTTGGTTGCATGAGCCATATGCATGAGCCACACATGATCATGTTGGACTAAAATGATATATTTGTTGTACACAACATGCATGTTGCAAAACTCATTTGTCTTGATCGGTTTTCTGTCCCATTTGCAGTTCGGATCAAAATAGTCGTTTCTGTGTATGTTGTGCACTATTTCCAGTATTTTTGCATGTGTACATGTAATCTCTACTAATGAGCAGACACAGATTAAATAGGACCGTTTATTAACAAAATGATAGGAAATGAGCAGTATTAAAATGTAATTAATCGTGCCAAACAGTACTTTATTACATTCACTGATGATCTCTCCAGGTTTGGATATGTATTTTTGATAAAACATAAATCCGAAACTTTTGGAAAATTCAAGGAATATAAAAGCGAAGTAGAGAACCAAACTGGAAAAAGTATCAAAATCCTTTGATCTGATCGAGAAGGGACATACTTAAGTACGAAATTCCGTAACTATTTAAAAAAGAATGGGATTCTCTCTCAGCTTACTCCTCTGTATACACTATAGCACAACGGTGTATCGGAGCGAAGGAATCGTACCTTATTAGATATTGTTCGCTCTATGATGAGTAATGCTGAATTGACTTTTCCATTCTGAGGATTTGCACTAAAAACAGCTGCATATGTATTGAGTAAGGTTCGAACCAAATCCGTGCCTACCACTATACATGAAATGTGGGAGGAGAAGAGACCATACCTTAATTTTATTAAGATATGGAGTTTTCCAGCTTATGTAAAAAAGTAGAATCCGGACAAGCTTGAGCCACGATCAGTTCTGTATGATATCCTAAGCATTCGACGGGATATTTGTTCTACCACACCGAGAAACAAAAGGTGTTTGTTGCTCATCACGCTATCTTTTTAGAGAACCACAAACTATAGGATTCAATAGTCCCAGACGAATCTCAGCCACTCCGCAGATCTAGTAATTTTTCCCATCCTCCCAAGAGATACTACGGTTTTCTCATAGACGGGGATCAAGAAGATGATCTTACTAGTTTCTAGCAGGCTATTTCCAGTAAGGACTCTATGAAATAGCTGGATGCTATGTGATCCGAAATGGAGTCCATGTACACCAACAAAGTTTAGACTTTGGATGTTCCTCCTCCAGGGTAAAATCCGTAGGATGCAAGTGGGTCTTCAAAAAGAAGATTGGTGAAGATGGACAGGTTGAAACCTATAAAGTTAGATTTGTTGCAAAAGGTTTTCATCAAAGGCTAGGTGTGGACTATAACAAAACCTTTTCTCCAGTGGCTATGCTCAAATCAATTTGTATCTTACTTGCCATTGCTGCCTTCCATAACTTTGACATCTGGCAGATGAACATAAAAACGGTTTTTCTAAATGGAAGTTTAGAAGAGTGTGTTTATATGGATCAACCAGAAGGTTTTGGGAAGGTATGCAACTTGCTTAAATCCATTTATGTATTAAAGTAGGCATCGCGGAGTTAGAACATCTATTTTGATGAGACGGTCAAACAATTTGACTTCATCAAAAACAAGAATGAGCCATATATTTATAAGAAGATTGTAGAAGGAGCTGTCGTATTTCTCGTCTTATACATCGATGACATTGTCCTGATAGGAAATGATATTCCTATGCTACAATCGGTCAAGCTGTTCTTGTCACAAAAGTTCTTCATGAAAGACCTGGGTGATACCTCCTACATTCTGCAGATCAAGATCTATAGAAATAAATCCAAGAGATTGTTGGGACTATCACAGTCCAGGTACATGAACACCATACTAAAGAGATTCGGTATGGAAAATTCCAAGCATGGTAATATACCCGCTTTGCATGAAATCACCATCTCCAAAGAAATGTCTTCCAAGGTTGATGAGGAGAGAGCTCGTGTGAGCATTATACCTTATACTTCGACGGAAGGGTCTATAATGTATGCAATGTTATGTACCAGACCAGATGTAGCTTACGTACTTAGTGTGGTAAGCTGGTATCAGTCAAACCCAGGGGAGAAATATTGGATGGCTGTGAAGAACATTCTTAAGTACCTGAAGGAGTTATTCTTGGTGTATGGTAATGGAAGCCTCTAGGTAGAGTCCTTTACCGACTCAGTCTTCCAAAGTGACAAGGATGACAGCAAGTATGTCTCGGGTTATGTGTTCACCCTCAACGGAGGTGCGGTCTGTTGGAAGAGTTCCAAACAGGACACCATCACAGACTTAACGATGGAGGTTGAATACATTGTTTCCAACGATGCCACAAAAGAAGCGGTCTGGATGAAGAAGTTCATTACTGAACTTGAGGTGGTTCCATCCATTATTGATCCAATACCTTTACATTGCGATAACAATAGGGCTATGGTTTTAACAAGAGAACCACGGTCCCATCAGAGTCCCATACACATCTTGAGACAATATCACCTGATCAGGGAGATCGTAGATAGCCGGGAGATCGAGATCCGAAGAGTAGATACGAAAGAGAACACGGTAGATCCATTCATAAAGGCCCTCTCTCAAGCCCGGTTCGAGCGACTTTTTGAGAAGTTAGTTATGCGATACACTGACAACTAACCCTAGAGCAGACGTTGGCTACTCAATACGCAAATAACATGCCTTAGTGCAAGTGGAAGATTGTTGGATATGTAGTACCCCCAAGACAATTATTGTGATCGCAAGTAGGCGATTATGATAATTGAGGAAGGACCTATACAGGTATAACAGTCTTACTCGAGATGATAGTATGCTATCTGGTTTGTCTTCATCATTGATGAAGCCCGTAGGATTGTTGCTTGACAATCAGCATTATGATGGCGATCATATATGTGGGAGCTGGATTGTCCATAAGCACATCCTTAAATGTCCCTAGTCGTGAGAGTATCAAGACTGGGCATCGATATTCCGGAGTAGAATAGTGTATACGCTTCGAAACCCCGACGAGGGGCGGTGGCTGGTCTCACAAGCCATTGGTGTTGTGACACCTAAGATAGTATACAGGTGCTCACTGGAGGTGAATACACTGGACGGACTCACTGAGAACTTCTAGATGGTATTATACCTATCGTTAGATGGAAGTTCTCAAGTGGCATAAGTACAGGTTAGTCCTTTGACCTGAAGTCGTCATTTATCTCGTGTGAGTTCCCACTGTACTTTGATTACTACCCTACCACGGCTCAAAGGAGTCGTGCAAACAGGTTTCAGTTGGGTACAGTCCCAAGACACATGAAGGCAGTGGTCGACTGTCAGGAATTCGTCTCTCCTGGTATTTGGAGCAATGTCTCACTGTGTTCAGTTGGCTATCACTAAAAATCCATGGCCACGGTAGGTGAGATTTACCGATAGTTGATCAGTACTATCTCAGTTGATGATGATCTTGACTCAGACACGACTTATCGGGTTAGTAGGAGTCTGACGTTATCCACCCCTAGACCCGATATGCGATACTCTTTGACGAAGAAACCAGACTGTACGAAGATTGTCATATTCAGGCTCGGTAGGGTAAGTACGCACTTGATTGTCGACCCCCCACTTTCGACAAGTACTTGGGTAGCCGTTACGTACAGCTAGTACGCTGATGTGTTTGTGGTTAAACCCACTGCTAGCGTATTGTCGAGTCTTTAGAGTCCCACACAAATAGTTTTTCCGGTTCAGGCGACAGATGTAGGAGCCGTACGTTGATACATGCAGGGGATCCGATTAAATACGTGTACGGGCTACACGGACTTTAATCGGACGGTTGATAATACTAGACTGCTTAAGATTAAGCCAGATTATTAAATCAGGTTTTGATTTAATAATATATATGTGTGTATTTTGATACATATATTTTAGTATTATTGTTCACTATTCATTTTCTCTCTTTGGTGCTATCCGTATTTTTTATAAGGATACTGTCACGACCCGAAAGTACGGAACATGACCGGCACTTAGACTACGAAACGTCTCGAGGCGTACGTAATCTAAGTAAGCCGAAAAACCCAGAAATCCAAACCAAGAAAAGTAGTAAAGTGAAGGAAAACCAATTTAAATCAAGTAGTTTTAACAGCATAAGCCGAATTATGCCTTTTTAAAAACATCAAATATTTCCTGAAAATTTCGGCAGAGTCTCCTTTGTAAATACTGGCCCCCAAACGGGATACAACATGAATAGTATACGAAATCAATAAAAAGGCATCCCCAAGCGGGAGCTAGCTCTTCGTCAATCGACGGTCACAACCACACAAGCAATATAATATACAACGCCAACGGCGATGATCAAAATTCAAAAGGAAACTCAAAACCACAAGAAAACCACAGAAATATAACGCGTGACTCTAAGGTCGAAGGAATAACATCACTGGTCTCTATCTCGAAATAAATACATGTTTGGTTGATGGAACTTCGAGATACAACAGAATAATGATATACAAGATATATAATGGGGGTACGATACAAGTAAACCCATCTACTAGCAAATCACCCGAAGGAAACTATGCCCGCAAAGCCGTAATGAAACCTGTACGGCAAACCTGTAAGAAACTGGGGCACAACGGGGGTGAGTTGCCAACTCGTGAATAGAAAAACATCTACGAAAAGAAATCGCATAAATAACGCAATCCTAGGTCAATGATCATAATATATAATCCTCAAATAAAACCAGCAGTCTATAACAATGACTAGGGTAAATATCTAATCCAAGTGCAATTCCATGTGCCCGTGCCAGTGCCTCAGGTAGCAATGTATCATATGGATGATGTATGAATGCATGGAACAGAATGCATGTACTGACGAAAACTGCTTTCATAAATCAGTGAGATTTCTGTATTTTAAAAGTGAGGTACCATAAATGAAATCAGCATAAAACAGTGCCCAGCATCGACACAAAACAAGTGTCCAAATATCTCGATATCTCTGTATCACAATCTCTGTACCTCAATATCTCAAAATCTCAATATCTCAATCACAATATCTAGGGCGCCGTCAATCCAGACCGGCCCCTACCATCCATCTCAAGACCACGACGGTATCCTCCGGATATCCGACGCGTCGGGAAAAATCACCGGTCGGTAGTGCTCCCCTGCCAGGCTCAACGTCAACAACACGATCCTCTTGCCCCGGGGTACCGCACCGGGCCCACCATGTACCCGAAACGGTTCCTCCACTCCTCGAATCGGGTCTCGAAATCCATCAGCAAACTCATGGTGGACGACTCATACATCATGGGAAAACCGCACTTTTTATTTTAAAAGAGAGAAAAGGTTTATTTATATTTTTGCGGTTTTCCTCCAAATCCAGAAAATCTCATGGAAATCCGAATTCAAAACCTCAATAACACGTAAAATAGTGAATATATGCATGAGAATCCATGAATGCGGCATAACAATGAATAACAGTATGCATGAAGTAGCAGGTAATAACTACAATGTCTAAACTAACATATAAGGCAAGTACGCTAATATCATGTCTAAACTATTAGCTAACAGGCTATGTCAAGCAATAATATTTTCTAAGGTGTACGTGACATGGCAATTACCGATGAAGATGTGTGTGAGCCGGCAAGTAAGTGTACATGGTACATACGCATCATCGGTAATGGTGCTGGTGTCCTAACAGCATGATATCAATAATGGAGTATGAAACATAATATAAGCATGCGATGCGAAGCGAACCACAATAATGAGCGGGAGCTGAATACTAGACGCAACTATAACTAATCTGCATTAATCTAATATAAGTCCTACAAATGGTGCCTTTTGAAATAACACGAATCATGGGGTTTTGAAAATAGGGGTTACGGTGTTTTTATGAAAAGATACGTCTTTTGAAATATCCGTAGGATCCCTTGGGCTGTGTTTTAAAATACCCATGATTCGTTAGTTTTTGAAATAGGTAAGAATCGAATCTAATCTAACAACTAAACTAAACTAAAGGGCTAAGCTAACAAGCTGGACTACAGGTAAGGAAACCGCCTAACATCTGAGTCAATCCATATACATACCTGTATATATATTAGTCGGTGATCCCGCCTCAATAATATCATATCCGATACCATATCTATAAGCAGGCATCCCAAGTCAAGAGTGCGGATCAATCAACAAAATATAGCTCGTACGTAAATCCGTCGTACGGCATCCCCAAATCTGGGTACGGGTTAATATCACATTCATCATACTATTCACCTGATATCCTCTTTATCAAATATCATGATCGGGGTACTGATCTACGTCTAGTACAATACTGATACCGCCTAAGTATGCATGCACGTGTGTGAAACACTACGTCAAGGACCCGCTACAACGTCATGTCGTATCTCAAATACGAACCCTGCTATATCACCGATCTCACGGCCTCAAATCAAATCTCATCGACTCATCATAAATACCAAGTACTATCATCATTATCCATGCATGCGTATATGAATGTACATATGCATAGTCCCATACCCACGCATATATACATGTATACACATCCCAATCTG
Source organism: Agapanthus africanus (assembly GCA_030015575.1). Classification (NCBI taxonomy): domain Eukaryota; kingdom Viridiplantae; phylum Streptophyta; class Magnoliopsida; order Asparagales; family Amaryllidaceae; genus Agapanthus; species Agapanthus africanus. The sequence continues at coordinate 221,386,794 of CM057348.1, read as the reverse complement.
CGCACAAGAAAGTAAAGTATGCAAGTCTGTGTGTGCATATGTGGGTATAACAACTACTCTAGGGTTTCGCAACTAACCCAAAGCTAATCCATGAACACATAATCATAACATGAATAAACATTCTCGTATCATAAAATACCTATATAAACATATATATATGAACTATACTACGGACTGCGGGGGTGCTATACGCCATCCACCCGACTTCTCCCCGTAGATATAAATCTACTCACCTGGTCCTCGCTCGCCGGTGCCGACGTCGCCACGCGCTTGCTTGTCGTCTCGAAGTCCACATGGGGGTACCTACATATCATAACGCACCGTATCGCATTAAAATCCGACTCATGACCAAAACGATACACGAATCCCACATAGGTCAAAACATATGGTTGCTTTCACGAATCAATCCAAAAACCCTCGACATCGGCGTACAAACGCCGATTGATCAAGAAAAACGCCAAACGTACCAATCATGGCTTCACAAATCATTAATTATATATGAAATAAGGTTTAACTCATCAAAACATTAAAATCAAACAAATCGTTTTATTTTCCAAAACCTAGTTAACACAAATTCCCATTTCGGTTCAAAACTTGATGTTTTCACTGATCTACAAATTTTAGTGATTTAAATGGCCAAAATGCTCATTAAATAACATAATTAGGTCATACAAATCACTTTCACAAATTAATCTCATCAATTTCCATAAATTCCAAAATTCTAGTTTACAATATACCCAAATTTTAACAATTTTATAGCAAAAATGCACAAACTACAATCTAGCTTGGATTTTCATGAACTAAAGTATTAAAATACACTTAATAATGTTAATGAAGTCATGAAAATACCTAATTATATTTTTTCTCATAATCAAATTCATGGTTTACAAAAACCTAGCTAGCAACATAGCTTAATTATTACAATTCCAAACTAACAATTTGCAAACTAGAAATTTGATTAAGTTTTCATTTCACAATATGAAGAACTACAATTGCAACCACAATTACATAATAAAAAACCCTAACTTGAATTTCATAAACCCGTACTAAATTTTTCCAAACATACAATTAAACCCAAATTAATAACTAATAATGCTTGATTTAAGGTATTCAAACAATAATTTAACAAAAGGTCTTGATTTATACCTCACAAGATTAAGGATCTAGCATGCAAATCCTAGCCTCCAAAAGTAGCTTCCATGCTCCTAGATCCATGCTAGATAGGCAAGAAATAATGGGTAGGAGTTGGATTTGGGATTAGTGATGTTTTTATGTGGATTTTGAAGCAATTTTGGAGGATTTTTGATGTGAAGAAAGTGAGGATTCAAGAGTGGGGAGGGCTGTCCAGATTTCGGCCAGGAAATAAGAGGGATTGAGTATGGTTGGTGTGTGTGAAGTCAAGGAGAGAGAAGGAACCCAAGTCAACACAAGACCATACTTCAATTTTCTATTATTTCCTTTTCTTTCATTTTCTTTTCTTTTATCAAAAGAAGTGGGGAAAAGTTTGGGGAGGGCTGCTGATTTCAGCAGAAAAGAGGAGTAGAAATGAGGGTGTGTGAGTGTGGGTGTGTGGAAAAATGATAAATACTATACCCCAAACAACCATTAACACTAAGTTCACCGAAAAAAGCCTTTTTTCTTCGATATTTTCCAAACCGTTTTGGCAAACCATTTCATTTCAGAAACCACATGATAAAATTTTATTTAATGTGTTATGATGTACAAAATTTATTTCGACTCATTCCAGTTTGTAATTTTCCCTAATTAAATGTATTAGTGACGGCTTTAAATAATATTAAAATAATTAATTTCGGAAAAAATTTCAAAAAATTTGAAATTTCACCAGTGGCTCAATAAACACCAAATACTAGCAATTACATAGCTAGAATATGTATATTTAATTTTATAATAAGATATTTGTATTTTGACTTTTTACAGAAAACCCCATTATTTTACCGATTTTTTCGAAATTTCACCGAAACGATTTTCAAAACGTTACAGATACGTGTATGTGTAGCAATACATATACCGGGTGAAGTATTCCGTATTTATACGGGATTGCTTCTAGAAGAAGGATACCTCATATTTATTTTTCTATCTAGAAAAATAAAAGGGAAATGAGGAGTTATGAAGCATGGTCCAAACAATATAGAAAGGTATGGCTTTATTTTATATTGTTAAAATCCATTTGGATACACTATTACACCATGGTTGGATTATATAGCCATTCCTTTCTATATGTGATCACTTGATGATATTTTTCTCTTTCTGATATGAGCTTATGCTTCATGCTTCCTCTTCTTCTTCTTCTTCTTCTTCTTCTTCTTGCTCTCCATTTAAGCATAGATTCTAAAAAGAAAAATTTAGTAAAATATACCTACATCACCGACCATCAAAACCTAGCAAATTTGGGTCGTCGGTTAGAGGCTCCTCCGCGTTCCCTCGGGTGGATCGTCTTCGACAAGGGTGGTCGATTCTCAAGCTCGATCCCGATGGTTACGAGCTTAGAAAAGTCTTCCACAATTGGATGGACATGCAACAAAGGTTGTATTTCTTCAACCATTGCACTTATAGATTAGCTAATTTAGGTCTATGGTTCGAATCCTGGGTTTTATGGGTGTCCGGTGCTCGTCAGAATTTTTGTTTTTGCTTCCGCCTCGGCCGCAGCTTCCGCGGTTCTGGCATCGGATCCCAACATTTATAGGGTCTAAAAAATGGTTCGCATTCCTACAAAGCTTGAGACAAATCCAACGGATCGCAGCTTGACACTTGGTCGTCACCCCGAAAACATATGAAGGCACAAGTGCGCACCTATTAATGAATCAACAGATGCGCACATGGCTAAAATCCATCTCCCAATAGGTGTGCATATGAGCACAAGATAGAGCGACATGTGCAATGCACGTGCGCACTACCCTGAAGTGCACAATTGCCCAATCGAAGCAGATGCTTCCAAACGATGAAATAAAATTTTCTTCATTAAAACAAATCAAACCAAATTGATACGAGATCATGTGATACGATGGTGCACATGCACTGGGAATCGATCCAACGGTGCGCACTTACCCCGTAATTGATATGAACCAATTCAATCCAAATTAAATCAAAACCAGATAAAATTAAATCAAAGTAAAATCAGAACAAATCTGATTTGTAGGGAAAACAAACCTAATAAACCCTAATTTTTCCTCTCCTATAAATAGCAGCCTCATTCACAAAAATCAGAGAGGGCCGACCCCTCCCCCCTAATCTCAAGAAAAATTAACCATCTTCTTCAACCTCAAAACGGGTAAAAATAAAAGAAGAAGAAGATTTATCCTCTCCGATAAAACTTTTGCTTTAATATAGAATCCTTTGTTTCTTCTTTGAATCCATTAATTCACAAATAAAACATCAAAAGATCTTAGGGTTGATCCCTCTTTTACAAAAGTTCCAACTCTTGTGAAAGATTAATCCTAAGATTTAAGAAAAACCCATCATGGATACCTCTGCATAATAAAAATCGAAGATTTTGCTTCTTGAAAAATAAAAGAAGAAGGAAAAGAACAGAAAATCAAAGAAACAGAAACCATTGCTTCTTATTGAAAGCTTTTGCTTTCTAATCTAAATAAAATCTAAACAAGCGCGCACCCAAACCAAGTGCGCACCTAATCAAAAATTGTCTATGGGAAAATAAAGTCTTTGGAGATGTGTGCATCACGTAATATGCACGTGCGCACTTGACGGATGTTGCCAATGAAGATAAGTGCATCACATGATATGCATGTGTGCGCACTTGTTGAATATTGCTCACGGATGTGCAAGCGTCACATAACATGAATGTTGACTTTTAAATACATGCACACATATATACATGTGCACATATGATTCTGAATCGATAACAAATGCAAGCCTACATGATATACACGTGTGCAACTCTCTGACTTAAAACAAATGTGTAACCACATGCAAAGCACTTGTGCACCCTTTTCAGATAAAACAAATTTGCATGTGCATCCCATATACACTTGCGCAGTTGGAGAGCAAGCTATTGTTTGATTACTTAATTGAAATTAAATTAAGTATTAAAGTTTTTGCTTCTCACATATGATCCGATCAAAATATTAATAAATCTAAATTGATCTTAGTCTCAAAAATGACTAACGGTCCTTAGTTTATACTTGTTAAGTGATCTTAACCCAAAACAGGATCAACGGTCCTTAATCATATTCCTGAGTTGATCTTAGTCTAAAGGCCGACTAACGATCCTCAGATGACATATTTCGAACTGATGGATCTCGTTTATACGAGATATGCGTCTTAAGTTCGATCCCAAATCTAATATATATGGATTTGGACTAATCCGCGCCCTACGCAATAACATAAACTAGTTTCCATACACCATCCAAGGGCAACCCCGAAATAAATAATATATAACATGACATGAAATGATCTACCTATAGAAGGTGAAAGTTGTTATCGCAATGCGATGGTGTAATTAACTGCAGGGGCTTACGCCTGCAAGGAAGAGCGTCCCCACAATCAAAAAACCCCTCCCATACGAGGGAGGATCTGATAAGTCACGCTACAACGGTCGTATCTATCCAAACCTCCGATATACGGTGCCATAAATCAACTTGGCATCTTCGGAGAAGTGGATGGATATGTTTGTTCAGTTGATAAAACTGCACATTTGTATCACATTTTTCCTACCATTTTTTATATTGAAAAAGGACTTTATTATAATATATTATACATATGAGGGTTTATATGTAAAAACACCATTTTCCATGTGTTGATATATTTTAATTAGTATTTGGTAGGAAAATGTATGCAAATAAATTCATTGACCTAATCCTAGTAGAACTAGGTCTACTAAATCTTATTTGAGTTGTTGTGCAGAATATTTCCAAGTTGTGCAGAATTTTCCAAGACTAGAATCAAGCAAATCAAGTTGTTAAAGAAGACTTGCCTAATTAAGAAGCAAAACTTGGAGACCAAGTCTGGAAGCAACCGAGAGAAGATTTCTGAAATCTGAAGGTGCCTAGGATTGCCAAATGTCATAAGTACAGAGCACCCAAAATATGATCAATTGATCTCCTCCATTGGCCGCGGAACCACGGCCAAACCACCCTGTTGGCCGCGGATCCGCGGCATTTTAGAGAGATCGGTTGCTAAAATTTTGGGAGGAGAATCTATACTATATTTTACCAATTTTTCAACCTAAAGATTCTGGTTTTGCACTATAAAAGGGCACCGGGAGCCTCTTGGAAAAGTTATCAAGCCGACGAGATCACGAACTCCAAGACGACTCACGCATCCAGGCTGATCATCAACGGTTCATCTACCTCCTTAGAAGAGATCGAGAAGCAAACTAGGTTTTTGTAATCATTTTCTAAGGAATCAAAGTGTACTTGATCTTGTTGATTAATAAAGGTAGTTCTTTTTCTTATTCTTTTTCTTCGTAGTTTAATTATGCAATTTCTCTCCATCTCTTCTTCTCCCAACATGCGCGAGTAATTCTCCGCTTGTTAGGGTTCGTAGGATTAGGGTAGGCTAATGGATGATGAACATCCCTAAACCCTTTTTAAGTTCTATAAAGTTTATGAACTTTATCAAAAGAATCATTAATATCCTAATCGGGCGCGCTAACAATTCTTTGTTAGTTCTGACCGCGATTAGAGATTAGATTAATGATTGTTTTGGTAAAGGCTAGATATGAACGGAGTTCCGTGTCGAGATAAGGGTTAAGAGTGGGATTCCTTTTCCCTCCAGAAACCCTAATCTACACGCATCACCGTCGTTCTAGTTTTAAATCTATTAAAGGATAAAAAGGGTAACTTTTAATTAATCATCCATAACTACTAAATCCTAACAAACCCTACAAGCCCTCTTATTATATTAACTACATCCCTAAAATAATCTAGATCTATATATTTTGCATTCTTGCTTAACGTAGATCTAGAAACCATTCACACAATTCTTTATTCCTCCTCTCTTTTTCAACACATCTAAAGTAAGAGTAAAAGATTTAACGTTTCCCTGAGGACGACCCGTACTCATCTCGGTCTAGCTGCATGCGACACCGTTATTGATTGCGGTTAACTACACATACTCTTTCGCATTCCAATCAAATGGCGCCGTTGCCAGGGAAACGTGCGTAATTTTTTTATTCATACTATTTGTGTTGAATTCTAAGACGATTCATATCATTATTAAAACAAAACTGCAATTGCATATTTAACGATTTGTGTGTGAATTTTGCGAGGGAATCTGGAGTCACGGACTTGAGGAAACAGGAGATCTAGGGTTTCACACTTCTCTGGTATCTTTCTTAACTCTTTCTCTCTCCTCTCAAATCCAATAAAATCTATTTTCTGCAGGATTCTTTGCAAAATAGCGCCGCTAAAAAAAATCTTTTTGCAAAGTTTTGTTTTGCGGTTTGTTTTTGCATATTTTAATACGGATTTTTAAGGAGCAAGACCAAATTCAGATTAGGTGGGTATTTCATCACCCTTCCTAAGCCCCACAAATCACAAACTGAGCATATAGATCAACCCTTCATTAATTTAAAAAATATCTAGACCAGACTCTAAGGACTGTCGCGCTCAATAAGGACAGAGGAAGGTCGTGGGTAATCTATCGCTTATCCGCATTACTTTTGTAGTGCCTAGACAAGTGTGTCAAAGGCTAGTGGTTTTTAATTAGGCCCACTACTGTGGTTCCTTCCCACTTACCTGGCACTTACCTGGCTACAAGGTAGTACGGAGGCGGTAGAGGATTGATCCTGCGGCTTGTCCTTTGGAAGTCTAGGAGCGGTCTAGAGACTGGACCTAGGTAACCATAGTTCTAGGGTTGTTTGTGCATTTTTGTGTGATTTGTCTAAATCCGTCATTTTTCAAAACAAACCAATTATTTTCTCCCCTTCCCCCTTCTTCTCTTCTTATAATAGGTGACCTAAACAGAAGAACACTTGCCGAGCTTTGCTGTCCACAACCAGATATCTCTTGTTTTCGTAATCCCTTCGGTATACCGTCCGGCTCTTCCATGTCCTTAAGAGATCATATAGAACAAGCAGGAAGAAGCAGTTGGCCACCTCAGTCTAGGTCTTATCAACCGTATCCTAATCCTACACCTGTTTCAGTTGATACCCAGAGTGAGGAAGCCCCTAGACGAATGTCCATTGCTGAGCACATAGCTAGGGCTAGAGGCCAAAGTTTCAACCCGGACCAATATCAACCATCACCTCCACTTTCCAAAGAAGAGTTTGATAGCCAACCGACCAACCCATATCAATATTCTTCTTATCATAATATTGATCCTACTCCTACCCAATTTTCGCAACCATTCTATTCCTATCAATCCAATCCGACTTTTCCACCTTCTCTAGACAGTTCTTCTAATCAGTCATTTGGGTGTTTTAATTATCCATAGGAATTTCAATCTTATACTGAAACCCCTTATCAACCAAAGTCTAGTCTTGAGCAGAAACTAGAAGAAGGTATAGTGATGATGAACCGCATTAGAGAGGAATGGAAGGAAAGCATGGCTAAATATGAAAGGGCAACGAGTTCCGAACCAGCCCAAGATTTTTCAGTATATAATACAGGCATCGGACGAAATGAGAATTTGGGTAGAGAGACAGAATTATACACCCTTCCTAATCAAACCTCATATTTCCAAACTGAAATCCACAACTCCAGTTTCATAGATTCATCAAGTACACCAAATAGAATGACTGATAAGTTGTGTGACTTTGTAGTGTTTGATTTACCCGACTGTGAAGGGTCCATTTCAAGTGAAACCATACCCAACCCTTGTGATCTCTACATCTCCACTCTTGAACCAAAACTGATTGAAAATCATACTTTTGATGAGGTGTTTGAGAATTTTAACCTTCACTTGAATGAGGTGATTGACGTTGGGGATCTATTGATTGATGAACCCTAAATTTTGGATGATTTTGTCCCACAAATTCATCAAATCCTTTCACTTCCTTGTGGTCATCATCTTGAGCCTTTAATTCTTCCCGAACCCCAAATATGTCTTGAAGTTAATGATAAAGGTATACCCGAAGAAATACAGCCTCCATCTTCCACATCTGGTACAGAAACACTCGACACACCAATTTGTTTACCCATTTCACCTTCTATTTTCTCCGGTTCTTCTTCTGTTCCTATAGTTTCAGTGAGTTTTGATGAATCACAATCTGTTAATTCAAGTTCAATAATACCAGAAATTCAACTTGATTTGGATATTTTTGAAAATGAGGTAGATGAGTTTTTCGAGTCCTCTACCTCAATAATTTTTTATGAATCAAGTAGGATAAATTCTGGCACAAAACTCTTTGACAGCAAAATGTTCAATCACACCATTGATAAAAGTTTTGAAGAACTTTTTGCTGACGAACTTGAATTTTTAAACAATACAGATTTTGTGATTGATCAATCTCCACCTATAGAGGTTGAACCGTCACCATTCCTTCTTCCTAATCATTCACATTCATCCTCATTCTTTCTTTTCTCTAATTTCAAACCCTTTTCAAACCACCTCTTATCCCTTCCCCACTTTTTCTTCACTCGATACAACACATTCTTCCACCAACCTATACGCTATACTGATAAAATCTTTGAATGGTTGGTGTTAACTTTTGGTCTTTGTAATGTCTTACTTTGACCAAATGACTCACCCCCTCTTAAAATGCTTCGTATTGTCTAACTCATGTTTGAGAGGGGGTATATTTTTGGCTCTTGAACATAACTTTTGTCCTCAAATTTGTGAGCCAAAAATAAGTTTGGGGGAGCATTTTCACTTTCATATATTCTTGCCCCCATTAATAATGTCCTTCCAAGCTTACAGGTTTTTGTGATCCAGCAGACAGCAACAGTGAGGACACTGTTGAAAACAAGTTTGGGGGAGCTTTGTGCTTATTTACACATACTTTGCATTATACTATATATAAGCACAAAAAAAAATTTGATAACAAAAGAGTAGAAAGTGAAAAATTACATCCAAAAGATAGGAATAGTTTAAGAAAACCAAGAAAATTAGAAGTTTTCTTAAACGAACTAGTAATAAGTAGTTATGAGCTGTTGTCCCAAGGGTTAGTAAAATGAAGGAAGTCACTAATCTGAGGATAAAAATAAATCTGAAAAATAATTTCTATTCTGGAAGCCAAACATTTGAATGTTGATACCCTACTATATGCACTTACACATATCTTGAAACTCAGGATAGTAGAGGATGCCTTGAAATGCTCTTGTCTAAAAGCCAAAGTATGAAGAAAAAAAAATGAAGAAAATATAAAAATGGTGAAAAGAAAAAAATGAACACTGGTTTTGTTATCGTCAAGGCAGCAATAAAAAAATATAGCGAGGGTGCCTCTTCACCTAGTGCCCTAAGGCCAACTGGTCTGGGAGTCGCTGCTAAGCCTTAGGTGGTACAAGACGAGGAAAATATTATCACCTGATCAGCAAGCACACGAGTAATCGGTCTGTTAGTACCTCAAGAAGTATTAACGGTCGCATGAAAATGTGCGAGCAAATCTAAATATTCATCAAGTTAAAAAGTACTGAGGTAGATGGACAAGAGTATGATAGCTTGAATTGAATTCTCCGAGTGTAGGGATGTCCATTTCACACATATGGGGTTATATGATCAATGTTTGGATGAAAGGTGGGAATGAAGAATAAAGACGATGTTTTATTGAGGTATGATGTGATTTCTAACATTTTTTCATGACTATTAAGATAGGGCTCATGACAACTGAAAAGCTAGCGTAGTTGGAAACTCTAAATTTTCAAAATATTTCTTTTATGGTTCTTATCTTTATATGTAAATTTCACCATCTCTCTTTAGTTATAGGATTTTGTGGGTGTAATCCGCTGAAAACCCTCAGGAGACAACACTCCTCCTATTAGGGACACCTAGAGGTTTAACGGCTTGTTGCACATGCTCAGTGCAATCGTGTCTGCCTACTAAAGTGTGCTTAGTTTTCTCCTTTCTTTTTCTCCTCTTAAATAAACTAGTTTGCTCGGGATGATCAAAGATAAGTTTGGGGGTATTTGTTCATTTGATAAAACTGCACATTTGTATCACATTTTTCCTACCATTTTTTATATTGAAAAAGGACTTTATTATAATATATTATACATATGAGGGTTTATATGTAAAAACACCATTTTCCATGTGTTGATATATTTTAATTAGTATTTGGTAGGAAAATGTATGCAAATAAATTCATTGACCTAATCCTAGTAGAACTAGGTCTACTAAATCTTATTTGAGTTGTTGTGCAGAATATTTCCAAGTTGTGCAGAATTTTCCAAGACTAGAATCAAGCAAATCAAGCTGTTAAAGAAGACTTGCCTAATTAAGAAGCAAAACTTGGAGACCAAGTCTGGAAGCTACCGAGAAAAGATTTCTGAAATCTGAAGGTGCCTAGGATTACCAAATGTCACAAGTACAGAGCACGCAAAATATGATCAATTGATCTCCTCCATTGGCCGCGGAACCGCGGCCAAACCCCCCTGTTGGCCGCGGATCCGCGGCATTTTAGAGAGATCGGTTGCTAAAATTTTGGGAGGAGAATCTATACTATATTTTACCAATTTTTCAACCTAAAGATTCTGGCTTTGCACTATAAAAGGGCACCGAGAGCCTCTTGAAAAAGTTATCAAGCCGACGAGATCACGAACTCCAAGACGGCTCACGCATCCAGGCTGATCATCAACGGTTCATCTACCTCCTTAGAAGAGATCGAGAAGCAAACTAGGTTTTTGTAATCATTTTCTAAGGAATCAAAGTGTACTTGATCTTGTTGATTAATAAAGGTAGTTCTTTTTCTTATTCTTTTTCTTCGTAGTTTAATTATGCAATTTCTCTCCATCTCTTCTTCTCCCAACATGCGCGAGTAATTCTCCGCTTGTTAGGGTTTGTAGGATTAGGGTAGGCTAATGGATGATGAACATCCCTAAACCCTTTTTAAGTTCTATAAAGTTTATGAACTTTATCAAAAGAATCATTAACATCCTAATCGGGCGCGCTAACAATTCTTTGTTAGTTCCGACCGCGATTAGAGATTAGATTAATGATTGTTTTGGTAAAGGCTAGATATGAACGGAGTTCCGTGTCGAGATAAGAGTTAAGAGTGGGATTCCTTTTCCCTCCAGAAACCCTAATCTACACGCATCACCGTCGTTCTAGTTTTAAATCTATTAAAGGATAAAAAGGGTAACTTTTAATTAATCATCCATAACTACTAAATCCTAAAGAACCCTACAAGCCCTCTTATTATATTAATTACATCCCTAAAATAATCTAGATCTATATATTTTGCATTCTTGCTTAACGTAGATCTAGAAACCATTCACACAATTCTTTATTCCTCCTCTCTTTTTCAACACATCTAAAGTAAGAGTAAGAGATTCAACGTTTCCCTGAGAACGACCCGTACTCATCTCGGTCTAGCTACACGCGACACCGTTATTGATTGCGGTTAACTACACACACTCTTTCGCATTACAATCAATGTTCCAAATAGTATTTGCCCCTGTATTCAGGCTAGACGTCCTCCCGACGTCTCGGTCCGGTTTCCAGCGGTAAACAGTATTTATACAAGAAGATTTCTAGAAGAGGACACCTCATTCTTGACTTTTTCATTTATTGATTTATTTGGAAATAAGATGGAGGGTTATGTGGCACAAGAGAATGGTGGAGGGTATGGGCAAATGAGTTTTTAATTTATTTGGAGTTAATGTTGAAATATGGTAGCAATTTTTTATTGTGAAATTGATTTCACAAAACAAAAAATTGTTATGATATTTCTCACCCTTGCTCTCATTCTCATGAGATTCTTCTCTCTTCTAGTTTTCTTCTCACTTACCTAGTCCTCTCATGTGTTCAGAATCCAAGGCAGATAAACATAGATTAATCACGACATCACTCTCTATATATATCTCTAGTCATCACAACTTAGCATCCGGTGATCACCAATTGCTTCATAGGTTGAAGTAGAAGCTTGGACTACAACTCTTGGATGGATCATCTTCGATACTAGAAAACCAACGTTGAAGCTTGATCAAGGATCTCTAGAAGCTCAAGAAGGGGGTGTTTGAAGACCCGAAGGACACAAACTTTTAGGTATAAACACTTACCGAGTAGTTGAACTCCTTTATAGTTAGCTAGTTTAGTGTTAGGATTGATTTAGGGTTTAAGTTGCTAGTGCCATATTTTTAAAATTTAAAGATTTTCATTCTGCAAAAGCCGTGGGTTAGCGGCAAGGGCACTAGGAACTTCATCAGAAGGTGGATAGGATTAGAGTTAGGGTTAGGACTGAAAAAGATATGGATGGTTTTAGGGTTTTTTGTGTTTTTTATGATGTGGCAATATAATGACAGTGTTGATCGGGGCTGTGTCATGTCACCGTTAATCAGAAAGGAACTATGTGGGGATTGAAGGGAGCGGTTTGCCTCCCCCCTCCCAATCCTCAAAATATATCTTGATTTTAGCTCCAAGACAAACATATTTCTCCAATTTGCCACCCTAAAAAATATATCTGCCTAGACTAATTTTTTTTAATAAAGATATAACAATATTAAATTTTAGATATTAAAATCTTAATTAGTAACTACCGTTTTCATTAGTATCTTTCTGGTTTTAACAAAACTTAATTAGCATAAAAATATAAGCAAAAAGATAATCTAGAATTTATAAGGAAAGCAAACTTGGACTAAAATATAATAGCTTATATAACCATCTCAACTAAAAATATTTTAAGGAATAATACTATAGAAAAAATTAGTTATGATATGCTATACCAATGATTTTCAAATGGTCACATGCATCACAGCTGCCAAAAAAAATTAATAATGTATAAGTAGTTGTAAAGTTATCATTGGAAGATCGTAAACATATAATTTTCATTGTATATATCTTATTTCCAAAATCGGTACTTTAATTTTCGCCCTGGAGTATGGATATGCAGGTTCCGTCCCTCCCATTAATGTTTACGTGTCGCCATTAGTTATGGCAGTTGCTTGTAATCTAGAAAGTTTTTGGTAATTTACTGGAATTTGTCCAAATCTTTCGGAAGTTTATTAGACTTCAGCCTAATTGGAAATTGATTTTTTTTATAAATTGCACAAGACCAAAGACGTAAATATATTACATGCGTCAATTATTCAACTATCTTGTTGCATGAAGTCGCTTATTTTGTGTACTAGCTGTGATGCGGGGTAAGTTTTATCAGCAAAGATGTTTGAATTAAGATAAGCCTTGAAGTCAAATTGCATGTGCATAACATTTTTCTTCTTCTGATCCGTTAACAAAGGAGTTTGAACCTAAAACCTCTTATTTAATTATAAAGAATCTTTCGCCGCGCAGACACTTGCCATACATGCATAATATTTAGATCAAAGTATCCAAGATTATTGAATCTTAAAAGCTACGTACGTACATGCTTCTCATGTGTTTATCAAAGATTGATAATTTTCCGCAACAATTTTTCTAACTGCACGTCATCATAGTTAATGCCATTGACTTGAAGTCCACAAAAATCTTAGTTTTTCTTGGATTTTATCAAGAATTGAATGCAAAGATGAAATTATGCTCGTATGGGAAATTTATTGCTGAGGATCGACTCTAGTTTTATTTTCTTCTGATTTGGAAATGCCGAATAAAACAAACGCGCGTGTATGGTGAGTTTGTCCGCAGAGACGCGTTTGTTTTTGAAAGGCATAAGAAGTTGAAATTCTGCTTGTACAAGTACTTCAATTTGATTTTTGTTTTTCTTTCTCCTCAAAATTCAACTCACAAACCAATTGAAGGTTATATTTACTGTCAAAGCGCATGAGGCATCAGAAGCCTAATACAAACGAGCTGAAATTGTTGTTACTTAATTTATGGATCTGAATGTAAAATTTAAGATTCAAATATTTCATCACTATATATAGAATAAACCACTTCAAAACATTTACAAAGTCTTTCAATTACCGAACTATGAGCTATATGAAAATGAAAAGTAGGTTGCAAAAAAGATAAATGAATATATAAAAATAATGGTTGAGAATCGTGAAGTATATGATAACACGTGGTCCGTCTCTTGACATTCTAGCACTTCGAAAGGGACCCGAACCCAATAATATTTATTCTTTTATCATTCTCTCAGAAATCAATCTATGATCATATATATAGAATTGGTTGATAGATATGTTGTGTTTTCTTCAAGTAATAAAGAGAGGACAAGTTACTCAAGACAAATAAATAAAGGTCATCAAATAAAAAACAAAAATAACGACTCAAACCTTATTTTATTTTTTCTTCTTTTCTGCAATTTGATCTTTGATTATAGATTATTAGTAGGTAGATATATTATGGTCTACGTCAAAACCAATCTATCACATGCGAAATTATACATGGACTTGAGAAAGTCTATTTAAGACTTTATTACATACGTCTAAAAAACCATTAGTTAAAGTTTATTCATTAACATATGCTTTTATATACTTCTTTGCAATAAAAAACATATTTCTCACATGCCTGGAGCGTACTTGCAGAAAAGAAGAGGAAATTTGACAAAACACGACAAATGGCTAAATTCTTTATTTCAAAGAAGGAAAGAAAAAACCTAGACTGATTCTTTGCTAAGATACCAAAAACTTTCAACGTTTTCAAATAAACAAACAAACTTAGTAAACTGCAAATAAATGCCATAAGCAAAGTAAACTGCAAATAAATGCCACAAGTTTTCCACAATTTCAATCATACAAGTAAAACCCAGACAGCATGTTTATACATTGAATATGTTAAACAGTTATTATTCGCTATGTTCACAACATTTATTCGCAATTTACAAAGATCATGGTACTTGCTGAAAAGTATATAATAATTCATAGAAATATAGTCAAGACATAATGTTGAATACGCCCAAGGGGTTCAATAGATAGACGTAATAAAAGGATTCGCAAAGGATTACTCATAATTGAAACACATCAAGTTATCTCAAAACCCATGCAACCAACCAACAATGCTTTGTCACTATTCTGCAGATCAGCAAGGGTGCATGCAAATGGTCTCCTGCTACCGAAAGATAAACGAGGCAAAATTAAATAAAACTTATGATACACCTCTTATCTGATCAGTTTGCTTAACATTAGCTCTAAGTTCTACACCACAATTCCTACATTTTTTTCCATTTATCTTTTTATTTTCTCAGTTGTTTCTCAAGCTGGATTTACGAAGAAAGGATGATTGAGGGCTTCACTTGCAGTGAGCCGCTGCGATGGCTCATATTTAAGGAGGCCATACAACAAATCAGATAAATCAGTCCCAGACCGATGGTCCACATGCCTTAAAACCATATCCTGAAACAATTGAAAATTAAACATATGTAATTAGATAAATGTCAGATAAAATAAGATCAACCATGTCTTAAATTATATGTATAAAATGTATTTTCCAATATTATATAAATCGTATATTATGGTCTCACCGAATTCTAAGAAATAATGCCTCGCTTTAAAGTTTTATTCACGACTTTCTTTTTATGATCGCCATCCATCTTCATCTTCTTGGCCTAAAACATGGGTACTACACCTTTTGATGCAATTGTGATAACGTTTGCCTATTGCTATAGCTTTATCAACTGTTATTTTGACAGCTATTTTATCCCATTAGAAAAATTGAATTGGCTGTTAAAGAACTTATTACTTGGATGCACTCATCATTTGGAACTTATACTGTGAAATCTGCTTATGGGATCATTCATTGTACAAATCCAAATCTGGACTGTTCCCATGCCTATTAAAATCAAATTTTTCCATGGTTGGTGACGATCAATAAATTTATCGCAGGAAAACATGATTTTGAGTTGGTTTGGTAATGCTAGTGGTAAATTTGAATATTGTATAATTGAGACCACTACTCATCTTTCTTTTTTTTTAGTGCATTTGCCAAACAGATTTGGCAACCAATTTTAGGAGAAACTCAGGTATATTCTCTTCCCGTTTCAGTTATTAATGCACTATCTATTCATATTGCACATAATTTGGATACTTTGTGGTGCACTTATTCTTTGCAGCATGTTGGTCAATTTGAAGGCAAGAAATAGCAGTATTTTTTAAGGTAAGATATTTTCTCACGATCAAGTGGCTACGCATGGACCCTTTATTTGCTCGTCGTGTCCATGTCCGACGCGTATTGGACATTTGGACACTCTGTTGGACGCCGTGCCCGACACGTTTGTGCCGTGTCCATCCAAATTAGACGTGTTCGACACTTCTACACAATGTAAGAAGTTGAAAAATAAAAACGTGGGGGACTACTTTGATACCTTAAATACAAGAATATAAAAAAATTCAATATCTTTCATGTCGGAGTAGATTTAGGAGTAAATTCAAATTGATACAAATGATGAAATTGGTTCTATGAAAATAGGCTCCAATTAAAAAGGTTTGTTTTTACTGTAATAATTTTATTCTTCTGTGTGTTACCTTGTCATGTGCGATGCAGACCTATGGAAGCACCGGTTCGACGAATAGATACTCTCAATATGGGAAATGGCAAAGGGCAAAAGAGAGACCGAAGAAAATATGGATGGAGGTGATACGAAACGATATAGTTGCCAAAGGACTCAATGAAAGTATATTGTTCGATAAGAGTGAGTGGAGACGGAGGATTCATGCGCTGGACCCAGCGTGATTCTTATGTTGGTTCATGTAGCCTACCCCATATGCTTGGGATAAAAGACTCAGTTGTTGTTGTGTATTAGCTTAAGTTTTATATATGTATTTTGTTTGTGCTTAAGAAAACTTATAGTTATAATAAAAAATATAGTTTTGAATTATTTTTTTTTTGTGTTTTTTCATAGTTTATTTGTATCTTATTATATATATATATATAGGAAAAAGGGTACGAGTCGGCGGCCCCTTTTTTAAAAATAAGCCCTCGCTTTAAATCACACATACCCTCAGTGTATTTCACCGATCCAAATCGTCCATCTTGATCTACGTATCATTAAACCCCCATGCACAAAAAATCTCAGAATTTAAAGACTTCTAACGCGTTCATCAAGCAGATAGAAATATTAACGGCTTATCTATATAGAAAAATTACGGTCGTTTGAACGTTGCGGATCTTTAAATCCCGAGAATTTTTGTACATAAGGGTTTTATCAGATGTAGATCAAGATGGTCGATTTGGATCGGTGAAATACACGGGGTATGTGTTTTGGAGCAATGGCTCATTTGTACAAAATGGTCGCCAGCTCATACCCTTTTCCTTGTGTGTATAGCTATGTCCTCGTGTCCCTTACAAATTTACCGTGTCACATACCCGTATCTGTGCTTCATAGTCAAGTGGTGAATACTTCCCTTTACCTTCATCTCTCTTGGTCCAAGATGGCCCTTAAGAAAGTAAATGCTAAAATTAAATTTCAAATGCTTCACTCTTTATATAGGAATGCTGACATCTTCTTAAAAGATTCATATGACCCTTTCTTCTCAATCTCATACAACTAAACGTTTATCTTCTTTCTCCTTGTTCTAGTTCATTATCCTTGTTCATTTCTTTTCTTCCCCCTGCAATTTTCTGATTGTCGTAAGTCTTAAAGATTGGCTTCCATGCAACTTATGACGTTACATTTAACCGATATTTATGATTGTTACGAGTATTATGAGAATATGGTTGGTTGTTATTGCTTTGTTCATTATCTTATTATGATTAAAGCACATTTAGCATGGACATAAACATATGCAATCTATAGTATATAGCTATAAGAATTTGATTTTGAAAATCTTCACTTTTTAGTTATCTCTTATGGTTCAGACACTCGATTTCTTCACCTTTTGATTTAATCTAGTTAGGTTCAGTTTTGCTTGACACCAACTTAATAATGTATATTTACTCTTTTGATGGGGTGTCTATTTCTTAAGTTACTTATCAGGATTGGGGTTTCATAATCTCTCTTAATTCAGAAGTTATAATTTTGTTTTACATATAAAATTCTTTTATAACCATCACGTTGAATTTCCATCAACATAACTATATAAAATGGAAATCTTTATTCATTCCTCCAATTTGTACCATAGGTTTCCTGGGTACATATAGGATCAAATTGTCTTGTACAAGGCGGCCTAAAAAAGAAGGAACAAAGAAATTTTATGGAATTAACAAAGATCTCCACTTGGAGACATGCCAAATATATGTATAATTAGAGAGAATTTATGCTCTATGGATATGGCTCATTATTATTGTAGGGTTCCTAGGCACCCTAATGAGGTCTCACAAGGCATCAACCATGCCAATTT
The DNA here is from genome assembly GCA_030015575.1 of Agapanthus africanus. Classification (NCBI taxonomy): domain Eukaryota; kingdom Viridiplantae; phylum Streptophyta; class Magnoliopsida; order Asparagales; family Amaryllidaceae; genus Agapanthus; species Agapanthus africanus. Next base: position 221,368,510 of record CM057348.1, on the reverse strand, counting down.
CAAAAAATACGGTGCCGAGAAACCCAAAAATACGGATTGTTGGCTAGATTTCTAGGCGAATATGAAACTAGTTAACACTTAAACTATGAGATAAACGGAAATAGAACCTTTGTAGATCCGGTTCTCCACCTCCACGGCTCCGTGATGAAGTCATCTCCGCTGTCCAAATCAAAATCCGGGCTCTATCGTCGGCTTCATCGGAGAAAGAGCGGGCAAGGTCGTCGGCTTAGTGCCGAAGATGATCTACGTCGAGGCATCGCTAGATCAAGCTCCAACTTCACCAAGTGATGAAACTTGTGAAGAAAACACACTCTACTACTTGGCAAGAGGTAGAGGATGAAGAAATAGGAAGTGGGTAGACTTTAGAATTGGATTTCTCACTTGTTTTCATCAATCACCATTGATGAAGCAAGGTTTCTTCATGTGTCAAGATGAAGAAGAAGATAGAAATTGTTATGATAAGTTAATTTAGAAAATAGAAAAATAAAAGAATACTTATCATAATCAACCATGGTTAAGTGTAGAGACTAAACTCAAGTTAAGTGAATGGTTAGGTTAGGTATGAAGACAAAAATGGTGACTAAGTCAAAGCTTCATGAAGCTTCAACATAAATCCAAATTAGCCACCATTTTCCTTTTCCCAAAAATGAATAAATAAACAAATAAATAAGTAAAAACCCTAATCATCCACTTAACCATAGTTTAATACTTTACACTTAACCAAAAAGCATGCATCATCAAACATGATACAATCATGTGCACAAAATCACATCGCATATGCAATGCGCACACCCGAGTGAGAATATCCATTTAAAGTGAACCGATACTAGTTAATGCAAAGTAATATATCAAATATATAATTATACATTAAATCATTAAATCAACACTTGATTTAACGATCCGGTCATATCACATATAACCGACTAGTATCCAATGTATCGGTTTATCGAATCAATTCTTGATTCGATAACTAGGTTATATCGCATATAACCAATCGATACATCTCTCGCGAGAATAGAAATACGGTATCACATACACGCATCATTCTCGGTCCCGCACATATCTCATATGCGCTCCTATTTCGTTTCGCTTGAGCCAGGAAACCTCTGTGTAGGACTCTAAAGACTCGTCAATACGCCGGCAGCAGATGATCATATCAAACACCCACAAGCCGCAAGCGGTCTGCTAAACGTAACGGCCACCCGGGTATTGAGCGATCAGAAGATCGACGAGCAAGCCCGCTCACACTCCTGTGAATCCAACCAGTAACACTTCCGTACAGTCCGGTCTGATCGTCTGATATGTCGCATATCTCGCCTAGGGGTGGTAAACGTCAGACCCCAATAGCTCGATAAGTCGTGTCGATATGAGGTCTATAACTGTTCGAGAAACTACTGGTAACACTTACCAGTAAATCTCAGCAACCCTGGCCAGGGATTTCCTGTTATAGCCAATCGAACACAGCGCAACATCAACCCCCTATACCGGTAGAAAGACGAATCCCCTCCTATCGCTCATTGCCTCCATGTGACTCGGGACTGTACCCAAAAACCACCGTTTTGCATGCCCTCTTGGACGTGGTAAGATGGAAATCAAAGCACAGTGGGAACCACACAAGACTCTATGACGATCTCGGGTCAACAGACTACTCTGTACCAGTGTCACTAGAGAACTGCCATCTGACGTGAGGTATAATACCATCTGGGAGTTCTCGGCGAGTCCGTCCAGTGTACCCAATCTCCACTGAGCACCCGTATAACATCTCTGATGTCAAACACCAATGGATATGGGATCATCCATCGCCCATCTGTATGGGTCGAGAAGGTACACGCTAGTCTACTCTGATATATCGATGCCCCGTCTCGATACACCCTCGACTAGGGACTTTGAAGGATGTACTTATGGACTACCATGTCCCCACTAGTATGATCCGCATCATAGTCCAGGTAGTCAAGTACAGATCCTAAGGGCTTTACCAACATGTAACAGGGAGACAATCAGTGTACACGTTAAGGTAAAGAGCAACCAGATAGCATACTATCATGTCGAGCAAGAAAGTCCTCCCTATATATGTCCCAGCATCCACTACAATATACATCCTATGTATAGTAATGGCCTCTAGGGCATACATATAACTAACAATTATATCTATATTAGATAATTTTATCATAAGACTACCGATTTTTTAGGATACTTAAGTTCATGATCCCCCAGTCTATTCCTTAATTTAGCATTGATGTATTTATTGAGACATATACTTTGCATATTTCAAAGGCTAAATTGCACAAATGTACCCATCAACTCATGTTTTTTGCAATTAATACCATGAACTTTAATAATTAGAAATAAATACCATGAACTATTTTTTATGACATAACTACGATATGACGTTAATTTTTGTTTCTTAATAGGCCATTATACCCCTCGAAATTTTAAGGGTTGACTGAGAACAAAAGGGTAAAATGAGAAAAACAAGTCAAATATTGATAACATGGCGGTCAAATACAGCATTTGCAGACGAAAGAAAAGTTGAAGGTATTTAATTGGAATCAGGGGCAATAGTTTATGGTACTTGTTTGTAATTAAATTAGTTCATGGTATCGATCGAAAAAAACGTGAAAGTTGAGAGGTGCATTTGTGCAATTTAGCCTATTTCAAAAGTGTGCTCTTGTATTGTTTTTATCAAACATCTAAGATTTATTTTCTGTGTTTTGAGCTCTATGGGATTTTGGCTAAAGAATACCTTATTTTTTCTTTTTAATGATTTTCTCCCACGCTTAAAACTTATGCTTGTATATGAAGTTTTGTCATTGTGATTACTGTGTTTTCCCATTAAACCAAATTTTGAATTTTACAATATGATTTGCCAACTCCACTTTTAATTTTCATAATACGTATCATTTGAAATATCATATTACTGCGCTTCCTTACTGAAGCTTTGTTCGAAAGCTTATCATTTTCCTTTCACATTTTCAATTCCCCGTTAAAAAAGAACGCGTCTTGAGAGTTTTATAAGAGGTATACAAAATATAGCTAAAATGACAAATATTGAAAGGTTTACTGATTATTGCAGGTGAAAAGAAAATGAAACTAGTTATGATTTTGGACCAAGGATGGCTCTAAATGCAATATTGATTGCTAATGTTTTACATAGAAACTTTTCTTCTTAAGCCGTCTAGTTTGTGCACATTCTTTTATGGGATTTAAGATGTTAGAGAGTGAACAAGGTGATGCACATTTAATTAGGTTTTACAATGCATAATTGATATGCTCATACCCGTAAAAGATTGCTATGGGATTACATAAAAGCTACAATCAGTAAATAATATTTAAATTGAATTTGCATAATATGATTAGATGATCAATTCTCCAGGTTTTATGCTAAGTTACTTAAAAATGTTTTAGAGAGGAGCTGTTGCACCATTGCTTAAGTTTTCGTGTTGATTTTCTATTGAGATGAGTTTTGAGTATATTGTGTTTCTTTAAATGTCTTTCCTCATCCTTTGCTTTTTTTGTTTTGTTTTGCTAAAGGCGATGCATTCTTGATTCCCAAAAATTGTATTGCTACAGTAACTTTGATATGTTTTCTGTGGGACGGGCTCTTCCGAGTCCAACTCTTCAAACAGAAGGAAAACAACTAATGCAAGAATAGATATTGTCAATATTACATAAATTCATACACCCATGTTCTAGAAAATAAAATCAACATTGTAAGAAACAGTCCAGACAGATAGCTACCTAAGCGATATACCTAAACGCCCTTATTTTGCAATGAACTGATCCAATGATACAATATTGTTAAAATTACATGAATTAGTATAACCATATTTAAACTTTGGAATCAATGTGGTAAAAAACGGTCTGAACGTCCGTCTTTTTATTTTATTAAATGGTCAAACTAAATAGTTGGATGCCAAGACGGCTGATTAAGTGGGCCTAAACTAAGTGGACGATAAGTTGCTTAATCGCTTAAGTTTATACTGCTAAGCAACCCGGTCTATTTAATTATTTAAGGTTAAATTGCTAAGATTGAAATATTATACACTCCACTTAATAATATTAGAGCTTAGGGGGCCTACGCAACTCTTCTAAATAATTTCCTACGCAACAGAGAATGGATGGGAACCACTTAGGGGTGGGCTCCACTCTTTAGTCACATTGTATAGTAAGTTGCTTAAAGAGAGTTGCATAGAAACTTTTCTCATAATATTATATTATTATGTACATGCACAATATTTTTAATCCATTTCTTCACAATGTTTGTGGATAATACTGCTTTATTTATAGTCTATAGTACTCATAGCAAATCAGATTAACCACTTTTTCGTTCATCGTGTTATACTAAATAAAATTATTCTAAACTAAAATTTACTAATCATAAACTCAATAATTCTTTAAGTTACATCAGTAACTTTTTTTTAAACAAAAAGAAAATCTTTCAAAATAAATATTTGTTATTTAAATTTTAATAAAAATCAAATCAAAATTTGATATTAAAAATCAAATCAAATTTTGGTATGAAGAAAAATCTCCTAATCATAAACATATCAAATCTTTAAGTTATATCAATATTTTTTAAACCAAAATCAAATCTTTAAGTTATACTAATATTTTTAAAACCAATATCAAATCTTCTCAAAACAAAAGAAATCATTGCATTCGTTTATGATTTTTTATAATTTGAATTATCACAATCCTCATTCGTTATGTTTTGTTAAAAAAAATCGCTTTCCACTATTACTTAAAATTTTGTGAATATACTATATGCCATGTGCAAGGACGGATGGATCCAAGTATTTCCTCAAGTGGGGGACAAACATCAAACTATTTTTTTAAAATTTAAAATACGGCAAAATTCGTTAGTAAACAATAAACAAAATTAGAGTACAATCATACGACAAAAGTGCATAAAGAAGAAACTACCAATAAATTTGCAAAAGATAAATCAAAGTTGTTTTAATAATAATTCAATAACAATTAAAATTGTAATAAATTAAAATGGTTGCAACTATAATTCGAAATCATTGTTTGCTCGAGTAGGTGTGGATGATTCCGCTGCTTTTTTTCTTTGTTACAAAACTATCCATTACCTTCAAAAATTGTCGAAATGTAAGTGATAACAAGATGCAAGAGAAACTATGAGCAGTGGAGAGAAGATTTGTTCATTCTAAGTTGATTTTTGATTTTTCTTTTATTTCATATGTTTTCTGGGTTTTTTTGAAAAGAAAGTTTGCATATCATTTATAGACTTTTTTAATAACGGCATTTATAGACTTAAATCATCATTTAAAATTCTCATGAGTATTTATTTACATAATCATATGCAGCTATGTATCATGTTCAATTTTTTTGGAAAGAGATAACTTTGATTGAACCCATTTATAGAAACTTTGAACTAATTAAGAGATAGCCAGATATGAGAAGTGAAGACCCTTTATTATCAAATCAAATTATCAACAGTAAATTTACTCTTTTTTTGGAAGATGGGAGCAATTAGTATGAAAAACTTAACTTTATATATTCAATTAATAAGCCCAAAGTACCGGGGGGTTTATAAGCGAAATTCCAGTGGGGAAACTGCCCCCACTGGGCCTAATGTAAATCCTCCCTTGGCCATGTGCATGGCATGTGCCAGAAATAGTACATAAATATTTATTAATATAAAATATTTAAACTATATAGGCGTTGTCTAGCAATGCCAAACAATTTTTAAACCCTTAAATGGATTCAAGATAGATTGTGCCGATCATAAAAAAATGGTGTATAATTAACTTTAAATGTGATGCCTTATTAGTAGGAGAAAGGTGTCGTCTTATACCACTTAGGATTAAGGTACTGTTTTACATCACTTTCTCATAACATAGCCTATTAAATAATTAACGTGTGCAGTGTGGCCGCTTAAACGCTTAAGCGGCCGAGCGGGTTTCGCCGCTCCGTTTTATCCTGCTTAAGCATGTGATATTGCATAACCTATTTTATTGATGTATGCACCTCATAAGTGTTATAAAAGGTATATAACTATCATTATTGGAGTAACAATACACAAATACCAATTAATACAATATTCCATCTTTTCTTTCCTTTTTTTCACGTTTCTATCCTTTGTGCTCAACTCGATAAATCCCACGGTTGTCGAGCCGATTTTAAGACACTTCAAGATTTAGGTTTCAAAACTCTAAAATTTTACGTTTATCAATTCCAAAAAATCGAGATCTAAATCGATTTCGAGCAATCCTTGAATTTTCTATTTCGATTTCGAGTAGTGTTTGAATTTCGGTCATGAAATTCCAATTCGAGTTTGTGATTTCGAGTTGCAATCTATAAGATACTTCTTTTAATAATTTGGTAAGTATTTTTACTGATTTGAGCTATGATACTTGATGTTGGACATCAAAAAGCTTATAAGCACTATATAAGCTAATAAATTCTTTAAAAATTTCAATTTTGCATTGAATTATTTGAGCATATTTTAGCAAATGATATATTGTCTAAGCAAATTTGATAAATTTTGGATTAAATTAAGATATTTGCTAGTACAAAAGCAACATAAAAATAGTTAGAATGTAATGAGAATCATTATTTATTGAAAAGAAAAGGAATATTGATGAAACACTACTGTTTTGATTTCTGAACCGCCTGAGCAGCCGCTTAAGTGTTTTGGCTTCTCGACCGCTTCAATTTTCTTTTCCGCATTTAAAGCACCGAACGTGTGCAAGTATTTATTTTGGCATGTACTCATTAAATTTGTGCCCATCCTAATCTTATTTTGGGTTACTATTGAAACCCACCAAGTTGGATTTTATGTGGGGTTTTAAATAGAGGTGACAAGAATAGCCCTGCTTAACCCATGGTTCACCGGTAAAAAATGGGTCAAAGATTTATTACTCGTTTAATAATTACCCCTATCCAATCCGCCCGTCTAAAAGTATCAACACCCAACCTGTAGGTTTAAGGGTCTTACCCTTCCTGCACTAAAGATAAAGTCAAGGATGAAAAACTCATGGTGGAACTTCCAAATAACAATGTGACCGGTTATAGTGAAGCTATTCACTATAGATTTTATGTGAAGCTTTTCTATTAGAATTTTTTTACTATGGAACTTAACATGCCTTTTATTTCAAGTTTGTATGTTTATGTACATTGCTTTCATCATGTACTAATTCAACTTCAATTATTTTAAATATGCATATTGAAAGTTATTTGTAAACCCATTTATGGATGTCCCGTTTATCCATACATGGATTACCCGCAAACCCGCCTATCGTATACTGTTCGGATAATGGGTGCAAAATTTAGCACCCGTCTAATTCAAAGCATTTTTACCGGTACTCGTTTTACCACCACACACAATGACCCGCCGCAGGTGAACCGACCACCCATTTGACACCTCTATTTCTAAGGTCTGTTACATCTGATGTTTTGGGTTGAAACCACAACCCTATTTAACTCTGTGAATCAAATGAAATCAAAATAATCAAGTAGGTAGATCTCATATTATATGAAAGGGATAGACTGTGCACACCTTAAGACGGTCAAGTTTCCTTACAGCCCTAATGCTTTCCCTTGACACCGCAGCTTCCGGCCAATTCAATCGTGCACCTCGCCTAAAATACTTTGAGGCAGAGGCACTGCATTTGCCGTAGAAAAAATAGAATCAATTACATTGACATGGATATATATATATATATATATATATATATATATATATAAACACAACAAATTGATCAGAAGGTAAAATAAGGATTAAGTTTGCATGGTGCATTCTTCACTTCATGCATTTCTCTTATTAGATGGAAGGTAACACAAATAACTAAAACTAGTGCACTGATATGTTGGCTGCACTTGACGAAAGTTAGCCCATCTCATTAAGTTCCATGATGACATGAATTTGCTCACTCACATGTTGCTGTAAATGGATGCGTCCAAGCCCAATCTCTAGCTTTAGCCAGTTTCTAGTTTGGATTTATGTAAAATTATTGCCAAAAGCACATCTTCGTTTTCGTCCAAAAAATAATAATTAAATAAAAATAAAATGAACAAATTTCTTATGCATGTGGCAATTAGGGTCAACAAGGGCTTTCAATGTTCCTTTCACATAATGATTATTGGTATATGTTCATGCTAATACTTAAATATTCAGATTCAAGTTTTATGTAAACCAAGGAGGCATCCGTCAACATAATACAGTCTTGATCCACTTGTAACCGACTCACCTCTCAAATCCTTCCTAGCAATAAAGATTGTAAGAGAGGCACGGATCTAAAGAGCAAGGCACATTTACTCTAAAACAGACTAATGCAGGTAATGAAGTAATTAAAATCTACAGCCTTAATCAAGCAATTAGCCAGTTTAGCCTCTTGTTTTGCTAATTCAAGATCAGAAGCTTCTATGCCAATGAGAGAAAGATGGAGAGTGTCGGAAAGAGGACTATAATGGTAATAGAGGAAGAAAGGACCAATATAATAAGAGGCGGAAAGATTAATATAATAATCTAAACTTCTATCGATATTATTTGTCAATCGGAACCTAAAGAAAAGAGGGGAAAGAGAGGAGGATGTATCTCTATTTCCACAACGTCAGGGTACTCATAGGACCATATAACACACACGGCACGAGAAAGTGAGTTTCAATCACTATAGCAAAACTTGGATGCTACTAGCCTTTGCAGTTTCAATCACTATAACACAGATCTCTCAAATCCTTTCGTACAATAAAGATTGTAAGAGAGGCACAAACCGAAAGAATTAGGCACATTTACTCTAAAATAGACTAAAGCAAGAATTGAACTAGTTAAAGTCAACAGCCAGCCAGTCTAGCCTCTTGTTTTACTAATTCGAGACCAGGAGCTTCTATGTCAATGGCAGAAAGATGGAGTGTGGGGAAGATGACTATAATGGTAATAGAGGAAGAAAGGACTAATATAATAGAGAGGGGGGTTAAAGTAAAAATCTAAACGTCTATCGATATTGTTTGTCAATAGGAAGCTAAGGAAAATAAGGAAAAGAGGAGGAGGATGTATCTCTCTTTCCTTAAGGTCAGGTTACTCATAAGACCATGTAACACCCAGCTTGAGAAGTGAATTTCAATTGCTAAACCAAAACTCGGTCGCCACTAGACTTGCAGTCCTTTGGAACTTATTTATGCCCTCTGAGATCCAACATTCCTCAATTTAGATTTTGTCCACCTGAATCCACCTGACGCTTATCCCATTATGAGTACCGAGATTGTTCTCTCTAGTCAAATTTGCAAATTCAATAATATGTTTACTAATTTGTGAAGGGTGATGGTTATCAAAATTGACGTACTGAAGTATATAAATGACTCAAGAAACACTTATTCAGACATTAAAGGTCATGGAATAAGATTAAAATTAGGCCTACTGATATACATCCACAAAGGTTAATAATTGATAAAAATATAGCAAGAGCAAAGTTTGTCACGACCAAAAATCCTATGTCTAAAATTGCATGGATGGAGAAGGTGCAAGAGAACAACTCTTGTACAATACTTTTGCTCAAACCATAGAATCAAGAACCTGGGCGAAGACAACTGGGATATTCAATGTCAGGTAACTATGCAAGTATTAGAAATGGGAATTTGTTACTGTAGCTGAGTTTTTTTCCCATGTTTCTGGCCTTGGCATTTCAACTCCTAATATCCAAGACTACGTATAATGTGCATTTTTGGGCTCCCAAATACTTATCATTGTGTATCAAAACTCATTCTTCAGGTATTTAGCCCCCAACATGCTGTCAACCCTATGGGATTGCGGAACCACAGACAATATCAAGTTATCTGATCAGATATTCTTTCTCTATCATTTCACGGAACCATCTTTGTACTATCTATATGCTTCGTGAAAAATTAAATGCACGATACTACATAGTAATTACTGAGGAAGAATTATGTTAGTCAATAAATTTTACATATAAATGAAATCAGATGCAACCACATTTATATATCAATACAGCTTACTTGGCTTTTATAATCATATGCTCAGGTATAGGTCCCAAAACCCTCTCCATCATGGCCAGGTGCTCAAGATTCTCATGAGTTTGAAACAGCGCTTCCCCCTGAAACAGCAAAGTGTTCAAAATTCGTCACTTAATTAACGGAGAAACCATGGTGAATATTAAAAGTAACAAGTCAAACAAGCTATAGACTGACCAAACAAAGCTCGACAAGAATGCAACCTACACTCCATAAATCGCAAGGATAATTCCAGCCCAGACCTGGCAGTAGCAAAGTGTATGGCAAAAGATATGTGAGAACTTCCATTTTATATGTATATCCATATGAAGTTTCAAGATCAAGATGAAAATGACACAGTCGTAAATAACGAAAGCCGCTCAAAAATAAACTACCAGGAAATCCTATTCAAAGATGCACTCCTAAATTAAGGTACTTTATAGAACTAAAACCACTTAATTAGCAATTTCTCTCTTGAGGTACTTTATAGAACTAAAACCACTTAATTAGCAATTTCTCTCTTGAGGTACTTTTTAGAACTAAAACCACTTAATTATTTCAAAGTAAAACACATGTGTATCACCAATATATGCTTCAGACCTCAAAATAAAGACCGGAGAAAACTAAGTACAAGGATATAAACAGACAAGCATAACAGCATTTCATCATCTGCTAAGAAAATATGGTACACATCAAAATGGTCATGAAGCACTGCAGACAGCAGGAAACAACAAGATCAAGAGATGGATCAGTTACTGAAGAGTCCAGTAGAAGATCTAACGATATATATTAATCACAATCAGAGCTAAGAAAAAGTATTAGCTTTGAATGAAAAATCAACCGTCCAGGAATAGTAGCTTTATGATTGATAGAATTTCTATTGTTGGGGTGGGAGAAAAGAAAATAGCTAGACAATAAGAATTGGTTAGTCTAAGATCACAAGTATGCTGCCATATATCGATAAATTTTCTATATGGTGAAATACTAGGCCCAAAAGTATGTGAAGGACGGAATCAAAAACTGATAACCCGCAACAAGGTAACTTATGCTTCTAAATGTTACTAGACAATGGACTCAGAATGGTTTCCTAGGGTTATACTCCAAAAGATTAAAGGGGTGCAAATTAAAGTCATCTTGAAACTAGTTTACCTTTGTTCATATTGACAACCTGCAGCTCAGGCAAACATAGTCAATTCAACACTTATTAGAAAACTAATTTTACCTAAAATGATCTCGGGTGCCCTGTAATGCCTCGTTGATACAATGGAGCTATGGTCCTGATTCTCAAAAGCAGTACTACCAAAATCAATCAGCTTTATGGCACTTGACTTAGGCAAGCACCTGAATTGCATTTCATCTTGTGATTTCCTCTGTATCATCTCAAGCATTCATTCAAAGATAACTGCTGAGTCCATACACCTGATGGCAAAAAACTCGTGATTTCTAAATTTGCAAGAGACCAAAATACCTTGTTGCTTGGAATCGTAACATATTCAGGAGACACTAGAAGAATGTTTTCGGGCTTCAGATCAGTGTGAATAAGTCGTAATTCATGCATATCTACGGTAAAAGAGAAAAACAGAAGAAAAGACAAGAGTCAACCATGCCACCCTTTACAATATAAAGTAAGGTGACGAGAATAACTGCAACTTAGGTTAAGAAAGATAAAGTGGATGAAATCAAAAGAAACCAAGGATGCTCCACACACATGCTACAGATTCCAAAAGCTGCCGTCCAAATTCCCGGACAAGTTCCACTGGAAATGGGCTGTATTTATTTCTCTTTAAAAAATCATACAAGCTTGGCCCAAGCTTCTCACATACCTGATAACATCATTGAATTCCATTCAAAGAAAAGGTTCATATTTAGTTCTCTACAATCGCAAACGAACCCTATAATGCCATAGCAAATCAAGCATTAACACCCAGTTACTTCCATATCCCAGGATATATCTTCATATTAATAATCTTATCAGGTTCAGACTTATTGAACAGGTAGATAGATACAGATGATAAGCAATTCCTAGTAATAATATGTACAAAGCAGGCCAAAACTAAGATTGCTCCAAGTGAAGTACTTAGATCTCATAAACTAACCATCTTTACAAGGAACATGGTGCTTCTATCCCCAATATTATGTGTAAAAAGAAATTATTGTTTTCATGGAAGCATAAGATTTCTCCGAGGACATTTAGTCCTCCGAGGACATAGAAATAACAAATAATGGTTATTTATAAAAAGTCATTTAGTCCTGAAGATGGGGGCCTGTGATTAAAGTGTAATATGCATCTATATTGAGCTGTCTTAAATAAAGTTGGTTTCATAAAAGAAAGTCGATTAGTGAGAAAGACAATCTGATGCGATTAAACATAAGCCTCTCTGGTCTATACTGCAGTTATTGTATAATCATCACAATGTTGCAATATTGCAATTATTGTATAATCATGCACTTTGAGGTGAAGAGAAAATTATTATTTCAGAGTATGAAGGAAGAAATTAAAGCAATATCAAATGGACCTATTACTTACAATGCATATGTGATTCCGATAGTCAAACCACCTCCGAATTTTAACACAGCTGTATGTCAAAAAAATGTATAAGAGGGTTGAATGAATTGTGCAATCAATATCATTCTATAATTTATAAACATACCGTGACCCCCCTTTATCATTCTTAGCAAGAAGATTAAGGACATCAATTTCAATCATTGCAGCATGGCGGTACTTGCGTATACTCCTAACTACCTTGATAGCCACAAATTCCCGTTCTTCACGGTCCCAACATTCAAGAACACGACCAAATGTACCTGCAGCATTGGTGTTTTGCTAAAAGAGGAGTTCAAGGCACAGGCAAAGTATGAACGAAAAGAAACTAGTAATACAGTATTGACAGAGCACCTTCTCCGATCTTGCTAAGTATTTTATCTGCACAAGGGCAATATATGTATAAATTGGTATGGAAAAAGCATGAGCTTAGCTAGAGAAATTTAGCTGATAATGCAAAAGATTTCTAAATCTCTCAAATGCACGAATGACAGAAATCTCTGCGTTGATTGCAAATATGAGATCAATTGAACTATTTGCTTATAAGTTCCATTGCCTGTGATGTACGAGTATTTAAAACTAAAGGAAGTGAACACGTGCGGACGAACATGAAAGGTAGCAAAAAATTCTGTTTTACAAAATAGTTGAGATCTAAGCATTCTTTTTGGGTATCCGCACACATGGATGCAACAAAATTAAAAGAAAAGTTTGTATATATACCAAGGTTGTAAAAAAACGCTAGGCGAAGCTTAAGCGGTTGGGCCTAGCACCTATGCTGTTTTTTAAATTTTAGGTAAAATTATATATTTCATGTATATACATATTGAAATTTCAGCAGTACATTAACACTTCAACATAGTAAAAACAGCAACATATTGAAATTTCAGCATTAAAAACATAAATATATTAATAATTCAATATGATAACCACTAACATATTGATATTTTAACAGTAAAAGTCATCAAAAAATAAATTTTGAGCGATATAATTAAAAATTATTCAGAAAAAAGGACATAATCGTCTAACTATTATTTTATTAAATATGGGTCTGGCTAAGGTAAGGTGAAAAGAGAACAAATCCGACCCATGATACTTCAAAAAAGACTAAATATTATTCCATTAAGTGGGCTGGGTCTGTTAAGGCGCCCACTTAAGCGGGCTGGATGGCTTAAGCGATTATTAAGCGCCTAAACCACTTGATTAAACCGCCTAGGACTTAATCAGAATGGCTTCATACCGCTTCCGCCTACGCGGCCGCCTAGACCGCTTTTTAAAACACTGATAGATACCATGTTTAAACTAATCATTCTCAGTGTCTTAAATTCCATGTAATAAATTTCACACACAGATACTCACTAGGATCCTATAGATAGGACATAAGAAAAAATTCTATCAAGTATTTATTCATTAGATCCTCATTGTAAAATCTGCAAACAATTATGTCGAGCTCAAATAAATGTGAACTCCTCAAAATTGTTTGCACACATCACAATGCTGCTCTAATGGCTAAAGAGTAAGTAGGATCTGTTTCTAAATCCTACACACACACAATGTTTCCCATATATTACAAAGTTGAACGGGGCTGACACACAAATATCCCTCCCTACAGGCCTTCCTTTAAAGAAACAGAAAGAATTTTCTCTATGAATTAAGTTCTGGCAAGCATCATGAAGGCATACTAGTTACTACTTACCGAAAAACCTTCTTCATCGTCATCCCAACAGATGTTTGCATCATTACATCATGATTTCCCCTTTGTAAACAAAAGGATCATATAATGCTATTCTACATATTTCAATTTCCATCTAGTCTAGATAATGTACATAAGTTAAAAGGCTTATTTACCAAAAACTCCCCTCGGGTTTCGGCTCATGGCAGAAAACTACCATTTTCTTCCATAATTACAGAAAACCACCCTGGCATAATGGTCAATTTTAACGGTGTTAAATTTCGTAGTAAAGACTATTTTGCCCTTAACATAAAACAAATAATTAATTATAAATTATGTTAATAACAATTTTAAACAATTATTTACTATTAATTAAATAAATTCATAATTTGGGGGAAGAAAGGGAGGGTCAGGCTCGAAGATGTCGGGAGGAGGATGAAGCAGCAGTGGGGAGTAGGGTGGTGGGAGCAGTAGTTTGGTGGTGGGGGAGAAGAAGACGGTGCTGCTGCTTCTGTTGGTGATGATGGCGGTGGTGATGGTGGCTTTGGGGCGGCAGTGGGGGTGGGGAGTAGGGGCGGTGGGGGCGCAAATGTAGAGGGTGGAGAAGAAGCAGCTGGTGGTGATGGTGGAGGTGGTGGTGGTAGTAGTGTTGATTTTTGGGCCGGCAATGGGGGCAAGGAGTTGGGGGTGGCGGTGGAGGGGGAGGCGAAGAAGGTGGTGGTGGTGGTGATGATTATGGGATGGCAATGGAAGAAGAGGAAAAGGAGGATGACGATGGAGGGAGGCAGATCAAGGGTGGAGGGGCTAGGAGAATGGAGGAGGGAGCGACAGAGATGGGAGATCAGGGGCTACGCCGGCGTCGATGGAGATGGCCAGAGAAGTAGAAGGATGGGTTTTTTTTTAATTTAAGAAATTAGGGTTAGGGTGACTGGTTGAGAAGAGGAGAATTTTAGGGGTTTTATAATTTTTTGCTGACGTGGCATTGATGCGGCACATACGGTGATGACATGGCTCTGTTTAGTAAGATATTTCTTGTAATTTTGAAAGGAAATGGTAGTTTTCTGCCACAGACTGAAACCTGGTAGGAGTTTTTGGTAAATAAGCCTAATTTAAATGAAAACCTAAAAGAGCGACCCTGACAGTTTATTACTACTCATTGAAAAATTGCATAAAGCGACGCTTCCCTACATACAAGCATGTTAATTAAAAATGGATTATTAATGATAACTCTTCCCTAACATATACCGGGACAATGTTTTAAAACACACTATACAGTAATGAGCGCTAGGGGTCCCACCAAGTGCCTTGGCAGTGGAGAGAAGGCTAACACCTAGCATTTTGGCTCTGAAGAGAAGGCTTTGTATTTTATTCAGATATATGCATATATCATATACAAATAGAATGGCAAGGAAATGCGTGAGTAATCTACTAATATTCTACGAGTGTTATGAAGAACATGAAAAAGGTCAAGATGAAGTGAATATACTTTAAAAATTAAAGAAAAGATGTAGCCTGAATAACGCTGGTTGAATCATAATTAAGAACCTTCAAATTATAAAATAAAAATGTAACGCAACTAGAAAGTAACGCAACTAGAAGGCACTTGAAGTCCGTCCAGACACATCTAGAGGGGAAGCACTTCTTACAATTTGGGCTAGGGGCTTTAAACACTTGATTGCAATGCCTTGATACCAAAGTTGTTTAAGGCCGCACCATGTAGACCGACGCCTAGGAGGCCATTAAGACCCCTTTTTAACATTATTACCAGTTGCAAATAGTGCAATGGTCATGAAAAATTCACACATAACAACAAAATATGCGATAAAATGCAGTCTGACGCTTATACCACAAACATGCTGAGGAGGGGGGGGGGGTGAAATGTTAATACATTACATATCAACGGAAGAATCTTCACAGTTGAGCCAAAAATAAATTGTAAGAATGCAGCATTCTTTTCTAGATTCAATATGTAAATGACTCCCGGCTATTTCTATGAATTCTCACACTTGTGGCTAAACCAAAAAGGGAAAAAAATCATATCTTTTTTTAACCTTTCAGCTCTTGCATTGGTCATGTATCCAATTAAAGGTTAAGACTTTACTCTCAAATCCTCAACATATTTTAAAGTGTTCTGATACAAACACAAGAAGCTCAGCAGCTCATCATCGTTTAATTACATGCAAACGCATTAAAATTCAGCTAAATGTTGCTAGTCCAAGGCTCATTTTAAAAAGACCAAATCAACATACATATAGAAAGGAAGCTTACATCTAGGAGTGAGATTCTCTCCAAGATTGAACACGTAGTGGCCGTCGCGATCGTCTTGCCGCCACGGAGGCGACGCTCCTCCTCGCCGTTCGCCCTGCATGAACCCAAATTGCCTTCAGCATTCAGCAATAGAAACGGAGAACCCTAACCCTAACCCTAGTTTCTGACCTCTCGAGACGAAGGAGGTTGGGCTTCGTCCCATGCGAGTCGAGGCCGCTTTCTCGTCCGCGGGTTTTCCATTTGGGGATCTGATCATTAAATTTATGAGGGATTTTGTTTGAATTGATTGAGATGTTATCGATGCTAGATCTCGAAAGAGATTAGGGTTCTATGATTAATCGGCCAAAAAAAGGGAGTAAGAAATTGGGCGTGGGATGAAAATTTGGGGATTAGGGTTTGTTAGCCAGAACGACGCGTGTTTGGTGTTCCGCAGGTTGGCTTTAAGATGTTTTTCCCCTGGCTTGGCCAATGGTCACATTGTTCGCGTCCTCGGACCCATTCCGGTTCGGAAAAATGGATGGATGAACTTATACAATTTGGAAATCAAACGGAGTTACAATCGTGTAATATTTAACTTTTTGTTAATTTGAGAATTGAATTGATATTGATTCAATAATGTATATGTATGCTTGTATAATCGTCAAATTCTACAGCGGGGTTTAGAGGAGTACTTTGCTTCGAAAAGAATTGGTTTTTGGCTAAAATACGAAAAACCTCTCCCATTTTTGCTTGAAAAGCAGTAAACCTCTCTACGTTTAAAAAATATGCATTTTACCCTATAAATTTAACGCCGTTAGTTTTATTGTGTATATTTCCCAAAATGCATCTCAAGCATTTCTTCTCCAAAAATTTTCCTTCTTTTTCACTATGATTTTTTCTCTCCAAACTTATTTTCCACGTTTCTTCTCAAAAATCTCTAATTCAAAATATCACGTCCTCTAAATCAAAATCTTTATTAGGTTAATCAATTAAATTTATTAGAGTGGTATTTTTAGCATTAAAAAAGTCATAAGGATGGAAAAACTAACATTATTAGGGTTTTTAGGGTAAAGTGTATATTTTTCAAGTTTAAAAGGTTTCCTATTTTTCGAGCAAAAGTTTCGGGGATTTTCCGTATTTTAGCCTGAAATTTTTCTTTTGTTTTGATTATTTTTATTTGTATTTATATTTGTCTTGATATGTTCTATTTTATTTTATTACGGTCATTTGGATTATGATTTTAGCCTTCATTTATGTCCTTGCATTTGGATCATAAGTATAAAATTTCATTTTGGCTGGGAAATGAGGCCACGATTCAAGTTTTTCCTCCATATATATTTTAACTGCTCTTTCTTTTTCGATTCTCTAGCTTTTGCTTTTGTTCGCTCTAAAATTATATCTGCGCTAAAAACAAAAGTAATTAGCGCGACACTGCCTCTCTCGACGGATGAGCCATCGTTAGAGAAAGAGGAGAACATTCTTCCTTAATAAAATAGAAATAGCCCCCTTGGTTGCATGAATCGAAATTTATAAACAATACCGCAAAGATAACAGTCATCCAGCCATTATATTATTGATAAAATTGGATTACAGTTACATATGATCTGATAATAAAAACAA
This sequence comes from Agapanthus africanus, assembly GCA_030015575.1. Classification (NCBI taxonomy): domain Eukaryota; kingdom Viridiplantae; phylum Streptophyta; class Magnoliopsida; order Asparagales; family Amaryllidaceae; genus Agapanthus; species Agapanthus africanus. The sequence continues at coordinate 221,350,463 of CM057348.1, read as the reverse complement.
ATTCTCAAACCCTTGGATCATGATCTCGTCTTGAACACCGCGTGTAAGAGCATGGATGGACATCTAAATTTCCTACACAGCAAGAATCAAGCTCAATCATGATTCATCGGCCACACTGCTCGGCCTCTCTCAATACCCGAGTATAGGAATGAACGTCTAAATCGCTCGGTCGTTTATTACCAGACCAAGCGGAAGGTCGATCGTATCGCCTAAACTTAGATTAATCTTAGAATCACAATACAAGGGAAGGAATTGACGTCTAAATCCCCTGTGTAGTGACCACTAAGCTTGACACGGTCAGAAGCCGAAATCGGTTATATTATCATATTACGACAGTAAGGATGGACGTCTGAACCTCTCGTAGCTATAATAATAGCCCTGATCTGGGCATCGGTGCCCTCGACCTTACCCCAATCGGCACTATATGAGTGCTGGCGCGCCGAAAATAGGGTCGAGGGGCGTTCCTTCATCTTAGTGTTTTGCTTTCAGTAGATCTAAAAGAACGCGGAGGCATACTGTAACAACTCCATTTTTAGTGTACAAAATTTGCTTAAAAATTAATGTATACTTAGAGTAGTTACATTTGCTGTTATTATTTTAAGTAATTAATTAGCTCCATAATTATAAGAAAGAGCTTGTAGCTCATTGGTAATACCTTGCACAACCAAGCCACCAGAGTTCAAATTCCATACCCCACATTATTTTTAATATTGATTTTTTTTAAAATCTTTAGAATACCAAAGGTTTACGCGTGCATATCTCACAAAAACCCCACTACACCCAAAAATGTAACATTGCCAGAGATTAGATGAACCATCGGGGGGATCCCGGCTGTAAATTCCCGGTTCCGTCAATAAAAATTTTCTATAATTTCTATATTTTTCCAGGTCCCCTAAATGCTTTTCTTTTTTTTCTCGTATTGTTGTATGAATTTGGCTGCTTAGGTTTTTAATATAAAATTTTTCCTAAACCATTAAATCTAAGCCTAGCCCAACCTCTATTTTTCCCCTATACCCAACTCGGCCCCGTGCCCCATACCCTACTCCTTTCCTTTCTTCCCCACTCATTTCCTTTTCCCGCTCCTTTCTTTTACTTCACCTCCCACGTCGCCCCACGCTCCATGCCCCCCCGTCCTCGTCGCCCCACGTCCCCACTTGTCGACCGAGACCGCGCGCGCGCTCACGAACTCCTCAAGCCCCACCCCGTCTCTCTAACTCTCTCCCCCTCACTCTCGTTCTCCCTTTCTCCTTCCCCATATCTTCCCGCTCCCTCTCTCGGCCCACGTCCACGCCCACGACCGCGCTCGCCCCATCACCGTAGCTACCACACCGGCATCACCCTCGTCATTCCTCCCTCGCTCCTCTCTCCAAAACACCCGAGTCGACCTCCTTCCCACCTCGCCTGCACACCGAGCCAACCTCCTCCCCCCCCGCCTGCACACCGTGCGACCTCCCCCGACACACCCACCACGGTCGACGACCCCACCACTCCTCCCCACTTCTTCCTCCATTCACAGCCGCGACACACCAACCGCAACCGAGCTCCCTGCAACTCCTGCAACTCCGGTGACCACCGCCTGCAAGCTCCGGTCATCCACCATCGCAACCGCCATCGTCAAGCTCTCCCTACAACCTCCGTCAACCTTACCGTACCTCGCCAACACAGACCCAAGCATCTCGAACCTTCACCCACCTCCACTGCCCACCGGGCTTGCCGTGCCGTGTTCGGGTCGCGTTCGTGCCGTTGCTTCTGCCGTGCGTCGTCAACGCGTCATCAGGCAAGTACCCCCCTTGCTCCATGCTAATTCTATCTGTTACATTCCAAGATGACAATAAATACAGTACATACTTTACTTGCGAATCAATAACGTATACGTGTTCGATGCTAAACCCGAGGGGAAAACCCCCGTTAAATTGACGGAAACTGATCACATAGGTTGGCCCGTATAGTAATGAACATCGTGTATTATTTTGGCTGAAAAATAAAGTCGTTACTGACGTGATCGATGATTGTTCATATCAGATTTTTGCATTTTTATACCGCCCAATTTTTATCATATTGCTTATCGGTAGGTACTCTTAAGCCGTGTTTGCTAGTCAATTGCAGGATACAGGTTCTCGGCTCTAAACGATGAAATTCATAGAAAAGCACGACAAAATCCGGATTCCTGCCAACCACAGATAAAACACGGGTCTCCGCTCTCTATCCGTATGTTGCCACACACCAGTTTGAGAGACAAAATGTCAAATCGATTGTCATCTTCATGCACAAAGCACAATGGCAACACCAAGTCCAAGAAATCTACGCGGAGCTCAAGAAAATCATGACAAAAAGATCCATATCCAATCACCTTTTGATCAACAAAAATTCTGGAAAAATCGTGAAGAAATTCTGAGAAAAAACATATACTAGACTCATGGGCACAGCAGACCAGGGAAGTACCAAAAAACTCATGCCACAATTCCACCATATGGCCGCGGATCCGCGGCCAATAGGGGGTCTAGGCCGCGGATCCGCGGCCGTACTGGCGTATCACATGATGAAATTTCAGGGGCAGTTGGGTAATTTTGTAAAGGGGTAGATTGTTGCCCTAGATTTCCAGTTCACTGCCTATAAATAGTCCAGAACTTGCCAAAGCCAAGGGTGCTTAATCTTGTATTTAGATTTTAGGTTTTAGTTGTTGTTCTTCTTCCTCCTCTCATCTCTTCTCCATTAAAAACCTTGTAGTGAGCTTTTGTGAGTGAAGAATGAATAAAGGAGTTCTTTTTACTTATCATGCTTGTCTTGTTCTTTAGTTAAATTATTATTGCTTGTAATTTTCATTTGTTAACTTAGTTGTTGTTATTTGTGTTTGTTTCTTCTTGTTCTCTTTTCCTTTATCCTTAAACAACCATGATGCTTACGCTTGATCCTTGCCGAGGTGAGGTCGCAAATAGCTAGTTGTAATCTTCTAATCTCTTTCTTTCTATCTTCCTCCTTTGTTTTATTTTTCGTTCTTCTTGTAATGGGTGAGTAGTTTCCATACTTGTTAGGGTAGGATAAGCGAAGTTTGAGAGAAAGAAATCTCTCTCACTCTTTCCTTGCCCAACATCTTAAATCGAACTCCCGTTAATCGAACCACAATCCGCTCCCTACGACACCTTATCCTACATGATAGCGGTAATTCCGTAGTGAGACCGGTTGTGGTTGAATTAACCGGAGGTTAAGGCTAAGAGCCAAGAATGGACGGACAAGCACCAAAAGAAAAAACTTATGCGTTGGAAAGCCTAGTTTATACTCGCAAGTTCCTTCCTAGTCGTGCTAATCCCCATTGTTGCCGATTACCGTAACACCGATATTAAGAGTGGCAACGAAAGAAGTGAGCGACTCCTAACTCAAACTAACCTAATCCTAACCCTAACAAGCTCTCTTTACATATCATTTTAACACTTAGTTAATCACAAACAAATCTGGACTCTTGGACTTAACTCGTTAAAGCACATAGAAAAAGATTCCCATCTCCCTGCGGACGACCCGTACTCAACCGGCTAGCTACAAGCGAAACCGCTTTGATTGCGGTAATTAACTAAACTTGAACACGTAGAAACCCTAACAATCAAACGGCGCCGTTGCCGGGGAGACGGTAGTTTATTTCTTTGTGTAATTTCGGGTTAATTTGTGAATATAAATCTAACCGAAGAACAAAAAAAAAATATACATTGTAAAAAATCAACTTGTTATTTTTTATTAGTTTTTGTGCAAGTGTGCAGGAACAAAAGACGGTCGAGTTCAGTGCCAAAGACGTGGGAAGTTAGACCCACATCTCGCGGCTACACCGCGACGGATCAAAACGAAGCAAACGGTCTACTGTAAAAATCTGGAGCAGATACAGTGAGCAAATCAAGATTCAGCAAATCCAGACAAGCAGAGGACAACCACAGCAGCACACTCAAAATTTTTTGAAGCCCAATCCCTCCTTACAGCCGCGGAACCGCGGCCTTAGTACGTGTTTGGCCGCGGAACCGCGGCCATTTGTTGGCTTCAGTGGCCCAAATTTTTGGTAACTCTCTCTCTCCTCTTCCCCACTCCTCTGAACTCTATTAAACTGTGTTTTCTGCAGCATTCTTTGCGCAAACTCTCTTCCCCCTTCCAATAAACTGTTTTTGTGCAGGATTCTTTGCGCTGCGCTAAAAAAAATAAAAATTGATTGCAGTTGATTTGTTACTGCTTTGCATTTATTAATACGGACTTTAAGGGGCTTGAAACCAATTCAGATTGGGTGGCGATTTCATCACCCTTCCCAGGACCCCAGAAATCACAAAAAGCATATGCATTGACCATTGTTAATTAAAAAATACTAGACTCAGCCCTAAGGACTTCGCGCTCAATAGGACAGAGGACTAGTTACAGGCATCGGCCGTTTATCCTATCCTGACTTTTGCGGTGTCTAGGTAAGTGTGTCGAAGGCAAGTGCTTACTTAATTAGGACCACTACTTACGTAGTGGGGAGCCTCCCACTTACCTGGCACTTACCTGGCCGCAATTATTGGAGAAGAGGCGGTTTGAGGTCCTGTTTCTAGCCCTTTGGAACAGTTAGGAGCTGTCTAGCTGACCTAGGTGACCCTAGATCTAGGTATGATTGTGCATATCTTGTTTGTGATTGCTTGAAGCCGTAAATCCGTACATATTTCTGTAAATCTCTTTCTAAAAAAAAAGAAAAAAATCAAAAACTTTTATAAAAACTTGCCCTTTGTCGCCAAAAATCCATTTTTCACCCACCACCCATCGTATTTCTCCATTGACGTTTTCTTACCCTCACCTTCTCCGCTTTGACTATACTAAACTCGTTTAGTGTATGTCCGCTTGGACTCGGGACACTAGCGCCCGCCTAGTCCGCGTTACGTTAGTCGCTACCGACTACGCGATCGACTCAGACGTCGAAACTCCGTCCACGCCTCTTTCACCCTTGCCTTTGCCGGCCAACTCCGACGTTGATCGGAATTCTGTTCATACGTCTTCACCTTCGCCATCACCAACCTCTTCTTCCGCGATGTCAGGATTTAATCCAAACATCTCTTTGACTACCCCAGGTTTGACTCCACCTCCTATGGAGGCAAATAACCCACCACCACCGCCTGTTGTAGCGCCGCAGCGAATCACGCTCCAGGATCGTTTCTATCTCACCCGTTCTGCACTTCCCACCTGTCTTTCTCTTCCACCGGCCAATGGGGATAACTTTGAAATTAAGCCCCACTTCATTAACATGCTTCCGCGATTTCATGGGCTTGAATATGAAGATGCCTATATCTTCATCAACAAATTTCAAAACGTTTGTGCCATGATGAAAACCACCCAGCTGTCGGACGATGCTATACGGCTACGGGTCATTCCGTTCACTTTATGCGATCTTGCTGAAAAATGGCTGTATAGCACCGCTTCCCACTCCATAACCAGTTGGGACGAGTTTGTAAAAGCGTTTCTCAAGAAATTTTATCTGAATCATAAAACCGCAAGGATCCGTAACGAAATCAACCAATTCTCTCAGCTTCCTTCTGAACCCTTCTGGAAGTGCTTTGACCGGTATAAAGACCTTCTTATTCAGTGTCCTCACCATGGTATCGAGAAATGGCAACTTTGCCAAACCTTATATGAGGGCCTGAACCCAGCAACCAAGCAGTTGTTGGAAACCATTTGTCAGGGCCACTTCCTATCGAAATCTGACGAGGAAGCGTGGCAATTCTTCGACGACCTTGCGGAGCAAACGCTACAATGGGAGAGCACCAGACCGACTTCTTCTTCTTCTACCTCCACTTCTACCGGTCAATCTAGGGTAGGAATTCACCAACTTGATGTCTCTATTGCGATGAAGGCTGAAATGGCTGCAATAACGAGAAAACTTGAAGCGATAGAGAGCAAATTTTCTTCTCCTGCTCCTGCCCCTGTTCTTCCCCTTCGTACCATTTGCGCTTGTTGTTCCGATCATTCTCACTTAACCGAAGAGTGTCCTTACAATCCACCATCTTAAGGACAGGATCAGGTTAATGCTGCATTTCAGTAAAGACCGAGGAATGATCCATACTCTTCCACCTATAATCCCGGTTGGAGGAACCACCCCAATTTCGCCTGGAATCAGAATCAGCATCAATTCCAAGTCAACAATTCCCCTCCGCCGCAACAACAAGCACAACAACAAACTCAACATCAGTTTCAGCAGCCCTTCCAACCCCAACCTTTTCAAAATCAGACGAACAACTTTGTACCCAACAATTCTTTTCCTCAAAACAACTTTGTTCCGTCAAACAACGATAAGGTTTCCTCGCTAGAACGAAGTCTGGAGGCGTTCGTTAAACAATCGACATAATCCACCGCCAACATCCAGTCTTCTATTCAGTCCTTGGTGCAACACACTGCCGCTCACGGGCAAAGTATCAAAACCATCGAAGCCCAGATAGCACAACTGAATGCAGCCTTAAGCGAGCGAGAGAAGGGGAAGCTTCCGTCCCAACCACTCCCAAATCCCGGTCACCCACATAATGTACATGTTGCTCTTGAACAACAGAACCATAATGTGAGTGCCGTGACCACATTGAGATCGGGATGCTGCAAAACAACATTGGCACACGAATCGACGATGACACCCCGGCCGCTTCTTCTTCTTCTTCTTCTCCTTCCTCGTCTTCTGAGCCTATTCTCCATTCTTCAAAAGGCTCTTCCTCTTCTTCTGCTCTAAACGGACCCAATTCTCACTCCACGAAAACACCAGTTCTGGTATCCGTTCTAACTCCACAATCTCCTCCTCCAGCATTGGACTCAACCAATTTTAAAAACGTTCCATTTCCAAACCGGTTGAAGTCCACCAAACAAAATCCACAAATGGAGAAGATTCTGGAGTTATTTAAGCAGGTTAACATTAACATTCCTCTTTTAGATGCTGTCCAACAAGTCCCGTCCTACGCGAAAATCTTAAAGGACTTGTGCACAAAAAAGAGGAAGTCTCAGGTACCCAAGAAAGTTTTCTTGGCTAGTACTGTGAGTGATGCTCTTACCCAATCTTTACCACAAAAACGGAAGGACCCTGGCTGTCCTACGATTTCTATTACCATTGGGGAAAAGAACATCAACCGCGCACTATTAGATCTTGATGCCAGTGTTAACCTGCTTCCGTACTCAGTATACGAGCAATTAGGCGTAGGAGAGCTGAAACCCACACACTGTACTCTCCAAATGGCCGACCGATCGATCACCCATCCTAGGGGTGAGCTAGAGGATGTGTTAATCAAAGTCGGGGACTTCATATTCTCCATTGACTTCATTGTATTAGACACACAGCCTGTAGCTAACCCCCGGAATCAAATTCCGGTGATACTCGGTCGCCCATTCCTTGCAACCTCAAATGCTGTGATCAATTGTCGCAATGGTTCGATGAACCTCTCTTTTGGAAACATGACAATTGAACTCAACATTTTTAGGTTGGGGAATCAGCCCTCCGAACCTAATGCTCATATACTGGACGTTTGCTCGATCCAGGAGATCACTCCAGAAGAGTGTGAATTCGAGGAGTTTCTGTTCAATCACGATAACCTTAACGCCACTAGTGCGTTCCTCTTCGAACCTGCTGCTGTTTCTGCGCCCGACAATGACTACGAGTGTTTCACTTTCTCGAACGATCTTAGCCACTCACAACCCAAGTTTGAATCCTTCGAATTTCCGGATGAGTTACCTGAACTATCCAACTCGGTTGCTTACACTCGTTTTGAACCTTTGCTGGAGTCCTTTGAGTTCGAGACCTCTTCACCATTCTTATCTTCCATCGTTTCACCTCCAACGCTCGAACTCAAGCCTTTGCCGTCTCACCTTAAGTACGCTTACTTAGGTGAGAACGAGACCCTCCCGGTTATCATCTCGGCTTCTCTAGCTCCCGAGCAAAAGAAAGCCCTTCTTGCGGTCTTGCACAGCAATAGGCAAGCTTTTGGCTGGTCCATGGCGGACATCAAGAGGATTAGTCCCCTGATCGTTGAACATCACATTCATCTGATGGATGATGCCAAACCAGCCAGGGATCCACAAAGACGTCTCAACCCAGTCATGAAAGAGGCTGTGAAGAAGGAGATCGTAAAATGTCTGGATAGTGGTATCATTTACCCTATCTCTGATAGCCAGTGGGTTAGCCCCATTCACGTTGTCCCCAAGAAATCAGGTATACCGGTCATCACTAACAAGGCGAACGAGTTAATCCCTACTCGCACCCAAACTGGGTGGCGAGTATGCATCGATTACAGAAAACTCAACGCCGCAACGCGGAAGGACCACTTTCCGCTACCTTTCATGGACCAAATGCTTGAACGATTGGCCGGACATGAGTACTACTGCTTTCTTGATGGTTACTCCAGCTATAATCAGATTTCCATCGCCGAAAAAGACCAGGACAAGACCACATTCACTTGTCCTTTCGGCACGTTTGCATATCGTCGCATGCCCTTTGGGTTATACAATGCGCCCGCTACCTTCCAGCGGTGTATGATGGGAATCTTTTCAGACATGGTGGAAAAATTTCTGGAGATCTTCATGGACGATTTCTCCATCTTCGGCGATTCCTTCAACGAGTGTTTGCTGCATCTCGACGCTGTCCTTACCTGATGTAAGGACAAGAACCTCACTTTGAATTGGGAGAAGTGCCACTTCATGGTGCGCGAAGGTATTGTCTTAGGACATATCATCTCGCAAAATGGCATAGAGGTTGACAAAGCAAAGATTGAGGTCATTTCCAATCTACCTCCTCCCAGATGCGTCCGAGACATCCGAGCCTTCCTTGGCCATGCCGGTTTCTATAGACGGTTCATCAAGGACTTTAGCAAGATTGCTAGGCCCTTGACTCTTCTACTGGCCAAGGACACGCCATTCGACTTCAACTCGAGCTGTGTGACTGCATTCGAGTCATTAAAAAGCTCACTCACTTCTGCTCCCGTTCTCTCTTCTCCTGAATGGACGCACCCATTTGAGATTATGTGCGATGCATCCGACTTTGCCATCGGTGCTGTCCTTGGACAACACATCAACAAGATGCCGCACGTAATCTATTATGCTAGCCGAACCCTGAACGACGCCCAACTCAATTATACAACAACTGAGAAGGAATTCTTGACTGTTGTATTTGCTTTAGAAAAGTTTAGGCCCTACCTCATCGGCTCTCCAGTCATTGTCTACACAGACCATTCTGCTCTGCGCCATCTTTTTGCGAAGAAAGATGCAAAATCTCGGCTAATACGTTGGATCCTCTTGCTTCAAGAGTTTGACCTTGTCATTAAGGACAAACGAGGATGTGAAAACGTAGTTACCGACCATCTCTTACGACTTCCTTCTTCGCCTTCGCTTCCAATTCCGATCAACGACGTTTTCCCGGATGAACAGCTCTTGACAGTATCTTGCGAACCCTGGTTCGCAGATATTGTGAACTATTTGGCCACAGGGCTACTACCGACTGAACGGTCAAGTCAGGACAGACTTCGATTCTTATCCCAAGTAAAACACTTTTACTTGGACGAACCCTATCTGTTCAAGTACTGTCCCGACCAGATTATTCGTCGGTGTGTCCCTGACGAGGAATTCAAGAGTGTGCTGTCATTTTGCCACGATCAAGCATGTGGCGGGCATTTTGGCCCCAGAAAGACAGCTAAGAAGATCTTGCAATGTGGTTTCTACTGGCCACAACTCTTCAAAGACGCTCATGACTATTGCAAGACTTGCTCCCGGTGCCAACACTTAGGCCGGATATCCCGGAGGAACGAGATGCCGCTCCAACCAATCTTGGTTGTGGAGATTTTCGACGTTTGGGGGATAGATTTCATGGGGCCGTTTCCCAGCTCTTTCGGAAACTTATACATCCTTCTCGCTGTTGATTACGTCTCTAAGTGGGTCGAGACTGTGCCCAGCCGGACTAACGACAATAAGGTTGTCGTTAGGTTTCTTAAAGAAAACATTTTCTCCCGTTTTGGGCACCCCCGAGCGATCATTAGCGACAATGGAACTCATTTCTGCAATAAAACTTTCGAGGCCTTGATGCAGAAATATTCCATTAATCATATGCTATCTACGCCCTACCATCCCCAAACCTGTGGGCAAGCCGAAGTTTCAAATCGGCAAATCAAGAAGATACTGGAGAAGACAGTTTCCAAGAACCGTAAGGATTGGTCGCTGAAACTCACTGATGCCCTTTGGGCATTTCGAACCGCTTATAAGACCGATCTTGGCATGTCTCCCTATCGTCTTGTGTACGGAAAGGCTTGCCACCTCCCTGTCGAAATAGAGCATCGCGCATTTTGGGCGATAAAAGAACTGAATCTGTCTTTCGAAGATGCGGGCAGCCATCGGAAGCTGCAGTTGAACGAATTGAGCGAGCTTAGGGATGAGGCTTACGATAACGCGGTTGTCGTTAAAAACCGAACGAAGGTGTTTCACGATAAACACCTTTTGCGCAAAACTTTCGTACCTAGTCAACAGATACTGCTTTACGACACCCGGCTACACTTCCATCCAGGAAAGCTCAGATCTCGCTGGAAAGGGCCGTTCTTTGTGCGGAATGTGTATCCGCATGGCGCTGTGGATTTGGAGAATCCAAAGGACGGTTCATTTTTCAAAATAAATGGACACCGACTAAAACCGTACCTTAGCGCCGAACCAACAGAGGAGCTCCTGGTCTTATAGGAGTCGGTTTACCCTGCATAATCTTCCTCTGCCTACCACCAAACTTCGGTTATCCGGCCAAGAACAGTGGACACTGTTCTAAATAAGTTTGGGGGTATGTATATACCATTTTGTATTTATTTGTGGATATTCTTTTCCATTTTTACTCTTAAAAAGAAAAAAAAATATTTTTGTGTATATCTAACCGACAATTTTGACCCTTAAATGATCTCTTCATGCAATGACAGTGAGGACACTGTCCAGTTTAAGTTTGGGGGTACGCTCGGTACGCATTTCTAACCTTCGCATTCATATGTATATTTTGCATCTGCATACTAAATTCCATAAAATCCATAAAAATCTGAAAATTTTCTAAAAACATAAAAACTTTTCTGTCAAGTTAGCTAGTGGGAGGACTCTGATTCAACATTTCGACGGTTTTGTTTGATAAAATAAGAATAACTAAATCTTACTTTTTAGATTTTGAAAACCTGAAAGATAACTCTCCTTTGAAGTTAACTATAGCTGATATACGTCTTTACATCACACTACACGTGTCGTGAGTTTTGGAAATTAGATGATAAGTCTTTTATGTCTAAAAACTTTTAAATGGATAAATGATTTTCTGAGGATCAAATAGGTTTGTTCTGAAATAAGTAATATCAAGAATAGTTTATGAAGTGAAGTGAATATGAGGGAATGTTATTGATGCCTTAATTGGAACTAAGTCTGAAAAATAACCCATCTGGAACTTGATTGGAATGATTGCACACCAAACCCACTAAACACGTCTTTTATCCAAAAAATAATTGAACTGCCGGTTATATCTCCGTTCGTATTGAATCATCATGATTTTCACGCCAAATTGTCTTTTGTTTTTGGACCTAGGTAACTTGAGTAATTAAGTCCGCTGAGGTGTTTCTACACCTAATGCCCTAAAGCCAACTGGTTTGGGTGTATTGGCCCAAAGCTCGCTAAGAAGCCTAGAAAGTCCAGATTAAAACAAAGTCAAGCAAGTGTTCTCTCCGAGTTAAAATTCCTAACGGTTCTTTGTGTGAGAATAATCTTGATAAAAGACAGGCTTTTATAAAAAAAAATTAGCGGAGATATGAAGGTTTTATTCTATGATAAAGACTATTGCACGTTCACAGAGGTGTGTATGAAATGAAAACAAGAAAAAGGTGGAGTGAAAAATAAGACCTAGTTTCCTGTTAAGGAAGATAGAAATTCTGAAGTTGAAACCTTACTGGAAAACGAAACTTGAAAAATGCTTAACTCTTTATAAAACTTATGTGATCCTTTTAAAATTTTTATCCGGGCTTTTATTGTGTGATGACTTTAATCGATCCTTCTGGAACTTAACGACACTATTTGCACTGCACGTAAAGACATATAAAATCTGTAGTTAAATAAAAAGCGAGATGTGAAAAATAAAAGTTCGATAGTCTAGACTTAGGATCATAGAATTGTTATTTTCTGAAACAAAACTATAGGGTTTGAATCTTAGTTATTTTGCAAAACTAGCTTGACCGGATTTTGTGGGTAGTATCCGCTAAAAACCCTCAGGAGACAACACTCCTCCTACTAGGGACACCTAGAGGTTTAACGGCTTGTTGCACATGCTCAGTGCAATCGCGTTCCCTGCGAAAGTGAGGTTAGGAAATTTTTTGTGAATAAATTGGCTTTGCTCGGGACGAGCAAATGATAAGTTTGGGGGTATTTGTTCATATCAGATTTTTGCATTTTTATACCGCCCAATTTTTATCATATTGCTTATTGGTAGGTACTCTTGAGCCGTGTTTGCTAGTCAATTGCAGGATACAGGTTCTCGGCTCTAAACGATGAAATTCATAGAAAAGCATGACAAAATCCGGATTCCTGCCAACCACAGATAAAACACGGGTCTCCGCTCTCTATCCGTATGTTGCCACACACCAGTTTGAGAGACAAAATGTCAAATCGATTGTCATCTTCATGCACAAAGCACAATGGCAACACCAAGTCCAAGAAATCTACGCGGAGCTCAAGAAAATCATGACAAAAAGATCCATATCCAATCACCTTTTGATCAACAGAAATTCTGGAAAAATCGTGAAGAAATTCTGAGAAAAAACATATACCAGACTCATGGGCACAGCAGACCGGGGAAGTACCAAAAAACTCATGCCCCAATTCCACCATATGGCCGCGGATCCGCGGCCAATAGGGGGTCTAGGCCGCGGATCCGCGGCCGTACTGGCGTATCACATGATGAAATTTCAGGGGCAGTTGGGTAATTTTGTAAAGGGGCAGATTGTTGCCCTAGATTTCCAGCTCCCTGCCTATAAATAGTCCAGAACTTGCCAAAGCCAAGGGTTCTTAATCTTGTATTTAGATTTTAGGTTTTAGTTGTTGTTCTTCTTCCTCCTCTCATCTCTTCTCCATTAAAAACCTTGTAGTGAGCTTTTGTGAGTGAAGAATGAATAAAGGAGTTCTTTTTACTTATCATGCTTGTCTTGTTCTTTAGTTAAATTATTATTGCTTGTAATTTTCATTTGTTAACTTAGTTGTTGTTATTTGTGTTTGTTTCTTCTTGTTCTCTTTTCCTTTATCCTTAAACAACCATGATGCTTACGCTTGATCCTTGCCGAGGTGAGGTCGCAAATAGCTAGTTGTAATCTTCTAATCTCTTTCTTTCTATCTTCCTCCTTTGTTTTATTTTTCGTTCTTCTTGTAATGGGTGAGTAGTTTCCATACTTGTTAGGGTAGGATAAGGGAAGTTTGAGAGAAGGAAATCTCTCTCACTCTTTCCTTGCCCAACATCTTAAATCGAACTCCCGTTAATTGAACCACAATCCGCTCCCTACGACACCCTATCCTACATGATAGCGGTAATTCCATAGTGAGACCGGTTGTGGTTGAATTAACCGGAGGTTAAGGCTAAGAGCCAAGAACGGACGGACAAGCACCAAAAGGAAGAACTTATGCGTTGGAAAGCCTAGCTTATACTCGCAAGTTCCTTCCTAGTCGTGCTAATCCCCATTGTTGCCGATTACCGTAACACCGATATTAAGAGTGGTAACGAAAGAAGTGAGCGACTCCTAACTCAAACTAACCTAATCCTAACCCTAACAAGCTCTCTTTACATATCATTTTAACACTTAGTTAATCACAAACAAATCTGGGCTCTTGGACTTAACTCGTTAAAGCACATAGAAAAAGATTCCCATCTCCCTGCGGGCGACCCGTACTCAACCGGCTACCTACAAGCGAAACCATTTTGATTGCGGTAATTAACTAAACTTGAACACGCAGAAACCCTAACAATCAATGATCCCCATTTACGCCCGTTAAAACTGAAATTTTCCGCTTCTGAAACTTGTAAAAATCACAACTAATTGATTATAAATTGGAATATTGCGTTCGAGGGCTCAAATCAAAGCCGACTCGACGAACTAAAATCCCATAAGAGTTTTAATTTGTTTCTATGCTAAAAGGATGACGGAAACTGGTTCGGAGTGCGGCTCTGGACTGCAGTCCAAAGCAGCACTGGCTGTTGATTCTCATCTTGTAACGCTTACCATATACTCCTTGAACATGTTATATTGCGGAACCCTACACCATAGTGAAGATGAAACATTTAGTTAACTAATGAAAGTGATTTCGTCCCTTTTTACCGTCTTTTACTATTTAAACTGTATTTTAGATTAACAGGACGTATAGCAGTCCCAAACAGGGACAGAACTTATACTCCATTTTTGTACAGTACATAACTTCTGATGTAGAGGCGCGATTGAGAATTCGTATGGTGCGTTAGAAATATAATTCATAAACCTAAATTTTGTTTAACTATAGTGTCGCCTAATTTTGATCCCAACAGGGTGAAAATTGTGTTGCGAAATGAACATTCAGTTCAGGAACTGAATTTCCAGCAGCGAACACTTAAAATGAAACGGCTGTAACTTGCAAACCCAAAATCCGATTGCCCTGAAATAAATTTTGTTGAACTGCAGACTGAGTTTACTTGCTACCGCCTTTGTATCATTTTACTGAATTTTGAATGTATGATTTAAGGTAATTTTTATAAGTTCATAAGATGCATAATAGCTCGTATTACACATGATTTGTTAACTGCATAAATGCACATATTTTACCCGACTGCCATACTTCTAGTGATAGTGTGCGTTATTATTCAGTGTACAATGTATTGTCGTGCATGAATAGTATCGGTTTAGGAGTGTCAAGTACGCCAGTGAAAAGTGAATGATTCGTGACAGTGAACAATACAGTGAACAGTGACTAAAACCGTGTTATTGGTGCGTACTTGTACACGACTAGACCATAATCATAAATAGTGTAACCTGGGGAAAAAGGGGAAATCGAAGTGGAAAGAGAATTGTATTTGGCGAGGACAGTGATTTAGAGGATGGTCATTCGAACAGCGACTCTTATATATATTAGGTTGGGCTTAGCGGTCCGGCTGACAGAATTATGTCCCGGGCGATAGCGGGCCGTAGTCTCGGGTATGTACGAGACCCTCGTTAAAGATGATCCTCATTTTCACAACTCGATTTCAAAGATAACTTAGAGACTGATAGGGACACAGATCATACCTTGCATCAGTTAGTGACATATTGACTACCTGCATTTTATCTCCACTGTTATTACTTTCTTTTCTTGTTTCTGTCACTATTATAATATTGCTATTACGTCCCTCTGACGACCTGAGTATGCATGCTCAGATCTCGAGGAAGAACCAGTACAGGAGTCAGACTTGCCCTTCGAGCTTGCAGAGATTTAGTCGCGAGTACCTCCATTACCTTTACGGCTTTCCCTAAAGAAACCTTGTATTCGCACTTGGTTAGTAGTTCTTTTCCTTATTTTATTGTAAATTGTGAACAATGAAAGTTGATGTAATAATTTAGTGATGTATTTCTTTTACTTCTGTGCTTTGTTTACTGATTACCATGTAATGCTAGAAGCCGAAGTGTGACTACGGCGGGATTATTCCTTGACCGTAGGAGCATGGCTGGCCTAGTCATCTCTCGTTTTCTATATTTTAGGAAGCGGGGCGTGACACCGGCCGCCTGACTTGGCCGGGAATCGGCCAAATCGGCCTCGACTCGGCCGACTCAGTCCTCCGAACGAGTCACGACCGAGTCGGCCGATTCCGGCGACGACCCCAACAAAAAAAATGTGTCTTTTGGTCTCCCCTGTACACCTGCAAAATTTTATCCTCAGACCATTTCCAGAGCTCTTTTAAAACCCCATTTACTCCACTTTTATTACATTTTAATACATTTTTAAACTAAAACCCTTCATCTACCCTAAGCCTAGCCTAACCCTATAAATACCAACCCTACACACTACCCCCTCACCCTAAACTCTGAGCCAACTCTAAAGAATTTTCAAGAAAACTTGTGTACTTTGAAAACGAGCAAGAAGCGAAGCAACGGCGAATTTTCCAGCAAACTTCCGACGACCATCCTAGGAGCTCCCGGCGACGAAAAGACGCACCAGCGACTCCTCCCGATCCATCTCCCTCTCCTTGTTGTCCTAAACCCGTAAGTCCCCATCCCTCTTCTCTATTCTTTTTCTAAAAATAAGGAATTACAAAACCCGACGGAATTGGAGCAAATCCGATTTCCGATTCGGTTTCTTTCTAAAACTCTCACTTTTCTTTAATACAATTTTATTAAACCACTTCATGTTGACTATTAAACACTAACTAATCATATTGAACAAGTTCTATATCAAAAACAATTGCTATCTCGATTTTACCGTATTTTTTCATTAAAATACCACATAGTTTCATTTCTACATTTAAACCATCAAAACTTGTTATACCTTTAAGTAGATCACGAGATAATGACCTACCTTCTCACACACTCATATGCAACATAGCACCATACTCTCAGGAACATAGAATACGGGAAAGCGACACATTTTCATTTAAATACCATTTACTTAATAAAACCGTTTTCTAAAGGATTTAGTATTTATACAAATCTTTACAAAGCGCTGCTACAACCCATTTTGGGGAACCCGTTCGGGATGGTGCGGATTATCGCACATTCTCAGGCTTAATAGTGCGAGATTTAGACCTCCGCAAGGAGCATTCGGTCTCGAAAGATTTAAAATACGACATCTTAAGAAAATGAGATTTTTAGAATATAAAATATATATTAAAATTATTTTTGTATAAATATATGTATATATATCATTTAAAATACCTACTTTTTTATGATATAAATATTCCACATTTTTCTAAAAATCACAAGAAGCAATTTTACACTAAAATACCATGAATTCCATACAAAACAAATATTACATTTAAATACCATTTATTCTGAAAATAGGATATTTTCACTAGAAATATCACCATATAAAATCTACATTCAATACAACTCTAAAAACGATTAATAAATATTTCGGGTGTATTTTGAAAACTATACAAGAGTATTTTCACATAAAACCCCCTCAAGTTCTATAATTTACCTTAAGGACCCTAGTAAATATAGGTTTAAGTGGGACCAATCTCTTGAGCCTCAGGGAGCCGGAGAAGTGGGTGCTTGCCTATCTAAGCTAGACAACTTAAAAAACGGTGTTATCAATACGGTAATCGTCTTTGAAAAAGACACAAATCCTGCCGCCCATGTGCAGCGGTTACCGATAATATCAAAACAATCAGGACTTAAAATTACTTCTCTAATTGTCTGACTCAGATTGAGTCTCATTATAATCTGACTTGAATATAATTCAAGTACAACTACAATCTACAATTTACAATATTACATGAATCCATTATTCCATATATTCAATCTATCAACTTGACTGAACCAAACTATGGATATACATCCATTTACATGATTCTACAGTTATTCCATTTACATAATTATACAGTTACATCCGTTTATTGATATCATGGTTTTGGTCAGTCATCCAACTATACAATCTATATAATACAATACAATCAAAACACTATGAGTTTAAGGGGTAGATTGGTACGGAAGGTGTTAAAAGTGGCACGAGACAGTAAGATTAAGACACCTAACCTATATTCCGTTGCTGTTGTACCGTGGCTTAACAGTTCCTTGTATATTCTGTTTGCCCTGGTCTCTAGCATATAGAGACCCCTCTCGTATACACTGGCATCCTTCTGTACCAAGCTACAAACAACAGCGTTAATACAACATTACAACAATATAATATAACTTTAAAAGATACCTCTTATTCTGTCTATTTCTCCCTTATCTTTGGGACTTACCGAGCGACCTGTTCGCTGACGATATTCTCTTTCTTTCTTCTTTGAATGTCATCAGGTGATCTGGACACTTCAGAGATCGAGCCCACTGCTGAAGACTTGGACCAGTTCAATGAAGACCCCGAGCTCTAGTCATTGTACACTTTCCATTCAGTACTTTTCATTTCTGTTATGCCATTATTTAGGCATTGCTTTATTTCAGTTTTATTTACTTTCCATGCATTGTACAAAAAGAATGTGAATAAATAAAGTTGCTGTTTTTATTATATTTTATCTCTTGTGCTTTATTTCTGCATTGCTTAGATACGCATAGCATATTTACTTCACAGTAAATACGTAGCGGCCTCGTCGCGTCCTCTGCCCATTTACTGGGAAGCGGGACGTGACAGGTTTTGTTGGTGGCCCATGCAGGTCAGAGTTGTATGGAACACTGCCATGCAATTCTATTCTGCGTGAACAACCTAAGTAATATAACACAAGAACCAGCAACTAAAACATTCTTTACAATTCATGTTTCTTGAATCTTACCATTTCATGTACTTTAAATCTGTCCTAACCCAAATTTTTCTTCAAGGTTATGGATTCCCCGAACAACACCAACACCAATGTCAACAACACACCTCCACAACTACCACTCACACCTTCCGTCCCTGCTCCGATCAACGAGGTTCTACTTGAGGCAATCCGAAGCCTCCTAGAGGGACAGCAGCAGCAGACTGCTCTTTTAATGAACCGTCCCGAGGCAGAAGCACCTGGGGTGAAGCAATTCAGGGCTTTGCACCCCAAACAGTTCTCAGGAAAGGAGAGCCCACTGGAAGCTGAAGAATGGGCTCAGAGTATCGAAGATGATCTAGCAGCGGCACAAGTACCAGAATTAGCTTGGGTTCGTGTTGCAAAATTACAGCTCACGGACAATGCACGAAACTGGTGGAAGGCGGAAGAAAACCGTCTTGAACAACCTATCGAATGGAAGACTTTCCGCGACATGTTCGACGCTAAGTACTTCCTTGAGATTGCCAGGTTCGACATGGAACAGCAGTTCATCCATCTGCAACAAGATTCGATGTGGACCAAGTCAGTAGATGAGTATGATGCTGAGTTCACCATGCTCAGTCGGTAAGATATGTCTCAATAATTCGAATTTTTACATATCACATATTACACAGCTAACACAATATTTTTAACAGATTTGCGGCACACCTGATACCGACGGATGAGATCAGAGCCCGTCGATTTCAACAAGGTTTGGATTCGAAGATCCAGGCTGCACTGGCCACAGGAGATTTTCCGACTCATGAATCGGCTCTGAAAGCTGCCCGCCGTTATGAGGCAGTGGTAAAGGCGAGGGGAAGACCTCAATCTGCTGGATTTAAGCGCCCTGCCAACCAGATGGCAGGAGGAGCCTCGTCCAGGCCACCTTTTGTGCCAAGGCGACCCGAAGTACCGAACCATCGTCCCAGCCCAGCCTTTTGTACCTACTGCAAGAGAACTGGACATATGATGAATGGCTGCCGGCGAGCCAACCGTCTTTGCTTAGTCTGCGGCTTAGCTACTCATGATATTGGGTCTTGTCCCCAAAGACAAATCCTAGTTACTGCACCCAGGCCAGCAATTACCTATCCGCAGCGACCAGCCCTTCAGACACCTGCTCCATGACTTGCACTACCTGCACCACCCAGAGGACCACAAGCTGCACCACCTCCTCGTCAGTTCCATCAAGCTCAAAGGAACATTCAGAGGAATGCTCCTCAGGCCAGGAGGAATGTACCAAGGCGCCAAGCTTTCACGATGACAGTGGAAGAAGCTGGCCATTGGCCAAGTTATCACTGGTAACCCTTTCTTTCTTAAAATTTCTTTCAGCCTTGATATTTATCCTACATACTTTTCCTATACCTAAAACACATCCCATATATCTTAGGTACAATCTTAGTATCCTCAATACCTGCACTAGCACTGTTTGATACCGGAGCATCTCACTACTTTATTTTGCAACGGTTTGTACTAACCCATGCAATTCCAGTCTCACCGCTTGTATCCAGCTGGAATTTCAGTTCAGGAAATGGCGTTTTAAAGGCAACAATAGGATACAACTTGTGTCCGATAGTCGTCTACAGTCGAGAATTTTATGCCGACTTCAAAGTGCTGGATATACCGAACTTCGATGTGGTTCTAGGTATGGATTGGCTTGGAACTTTTTATGCTACCATCGACCGTCGTCAAAGGAGGGTAGTATTCGAGATTCCAGACCATCCGGTCTTCTATTTCAAAAGTGGAGACCGTACCCTGTAGCCAAGTACTTACAAAGTGAAGCCAAGGGAAGCAGTAGTTGCAGCAGCTCAAGCGGAGGTAGAATCAAGACCAGACGTGGTTCGAGAGTTCGACGATGTGTTTTCTGACGATATATCAAGTTTGCCTCCCGATCGAGCTCTTGAATTCAGTATTGATTTAGTACCAGGAGCACAACCGGTGATCAAAACACCTTATCGATTAAGTCTGGAAGGTTTGAAGGAAGTCCGAACACAGTTGGACGAATTACTGGCGAAAGGATGGATTCGTCCCAGCACTTCAAGTTGGGGATCACCTGTACTGCTTGTGAAGAAGAAGGAAGGTTCATACAGAATGCGCATCGATTACAGAGCCTTGAACGAAGTCACTATAAAGAACAAGTATCCACTCCCGCGCATCGACGATTTATTTGATCAGCTAAGTGGATATTGTATTTTCGTTCAGGTTATCATCAAGTGAAGGTCAAGGAAGCTGATATTCACAAAACAGCTTTCAGAACTCGCTATGGACATTACGAATTTCTAGTGATGCCATTTGGAGTGACCAACGCACCAGTAATATTCATGAACCTAATGAATCAAGTTTTCCGGGAGTACTTAGACAGGTTTGTTGTCATCTTCATCGACGACATACTGGTGTATTCAAGGAGTCGGAAAGAGCATGCAGAGCACCTACGAATTGTCCTGGAAACTCTTCGACAACATCAGCTCCATGCCAAGTACAGCAAGTGCGAGTTTTGGCTAAAGCAAGTTGGTTTTCTTGGACATATCGTATCAGGAGAAGGAATCTCTGTGGATCCAGCGGAAGTTTCAACAGTTAGCGAATGGCCCACACCAAAGTCAGTGAAGGACATTCAGAGTTTCTTGGGTTTAGCTAGATATTACAGAAGGTTCATTGAAGGCTTTTCAAAAATAGCAACACTCCTGACCAAGCTCACACGTAAAGATGAAGATTTTGTGTGGTAAGAAACATGCGAACAAGCTTTCGTAGAACTCAAGTCAAGGTTGACATCAGCACCTATTCTCGTCATACTGGATCAATCTGGAGGATTCGAAGTGCGTTGCGATGCATCCAGAAAGGGATTAGGATGTGTTCTACATTAGCACCGTAAAGTTGTGGCTTATGCTTCAAGACAGCTGAAGATTCATGAGCGCAATTATCCGATACATGATCTGGAGTTGGCAGCCGTCATCTTTGCTATCAAGATTTGGCGCAATTATCTGTAGGGTTTCTAGGCACTCTTGTAAGGGTTCATAAAGCATCAAACATGCCCAAATAAAATTTTAGACGTGCCGAACAACCCAAAGCCGAGATCTTTGCTAGATTATTAGGGTTTAACA
Organism: Agapanthus africanus; assembly: GCA_030015575.1. NCBI lineage: Eukaryota > Viridiplantae > Streptophyta > Magnoliopsida > Asparagales > Amaryllidaceae > Agapanthus > Agapanthus africanus. The sequence continues at coordinate 221,328,935 of CM057348.1, read as the reverse complement.
TGCAAGATAACATCTTTAAAACTAAGTGTGAGGGATTACAACCTTTATAGTCCGCTCCTTCGCTTCATAAGCTCCGAGTAGAAGTCCCTTCGCCGCGATCCATGATCTCCCGGACTCAAGAGAGGCTCCACGACTCGAACGATCCATGAAAGCTTGTCGTATTCCTTTTCTCCGATGATCTACGTCGAAGTTGCAATAGCTCAAGCTCTCTCACTCTAATGAGGTGAACACCCTAATCTAATGGGCTAGATTAGATAAGGATGATGGAGTAGTGTTTATGCTTTCTTTTTATATCATTTTCTCACAAGAATTCATCACAAAAGAAATCACAAGTGAGCTCTCTCAAAAACTCAAGAGAGAAGAAGATGAAGAATAATGAGATAATTCCTTTTGTGATGAATAGTAGATAAGAATATATGTTTTATTATGGAACCATGGTCAAGGATGAGAGGCTTAACCTATGTAGAGAATAAACTAGAGCTAGGGTTTGGTTAGGTCAAGAATGAGTCATGGATAAGTATCAACCATAATATCTTAACCAAGACAAAAGCAAATCCTTCTAGAATAAACAAGAAAGAGCTAACCCTAATCTCTTTTTATCATCCCTAAACATGTTTCATAATAAATCATATCATGTCACAATAATATATATCACATATATATTATATATTTGCAACAAAATAAAATAATACAATTAATATATATCGCATATATATCAATGTATTAATCCGGTGAGAAAGTGAAATAATAAAGCGAGCCAATATTAGATAATGTAATACAATATATCATATATATCATTATACATTAAATCATCGAATCAACACTTGATCCGACGATCCGGCTATATCGAATATAACCGACTAATATATCATGTACCGATTCATCGAATCAATACTTGATCCGATGTCCCGGTTCATATCTAAATATCACGAGAATATAGTACAGTATCATATATCGCATTATCCTCGGTCCTGCACATATCACATATGTGCCTCTACTCCGTTTTGCCTAAGCCAAGAAACCTCTGTGTAGGACTCTAAAGAATCGTCAATACGCCGGTAGCAGGTGATGATTATATCAAACACCCACAAGCTGCAAGCGGTCAGCTAAATGTAACAGCCACCCAGGTATTGAGCGATCAGAAGATCAACAAGCTAGCCTGTCCGTTCTCCTGTGAATCCAATCAGTAATACTCCCGTACAGTCCGGTCTGTTCGTCTGATATGTCGCATATCAAGTCTAGGGGTGGTATACGTCAGACCCCAGTAACCGATAAGTTGTGTCGATGTGAGGCTCATAACAGGTCGAGAAACTACTGGTAACACTTACCAGTATATCTCTATATCAGTCCTGGCCAGGGACTTCCAGTTATAGCCAATCGAACACAGCACAACATCAACTCCCTATACCGGGAGAGACGAATCCCCTCCTATCGCTCATTGCCTCCATGTGATTCGAGACTGTACCCAAAAGCCACCGTTTTGCACGCCCTCTTGGATGTGGTAAGGTGGAAATCAAAGCACAGTGGGAATCACACAAGACTCTATGACGATCTCGGGTCTACAGACTACCCTGTACAAGTGTCACCGGAGAACTGCCATCTGACGTGTGGTATATCACCATCTGGGAGTTCTCGGCGAGTCCGTCCAGTGTATCCAGTCTCCACTGAGCACCCGTACACCATCCTTGATATCAAACATCGATGGATATGGGATCATCCATCGCCCATCATATGGGTCAAGATGCGTATACGCTAGTCTACTCTGGTGTATCGATGCCCCGTCTCGATATACCCTCGACTAGGAACATTTATAGGATGTACTCATCGACTACCGTGGCCCCACTAGTATGATCTCATCATAATCCCAGTCGTCGAGTACAGATCCTAAGGGCTTTATCAACATGTGAGAGAAAGACAGTAAACTAATACGAGTCAACATGTTAAGATAAAGTGAAACCAAATAGCATACTATCATGACGAGCAAGAAAGTCCTCTCTGTATATATCCAAGCATCCATCATAATATACATCATATGTACAACAATGGCCTCTAGGGCATATACATAACTAACAATCTCCCACTTGCACTAAGGCCAGCTGCTGTAGTATCTCATACCTAGCATCCTGAATAATCTCTCAAACTGTATCTGGGGTATGTCCTTCGTAAGTGGATCCGCAGTGTTATCCTTCGTATCTACTCTCCTGACCTCGATCTCCCGGCGATCAACTATCTCCCTGATCAGGTGATACCGCCTCAGAATATGTCTGGACTTCTGATGGGACCTGGGTTCCTTGGCCAAAGCCACAGCTCCATTGTTATCGCAATACAGAGGTATTGGATGCTCAATGGATGGAACCACACCAAGTTCACTAATGAACTTCTTCATCCAGACAGCCTCTTTGGCAGCATCGTTGGCAGCGATGTATTCAGCCTCCATCGTCGAGTCTGCAACGGTATCCTGTTTGGAACTCTTCCAACATACCGCCCCTCCATTGAGGGTAAAGACAAATCCCGAGTGCGACTTAGAGTCGTCCTTATCACTTTAGAAGCTGGAATCGGTAAAGGACTCCACCCGGAGTTTTCCGTTACCATACACCAAGAACATGTCTCTAGTCCTTCGCAAGTACTTGAGAATGTTCTTCACAGCTGTCCAGTGACTCTCTCCAGGATCTGCTTGATACCGACTCACTACACTTAGTGAGTATGCTACATCGGGTCTGGTACATAGCATCGCATACATGATAGAGCCTACTGCCGAAGCATAGGGTATCCCTTGCATGCGAGCTCTCTCCAAATCAGTCTTGGGAGACATCTCTTTGGAGAGAGTGAGTCCAGAGATCATGGGTTGGTTCCCACGTTTGGATTCTTCCATACTAAACCTCTTTAGTATGGTGTCAATGTACCTGGATTGGGACAATCCCAGTATCTGTTTGGATCTATCTCTATTGATCCTAATCTCCAATATGCAGGAGGTATCACCAAGATCTTTCATTGAGAATCTTTGTGATAAGAAGAGCTTGACTGATTGCAGCATAGGAATATCATTTCCTATCAAGAGTATGTCATCCACGTACAATACGAGGAAGACAACCTTACTCTCTGCTACCTTCTTATTGTTAGTTGTATGTATGCCCTAGAGGCCAGTATTGTACAGATTATGTATATTATATTGGATGCTTGGACATATATAGAGATGACTTTCTTGCTCGACATGATAGTATGCTATCTGGTTGATCTTTATCTTAACATGTACACTTGTCTCTTTATACTGTCTTATAGTTACATGTTGGTAAAGCCCTTAGGATGTGTACTTGACTACCTGGACTATGATGCAGATCATACTAGTGGGGACATGGTAGTCCATAAGTACATCCTTCAAGGTCCCTAGTCGTGGGTGTATCGAGACGGGGCATCGATATACCAGAGTAGACTAGCGTATACGCTTCTCGACCCATGAGATGGGCGATGGATGATCCCATATCCATTGGTGTTTGACATCAGAGATGGTATACGGGTGCTCAGTGGAGACTGGATACACTGGACGGACTCACCGAGAACTCCCAGATGGTATTATACCTCACGTCAGATGGCAGTTCTCAGGTGACACTTGTGCAGGTTAGTCTGTAGACCCGAGATCGTCATAGAGTCTTGTGTGATTCCCACTGTGCTTTGATCTCCACCTTACCACGTCCATGAGGGCGTGCAAAACGGTGGTCTTTGGGTACAGTCCCGAGTCACATGGAGGCAATGAGCGATAGGAGGGGTTTCGTCTCTCCCGGTATTGGGGGTTGATGTTGCGCTGTGCTCGATTGGCCGTAACAGGCAAGTCCCTGGCCAGGGCTGATCAGAGATTTGCTGGTAAGTGTTACCAGTAGTTTCTCGACCCGTTATGAGCCTCACATCGGCACGACTTATCGAGTATTGGGGTCTGACGTTCACCACCCCTAGACTTGATATGCGACGTATCAGACGAACAGACCGGACTGTACGGTAAGTGTTACTGGTTGGATTCACAGGAGTGTGAGCGGGCTAGCTCGTTGATCTTCTCATCGCTCAATACCCGGATGGCCGTTACGTTTAGCAGACCGCTTGCGGCTTGTGGGTGCTTGATATGATCATCATCTGCTACCGGCGTATTGACGAGTCTTTAGAGTCCTACACAGAGGTTTCCTGGCTCAAGCGAAACGAAATAGGAGCGCATATGAGATATGTGCAGGACCGAGAATAATGCGTGTATGTGATACCGCATTTCATTCTCGCGATATATGTTTCGATTGGTTATATTCGATATGACCTAGTTATCGAATCATTGATTCGATAAATCGATACATTGAATACTAGTCGGTTATGTGCGACATGACCGGATCATTGAATCAAATGTTGATTTAATGATTTGATGTATAATTATATATTTGATATATTACTTTGCATTAACTAGTATTGGTTCACTTTATATGGATTTTCTCACTTGATGCACATTGTATATGTGATATGCTTTTGTGCACATTTTTGTATCATGTTTGATGATACTTGTTCATTTGGTTAAGTGTAAAGAAGTAAACCATGGTTAAGTAGATAATTAGGGTTTTGATTCTTTCTCTCATTTATTTATCCATTCTTTATTTATATAAATGGATAAATGAAAACATTATGGTTTCTTTTTATCATGAAGCTTGTTGAAGCTTCATGAAGCTTTGACTAAAGAAACCATTTTGTCTTCTAGCTTAACCCTAACCCTTCTCTTTTACCATGGTCTTTTCTTTACACTTAACCTTGGTTTAGTTATGATAAGTATTGATTTATTTTGATTTTATCTCAACACTTATCATATTCTTTTCTTCATCTTCATCTTCTTCTTCAAGAAAAGCTCAAGGTCCATCAATGGCAACTTGAGCTAAAGTGAGATAAATCCAATTCTAAAGTGAACCCACCTCCTATTTCTTCACCCTCTACCTCTTGCCAAGTTGTTTTGGGTGTTTTCTTCACAAGTTTCACAACTTTGTGAAGTCGGAGCTTGAACTAGTGCAACCTCGACGTAGATCGTCTTTGACACGAAGCCGACGACCTAGCTCGCCCGTTTCTCCGATGAAGCCGACGATTGGGTTCGGGATTCATGAAGGACAGCGAGAGGACACCCATGTGGAGCTAAGGAAGTGAAAATCCGGATCTACAAAGGTTGTAGCTCTCTTCCTTTAGTTAAGTAGTTAACTAAGTTTTCATTTCGCCTAAACATCTAGTCTAAGATCCGTAGTCTAGGGTTTCTCGGCACCATTTTTTTTAAATTGGTATGTTCGATGCCTTGTGAGACCACTATAGGGTGCCTAGGAACCTTTCACTGGTATCAGAGCCTAGCTAGAGCCTTAGGCGAAGTCTAGACGGAGTTTGAAGTCCGAACGAACCCGATACCCCAATTCCAAGGTGCTCTCTGGAATTTTTCTGAAATTTTGGATTTTTGTCAATTAAAAATATGCAGAAAATCAAGCAGGGTCTTATATGAAATACTGTGAAATACGAGGGCCTGATTCAACTTTTCCACCGCTGAACCGCGGCATGAGCTATGCATGTGCGGCGGTTCCGCGGCCGTACTGTCCCCTTGTCTGGTTATTTTTTCACAGTAATTCATGAATTCAGATATTATATTTTCTGGGTATTTTTATTGTGACTCTACAGAAGAGTATTTTGGGGTTGCTTTGGGGATTCAATAGTTCGATCGGATTATCAAATATCGTCTATGTGTATTTCCGGATATTTTTTAGAATATGTTAAAAAGTTCGACCGGATATAAATACCCAATTTTTCCCCTGTCGGGAAATTTCCAAGTGTTGGATTTTTCCGTAGTTTAACGACGTTCTAAGTAGTGCAAGTAACGCGATGGACCCTCTAGAAGACAACAAACCTTAACTCGATTATGTGACCGTCTTGAACTGCCCTTTGAACCTTCGGGTTTGGGGCAGTACGGCGTGCCACATGTGAGGCGTTGGCTTGACCCTTCTACGGCTGGACCGTTGGTACTGAGGCACGAACTGAATGTTGTTAGACTTATTTCATGTGTTGAGCTGTATCGGGAAAACTTGGGTATTCGACTGTTCGATCGGAAAGTTTAACATTTTCTGTTTATCTGGAATGTGATACAATAATTGGAATTCACAAACAGTTATGTGATAACTGAATGAATGTTATAAATCTAGCGGTTTAGTTTCACTTTATATTGAAAAGTGTTTTCGATAATGAGACTAAAATGCGGGATTTATAACTGTTAGGCATGTGATGTCTAAGTATTTCATTTGATCAGGCATGTGATGTCTAAAGAAGTTGCGGATTCCAATTGTTGTAGTTTTACACTTTCTTTTCTGTGACCGTAAGTGTAGTATGTTCATATCGCCGGTTTCGTTGCTATACGTCAACGACAATTGGGGTATGCATACTTACTTACGTTGATGACATGTGATGTTATGTGTTGCTGGATATGTTATATTGGATCGTCGTGTTTGAATAGCCGGGGGTTTTTATGTGAGATGAGTGTTTTTCATTTTCATTCATGTAAAAACTTGTATGTAATATTCTTTTATTTGGGGCACTTCCAGGTAGCGGAAGTTGTCACCCTTTGTATATTATTTACTTTTCCGCATTAGGATAGACACAAGGAGGGGAGCACAAGTAACCGGGTTCTGGGGTCCAGTGGGAGACCAACTCGAGGAGTCGAGTCCGGGTCTCCTAACCCTAGAATTGGCAGGGTTGCTTGCCGCTCTCGTAGGGGTCTAGGGGTGTGGGATTGGCTATTCATCACGACCGTGGAATCCGTGTTTTATACTGGCTCGTATTGAAAACACGGACGTCCTAGTATATCCAATATTTCATATGTTTATTCTGCTGCGATATCTGTGATGTGATTCTGTGATGGATATTGTATATAGTATATATGATATATTATATAGACGTTACTTATGTTTTACACCCGTGCTAGCCCTGCCCTGCTCTGTCGTTAGTTACCTAACCTAACGGTGCACGAGGGGACATCGAGGCGAATGCGGATGGCATAAGTGTACGTCATATCTATCTGTGATGTTTAGGTATTTAAATGATGGGACTTCATTAATGTGATTAATGAAAGATAAGAAACCTAAGATGTTGTAGAATCAAATTTTAAAATAAAACAGGTAGCTACAGTTTTTGCTTTGCACAACGGTATATATGATATACCCTGCAACTTATTCGATGAGGAAAGGACTGAGATCCCTTCACCGGGAGTGACTCCTTTAGCAGTAACTGGCAGATGCTACACACTCGGTTTGGCTTTGATTGCTTTTAAGAGTTTTTGCTTTGCACAGTGATATATATGATATATCCCGCACCTCATTCGACGAGGAAAGGGCCGACGATCCCTTCACCGAGAGTGACCCCTTTAGCAAAACTAGAAAAGCCTCAAAATCACTCCATTTCAAAACTTCATTTGATTCTGCAACGATATCGAGTTCATTACGCAATAGGTTTTCAGAAAAACCTGTCGTAGCCCTCCGTCATTTCAGAAAAAGTACTAGTTAGTATTCGTGCTACGTTTGTTGACTATGTTAAGGCGTAGTGTGCGGTAGCTAACCAATATTTATCTGCTTATGCATATGATGCAGATTGGATTAGGGTAGTCGTGCGACTTTGTTGACTATGTTAAGGGTCGTGCGGGTGGGTTTAATTCAATCGGGAAATGACGGGTTGAACTTGACTAGCACTTATGATTTGTTGACTATGTTAAGGTCATATAGCTGCTAGGGGCAAAATATTATCGGGAATTTCAAGTGTTGAAATTTGCAATGAGATTGCATACCTTCTATGTGATAGTTGGATCCCGATACCCGCTGCGAGTAAGAGTTACTCCTGGGAGAGTTTTACACATTGCAATTAGCCGATCAAGTAGGTGTCTAGAAAGGTGTCAACGGGGTTACGCCTCTGGGAAAACGAGGTTTACATTAATTAGGTTCGTGCGAAAGAACGGGGGACCTCCCTCAAAGTACCGACACTGGCCTGGCTGAAAGATTGGCGAACCTGTAGTGTGTAATTAATCCCGGCTAGTCTTTCCTTTTAGGGTTTGAAGGAAGATTTGATAAAAAGCAGTGGGAGCCATCCTGATTAGATAAGATAATAACCAATCTGATCTTGCACGAGCATACGCTAAAGTGTTTTCTTCTCTCTCTCTTCAGGTAGCGACCAGTTCATGCCTTAATCAAGATAATCATATGGATGTATTGACCGAACCCGCATGTTATACTGTGCTGGGGAACGTTGGTTCCGTTCTTTCCTATAAGAGTTATAGGAATGAACAGGATATAGGGGAATACCAGGATTCCCATGCCACCCGAATGAAGAAAGTACATGTTGATGCATTTTCTTCGGGTGTGTTCGTTACTGAGAACTGTTTCTCCATTTGCTCTACGTCCTGGGTATTAGATACCGGGTCAGGATCCCATATATGTAATCAGTTACATGGGCTTAGGAAAGGTAGAGAACTTGGAGAAGGTGATAAAGACATTAGAGTTGGAAATGGTGCAATTGTTGCAGCTAAGACTGTCGGGGAATATCACCTTGTATTACCAACTGGTAATACATTGGTTCTGAACGAATGCTATTACATGCCGAACCTGATATGCAACATTATATCGGTTTCTTTATTAAGCAAAGAAGGATATAATTTTGTATTACAGGACAATGTTATGAACATTTTCCGTAACCAAAAGTTGGTTGGATCAGGCACGTTATGCAATGGCATTTATGTTCTAAATCAATCAACAGTTCTGAGCATAACAAACACACACAAGAGGAAGAGTTCTGAACTCAACGAATCCTTCTTGTGGCATTGTAGACTGGGTCACATCAATGTGACACGACTGGCTAAGTTGCATAAGGATGGATATTTGAAACCTTTCGAATTTTCATCTTATGACACTTGCCAGTCATGTCTCAAAGGCAAGATGACCAAAACTCCGTTTACGGGACACGGAGAAAGAGTTACCGAACTCTTGGGACTGATACATAGTGATGTATGCGGTCCCATGTCTACACATGCCAGGGATGGTTCTTCATACTTCATTACATTCACTGACGATCTCTCTAGGTTCGGGTATGTGTTCCTGATGAAACACAAATCAGAAGCTTTTGAGAAATTTAGGGAATATAAGCAAGAAGTTGAGAACCAAACCGGAAAAAGTATTAAAATCCTACGATCTGATCGAGGAGGTGAATACTTAAGCAATGAATTCCTGGACTTCCTAAAAGAGAATGGGATTCTCTCTCAGCTGACTCCTCCATATACACCACAGCACAACGGTGTATCAGAACGGAGGAATCGCACCCTATTAGATATGGTGCGCTCTATGATGAGCACAGCTGAGTTACCTATTTCCTTCTGGGGTTATGCGCTGGAAACAGCAACATACCTATTGAATCAAGTTCCATCTAAATCTGTACCTACCACGCCATATGAGATATGGAGTGGGAAGAGACCATATTTTAAACGAGTTAAGATATGGGGTTGTCCGGCCTATGTCAAAAGGCAAAATCCAGACAAACTCGAGGCACGGTCAGTTCTTTGCAAGTTTGTGGGATATCCTAAGAATTCCCAAGGATATTTTTTCTACCATGCTGAAGAACAAAAAGTGTTTGTTTCTCAATATGCCACCTTTTTAGAAAAGGAATTCCTTGAAAAAGAAATTAGTGGCAAAGTGGTAGAGCTGGAAGAAATTCCAGATACACAAACTATAACTGAAGATTTAGTGGAACCAGAAGATTCGATAGTACCCGACGAACCCCAGCCTCTCCGCCGATCTAGTAGGGTTTCTCGTCCACCTGAGAGATACTACGGTTTTCTCATTGATGGTGGAAGCGAGGATTGCATCATGGAGGATGATGACCCAACTAGCTTCGAGCAGGCCATCACGAGTGGGGACTCAGTGAAATGGCTGGATGCTATGCGGTCCGAGATGGAATCCATGTACACCAACAAAGTATGGACTTTGGAAGTTGCTCTTGAAGGGGTAAAACCCATTGGGAGCAAGTGGATCTTCAAGAAGAAACTTGGTGTAGATGGGAAAGTGGAGACTTTCAAAGCTAGACTTGTAGCAAAGGGTTTTCGTCAAAGACCATGTGTGGACTATGACGAGACCTTTTCTCCAGTGGCTATGCTTAAATCCATCCGGATCATGCTTGCCATTGCTGCCTTTCATGACTACGAAATCTGGCAAATGGATGTTAAGACCGCCTTTCTAAATGGTGATTTAGAAGAGTGCGTGTACATGACTCAGCCAGAGGGCTTCGTAGACAGTGGGAGCAGCGGGAAGGTGTGCAAGCTGCTTAAATCCATTTATGGATTAAAGCAAGCATCGCGGAGTTGGAACATATGCTTTGATGTCGTTATCAAAGAGTTTGATTTCGTCAAAAATCCAGATGAACCTTGTATCTACAAGAAGGTGGCAGAGAGTAAGGTTGTCTTCCTCGTATTGTACGTGGACGACATACTCTTGATAGGAAATGATATTCCTATGCTGCAATCGGTCAAGCTCTTCTTATCACAAAGATTCTCGATGAAAGATCTTGGTGATGCCTCCTGCATATTGGGAATCAGGATCTATAGAGATAGATCCAAACGGATTTTGGGATTGTCCCAATCCAGGTACATTGACACCATACTAAAGAGGTTTAGTATGGAAGAGTCCAAGCGTGGGAACTTACCCACGATCTCTGGAGTCACTCTCTCCAAAGAGATGTCTCCCAAGACTGATTTGGAGAGAGCTCGCATGCAAGGGATACCCTATGCTTCGGCAGTAGGCTCTATCATGTATGCGATGCTATGTACTAGACCCGATGTTGCATACTCACTAAGTATAGTGAGTAGGTATCAAGCTGATCCTGGAGAGAGTCACTGGACAGCTGTGAAGAGCATTCTCAAGTACTTGCGAAGGACTAGAGATATGTTCTTGGTGTATTGTAACGGAGAGCTCCAAGTGGAGTCCTTTACCGATTCGAGCTTCCAGAGTGATAAGGACGACTCTAAGTCGCAGTCGGGCTTTTTCTTTACCCTTTACGGAGGGGCGGTTATCTGGAAGAGTTCCAAGCAGGAAACCGTGGCAGACTCGACGATGGAGGCTGAATACATCGCTGCCAACGATGCTGCCAAAGAGGCTGTCTGGATCAAGAAGTTCATTACTGAACTTGGAGTGGTTCCATCCATTGAGCATCCAATACCTTTGTATTGCGATAACAATGGAGCGGTGGCTTTGGCCAAGGAACGCAGGTCCCATCAGCGGTCCAGGCATATTCTGAGGCGGTATCACCTGATCCGGGAGATAGTTGATCGCCGGGAGATCGAGGTCAGGAGGGTTGACACGAAGAACAACACGACGGATCCACTCACGAGGGCCATTCCCCAGATACAGTTTGAGAGACTCTTCGGGATGCTCGGTATGAGATACTACAGCAGCTGGCCCTAGTGCAAGTGGGAGATTGTTAGTTGTATGTATGCCCTAGAGGCCAGTATTGTACAGATTATGTATATTATATTGGATGCTTGGACATATATAGAGATGACTTTCTTGCTCGACATGATAGTATGCTATCTGGTTGATCTTTATCTTAACATGTACACTTGTCTCTTTATACTGTCTTATAGTTACATGTTGGTAAAGCCCTTAGGATGTGTACTTGACTACCTGGACTATGATGCAGATCATACTAGTGGGGACATGGTAGTCCATTAGTACATCCTTCAAGGTCCCTAGTCGTGGGTGTATCGAGACGGGGCATCGATATACCAGAGTAGACTAGCGTATACGCTTCTCGACCCATGAGATGGGCGATGGATGATCCCATATCCATTGGTGTTTGACATCAGAGATGGTATACGGGTGCTCAGTGGAGACTGGGTACACTGGACGGACTCGCCGAGAACTCCCAGATGGTATTATACCTCACGTCAGATAGCAGTTCTCAGGTGACACTTGTGCATGTTAGTCTGTAGACCCGAGATCGTCATAGAGTCTTGTGTGATTCCCACTGTGCTTTGATCTCCACCTTACCACGTCCATGAGGGTGTGCAAAACGGTGGTCTTTGGGTACAGTCCCGAGTCACATGGAGGCAATGAGCGATAGGAGGGGTTTCGTCTCTCCCGGTATTGGGGGTTGATGTTGCGCTGTGCTCGATTGGCCGTAACAGGCAAGTCCCTGGCCAGGGCTGATCAGAGATTTGCTGGTAAGTGTTACCAGTAGTTTCTCGACCCGTTATGAGCCTCATATCGGCACGACTTATCGAGTATTGGGGTCTGACGTTCACCACCCCTAGACTTGATATGCGACGTATCAGACGAACAGACCGGACTGTACGGTAAGTGTTACTGGTTGGATTCACAGGAGTGTGAGCGGGCTAGCTCGTCGATCTTCTCATCGCTCAATACCCGGATGGCCGTTACGTTTAGCAGACCGCTTGCGGCTTGTGGGTGCTTGATATGATCATCATCTGCTACCGGCGTATTGACGAGTCTTTAGAGTCCTACACAGAGGTTTTCTGGCTCAAGCGAAACGAAATAGGAGCGCATATGAGATATGTGCAGGACCGAGAATAATGCGTGTATGTGATACCGCATTTCATTCTCGCGATATATGTTTCGATTGGTTATATTCGATATGACCTAGTTATCGAATCATTGATTCGATAAATCGATACATTGAATACTAGTCGGTTATGTGCGACATGACCGGATCATTGAATCAAATGTTGATTTAATGATTTGATGTATAATTATATATTTGATATATTACTTTGCATTAACTAGTATTGGTTCACTTTATATGGATTTTCTCACTTGATGCACATTGTATATGTGATATGCTTTTGTGCACATTTTTGTATCATGTTTGATGATACTTGTTCATTTGGTTAAGTGTAAAGAAGTAAACCATGGTTAAGTAGATAATTAGGGTTTTGATTCTTTCTCTCATTTATTTATCCATTCTTTATTTATATAAATGGATAAATGAAAATATTATGGTTTCTTTTTATCATGAAGCTTGTTGAAGCTTCATGAAGCTTTGACTAAAGAAACCATTTTGTCTTCTAGCTTAACCCTAACCCTTCTCTTTTACCATGGTCTTTTCTCTACACTTAACCTTGGTTTAGTTATGATAAGTATTGATTTATTTTGATTTTATCTCAACACTTATCATATTCTTTTCTTCATCTTCATCTTCTTCTTCAAGAAAAGCTCAAGGTCCATCAATGGCAACTTGAGCTAAAGTGAGATAAATCCAATTCTAAAGTGAACCCACCTCCTATTTCTTCACCCTCTACCTCTTGCCAAGTTGTTTTGGGTGTTTTCTTCACAAGTTTCACAACTTTGTGAAGTCGGAGCTTGAACTAGTGCAACCTCGACGTAGATCGTCTTTGACACGAAGCCGATGACCTAGCTCGCCCGTTTCTTCGATGAAGCCGACGATTGGGTTCAGGATTCATGAAGGACAGCGAGAGGACACCCATGTGGAGCTAAGGAAGTGGAAATCCGGATCTACAAAGGTTGTAGCTTTCTTCCTTTAGTTAAGTAGTTAACTAAGTTTTCATTTCGCCTAAACATCTAGTCTAAGATCCGTAGTCTAGGGTTTCTCGGCACCATTTTTTTTAAATTGGCATGTTCGATGCCTTGTGAGACCACTATAGGGTGCCTAGGAACCTTTCACTTATAGATACAAGGTTCATCTATATTTTTGATGAAGTCAAACTCTTTGACTACTACATCAAAACAGATGTTCCAACTCCGCGATGCTTGCTTTAACCCATAAATGGATTCAAGCAGTTTGCACACCTTTCCGCTGCTCCCACTATCTACGAAGCCCTCTGGCTGAGTCATGTACACGCACTCTTCTAAATCACCATTTAGAAAGGTGGTCTTAACATCCATTTGCCAGATTTCGTAGTCATGGTATGCAGCAATGGTAAGTAAGATCCGGATGGACTTAAGTATAGCCACTGGAGAAAAAGTTTCGTCATAATCCATACCTGGTCGTTGACGAAAACCCTTTGCTACAAGTCTAGCTTTGAAAGTCTCAACTTTTCCATCTACACCAAATTTCTTTTTAAAAATCCACTTGCTCCCAATGGGTTTTACCCCTTCAGGAGCATTTTCTAAAGTCCATACTTTATTGGTGTACATGGATTCCATCTTAGATCGCATAGCATCCAGCCATTTCACAGAGTCACCACTCGTGATGGCCTGCTCGAAACTAGTCGGGTCATCATCTTCCATGATGCAATCCTCGCTTCCACCATCAATGAGAAAACCGCAGTATCTCTCAGGTGGACGAGAAACCCTACTAGATCGGTGGAGAGGCTGGGGTTCGTCGGGTACTACTGAATCTTCTGGTTCTACTAAATCTTCAGTTGCAGTTTGTGTTTCTGGAACCTCTTCCAGTTCTACCTCTTTGCCACTAATTTCTTTTGCAAGAAATTCCTTTTCCAAAAAGATGGCATATTGAGAAACAAACACTTTTTGTTCTTCAGCGCGGTAGAAAAAATATCCTTGGGAATTCTTAGGATATCCCACAAACTTGCAAAGAATTGACCGTGCCTCGAGTTTGTCTGGATTTTGCCTTTTGACATAGGCCGGACAACCCCATATCTTAACTCGTTTAAAATATGGTCTCTTCCGACTCCTTATCTCATATGGTGTGGTAGGTACAGATTTAGACGGAACTTGATTCAATAGATATGCTGCTGTCTCAAGCGCATAACCCCAGAAGGAAATAGGCAACTCAGCCTCGCTCATCATAGAGCGCACCATATCTAATAGGGTGCGATTCCTCCGTTCTGATACACCGTTGTGCTGTGGTGTATAAAGAGGAGTAAGCTGAGAGAGAATCCCATTCTCTTTTAGATAATCTAGGAACTCATTGCTTAAGTATTCACCTCCTCGATCAGATCGAAAAATCTTAATACTTTTGCCCGTTTGATTCTCTACTTCGTGCTTATATTCTCTGAATTTCTCAAAAGCTTCAGACTTGTGTTTCATCAGGAACACATGTCCGAATCTAGAGAGATCGTCAGTGAATGTAATGAAGTAGGATGAACCGTTCCTGGCATGCGTAGACATGGGACCGCATACATCACTATGTACCAGTCCTAAGAGTTCCGTAACTCTTTCTCCGTGTCCACTAAACGGAGCTTTGGTCATTTTTCCTTTGAGATATGAATGGCAAGTATCATAAGATGATAATTCGAACGGATTCAAATATCCATCTTTATGTAACTTAGCCAGTCATGTCGCATTGATATGACCAAGTCTACAATGCCACAAGAAGGATTCGTTCATTTCTGAACTTTTCCTCTTGTGTGTGTTTTGTATATTGAGAACTGTATTCTGATTTAGAATGAATATGCCATTATGTAACGAGCCTGATGCAATCAACTTTTGATCTAGGAATATGTTCATAACATTATCCTTTACTACAAAATTATATCCTTCTTTACTTAATAAAGAGACTGATATAATGTTGCACATCATGTTCGGTATATAATAGCACTCATTTAGAATCAGTGTATTACGACTTGGCAATACAAGGTGATATTCGCCAACTGCTTTGGCTGCAATACTTGCACCGTTTCCTACTTGAACGGAATGATCACATTTTCCCAGTTCTCTACCTTTTCGTAGCCCATGTAATAATTTACATATGTGGGATCCTGATCCGGTATCTAATATCCAGGACGTAGGGTGAACTGAGAAACAGTTCTCAATAACTAACACACCTGAAGAAGATGCATCAACATGCATGTTCTTTTGGGCGGCTTGAGAATCCAGATATTCTCCTATTCCCTGTTCAGTCTTATAACTCTTATAAGAAAGAACGGGTCCAACGTTCCCCTGCTCAGTATAATAAGCGGGTTCAGTCAATACATCCATATTATTATCTTGATTATGGCC
The DNA here is from genome assembly GCA_030015575.1 of Agapanthus africanus. Lineage (NCBI taxonomy): Eukaryota > Viridiplantae > Streptophyta > Magnoliopsida > Asparagales > Amaryllidaceae > Agapanthus > Agapanthus africanus. Next base: position 221,312,985 of record CM057348.1, on the reverse strand, counting down.
TGACATGGTCGCTACCTGGAGAGAGAGAGAAGAAAACACTTTAGCGTATGCTCTTGCAAGATTAGATTGGTTATTATCTTATCTAATCAGGATGTCTCCCACTGTTTTTATTAAATCTACCTTCAAATCCTAAAAAGTAAGATTAGCCGGGATTAATTACACCCTACAATTTCGTCAATCTTTCAGCCAGATCAGTGTCGGTACTTGAGGGAGGTTCCCCGTGCTTTCACACGGACCTAATTAAAGTAAACCTCGTTTTCCCAAAGGCGTAACCCCGTTAACACTTTTCTAGACACCTACTTAATCGGCTAATTGTCCTGTGTAAAACTCTCCCAGGAGTAACTCTTACTCGCAGTGGGTATCGGGATCCAACTATCTCATAGGAGGTATGCAATCTCATTGCAAATTTCAAAACTTGAAATTCCTGATAATATTTTGCCCCTAGCAATTTATGACCTTAACATAGTCAACAAATCATAATTGCTAGCCAAGTTCAACCCGTCATTTCCCGATTGAATTAAACCCACCTGCACGACCCTTAACATAGTCAACAAAGTCGTACAACTACCCTAATCTAATCACATCTCATGTTTTAGCAGATAAGTACTAATTAGCTACCGCACACTACGCCTTAACATAGTTAACAAACGTAGCATGAATACTAACAAGTCTTTATCTGAAATGACGGAGGGCTACGCAGGTTTTTCAGAAAACCATGAGCGTAATGAACTTGATATCTTCGTAGAATCATGTGAAATTTTGAAATGGAGTGTTTTTTAGGCTTTCATTAGTTTTGCTAAAGAGGTCACTCCCGGTGAAGGGATTTCGGCTCTTTCCTCATCGAATAAGGTGCATGACATATCATATATATCACTGTGCAAAGCAAAACTCTAAAAGCAATCAAAAGACAAACCGAGTTTTGTAGCATCTGCTAGTTTCGCTAAAGAGGTCACTCCCGGTGAAGGGATCTCGGCTCTTTCCTCATCGAATAAGGTGCAGGGTATATCATATATACCACTATGCAAAGCAAAACTGTAGCTACCCTTTTTATAAAGTTTTGATTCTACAACATCTTTTAGGTTTCTTTTCTTTTTATTAATCTCATTAATAAAAAATCCCATTAGCTTATGCTTCCTAAGCATCACAGAAGAAACGAAAGCAGTAATATTTATATATCAGCATATATATATATAGTATAAGCATTCGTCTCAGGCAGTAATATGATCTCATCACAGAACATTGCAGCAGAAGAACATATATGAAATATTGGATATATTAGGACGTCCGTGTTTTCAATACGAGCCTGTATAAAACACGGATTCCACGGTCGCGATGAATAGCCAAACCCACATCCCTAGACCCCTACGAGAGCGGCAAGTAACACCGCCAATTCTAGGGTTAGGAGACCCGGTCTCGACTCCTCGAGATGGCCTCCCACTGGACCCTAGAACCCGGTTACTTGTGCTCCCCTCCTTGGGTCTACCTAATGCGGAAAAGTAAATAATATACAATAGTGACATCAACCTCATCCCGGAAGTGCCCCAATAAAAGAATATTACATACAATTGAATTTTACATGAATGAAAATAAAAACCCTCATCTCACATAAAACCCCCGGCTATTCAGAACACGACGATCCAATATAACATATCACAGCAACACATAATATCACATATCATCAACGTAAGTAAGTATGCATACACCGATCGTCATTGTCGTATAGCAACGAAAACCGGCAATACAACTACATACTACACTTACGGTCACAGAAAAGAAATTGTAAAACTACAATATTTGGAATCCACAATCACTTTAGACATCGCAAATCCGAAATATCACATACTTCGCATTTCATGCCTAACTATATGAATTCCATATATTGTATCACATTCCAGATAAATAGACAGTATTAAACTTTTCGAACAGATAATCAAATACCCAAGATTTCCTAAATAGCTCAACACTTGAGCGGAGTTCAAAAATTCCAGAATACGTCACAGTAGCAACGGTCCAGCCGTAGAAGGGTCAAGCCAACGCCTCACATGTGGCACGCCGTACTGCCCCAAACCCGAAGGTTCAAAAGGCAGTTCAAGACGGTCACATAATCGAGTTAAGGTTTGTTGTCTTCTAGAGGGTCCATCGCGTCACATGCACGGTTTTCCAAAAGATTTAAACCCGAGAAAAATTCAACACTTGAATATTTTTCGTGCTGGGAAAAATTGAGTTAATGATATCCGTTCGAACATTTTAACAGTTTCTAAATATCCGGAAATTATAACGAATTTAAATATTCCGATCGAATCTACGATTACAAAATAAACCCTAGAATACTCAACACTTGAGTCAAAATAAAAATACCAGAAACTGTACAAGCATTAAAAAAGAATTACTGTGAAATAAAAATTGTCACATCAAACAGTACTGCCGTGGAACCGCGGCCCAAGCAGGGTACGGCCGCGATTCCGCAGTCGTCTGTACGGATCAATTCCTCGTATTTCACTGTTATTCTTATTTTTGTCTGCTGTATTTTTCAGGTATTTTTAATTCAGAAAAAATCGCATTTTTGAAAAATATCCAGAGAGGGGTTTTGTTTTGTCGGTTTGGGTTCGATCGGAGTTTTAACTTCGTAAACACGTCGCCTAATGCTCTAGCTAGGCTCTGATACCACTGTAGGGTTCTGTTCATACTATAGTATTGCATTATGGTACTCCCCATTTTCATTCATTTTATAAATAAACAGGTACTCTTGACGCACGTTTGTTGCATATTACAGGATACAGGCTCTTAGAGCGAAGACAGTGAGAAAAGACAAAAGTTGATACAAAAGAGAGACTTTTGACCCACAAGTAGAAGAATTCTAGTGACGAAGAACAAGTCACAATTGTATAAGGCAATGCAGTCCGAAATGTCAAAGTGAGCGGTCAAAAGATCATTACAAGTTGTCACTGAAGATCTGGAGAAGACTCAGAAGTCAAATGGAGAAAACAAGTATAAAAGGAGAAAGCCCAAGAAGCCCTGAACCAAGCCCAGAAAGATGAAGACCCAATTCCCCTCTTTGGCCGCGGAACCGCGGCCAAACCTAGGCTGGCGCCGCGGTTCCGTGGCGGCTTAGAGCCCGTGTCGGTGCAAATTTCGTGAGTTGGTGCGTCGGTGCGGGTGTTGGGATTTTCCGTGGGCAAATCTGTAATTGCACATGTGCGAGAGTCTGTAACCCTAGTTTTCCTGTATTCCTATAAATTGTAATCACAGATCTGTAAAACTCATGCCTCTTTTCAATAAACAAATTCAGATCTGTTCTGTATTATTGCTTGGAGGGAGCCATCAAATTAGTAAGTTAATTTTATTTCTTCGCTTTTAATTCTCTTTTAATTAGAATGTCTTTTAATCCCCTAATGAGCGAGTAATCTCCTCGCTTGTTAGGGTTAGCCTTAGGGAAAGGTTTGAGAGATGAGATCTCTCACCCCTTTCATGCCATTCACACCTAAGAATTAGAACTCCATGCATGCACGCACACACCGCGCCCTATGGCATCCTACCCCTCGAGGTAACGATGACACCGTAGTGTAAAGGCCCGGTTGCGCGTGTTTTCCATGGAGGTTAGGGTAAGTATCGATAAAGGAAGGATAAGAATCTAGAGGAAGAAACATCTTCCTAAAAGATTCTAATCCACTTTATTGATAATTACTATAACATCTAATAGATCTAAAATAAGGCATTGAAAGCGGTGAGGGAACCTTTAATCTCCCAACTTCTCCTAAGCCTAACCCTAGCAAGACTTTAATTTAGATTAATTTAGTTTATCGATAGATCTAGGTTTCTTAGATTTAATAAATCAATCCTACAACATTTGGAATCAACTCGTAAAAACACATTAAGAAAATTACACATCTCTGTGGATCGACTCGTATCACCGGCTAGCTGCAAAGCGACGCCGTTTCTGATTACGGTTAACACAACATATATCTTTGGACTAATCAAATGGCGCCGTTGCCGGGGATGGCGTAATCTTTCTTTTGTGTAATTTCGGGTTGATTTAATTTTTTTTTAAAATCAGAAAATAGAAAAATACAAAAAAAATTTATCGATTTTTATCTGTTTGAAGGGTTTTATGGTTTGAATCTTGTAGGAACAGCGACGAATTGCGAATCTAGAAATTCACAGAGAGGAAAACAGAAAGTTGTACATCAGAACAGAGGAGAATTTGGACAGAGAAGCAGTACATTTTTTTTCCAGAGCCTATTCCCTCTAGACGACCGCGGAACCGCGGCCCAGGAGCACCCAAGACTGCGGAACCGTGGCTTGTTGGCCTCTTCAGCACCTCTAATTTAGTGGGTTTGTTCTCTTGTTCTCTCCTCTGCAACCTCCATATATCTGTCTGTAAAAACTTTCTGCAGGAATTCTTTGCGCTAAAAATTCTTTCTCCCCCTTCTAAATAACAGATTTTCTGCAGGTTTCTTTGCGCCGTGCTAAAAAAAAATTTTGATTGCAAGTGAATGTTATTGTTTTGCATAATTTAATCGGACTTTAAGGGGCTAATTGACCAAACTCAGATTGGGTGGGGATTTCATCACCCTTCCCAGGACCCCAGAAAACACCTAAAGCATTTGCATTGACCACAATTAATTAAAAAATATTAGACTCAGACCTAAGGACATCGAGCTCAATAGGAAAAGGACTAGTATAGGCATCGACCGTTTATCCTAACTGATTTTGCGGTGTCTAGGCAAGTGTGTCTAGGCTAGTGGTTATTAATTAGGCCCACTGTTGTGGTTCCTTCCCACTTACCTGGCACTTACCTAGCTGTACTTGTCGTGAAGAGGCGGTTTGAGGTCCTATTTCTAGCCCTAGTTAGGAGCTGTCTAGCAGACCTAGGTGACCCTAGATCTAGGCCTGATTGTGCATGTGTGGTTGATACATTTGTGTTACGAGTCCCTTTTCAAAAACCTCTTTGCAAAACTCTCACATAAAAAAAAAAGAAAAATCTTTTCGAAACTTGCAACTTGTCGCTAAAGGAAACTTGCACCTCACTTCCACCATTTCTTCTCATTGACGTTATCTTACCTCCACATTCTGTTTTTTCTTTTTTTTTCTGACTACACTACCCCTTTAGTGTATGTCACTTTGGACTAGGGATACTAACGCCCGATTAGTCCGTGTTTCGTTGGTACCGACCGACGAACCTTTCGACACCGAAGTCGAAATTCCCTCCATTTCCTTACCTCCACCTTCAAATTCTTCTTTCGAAGGTATGTCGGGACACGACCCCAACGATACCTTACCGACGGGAATGATTCCACCTCCGTTAGGTGCGAATAACCCGAATCTTCCGCCTGTTGTAGCGCCCGCACGAGTCGCACTCCAGGATCTCTTCTACCCCGTCCGCACTCCTTTACCTACATGTCTTTCACCCCCACCGGCAAATGGGGACAATTTTGAAATAAAACCACATTTCATCAATATGCTGCCAAAATTTCATGGTTTGGAATCCGAAGATGCATATATCTTTATCAATAAATTCCAAAATGTGTGCGCTATGATGAAAACGACCCAATTAAGTGATGATGCTATAAGGCTAAGGGTCATTCCTTTTACCTTATGTGACCTAGCCGAGAAGTGGCTATACAGCACCGCATCACATTCCATTAGAAATTGGGACGAGTTTGTGAGAGCTTTTCTGAAAAAGTTCTATCCTCATCACAAAACTGCTAGAATCCGTAATGAGATTATACAATTTTCACAGCTTCCTTCCGAACCATTTTGGAAGTGCTTCGAGAGATTTAAAGATCTACTCGTTCAATGCCCTCATCATGGGATCGAAAGTTGGCAACTTTGCCAAACATTATACGAGGGATTGAACTCGGTAACGAAGCAGTTGCTAGAAACCATATGTCAAGGTCATTTTCTCTCTAAGTCTAGTGACGAAGCGTGGCAGTTTCTTGAGGATCTTAGTGAGCAAACAATTCAGTGGGAGAGTACCAAGACCACATCTTCTTCTTCTGCTGGTCAATCTAGGGCAGGCATACATCAAGTAGATATGTCAATTGCTATGAAGGCCGAGTTGGCCGCACTTATGAAAAAGCTAGAAGCCATTGAGACCAAAATCTCATCGTCTTCTCCTGCTCCTGCCTTACCCACACGAACTGTTTGTGCTTGTTGTTCGAATCCATCGCATCTAACCGAAGAGTGTCCTTATAATGCACCTATTCAAGGACAGGATCAAGTCAATGCTGCATTTCAGCAACGACAAAGAAACGATCCGTACTCTTCGACATACAATCCTGGGTGGAGGAGTCACCCAAATTTCGCTTGGAACCAAAATCAACAAGTCCAAGAAAATAACAATTTTCAAAGACCTCCTCCTCCACAACAACAACAAGCACCTTCACAAACTCAAAACCAGCAACCTTTCCAACAATAACCTTATACAAATCAAATGAACAATTTGGTTCAACCAAATGATGATAAGGTTATCTCGCTAGAAAAAAGTCTAGATGCATTTCTCAAGCAATCTACAGAATCCGCAGCAAGATTTGAAAATTATGTTCAATCTTTGATGCATAACAATGCTTCACACGATCAAAGTATCAAATCTATTGAGGCACAAATTGCACAACTCAATGCAGGTTTGAGCGAGCGCGAAAAAGGAAAACTCCCGTCTCAACCACTGCCCAATCCCGGTCACGCACATGCTGCATATCAACAGCAGAATCATAACGTAAATGCTGTGACCACGTTGAGATCGGGAAAAGTGTTGCAAAACAATGTGGGTATTAACAATGACACCCCTGTCGGTGGCCCTTCTTCATCTTCTTCACCTTCTTCTTCTACTTCTTCAGAGCCTATTCTCCACCCTTCACACGGCTCTACTTCTTCTAGCTCGAACGGACCCATTTCTCACAACACGAACACATCTACATGGGGTGCCGTTCCAACTCGACAATCTGATCCGCAAAAATTGGACTCAACTACCTTTCCAAATATTCCTTTTCCTAATCGGTTGAGATCCAATAAACCAACTCCACAGATGGAAAAGATTGTTGAGTTGTTCAAACAGGTTAGCATAAATATCCCTCTTTTGGATGCAATCCAACAAGTTCCTTCATATGCAAAAATTTTAAAGGACCTATGCACCAAAAAGAGGAAGTCGCAAGTGCCAAAGAAAGTTTTTGTGGCTAGTGCTATTAGTGATGCTCTTGTAAATTCCTTACCCCCAAAGCAAAAGGACCCCGGGTGTCCGACCATTTCGATAACAATTGGGGACAAGAACATCAATAGAGCACTATTAGATCTTGGTGCGAGTGTCAATTTGCTACCCTATTCTGTGTACGAGCAATTGGGCGTTGGAGAGCTTAAGCCCACTCACTGTACTCTCCAAATGGCCGACCGGTCAATCACCCATCCTAGGGGAGAGCTGGAGGATGTGTTAATTAGAGTAGGGGATTTCATTTTCCCCGTTGACTTTATTGTGATGGATACACAACCTGTCGCTAACCCCCGGAATCAAATTCCGGTAATACTTGGTCGACTATTTCTGGCAACTTCCAACGCAGTGATCAATTGTCGTAATGGTTCAATAAACCTATCTTTCGGCAATATGACAATTGGGCTCAATATTTTCAAGTTGGGAAGTCAGCCTGCTGAGCCTAATGCTAGCGTACTCGATGTTTGCTCGATCAATGAGATTGCGGAGGAGGACTGTGAGTTCGAGAATTTTTTGTTCGATCACAGCAATGTTAACGCCACTAGTGCGTTCCTCCTAGAATCTGACACAGCTTTCACGGCGGATAACGATTTTGAGTGTTTTACCTTCGTTGACGACTTTGAAGACTCATCACCTGAATTGGAGTCTTTTGCTTTTTCGGATGAGTTAGTTGAACCATCCGACTCTGTCGCGTACACTCGATTCGAACCTTTGATGGAATCCTTCGAGTTTGAAACAGTTACCCCATTGTTACCATCTATTATTTCACCTCCTAAACTCGAATTGAAGCTTTTGCCGTCGCACCTAAAATATGCTTATCTAGGTGATAATGAGACCTTACCCGTCATTATATCGGCCTCTCTAGCTCTTGAGCAAGAGAAGGCTCTTTTAATGGTCTTACATAATAATCGGCAAGCTTTCGGCTGGTCTATGGCGGACATTAAGGGGATTAGTCCCCTCATAGTCGAACATCATATACACTTGATGGATGATACCAAGCCGGCAAGGGATCCACAAAGACGCCTCAACCCCATCATGAAAGAGGCTGTTAAGAAGGAGATTGTCAAGTGTCTGGATAGTGGTATCATTTACCCTATCTCGGATAGCTAATGGGTGAGCCCAATCCACGTTGTGCCAAAGAAATCGGGCATTACGGTCATTGCCAATGAGGCAAATGAGTTAATTCCCACTCACACCCAAATTGGGTGGCGAGTCTGCATAGACTATAGGAAACTCAATGCCGCGACAAGGAAAGACCACTTTCGTTTACCTTTCATTGACCAAATGCTCGAACGATTGGCAGGGCACGGGTTCTATTGCTTTCTAGATGGCTATTCCGGTTACAACCAAGTCCCCATCGCCAAAGAGGATCAAGACAAGACAATATTTACTTGTCCCTTTGGCACTTTTGCTTATCGTCGCATGCCCTTTGGGTTATGCAATGCACCCGCGACATTTCAGCGGTGTATGATGGGGATCTTTTCAGACATGGTTGAAAAGTTCTTGGAGATCTTTATGGATGATTTCTCCATCTTTGGCGACTCCTTCGACGAGTGTTTAGGGCATCTTGACACTGTTCTTACCCGCTGTAGGGATAAGAACCTAACGTTGAATTGGGAGAAGTGCCATTTCATGGTACGAGAGGGCATTGTCTTAGGACATGTCATCTCGCAAAACGGCATCGAGGTTGATAGAGCTAAAATCGAAGTGATTTCTAACCCCCCTCCCCCTAAATGCGTCAAAGATATCAGAGCCTTCCTTGGCCACGCCGGTTTTTACAGACGGTTCATCAAGGACTTTAGAAAGATCGCTAGACCCTTGACTCTCTTATTGGCCAAGGACACAACTTTTGCTTTCGACTCCACATGCATTGAAACATTTGAGTCTTTGAAACATTCCCTCATCTCTGCGCCCATCCTTTCATCTCCGGACTGGACGCACCCTTTCGAAATCATGTGCGATGCATCAGATTTTGCCATTGGCGCTGTTCTTGGACAGCACATTAATAAAATGCCGCACGTGATTTATTATGCTAGCCGAACACTAAATGAGGCCCAACTAAACTACACAACAACAGAGAAAGAGTTTTTAGCTGTTGTGTTTGCACTTGAAAAATTTCGGCCTTATTTAATTTGCTCTCCAGTCGTTGTATATACCGATCATTCAGCTCTTCGCCACCTTTTTGCGAAGAAGGATGCTAAGTCAAGGCTCATACGTTGGATCCTTTTACTACAAGAGTTTGACCTTGTCATAAAGGACAAAAAAGGATGTGAAAACGTAGTAGCCGATCACCTATCACGACTTCCTTCTTCGCCCACGCTTGATCTTCCAATCACTGATGTTTTTCCCGACGAGCAACTCTTGACCGTTTCTTGCGAACCATGGTTCGCCGATATTGTAAACTACTTAGCCACCGGCCTGATACCTAAAGATTGGTCGAAACAGGATAAACTTCGATTTTTGTCCCAAGTAAAGCATTTTTACTGGGATGAACCCTATCTTTTTAAATACTGTTCCGACCAAATCATTCGTCGGTGTGTACCTGAAAGTGAGGTCAAGAGCGTGCTGTCTTTTTGCCACGATCAAGCATGTGGCGGGCACTTTGGCCCAAAGAAGACAGCCGAAAAAGTTTTGCAGTGTGGTTTCTATTGGCCACGACTCTTCAAAGATGCTTACGAATACTGCAAAACTTGCTCCCGGTGCCAACACTTGGGTCGGATATCGCGGAGAAACGAAATGCCGCTCCAACCAATTTTGGTTGTGGACATTTTTGATGTTTGGGGTATAGATTTCATGGGACCATTTCCTAACTCTTTTGGAAATGTGTATATTCTTTTGGCGGTTGACTACGTTTCAAAATGGGTCGAGGCTGTGCCCAGCCGAACGAACGATAATAAGGTTGTCGTTCGATTTCTTAAAGAACACATATTTTCTCGATTTGGGCACCCTCGAGCGATAATAAGTGATAATGGTTCTCATTTTTGCAATAGGACTTTCGAGTCCTTAATGCGCAAATACTCTATCACCCACAAGCTGTCAACGCCATATCACCCCTAAACATATGGGCAAGCCGAGGTTTCGAATCGGCAAATCAAGCAAATCTTGGAGAAAACGGTTTCTAAAAACCGTAAAGATTGGTCACTTAAACTGATTGATGCACTATGGGCTTTCCGTACTGCATACAAGACCGATCTCGGTATGTCTCCATACCGGCTTGTTTACGGGAAGGCTTGCCACCTCCCAGTGGAGATTGAGCATAAAGCATTTTGGGCTATCAAAGAGCTAAATTTATCCTTAGGAGATGCGGGCAGCAATCGAAAGCTGCAATTGAATGAACTAGAAGAGCTACGGGATGAGGCATATGATAATGCCATAATTGCTAAAAACCGAGCTAAGGTGTTCCACGATAAACACCTGTTGCGAAAAACTTTTGAACCTGGTCAACAGGTTTTACTCTATGACACTCGGTTACATTTTCACCCCGGCAAGCTCCGTTCTAGGTGGAGAGGACCTTTTGTAGTCCGCACCGTTTATCCGCACGGTGCGGTTGATCTTGAAAATCCTGAAGACGGTACCTTATTCAAAGTGAATGGGCATCGACTGAAACCGTTCTTCACAGCGGATCCATTGGAGGAGCTCCTGTTTTTGCAGGAGCCGATTTACACTGATTGATCCTCCTCCATTTTCACCCCCGAATTTCCAATCAATTTTCCAAAACTTAATTTCGAATAAGTTTGGGGGTGTGTATCATTTGTAATAATGTGAATAAACAGGGAATGCCGACATCTTGACCCTCTTGATTTAGTATGACAGTGAGGACATTGTCAAGTTCGAGTTTGGGGGTATGCTCGGTACGTCTTCTTTCTTCGCATTCATTTGTACATATTTTGCATTTGCATATTTATTTGAAAACCTATAAAAATTGAAAAAATTTCAAAAATTTATAAAAATTATTGTAGTCAATTTTGGCTTATTTGACTAGAGTTTGACAGATAGGTTAACTAGCTAGGAGCAACTAGATCTTAAACTTAGTGAATTAAAAACCCTAAAAATAACATTCCTTAAAGTTTAACGGTAGAAAGTATATGCCTTGTAGTTTATTTAGAAATAGGCAAATTTTGGGTTCACTTCTTGGACTAAGTCGAAACAAGGGAAGAGTATTGATGTTCTTATTAGAGTATAATTTTGAAAAATAGTTCCTAGCTTAAGTCTAGATTCTGAAAATGTATACCCTACAACTTGCACAATCACGCACCTTGAAACTTGGAATAGTAGAAGAGACCTTGAAATGCTCTTGTCTAAAAGTCCTTAGTACAATGAAAATAAAGAAAAAAAAGTGAATAAAGGAAAAAAAATGGACACTGGTTTTTGTGATTACTTAAGGCTGTAAAAATAGAAAAATCTTTAGCGAGGGTGCTTCATCACCTACTGCCTTAGACCAACTGGTTTGGGAGTCACTGCTAAAAGCCTTGGGTATTGCAAAACTAGGAAGTACGCTTTAAAGTGCTAATGCATCTTGTAATCGGTTGTTGGTACCTCAAGAAGTATTAACAGTCGCATGAAGGATGTGTAAGCGAAATTCAAAATTCACGAATTAATAAGTGCTTTGGACAATGGACGAGAGTACGATTGCTTGATTTGAATTTCCAAGTGTAGGGGTGATCTATACATACACGTGGGGATATGTGATTAGAGTTTAGATAAGAGAAATGGATGAAAGATAGAACTTGTATCTTTAGTAGAGTTGATAGAAATTCCTAAGTAGAGATGAAACCCTAGAAGGAAGACTTAAGAGATGCCGAAAGCTAAGTAAGTCTATAAAACATATATAATCTTAAGTTAAATGATGAGGAAGTGTGAAGAATATGGGTGGATAATTTACGGGTAAAAGATAATAGAATTCCTTGTTAGAAAACCTTATTGGAAAACAAAAGTCAATGGGCCGAGTTGATAGGATTTTGTGGGTGTAATCCGCTGAAAACCCTCAGGAGACAACACTCCTCCTACTAGGGACACCTAGAGGTTTAACGGCTTGTTGCACGTGCTCGGTGCAATCGCGTTTCCCTGCGAAAGTGCGGTTAGGTTTTATTGGAAATAAAATAATAAGTTTGCTCGAGGACGAGCAAAAGATAAGTTTGGGGGTATTTGTTCATACTATAATATTGCATTATGGTACTCCCCATTTTCATTCATTTTATAAATAAACAGGTACTCTTGACGCACGTTTGTTGCATATTACAGGATACAGGCTCTTGGAGCGAAGACAGTGAGAAAAGACAAAAGATGATACAAAAGAGAGACTTTTGACCCACAAGTAGAAGAATTCTAGTGACGAAGAACAAGTCACAATTGTATAAGGCAATGCAGTCCGAAATGTCAAAGTGAGCGGTCAAAAGATCATTACAAGTTGTCACTGAAGATCTGGAGAAGACTCAGAAGTCAAATGGAGAAAAGAAGTATAAAAGAGAAAGCCCAAGAAGCCCAGAAAGATAAAGACCCAATTCCCTTCTTTGGTCGCGGAACCGCGGCCAAACCTAGGCTGGCGCCGCGGTTCCGCGGCGGCTTAGAGCCCGTGTCGGTGCAAATTTCGTGAGTTGGTGCGTCGGTGAGGGTGTTGGGATTTTCCGTGGGCAAATCTGTAATTGCACATGTGCGAGAGTCTGTAACCCTAGTTTTCCTGTATTCCTATAAATTGTAATCACAGATCTGTAAAACTCATGCCTCTTTTCAATAAACAAATTCAGATCTGTTCTGTATTATTGCTTGGAGGGAGCCATCAAATTAGTAAGTTAATTTTATTTCTTCGCTTTTAATTCTCTTTTAATTAGAATGTCTTTTAATCCCCTAATGAGCGAGTAATCTCCTCGCTTGTTAGGGTTAGCCTTAGGGAAATGTTTGAGAGATGAGATCTCTCACCCCTTTCATGCCATTCACACCTAAGAATTAGAACTCCATGCATGCACGCACACACCGCGCCCTACGGCATCCTACCTCTCGAGGTAACGATGACATCGTAGTGTAAAGGCCCGGTTGCACGTGTTTTCCATGGAGGTTAGGGTAAGTATCGATAAAGGAAGGATAAGAATCTAGAGGAAGAAACATCTTCCCAAAAGATTCTAATCCACTTTATTGATAATTACTATAACATCTAATAGATCTAAAATAAGGCATTGAAAGCGGTGAGGGAACCTTTAATCTCCCAACTTTCCCTAAGCCTAACCCTAGCAAGACTTTAATTTAGATTAATTTAGTTTATCGATAGATCTAGGTTTCTTAGATTTAATAAATCAATCCTACAACATTTGGAATCAACTCGTAAAAACACATTAAGAAAATTACACATCTCTGTGGATCGACCCGTATTCACCGGCTAGCTGCAAAGCGACGCCGTTTCTGATTACGGTTAACACAACATATATCTTTGGACTAATCAGGTTCCTTGGCACTCTTGTGAGGGTTCATAAAGCATCAAACATGCCTGAATAAAATTTTAGACGTGCCGAACAACCTAAAGCCGGGATCTTTGCTAGATTATTAGGGTTTAACATGCAAGATAACATCTTTAAAACTAAGTGTGAGGGATTACAACCTTTGTAGTCCGCTCCTTCGCTTCACAAGCTCCGAGTAGAAGTCCCTTCGCCGCGATCCATGATCTCCCAGACTCAAGAGAGGCTCCACGACTCGAACGATCCATGAAAGCTTGTCGTATTCCTTTTCTCCGATGATCTACGTCGAAGTTGCAATAGCTCAAGCTCTCTCACTCTAATGAGGTGAACACCCTAATCTAATGGGCTAGATTAGATAAGGATGATGGAGTAGTGTTTATGCTTTCTTTTTATATCATTTTCTCACAAGAATTCATCATAAAAGAAATCACAAGCGAGCTCTCTCAAAAACTCAAGAGAGAAGAAGATGAAGAATAATGAGATAATTCCTTTTGTGATGAATAGTAGATAAGAATATATGTTTTATTATAGAACCATGGTCAAGGATGAGAGGCTTAACCTATGTAGAGAATAAACTAGAGCTAGGGTTTGGTTAGGTCAAGAATGAGTTATGGATAAGTATCAACCATAATATCTTAACCAAGACAAAAGCAAATCCTTCTAGAATAAATAAGAAGGAGCTAACCCTAATCAAACCCTAATCTCTTTTTATCATCCCTAAACATGTTTCATAATAAATCATATCATGTCACAATAATATATATCACATATATATTATATATTTGCAACAAAATAAAATAATACAATTAACATATATCGCATATATATCAATGTATTAATCCGGCGAGAAAATGAAATAATAAAGCGAGCCAATATTAGATAATGTAATACAATATATCATATATATCATTATACATTAAATCATCGAATCAACACTTGATCCGACGATCCGGCTATATCGAATATAACCGACTAATATATCATGTACCGATTCATCGAATCAACACTTGATCCGATGTCCCGGTTCATATCTAAATATCACGAGAATATAGTACGGTATCATATATCGCATTATCCTCGGTCCTGCACATATCACATATGTGCCTCTACTCCGTTTTGCCTGAGCCAAGAAACCTCTGTGTAGGACTCTAAAGAATCGTCAATACGCCGGTAGCAGGTGATGATTATATCAAACACCCACAAGCTGCAAGCGGTCAGCTAAACGTAACAGCCACCCAGGTATTGAGTGATCAGAAGATCAACAAGCTAGCCTGTCCATTCTCCTGTGAATCCAATCAGTAACACTCCCGTACAGTCCGGTCTGTTCGTCTGATATGTCGCATATCAAGTCTAGGGGTGGTATACGTCAGACCCCATTAACCGATAAGTCGTGTCGATGTGAGGCTCATAACAGGTCGAGAAACTACTGGTAACACTTACCAGTATATCTCTATATCATCCCTGGCCAGGGACTTCCAGTTATAGCCAATCGAACACAGCACAACATCAACTCCCTATACCGGGAGAGACGAATCCCCTCCTATCGCTCATTGCCTCCATGTGATTCGGGACTGTACCCAAAAGCCACCGTTTTGCACGCCCTCTTGGACGTGATAAGGTGGAAATCAAAGCACAGTGGGAATCACACAAGACTCTATGACGATCTCGGGTCTACAAACTACCCTATACCAGTGTCACCGGAGAACTGCCATCTGACGTGTGGTATATCACCATCTGGGAGTTCTCAACGAGTCCGTCCAGTGTACCCAGTCTCCACTGAGCACCCGTACACCATCCTTGATGTCAAACATCGATGGATATGGGATCATCCATCGCCCATCATATGGGTCAAGATGCGTATACGCTAGTCTACTCTGGTGTATCGATGCCCCGTCTCGATATACCCTCGACTAGGAACATTTATAGGATGTACTCATCGACTACCATGGCCCCACTAGTATGATCTCATCATAATCCCGGTAGTCGAGTACAGATCCTAAGGGCTTTATCAACATGTGAGAGAAAGACAGTAAACCAATACGAGTCAACATGTTAAGATAAAGTGAAACCAAATAGCATACTATCATGACGAGCAAGAAAGTCCTCTCTGTATATATCCAAGCATCCATCATAATATACATCATATGTACAACAATGGCTTCTTGGGCATATACATAACTAACATTATCTACTTGGTGAACGAGTGGACATCTACACAGATCATAACAGCCTGAAGTACGTGTTTACTCAGAAGGAGTTGAATATGCGGCAGAGAAGATGGTTAGAACTCATGGCAGACTTTGACATCAACTTGCAATATCACCCAGGGAGAGTGAATGTGGTTCCTGACGCTCTTAGTCATCAACCATTATCGATGAATTTCACCGCTCAGTAGAAGCTTCAACAAGACTTGCATCAGATGGAGATTGAAGTGGTCATGCCAGGTAATGCTTCAAGTTTGATGAATTTACAAGTTCAATCAACCATTGTCAATCAGATCAAAGCGGCTCAAGCAAGTGATGCTAAGTTGCAAAAGATCAAAGAACAAGTGGAGAATGGACTCAGAACAGACTTCATCATCCATGAAGACGGATTTTTGAGATACGGCAGCAGATTGTGTGTACCAAAAGGTCCTGTTCTGGAAGAGTTAATGAAAGAAGCTCACAACTCTCCCTATTCAGTACACCCTGGAGGTACCAAAATGTACAAAGATCTATGTCAGAATTATTGGCGGCATGGAATGAAGCGTGAAATAGCCAGAAGCGTCGCTAAATGCTTGGTGTGTCTGCAAGTAAAGGTTGAACATCACAGGACTGCTGGATTACTTCAACCATTACCAATCCCAGAATGGAAGTGGCAACACATCACGATAGATTTTGTGACTGCTCTTCCTCGCAGCACAAAAGGTAACGATGCTGTATGGGTCATTGTGGATCGACTCACAAAGTCGGCTCACTTCATCCCATTTCGAGTTGGCCAATCAACTGAGACACTAGCAAAAAAGTACATGGAGGTAATAATCTATTTAAAGATTTAAACTGTTCATAATGTACTATCTCTGATACCCATGAACTCATATAGGAAATTGTAAGACTTCATAGAGTACTGGTCTGCATTGTCTCCGATCGTGACACCAGGTTCTGATCGCAATTTTGGCAGAGTCTGCAAGCAAGCTTGGGAACAAGTTTGAATTTCAGCACGGCTTATCATCTACAAACCGATGGTCAGTCTGAGTGAACTATTCAGATCTTGGAGGATATGCTCAGAGCATGTATGTTAGACTTCAAAGGATCGTGGGAAGATCACCTACACCTTGTGGAGTTCTCGTACAACAACAGCTACCAAGCAAGCATAGGAATGGCACCTTTTGCAGCACTGTATAGAAGGAAGTGTCGATCGCCATTAAGTTGGGACGACATCAGAGATAGGAAAATTCTTGGACCAGAGATGATAGTAGCGACTATTGATGTAGTTCGTACTATCAGGGAAAGGATGCGTATAGCTTAAGATCGACAGAAGCACTGGGCTGATGCAAAGAGACGTCACTTGGAGTTCCAGCCAGGAGATCATATGTTTTTAAAGATATCTCTGAACCGCGGAGTGATCCGATTTGGAAGATGGGGTAAGCTAAGTCTGAGATACATTGGACCGTTCGACATACTCGAATGAGTTGGTGAAGTGGCATACCGCTTAGAACTTCCACCTTCATTGGAAGGAGTGCATAATGTGTTCCACATATCCCAACTCAGAAGGTATGTGAGTGACCCCAGCCATGTTCTCGATCATTCCGAGCTCACTATACAGCCTGACTTATCTTGTGAGCAACAGCCTGTGGAGATCCTGGACAGGAAAGTGAAGACATTTCGGAACAAGGAGGTCAACTTGGTCCAAGTGATGTGGAGGAAAGACACTCCAGGAGAGTCCACTTAGGAAAGGGAAGATGAAATGCGTGCAACATATCCACACCTCTTTGTAAACTAGCCCTCAAATAAAAGTTGTAAATTTCGAGGATGAAATTTTTGTAAGGAGGGTAGAATGTTACAACTCCATTTTTAGTGTACAAAATTTGCTTAAAAATTAATGTATACTTGGAGTATTTACATTTGCTGTTATTACTTCAAGTAATTAATTAGCTCCATAATTACAAGAAAGAGCTCATTATTAATACCTTGCACTGCTGAACCAAGCCACCAGAGTTCAAATCCCATACCCCACATTATTTTTAATATTGATTTTTTTAAAAACCTTTAGAATACTAAGGGTTCACACGTGCATATCTCACAAAAACCCCACTACACCCAAAAATGTAACATTGCCAGGGGTTAGATGAACCGTCGGGAGGGATCCCGGCCGCTTGACTCGGCCGGGAATTGGCCAAATCGGCATCGACTCTGCCGACTCTGTCCTCCGACCGAGTCACGGCCAAGTCGACCGATTCCGACGACGACCCCAACACAAAAAATGTGTCTTTTGGTCTCCCCTGTACACCTGCAAAATTTTATCCTCAGACCATTTCCAGAGCTCTTTTAAAACCCCATTTACCCCACTTTTATTACATTTTAATATATTTTAATACATTTTTAAATTAAAACCCTCCATCTACCCTAACCCTAGCCTAACCCTATAAATACCAACCCTATACACTACCCCTCACCCCAAACTCTGAGCCAACTCTCAAGAATTTTCAAGAAAACTTGTGTACTTTGAAAACGAGCAAGAAGCGAAGCTACGGCGAATTTTCCGGCAAACTTCCGACGGCCATCCTAGGAGCTCCCAGCGACGAAACGACGCACCGACGACTCCTCCCGATCCATCTCCCTCTCCTTGTTGTCCTAAACCCGTAAGTCCCCATCCCTCTTCTCTATTCTTTTTCTAAAAATATGGAATTACAAAACCCGATGGAATCGGAGCAAATTCGATTTCCGATTCTGTTTCTTTCTAAAACTTTCACTTTTCTTTAATACAATTTTTTTAAACCACTTCATGTTGACTATTACACACTAACTAATCATATTGAACAAGTTCTATATCAAAAATAATTGCTATCTCCATTTTACCGTATTTTTTCATTAAGATACCACATAGTTTCATTTCTACATTTAAACCATCAAAACTTACTATACTTTTAAGTAGATCACGAGGTAATGACCTACCTCCTCACACACTCATATACAACATAGCACCATACCCTTGGGAACATAGAATACGGGAAAGCGACACATTTTCATTTAAATACCATTTACTTAATAAAACCGTTTTCTAAAAGATTTAGTAGTTATTCAAATCTTTGAAAGAGCCGCTACAACCCATTTTGGGGAACCCGTTTGGCATGGTGAGGATTATCGCACATCCTCGGGCTTAGTAGTGCGAGATTCAGACCTCCGCAAGGAGCATTCGGTCTCGAAAGATTTAAAATACGACATCTTAAGAAAATGATATTTTTAGAATATAAAATATATATTAAATTATTTTTGTATAAATATATGTATATTTATCATTTAAAATACCTATTTTGTTATGATATAAATATTCCACATTTTTCTAAAAATCATAAGAATCAATTTTACACTAAAATACCATGAATTCCATACAAAATCAATATTACATTTAAATACCACTTATTATGAAAATAGGATATTTTCACTAGAAATATCACCACATAAAATCTACATTCATTACAACGCTAAAGACGATTAATAAATACTTGGGGTGTATTTTGAAAACTATACAAGAGTATTTTTACATAAAACCCCCTCAAGTTCTATAATTTACCCTAAGGACCCTAGTAAATATAGGTTTAAGCGGGACCAATCTCTTGAGCCTCAGGGAGCCGGAGAAGTGGGTGCTTGCCTATCTAAGGTAGACAACTTAACAAACGGTATTATCAATACGGTAATCGTCTTTGAAAACGACACAAATCCTGCCGCTCATGTGCAGCGGTTACCGATAACATCAAAACAATCAGGACTTCAAATTACTTCTCTAATTGTCTGACTCAGATTGAGTCTTATTATAATCTGACTTGAATATGATTCAAGTACAATCTACAATCTACAATTTACAATATTACATGAATCCATGAATGCATTATTCCATATATTCAATCTATCAACTTGACTGAACCAAACCATGGATATACATCCATTTACATGATTCTACAGTTATTCCATTTACATGATTATACAGTTACATCCGTTTACTGATATCATGGTTTTGGTCAGTCATCCAACTATACAATCTATACAATACAATACAATCAAAACACTACGAGTTTAAGGGGTAGATTGGTACGGAAGGTGTTAAAAGTGGCACGAGATAGTAAGATTAAGACACCTAACCTATATTCCGTTGCTGTTATACGTGGCTTAACAGTTCCTTGTACATTCTGTTTGCCCTGGTCTCTAGCATATAGAGACCCCTCTCGTATACACTGGCATCCTTCTGTACCAAGCTACAAACAACAACGTTAACACAACAGTACAACAATATAATATAACTTTAAAAGATACCTCTTATTCTGTCTATTTCTCCCTTATCTTTGGGACTTACCGAGCGACCTGTTCGCTGACGATATTCTCTTTCTTTCTTCTTTGAATGTCGTCAGGTGATCTGGACACTTCAGAGATCGAGCCCACTGCTGGAGACTTGGACCAGTTCAGTGAAGACCCTGAGCTCTAGTCATTGTACACTTTCCATTCAGTACTTTTCATTTCTGTTATGCCATTGTTTAGGCATTGCTTTATTTCAGTTTTATTTACTTTTCATGCATTGTACAAAAAGAATGTGAATAAATAAAATTGTTGTTTTTATTATATCTTGTCTCTTGTGCTTTATTTTTGTATTGCTTAGATACGCTTAGCGTATTTACTTCACAGTAAATACGTAGCGGCCTCGTCGCGGCCTCTACCCGTTTTCTAGGAAGCGGGGCGTGACACATACCTGATCGAGAAGGGATGGTCGTCCCAAGTCTCGACAGGGCCTTGATAGAGATACGTTGATCACTAAAAATCTTGGTTACATAAACTACTGTAGGGTGGGTAAGAAGCCCTAAAACTAAGAAAATTGATAATTGGTTGATTGAGGATCCTCTCCTTTGTCTTCAACTCTGGCCTTTATATGACTACGGTTTGTTGGGAAATATTTCAAAACCTTAGATTTTCCTTAATTCGGGTATCAATTACATTCTTACTTGGATTTTAAGTTTCACAACTATCGATTTTTGATTGATTGTAAATCTCTCATAAAACCTTATTTTGATCCTTCGTATCTTTCTTGATTATATTGACATAGTTCCTTAAGTAACTGATTCGGCCCCAAATCATTTGAGTCGAACTAACCTTTCCCTATCCTGTCTTATTCGGCCAGCTTAACTGAATGCCACTTTTAATGTAAACATCTGCCCCTTCACATGTTCTCTACCGAAGCGCTTTCAAGGCCGAGCATGCGTGAATCACTTCAAAGGAATCCGCATTTAATGTAATTGACATGCTGTCTCTTCTGCGATTATATCTTTGACGTCAGCCAGCGTTTCTCCTCATTCTTCGCACCGAATAAAACAAATTTGAATCATGGCGGGAATTTCGATCGTCAGATTCGGTTTCCACCACTCGATCGGGACACGTGTCACTCATTGGCCGGTCACCGATCTCTTTAAACCCTGGATCAAATCTGAGAAGAGCTTTTCTTCTCAGTTCTTGCAAATCTTTACTTTCTCCCAAAGGTTCAGCCTTCTTTCTCCGTCGTATTCTCCAACTTATTTAACCATTTCTGATGGCTCCCAAAGCTCTGATCCCTCCTCTAATCACTCTCCCGCTCATGAACTTCTCAACCGAAGAGCTTCCTCCTGAAGAAGAAATTTTTTATGAAAACTCCATGGTTCCAGTTCCATATCATTATGAATTTCGGTGATGGTCGGACATCGTTTGCATAGAGGCGGTTTATCCCATTCCTACTTTCGACTGGGAAGACCCTTCCTAAGCCTCTGATGCTCCCAGCTATGTGTTTATGGGACCCCAATGTACCACCGAAGTGCCAACGGCTTTATGGTTCACCTTCTTCCCCAGGAAGCCAGATGAAATGGGCCTTTTCGGTCGTGCGGTCTTGGTTGACTCTTTAGCTCTAGAATCCTTCGGCCCTTGCCTTGAAAAGCTCTTAGAGATATGGCCTAAGAACGTCCCGAAGGGATGGGACAGTTAGTACCAAAGGATATACACAAAATACCGTGCTCAATGGGATAACCAAGGCATTTCCTCACTTTTAGCCCTTTCTTTAAGATCCTTTCCCCTCAATGTTGATTTACTGTCGATGACTCTTCTTTTCTGGTCGCCGACTTCGAACAGGTTTCACTTCCGCTTTGGCCCAGCCATCCCGACTCTCCTCGACATGCAGCTACTCTTCGAAGTCAATATCCGAAATTGCTTCAACCCACTTCATCAACAAAACTATGAGAATCGGAACTTGGTAGTAGCACTAACGAAGGGTTCTTTCGGGGGTTTTATTAACAAGTATAAGCAGTCGAGTGGCGATGTCTCTAAAGACGAGCACATAGCCTTCTTGTTGTTCTAGCTGAGTCGGAACATCTTCATGACTACCGCTAAAAAACCAGCCCCCCATTACCTTCCTATGGCTATCACTTTGGCCGAGGGGAACACTCTTCCCTTCGGCCAGATTATTCTTTCGAAGCTCTACCACTGCCTCAACCTTTGGGTCGAGAGTGACCTACACCAAATCCATAACCAACCCGGCCCTCTTTGGGTCCTTGATTAGTCTAAAATATTGCACATTTATATGAATTGTTGAGTGCTAAAAGATATTTATTGTAAATATAGAACATATGTGGGTTTATTTGTAAAAAGATTATTATCATATGTTTCTACATTTATAATTAATATAATTAGGAAAAATATATGCATATATTATTTAAATGAAATATTAGTAATTAAAATATGCATATCATGCAAAATATTCCTAATACATATTCTTAAGATATTATATCATATAAATAGTTAGGATAATATCTCAAAGATATAAAATACTAATAACATTTTGATTTGAGATATTGTGCAGATATTAGCTCAGGTCTGGAATCTAAGTAAGAGATCCAAGTCAAATCGGGATATCAGAACCAAATCTGCCAAATTTTAGAAGCAAATCGAGTAATCTAGCAACGACAGAGACTCAGAGCAATATTTTCAGAATCTATACATCAAAAGGTCTTCAAATATTGACACAAAAGGCCAGAAAAAATCTCGAGACCCAATTCCACTGTGATGCGGCGGAACCGCGGCTAAACATGGCAAAACGCAGCGGTTCCGCGGCTCTTTGGTAGACGTTGGATGTGGGATTTTGGTGATAAGATCTTAACTGCATATACTCACATATACCATCTAGGGTTTCTGGTTTCAAGGACTATATAAAGGACCGAGAGCTGTGCATTCAAAACATCCAAGTGATCGCATAATCATTTATTCATCTACCTCTATAAAGAGAGAGATCTAGAGCAAACCAGGGTTCTTGTAATCTACTTTTTAAGGAGAAAAGTTGTAATGCAATAGTTGATTAATAAAGGTAGTTTTTGTTTTAATTCTTTTTGCATTTACTTTTACGCATTTACTTTATGCATTACTTTTCCACATCTTAAATATTGTTTCATTTATCTTCAATCTCTCTTCTAAATCACTATTAATCATGAGCGAGTAATTCCTTACTTGCTAGGGTTTGTAGGATAGGGTAGAATAATGGATGAAATTTTTTTTTAATTTATTTTTAACATTTTAAAGTTTATAAAATTTAGCAAAATAAATGTTAACCTTCTTATCGGACATGCTATCAATTTATTGATAGTCATGACCACGATTTGAGATTGGTTAAACACTTATTTTGTTAAGGGTTTGACATGAATAGAGATCAATGGACGGACAAGGGTCGGTAGTGGGAAACCCTAATTCCCTTCAAGAACCATAATCCACATTCATCGCTATCGCTATATTTTTAAACTATTAAAAGATAAAAAGAATCACTTTTAAATATTCATCCATTAACTACTAAGTCCTATGAACCTTACAAGTCTTTTTATTATAAATTTTATATCTCTCTTAAAATAGAACGCTAACAATTACCCATCTCGTTTATCAACTCGTCTAAACTAAGAAAAGAGTTCATGTTTTCCTCCGGACGACCCATACTCATCGTGGCTAGCTATTAGCGACACCGTCTTGACTGCGGTTATTTACAAAACACTTTTTTTACACGATAAATCGATCCTTCAATTTTGGTTGTTGATGTATTTCCCGGAGTTCCGCAATGTACCAGAGGCCATAATCCAGGAATCCCCCTGGCAACAGGCCGTTCAGCACGAGCCGCTCCCCTTTTCTCAATATTTCCGTAAATTCTACCGAGACGAGGAGCATAACCTCCCTTACACTGGCATGGTCTAGAACTACCCCTTTGGGCTCCGGGGTTCTTACAGAGTATCCTCATTATGAGGGATCTCTTACTTAATGTGACCCTGGACAAGAAAACAAATGGGGTCGAGGCTTATCATACCTATATGGCCGCTCAACAATTTGGCATGGCTTAAGGCATCCCTGTTCCTATCATTACACGATTACATTCGGCCGTTGAGACCCCGTCTTTCCTGACCTTGATCTTGTGAGAGGAATCTCCGAGTTCTCGTATAGCCAACTAAGAACTGCCGATCACTGTATTAATTACAGAACTTCTTCGGCCTCATACGTGGTTCGACTCCCAGCTTTTACCTTCTGGTGGTCATCATTCTGGGTTCGTTTCTTTCCTCGGTCCTATGACTAAGTCTTATCTCACGTGCCCCAGCTTCCTAATCTCTCTTTAACAAAACTCCGATGAAGAGGAGGTTTCAAGGCCAACTGACCAACCCCGATCTTCTACCATGGTACGGACCACTCATGCTTTAGTCACCCCTGCTACTTCAGGCGCAACTTCCTCAGCTTCTTCTAGCCGAAAGGGAAAGGAAAAAGCTATCGGGCCCTCGAAGCTGAGGTAGGCCTCTAGAAAATGCCCTCGTGCCAAGGTCGTTCTTGCCATTCAGGTTATCCTACCCTTTTCTTATCTCAGCAATAGGTGGCTCATCTATCGCCTTTTCCAGAGGATCGCGAGGTAGGCACCGAAAGGGAAATCAGTGAAGGAGAAATAGAAGAAGTCACTCCCAAGGATCCACCACACCAACGACCAAGGTGTGTCAGTATGGAAGAGTGCTCGACTGATGATAAATAGTCACCCCCTCGAATGATGTCGCTGGTGTCGAAGGTGGAGTTTCTACAGCCCCCCTTCCTGAAGCTGAGCAAGAAGTTGCTGATCAAGGTGTCGGCGCTCCCCCACCCATGAGTTTGTCGATTCCTATTAGCCATAGGGAAGAACAATAGGTATATAAATTTTGACCCTGCTGCCATTTCTTTATATTTGCATTTGATGTCATATTAACAATCTGTCCCTTTTTTGCCCATGCTCAAGGTGGATGCTATTATTCCTGCTCTTCATTCATCCTCGACGGCTATCATTAACGTAGTTAATGATCAAGTATCGCCTCCCTTCAACCATCAGGTAAAATGTAAAATTGTTCATGCCGCTTCTTTTATATTTTACCCTCCTTGAAACTCATGTCTTTTATGTTTTCAGGAAACTAATGTTCAAACAACAACTATGCCGAATCTTGTCGTTCCCCAGCCAACTCCTACCCCTTGACCGAAGTTGCTTCTTCTTCGGCCCTTGGTGAGGCTTCTAGTTCTGCCGTCGCTCCGACCATATCGGCCCCGGAGAGATCCTAGATGCTCTAGCCGGGCTGATCGGGGATTTATCCTATTCTTTCTTAGAGAAGGTACAAACAGGGTTCTCCGCCAGACGCTACCCAAACCCCTCTCGAACGCGGTCGGCGAGGTAAAGGACCCGGTGGAGCGGCTCATAAGGGAACGGGCTTTTTACGATCACACCGTTAGCGTCATGGTACAGTACTAAAATCTGCTTAACGAGTATGAGCAATTGTCAGCAGATTTAGGGAACCTGTCTTCCATTTTCCAAGATGATCAGGATTGTGCCACTACTGAGGTCGAGGGTTTTCGTATCCAACTTAAGGCGGCCGAGCAGAAGCTTATCGAGGAGGAAGATCGGCTTTGGAACAAACCCCAAATAAGGGAGGACCTGTGAGCCCGCCACGCCGTTCTGGCCCAGGGTCACTCCGGGCGAAAACAATCTCTCCATCCCTTTCGTCGACATCTTGAAATTTCCGACGTGGAGACGCTGACACTGACTGCAGAGGTGAATGCCAAGCTTGGCTTGTAGATGCATTGTTTGAACTCTTTTGTTGATTGGGTTGAGACGGCCGAGATTTTTTGTGGTCAGCCTTCCTGTTTCAAATTGATCTTTGTAAGTTTATAATTGGACGAATCAGCCTAGAACTTTCATTTTGATAGCGTAACTGATTTAAATCTTTTGTCAAAACCTTTTACCAATCTTTTATGAAGATTTTGTGTAATCATTATTCTGAGATTTGGAAATATTTGCTTTTAAACGAACCATTTTCTCCATAACTTTAGGCAGCTTTTGGAAGTTGAACAGTTTTTATACAAATTTGAATCAGTTTGCACAAAATCATATAAATATGGTGTTCATCTCTTTCGAATTTTCTCACAACCAATCTCTTTCTCTTCTTAACTTCCTAATTTCTCTATGTCGAAGCGTCCTGCCTCTCCTCCGGTCACGATGAACTCACAACATCGTCGTTTCGAGGATCTTCCTAAATTCTGCCCTGGCACTGATCTCCTTGATCGTGGCTGGTTGTTACGCAACTTTGCCCTCCTCACGGCACCCCTTCGTTCGGTTCCAAATGGGGATGCCATCTTCAATAGGATACGGGACATGTTGCCCCTGGACCTGGTACGTCGTGGCTCCGGCAACATTTCTCTGGACTAATACGACATGTTTCTTCACTACATTCACGAGCAGGTCGGCACCCCATTTCCTATCTGCTCGTTGGGGCTTCGCCATCTACTTCGCTCGGTCCTGGCCTTTATACCACCCCTGGCCCAGGAGATGACACTCGGCCTCTCAAAGAGACCCAGCGTACTTTGGATGCTTTTCAAGAACTTAAGCTCCTGTCCGATGAAATAATCCTAGAGGGGGTGAATAAGATTATACTAACCAAGCCCGCAAATTAAAAATTTTACTTGCAAGAAAAAAGGAAAGACAAATATAACAGAAGATAATATGCAAGTAAAAGAGAAACAAAGTGCAAACACAAACGATTTAGAGAGGTTCAAGAGATTTTCTAGTCCTCTTTCTTTAGGTGACAAGCCCGTTCCACTTAAATCACATCTCCACCGAGACAACATGTTGCGCACCCGCAACAATACGTCACTCGACATACGAATGACACTCTTCACAACACTTCTCGTCACTTACAAGAATCCTCCTGCACTTAAGAGATTACACACAAAGATAAAGCCGTTGCGCGGTAGACCAAGCAACGGAGTGAGCGCCTAGCGTCCGTTGCGCGGTAGCGCATCCGTTTTCTTGCTTGCTTGCTTAATTGGAGAACTCAACTCATTCTTTGAACGGAAAGAAGAAGATTACAATAAAAAATACTCTCCTTAAGAGTTTACAATTCAAGCCCCAGAATACTTCAATAGAGTATTAGATTTGCAATTAAAGCTCAAGTGTTTTTCTTTTTCTTTTTCGTGGGTGAGAATGAACTCAAAAAATGAATGCAATTTTTAGAATAGTTGTGCAATAACTACACAAGAATCTCTTTTAAATCCCACAAAAAATCAAATAAGTACATGCATTTACTATGCCTCAAGCAGAAGAACAGACATCCGAAGGCAAAGTAGACAAACATGTGAAGGCAAAATAAAACTAGCCGTTATAGAATTAAATGTACGTAACAGTAATATTTTTCAAACAAAAATAGTTTCAGACATATGTTGTCATGAGCTTCAGACGTTTGACGTTATTTTCAAAGCATGGCCAATGAAAGCACAGAAAACAACCAGAAGTTTGAAGAACAAGTGACACATGTCTGAAAAAGAAAAGATTTTCAAAGTTTTTAACTTTCAGACGTTTGTGCAAATAAGGTTCAGACATTTATTCCCACAAAAAGTTTGAATGCCATAAAGACACAGAGAAAAACCAGATGTCTGAAGAAGGTTTGACAGACATTTGTTCTTAAAAAAAATTGTGCAATGAAAATCTAGAGAACAAATAGACATATGAAGAAGCATGGACAGACGTTTGTTCTGTCAAATTTAAACAATGAAAATCCAGAGAACAACTAGACGTTTGTTCTGGCATGCTTCAGACGTTTGTTCTGAAGAAGAAACTGATATTTCAAAGATTGTGCATGTTTTACAATAGTGTACATACGTCTAAATAAGACTTGGACAGACGTCTGAATAAGAAATGCACAGAAAATTTTGAATTTGAAATTGAAAAACTTTCTGAATGAAAAACTGTGCCAAGTTTTGCCCAAAGATTTCATACATGCGGTGGTGTATGTGTTTGAGCTTTTTCGTGCTAATCTCATAAATGATGAAGTACTTACATCGATTTCCTATGTCGATATCGTTCATTTGCTGTCACGCCCCGCTTCCCAGTGTACGGTGAAGGGGACGCGACGAGGTCCGCTACGTATGTACGTAGCTAAGCAATATAAAATAAATACACAAGAGATAAGAGTATAAAAAGAACAGCAACTTTATTAATAACATTCTTTTGTACAATGCATGAAAATAAAATACAACTGAAATGAAAAGCGATGCCTAAACAGTGGCATAACAGGAAATGAAAATACTGAAAAGAACAAGGTACAATATCTAGAGCTCAGGGTCTTCGTTAAACTGCTCCAAGTCTTCACCGGTGGGCTCGATCTCTGCTGAGTCCAACGCACCTGACGACATTCAAAGAAGAGAGAAACAGAATGTCATCAGCGAACAGGTCGCTCGGTAAGTCCCAAAGATAAGAGGGAAGTAGAGAAGATAGAATAACAAGGTACATTTTTAAAGTGTAAGCTATTGTTGTAATATTATGTTAACGCTGTTGTTTGTAGCTTGGTACAGAAAGATGCCAGTGTATACGAGGGGGGTCTCTATATGCTAGAGACCAGGGCAAAAGGAAAGTACAAGGAACCGTTATGCCACGGTACAACAGCAATGGGATTCAGGTTAGGTGTCTTAATCTGACCACCTCGTGCCACCTTTAACACCTTCCGTACCAATCTACCCCTTAAACCCCGTAGTGTTTTAACAGTATTGTTGTATTGTATTGTGTAAGTTGGATGACTGACCAAAACCATGATATCAGTAAATATGTTGTAACCGCATAATTAGGTAAATGGAATAACAGGATAATGGATGTATATCCATGGTTTGTTTCAGTCAAATTATGTAAAATGTTAACTGGATTCAGGGATTCATGTATTCATATTGAGTTGGAATATAAAAGAATATAGATTTACTTGAATCATATTCAAGTCAGAAATAGTCAGACTCTAACCCGAGTCAGACTAAAAGAAAGGTAATTTGAAGTTCTATAATTATTAGGGTCCTTATTGTAATTTATAAACTTGAGGGGTTTTTATGTAAACAGTACTATTGTATAGTTTTCAAGATACACCTCAAGTATTTATTATTCGTCTTTATTGTTATACTGAGTGTAAATTTTATTTGTGTTATACTAGTGAATATATCCTAATAAAAGTATTAATTGATTTATTTAAAATTCATGGTATTTTAATGTAACTTTTAATCTTGTAATTTTTTAGGAAAAGTGGAAACTTTATATTATAATAAAATAGTTGTTTAAATGATAATTATATATATATTAATACAAGAATAATTTTATATAAATATTTTTATTTTCCAAAATCTCATTTTTCTTAAATGTCGTATTTTAAACCTTTTGAGACCGAATGCTCCTTGCGGAGGTCTGAATCTCGCACTACTAGCTCGCGGGTGCACGATGAACCGTACTATCCCTAACGGGTTCCCCAAAGGTGGGTTGTAGTGGCGCTTTGCATAGGTTTAACAAATACCATTCATTTAGAAAAACGGTTTTATAAAGTTACGGTATTTATTTGTAAAAGGTGTAAATTTCCGTATTTTAGATTCTAGGGTTTCCTATGCCAACTAGCCTATTTCTAAATGGTCTAAACGACACATCATTAGAAACCTCAAATCGCCTCTTCACCGTCAATTGCGGCCAGGTAAGTACAAGTGAGGAGGGAGGGATCCGCTCACGAATCGTGAGACGGGCCTTTTAAAGTTACCCAAGCTCACTTGCCTAGCCTAGACACCACAAAGTCAGTTTAGATAAACGATCGATGTCCATGACATATCGTATTTTCCTATTAGAAGATATTGTTTTAAAATTGTAAACAACTTAGAACTTTTAGAAAAGGTTTATAAAGAAAAGGGTATTTTAGTGAAAAGTCTTGTGTTTTCGTATTCTAAGTTTTAACGATATCAATTAAGGTTATATTTGTGTGTGTGTAGAGATAGGTCATTACCCTGTGACTTATTTTAAGCTTTAGTGAAGTTTAGAGGTTAAATATGATATATTAAACATGAAGGTATTTAAGTGTAAGAATACGGTATTTGTAAACGTTATCATTTCATGTGTGAAAACTCATTCAAATTGATTTCTACAAGTTTAGTGATCAAGATGAACATGTTTAGGAATGGGGGAATTGATTAGAAGAAGAAAAATAAACTTTATGGTATTATTGTGAAAAGAATACGATATTACAAGAAAGTTATCATTTCATGCGAGAAACTTTGTCTAAATTGATTTTTATGTGATTAATAGTCATCATGGATATATTTAGGTGTTATGGATTAGGTGACAAGTGGGATTTTGTAGAAAAACCGAATCGGAAATCGGTTTGTTCCGATTTCCGTCGGGTTTCATAAAGTCGTATTTTCTTTCAAAGAAAAGGAAGATAGAAAGAGTGGGACTTACAAGTTTGGACAAGCTAGGGAGGTTAAGAAAGTAGTGGGTTGTCGGTGCGTCGAAACGTCGTGAAGGGTTCTAGCACGATCGCCGGAATTCGTCGTCGGTTTCGGCAGCGCTTCGCTTTTCGCTCTTTTTCTAACGTACCGAGTTCTCTTGAGAATTTTAGAGAGTGGACATAGAATTGTAGGGTGAAATGGTAGAGGGTAGGGGTGTTTATATAGGGCTAGGCTAGGGTTAGGGTTTTAATTAAAAAAAATATAAAAATAATTAAGAAAAACATTAAAATTCATTAAATTTTGGAATAAAATAGGTTTAATGAGAATTTGATAACTGTTCTGAAAATTTAGTGTATACAGGGGGGTTGACCAAGTCAACACGGAGAAAATCCATGTTGACGACTCGGCCGTCCGGCCGAGTCCGGCCGGCGGCGCCGGCCGGTCAGCCGGCCGACTCGGCCGAGTCGGGACACCGTTGGGTGGGTAATTCCATGGGGGGATTTTTGGTATACTTAAATTTTTGGGTTCAGTATAAATTTTGAGAGTTATGGCTGTTTGACCGTTGACCTTCCAAATAAAGTTAAAACAAAATAATATAAAAAATATGTGGGGCATGGGATTTGAACTCTGGTGGCTTGGTTCAGCAGTGCAAGGTATTACCAATGAGCTACAAGCTCCTTCTTGTAATTATTGTAGGAAAATAGATACTTAAAGTGTTATTAGCAACATTAAATACCTCAAGTACACTTTAATTTTAAAACAATTTTATGTACACAAAAAAATGAAATTATTTAAAAACAAAATAATTAATTATATATATCTTGTGCTCAGATAAAAATACTCCTTTATGGATTAAAAATTTTTTTAAAAAAATTTGTACAGAAAAGTGTATATGAAAATTACGGTTGTTACATTCTACCCTCCTTATAAAAATTTCGTCCTCGAAATTTTTAAAAGGAAAGTGTAACAAATCCAAGAAAAGTTTGGTGCCGGTGTGCTGACAGTATGTGAAAAATAACAAGGTGGTGCAAGGATTAAAAATGTGAAGAATGTGTGAAGAAATGAAGGAATGCCGAGGTTTTGGTAAAATTGTAAAAGAGGTGAGGGAATTTTGGGTTAGGACAGATTCATGACATATGATTCAAAGAATAAGAAATGATGGGATTCAATGAACATGATTGTAAAGAATGTTTTAGTTGCTGGTTCTTGTGTTATATTGCTTAGGTTGTTCACGCAGACCAGAACTGCATGACAGGGATTCATACAGCTCTGACCTGCATGGGCCACCAACAAAACCTGTCACGCCCCGCTTCCCAGTGTACGGCGAAGGGGACGCGACGAGGTCCGCTACGTATGTACTAAGAAGTACATACGCTAAGCGTAGCTAAGCAATATAAAATAAATACACAAGAGACAAGAGTATAAAAAGAACAGCAACTTTATTAATAACATTCTTTTGTACAATGCATGAAAATAAAATACAACTGAAATGAAAAGCGATGCCTAAACAGTGGCATAACAGAAAATGAAAATACTGAAAAGAACAAGGTACAATATCTAGAGCTCAGGGTCTTCGTTAAACTGCTCCAAGTCTTCACCGGTGGGCTCGATCTCTGCTGAGTCCAACGCACCTGACGACATTCAAAGAAGAGAGAAACAGAATGTCGTCAGCGAACAGGTCGTTCGGTAAGTCCCAAAGATAAGAGGAAAGTAGAGAAGACAGAATAAGAAGGTACATTTTTAAAGTGTAAGCTATTGTTGCAATGTTATGTTAACGCTGTTGTTTGTAGCTTGGTACAGAAGGATGCCAGTGTATACGAGGGGGGTCTCTATATGCTAGAGATCAGGGAAAAAGGAAAGTACAAGGAACCGTTATGCCATGGTACAACAGCAATATGATTCAGGTTAGGTGTCTTAATCTGACCACCTCGTGCCACCTTTAACACCTTCCGTACCAATCTACCCCTTAAACCCCGTAGTGTTTTAACAGTATTGTTGTATTGTATTGTGTAAGTTGGATGACTGACTAAAACCATGATATCAGTAAACATGTTGTAACCGCATAATCAGGTAAATGGAATAACAGGATAATGGATGTATATCCATGGTTTGTTTCAGTCAAATTATGTAAAATGTTAACTGGATTCAGGGATTCATGTATTCATATTGAGTTGGAATATAAAAGAATATAGATTTACTTGAATCATATTCAAGTCAGAAATAGTCAGACTCTAACCCGAGTCAGACTAAAAGAAAGGTAATTTGAAGTTCTATAATTGTTAGGGTCCTTATTGTAATTTATAAACTTGAGGGGGTTTTATGTAAAAAGTACTATTGTATAGTTTTCAAGATACACCTCAAGTATTTATTATTCGTCTTTATTGTTATAATGAGTGTAAATTTTATTTGTGTTATACTAGTGAATATATCCTAATAAAAGTATTAATTGATTTATTTAAAATTCATGGTATTTTAATGTAACTTTTAATCTTGTAATTTTTTAGGAAAAGTGGAAACTTTATATTATAATAAAATAGTTGTTTAAATGATAATTATATATATATTAATACAAGAATAATTTTATATAAATATTTTTATTTTCCAAAATCTCATTTTTCTTAAATGTCGTATTTTAAACCTTTCGAGACCGAATGCTCCTTGCGGAGGTCTGAATCTCGCACTACTAGCCCGCGGGTGCACGATGAACCGTACTATCCCTAACGGGTTCCCCAAAGGTGGGTTGTAGTGGCGCTTTGCATAGGTTTAACAAATACCATTCATTTAGAAAAACGGTTTTATAAAGTTAAGGTATTTATTTGTAAAAGGTGTAAATTTCCGTATTTTAGATTCTAGGGTTTCCTAAGCCAACTAGCCTATTTCTAAATGGTCTAAATGACACATCATTAGAAGCCTCAAATCGCCTCTTCACCGTCAATTGCGGCCAGGTAAGTATAAGTGAGGAGGGAGGGATCCACTCACGAATCGTGAGACGGGTCTTTTAAAGTTACCCAAGCTTACTTGCCTAGCCTAGACACCACAAAGTCAGTTTAGATAAACGATCGATGTCCATGACATATCGTATTTTCCTATTAAAAGATATTGTTTTAAAATTGTAAACAACTTAGAACTTTTAGAAAAGGTTTATAAAGAAAAGGGTATTTTAGTGAAAAGTCTTGTATTTTCGTATTTAAGTTTTAACGATATCAATTAAGGTTATATTTATGTGTGTGTAGAGGTAGGTCATTACCTCGTGACTTATTTTAAGGTTTAGTGAAGTTTAGAGGTTAAATATGATATATTAAACATGAAGGTATTTAAGTGTAAGAATACGGTATTTGTAAACGTTATCATTTCATGTGTGAAAACTCATTCAAATTGATTTCTACAAGTTTAGTGATCAAGATGAACATGTTTATGAATAAGGGAATTAATTAGAAGAAGAAAAATAAACTTTATGGTATTATTGTGAAAAGAATACGATATTACAAGAAAGTTATCATTTCATGTGAGAAACTTTGACTAAATTGATTTTTATGTGATTAATAGTCATCATGGATATGTTTAGGTGTTATGGATTAGGTGACAAGTGGGATTTTGTAGAAAAACCGAATCGGAAATCGGTTTGTTCTGATTTCCGTCGGGTTTCATAAAGTCGTATTTTCTTTCAAAGAAAAGGAAGATAGAAAGAGTGGGACTTACAAGTTTGGACAAGCTAGGGAGGTTAAGAAAGTAGTGGGTTGTCGGTGCGTCGAAACGTCGTGAAGGGTTCTAGCACAATCGCCGGAATTCGTCGTCGGTTTCGGCAGCGCTTCGCTTTTCGCTCTTTTTCTAACGTACCGAGTTCTCTTGAGAATTTTAGAGAGTGGACTTAGAATTGTAGGGTGAAATGGTAGAGGGTAGGGGTGTTTATATAGGGCTAGGCTAGGGTTAGGGTTTTAATTAAAAAAAATATAAAAATAATTAAGAAAAACATTAAAATTCATTAAATTTTGGAATAAAAGAGGTTTAATGAGAATTTGATAACTGTTCTGAAAATTTAGTGTATACAGGGGGGGTTGACCAAGTCAACACGGAGAAAATTCGTGTTGACGACTCGGCCGTCCGGCCGAGTCCGGCCGACGGCGCCGGCCGATTTGGCCGGTCAGCCGACCGACTCGGCCGGTCAGCCGACCGACTCGGCCGGTCAGCCGACCGACTCGGCCGAGTCGGGCCGAGTCGGGACACCGTTGGGTGGGTAATTCCATGGGGGGATTTTTGGTATACTTAGCTTTTTGGGTTCAGTATAAATTTTGAGAGTTATGGCTGTTTGACCGTTGACCTTCCAAAAAAAGTTAAAACAAAATAATATAAAAAATATGTGGGGCATGAGATTTGAACTCCGGTGGCTTGGTTCAGCAGTGCAAGGTATTACCAATGAGCTACAAGCTCCTTCTTGTAATTATTGTTGGAAAATAGATACTTAAAGTGTTATCAGCAACATTAAATACCCCAAGTACACTTTAATTTTAAAACAATTTTATGTACACAAAAAAATGAAATTATTTAAAAACAAAATAATTAATTATATATATCTTGTGCTCAGATTAAAATACTCCTTTATGGATTAAAATTTTTTTAAAAAAAAATTTGTACAGAAAAGTGTATATGAAAATTAGGGTTGTTACATTTGCCAAATTTTGAATTTTCCGATATCTCGACACGAGCTCTTGAATTTTTGATTTTTTAAATTCTTTTGAATTTGGACTTTGGCTTCTTAGCTTCATGAAGCTTGAATGTGATCATTGAGGAGTTCTTGTCCATTAACCTCCAACTTCCATAGATTTGTCGTTTAAGCTCGATTTTCTTCCATACTCCGTCATAGGCTTTTGTCAGTTGATATTTTGAAATCTTTCTCAAACACAACTAAGCTCATATACAGTGTTATAAAATATGTAATATGAAACACATCTATAAATCTCTTAATATTGTATAATATTATCACAACTAAATAGTAGGATTATGAAAATCCATAAGCCATCAATCTCCCCCTTTTTGATGATGTCAAAATATTAATAGAAGATATCGATACATTGAAAATAAAATGTTTTAATAATCTTCAATAATCGATAAAAAAAATCAATATGCTAAAGTTAAATGTTTGAATAACTTCAATATATCGATACGAACCTATTACTTTCTCCCTTTTTGACATAATAACAAAGGGTGTCCTAAGAAGTAAAACGTTTGAATCACCCCCCTTGACACATGCGTACACTAAAAGTAAGTTAAACGTTTGAATAACTCGCCTGAAATGTATGTATAGGAGACTAATACAAGTTGATATGAGCAAGAGTTAGAGTTAAACATTTGAATAACTTTGAAAAGAAGGTAGTGGGCTCATATCAACAAGCATGTATAAAGGATAAGCAAAAGTGAGCGATATATGTAAGATAACCATATGCAATATATAAATAAGTTCTAATATCATATGGTGGAAAAGATGAGATAAAAATATAGCAAAAAAAGATTTTCACATCTTTAGTGTCGGCAAGCCCATGAAGGCCCTAAACACACCCCGCTAGATCTTGAGAGTTACGACCCGAAGGTACGGAACGTGACTGGCACTTAAATTATGAAACGTCTCAAGGCGTAACGTAATCTAAGTAAGCTAAAGCCCAGAAATCTAAACCAATTAAAGAAATAGAGTGAAGAAAAACTTATTTAAAGAAAGCGATTTAAACCAAATAAGTCGCATTAAACGTTTTAAAAACATCAAAATTTCCCGAAAATTTCGGTAGAGTCTCCTTTGTAAATACTGGTCCCGAAATGGGTACAAAACAAGAAAATATATATAAATGAATAAAGGAATCCCCAAGCGGGAGCTAGCTCTTCGCCAAAAGTGGAATCACAACCACATGCAATGAATATATCATAATAATGCGAAATAAGTATAAAAGTATAAAAGCATCACGTCGGCTCAAGTGAGCATCGACACCAAACCACAAATACAAGTCTCATCGTCTAGTCCAATATATAAGGGTAGATGGAGTATATTAGATATAAATCGTAATACACGGTGGGAGCAAAAGAAAATCCTCCAAAATCCACCTATGAGCAAGCTGCAAGCTAAAGCAAACGAAGCGGAATAGAAGGTACACCCGCCGCCACTGTGCTGACGGGTCAGACCTGCAAGATACTGTGGCACAACGG
The DNA here is from genome assembly GCA_030015575.1 of Agapanthus africanus. Taxonomy (NCBI): domain Eukaryota; kingdom Viridiplantae; phylum Streptophyta; class Magnoliopsida; order Asparagales; family Amaryllidaceae; genus Agapanthus; species Agapanthus africanus. Next base: position 221,276,176 of record CM057348.1, on the reverse strand, counting down.
GGGTGAGTTGCTAACTCATGAATAGTAAATAACATCTAATAAGGCTATCGTAAGCATGTACGCAAATGCGTCATGACCTACATATACCGATATGATGCGATGCACTAGTATGCGTGCAACATGAATGCATAATCAACATGAAAACTGAATATGTTTGGTACGAGAAAACTTGTATTCTTATCTTAGTAAAACCCTTGTGAAATAACGAAAGCATCATCAATGAAATCCACAGAAATCCGTGTCAAACATCAACACAAAATATATATATCTCAATGCCTCAATATCTCAATGTCTCGACATCTCAATATCACAATATCTCAATATCTCGGGCTCCGTCAGTCCGGATTGACCCATATCGTCAATCTCATGATTACGGTCGGTATCCTCCGGATATCTGCCGTGCCAGACATCACCGGAAGGTAGTCTGCCCCTGCCAGGCTCATTGTCTACAACTCGAGCTTCTTGGCCCGGGTACCATACCGGGCCCACCATTTACCCGAAACATTTTGTCCACTCCTCGAATCGGGTCTCCAAAACCAACAGAAATCAGGAAAAACTCATGGTGGACGACACATACATCACGAGAAAACCTCAACTTGCATTTTAAAAAAAAGATAATAAGTTTGTAAAATTCTTGTGGTTTTCCCCAAAATCCAGAAATCTCATAAATACTGAAATTCTCGAGAAGAATCATAATATATAAACATGTCATGATAATGGAAATCTAAGATACGGTAGTATATACCATGCGAAGTACGGCCAGAAAGTATGCATGAATCATGATGAACTGAGGTATGTATATATGATTAACAATCCTACGTATCCATCTTAATGAAATGAATATACAGGTATAAGTCTAACGGATCATATAAGATGCAAATGCACAATTACCGATTCTAAGCAAGTTCTATAGTGTTCATGACATAGCAATTACCAAAGGCGTGTGTGTTCGCATGAATAGTGCACGTGCGGCATGAACCAATTGTAATGGTGCAAGTGTCCTATGAGATGATATCCTATATATATATGTATGTAAGATGATGCAATGCAATGAGATGCATAACGAGGAAACTATGCATATAATGCAAGTACTGTAAATAATACTAAACCATCGGGAACCTCGTGCCATCCAGACAATCCCCCCATAGATGTGTACATCTACTCACCGGGACGTCTCGGCTAATCTTATCCGATCTCAGCCATGTCTTTCCGCGCCACGTTCGACGCCTCTGCACCCGATCCTAGAATCTCACACAAGCAATAAGCGGATAAATATACGAATAGTCGCGGAAACAAATGATACAAGTCAACCATGTGCACAACAAGACGCGCACATACTTGGTGCACAGAACGTGCTCGCGACAACGCCACAAACTACAACCAGGGTCGCTATACGTGAAAATCCACAAAGTTAAAACCCAATCGTACCAATTGCGCATTCACAACACACTAAATATTATATGAAATCGATTGTATATCATCAAAACCTCAACTTAATTAAAAACGATTTAATTCCAAAAACCTAGTAAGCATCAATTTCCATTTTAGTTCAAAACTTGATGTTTTAACAAAACTAGTGGCCACAATGATCATTTAATATCTCAATTAGATCATACAAATATTAACTAGATTTTAATCTCACCTATTTATATTAACCATCAAAATCTAGTTTGCAAATTATATAATTTGGAAAAAATTTAAATGTCACAATTAGTAGTTTAACAACTAGATTAAATTTTGCATGCCTTAAGGCCTTAAACTACACTTTATAACCATGAACAAATGATAAAAACCCTAACTCAATTTCAATCCCTTTTTCTTTAATTCACAAACTAGCAATTAGAACCAAATTATCACTTGAATAGTTTAGATTAGAATAGTTAATCAACAAATTAACCATTAGGTTATGAATTATACCTCACAAGTTTAGAGATCTAGCTTGCAACTTAGCTTTCAAAGATGGTTTCTTGCTCCAAGATCCATACTAGATTAGGTCAAGAACTCTTGGTGAAGGTTAAACTATGAATTTGTGAGATTAAATGTGGATTTTTGATGGATTTTGTGATGAATTTGGAGTGAAAAAGAGATGGAGAATTGGGAAAAATGAGAGAGGCAGCAACAGGAGGGGGGCTCAGAATTTGCAGGGAAGGGGAAGCGTGTGGGTTTGTGTGGGTGTGTGTGGATGTTTCCCAAGTCAATATAACCCCTTTCTCAAGTCAACAATGCCCATGTTTCTTTTCTTTATTATTCCCTTTTAAATTTCCTTTTCTTTTGAGGTGAAGAAATTGGGGAAAAAATGAGGGGCTGCTGCTAGAGGAGGGCTCGACCAAGAGAGGGAAGTGAGGATGTGTTTGAGTGTGTAGAATTTTCCATGACAAGAAAAACCCCTCAAGTCTCATTAATGTATTCACATCATTTCCTATTTTTAATTTATTTTATTATTTCCTTGACCTTAGAACTAACTAGAACTTGGAGATAACTTGAAAAAAATCATGTTACAAATTAGGTTTTAGTTGTCATGGTTCATAAGTATGTAATTAACCCATTCAAATTTGTAATTATCACTAATTTAATGTATATTTAAAATAATTAATTAAAGAAAAATATTTAAATAACTAGCAATTTATAAGTGACTAATTAATTACCAAATACTAGAAATTACATATCTAAAACAAGTATAACTAGGCTTATATTGAAAAATAATTATAATTACGTTTTATGGAAAATACCAGGTATTTACCGATTATCGGGAAATTACCTAAACGATTTTTAAAACGTTACAATCTTCCCCCTTAAAGAAATTCGGTCCCCGAATTTAAAATCTAACTAAGCGCACTCTCGAAGAGATGGGAACAATCCTCCCTCATCTCGTCCTCGGCTTCCACATGATCTCTTCGCCGCTCGGGCCACACCAAAGAACATTTACGGACAGTATGTCCCCAGACCTCAGTTTCTTCACCCGCCAATCTAGAATGACTATTGGCTGCTCGGTGAAAGAAAGATTGCGCTCCAGCTGAATCATCTGATGCTATATCGCGTAAAAGGGGTTATGAAAGTACTCGCGGAGCATCGATATATGAAACATGGGGTGAACATCTAGAAAGCTAGGTGGAAGAGCCAAACGATAAGCAACTGCGTCGAAACACTCGAGAATCTCAAAATAACCTACATATCTGGAACTAAACTTCCCTTCCTTTCTGAATCTCAACACGCCATTTATTGGAGAAACCCTCACGAAAACATGATCACCTTTAACGAATTCAAGTCAGCGACGACGTCTATCATCAATAGATTTCTGCCTGCTGTGGGCCGTTCTCATCCTATCACGAATCAACTGAATCTTTTCGGTCATCTCCTGCACAATCTGTGGCCCTAAGTACCGCTCTCACTGAGCTCTGTCCAATCATACGGGCGATCGACGTTTCCTCCTATATAACGCCTCGAAGGGTGCCAACTGAATCTTCTCCTGGAAGCTGTTATTATTGGAAAACTCTATCAAGGGCATGTGGCGATCCCAACTGCAACGAAATCTAGAATGCAAGCTCGGAGTATGTCCTCAAGAATCTGAATAGTCCTCTTTGATTGATCGTCAGTCTGCGCATAGAAAACTGCACTTAAACTTAATCGGGGTGTCCAAAGCCTCCTGAAGTTTCTGCCATAGTCGGCTGGTGTACTGGGTGCCTCTGTCGGACGCAATACAAGTCGGGACTCCATGTAGTCGCACCATCTTATCAACATATATTTGATTATACTGCACGAGTCCGAAAGTGGTCTTACTGACAGAAAGTGGGCTGCTTTCGTTAATCGGTCTACGATTACTCAAATAGAGTCATACTCTCAACTGGTCCTAGGTAGACCTACGATAAAATCCGTAGAAATTTGCTCCCATTCTACTCCAGAATGGGTAAAGGTTTTAATTCTCCTGCCGACCCCTGATACTCGGCCTTGACTTGCTGACAAATCAGCATCCCGAAAAAAATCTATGATATCTCTCTTTATCCCTTCACACTAGTAGACTTCTCTCAAATCTTATTCCATCTTAGTGGAACCCGAATGAACATTATATACTGACTGATGCGCCTCTTCTAAGATCTCGCGTCTCAGTCCCTTGGAACCTGGTACACACATTCAATTCCCAAATCGTAGTATACCCTGATCATCAAACACGAACTCTGAATCTCTGCCCTGTTGAACCTGCTCTATGATCTCTGACAAACGAACTTCATCGGACTATGCCTCACGGATATGATCAAATAACTGTAGATGTGCACGGACATGGACAAGTTGTCCCCCAGTCGACGTAAACCCGAATTGTACTCGGCTGTCATATAGAATTTTTCAATCTGCCGTCGACTGTCTCTGAATTGTGCTCAACAAGAAAAGCTACCTCCGACTTCCGACTCAAAACATCTGCCACAACATTCTCCTTACCCGGACGATAAAGGATCTCGCAGTCATAGTCTTCACTAGCTCCATCCATCGGGGCTATCTCAAATTTTGATCTTGTTGCTGAAAGATATACTTTAAACTTCTTGTGATCCGTAAATATCTGGCATGACTCACCGTATAGTAGTGTCTCCAAATCTTAAGTGTAAAAAAATTCACCACAGCCATCTCTAAGTCATGCGTGGAATAGTTCTGCTCGCGCTTCTTCAATGCCGAGAAGCATCGCAAAAACCAACAAAACCGTCTGATCCTGAAGGCAAAGATAAAATTGTGCAGTCTCCTAACGCGTCTTCAACTGCTGAAAACTCTATTCAAAATCCTTGGTCCAAAGAAAAAGAACTCTCTTCCAAGTCAACCCGGTCAACATTGCAGCTATATGAGAAAAATCCTGTACGAAACGTTGATAGTATCCGGTCAAACCCAAAATGCTGTGAACCTCCGTCACTGATACAGGTCGGGCCAGTGCTGAACGGCCTCGATCTTCTTCAGTTCTATACATACCATCTCTCGCAACTACGTAACCCAAAAAGTCAACACCTTCCAACCAGAAAACACACTTGGATAATTTAGCAAATAGCTGGCGCTCCCTTAAAGTCTGCCACAAAATCCCCCAATGCTACCCAGGCTCCCCTCGGCTCCGGAAGTATATTAAGGTGTCATCAATAAACATAATGATAAACTGATCAAGAACGGCCTGGATATTTGGTTCATCTAATCCATAAACGCTGCTGGGGCATTGGCGAGCTCGAATGACATCACCAAAACTCATAACGTCCGTAACTTGTGTGAAAAATAATCTTCAGAATATCATCCTCTTGAACTCGCAACTAATGGTAACCTGATCGCAAGTTAAATTTTTCGAGAATGTCCCGCACAGTAACCGGATTCAACTGATGATAATCAATATATAGATGCCAACGGCCGTCCTTCTGACGAACAGGACATGAGCTCCCTAAGGTGACGCACTCGGACGAACAAGCCCTTTATCCAACAATTCTTACAACTGGTCCTTCAGTTCTCTAAGCTCCGCCGGGTCCATCCGATATGACAGCTTAGAAAAAGGCTCCTTGCTAGGAATCAAATCAAAGCAAAACTCAACATCGCGCTCTGGCGACAAACCAAGCAACTTGTCAGGAAAAGCTTCTTGAAATTCCCTCACAATCGGGACCTGGTCCAACGGGACTTCTACGGCTCAAACATACACCAAGAATCCCTGACATCCTTTCCTCAAGGGCTGACTAGCGCGAAGAGAAGAAATCAAACCGGGAAGGGTGGCGCTACGGTCTCCCTGAACGACAAGAGCTGGCGCACCCGAAAAACTAAATCCGACTGCCTTCTCGCGACAGTCTACGGATGCATAACACGTGGCTAACTAATCGATGCCCAGAAGAACTTCAAAGTCCAACAAATCGAGAAGAATCAAATTGATATAAGAGTCCCTATCTCCGATACGAACAAACAAACATAAATGAAAACATTTCGAGCGACCAAAGGATTAGCCTACGGAAGAAATCACAACAAGCGGCTGATTTAGCAAGGACTACCATCGGCTAGACTTCGATACAAGTATGTGGATACCATTCCAAACGACACTAGAAAGAAATGCGCATCAGGAGAAAACACCGAAAGAATACCTGTTACCACGGCGTCTATCTAACCGCCTCTGTGCTGGCATACCGGTACAATTTTGCTTCGATCCAGAAATAATTGAAGTCTCAGAAATGCGCTCCTCCAACAGTAAGGTTGCGTTCATAACAACGGCGTATGTGTCAAAATGCTGGGTGCCGATGGAAAGAATTGACTGCATGTCCAATCCCTATACAAACCTCTTATCCGTTTCTCTTCAGTGTCCACCAGGTGAAGAGTATATCAGACCGCTGAATAAACTAAATTTTGTATTCAGACACCGTCATCCCTGAAGTCTTACGCAAAGGCTCGAAACTACGAGCTCGTGCATCTTGAATGCTCTACGGAAGGAAACGAGCAAGAAATATAGCTATGAACTCATCCCTAGTCATAGGAAGTAGATTTGCAGCTCGGCCTCTCTCAATTGACTCACACCACGTCTGAGCAAGACCTCTCTAGATGAAAACTCACAAGCTCAATCCATATCTCGTCAGAACATCTCTGTGAACAAAAATTCCTAGCATCCTATCAAGGATTGTCTACGGATCCTTCACCGCATCTGTGCCTGTGAAAATTGGAGGCTTCAGCCTCAAATACTCCTGTAAGGATATGGAAATGATTTCGGTAACAACAAAAACAGCTGCCTGAGCAGCAGATACAATCACAGTCCTTGAAATAGGAGGGACATCATCGGCTCTCAGAGCTCGGCTAGCCTCAATTGACAATCCAACCATCTATCACACGTTCTGAATACTCGACTCCAGCCCAGCCATCCGTCCTGGAAAAGGCGGATCACTCTGTCCCTGAGGGGTAGGCGTACCACCCTGATCGGTTCTCGTCTCAAATGAGCTAACTCTAATATCGTCCCCGGCGGCAGCCCTCTGGTCCTCGTAGTCTCCAGCGGCATAGTGGCTGGAACAAGAAACATGATTGATAGAAATATCGCGATCGAATCAAAGAATTTCCGGAATCAAGAAGGGAAATACAAGCAAATATATATCCTGATGTCACTTAGGTAGAGTACCGTATCGTAAGTATGCCGCGGAACATACACACGCTACGTCATTCTGCTTAAGTCACCTACTCCATCTACCAAAAGTCATCCTACACTCAGAAAGGTAAAACCTATGGCTCTAATACCAACTTTGTCATGACCCGAAAGTACGGAACGTGACTGGCACTTAAATTACGAAACGTCTCAAGCCGTAACGTAATCTAAGTAAGCCAAAGCCCAGAAATCTAAACCAATTAAAGAAATAGAGAGAAGGAAAACTTATTTAAAGAAAGCGATTTAAACCAAATAAGTCGCATTAAACATTTAAAAAACATCAAAATTTCCCGAAAATTTCAGCAGAGTCTCCTTTGTAAATACTGGCCCCGAAACGGGTACAAAATAAGAAAATACATATAAATGAATAAAGGTATCCCAAAGCGGGAGCTAGCTCTTCGCCAAAGGCGGAATCACAACCACATGCAATGAATATATCATAATAATGTGAAATAAGTATAAAAGCATAAAAGTATCATGTCGGCTTAAGTGAGCATCGACACCAAATCACAAATACAAGTCTCACCGTCTAGTCCAATATACAAGGGTAGATGGAGTATATTAAATAAAAATCGTAATACACGGTGGGTGCAAAAGAAAATCCTCCAAAATCCACCTATGAGCAAGCTGCAAGCTGAAGCAAACGAAGCGGAATAGAAGGTACACCCGTCGCCACTGTGCTGACGGGTCAGACCTGCAAGATACTGTGGCAAAACAGGGGTGAGTTGCCAACTCGTGAGTAGTAGCTATCGTAAGCATGCACGCAAATGCGTCACGACCTACATATAACAATATGATGCGATGCACTAGTATGCGTGCAGCATGAATGCATAATCAACATGAAAACTGAATATGTTTGGTACGAGAAAACCTGTATTCTTATCTTAGTAAAACCCTTGTGAAATAACGGAAGCATCATCAATGAAATCCATAGAAATCCGTGTGAAATATCGACACAAAATATATATATCTCAATGCCTCAATATCTCAATGTCTCGACATCTCAATGTCACAATATCTCAATATCTCAATATCCCGGGCTCCGTCAGTCCGGATCGACCCATATCGTCAATCTCACGACTACGGTCGGTATTCTCCGGATATCTGCCGTGCCAGACATCACCGGTAGGTTGTCTGCCCCTGCCAGGCTCATCGTCTACAACTCGAGCTTCTTGCCCTGGGTACCATACCGGGCCCACCATGTACCCGAAATGGTTCGTCCAATCTTTGAATCGGGTCTCCAAAACCAACAGAAATCAGGAAAAACTCATGGCGGACGACATATACATCACGAGAAAACCGCAACTTGCATTTTTTTAAAAAAAGATAATAAGTTTGTAAAATTCTTGCGGTTTTCCCCAAAATCCAGAAATCTCATAAATACTGAAATTCTCAAGAAGAATCACAATATATAAACATGCCGTGATGATGGAAATCTAAGATACGGTAGTATATACCATGCGAAGTATGGCCAGAAACTATGCATGAATCATGATGCAATGAGATATGTATATATGATTAACAATCCTACGTATCCATCTTAATGAAATGAGTATACAGGTATAAATCTATGGATCATATAAGATGCAAATGCACAATTACCGATTCTAAGCAAGTTCTATCGTGTTCGTGACATAGCAATTACCAAAGACGTGTGTGTTTGCATGAATAGTGCACGTGCGGCATGAACCAATGGTAATGGTGCAAGTGTCATGATATCCCCCATGTATATATATATATATGTAAGATGATGCAATGCAATGAGATGCATAACTAGAAAACTATGCATATAATGCAAGTACTGCAAATAATACTAAACCATCGGGCGCCTCGCACCATCCAGACGATCCCCCCATAGATGTGTACATCTACTCACCGGGACGCCTCGGCTAATCTGATCCGATCTCAGCCATGCCTTTCCGCGCCATGTCCGACGCCTCTGCACCCGATCCTAGAATCTCACACAAGTAATAAGCGGATAAATATACGAATAGTCGCGGAAACAAACGATACAAGTCAACCATGCGCACAACAAGACGCGCACATACTTGGTGCACAGAACGCGCTCATGACAACGCCACAAACTACAACCAGGGTCACTATATATGAAAATCCACAAAGTTAAAACCCAATTGTACCAATTGCGCATTCAGAACACACTAAATATTATATGAAATCGGTTGTATATCATCAAAACCTCAACTTAATTAAAATCGATTTAATTCCAAAAACCTAGTAAGCATCAATTTCCATTTTTGTTCAAAACTTGATGTTTTAACAAAACTAGTAGCCACAATGATCATTTAATATCTTAATTAGATCATACAAATATTAACTAGATTTTAATCCCACCTATTTATAATAACCATCAAAATTTAGTCTGCAAATTATATAATTTGGAAAATTTTTAAATGTCACAATTAGTAGTTTAACAACTAGATTAAATTTTGCATGCCTTAAGGCCTTAAACTACACTTTATAACCATGAACAAATGATAAAAACCCTAACTCAATTTCAAACCCTTTTTCTTTAATTCACAAACTAGCAATTAGAACCAATTTATCACTTGAATAGTTTAGATTAGAATAGTTAATCAATAAATTAGCCATTAGGTTAAGAATTATACCTCACAAGTTTAGAGATCTAGCTTGCAACTTAGCTTCCAAAGATGGTTTCTTGCTCCAAGATCCATGCTAGATTAGGTCAAGAACTCTTGGTGAAGGTTAAACTATGAATTTGTGAGATTAAATGTGGATTTTTGATGGATTTTGTGATGAATTTTGAGTGAAAAAGAGATGGAGAATTGGGGAAAATGAGAGAGGCAGCAGCAGGAGGGGGGCTCGGAATTTGCACGGAAGGGGAAGTGTGTGGATTTGTGTGGGTGTGGGTGTGGAAGTTTCCCAAGTCAACATAACCCCCTTTCTCAAGTTAACAATGCCCATGTTTCTTTTCTTTATTATTCCCTTTTAAATTTCCTTTTCTTTTGAGGTGAAGAAATTGGGGGGAAAAAATGAGGGGATGCTGCTAGAGGAGGGCTTGGCCAAGAGAGGGAAGTGAGGATGTTTTTGAGTGTGTAGAATTTTCCATGATAAGAAAAACCCCTCAAGTCTCATTAATGCATTCACATCATTTCCTATTTTTAATTTATTTTATTGTTTCCTTGACTTTAGAACTAACTATAACTTGGAGATAACTTGAAAAAAATCATGTTACAAACTAGGTTTTAGTTGTCATGGTTCATAAGTATGTAATTAACCCATTCAAAATTTTAATTATCACTAATTTAATGTATATTTAAAAGCTTAAAATAATATTTAAAATAATTAATTAAGGAAAAATATTTAAATAACTAGCAATTTATAAGTTACTAATTAATTACCAAATACCAGCAATTACATATATAAAATAAGTATAACTAGGCCTATATTGAAAAATGATTATAATTACGTTTTACGGAAAATACCAGTTATTTACCGATTATCGGGAAATTACCTAAACGATTTTTAAAACGTTATATTGAAACATGTAATAAACAACAAGTCTACAATTGGGTTCCCCTAACAAGGGTTACGGAGACCATTTTGGCAAGATGATATTTAAGCACAACAACACTCAATTGAACACATATTAAGCTCTCCCCTACTATAAGCAAAACGTATAGCATCGAGAGGTTTGGTAAAGATATCGGCCAATTGGTGTTGTGTAGGTATGTGCTCTATAATGATGTCCCCTTTTCCATGATGATCACGAAGAAAATTGTAGCGGACATCAATATATTTAGTGCGGCAATGTTGATTTGCATTTTTGGTTTTGTGTACCGTGCTCATGTTATCATAAACAATAGGAATATGATCTACAAGCAAATCAAAGTCTTTTAAGGTATATTTCATCTATAGGATTTGAGCACAACAAGCACCCACGCAATATATTCTGCTTCGGCCGTGGAAAGAGCAATCGAGTTTTGTTTCTTGGATGACCAAGAGATAAGACAATTTCCAAGAAATTGACACATTCCACTCGTACTCTTATGGTATATTTGGCTCCCCTCATAGTTCGCATCCGAATAAAATTTAAAATCAAAAAATTTATTCTTCGGATACCACAAGCCAAAACCAATCATTCCCTTAAAATATCTAAAGATTTTTTTACCACACTTAGATGCGATTATTGAGAATACGATTAGAAATGAGCACACAAGCAAATACTAAGCATTATATCAGGTCTACTAGTGGTTAAGTAAAGTAAACTACCAATCATACCATGATATTTAGTGATGTCCACATCCTTACCGGATTCATCTTTTGAAAGCTTTATTGTAGTGGCCATAGATATGTTGCTTGGCTTCACATCTTTAAGGTTAAACTTCTTGATGAGCCCTTTTGTGTACTTGGCTTGATTTATGAAGATGTCATTCTTGAGTTGCTTGATTTGGAATCCAAGAAAATAGTTGAGTTCACCCATCATGCTCATTTCAAACTCTTTTTGCATCTTCCTCTTGATTGTAATCTTATGCTACGTGTCTTGCCTTATTCCTAGTGATCACACTAAATTCACCAAGCTTGTTCTTGAAGACGTTTTATACCTATAATGTGTTGATCGCTAGGCTTAGGAACCAACATCCATATATTATTCCGTTCAAATTAGACAAGCTCTTCTTGCATAGCTCAAACCCAATTCTCATCCATGATAGCTTCATTAGCATTCTTAGGTTCAATATGAGACAAGAAAGCAATATTAGCAAAGAAATTTGGATTATGAGAATGAGTGGTTACCCCCTTTGTCACATCACCGATGATTTGAGTTGGTGGATGATTCTTATTGTATCTCCAATCTTTTGGTAGGGTTTGTATCGATGTATCATCCACATCGACTACTACACTTGAAGGAGGCTTTTATTTAGAATCTTCTTTTAAGATGTCAATTTCCTCCAAGCGAGCTTGAACTACTTCATCATCTTCTTTCTCAGGTACTACAACATTCTTGGCAAAATGATTGGTTTTATCAAACTTAACATGCATACTCTCTTTCATAGTGTTAGATATTTTATTGAAAATATGATAAGCTTTACTAGTGGAAGAGTAGTCAAGAAAAATACCCAAATCATTTTTTGCATCAAATTTACTAAGAGGATCTTTCGTATTCTAAATATAACATTTGCTTCCAAAAACTTTAAAATAACTAATGTTGGGTTTTCTACCATAATACAATTCAAAAGGAGTTTTCTCAAGTCCTTTACGAATAACTACCCTATTTAAAATATACGATGCAGTATTAACCGCTTTGGCCCAAAAATAGTGAGATAAACTATGTTCATTTAACATTGTCCCAGATATTTCTTGAAGAGATCGATTCTTCCGTTCAACGACTTCATTTTGTTGTGGAGTTCTAGGATAAGAAAATTCATGTTTAATCCCGTGATCATTACAAAAATCTTCAAGGAAAGCATTTTAAAATTCACCTCCGTGATCACTACGGATTTTCATAATGGAAAGTTGTTTTTCGTTTTGCACTTTGTTAAGAAAGTTTTGAAAGAAATGAAGGCATCACTTTTGTCGGCAAAAAAAAAGAACCCAAGTAAATCTTGAAAATCATCAACAAACACAATTGTATAAGATTTACCACAAAAACTCAAAGTCCTCGAAGGACCAAATAAATCCATATGAATTAACTTAAGAGAGTTAGAAATTGATAGCACCACTTTCAGGTTGAAAGATATCTTGACTTGCTTACTTATTTGGCACGCATCACATAGCCTGTCTCTTACAAATTTGAGCTTTGGCATGCCAATGACCAAGTACACATTTGTGATGCTTGAGAGTAGGTCCATGGAAGCATGTCCAAGCCTTCGGTGCCATAACCAACTATCATCCTCTAGAACACTTCAACACTCAAAATTTTCATTAGAAATACCACAAGCATTAATAGAATAAACATTACCACTTGTTTTACCACAAAGTATCATCTCATCTTTAGAATCATGAACTTTTCCAAACTTTTCATCAAAAACAACTTTAAAGCCTTTATCACTAAATTGACTAATACTCAGAAGATTATGTTTTAAACCATTAACAAGAAGAATATCTTCTAAAGAAGTAGCGTTAAACTTGATATTACCTTTACCGATAATTTTACTCTTACCATTATCTCCAAAGGTGACCATGCCACCTTTCTCTCTTGATAGGGTTGCAAATCACTTAAATTTACCGGTCATATGCCTTGAGCAACCACTATCAAGGTACCATTGATTTTCACGTCGTGACTTACGGGGTACCTATAGAAGATGCAATAAATGTAACTTTTGATACCCAAGTCTTAGTGGGTCCACGGGGGTTAGTTTTTGGAACCCAAATCAAATTCCATGAAGATCCAGCTTTACAATGATAAGAAATATGCCCAACGTGCCCACAATAGTTACACACAACATTGCTAGTTTTAGAATGTGTATGTGCATGTGTGTTTGGCATGATGATGATGTGAAGTATGAGTTTTAACATGAGTGGTTCTGGCAAAGGTTTTTTCTATAACTTGGAGCATGTGCAAATCTAATATTACGATCATATGGTATAAGAGCATGTACATGATGAGCATGATGATCATAAGAAATATATGTATGTAAAGAAGTAGTGTTTCCTGATTTAAAATCAGGAAAGCTTACGGAAAATGCTTCAGAAAAGGTCACGTGCTTACACGTGACCAGCAGTCACGTGTTGGCACGTGACATCTAAAAGCATCAGCAAGGCAAATTCAGCTTCCCGACTACATCAAAGAAAATGGCTTCAGAAAGGGTCACGTGCTCCCACGTGATCTGGGTCACGTGTTGGCACATGACAATTAAAAGCGTCTTCAAAGGCAAACCGGTTCCCTGATCAAATCAAAGAAAAGGCTTCAGAAGAGGTAACGTGTTCCCACGTGACCAGGGTCACGTGTTGGCACGTGATACTCAAAAGCAGCAGACTTGTTCTCCGGTTAAATCAAGAAAAGGGGTTCAGATGAGGGTCACGTGCTCACACGTGACCAGGGGTCACGTGATGGCACGTGACGGTTAAGAAGCAACCAGAAGACAGAGCGCAAAAAGAAAGAAGAAGGCTCGTTCCAAGGGGGTCACGTGCCCACACGTGACCAAGGGTCACGTGCCCACACGTGACCAAGGGTCACGTGGCCACACGTGACCGACTTCAAAGCCCATTTGTTAACATAATTAAATTCTGAGAAAAGACCTCTCAAATCTTTCCAAAAGCAACCGAATGAATTAAAGGTGATTAAATATCATCTATCTATGGGAAAATCTCGAATTTGGAAAGATTTCCCCGTAAAATCTAACTAAAATAACAGAGGAGAATCTCTGGATTTAAAATCCAATGGTGAATAAAATTCACCTAATAATCCAAAGGTCCAAAACGAGTGGTGAATACAAATTAAATCTCCTAATGAAAGATCCACCAAAACTAATTGACTCGGCTGCTTCTCCTATAAATAGAAGCCAAGAGACACACAAAAGAGGATATATGCAGAGGGAAGAAAAGAGAGAGAGCCTTGATACTTTAGAGGAATTTGGATCTTCTGCAAAAGAAAACCCTAGGTAAGAAAGGGAAGGTTTCACTGAAAAAAAAGGAGAATTTAATTCTCAACAGAGTTTAACTCTGATATAAAACAGAAGGACATATTTCTTCTCTCTTTGATGGAGGATGTGCACATCTCCCCTTGAGTTGAGAACTTAATTCTCAATGGGTTGAGATCCTGCCATGCAGATCCAAAGCATAGAGAGGGAATGGAAGCACGAGAATTTAATTCTCACAGAACTATAGGAATTTAATTCCTTCAAAATAAAATCAGGGTTTGACCCTGTGTTATGGGAATTTAATTCCTTCAGAATGAAAAGAATCAGGGTTTAACCCTAGTTAAGAACTTAGTTCTGTTAAAACAATAAGAATTTAATCTTATTCCCCAGAATAATTATCTAACAGAGAGGGGTTTAATTCCTTAAAGCTTTTATTAGGGTTTAACCCTATTCAGTTCTTCACATATATGAGGAATTTAATTCCTACAGAAAATTCAGAGTTCAACTCTTCAAAAGGAACTAGGAATTTAATTGCTCTGAAATTATTGTCAGGGTTCAACCCTACGAGGAATTTAATTCCTGAAAGGGATTAACAGATCTTCTAAACAACTACAGAAAAGCAGGGTCACGTGTCACCACGTGACCCCCCCAAAAGATCTACAGAAAGCCTTTTGAGGCAGTGCCTCACGTGACCCACGTGACCCTTGGCAGAGGCTTTAACATACTCCATTCAAACACCCATCACGTGATGACACGTGATGCTCCAAAAGATGCGATCTTCTTAGCAGAACAAACGAAGGGAGGGTGCCCTTACGTGCTACCACGTGACCCCTCTTGCCTCAGCATCTGACGCTAAATTGGAACCCCTGAATTCAGTGTTAAAATGTTGTTTGGCCTTAGTGTTCAACACTAAGCAAAGAACTTTATTTGCAGTATTCAACACTGATTACCTTAGTGTTCAACACTAATTTGGGATTTCTGTTGCCAGTGTTTAACACTGGTCTGTTTTAGTGTTTAACACTAATTTGAAGGCCTTGTTGCTGGTGTTTGACACCAACTATCTTCTAGTGTTAAACACTGACTTATCAATCTCATTCTCAGTGTTCAACACTGATTGGTCTTTAGTGTTTAACACTAGGCATTGGCCCAATTGGCTAAATGGCCAGAGGCAAAGCCTCTCCTTCAAGGGACCAACAGGAGGGCCGATGTCCCAGACATGATTGGACTTAGCCCAAGCTGGCCATAAGTCCTCAATTCGTAATTAACTGGGCTAATGGGCTCATAACATAATTAATTGGTCTTGATCCCAAATTGGGCCAAAGACTATTTAATCCACTCCGGTTCCAGGGTACATCTCTTCACTCCTTTGATACTTGGCGTTGTAATCCCTCAACGTTTTCAAAGAGGTGACGGGTCCCGATGACCACACATTGATACGGACTGCGGGGTCCTTAAACCCATGGATTACGACGTCCTTAACCTTGACCGAGATGTCTTAAAACTAACAATGGACTGTGGGGTCCTTAAACCCATGGACTACGACGTCCTTAACCTTGACCGAGATGTCTTAAAACTAACAATGGACTGTGGGGTCCTTAAACCCATGGACTACGACGTCCTTAACCTTGACCGAGATGTCTTAAAACTAACAATGGACTGTGGGGTCCTTAAACCCATGGACTTATGCGTCCTTAAACTACCAATGGACCACTATGTCCCTAAACTGGAGATGGACCGCAATGTCCTTAAACTAGTGATGGACCACTATGTCCCTAAACTGGAACGATAGAGTCCAAATGCTCTTTTGTCGGATCTAAATGATCCCGTTTAAGTTGATCTTAGCCTTAAATATGGCTGACGTATCCTTAAACCTTTCAAACAGACTTTAGTCCCGAACTGGACTATAGATCCCCCCAATTAACTCTGGTTCAAGGGTACATCTCTGAACTCCTCTGACATCTGTCGTTGTAATCCTTCAACGTCGTCAGAGAGGTGACGGGTCTCGACGGCCATACCTTAAATGGACCACTATGTCCCTAAACTGGAACAATTGAGCCAATTGCTCTTTTGTCGGATCTAAACGATCCCGTTAAGTTGATCATAGTCTCAGGTTAGACTAACGTATCCTTAACAAACGTTTGAGTTGATCTTGGCTTCAAATATGGCTAACGTATCCTCAAACCAAACCCCCAAACCCAAATCTAAGATAATACGGATTTGGACTAATCCACGTCCTACGGGCGACGACATAACTCAGTCTCCGTATACAATCCACGGGTAACCGAACAGAAAACAAACACCCACGACACGAAGTGATCATCTGGAGAAGGAGAAAGTTGTTACCGTGACGCGGTAGCGTAATTAACTGCAGGGGCTTGCGCCTGCAGGGAAGAGCGTCCCCACAATCAAAAACCCCTCAAACGAGGGGGAATCTGACGAAGTCTGCTACATCGGCCGCATCCATTTAAACCTTCGATATATGGTGCCATAAATCAATTTGGCATCTTCGGAGAGGTGAACGGATAGCACCAATTAGCATCTGCCCCGAATCTCAGTGCCAAGACATCGCAGTCTTGTGCGCCGTCTTTCGGAGGGGAACATATTCTGGCACGCCCGGTGGGACCTTTTCCTCTTTCCACTCCACACTTCGTGTGTCATGATTCGCGAACCAATCGCGGTTCGCTAATGGTTGCCCTTGGGTTCCAAGATACTAAGACTTGGCGTCTTGCTCATTGCAGAAAGCAAAGGATCGATGGCTTCCACTTCTGCGAAATGCTCCAACTGCTCGGACTGCAATTGCGACCAACGCTCTGCCTCGCCAGGAGGTATAGCCTACGGACCCCAAGCTGCTTCGTTATTCACAATACCGGTGGACCAGGTGGCTCAGGCCACTACCGGATTGTTCTTTGGGACTATGCTCCCACCGACAAGCTTCACGGCGCCGGTGCTGACAAAGGAAGCTCCCAAGAAGTCGGTCTTTGATCGTCTTACCTTTGCTGCGGCCCCTCTCAACGGGTCGCCCAACATCAGCGCCTCGGTCTTCTCTAGATTGGGCCAGAAATACTGTGGACCCATCATGGGGCCTACAAACCCAGAGAAGGCTGCTTCTAAGAAAGTGGCCAGTCCTGCTCACAAAATCGCCAGGGCGGCTTCCCCGGCCAAAAAATCGGTCCTTACAAGATTGACGGCCCCAGCTCCCGCTCCTGCTACCCAAAGGACATCGGTCTTTGACAGGCTAACACCAGCAGCGACCCCCCACCAATACAGGGGGCAAGATGGAGCCATTCTCACCGCTGAACCAACGCCGTCCGCTCGACACGCTCGACGCCGAGTAAGGAATGCTGGGGGCAACTCCCCCTCTGGGCTAACTCCATTAGCCCCGATGGCAGAAGTTAATGCTGCTGTTCCAACGGGGAACAACTTCGAGATGCTAAATAAGGCGCGAAGGAATTCTCCTACTGCGGTGCTAAAGAGGTCTCCTCCCCCACTAAAAAAGGTTGTGGAAATAAAGTCAGAACAGCCCCGATCCCCTCAACGGCTGTCTTCCAAAATCTATAAGGTTTGGCGGCAGGCCCGAGATTCGATGATCGATCCAAACTTCTCCCGCCAGCACAAGAAGCTGAAAATCCAATCGGAAGCCGGTCACCAGGCTAAACCACGAAAGGCTGTCTGGACGCCCACCTCAACGGCCCCCTCAACCTCCACTGCTCATAAAAGGAGGAAGCCAGAGAAGATCCCCCAGCCTGCAACGACAGCTAAAAGCACTGAGCCCAGACGCCCTAAGTCTTGGGGCATGATGGTCCACACCGTATACATGGCGTCAGGAAAAGAAGACAACCGTGCGTCTACAGGTCATAGACCGCTCACACGGTCGGTGACCAAAGCTCAGGAGCAACAGCAAAAGCTCCAAGAAATGATGAATGCTATGGCCGCACTTACCGGGCCAAAAGAAAACCCAAAAACGTCTTCGGACGAATGCCAGGAGGAAGAAACCGACGCCGAATTCCTTCACCGAATATTGGAGAAGAAGGACAAAGAGGCTGTTGAACAAGAAGCCAACATACAGCGTATGGGCCTCCTCTTCCAAGATATGATAGGAATGATGATCCAACAGGATCCACCCGCTGAGGATCCCCCGATCGTCCTTGAAGACGACAGGGGAGAAACGTCAAATCCACCACCGGCCCTCTCAACGGCCAAGGAGGAGACAATCTTTAAGGCTGATTTGGTCGACTATATAGCCCAGCAAATCCGAGTTCATCATGCAACTGAGGCAGCTGGTCAAGTCGTAAAAACGGGACGGCCATATCCAAGCTGGTACGACCAAATCAAGTACCCGCCGGGTTACACAATTCCCAAGTTCCATGTTTACAAGGGGACCGGCAATCCCCACCAACATGTCGCCCAGTTCAGGGCTCTTTGCGGTAACACCGGCGGAGATGATAAA
Organism: Agapanthus africanus; assembly: GCA_030015575.1. Taxonomy (NCBI): domain Eukaryota; kingdom Viridiplantae; phylum Streptophyta; class Magnoliopsida; order Asparagales; family Amaryllidaceae; genus Agapanthus; species Agapanthus africanus. Next base: position 221,257,050 of record CM057348.1, on the reverse strand, counting down.
CTGTTGCTTCGCCAGTTCGTGGGCAGCTTATCAGAAACAGCGTTCGAATGGTATTCGGAACTCCCGAACGATTCTATCAAGACGTTTGCTGAAATGGAGTTGCTATTCACTCAGCGATTCGCAAGCGCCAGCGAACGCACTCCAATAACGGCACTGATTAACTCCAGGGTAAAACCAGGCGAAACTTGGGTCCAGTATGCTATACGATGGCAGAATTTGTGGTCGAAATGCGAGCAACGCATTGAGGAAGCGCCCGCGGTGGGCATGTTCGTGGGAACCTTAGACCCTCACGCAACTAACTCCCAGTTTATGATGTTCTTTAAGCCAACCACATTCCAGGCTTTAATCGACAAGTTGGCTCAGATGGACCAAATGGGTCATAGGCCGTCTCCCCCGAAGCCAGAACCTCGGAATGACAAGGATAAAGGAAAGGCCACCTTCGTCGCGAATGCCCAGCAGCAACCCAATGCCCCAAAGCTGACGGATCAACTGGAAGAAAGACGCCGGTATTATAATGAGAAAATGAAGCGTCCCTACTCGTTCCCACGGGACAAGACGAAACGGCTATTCGAGCTGGCAGTACGCAACAGACTTATAAACCTGCCAAATCCAAGGCGACCGCCACAACCCACTGAGGTGAACAACCCCAACTATTGCCCTTACCATCAAACGGTAAGCCATCCGATTGAGGATTGCTTCGTTTTCAAAGGATGGATTGAAGATCAATACCTCCAGGGAAAGTTTGCGCTGTCCGAAAAGTGGAAGGTGAACCCGCCACAGCCGCATACTCCTAAGAAGACGGACGCACCGGAGGAGACTTGTTCCTTTATTGAAGAAGCTCCATGGGAAATCGTGCTATCAGCTAAAACCAAAAGGATGCTGAGTGACCTTCATGCGTGCCCAGCGGTTGAATGGAAGAACCCGCTTGAACCTCAAATCATTGAAGGGATGTTGAAGCCGCGCCCAACTACAAAGATTCGTGGTGATGGCCCAAGTACTCACACCCAACCGTCAAAATCTTCGAAGAAAAAGAAGAGGAAATCCAAAAAGCCCGTGAAGCCTGGAAACAAGTGCACAGATTTGCAGAAACAGATTGACGCGCTGGAGGAGTACAATAAAAAGGCACTGACTCCCGTCACACTGCAAGAGTTCCTCAATCACGTCTTTCAGAAGGAAGATGAGGAAGAGAGCTCATCGGATGAATCCGAGGGATATGTGGCGAGTTTTCATGTGATTTCCCACTCGGAAGATGAGAAAACTCCTGGCACCGAGAAACTGGGGGCACACCCTGAACCAGGACTTGTGTGGCCAACAGATGAAATGATCGACGCCTTTCTAGACGAGATTCGTCTAAAAAGTAAAGCGGATCAGGAGCGTGAGATGGCCGCATCAGAAGGAGCCAAATGCAGGCGACTGAACGAAAGAGTCGAAGTACCCCCGCCAGATCGAAAGGCATCCGAGGCAGACAAGAAGATATTCAAGACGAGAAAAAAGTTCGCCAAAGCCATGTCAATGGGAATGAAGCTACCACCCTCGGAAGAAAACACGCTCAATGGGGTGGAGAGGCCCCCTGATTATTGCGCATATCATCGGAAAATTTCACACTCCACGAAGAAGTGCGACGCCTTTAAGATATGGTGGCAAGGATATGTTGCTCGTCGGCAACATTTTAAGCGCATGAAACGCAAGACTCGTCGGGAACGAAGGAGCACTGCCGACGGGCACAACGGAACTATTGGCAGCTGTTACGTGGTTAATGCCGAAGGGTCACAAGTTCTCACCTTTGGAAGCGACTCTGATGAAGAAACGGCTCTGGGCCCTCTCTTTAAAGAATCCGTTTTAGGGAAAGAGGAGAAATCAGAGGTCTGCGAGAACATTCAGCTGCGCAATCGCACACTCCCAGAAAAGAATCTCGGGCCCGCGAGTAGAAAAGATAAGGGAAAGGAAAAGGTCACTGAAGATATCACTTTAGATGACCAAGTCATGAAAGAGCTGGCTGCCAAAGACCCTCCTAGGAAGGGTAAGGTGGACTATAACATCCTAGCGCACCTAAGGAAGCTACCTTCTCAGCTTAGCATTCTCGATGCCCTCCTATTATCAAAAGAAGCACGAGACTCACTAATTAAAGCGTTACAAGAACCCGAGCAATTCCAAGCCTTCCTCGCCACTGAAAGGATGAAGGATGAACTGGAGGAAGTGCATACGGCCGACATCACTTTCGGTGACGAAGACCTCCTTCTCGGGACGTGCGACCACAACCGTCCCCTATATGTCTCTGGATACTGCCATGATATCAAGATAGGCAAGATCCTGGTGGATAACGGATCCTCCGTCAATCTCCTTAATGTTCGGGTGTTGAAGGAAATTTGCATGAGTGTGCAACACCTCGCTCGTGACAAAATTACTATCTCCGGTTTCGATTCACAATCGTCACGGACTCTCGGATCCGTGATACTAACATTACGCTTTGGACTCCTCGTCACAGACATCAAATTCCATGTCATTGACACCAAGACCTGCTACAACGCCTTGCTCGGTCGTCCTTGGCTACATGAGTACAACGTCATCCCTTCTACACAACATCAGTGTATGAAGTACTTTAAGGATGGTTTCGAGTATACCGTAACAGGTGAGTTGAACCCATTTTCCGTGAACGAAGTCCGCAAATACGAAGATGCGAAGTATTTTTTGCCAGATTTCGAGGATACAGAAAGGTGTCGCAACCCGGAGAACAAAGCCGCAGCCACCATCCCTGTTTTCGGGAGCGATACCGAAGAAGAAGAAGAGATAGTTTATGCCGGGCCATCTCAACGCAACAACCCGGGGACGTCCGCCCCCATGTTGGTCTTCGGAAGTGACTCGGAAGATGAGGTTAATGCCGTGTTCTCCAATCGGCTGTTAATACAAGCACCCCCTAGCGATGATCAGAGTTTGCAAATCACCATGGTGCCGCGAGAACACTACAAGGATCTCGACACACTTCAAGCTTACAATGTGCAGGACCTGCAAACGTTTTACGTCCCTCCCAAGCAAAAGGGTGAAAAGGTAATCCTATTCTACCGATCCTCAAAGTCGAAAGCAGAGAAAGAGATCTGGCATGGCGCGGATGCTACACTCGACAGGCTCTAACCCATCCGTTTGCCCAGATACTACACAAATGGATTAAAGAGGCTATTGAAATGCCAAGGAATACCCTTAGAACAGACTGTTCGACAAGCTCGGTTCTACAACAGGATTTGGGATATCCCTGGGACTCAACGCAAATTGCCCAACGGGAAAATGGAAACACTTGGGCTTGGATACGTGAGAGCCGGAAAACGGGAACGGGCCCACAGTAGCTACGCTATATATACCTTTGATGAAGAAGAGGACGCCATGTCAGGAAATTCCAACTCCTCATCAAAACTAGATCCCGCGATTGAAGTGCTGAGTCCATCGTTTGAAGAACGAATGGACAAGCTTATCAGGAAAGTGGGTCAAAAAGCTCGGGAAGACCATAACCGCGAGATGGCCATCTACGAGAAGGCCAGGACGCAACGTCTATTTCAACAGGCTACAAAGGACAAAGATGCTCATCCTTGTCAACCCGTTGTACGAAAGGCCCGATGCAGAGACGGAAATAAATCAAGAAGCGGAAAAAGGAGCCGACAACAACGACGCAGGATTAGAGAGTTACGTGATCGGGTATTGCGCGGCTCGGATTCGTCCCTCGTGAAGAAGATGAGTCGAGCGTACTCCTTCCCCCGAGACAAGACGGAGAAGTTACTCGAGCTCGCTATAAAACATCAAATGATCGCGCTTCTAGAGTCTAAGCACCCTGAGCAAGCTAACATGGTTTCTCATCTGAGCTATTGCTCTTATCACCAAGCCATAGGACATCCTACCGAAGGCTGCTTCACCTTCAAGAACTGGGTCGAGGACCAGTACCAACAGGGCAGATTCGCTTTATCCGACGGCTGGAGGGTAACGCCGCCACAAAAGCACGAACCTAAAGCCGCAAAAGCAGAACCAGATCCACCTCAGTCCTGGAAGCGGATTCGCACCTGTTATACGATTACGATATTAAAAGAAGAGCCCGAGAACATGGATGACCTTCCCTGGTGCTTTGAGAACAGCGATGATGAGGTAGTCTCAGAATTTCCGCCAGCTCCAAAAGAACTGGAAGACGGCAGACATACTACTGCAGATAACCTCAAGAAGATTGAGTTGGGATCGGCAGGTGACCCGCGACCGACATTTGTCAGCGAGCTGCTATCTGAAGAAAGGGTGACTGCGTTAAAGAACGTGCTTCTACGGCATAAAGACTGCTTCGCGTGGAACTACTCCGAGATGCCAGGATTAGATCCGGAGATTGCTGTGCATAAATTAGCAATATCCCCAGATATCAAGCCAGTCAAGCAAGCGCCAAGAAGGATGCGACTCGAGCTTGAAATGAGCATCAACGCCGAAGTCAAGAAGCTGATCGATTCTGGATTTATCCAAGAAGTCCAGTATCCCGACTGGATCGCCAATATCGTCCCGGTAATGAAGAAGAATGGGACGGTACGCATATGCGTGGATTTCAGGGATCTCAATAAAGCCCATCCAAAGGACGATTTCCCAGTACCAGTAACCGAGCTAATGATAGATAACACGTCCACTCACGATATTTTCTCCTTTATGGACGGTTCGTCAGGATACAATCAGATAAAGATGCATCCCGAAGACCAGAAGCATACCGCTTTCCGGACCCCTTTGGGTATATTCTGCTACAAGGTTATGCCCTTTGGTCTAAAGAACGCCGGCGCTACCTATCAAAGGGCCATGACAAAAATCTTCGACGACCTCATACATGACATCGTCGAGTGCTATATCGATGACCTTGTAGTAAAGAGCATGTCATACGAAGATCATTTAAAGCATCTGGAGACTGTATTTCAACGCCTTCGGCAATATAATTTGAAGATGAATCCCCTCAAATGCGCGTTTGGAGTCTCCTCGGGTAAATTCCTGGGATTCATCATCCGACATCGAGGTATCGAAATAGATCCATCTAAGATCAAGGCGATCATAGAAATGCCTCCGCCAAGAACCCTCAAACAGTTGCGGTCTCTCCAAGGGAAGCTCGCATATATCCGGCGATTTATCGCCAATCTTTCAGGCAAATGCCGTCCTTACAGCCACCTGATGAAGAAGGGAACTCCATTTGTTTGGGATCACAAATGCCAAGGTGCACTAGACGAGATCAAGCAGTACCTGCAGAACCCTCCGGTGTTGGCTGCGCCGGTCAAGGGAAAACCCCTCATTCTTTATACAACCGCCCTCGAAGGTTCCTTAGGCGCATTATGGGCATAAGAGAACGATCAAGGGAAAGAGAGAGCACTCTACTACTTAAGTCGAGTTCTGCTGGGGGCAGAAAACAACTACTCTCCCATTGAAAAACACTGCTTGGCGTTAATCTTCGCGATAACAAAACTCAGGCATTATGCGTTGGCGCACGAAGTCCGTCTCATCTCGAAGGTGGACCCTCTTAAATATTTGATGTCGAAGGCTATACTGACGGGTCGACTCGCTAAATGGGCTCTACTCCTGATGGAGTTCTCAATAACGTATCGACCTCTTAAGGCAGTGAAAGGCCAGGCCATTGCCGACTTCCTCGCTGAGCATCCAGTACCTGCCGGTTCTCCTCTGAACTGCGATTTGCCGGACGAACATGCATTCGACGCGATCGGCGGCGGTGATACCCGATGGGAACTCTATTTTGACGGGGCATCTTCCATGAAGAAGCGCAAACAATGTACCCCCATAATCAAATCGGGAGTAGGCCTCATCTTCGTAACCCCACAAGGAGGGATAATGTGCTTTGCTTTCTCCTTAACGGAATCGAGGACGAACAATGAAGCCGAATACGAAGCTTTGATAGAGGGCCTCGAGATCGCCATTAACATGGGAATTGAAGACCTCTCTATATACGGGGATTCTCAATTGGTCGTTAGTCAAGTAAATGGTGACTACCAAACGTGCAAACCGGAGTTAGTGAAATACGGCGAAAAGGTACAACAACTATTGACCCAAATTCCCTCCTACACTTTGGAAAGTATACCACGTGCGGAAAATAGCAAAGCAGACGCGTTAGCTAAGCTCGCTAAAGAACTGGCTGATGAGAACCTCGATGACGTCAGAATCGTGGTACAAAGCCGTCGAGTGCTCGCCCCAGCAGAAATATCTCCGGAATTATACGAAGAAAAGGGAGCGACTGAGCAGACGACTCTACAAATAAAAGACCATGAGAAGGCCGAGGACTGGAGGGAAGTCTTTATAGACTACTTTAAGTCCCACCGAATGCCCGAAGAAGCGTCCTCAAGACATCAGCTCATGAAACGAGCTCTATTTTTCGCTTTTGTCAACGACACTCTATACAAAAGATCGTTTGATTCTCTGTGGCTGAGATGCTTAGGACCTGATGAAGCAGAAAGAGTCGTTCAGGAAGTTCACGATGGACACTGCGGTTCTCACCAAGCAGGCCCGAAAATGAAATTGAAGATCAAACGGATGGGTTATTATTGGCCCACGATGGTCCAAGACTGCCTCGAGTATGCGAAGCAATGCCACTCGTGCCAGATTCATGGAGACTTTATCCACCAACATCCGAATCCACTACACCCAACGGTGGCTAGCTGGCCGTTCGAAATGTGGGGGACTGACATAGTCGGCCCCATCGAGCCAGCATCGTCCCGGGACATCGTTTCATCCTGGAGACAACTGATTACTTCTCCAAATGGGCAGAAGCAGTACCGCTGAGGGAAGTGAAGACGGAGAATATCCTCCACTTCTTCAAGACGCACGTCATCTATCGGTTTGGAACCCCACGGCGGATTATCTCCAATAATGGGCCAGCCTACAGAAGCCATAAGATTAGCCGCTTCGCACAGCAGCACAATATAGACTGGCGATATTCTTCAGTTTACAATCCACGAGCTAACGGTCTGGCCGGTACTTGCGGGATTGCGGAATTTGGTGAAAAACGATTTTCTTAGAGGCGGTAACATGGACTCAAAACCCGGATCTTTGTTAAACTGCTAACTAACAACCTAACAAGAGTTTACCTACTCGGTTAGGGGGCTATACCTTTCTTGAACTCCTTCGTCTTCAACTCGTCCCGGAGTTCGGATCGGCCTCACCTCGTCGTCTCCTTGCGTCGAAGATGGATCCACCCGAAAGCTTCTACCTTTGGCTTGTTCTTCGGACTTTGAAGAAACTAGATCACTTGGCTTGCTAGGCCTTGTGAGCTAGAATGAGTAGAGAAGAGTATGTTGGGATTTTGCTCTATGGTTCTTGCTTCTCAACACATGAGACAAGTGAACCATAGACTAAAAAAGAGAGAGCAAGAGGAAGAGGGTGAGAGCAAGAGCATGAGAGCTCAAAAACAAGAGAGAGAAAGGTCAAGCAAGAATGAGCCTCTCTTTTGTCTTTCACCCTCTCATAATCCAAAAGCATCATTAGCCATAATGTCAACTAAGTATTATGTGATGGTTCATATCATGACAAAGGCAATATCATTTCCATGCACTCATTTTGCAAACTACAACAAGCAAGCAAAAGTCTTTGCATGAAAATGACAACCATTGTGATGATGATGGTCAACTAGTCCAACCTAGTCAACCGGTCAACAAAGTCAACCCTCCAACAACCATGTCACTATAATACTTAATTAATATTATTGCTATATATATATATATATCATATTCTCATTAGGGTTGAGCAAAAAGTCAATAGTCAACAGTCAACGGTCAACAACCCTAATGAGAATCCTCTGCCTCTGTCTCTCTGTCAACTGTGCATACACACCCGCATTCGCGTTCCGAGGAACACGGATGCAAACTGGATAAAACCAATCCCAATACGTACACTAGGATCTGGCTTAAACCAAAGCCCGCTAGTGTAAACTGTCCGGACACTAAACGTGCACAAGTGCACGGATGTGACTGAACCCTGTCGCAAAACCATGCGACCTGTCGCAAAACCATGCGACCTCTACTCTTTTGCCTAAAGGCGAATAGCTTTCTGTGTGGGACTCTAAAGACTCGACACTACGCTGGCAGTAGGTTTAACCACAGACCGCAAGCGGCACTAGCTGTGCGTAACGGTCCCCAGGTAGATGCCGACAAGAAGACTGACGAGGCGAAACCCATCTGAACTCCTACTGAGCCTGAATGTGACATTCTCCGTACAGTCCGGTCTGTTCGTCTGATACATCGCATGGCGGGCCTAGGGGGCGGTAAACGTCAGTCCCTCAATAGCGGTACAAGTCGTGTCGGAGTGAAGCCCAAAACACCCTGAGATAACACTGGAAGCCTACCAGTATATCTCGTTTGCCCTGGCCAGGGACTACTCGTGTAATGGCTCTCCTAGACACACCGCGATGTCAACCCCCAATACCGGGAGAGATGAATCCTGTCTAACCGTCACTGCCTCCAAGTGCTTCGGGACTTCACCCAACTACCACCTGTTTGCACGACTCCTTTGAGCCGTGGTAGGGTAGTAATCAAAGTACAGTGGGAACACACTCGAGGCGAAGTGACAGTGTCAAGTCAGCGGACTAAGCTGTACTCATGTCACCTGGGAACTGATAACTGACGATAGGCATAATACCAACTAGTCAGTTCCCGACGAGTCCTGTCCAGTGCACTCGTAACCCAACGAGCACCCGCATACTATCTCAAGTACGACGTACCGACGGCTGTGGGACAGACCGTCTCCCACACTGGGATGAGAAGCGCATGCGCTAGTCTACTCCGGAGTATCGATGCCCTGTCTCGATAGTCCTGCGACCAGGGACCTGCATAAGGATGTGCTTATAGATTACCCAGCCCCACTAGTGTGACTGCCATCACAACGCTGGTAATCAAGCAAAGATCCTAAGGGCTCCACTAATGTGTATAGGCGATATACTAAAATAAACACATGTACACATTGAAGTAGAAACAAACCAAGTAGCATATTACCATTTTGAGCAAGATTGTCAATACAAGGTGAATATCCCAAGCTTCCATTAAGTAATATACATACTAGTATGATACAGTAATGGCCTCTAGGGCATATACACTAACACAGCCTACAGAAGCCATAAGATTAGCCGCTTCGCGTAGCAGCACAATATAGACTGGAGATATTCTTCAGTTTACAATCCACGAGCTAACGGTCTGGCCGAGGCCTTCAATAAGACCTTGACGAAGATCATAAAAAAGACGGTGTCCCGAAATAAGAAAGACTGGCACGAGAGGCTGCAAGAGGCCCTTTGGGCCTATCGAACTACATTCAAGACGGCCACGAACACAACGCCGTACGCGTTGGTATTTGGGACGGAAGCAGTGCTCCCCCTCGAGATAGAGTTACCCTCTCTACGAGTGGCAGTCCACTACGAGCTGACGGACGAAGAAAATGCTCACCTTCGGCTTGAGGAGCTTGATGCCCTCGACGAAACCCGGCTCATAGCGCAACAAAATCTGGAAGCTTATAAAGCAAAGATGACGCGCTCATATGAAAGATTGACTCGACCGAGGACATTCCGCCAAGGCGAACTCGTGTTAGTGGTCAAAAGGCCTATGATCCCCTATCGAGCCAAGCGGGGAAAATTCGAGCCAAACTATGAAGGCCCGTACATCATAGATAAGGTCTACCAGGGTGGGGCCTATCTACTCATGGACATGCATGGTGAAAGGACTTTCAGGCCAATAAACGGTCGCTTCCTAAAGAGATACTACGCTTAATGAGCCACGGCCTAGGTCAATGATAGATGACGACGACTATGTCCGCTCGCTATCTTCCTAAGCTCGAGCTTTATAAGCAGTAGCCAGCCTTCTCCATAACGGACCGAAACGTCCTTAAACTATCGACGGACCGAAATGTCCTTAAACTAATAACGGACCGAAACGTCCCTAATACTACTACCGCAGCATCCTTAGGCTGACACAAAAAAGGAGGAAAAGAAAAAAATATAAAAAAAAGGATAAAAAAACGGTATGTCCATAAGCAAAATGGGCACGGATGAAAACCCGAAAGGGCTCCGTGAGTAAAAACAGCAGGGCTACCGGCGAGTGCTCATGAAAACCCGAAAGGGAGCGACCTTGTGAAAAAAAAGAGAAAAAGAATAAAAAAACGGTATGTCCATAAGAAAAATGGGCACGGATGAAAACCCGAAAGGGCTCCGTGAGTAAAAACAGCAGGACTACCGGCAAGTGTTTGTGAAAATCCGAAAGGGCGCAACCTCGTTGAAAGACACGTACAGGGTCCTCCCGACCTTGTAAGGAGACACCACCCGCGTGAGATCCTTACGACTCACAAAGGAGCAACACACTTAGGGACCCTCACGATTCCTAAGGAGAAAATACACTTGCGAGATCCTTACGACTCGTAAGGAGAATTCTCTTATGGGACCCTCACGGCTCATAAGATTTGAAAGTCTTAAGTTACAGAGACCTGAAGCTGTTCTTAAGCAACCCCCACAACCTCCAATATTGCCCTACAAGCGGCTCAATACTGACCCTTGTATACAATCCACGGGTGCGAATAAACATTTCCCCAGCAAAGTCACACCTGTGACTAGGGATATGTCCATATAATGAGCAACCCTTGTAGGTCCTCTCGACCCATAAGGAGAAAACCCTCTTGTAGGATCCTTACGACTTACAGAGGAACATACACTTAGGAATCCTCATGATCCCTAGGGAGAAAATACACCTACAAGATCCTCACGACTTGTGGGGAAATACTTTTGTGAGACCCTTACGGCTCATGAAGTCAAAAGCCTTGGTCGACAGGACCCTTAACCCTGTTTGCTAAGCCACCTTTGTTCAACATCGACAGAGGCAAATGATGATTCGCTCCTGGAAATATTCCAGTTGTAGCGGTGCTGATGCCGAAATCGGTGTCCGAAATCTAAGCTTGCGGCAAAAAAGCTAGCAAGCCACACATGCCTACGAAATAGCCGAAATGATGGGGCAACTTGCAATAAAAATCAGCAAGTAAAAAAAATGTATGCATGAAAAATAGCCGAAATGATTGGGCAACTCGCAATAAAAAGCAGCGAGTAAAAATAAAATAAATAGCCGAAATGATTGGGCACCGCGAAAAATAGCCGAAATGATGGGGCAATCGTGACCTTCGCGATATAAAAGCTGAAACGATAGAGCATCGCGGAAAAAGAAATAAAATAAAAATAAAATTTATGCCCTACAGGTGATGTTCCATCACACCCTGTACACAATCCAAGGGCGTAAACAAAAAAGGGAACATACCTCCCCCCAGGTTTCACCAAAGAAAGAAGCAAAATCTCGACGGGACGCAAGCGACCTAGAGATCATCCCAACACTCGTCGCGTAACGACGGACACAACTTCAAGCTAAGCGGAACAGCGGCAACTCCCAGTTCCATGGCTCGGTGGTATACGTATCGCCAACAGTCAAACCTCCATTCCGTGAAATGCGGATACAATCAGCAAAATTCCTGGTTACGTGGAACGCGGATAACGTCACTCTTTGACCCCGTGGAAAGCATCCAGAGCGGATCCTGGTCCTCGCAGAGCGCGGCAGTGAACCCGTGTGAAGCATCCAGAGCGGAGCCTAGTCCTCGCCGAACACGGTAGTGAACCCGTGGGAAGCATCTAGTGCAAAATTCCTGGTTACGTGGAACGCGGATAACGTCACTCTTTGACCCCGTGGAAAGCGTCCAGAGCGGATCCTGGTCCTCGCAGAGCGCGGCAGTGAACCCGTGTGAAGCATCCAGAGCGGAGCCTAGTCCTCGCCGAACACGGCAGTGAACCCGTCGGAAGCATCTAGTGCAAAATTCCTGGTTACGTGGAACGCGGAGAACGTCACCCTTTGACCCCGTGGAAAACGTCCAGAGCGGATCCTGGTCCTCGCAGAGCACGGCAGTGAACTCGTGTGAAGCATCCAGAGCGGAGCCTAGTCCTCGCCGAGCACGGCAGTGAACCCGTGTGAAGCATCTAGTGCAAAATTCCTGGTTACGTGGAACGCGGATAACGTCACTCTTTGACCCCGTGGAAAGCGTCCAGAGCGGATCCTGGTCCTCGCAGAGCACGGCAGTGAACCCGTGTAAAGCATCCAGAGCGGAGCCTAGTCCTCGCTGAACACGGCAGTGAACCCGTGGGAAGCATCTAGTGCAAAATTCCTGGTTACGTGGAACGCGGATAACGTCACCCTTTGACCCCGTGGAAAACGTCCAGAGCGGATCCTGGTCCTCGCAGAGCACGGCAGTGAACCCGTGTGAAGCATCTAGTGCAAAATTCCTGGTTACGTGGAACGTGGATAACGTCACTCTTTGACCCCGTGGAAAACGTCCAGAGCGGATCCTGGTCCTCGCAGAGCACGGCAGTGAACCCATGTGAAGCATCCAGAGCGGAGCCTAGTCCTCACCGAGCATGGCAGTGAACCCGTGTGAAGCATCTAGTGCACAATTCCTGGTTACGTGGAACGCGGATAACGTCACTCTTTGACCCCGCGGAAAACGCCCAGAGCGAAGCCTGGTCCTCGCCAAGCACGGCAGTGAACCCGTGTGAAGCATCCAGAGCAAACACCGGACTGTGGAGTCCTTAAAATCCACGGACTATGGTGTCCTTAACCTCGACCGTGATGTCTTAAAACTAACGATCAACCACCCCGATTCCCTACGGATTCTGCCTTGGTTTAAGGGTACATCTCTTCACTCCTTTGATACGTGGCGTTGTAATTCCTCAACGTCTTCAAAGAGGTGACGGGTCCCTGCAACCAAACATCGGACTGTGGAGTCCCTAAATCCACGGACTATGAGGTCCTTAACCTTGACCGTGATGTCTTTAAACTACGATGCCTTGGGAAACCCTTGACTCCGTGAAACACGGACGAGGGCGACCACATCCAGCACTTGCAGGTCCTCACGACCTGTAAGGAAGAAAAACTCTCTTGTGAGGTCCTTACGACTCTCAAGGGACAACCCGCTTAAGAATCCTCACGATTCTTAAGAAGAACTTACACCTATGGGATCCTCTCGACCCATGGGGAGAAAAAACTCTTTATGAGACCCTCATGGCTCATAAAGTGCAAAAGTCTTAGGAAGCAGATCTTAACCCTGAATCCTAAGCTATCGCTGCCCTGCAAGGAGATCAAGATAAATTGTCCGCAAACGCATTCAATGAAAGGGGACACACCATTGAGAAGAAAAATGTATCTTTTATTCATAAACCAAAATGGATACAAAGTACAATTCATGAAAGAAACAAAAAAAAGAAAGATACTCTCATTCATGAGTATGTACAAAAAAAAGGAGAAAAGATACAAGTCCTCAAGCCGACGGGCGGTGCAGTAATTTTACCAGCTCATCGTTCTGTTGCTGAGCCACGGCTTCATGACGCAAGATCTCTAGAAGACGAGCCTCCGCCTGAGCTTGCTGAGCTTGATACGAAGCAAGCCGAGCTTCGAGCTCTTTCTCGGTGGCTTTATGAGCCTCGACCCTCTCACGAGTGAACGCGGCAGCTTTATCGAGAGCCGCCACCTCTTTTATGGACTCCTGGAGCACCCGCCAGAGTTCGTATGCTTTGTTGGCCCTGGCGGTAAGAGTGGTGCGAAGCTCGCTCAACGACTTGGAAGCTAGCTCCCTCTCCGAAAATTTACGGTCAAGCCCTTTTCTCGCACAACAATATGTTCGCTACGTATCACTCTATCAGGCCGCGTAAGCTCACTTTCGTGACCGCAGCCTTGGAAACAAGACATTTACAAGACCGTATAAATGGGCTTTCGCTTAACGAGAATAATCGATCTAAAACGCGCTCACATCAACTGATGTGAAAAGCAACAAGAAAGATTTCCGACGTATTTCATGTAAGTCCATGCTACCTCTCCCGGTACTTTCGGGAATGCGGAATTTGGTAAAAAACGATTTTCTTAAAGATGGTAACATGGACCTAAAACCCGGATCTTGGTTAAACATCTATCTAACATCCTAACTATGAGTTTTAGCTACTCGGTTAGGGGGTTATACCTTGCTTGTCTTGAACTCCTTCGTCTTCAAAGCTCCGATGGTGGTCCGATGGCTTCTTCTCGTCGTCTCCGTACGCCGAAGATTGATCCACCTGAAAGCTCCAACCTTTAGCTCCTTCTTCGTTCTTTGAAGAAACTAGTTCACTTGGTTTGCTAAACCTAGTGAACTAGAATGAGTAGAGAGGAAATAGAATGGGATTTTATCTATGGTTCTTGATTCTCAACTCATGAGACAAGAGAACCATAGATCAAGAGAGGGAGCAAGAGGTTGAGGGTGAGAGCAAGAGGAGAGCTCAAGAACAAGAGAGAGAATGAGCAAGAAAGAATGAGCAACTCTTTTGTCTTTCACCCTCTCATAATCCAAAGTGATCATAACTCATCATATCAAAAAAGTCTTATGTGATGGTTTGAAGCAACCATAAGCTTATCATGTCATGCACTCATTTTACTCAAATGAGCAAGCAAGAAAAAGTCTTTGGTATGAAATGATAACCATGGTTATCATGATGGTCAACTAGTCAAGCCTAGTCAACCGGTCAACAAGTCAACAAAAGTCAACAAGTCACCAAAGTCAACAAGTCAACAAAAGTCAACAAGTCAACAACCATATCACCATAATACTTAATTAATATAATAGTTAATCACATATCATATTCTCATTAGGGTTGAGCATAAAGTCAAAAAGTCAACGGTCAACTGTCAACAACCCTAATGAGAATCCGCTGCCTCTGCCTCCCTGTCAACTGTGCATACACACCCGCATCCGCGTTCCGAGGAACACGAATGCAAACTGGATAAATCCAATCCCATAAGGTACACTAGGATCTGGCTTAAACCAAAGCCCGCTAGTGTAAACTGTCCGGACACTGTACGTGCACAAGTGCACGGATGTGACCGAACCCTGTCGCAAAACCATGCGACCTGTCGCAATACCATGCGACCTCTACTCTTTTGCCTAAAGGCGAAAAGCTTTCTGTATGGGACTCTAAAGACTCAACACTACGCTGGCAGTGGGTTTAACCACAGACCGCAAGCGGCACTAGCTGTGCGTAACGGTCCCCAGGTAATGCCGACAAGAAGACCGACGAGGCGAAACCCATCTGAACTCCTACTGAGCCTGAGTGTGACATTCTCCGTACAGTCCGGTCTGTTCGTCTGATACATCGCATGGCGGGCCTAGGGGGTGGTAAGCGTCAGTCCCCCAATAGCGGTACAAGTCGTGCCGGAGCGAAGCCCAAAACACCCTGAGATAACACTGGAAACCTACCAGTATATCTCGATTGCCCTGGCCAGGGACTACTCGTGTAATGGCTCTCCTAGACACAGCGCGATGTCAACCCCCAATACCGGGAGAGACGAATCCTGTCTAACCGTCACTGCCTCCAAGTGCTTCGGGACTGCACCCAACCACTACCTGTTTGCACGACTCCTTTGAGCCGTGGTAGGGTAGTGATCAAAGTACAGTGGGAACACACTCGAGGCGGAATGACAGTGTCAAGTCAGCGGACTAAGCTGTACTCATGTCACCTGGGAACTGATAACTGACGATAGGTATAATACCAACTAGTCAGTTCCCGACGAGTCCTGTCCAGTGTACCCGTAACCTAACGAGCACCCGCATACTATCTCAAGTACGACGTACTGACGGCTGTGGGACAGACCGTCTCCCACACTGGGATGAGAAGCGCATGCGCTGGTCTACTCCGGAGTATCGATGCCCTGTCTCGATAGTCCTGCGACCAGGGACCTGCATAAGGATGTGCTTATAGATTACCCAGCCCCACTAGTGTGACGGCCATCACATCGCTGGTAATCAAGAAAAGATCCTAAGGGCTCTACTAATGTGTATAGGCGATATACAAAATAAACACATGTACACATTGAAGTAGAAACAAACCAAGTAGCATACTACTATTTTGAGCAAGATTGTATATACAAGGTGAATATCCCAAGCATCCATTAAGTAATATACAAACTAGTATGATACAGTAATGGCCTCTAGGGCATATACACTAACAATCTCCCACTTGCACTAAGGCCATGTACTGGCGTATCGAAGACCTATCATCTCGATCAGCCGCTCGAACTGAGTCTGGGGCAGGGCCTTGGTGAATGGATCTGCAGTGTTATCTTCTGAAGCGACTCTCCGAACCTCGATCTCCTGGCGATCCACGATCTCCCTGATCAGGTGATACCGCCTTAAGATGTGCCTGGATTTCTGATGGGACCTTGGTTCCTTCGCTAAAGCTATAGCCCCGTTGTTGTCGCAATACAGAGGTATTGGATCAACAATGGACGGAACCACCTGAAGTTCTTTCAAGAACTTCCTCATCCAGACAGCTTCTTTTGCGGCATCAGATGCAGCGATGTATTCCGCTTCCATCGTCGAGTCTGCAACGGTTTCCTGTTTGGAACTCTTCCAACACACCGCCCCTCCATTGAGGGTAAAGACAAAACCCGACATGGACTTGGAATCATCCTTGTCACTCTGGAAGCTGGAGTCAGCAAAGGCCTCGATCTGGAGGTCTTTTCCGCCATACACCAAGAACATCTCCTTAGTCCTTCTCAGGTACTTGAGAATGTTCTTTACCGCTATCCAGTGTTTCTCCCCAGGGTTTGACTGATACCGGCTTACCACACTCAGTGCATAAGCTACATCCGGTCTGGTACACAACATCGCATACATTATAGAGCCTACCGCAGAAGCGTAGGGTATAATAGATATGCGATCCCTCTCCAAATCAGTCTTGGGAGACATCTCTTTAGAGAGGGTGATCCCGTGACAAGCCGGTAGGTTACCGCGCTTGGAATCTTCCATACTGAACCTCTTCAGTATGGTGTCGATGTACCTGGACTGTGAAAGTCCTAATATCCTCTTGGATCTGTCACGGTAGATCCGGATACCCAGAATGTATGAGGCATCACCCAGGTCTTTCATGGAGAACCTGTGTGATAAGAACCCCTTGACAGATTGTAGCATAGGAATGTCATTTTCTATTAAGAGAATGTCATCCACGTATAAAACGAGGAATACTACAGTTCTCGCTACAAATCTACTATAGATGCATGGTTCATCTGGATTTTTGATAAAGCCAAATTCTTTGACCGTCTCATCAAAGCAGATGTTCCAACTCCGCGATGCCTGCTTTAGTCCATAGATGGACTTAAGCAACTTGCACACCTTTCCGCTGCTCCCACTCTGAATGAAACCCTCTGGCTGGTCCATATAGACACACTCCTCTAAATTTCCATTTAGAAAAGCTGTCTTTACGTCCATTTGCCAGATCTCATAATCGTAGAAGGCAGCAATGGCAAGAAGGATCCGAATGGATTTCAGCATGGCTACTGGAGAAAAGGTTTCGTCGTAGTCCAAGCCAGGTCTTTGACGAAAACCCTTTGCTACCAGCCTAGCTTTATAGGTCTCAACCTGTCCATCTACACCAATCTTCCTTTTGAAGATCCACTTGCATCCTACGGGTTTTACCCCGTCTGGAGCAATGTCCAACGTCCATACCTTGTTGGTGTACATGGAATCCATTTCGGTCCGTATTGCATCCAGCCATTTCACTGAGTCAACGCTCTGAACGGCCTGCTGGAAGCTAGTAGGCTCATCATAATCTATGATGCAATCCTCTCTATCCCCGTCTATGAGAAAACCGTAGTATCTCTCGGGCGGATGAGATTGCCTACTACTTCTGCGGAGCGGCGCAGGAATGTCCTGTTCTGTTGAACCCTCTGGTTCCACTAACCTTTCAGTAATAGTCTGTGGTTCTGGAATTTCTTCCAGTTCTACTGCGCTCCCACTAAACTCCTTTTCCAAGAACTGGTGTTCCAGAAAGTGGGCATTACGAGAAACAAGGACTTTTTGTTCCTCTGCGTAGTAGAAAAGATACCCCCTGGTGTTCTTTGGGTATCCCACAAACTTGCACAGTACTGAGCGTGCCTCGAGTTTGTCCGCATGCTGCTTTTTGACAAAAGCTGGACATCCCCAGATCTTCAGATATTGAAGATAGGGTTTCTTCCCATTCTACATTTCATATGGGGTGGTAGGCACAGTCTTAGTCGGAACTCGGTTCAAAAGGTACGCAGCCGATTCTAGCGCATACCCCCAGAATGATCGCGGTAACTCAGCGTTACTCATCATGGACCGCACCATATCCAATAGGGTGCGGTTCCGTCTCTCCGATACACCGTTATGTTGCGGGGTGTATGGAGGAGTAAGCTGAGAGAGAATTCCGTTCTCTTTTAGATAGTCCAGGAACTCGGCACTTAAGTATTCTCCACCTCGATCCGATCTTAGAATCTTAATACTTTTGCCGGTCTGTTTCTCTACTTCATTCTTATACTCCTGGAATTTTCCAAAGGCTTCGGACTTATGTTTCATTAAGAAGACATAACCGTACCTTGAGAAGTCATCCGTAAAAGTAATGAAGTAAGAATGTCGGCTTCGGGCATGTGTAGACATTGGACCGCACACGTCACTGTGTACGAGTCCCAAGAGCTCGCTCGCTCTTACTCCTTGTCCAGTAAATGGAGTCTTTGTCATCTTTCCTTTGAGACAAGATTGACAAGTGGCATACGATTGATATTCGAACGCATTCAAATATCCTTCTGTATGTAACTTAGTCAACCTTCTCTCATTGATGTGACCCAATCTACAATGCCATAAGAAAGTCTGATTTATTTCTGGAGACTTTCTTTTGTGTGTATTCTGGACATTAAAAATCTGTGGTTGGTTTAACACGTATATACCATTACTCAATGTACCTGACCCAATCAGAACTTGATTAAGGTGAATGTTTACAACATTACTTACAAACGCAAATTCATAACCTTCTTTAGAAACTAAAGATACAGAAATGATATTACAAGTTGCGTTGGGTACAAAAAAGCAATTACGCAAAACCAAAACATGTCCATCTGACATTCCCAGGTGATAGTCCCCCACGGCTTTAGCATCCATGCTAGCTCCGTTCGCAACTCTGAGGGTCATGTCACCTGCCTTCAAAACCCTACGGTTTCTCAACGCCTGCAAAGAATTACAGATATGAGATCCTGATCCGGTATCCAATACCCAGGAAGTAGAGTTTATTGAAAGACAGTTTTCAATAACATACACACCTGAAGCTGAAGCTGCAACCTGCTTCAATTCCTGTGTTCTGGCCTTCCAGGCCCTGCAATCATTCTTCCAGTGTCCTTTCTTATGACAATAGAAGCATTCTTCCTTATCCACAAGCTTCCCCGCTATCTTTGTTGCTTTACCTTTTCCCTTCGTATCCACTTTACTAACACCGCCCCTTGGTTTGGCGGGGGCCTTCTTCTTCTTTCCCTTGGCCTTCGCCTTGGACTTAGAAGAAGATGATCCTCGTACAAACAAAGTGGATGTTTCCCTACCTTTCTGTAGGGTGCCCTCTGCGCTCCTCAGCATGTTGAGGAGCTCTGATAGTTTAACCTCTTTTTCTTGTAGGTTGAAGTTCAGTATAAACTGGGCGTAAGTGGAAGGAAGGGACTGGAGAACTATATCCGTATATAGCTCACTCTCCAATGTGATCCCTAGGTCAGCGAGCTGCTCAATGTAGCCGATCATCTTTAGCACGTGCTCGGCTACTGATGATCCGACGGCCATTCTTGTCGAAAATAACTTTTTCGACGCTTCGTATCTTGCGATACGTGATTGCTCTCCATACAGTTCTTTTGTATGGAGCAATATGGACTCCATGTCCATATTCTCATGCCTCCTCTGATGTTCGTTGTCCATCGAGGCAAGCAGGAGGCACTTGGCCTTCGCGCTATCAATCTCCCAAGTCTTGCGGATTTCCTTATCCGCGACACTGGAAGTTGGACCAGGGACAGGGGGAGCTTTGGTGGTAAGAAGATACCCCAGCTTGTCATAAGTGATTGCTATCTTGACATTCCTGAGCCAATCTTTGTAGTTTGGCCCTGTCAGTTTGTTTTTATCTAGGAGTAACTTAAGTCCAGTCATGTTGATTGGTCGCTGCAATTAGGAGAGAGAAGAAGAAACACTCAGCATGATGCTCTTGCAAGTTTAGAGTGGTTTTTAGTTTGTCTAAACAGGATGGCTCCCACTGTTTCTCGAATCCCTCCTCAAACCATAAAGGAAGAATTAGTCAGGATCAATCCCACCGTACAATACTTGCTTAACCGTTCAGCCAGGCCGGTGTCGGTACTTCGAGGGAGGTTTTCCAACGCTTTCGCGAAGTTCCTTAATTAAAGAACCTTTTTTCCCTGGGGGCGTAGCCCCGCTAACACCTTTCTAGGCACCTACTAGGTTTATAGCATTGATCGTTGAGTGAGAAATTTCCCGAGGAGTAGCATATACTCACAGTAGGATCGGGATCCAAATATCATCGCGTGACGAAACTGAAGGAATCCTACCAGAATCATCACACTCCAAATGGTATGCAAATCTAGCAAGTTTCAGTACTTATGAAACTCCCGATGTGGATTTTTGCCCCATGCTCTTATGACCTTGGCGTGAGGTCAAAATGTCATAAGTCACATGTCAAGTTCGTCCCATCATTATCCAGGTTAATTTGAACCCACCCGTACATACCCTTGACGTAGGCCAAAATGGCAGTACGACTGTCTCAAACCAACGCATTCTATCTATGCAACAGATAAATATCCGGCAGCTACCAATCACTATGCCTTGGCGTGAGGTCAAAATACATAGCTTGAATACTACCGAATATTTAACTGAAATGATGGAGGGCTACGGATGGTTTTGGCAAAACCGTGAACGTAGTGAACTTGATTTGGTCGATGGAACGAGATAGCTTTTAAAAGGAGTGGCTCAAGCTCCGCATTTAAAAGTTGGTTTTGAAAAGAACCGAGTGGTTTTTCGAAAGTGTTCCAACGACTTTAACTTGGTTTATTATCTTGCATTAGTTCTTTTAATGCGTGATATTCTTGCATTAGTTCTTTTAATGCGTCCCATCATTTAATCCTACCATTGCAGAAAACAACCAAAATATGACGTACGCTTATGCCATTCGCATTCGCCACGGGGCCCCGTCATTACCCGTTAGGTTACTTAACTAACGACAGAGCGGGGGCTGGGCTAGCGCGTCTGTAAAACATAAGCAACGCCTAAATAATATCATATATAGATATACTGCAATGATAAACATTTCAGATCACAGATAAATACATTGGATATACTAGCAATCTGTAATTTGTACGAGCCTGTAACAAAAACAGATAACACGGTCGCGGTGAATAGCCAATACCCCACCCAAGACCCCTACGGGTGCGGCAAACTACCCGCCAAGTACCCGAAGCGTAGTAACCTCCCTCATCTCCATGAGTAGGCCACTCGACACTTCGGCATACCCGGTAGTTTGTGCACCCCCTCCATGGGTCTATCCTAGGAGCAAAAACAGTAAAAAGAAATTATACAATGATGGCTACAACCCCGACCCGGTTGTGCGGCCATACAAATAATTATTACATCAATTTACAAATTTACATGAATTGTAAGAAAAGAAAACTCTTGTCTCACAACCCCCGGCTATTCACCCGCGACAATCCAACATATTTATATACACATTCCAGCACATTACAGATCACAGATTTGTATAACCCCCACTAATCGACATATAGCGATTAGTAGACGTTCAATACAAATATCACATTACAGAAAAACCCGTTAGCTCAAGTCTTTTAGAAGTTCGATCAAAAATACGGATTTTCGGGACCCCAAAATAAAATTTTCGTTCTGGAAAATCTGGGTTGAAAATATATATGCTAAAAATCCCAAAATACCCCCAGAAGAACACTGCACCAAAAAGGGACCACGGCCGAGTCAACTCGGCCGCGGATCCGCGGCGGGAGCTCGCTCCCGCCGCGGATCCGCGGCGCTTTGACTCGATCGTGCGACCAATTTTGGTGGGTGTTCACAGAAAAGCCTGAGCCGATTTTAGGTGTTAAAATAATCAACTTTTGAACAGTGGAAAAATCGACAGAAACTGCAAAATTTTTGGGGTTTGTTTCGGGACTTTTTCGTTGATCGATCTTCTAGTTACTTGCTAACATGCTAGATAGAGTTTAACTAGGCTCTGATACCACTGTAAGTCCATGCTACCTCTCCCGGTACTTTCGGGAATGCGGAATTTGGTAAAAAACGATTTTCTTAAAGATGGTAACATGGACCTAAAACCCGGATCTTGGTTAAACATCTATCTAACATCATAACTATGAGTTTTAGCTACTCGGTTAGGGGGTTATACCTTGCTTGTCTTGAACTCCTTCGTCTTCAAAGCTCCGATGGTGGTCCGATGGCTTCTTCTCGTCGTCTCCGTACGCCGAAGATTGATCCACCTGAAAGCTCCAACCTTTAGCTCCTTCTTCGTTCTTTGAAGAAACTAGTTCACTTGGTTTGCTAAACCTAGTGAACTAGAATGAGTAGAGAGGAAATAGAATGGGATTTTATCTATGGTTCTTGATTCTCAACTCATGAGACAAGAGAACCATAGATCAAGAGAGGGAGCAAGAGGTTGAGGGTGAGAGCAAGAGGAGAGCTCAAGAACAAGAGAGAGAATGAGCAAGAAAGAATGAGCAACTCTTTTGTCTTTCACCCTCTCATAATCTAAAGTGATCATAACTCATCATATCAAAAAAGTCTTATGTGATGGTTTGAAGCAACCATAAGCTTATCATGTCATGCACTCATTTTACTCAAATGAGCAAGCAAGAAAAAGTCTTTGGCATGAAATGATAACCATGGTTATCATGATGGTCAACTAGTCAAGCCTAGTCAACCGGTCAACAAGTCAACAAAAGTCAACAAGTCACCAAAGTCAACAAGTCAACAAAAGTCAACAAGTCAACAACCATATCACCATAATACTTAATTAATATAATAGTTAATCACATATCATATTCTCATTAGGGTTGAGCATAAAGTCAAAAAGTCAACGGTCAACTGTCAACAACCCTAATGAGAATCCGCTGCCTCTGCCTCCCTGTCAACTGTGCATACACACCCGCATCCGCGTTCCGAGGAACACGAATGCAAACTGGATAAATCCAATCCCATAAGGTACACTAGGATCTGGCTTAAACCAAAGCCCGCTAGTGTAAACTGTCCGGACACTGTACGTGCACAAGTGCACGGATGTGACCGAACCCTGTCGCAAAACCATGCGACCTGTCGCAATACCATGCGACCTGTCGCAATACCATGCGACCTCTACTCTTTTGCCTAAAGGCGAAAAGCTTTCTGTGTGGGACTCTAAAGATTCGACACTACGCTGGCAGTGGGTTTAACCACAGACCGCAAGCGGCACTAGCTGTGCGTAACGGTCCCCAGGTAATGCCGACAAGAAGACCGACGAGGCGAAACCCATCTGAACTCCTACTGAGCCTGAGTGTGACATTCTCCGTACAGTCCGGTCTGTTCGTATGATACATCGCATGGCGGGCCTAGGGGGTGGTAAGCGTCAGTCCCCCAATAGCGGTACAAGTCGTGCCGGAGCGAAGCCCAAAACACCCTGAGATAACACTGGAAACCTACCAGTATATCTCGATTGCCCTGGCCAGGGACTACTCGTGTAATGGCTCTCCTAGACACAGCGCGATGTCAACCCCCAATACCGGGAGAGACGAATCCTGTCTAACCGTCACTGCCTCCAAGTGATTCGGGACTGCACCCAACCACTACCTGTTTGCACGACTCCTTTGAGCCGTGGTAGGGTAGTGATCAAAGTACAATGGGAACACACTCGAGGCGGAATGACAGTGTCAAGTCAGCGGACTAAGCTGTACTCATGTCACCTGGGAACTGATAACTGACGATAGGTATAATACCAACTAGTCAGTTCCCGACGAGTCCTGTCCAGTGTACCCGTAACCTAACGAGCACCCGCATACTATCTCAAGTACGACGTACTGACGGCTGTGGGACAGACCGTCTCCCACACTGGGATGAGAAGCGCATGCGCTGGTCTACTCCGGAGTATCGATGCCCTGTCTCGATAGTCCTGCGACCAGGGACCTGCATAAGGATGTGCTTATAGATTACCCAGCCCCACTAGTGTGACGGCCATCACATCGCTGGTAATCAAGCAAAGATCCTAAGGGCTCTACTAATGTGTATAGGCGATATACAAAATAAACACATGTACACATTGAAGTAGAAACAAACCAAGTAGCATACTACTATTTTGAGCAAGATTGTATATACAAGGTGAATATCCCAAGCATCCATTAAGTAATATACAAACTAGTATGATACAGTAATGGCCTCTAGGGCATATACACTAACATTTCAAGCATGCATTCGCAATCATATGAGTATTCAAAAAAAATAATAATAGCATTTGCAATCGTATGAACATAATGCCCAAGAAGGTCTGATACGCATGAAAGTGATGATAGCATTTGCAATTAAAGAAAGTTCTCATAAGAAGAATACAAAGTTTATTTATGCAAGCGGAAATATACATTCTAGCACCAAGCCTACAGAGAAGTTCAGCCTAGAACATAAGGAAAAGGAGGGACTAATTTGAAAATGTTACGCTAATGGAAAAAGGTCACCAAACACGGGATCAATGGCACAAGGGTTAACAAAACAAAGAACAAGGTTCTCCATCTCTCTTTCCGCTCTCTCCAGCACGTCAAAGCGACGGTTCTCGCGAGGAGTCGCTCCCCATCGATTGGCGTCATGTTCGTCCGCGAAAGCAAACATAATAGCTCGCCGGGCCTTTATCTGGCTCAGCAGATGAATTGAGCAATCCTTCAAAGCCTGAGTAATCAGGCACGCTTCATGAAAGCCCTCGAGCTTTTCTTCCGCCGCGTCAAGCATCGCCAGGGTCATCTCCGCCGGATGAGGAGGGATGTCGGCAAGCACGGCCGTGAGAATCATCCGGAGCCAGAGGGAACCCATCGGGAGGGGGGACCGCCTACGGATCGAGAGTTCATACATGGCTGAGTCGCAGTCGTTGTCGGTAAGGAGGGGATCCACCAACCGAGCAGCAAAGCGGGGGATCATCTCCTCAATAGGAACTTCCCATGGCTGTCGACGAGCATGAGGACGATTGCAGGCCATGGCGCTCGCTTGTTTCTCAAGACAAGTTACACCAAAATAAAAAAAAATAACATAAATCTCTCTGTGAAGGGAAAAGAAAGCTATAGCCCCATATATAAAGAAGTGCATTAAGTGCTGTGCGCGGAAAATCTTGCATGGTGAAGCTATTTCCAATGCCCAAAAAAGGAAAAGCATCGAAAATCAAGGAGATGGAACTATTTCCAAGGCCCTTTTTCTGCATCTGATATTGTTCACTGAAAATATGGCATGGGAAAATTTTGTAAACAGCCCCATCAAGGGACCCCACGTGCAGAACACGTGAGGCCTAAACCTGATGTACACAAAAAATGGAATAGCACCCTGCATATTGAAAGCACCAACAACAACAGTAGCAAAATGATAAAATCCCAGAGAAAGACATGCAAACATGGCAAGACATATTAAAACTTGTCACTGAATCTTTCAAGAAGTTCATACAAAATAAAGAGGACACGTTTGCAATGGTAAGACTTCAGACGCGGGGCATGGGTTGAGAAACTCAAGATTAACTTTGTCCAAGATTCTCCAAGCATTTCGAACCTCCCGAGTATGCTTCCTCTCGCGGTCGCAAGCGTCGGGGTCCTCACGAATGTCCTCCACCCTCCGATAGGCGGCAAGTATAGCCGACTGCTGAAATGCCTGATGGAAGAGATCAATGAGGTTGTCGCGCCTTCTCTTCGAGATTAGACCCATCAGGTACACCGAATGTACCTTATCCTCAGCAGTGTCCAAGGCCCTGAGCGGTATGTCGGTGCAAAAGAGAGGAAGTGCCTCCCGGATCGCCAGCACGATCAGCCTCAAAAGAGAAGAGCGATGGGGGAGTAGCCGATGGTTGTACTCGTCAAAGCGGCTCATGATCTCGGCACACTGAGCATCGGTGAACTCCCGGCTCTGACTGCGGCCCAATGCACGAATATTCCTATAGGAAGTGATCTCGTCAAGACCATACAGATGGGCATCCATGATACCTGAAATAAAGGTCATGAGAATCATTAAAAAAGCTCCTGTTGCATTAATTGCAGAAGGACAACCTCGGGTCAAGAGACCCCAAGAAGCCTCCGTGTGAAGAAACTGAGTTCTTCATTGGAATTAAATTCCTTATTAAAAGAAGGGAATTAAATTCCCAGAAACATTTTTGGGATGGAATTAAATTCCATGGATTTGAACCGCCATCATCATCTCCCTAAGGATCATCTAAACCCTAAGAGATCTACTGTTGGAGGTTAAGTGGTCTCATATTTTGGATAGAGAACTTGAAGAAAAATGGGTTCTTTGTGAAACCCTTGATATGGATTTAAAATCCAGAGAGTTTTGTCAAAATGAAGGTGCTTCGATCACCATTACCTGAGGAGGAAGAGTCCTTTTAAACAGAGTTAAACTCTGAAAATGTTTGAAGGCAGAGAACTAAGCTCTGGAAGAAGAGAATTAAATTCTCAGAAAAAGTTCTCAAAGGAAGGAGATGAGCAAAGTGAAGGCTCTTCGGAAGGGACATGAACATTTATAGGGTGTGATGGAGATGCTTCATCTCCCCAAATCCCTAGAGGAATCCAACGGTCACAAAAGGTGACAGCGTTGCACTCACGTGCGGACACGTGAGAACAACGCTGTGGGGGCATTTGTTTCCTGATTTAAAATCAGGAAAGCTTACGGAAAAGGCTTCAGAAAAGGGTCACGTGCTTACACGTGACCAGCAGTCATGTGTTGGCACGTGACATCTAAAAGCATCAGCAAGGCAAATTTAGCTTCCCGACTACATCAAAGAAAAGGGCTTCAGAAAGGGTCACGTGCTCCCACGTGATCTGGGTCACGTGTTGGCACGTGACAATTAAAAGCGGCTTCAAAGGCAAACCGGTTCCCTGATCAAATCAAAGAAAAGGCTTCAGAAGAGGTCACGTGTTCCCACGTGACCAGGGTCACGTATTGGCATGTGATACTCAAAAGCAGCAGACTTGTTCTCCGGTTAAATCAAGAAAAGGGGTCCAGACGAGGGTCACGTGCTCACACGTGACCAGGGGTCACGTGATGGCACGTGACGGTTAAGCAGCAACCAGAAGACAGAGCGCAAAAAGAAAGAAGAAGGCTCGTTCCAAGGGGGTCACGTGCCCATACGTGACCAAGGGTCACGTGGCCACACGTGACCAAGGGTCACGTGGCCACACGTGACCGACTTCAAAGCCCATTTGTTAATAGAATTAAATTCTGAGAAAAGACCTCTCAAATCTTTCCAAAAGCAACCGATTGAATTAAAGGTGATTAAATATCATCTATCTATGGGAAAATCTCGAATTTGGAAAGATTTCCCCATAAAATCTAACCAAAATAACAGAAGAGAATCTCTGGATTTAAAATCCAACGGTGAATAAAATTCACCTAATAATCCAAAGGTCCAAAACGAGTGGTGAATACAAATTAAATCTCCTAATGAAAGATCCACCAAAACTAATTGACTCGGCTGCTTCTCCTATAAATAGGAGCCAAGAGACACACAAAAGAGGATATATGCAGAGGGAAGAAAAGAGAGAGAGCCTTGATACTTTAGAGGAATTTGGATCTTCTGCAAAAGAAAACCCTAGGTAAGAAAGGGAAGGTTTCATTGAAAAAAAAGAGAATTTAATTCTTAACAGAGTTTAACTCTGATATAAAACAGAAGGACATATTTCTTCTCTCTTTGATGGAGGATCTGTAAAGTGCACATCTCCCCTTGAGTTGAGAACTTAATTCTCAATGGGTTGAGATCCTGCCATGCAGATCCAAAGCATAGAGAGGGAATGGAAGCACGAGAATTTAATTCTCACAGAACTATAGGAATTTAATTCCTTCAAAATAAAATTAGGGTTTGACCCTGTGTTATGGGAATTTAATTCCTTCAGAATGAAAAGAATCAGGGTTTAACCCTAGTTAAGAACTTAGTTCTGTTAAAACAACAAGAATTTAATCTTATTCCCCAGAATAATTCTCTAACAGAGAGTAGGGGTTTAATTCCTTAAAGCTTTTATTAGGGTTTAACCCTATTCAGTTCTTCACATATATGAGGAATTTAATTCCTACAGAAAATTCAGAGTTCAACTCTTCAAAAGGAACTAGGAATTTAATTCCTCTGAAATTATTGTCAGGGTTCAACCCTACGAGGAATTTAATTCCTGAAAGGGATTAACAGATCTTCTAAACAACTACAGAAAAGCAGGGTCACGTGTCACCACGTGACCCCCCCAAAAGATCTACAGAAAGCCCTTTGAGGCAGTGCTTCACGTGACCCACGTGACCCTTGGCAGAGGCTTTAACATACTCCATTCAAACACCCGTCACGTGATGACACGTGATGCTCCAAAAGATGCGATCTTCTCAGCAGAACAAACGAAGGGAGGGCGCCCTCACGTGCTACCACGTGACCCCTCTTGCCTCAGCATCTGACGCTAAATTGGAACCCCTGAATTCAGTGTTAAAACGTTGTTTGGCCTTAGTGTTCAATACTAAGCAAAGAACTTTATTTGCAGTATTCAACATTGATTACTTAGTGTTCAACACTAATTTGGGATTTCTGTTACCAGTGTTTAACACTGGTCTGTTTTAGTGTTTAACACTAATTTGAAGGCCTTGTTGCTGGTGTTTGACACCAACTATCTTCTAGTGTTAAACACTGACTTATCAATCTCATTCTCAGTGTTCAACACTGATTGGTCTTTAGTGTTTAACACTAGGCATTGGCCCAATTGGCTAAATGGCCAGAGGCAAAGCCTCTCCTTCAAGGGACCAACAGGAGGGCCGATGTCCCAGACATGATTGGACTTAGCCCAAGCTGGCCATAAGTCCTCAATTCGTAATTAACTGGGCTAATGGGCTCATAACATAATTAATTGGTCTTGATCCCAAATTGGGCCAAAGACTATTTAATCCACTCCGGTTCCAGGGTACATCTCTTCACTCCTTTGATACTTGGCGTTGTAATCCCTCAACGTCTTCAAAGAGGTGACGGGTCCCGATGACCACACATTGATACGGACTGCGGGGTCCTTAAACCCATGGACTACGACGTCCTTAACCTTGACCGAGATGTCTTAAAACTAACAATGGACTGTGGGGTCCTTAAACCCATGGACTACGATGTCCTTAACCTTGACCGAGATGTCTTAAAACTAACAATGGACTGTGGGGTCCTTAAACCCATGGACTACGACGTCCTTAACCTTGACCGAGATGTCTTAAAACTAACAATGGACTGTGGGGTCCTTAAACCCATGGACTTATGCGTCCTTAACCTACCAATGGACCACTATGTCCCTAAACTGGAGATGGACCGCAATGTCCTTAAACTAGTGATGGACCACTATGTCCCTAAAATGGAACGATAGAGTCCAAACGCTCTTTTGTCGGATCTAAATGATCCCGTTTAAGTTGATCTTAGCCTTAAATATGGCTGACGTATCCTTAAACCTTTCAAACAGACTTTAGTCCCGAACTGGACTATAGATCCCCCAATTAACTCTGGTTCAAGGGTACATCTCTGAACTCCTCTGACATCTGTCGTTGTAATCCTTCAACGTCGTCAGAGAGGTGACGGGTCCCGACGGCCATACCTTAAATGGACCACTATGTCCCTAAACTGGAACAATAGAGCCAATTGCTCTTTTGTCGGATCTAAACGATCCCGTTAAGTTGATCTTAGTCTCAGGTTAGACTAACGTATCCTTAACAAACGTTTGAGTTGATCTTGGCCTCAAATATGGCTAACGTATCCTCAAACCAAACCCCCAAATCCAAATCTAAGATAATACGGATTTGGACTAATCCACGTCCTACGGGCGACGACATAACTCAGTCTCCGTATACAATCCATGGGCAACCGAACAGAAAACAAACACCCATGACACGAAGTGATCATCTGGAGAAAGAGAAAGTTGTTACCGCGACGCGGTAGCGTAATTAACTGCAGGGGCTTGCGCCTGCAGGGAAGAGCGTCCCCACAATCAAAAACCCCTCAAATGAGGGGGAATCTGACGAAGTCTGCTACATCGGCCGCATCCGTTTAAACCTTCGATATATGGTGCCATAAATCAATTTGGCATCTTCGGAGAGGTGAACGGATAGCACCAATTAGCATCTGCCCCGAATCTCAGTGCCAAGACATCGCAGTCTTGTGCGCCGTCTTTCGGAGGGGAACAAGTAGCCTTAACAAAAGTAGACTTGAATAAAACTTTATCATATATTGGTTTTTGTAACACCATAGTTCATTTATACCAGTTCCATTTTGAGTATTTCTTTATTCATTGTATTTTCTTGATTTACTGTTGTGGGTGCGAATAGTGTTTTTGACATTGTATTGCATCCCATCCGACCCGCTTGCTGGAAACCCATCTTGATTTCTGTTTATGAGTTATCCCGGCTTGTTTTATAGATCCGTGCACTCTCATTTTCTTTATGTACTGCATACTGGCATCATATCTAGCATCTGCATTTTTTTAAATATAACATTTAAATTCAAGAAAAATATTGTAAAAATATCTAGTATGGCCTGCATGATACCCCTGACCCTGTGGTAGCATCAGCGCATCTTGTTCTCGTCCCGTTCAGTGTAACGGACCTGTTTGGATGGCTACGTGCACGTGCGTGCATCCGTTCTTGGGGGTATGCATTTTCATTATCCGGATATCCAATTTTGGTTTTGGTCGACACGTATATTTTCCGTATTTTGAAACTGGATTTTTAGACCTGACCCGGGCGTGTTTTGGACTATTTTTGTATTAGCCAAAAACTCAAATTTTCTTAATATTATATTCTTATAATATTAACTGTTTAATATATAAATTATTCATGTTAACCAAAGAAATATTTTTTTAATTAAAATCCTAACAGATCATCTCTCTCTCTCTCTTTTATATAATTTACTATTTCTTATATTTTTTTAACCTATTAAACCCATTCTCTCTCTCTCCCCCCTCTCTCTTCCACTTTCTCACAGATCTCGCGATTACTGTTCCTTCGGGATCCCGTCACCTTCCTTCACACCCTACTCTCACCTCCCTCCTTCTTTCTTCTTCGTTTCTTTTTAACCCCCCACGAGAACGAGGAACCCATACAAACCCTAACCCCCTAGCTGCCTCCTCTCATTTTCCCTCGACCTTGCTCCTCAACCCCTCGTCGTCATCACCTCCTTCTTCTCCTTCCCTCGATCTCCTTTCTCTCTCTCACCTTCACCCCTCAACAATCCGAGCCTTTCCTGCACACTGCAAACCTTCCCCCAAGAACCCTCGCTGCACCCACCTCGCCGCCGGCGATCCCTTCGCCTCCCCCTCAACCACCTCTGCACCTTCTCTTCCCTTCCTCCGCCTCCAACCATCACCACAACTATCACCACCATCACCCTCAGCCCAAACCAAACCCCACCGGCCTCACCTGCACACCCATCGCCGGAGCTCCGACCCCATCGCCTCCGTGCACTCGTCATCACAACCACCTACTCGCCTTCTCCTCTATCCTAAAACCCCAGACCACCTTCTTATTCTTCTTCTTCTTCTCGTTTCTCTTCTTTCTTGATTTTTTATTTCTTTCCGATGATCACCCGCCGGAGCCGTGCTCGTCGCTGACGATCCGAGAGATCCAGTGGACGTCCTCTACCTGCGTGGTTATCCTCTTGTCTTGCCTGGACCCATCCCGCATGCCGTGTGTGCGTTGCGACGATTACCCAACGTCGGACGTGCCGTACACACCCGTCGTGCGATCCGTTCAGGCAAGTTTATCTTGCTACATGCTATGTCTATATATTTTCATTTATATGAATAAAAATATCGTATGTTTATTTTATTATGCATTCCATGTTACCGTTATACTGTTTTACGATACCAGTTCATATCCGTATCATTTATTGCATCTCTAGTCGCATGCAAGTTAACCTTGCTACATGCTATGATACATATTTGCATCCATATGAATAAAAATATCACATGTTAAATGCATTGTACATCCATATTATTGTTTTACTGTTTTCGGATATCCGTACGCATCTATATCATTTATTATATATCTGGTTGCATGCCAGATAACATTATTTCATATTACTGTTATATTAACACCCCATGCTTGATAATGTGCATCATGCGTAGTCATGGAGTTGTAGATGTAATTCCTGATAGATATTTGTGCATCCGTACTTTTATCGTGCACCCGTACTTGCTACAGTTTTATTATGAGCATCCGTTTGATACCTGTGCACTACCTGTCATGACCTGATATACCACTACTTGACATATTACCTGATCCTGTTTCTAATGCTGACAATCCTGACATGTTGTTCTGACGGACGTATCCTGTTGTCTGCATAGACAAACCTATACCTGCTTGATCCTGTATTGGCATTAGCTCCACATTTATCAATACCTGACTTGAACACATAACTTGGGGATAAGGGGAAATCAATGATGAAAGCTGACTTGTAACCTAACAGTTCGACGCTTATACTGATCAGTTTGGGGGGCTAGGCCAGTCCCGGGATGATGTTGCTGACATCATTCATCTGTACATGTTTCCTGTTTTTGCTTAGCGGCACGTCTCGGATTCAGCCCCGAGAGTCTGGACCGTGGTCCCGGGCATGCACGGAATACTATTGAGTTATATCGACGATTCATTAAATTGATTTCACAAACTTAAGAGTAGTTAACCCTGTAGCACAGTTTAGTTTTATCGCTGCACTTTACATATACTGGTACACTTCACTATTCGATATCCCTTCTCACTTATTACATTCATGTTACCATTTTATAATTCATGCCTGCATATCCTGTTACCTCCTGATTATATTATTGTTGATATTGTGACGCGCTGACGTCTGGGTTTTGCATGGCCCAGATCCGCTACCCTTGTCGCAGGCCGAGCAGGAATACTTCAGCCGACATGCCGAGCAGTGAGGACCCTGTTAGTATTCTAGTTTAGTTTCCTTTCAGCATTTTATTTCCTGATGTGAGCCCGTATTGGGACGTACCTTCCAGATTGTTATTGTTACTTGGATTTATTGCTTCCGCATATTATTTCTTGACTCGTTTATTCTGGCTTATGGACATGTACTAGATAGTTTATTTTATTTCTACTGTTCTTGATATCTTATAGACAGCCGTAATATGACTGTGGAAGGATGTTTCCTAGCCACATGTAACATGGTTGGCTCTGTCACGTGCCGATCTTAGCGCACTCTGGGAAGTGGGGTGTGACAGGGTTTGTTTGGTATCAGAGCCATAGGATTTAGGTTAATCGGGTTTGATATTTTTGTAGTTGGGTATTGGATCCAATACACGAATCAGAAAACCCGTAATTAGGAACATGTCCTGCTACATTGTTATCGTGATTCTTGAATCATATCTTTCTCTTGACCCTTGTCTTGACGATATGCAAACAACTTTGCATCTCGGCTTGAAACCTTTTGGTTCCCTATTGTTTCTCCCTGCTCCTTTGATTCTGATACTAGAATTTGGGCGACTTGAATGGAGTTATGTGATTGTAACTATGTACCGCGGCATGGTTACAATGCGCTACTTTATTTAAACAACTTGGAGTCCTAGTCTTGATTCACTTCTTTGATTTATGGCTGTGATATTATCTTGCTTCTCTCGGTTTCATTGCTTACCAGTTTATGTTTTATCGTCAGCTGGAATCCTATTTACCGTGCTTATCTTCTTCAGTATCTTAGCTTCAGATGAAGTCATTTCAGGTATCCTAGTGTTCATGGTTTTTTCGAATTAGCATTATTCGATTCAGGTGCATCCCATTGTTTGATGTTGTCTTGGGAATGATTTTTCTCGACGCTTTCTACGTTCACATTGATTGTAGGGCAAAGAAAGTGATTTTCCAGATTTGTGGACATCCGAAGTTTGATTTTGCTGGAGGAAGCAGTTATGTCGGGCCAGTCGAGTTTAGGGCTAGCCGACAAACACGGTTCTTTCGTCGATGGAAGTTGATAAGGAGGAAGAGCCAGCTGTAGTTCGAGAGTTCATGAACGTGTTTGAGGACATCTCGGGTTTATCGCCAAAATGAGAAGTGGAGTTCGCGATCGATTTTGTTCCTGGTGCAACGCCAATCTCAAAGGCGTACTATCCGATGGCACTAGTGGAGTTGGAAGAAGTCAAGAAGCAAGTTACCGAATTGCTAGAGAAGGGTTGGATTCGTAGTAGTAATTCACCTTGGGGAGCTTCAGTTCTTCTATTCAAGAAGATGGATGGCACAAGGAGGATGTGTATCGATTATCGAGAATTAAACCGGGTGACTATTAAGAACAAGTACCCAATCCCTCGCATTGGCGAATTATTCGAGCAACTCAGTGGCGTGAGGGTATTCTCGAAGCTGGATTTGCGATCCGGATATCATCAGGTCCGAGTTAAATCAGAGGATATTTGCAAGACCGCGTTCCGAACTCGATATGGACATTACGAATATTTAGTGATGCCATTCGGAGTCACGAATGCACCAGCGATATTTATGGACTTGATGAACCGAATCTTTTCACCGTTCTTTGACCAGTTTATAGTGGTGTTCATCGATGATATTCTGGTCTACTCGAGGAGCCTAGAAGAGCATGCAGAACACTTGAAGATCGTACTGCAGACATTGAGGCAAGAAAGATTATATGCAAAGATGAGAAAGTGCGAGTTTTAGCTTGAAGAAGTGAAGTTTTTGGGGCATGTCGTATCCGGAGATGGAATTGCCGTTGACCCTAAGAAGATTGCAGTAGTTCAAGTTTGGCCAATTCCGAAGAATGTAGCAGAGATCAGAAGTTTTCTTGGACTTGCCGGATATTACAGAAGGTTCGTGGAGAATTTTGCTCGCTTAGCTGAGCCTTTGACCAAGCTTACGCGAAAGGAAGTACCGATCGTATGGACGGATAGATGTGCGTCAACTTTGAGGCGTTGAAGCAGAGATTGATAACCGCTCCTATTCTGACCGTACCAGACGGTTCCGGAGGATTGGTGATTTACAGCGACACATCTGGGAAAGGTTTGGGATGTGTTTTGATGCAGCATGGGAAAGTTATAGCTTACGCATCGCGACAGTTGAAGATCCATGAGGAGAATTACCCAACTCATGATCTGGAGCTTGCAGCAGTAATTTTCGCTTTGAAGATTTGGAGACACTACTTATTGGGCGAAAGGGTTGAAATATTCACCGATCACAAAATCCTAAAGTATGTGTTCACGCAGAAAGAGCTTAATATGAGGCAGCGTAGATGGTTGGAGCTGATGGCTGGCTACAATCTTGATCTTAAGTATCATCCGGGGAAAGTTAATGTATTGCCGGATGCGCTTAGTCGGTTGCCAGCAATTCGGATGTTGACTGCACAGAAGGAGCTTATTGAAGATTTTCGGAGATTCGAATTGGAGATCGTCCTACCGTATTCTTCAGGACAGTTAATGCAGCTGCAAGTACAGTCATCGTTGATCGAGAATATTAAAGCAGCGCAGTCGCAAGACCCAAGATTGCAGAAGTTTCGAGAACAGGTAGAAGCGGGACTTCGAACGGACTTGTTGATTCATGAAGATGGTTCGTTGCGATATGGTAGCCGTTGGTGTGTACCAAAAGGAGACATTCGTGAAGAGGTTATGAAGGAGGCACAAAGTTCCGCATATTCCGTAAATTCAGGAGGCACAAAGATGTACCTTGACCTACGACAGCATTTTTGGTGGGAAGGCATGAAAAGTGAGATTGCCCATTTTGTAGCGAAGTGTTTGGTGTGTCAGTAAGTTAAGGCTGAATATCAAAGGGTTGATGATTTATTGCAACCACTTCCAATTCCTCAGTGGAAGCGGGAACATATAGCCATGGATTTCGTTACAGTTTTACCGCGGAGTCCAAAGGGAAACAATGCAATTTGGGTGATTGTTGATCGATTGACCAAGGCAGCTCATTTTATACCATTTCGAGTTGGTCAGTCAACGGAAACGTTGGCAGAACGGTATATGCAGGAGATTGTGTGATTGCATGGAGTACCTGTGAGCATTGTTTCCGATCGTGATACCCGATTCTTATCGCACTTTTGGAGGAGTTTACAGGAAAGTTTAGGGACGCAATTGAAGTTTAGCACAGCTTATCATCCTCAGACAGATGGCCAGTCGGAGAGAACGATCCAAACTCTTGAAGATATGTTTAGAGCTTACATGTTGGACTTCAAGGGTTCGTGGGAGGATCATCTACATTTGGTGGAGTTTTCTTATAATAACAGCTTTCAGGCGACTATTCAGATGGCTCCATTCAAAGTATTGTATGGTCGCAAGTGTCACTCACCCGTCTGTTGGGACGATATTGGAGAACGAAAATTGTTGGGACCAGATTCGATCGTGCAAACAGTAGAGAAGGTTAATACTATCCGGAATCACATGAAGGCAGCACAGGATCGACAGAAGAGTTGGGCCGATACATCGAGAAGACCTCTAGAGTTCACTGTTGGTGATCTAGTATTCTTGAAGATATCACCGACTAGAGGAGTGATTTGTTTTGGGAGTCGAGGCAAGCTTAGTCCTCGATTCGTCGGGCCTTTCGAGATTATTGAGCGTGTTGGAGAAGTGGCTTATTGATTGGAGTTACCACCGTCTTTGGTGAATGTTCATGACGTGTTTCATGTATCTCAACTCCGTAAGTATGTTCGAGATGAGACGCACGTGCTAGATCATTCGGAACTGACTGTAAGGGAGGATTTGACCTACGAAGAACAACCGATGTTGATTGTGGATCGAAAAGAAAAGTTTCTTAAGAACAAGATTATTCCTCTCGTACTTGTTACATGGGGGAATCGCTCGCACGGAGGATCGACTTGGGAACGAGAAAACGAGATTCGACAGAAGTTTCCAGATCTCTTCTTGTAGATTCATGTTTGTTTATCTTTTCTTGTTCCGGGAATTTCAAGGACGAAATTCTTTTTGTAGTTTGGTATAATGTAACACCCTAATTCATTTATACCAGTTCCATTTTGAGTATTTCTTTATTCATGGTATTTTCTTGATTTACTGTGTTTTGGCTGCGAATAGTATTTTTGACATTGTATTGCATCCGACCCGACCCGCTTGCTGGAAACCCGTCTTGATTCCTGTTTATGAGTTATCCCGGCTTATTTTGTGGATCCGTGCACTCTCATTTTCTTTATGTACTGCATACTGTCATCATATCTGGCATCTGCATTTTTTTAAATATAACATTTAAAGTCAAGAAAAATATTTTAAAAATATCTAGCATGGCCTGCATGATACCCCTGACCCTGTGGTAGCATCCGCGCATCTTGTTCTCATCCCGTTCAGTGTAACGGACCTGTTTGGATGGTTACGTGCACGTGCGTGCATCCGTTCTTGGGGGTATCCATTTTCGTTACCCGGATATCCAATTTTTGTTTTGGTCGACACGTATATTTTCCGTATTTTGAAACTGGATTTTTAGACCCGACCCGGACGTGTTTTGGAATATTTTTATATTAGCCAAAAACTCAAATTTTCTTAATATTATATTCTTATAATATTAACTATTTAATATATAAATTATTCACTTTTAAAATTTCTTTAACCAAGGAAATATTTTTTTAAAATTAAAATCTTAACGACCATCTCTCTTTCTCTCTCTCTTTTATATAATTTACTATTTCTTATATTTTTTAACCTATTAAACCCATTCTCTCTCTCTCTCCCCCTCGCTCTTCCACTTTCTCACAAATCTCGCGATTACTGTTCCTTGGGGATCCCATCACCTTCCTTCACACCCTACTCTCACCTCCTTCCTTCTTTCTTCTTCGTTTCTTTTTAACCCCCCACGAGAACGAGAAACCCACACAAACCCTAACCCCCTAGCCGCCTCCTCTCATTTTCCCTCGACCTCGCTCCTCAACCCCTCGTCGTCATCACCTCCTCCTTCTCCTTCCCTTGACCTCCTTCCTCTCTCTCACCTTCACCCCTCAACAACCCGAGCCTTCCCTACACACTGCAAACCTTCCCCTAAGAACCCTTGCTGCACCCACCTTGTCGCCGGCGATCCCTTCGCTTCCTCCTCAACCACCTCTGCACCTTCTCCTCCTTTCCTCCGCCTCCAACCGTCACCACAACCATCACTACCATTACCCT
This sequence comes from Agapanthus africanus, assembly GCA_030015575.1. Classification (NCBI taxonomy): domain Eukaryota; kingdom Viridiplantae; phylum Streptophyta; class Magnoliopsida; order Asparagales; family Amaryllidaceae; genus Agapanthus; species Agapanthus africanus. The sequence goes on along the minus strand of CM057348.1, from coordinate 221,218,876 downwards.
CAGCCTAAACCAAACCCCATCGGCCTCACCTGCACACCCATCGCCAGAGCTCCGACCCCATCGCCTCAGTGCACTCGTCATCACAACCACCTACTCGCCTTCTCCTCTATCCCAAAACCGTGGACCACCTTCTTCTTCTTCTTCTTCTTCTCCTCCTCCTTCTTCTTCTCTTTTCTCTTCTTTCTTGATTTCTTGTTTCTTTCCGGTGATCACCCGTCGGAGCCGTGCTCATCGCTGACGATCCGAGAGATCCAGTGGACGTCCTCTACCTGCGTGGTTATCCTCTTGCCTTGCCTAGACCCATCCCGCGTGCCGTGTGTATGTTTCGACGATTAACCGATGTCGGACGTGCCGTACGCACCCGTCGTGCGATCCGTTCAGGAAAGTTTATCTTGCTACATGCTATGTCTATATATTTTCATTTATATGAATAAAAATATTGCATGTTTATTTTATTATGCATTCCATGTTACCGTTATACTGTTTTACGATACCAGTTCGTATCCGTATCATTTATTGCATCTCTAGTCGCATGCAAGTTTACCTTGCTACATGCTATGATACATATTTTGCATCCATATGAATAAAAATATCACATGTTGAGTGCATTGTACATCCATATTATTGTTTTACTGTTTTCGGATATCCTTGTACATCCATATCATTTATTATATATCTGGTTGCATGCCAGATCATATTATTTCATGTTACTGTTATATTAACACTCCATGCTTGATAATGTGCATCATGCGTAGTCATGGAGTTGTAGATATAATCCCTGATAGATTTTTGTGCATTCGTGTTTTACTGTGCATCCGTACTTTTATCGTGCACCCGTACTTGCTACAGTTTTATTATGAGCATCCGTTTGATACCTGTGCACTACCTGTCATGACCTGATATACCACTACTTGGCATATTACCTGATCCTGTTTCTAATGCCGACAATCCTGACATGTTGTTCTGATAGACGTATCCTGTTGTCTGCATAGACAAACCTGTACCTACTTGATCCTGTGTTGGCATTAGCTCTAGATTTATCAATACCTGACTTGAACACATAACTTGGGAGTATGGGGAAATCAATGATGAAATCTGACTTGTAACTCAACAGTTTGACGCTTATACTGATCAGTTTCGAGGGCTAGGCCAGTCCCGGGATGATGTTGTTGACATCATTCGTCTGTACATGTTTCCTGTTTGTGCTTAGCGGCACGTCTCGGATTCAGCCCCAAGAGTCTGGACCATGGTCCCGGGCATGCACGGGATACTATTGAGTTACATCGACGGTTCATTAAATTGATTTCACAAACTTGAGAGTAGTTAACCCTGTAGCACAGTTTAGTTTTATCGTTGCACTTCACATATACTGGTACACTTCACTGTTCGATATCCCTTCTCACTTATTACATTCATGTTACCATTTTTAAATTCATGCCTGCATATCCTGTTACCCCCTGATTATATTATTGTTGATATTGTGACGCGCTGACGTCTGGGTTTTGCATGGCCCAGATCCGCTACCCTTATCGCAGGCCGAGCAGGAGTACTTCAGCCGACAGGCCGAGCAGTGAGGACCCTGTTAGTATTTTAGTTTAGTTTCCTTTCAGCATTTTATTTCCTGATGTGAGCCCGTATTGGGACGTACCTTCCAGATTGTTATTGTTACTTGGATTTATTGCTTCCGCATATTATTTCTTGACTCGTTTATTCTGGCTCATGGACATGTACTAGATAGTTTATTTTATTTCTACTGTTCTTGATATCTTATAGACAGCTGTAATGTGATTGTGGAAGAATGTTTCCTAGCCACAGGTAGCATGGTTGGCTCTGTCACGTGCCAATCTTAGCGCACTCTGGAAAGCAGGGCGTGATAGTTTGGGGCTACTAGTATGAGAAAGAGATGCATGTTTAAAAACAATTCCATTCTTCTTATTTGAAACATTCAAATTGCCTATCATGTTATCAAGAGAAATTTTGCTAGTGGCAAACTTGTGAAGAGTGGTATCTGTTAGATATGTATGCCCTAGAGGCCATTATTGTATAGTACTAGTTTGTATAATACATTTTGGAGGCTTGGGATATATATATACGGGTTTGCGACAGTCTTGCTCGACATAGTAGTATGCTACTTGGTTTGTTTCTATCTTAATATGTGTATATGTTTCTTTTAACATATCGCTAAAAACATATTGGTAGAGCCCTTAGGATTTTTGCTTGACTACCGGCGTTGTGATGGCGATCACACTAGTGGGGGCTGGATGGTCGCAAGTGTCGTAGGATTATCGAGACAGGGCATCGATACTCCAGAGTAGACTGGTGCATACGCTTCTCTTCCCAGCAGGGGAGATGGTCTGTCCCACGGCCATCAGTATGTCGTACTGGAGATAGTATGTAGGTGCTCGTTAGGTTACGAGTACACTGGACAGGACTCGTCGGGAACTGTTGGTTGGTATTATACCTATCGTCAGTTAACAGTTCCCAGGTGACATGAGTACAGCTTAGTCCGCTGACTTGATACTGTCACTTCGCATCGAGTGTGTTCCCACTGTTCTTAGATTACTACCCTACCACGGCTCTACTGAGTCGTGCAAACAGGTAGTAGTTAGGTGCAGTCCCGAAGCACTTGGAGGCAGTGACGGTTAGACAGGATTCGTCTCTCCCGGTATTGAGAGTTGATATCGCGCTGTGTCTAAGAGAGCCATTACACATTGTCGTCCCTGGCCAGGGCAAGCGAGAATTGCTGGTAGGTTTTCCAGTAGATTCTCAGGGTGTTTTGGCCTACACTCCGACACGACTTGTACCGCTATTAGGGGACTGACGTTTACTGCCCCCTAGGCCCGCCATGCGATACTCTCAGACGAATAGACCAGACTGTACGGAGATTGTCACATTCAGGCTCAGTAGGAGTTCGATGGGTTCACCTCATCAGTCTTCTTATCGGCATCTACCTGGGGACTGTTACGTACAGCTAGTACCGCTTGCGGCCTGTGGTTAAACCCACTGCCAGCGTAGTGTCGAGCCTTTAGAGTCCCACACAGAGGGTTACTCGCCTTTGGGCAAAACTGAGTAGAGATTGCATGGTTTTGCGACGGGGTTCGTTCACATCCGCGCACTTGTGCACGTTTGGTGTCCGGACAGTAGTTACTAGCGGGATTTGGTTTAAGCCAGATCCTAGTAATTGTTTTGGGATTGGTTTTGTCTCAGTGTATTCGTGTTCCTTGGAGCACGGATGCTGGTGTGTATGCACAGTTGACAGAGGCAGAGGCAGAGAATTCTCATTAGGGTTGTTGACCATTTGGCTTTGGTTGACTTGTTGACCGCTGACTTTTCTTTAAACCCTAATGAGAATATGATATATGATTAATAATATTAATTAAGTATTATTGTGCCATGGTTGAATTGAAAGTTTGACTTTTGTTGACTTGTTGACTTTGTTGACCGGTTGACCATTTTGGACTTGTTGACCATCATCATTTCATGGCTATCATTTCATGGGTATGACTTTTGCTTGCTTGTTGTTTACAAAATGCAATAATAGCATGAAATGATAATGGTCATTGAAACTAACCATCGCCATATACTTAATTATTATTATTATTATCATTATTCTCACTTTTGTGAGAAGGGTTGGAATATGAGAGTTCATTCTATCATTATCTTTCTTTCTCCTAGAAAGAAAGCTCACCCTCTTCCTCTTCCTCTCTCAAGGTTCAAGTGTTCCATGAGTTGGAAATCATGAACCTTTGAGACAAAACCACCATCACTCTACTCTACTCAATCTAAGGTATTAGGTTTAGCAAACCAAACACCTTAGTCATCTCTAGGTTGAGATAGGAGCTCATTTTCGAGACCCTCGGGTGGATCCATCTATGGCTAAGAGGAGACGACAAGGAGGATCCGTTCAAGCAACTACGAGGAGCAAGCAAGAGGAAGAACCGCAACAAGAAGAGAAGGAGTTCAAGACCAAGGTATAGCCATTCTACATAGTAGTTAGAACTTGTAGAATATTTGTTAGTTCTTGTTTAGCAACGATCCTTCATGAAACGGTCCATGTTACTTAGCTAGGGAAAATTTTCGTTTTACCTATTCCGCCTCCCCGAAAGAACCGGGGTGGGTAACGTGGACCTAACAGTGGTATCAGAGCCTAGCAAAGCAACAACTAACTGTTAGCAAAGTTTTTAGAATCTCGATCCGAAAAAAAAATCCCGAAAACAAACCGAAAAGTGTATTTTCTGTTGATTTTCAAAACAGGCTTAAAAATATTTTGTATGACATGAAAAATACAGGCAGGGTTTTCTGGGAATTTACAAGAAATTTGAGACCCCGACTCGGCCAACTCGCCGCGGAAGCGCGGCGGAACCATGCGTTCGGCCGCGGATCCGCAGCCGAGTTGACTCGGCCGTGGCTCAACTTTGTTGCAGATTCCACTGTTTGCTGTTTTGGGATTTTTCGGATATTTTGTTTCTGCCCAGATTTTCCAGAGAAAAATGTTATTTTTGGAGGTAGTTTCAAATTTGTATTTTGATCGGAATTCTACAAACTTTGGCTAAGTGGTTATATCTGTAATGTGATATAAGCACTGAACGTCGGCTAATCGCTATACGTCGATTAGTGGGGGTTGTGCATATCTGTGATCTGTAATGTTGATGGTTTGTGTATATGAATTCGTTGGATTGTCGCGGATGAATAGCCGGGGGTTGTGAGATGAGAGTTTTCTTTAACTTTTCATTTGATGTAATATGTAATTGATGCAATATTATTTTTATGGCCGCACATCCGGGATGAGATTGTAGCCGCCATTGTATAATTTCTTTTACTGTTTTTGCTCCTAGGATAGACCCAAGGTGGGGTGCACAAACTACCGGGTATCTTGAAGTGCCGAGTGGCCTACTCACGGTGTTGAGGGAGGTTGCTTCGCTTCGGGTACTTGGCGGGTAGTTTGCCGCACCCGTAGGGGTCTAGGGTGGGGTTTTGGCTATTCATCGCGACCGTGTAATCCGTCTTTCGTTGCAGGCTCGAACGAAACGCGGATTCCTAGTATATCGAATGTGTTCATCTGTGATCTGGAATGGCTATCATTGCATCTGACGAATGTGTATATATATATCTATATGATATCTATTTAGGCGTTGCTTATGTTTTGCATCCGCGCTAGTCTAGCCCCCGCTCTGTCGTTAGTTAAGTAACCTAACGGGTAATTACGGGGCCCCGTGGTGAATGCAGATGGCATAAGCGTACGTCATATTTTCGTTGTTTTCTGCAATGGTAGGATTAATTGATGGGACGCATTAAATTAATGCAAGAAAACAAACCTAAGAAGAACGTTTGTGGAATAATTTTTCAAAAAGCTGTTATTGTAAGGACGCTCTCTTTTGTTTTGCATAGAGGTATTCGGTTATGAATGCCCACCACCTTATTCGACGAGGCAAGGGCCGAGATCCCCTCATCGGGAGTGACCCCTTGGACAAAAAGTTTGCGTCAGGGTAATAACTTCACTGTAGTCGATTATTCTTGCTTTGCATTGAGGTATTCAGTTTGGAATATCCTGCACCTCATTCGACGAGGAAAGAGCCGAGATCCCTTCACGGGGAGTGACCTCTTTAGCAAAAGTTTTCGCCACTATATTTTCAAAAAGGTTATCAGGTTCCTTCAATGATATCAAGTTCATTACGTTAACGGGTTTTTCGCCAAAAACCCAGCCGTAGCCCTCCGTCATTTCTTACAAGTAACACTTAGTATTCGTGCTGCATTTGTTTACTCCGTCAAGGCGTAGTGTACGATAGCTGAGTGCTGCTTGTTTGTAGCAGGGATTGGTTAGGACAGTCGTATAACCTTGTTGACTCCGTTAAGGGTTATGCGGGTGGGTTTAATGCAATCCAGATAATGACGGGTTGAACTTGACTAGGACTTTTTGATTTGTTGACTCCGTCAAGGTCACTTGGGTCCTAGGGGCAAAAATCCATATCGGGAGTTTCTAAAGAAACTGAAACTTGCAGATTCAGCATACCTTCTGGAGTGTGTTGACTAGAGTGGATTCCATCTAGGTCATCGCACAATGATAGTTGGATCCCGATCCCACTGATGAGTTGGATTACTCTCGGGAGATTATTTCACTTAACAATCAATGCTATAAACCAAGTAGGTGTCTAGAACGGTGTTAGCGGGGCTACGCCTCCAGGGAAAAGAGGTTACTTAATTAAGGAACTTTGAGAAAGCGTTGGAAAACCTCCCTCGAAGTACCAACACTAGCCTGGCTGAAAGGTTAAGTAAGTATTGTGACGTGCGATTAATCCTGACTAGTTCTTCTTTTAAAGGTTTGAAGAAGAATTTGAGGAAACAGTGGGAGCCATCCTGGTTAGATAAATTAATAAACCAATCTAATCTTACAAGAGCGCACGCTGAGTGTTTCTTTTCTCTCTCTCCAGGTAGCAACCATTTCACGCCCTAATCAAGATAATAAAATGTATCGCTTGACCGATCCGAATTCTTATTCGGGGCTGGAGAACGTTGGTTCGGCTCTAACTTGTGACAATAGTCATAAATATGAGCGAGAAAAAGAGGATTGTATGGATTCCAAGGATACCCAGTTGAAGAAGCATGGTTTTGCATCTACTTCAGGTGTTCTTGTAATTGAGAACTGTTTTACGGTTAGCCCTACCTCCTGGGTACTTGATACCGGATCAGGATCTCATATCTGTAATATATTGCAGGGACTGAGAAAAAGTAGGAAAGTTGTACCTGGTGATATGTCGCTCAGAGTAGCGAATGAAGCACAAGTTAATGCTGCAGCCGTCGGTGAATATCACCTGGTGTTGCCAAATGGCAATACTATGATTTTGAACGATTGCTACTATGTACCTTCCATGGTTTGCAACATCATATCAGTTTCTTTACTCGATAAAGATGGATATAATTTTGTTCTTGATAGAAATATCATGAACATTTACCTTCATAAGGTACTGGTTGCAGAAGGTACACTGTGTAATGGTATCTACGTTCTAAATCAGAATACAGTTCTCAATGTACAAAACACACGCAAGAGGAAGAATTCAGATACGAATGAATCCTACTTGTGGTATTGTAGACTTGGTCATATCGGAGAGAAAAGACTAAGTTAGTTGCATAAAGATGGACTCTTGAATATGTTCGAGTTTTTATCTTATGAAACTTGTCAGTCTTGTCTCAAAGGGAAGATGACCAAATCTCCGTTCACCGGACATGGAGAAAGAGCAACAGAGCTCTTGGGACTCATACACAGTGATATATGTGGTCCGATATCTATACATGCAAGGGGTGGGTTCTCGTACTTCATCACATTCACCGACGATCTCTCTAGATTCGGATATGTGTATCTTATGAAACACAAATCTGAAGCTTTTGAGAAATTCAAGGAATTCAGAAACGAAGTAGAGAACCAGACTGACAAAAGTATCAAGATCCTCCAGTCTGATAGATGAGGGGAGTACTTAAGCACGGAATTCCTAGATTACTTAAAAGAGAATGGTATTCTCTCTCAGCTTACTCCTCCTTATACACCACAGCACAACGGTGTATCGGAACGGAGGAATCGTACCCTATTGGATATGGTTCGCTCCATGATGAGTAGTGCCGAGTTGCCTCTTTCATTTTGGGGATATGCGCTTCAGACAGCGGCATACCTACTGAATTACGTTCCATCCAAATCTGTGCCTAAGACTCCATATGAAATATGGAGTGGAAGAAATCCGTATCTTAAGCGATTTAAGATATGGGGTTGTCCGGCCTATGTGAAAACACAGAAACCGGACAAGCTAGAGGCACGGTCAGTTCTGTGTAAATTTGTGGGATATCCTAAAGACTCACTAGGATATCTGTTCTACCACACTGAGGAACAGAAGGTGTTTGTATCTCGCCACGCTACCTTTTTAGAAAGGGAGTTTCCTGCAAAAAAAACTAGTGGGAGTTCGGTAGAACTGGAAGAAATTCAGTGACCACAAAATGTAACCGAAAATTTGGAGGAACCACTGGATTCAATAACCCCAGACGAACCTCAGCCACTCCGCAGATCTGGTAGGATTTCTCATCCGCCCGAGAGATACTACGGTTTTCTCTTAGATGGGGATCGAGAGGATTGCATCTTGGAAGAAGATGACCCTACCAGTTTCAGGCAGGCCATTATCAGTAGGGACTCTGATAAGTGGCTGGAAGCAATGCAATACGAAATGGAGTCCATGTACACCAATAAAGTGTGGACCTTGTGTTAGTGTATATGCCCTAGAGGCCATTACTGTATCATACTAGCTTGTATATTACTTAATGGAAGCTTGGGATATTCACAGTTGTATATACAATCTTGCTCGAAATGGTAGTATGCTACTTGGTTTGTCTCTGCTTTAATATGTGCATGTGTTTCTTTTAGCATATTGCTGGTATACATATTAGTAGAGCCCTTAGGATCTTTGCTTGATTACCAGCGTTGTGATGGCGCTCGCACTCGTGGGAGCTGGGTAATCTATAAGCACATCCTTATACAGGTCCCTGGTCGTTGGACTATCGAGACAGGGCATCGATACTCCGGAGTAGACTAGCGTATGCGCTTCTCATCCCAGTGTGGGAGACGGTCTGTCCCACAGCCGTTAGTACGTCGTACTTGGGATAGTATGCGGGTGCTCGTTAGGTTACGAGTACACTGGACAGGACTCGTCGGGAACTGTTGGTTGGTAATATACCTATCGTCAGTTATCAGTTCCCAGGTGACATGAGTACAGCTTAGTCCGCTGACTTGACACTGTCACTTCGCCTCGAGTGTGTTCCCACTGCACTTTGATTACTACCCTACCACGGCTCAAAGGAGCTGTGCAAACAGGTAGTTTTTGGGTGCAGTCCCGAAGCACTTGGAGGCAGTGACGGTTAGACAGGATTCGTCTCTCCCGGTATTGGGGGTTGACATCGCGCTGTGTCTAGGAGAGCCATTACACGAGTAGTCCCTGGCCAGGGCAAGCGAGATATACTGGTAGGTTTCCAGTGTTATCTCAGGGTGTTCTGGGCTACACTCCGACACGACTTGTACCGCTATTAGGGGACTGACGTTCACCGCCCCCCTAGGCCCGCCATGCGATGTATCAGACGAACAGACCGGACTGTACGGAGACTGTCACATACAGGCTCAGTAGGAGTGCAGATGGGGTTCACCTCGTCAGTCTTCTTATCGACATCTACCTGGGGACCGTTACGTACAGCTAGTGCCGCTTGCGGTCTGTGGTTAAACCCACTGCCAGCGTAGTGTCGAGTCTTTAGAGTCCCACACAGAGAGCTATTCGCCTTTAGGCAAAACGAGTAGAGGTCGCATGGTTTTGCGACAGGGTTCGTTCGCATCCGCGCACTTGTGCACGTTTGCTGTCCGGACAGTTTATACTAGCGGGCTTTGGTTTAAGCCGGATCCTAGTATATGATTTGAGATTGGTTTTTCTCATTGTGTTCGTGTTCCTCGGATCACGAATGCGGGTGCGTATGCACAGTTGCTTGAGATTGGGGGAGAGGACCTTGTTTAGGGTTAATGGCTTTTGTCATTTTATTAACCCTATTGATTTTGTGTGGATTATTGTTAATTGATAATTAGCTTAATTATTGTGCATGGTTGTTGTTGACAATTTGACTTCATTGACTTGTTGACCATGTTGACAACTTGACCATAATCATTTCATTTGGAAGATGCTCTTTGATCTTTGCAAAAATTGAAATGATAATGGTCAAGTCATGATTTATCATGACAATTTTCAAGCTAATTATCTAATTAAAATTATCCTCACATATTAGTGAGAATGGCTCACTAATATTCTCATTCTCTCATTCTATTTCTCTCTCTTGCTCATCCTCTCCCTCAAGCTCTCTCCCTCTCATGTGTTGAGAAACAAAAAGCTTGAGAAAAACCCTCTCTTGATCTTCTCTTCTCACTTCTAGGGTTCAAGTCTTAGCATTTCTTGCACTCTAGTTACTCCTAGCTTGGAGTTGAAGCTAAAGGTGGTGGCTTTCAAGTGGATCTTTCTTTGACGGGAGAAGACAAGCAAGGTGAACTTTTTCTACCATACCTAGGAGCAAGGAGAGAAGGACTAAAGACCAAAGGTATAACTTTTCTTCACTTAGCTACTTTGTAGTTAGGGTTAGCTAGTTTATGTTTAGTAAAGATCCTCATAAGCTTAGTCCATGTTGCCTAAGTCATTAAAAATCCGATTTTTATTATGTTTTCCGCCTCCCCGTAAGCACCGGGGTGGGCAACACGGACTCACAGTGGTATCAGAGCCTAACTAAACCTAAACTAGTTAAGTAGTTAAGTGTAACGAAGTTCGGAACCGGAAAAATCACAAAACCAAACTTTTACAAAATCCAAGTTTCTGTTAAAATTATTTCTGCTCAAAATGAAAAACTGTATACATGTAAAATCGTCTCAGGGTTTTGTGAATACACCCAAGAAAAACGATACCCTAATTCCCTCAAGTCGCCGCCCTTCCGCCGCATGAAGTAGGTATATGCGGCGGAACCGCCGCGGATTGTCGTGATCGGCGCATCGTTTTTCGTGCAGAGTGTGTTTTTGTTGGTTTTGGGATTTTTAGGATATATTATATGTACCCAGATTTTCCAGAAAAGAAATTTCCTTTTGGGGTCCTATAATTCCGTATTTTTCCGAACTTCACTGCATTTTAACTATATCGGTTATATCTGTAATGCTTGCATGTATTGAACGTCGGCTAATCGCTATAAGACGATTAGTCGGGGTTATACATGATCTGTGATTGTTATTGGTTTGTGGATATGAATGGATTGGATCGTCGCGGGTGAATAGCCGGGTTGGATGTGAGATGAGCGTTTTTTTTTTCTTTTCTTTCTTTCATTCATTTGTAACATGTAAATTGATGTAATTATATTCTTTGTATGGCCGCACAACCGGGTCGGGGTTGTAGCCGTCATTGTATAATTCTTTTTACTGTTTTTGCTCCTAGGATAGACCCATGGAGGGGGTGCACAAACTACCGGGTATCTCGAAGTGCCGAGTGGCCTACTCACGGTGGTGAGGGAGGTTGCTTCGCTTCGGGTGCTTGGCGGGTAGTTTGCCGCACCCGTAGGGGTCTTGGGTGGGGTATTGGCTATTCACCGCGACCGTGTAATCCACTTTGCGTTGCAGGCTCGAACGCATTGCGGATTCCTAGTATATCCAATGTATTCATCTGTGATCTGTAATGTCTATCATTGCTATATATTTATATATAATAACTATTTAGGCGTTGCTTATGTTTTACAGCCGCGCTAGCCCAGCCCCCGCTCTGTCGTTAGTTAAGTAACCTAACGGGTGATGACGGGGCCCCGTGGCGAATGCGAATGGCATAAGCGTACGTCATATTTTGGTTGTTTTCTGCAATGGTAGGATTAAATGATGGGACGCATTAAAAGAACTAATGCAAGAAATAAACCAAGTAAAAGTCGATTGGAACACTTTGAAAACCACTCGGTTCTTTTCAAAACTAAAACTTTTAAACGCGGAGCTTGAACCACTCCTTTTAAAAGCTATCTCGTTCCATCGATTATATCAAGTTCACTACGTTCACGGTTTCGCCAAAACCATCCGTAGCCCTCCGTCATTCCACATGAATGGTCAAAAGTATTCAAGCTATGTATTTTGGCCAAAGTCAAGGCATAGTGATTGGTAGCGTTTGGGTATTCATGTGCAGCATAGATAGATGCGTTGATTTGGGACAGTCGTGCTGCCATTTTGGCCAAAGTCAAGGGTAGGTACGGGTGGGTCCAAATTAACCAGGAGAATGACGGGTAGAACTTGACATGTGACTTATGATATTTTGGCCAAAGTCAAGGTCATAAGAGCATGGGGCAAAAATCCACATCGGGAGTTTCATAAGTACTGAAACTTGCTAGCGTTGCATACCATTTGGAGTGTGATGATTCTGGTAGGATTCCTTCGGTTTTATCACGCGATGATATTTGGATCCCGATCCTACTGTGAGTATATGCTACTCCTCGGGAAAACTCTCACTTAACGATCAATGCTATAAACCTAGTAGGTGCCTAGAAAGGTGTTAGCGGGGCTACGCCCACAGGGAAAAGAGGTTACTTAATTAAGGAACTTCGCGAAAGCGTTGGAAAACCTCCCTCGAAGTACCGACACTGGCCTGGCTGAACGGTTAAGCAAGTATTGTATGGTGAGAATGATCCCGGCTAATCCTTTTCTTTATGGTTTGAGAAGGGATTCGAGAAACAGTGGGAGCCATCCAGTTTAGACAAACTAAAAACCACTCTAAACTTGCAAGAGCATCATGCTAAAGTGTTTCTTTTCTCTCTCCTAATTGCAGCGACCATTCAACATGACCGGACTTAAGTTACTGTTAGATAAAAACATATTGACAGGGCCAAACTACAAAGATTGGCTCAGGAATGTCAAGATGGCTATCACTTATGACAAGCTGGGGTATATACTTACCACCAAAGCTCCCCCCGTCCCAGGTCCCACCTCCAGCGTCGCGGATATAGAAATCCGTAAGACATGGGAGATAGATTGCGCGAGGGCCAAATGCCTCGTACTAGCCTCGATGGACAACGACCATCAGAGGAGGCACGAGAATATGGACCTAGAGTCCATATTTCTCCATACAAAAGAACTGTATGGAGAGCAGTCTCGTATCGCAAGATACGAAGTGTCGAAGAAGCTTTTTTCGGCAAGGTTGGCCGTCGGATCATCGGTAGCGGACCACGTGCTTAAGATGATCGGCTACATAGAGGAGCTCGCGGACCTTGGGACCACGTTGGAGAATGAACTCTATACTGATCTGATTCTCCAGTCCCTTCCTTCCACTTACGCCCAGTTCATTCTTAACTTCAACATGCAAGGAAAGGAGGTTGAACTTGCCGAGCTTCTGAACATGTTGAGGACTGCTGAGGGCACCCTACAGAAGGGTAGGGAGACATCCACTTTGTTTGTAGGAGGATCTTCCTCTTCTAGGTCCAGGGCGAAAGCCAAGGGCAAGAAGAAGAAAGCCCCCGCCAAACCAAGAGGCGGTGTCGGTAAAGTGGATACGAAGGGAAAGGGTAAAGCAACAAAGGTAGCGGGGAAGCTGGTGGGGAAGGAAGAATGCTTCTATTGTCACAAAAGTGGTCACTGGAAACAAGATTGCAAGGCTTGGAAAGCCAGAACACAGGATTTGAAGCGAGTTGCAGCTTCAGCTTCAGGTGTGTATGTTATTGAAAATTGTCTATCAATAAACTCTACATCCTGGGTATTGGATACCGGATCAGGATCTCATATCTGTAATTCTTTGCAGGCGTTGAGAAAGCGTAGAGTTTTGAAGACAGGTGACATGACCCTCAGAGTTGCGAACGGTGCTAGCATGGATGCTGAGGCCGTGGGGGACTATCACCTGGGATTATCAGATGGACACTTTTTGGTTTTGCGTAGTTGTTATTATGTACCAAATGCAACCTGTAATATCATTTCTGTATCTTTATTATCTAAAGAAGGTTATGAATTTGCATTTGTAAGTAATGTAGTGAACATTCACCTTAATCAAGTGTTGATTGGGTCAGGTACATTGAACAACGGTATTTACGTTTTAAACCAACCACAGGTTTTCAATATCCAGAATACACACAAAAGAAAGTCTCCAGAAATTAATAAAACTTTCTTATGGCATTGTAGACTGGGTCACATCAACGAGAGAAGATTGACTAAGTTACATACTGAAGGATATTTAGATTCGTTCGAATATCAATCGTATGCAACTTGTCAATCCTGTCTCAAAGGAAAGATGACAAAGGCTCCGTTTTCTGGACACGGAGAAAGAGCGAGCGAGCTCTTGGGACTCGTACACAGCGACGTGTGCGGTCCAATGTCTACACATGCGCGAAGCGGTTTTTCTTACTTCATAACTTTTACGGATGATTTTTCAAGGTACGGTTATGTCTTCTTAATGAAACATAAATCCGAGGCTTTTGAAAAATTCCAGGAATATAAGAGTGAAGTAGAAAAACAGACCGGCAAAAGTATCAAGATCCTAAGATCGGATCGAGGAGGAGAATACTTAAGTGCCGAATTCCTGAATTACTTAAAAGAGAATGGAATTCTCTCTCAGCTTACTCCTCCATACACTCCGCAACATAACGGTGTATCGGAGAGACGGAACCGAACCCTATTGGATATGGTACGGTCCATGATGAGTAACGCTGAGTTGCCGCGATCGTTCTGGGGGTATGCGCTAGAAACTGCAGCATATCTTTTGAACCGTGTTCCCACTAAGACTGTGCCTACCACACCATATGAGTTATGGAGTGGGAAGAAACCCTATCTTAATCACATTAAGACATGGGGATGTCCAGCTTTTGTAAAAAAGCAGCATACGGACAAGCTCGAGGCACGCTCAGTACAGTGCAAGTTTGTGGGATATCCAAAGAACTCCAAGGGATATTACTTCTATTGCGAAGAGGAACAAAAAGTCCTTGTTTCTCGCCATGCCCACTTTCTAGAACATCAGTTCATAGAAAAAGAATTAAGTGGGAGCGCAATAGAACTGGAAGAAATTCCAGAACCGCAAGCTATTACTGAAAGCTTAGTAGAACCAGAGGGTTCGAAAGAACAAGACATTCCCATGCCACTCCGCAGGAGTAGTAGGCAGTCTCATCCGCCCGAGAGGTACTACGGTTTTCTCATTGACGGGGATAGAGAAGACTGCATCCTAGATTGTGATGAGCCTACTAGCTTCCAGCAAGCCATTCAGAGCGTCGACTCGGTAAAATGGCTGGATGCAATACGGACCGAGATGGAGTCCATGTACACCAACAAAGTATGGACGTTGGACATTGCTCCAGACGGGGTAAAACCCGTAGGATGCAAGTGGATCTTCAAAAGGAAGATTGGTGTAGATGGACAGGTTGAGACCTATAAAGCTAGACTGGTAGCAAAGGGTTTTCGTCAGCGACCTGGTTTGGACTATGACGAAACCTTTTCTCCAGTAGCTATGCTGAAATCCATTCGGATCCTTCTTGCCATCGCTGCTTTCCACGATTATGAGATTTGGCAGATGGACGTAAAGACAGCTTTTCTAAATGGTCATTTAGAGGAGTGTGTCTATATGGACCAGCCAGAGGGTTTCATTCAGGGTGGGAGCAGCGGAAAGGTGTGCAAGTTGCTCAAGTCCATTTATGGACTCAAGCAGGCATCGCGGAGTTGGAACATCTGTTTTGATGAGACGGTCAAAGAATTTGGCTTTATCAAAAATCCAGATGAACCATGCATCTATTGTAGATTTGTAGCGAGAACTGTAGTATTCCTCGTTTTATACGTGGATGACATTCTCTTAATAGGAAATGACATTCCTATGCTACAATCTGTCAAGGGGTTCTTGTCACACAGGTTCTCCATGAAAGACCTGGGTGATGCCTCATACATTCTGGGTATCCGGATCTACCGTGACAGATCCAAGAGGATATTAGGACTCTCGCAGTCCAGGTACATCGACACCATACTGAAGAGATTCAGTATGGAAGATTCCAAGCGCGGTAATCTACCGGCTTGTCACGGGATCACCCTCTCCAAAGAGATGTCTCCCAAGACTGATTTGGAGAGGGATCGCATGTCTATTATACCCTACGCTTCTGCGGTAGGCTCTATAATGTATGCGATGTTGTGTACCAGACCGGATGTGGCTTATGCACTGAGTGTGGTAAGCAGGTATCAGTCAAACCCTGGGGAGAAACATTGGATAGCAGTAAAGAACATTCTCAAGTACCTGAGAAGGACTAAGGAGATGTTCTTGGTGTATGGCGGAAAAGACCTGCAGATTGAGGCCTTTGCTGACTCCAGCTTCCAGAGTGACAAGGATGATTCCAAGTCCATGTCGGGTTTTGTCTTTACCCTCAATGGAGGGGCGGTGTGTTGGAAGAGCTCCAAACAGGAAACCGTTGCTGACTCGACTATGGAAGCGGAATACATCGCTGCATCTGATGCCGCAAAAGAAGCTGTCTGGATGAGGAAGTTCTTGAAAGAACTTCAGGTGGTTCCGTCCATTGTTGACCCAATACCTCTGTATTGCGACAACAACGGGGCTATAGCTTTAGCGAAGGAACCCAGGTCCCATCAGAAATCCAGACACATCTTAAGGCGGTATCACCTGATCAGGGAGATCGTGGATCGCCAGGAGATCGAGGTCCGGAGAGTTGCATCAGAGGATAACACAGCAGATCCATTCACCAAGGCCTTGCCCCAGACTCAGTTCGAGCGGCTGATCGAGATGATAGGTCTTCGATACGCCAGTACATGGCCTTAGTGCAAGTGGGAGATTGTTAGTGTATATGCCCTAGAGGCCATTACTGTATCATACTAGCTTGTATATTACTTAATGGAAGCTTGGGATATTCACAGTTGTATATACAATCTTGCTCGAAATGGTAGTATGCTACTTGGTTTGTCTCTGCTTTAATATGTGCATGTGTTTCTTTTAGCATATTGCTGGTATACATATTAGTAGAGCCCTTAGGATCTTTGCTTGATTACCAGCGTTGTGATGGCGCTCGCACTCGTGGGAGCTGGGTAATCTATAAGCACATCCTTATACAGGTCCCTGGTCGTTGGACTATCGAGACAGGGCATCGATACTCCGGAGTAGACTAGCGTATGCGCTTCTCATCCCAGTGTGGGAGACGGTCTGTCCCACAGCCGTTAGTACGTCGTACTTGGGATAGTATGCGGGTGCTCGTTAGGTTACGAGTACACTGGACAGGACTCGTCGGGAACTGTTGGTTGGTAATATACCTATCGTCAGTTATCAGTTCCCAGGTGACATGAGTACAGCTTAGTCCGCTGACTTGACACTGTCACTTCGCCTCGAGTGTGTTCCCACTGCACTTTGATTACTACCCTACCACGGCTCAAAGGAGCTGTGCAAACAGGTAGTTTTTGGGTGCAGTCCCGAAGCACTTGGAGGCAGTGACGGTTAGACAGGATTCGTCTCTCCCGGTATTGGGGGTTGACATCGCGCTGTGTCTAGGAGAGCCATTACACGAGTAGTCCCTGGCCAGGGCAAGCGAGATATACTGGTAGGTTTCCAGTGTTATCTCAGGGTGTTCTGGGCTACACTCCGATACGACTTGTACCGCTATTAGGGGACTGACGTTCACCGCCCCCCTAGGCCCGCCATGCGATGTATCAGACGAACAGACCGGACTGTACGGAGACTGTCACATACAGGCTCAGTAGGAGTGCAGATGGGGTTCACCTCGTCAGTCTTCTTATCGACATCTACCTGGGGACCGTTACGTACAGCTAGTGCCGCTTGCGGTCTGTGGTTAAACCCACTGCCAGCGTAGTGTCGAGTCTTTAGAGTCCCACACAGAGAGCTATTCGCCTTTAGGCAAAACGAGTAGAGGTCGCATGGTTTTGCGACAGGGTTCGTTCGCATCCGCGCACTTGTGCACGTTTGCTGTCCGGACAGTTTATACTAGCGGGCTTTGGTTTAAGCCGGATCCTAGTATATGATTTGAGATTGGTTTTTCTCATTGTGTTCGTGTTCCTCGGATCACGAATGCGGGTGCGTATGCACAGTTGCTTGAGATTGGGGGAGAGGACCTTGTTTAGGGTTAATGGCTTTTGTCATTTTATTAACCCTATTGATTTTGTGTGGATTATTGTTAATTGATAATTAGCTTAATTATTGTGCATGGTTGTTGTTGACAATTTGACTTCATTGACTTGTTGACCATGTTGACAACTTGACCATAATCATTTCATTTGGAAGATGCTCTTTGATCTTTGCAAAAATTGAAATGATAATGGTCAAGTCATGATTTATCATGACAATTTTCAAGCTAATTATCTAATTAAAATTATCCTCACATATTAGTGAGAATGGCTCACTAATATTCTCATTCTCTCATTCTATTTCTCTCTCTTGCTCATCCTCTCCCTCAAGCTCTCTCCCTCTCATGTGTTGAGAAACAAAAAGCTTGAGAAAAACCCTCTCTTGATCTTCTCTTCTCACTTCTAGGGTTCAAGTCTTAGCATTTCTTGCACTCTAGTTACTCCTAGCTTGGAGTTGAAGCTAAAGGTGGTGGCTTTCAAGTGGATCTTTCTTTGACGGGAGAAGACAAGCAAGGTGAACTTTTTCTACCATACCTAGGAGCAAGGAGAGAAGGACTAAAGACCAAAGGTATAACTTTTCTTCACTTAGCTACTTTGTAGTTAGGGTTAGCTAGTTTATGTTTAGTAAAGATCCTCATAAGCTTAGTCCATGTTGCCTAAGTCATTAAAAATCCGATTTTTATTATGTTTTCCGCCTCCCCGTAAGCACCGGGGTGGGCAACACGGACTCACAGTGGTATCAGAGCCTAACTAAACCTAAACTAGTTAAGTAGTTAAGTGTAACGAAGTTCGGAACCGGAAAAATCACAAAACCAAACTTTTACAAAATCCAAGTTTCTGTTAAAATTATTTCTGCTCAAAATGAAAAACTGTATACATGTAAAATCGTCTCAGGGTTTTGTGAATACACCCAAGAAAAACGATACCCTAATTCCCTCAAGTCGCCGCCCTTCCGCCGCATGAAGTAGGTATATGCGGCGGAACCGCCGCGGATTGTCGTGATCGGCGCATCGTTTTTCGTGCAGAGTGTGTTTTTGTTGGTTTTGGGATTTTTAGGATATATTATATGTACCCAGATTTTCCAGAAAAGAAATTTCCTTTTGGGGTCCTATAATTCCGTATTTTTCCGAACTTCACTGCATTTTAACTATATCGGTTATATCTGTAATGCTTGCATGTATTGAACGTCGGCTAATCGCTATAAGACGATTAGTCGGGGTTATACATGATCTGTGATTGTTATTGGTTTGTGGATATGAATGGATTGGATCGTCGCGGGTGAATAGCCGGGTTGGATGTGAGATGAGCGTTTTTTTTTTCTTTTCTTTCTTTCATTCATTTGTAACATGTAAATTGATGTAATTATATTCTTTGTATGGCCGCACAACCGGGTCGGGGTTGTAGCCGTCATTGTATAATTCTTTTTACTGTTTTTGCTCCTAGGATAGACCCATGGAGGGGGTGCACAAACTACCGGGTATCTCGAAGTGCCGAGTGGCCTACTCACGGTGGTGAGGGAGGTTGCTTCGCTTCGGGTGCTTGGCGGGTAGTTTGCCGCACCCGTAGGGGTCTTGGGTGGGGTATTGGCTATTCACCGCGACCGTGTAATCCACTTTGCGTTGCAGGCTCGAACGCATTGCGGATTCCTAGTATATCCAATGTATTCATCTGTGATCTGTAATGTCTATCATTGCTATATATTTATATATAATAACTATTTAGGCGTTGCTTATGTTTTACAGCCGCGCTAGCCCAGCCCCCGCTCTGTCGTTAGTTAAGTAACCTAACGGGTGATGACGGGGCCCCGTGGCGAATGCGAATGGCATAAGCGTACGTCATATTTTGGTTGTTTTCTGCAATGGTAGGATTAAATGATGGGACGCATTAAAAGAACTAATGCAAGAAATAAACCAAGTAAAAGTCGATTGGAACACTTTGAAAACCACTCGGTTCTTTTCAAAACTAAAACTTTTAAACGCGGAGCTTGAACCACTCCTTTTAAAAGCTATCTCGTTCCATCGATTATATCAAGTTCACTACGTTCACGGTTTCGCCAAAACCATCCGTAGCCCTCCGTCATTCCACATGAATGGTCAAAAGTATTCAAGCTATGTATTTTGGCCAAAGTCAAGGCATAGTGATTGGTAGCGTTTGGGTATTCATGTGCAGCATAGATAGATGCGTTGATTTGGGACAGTCGTGCTGCCATTTTGGCCAAAGTCAAGGGTAGGTACGGGTGGGTCCAAATTAACCAGGAGAATGACGGGTAGAACTTGACATGTGACTTATGATATTTTGGCCAAAGTCAAGGTCATAAGAGCATGGGGCAAAAATCCACATCGGGAGTTTCATAAGTACTGAAACTTGCTAGCGTTGCATACCATTTGGAGTGTGATGATTCTGGTAGGATTCCTTCGGTTTTATCACGCGATGATATTTGGATCCCGATCCTACTGTGAGTATATGCTACTCCTCGGGAAAACTCTCACTTAACGATCAATGCTATAAACCTAGTAGGTGCCTAGAAAGGTGTTAGCGGGGCTACGCCCACAGGGAAAAGAGGTTACTTAATTAAGGAACTTCGCGAAAGCGTTGGAAAACCTCCCTCGAAGTACCGACACTGGCCTGGCTGAACGGTTAAGCAAGTATTGTACGGTGAGAATGATCCCGGCTAATCCTTTTCTTTATGGTTTGAGAAGGGATTCGAGAAACAGTGGGAGCCATCCAGTTTAGACAAACTAAAAACCACTCTAAACTTGCAAGAGCATCATGCTAAAGTGTTTCTTTTCTCTCTCCTAATTGCAGCGACCATTCAACATGACCGGACTTAAGTTACTGTTAGATAAAAACATATTGACAGGGCCAAACTACAAAGATTGGCTCAGGAATGTCAAGATGGCTATCACTTATGACAAGCTGGGGTATATACTTACCACCAAAGCTCCCCCCGTCCCAGGTCCCACCTCCAGCGTCGCGGATATAGAAATCCGTAAGACATGGGAGATAGATTGCGCGAGGGCCAAATGCCTCGTACTAGCCTCGATGGACAACGACCATCAGAGGAGGCACGAGAATATGGACCTAGAGTCCATATTTCTCCATACAAAAGAACTGTATGGAGAGCAGTCTCGTATCGCAAGATACGAAGTGTCGAAGAAGCTTTTTTCGGCAAGGTTGGCCGTCGGATCATCGGTAGCGGACCACGTGCTTAAGATGATCGGCTACATAGAGGAGCTCGCGGACCTTGGGACCACGTTGGAGAATGAACTCTATACTGATCTGATTCTCCAGTCCCTTCCTTCCACTTACGCCCAGTTCATTCTTAACTTCAACATGCAAGGAAAGGAGGTTGAACTTGCCGAGCTTCTGAACATGTTGAGGACTGCTGAGGGCACCCTACAGAAGGGTAGGGAGACATCCACTTTGTTTGTAGGAGGATCTTCCTCTTCTAGGTCCAGGGCGAAAGCCAAGGGCAAGAAGAAGAAAGCCCCCGCCAAACCAAGAGGCGGTGTCGGTAAAGTGGATACGAAGGGAAAGGGTAAAGCAACAAAGGTAGCGGGGAAGCTGGTGGGGAAGGAAGAATGCTTCTATTGTCACAAAAGTGGTCACTGGAAACAAGATTGCAAGGCTTGGAAAGCCAGAACACAGGATTTGAAGCGAGTTGCAGCTTCAGCTTCAGGTGTGTATGTTATTGAAAATTGTCTATCAATAAACTCTACATCCTGGGTATTGGATACCGGATCAGGATCTCATATCTGTAATTCTTTGCAGGCGTTGAGAAAGCGTAGAGTTTTGAAGACAGGTGACATGACCCTCAGAGTTGCGAACGGTGCTAGCATGGATGCTGAGGCCGTGGGGGACTATCACCTGGGATTATCAGATGGACACTTTTTGGTTTTGCGTAGTTGTTATTATGTACCAAATGCAACCTGTAATATCATTTCTGTATCTTTATTATCTAAAGAAGGTTATGAATTTGCATTTGTAAGTAATGTAGTGAACATTCACCTTAATCAAGTGTTGATTGGGTCAGGTACATTGAACAACGGTATTTACGTTTTAAACCAACCACAGGTTTTCAATATCCAGAATACACACAAAAGAAAGTCTCCAGAAATTAATAAAACTTTCTTATGGCATTGTAGACTGGGTCACATCAACGAGAGAAGATTGACTAAGTTACATACTGAAGGATATTTAGATTCGTTCGAATATCAATCGTATGCAACTTGTCAATCCTGTCTCAAAGGAAAGATGACAAAGGCTCCGTTTTCTGGACACGGAGAAAGAGCGAGCGAGCTCTTGGGACTCGTACACAGCGACGTGTGCGGTCCAATGTCTACACATGCGCGAAGCGGTTTTTCTTACTTCATAACTTTTACGGATGATTTTTCAAGGTACGGTTATGTCTTCTTAATGAAACATAAATCCGAGGCTTTTGAAAAATTCCAGGAATATAAGAGTGAAGTAGAAAAACAGACCGGCAAAAGTATCAAGATCCTAAGATCGGATCGAGGAGGAGAATACTTAAGTGCCGAATTCCTGAATTACTTAAAAGAGAATGGAATTCTCTCTCAGCTTACTCCTCCATACACTCCGCAACATAACGGTGTATCGGAGAGACGGAACCGAACCCTATTGGATATGGTACGGTCCATGATGAGTAACGCTGAGTTGCCGCGATCGTTCTGGGGGTATGCGCTAGAAACTGCAGCATATCTTTTGAACCGTGTTCCCACTAAGACTGTGCCTACCACACCATATGAGTTATGGAGTGGGAAGAAACCCTATCTTAATCACATTAAGACATGGGGATGTCCAGCTTTTGTAAAAAAGCAGCATACGGACAAGCTCGAGGCACGCTCAGTACAGTGCAAGTTTGTGGGATATCCAAAGAACTCCAAGGGATATTACTTCTATTGCGAAGAGGAACAAAAAGTCCTTGTTTCTCGCCATGCCCACTTTCTAGAACATCAGTTCATAGAAAAAGAATTAAGTGGGAGCGCAATAGAACTGGAAGAAATTCCAGAACCGCAAGCTATTACTGAAAGCTTAGTAGAACCAGAGGGTTCGAAAGAACAAGACATTCCCATGCCACTCCGCAGGAGTAGTAGGCAGTCTCATCCGCCCGAGAGGTACTACGGTTTTCTCATTGACGGGGATAGAGAAGACTGCATCCTAGATTGTGATGAGCCTACTAGCTTCCAGCAAGCCATTCAGAGCGTCGACTCGGTAAAATGGCTGGATGCAATGCGGACCGAGATGGAGTCCATGTACACCAACAAAGTATGGACGTTGGACATTGCTCCAGACGGGGTAAAACCCGTAGGATGCAAGTGGATCTTCAAAAGGAAGATTGGTGTAGATGGACAGGTTGAGACCTATAAAGCTAGACTGGTAGCAAAGGGTTTTCGTCAGCGACCTGGTTTGGACTATGACGAAACCTTTTCTCCAGTAGCTATGCTGAAATCCATTCGGATCCTTCTTGCCATCGCTGCTTTCCACGATTATGAGATTTGGCAGATGGACGTAAAGACAGCTTTTCTAAATGGTCATTTAGAGGAGTGTGTCTATATGGACCAGCCAGAGGGTTTCATTCAGGGTGGGAGCAGCGGAAAGGTGTGCAAGTTGCTCAAGTCCATTTATGGACTCAAGCAGGCATCGCGGAGTTGGAACATCTGTTTTGATGAGACGGTCAAAGAATTTGGCTTTATCAAAAATCCAGATGAACCATGCATCTATTGTAGATTTGTAGCGAGAACTGTAGTATTCCTCGTTTTATACGTGGATGACATTCTCTTAATAGGAAATGACATTCCTATGCTACAATCTGTCAAGGGGTTCTTGTCACACAGGTTCTCCATGAAAGACCTGGGTGATGCCTCATACATTCTGGGTATCCGGATCTACCGTGACAGATCCAAGAGGATATTAGGACTCTCGCAGTCCAGGTACATCGACACCATACTGAAGAGATTCAGTATGGAAGATTCCAAGCGCGGTAATCTACCGGCTTGTCACGGGATCACCCTCTCCAAAGAGATGTCTCCCAAGACTGATTTGGAGAGGGATCGCATGTCTATTATACCCTACGCTTCTGCGGTAGGCTCTATAATGTATGCGATGTTGTGTACCAGACCGGATGTGGCTTATGCACTGAGTGTGGTAAGCAGGTATCAGTCAAACCCTGGGGAGAAACATTGGATAGCAGTAAAGAACATTCTCAAGTACCTGAGAAGGACTAAGGAGATGTTCTTGGTGTATGGCGGAAAAGACCTGCAGATTGAGGCCTTTGCTGACTCCAGCTTCCAGAGTGACAAGGATGATTCCAAGTCCATGTCGGGTTTTGTCTTTACCCTCAATGGAGGGGCGGTGTGTTGGAAGAGCTCCAAACAGGAAACCGTTGCTGACTCGACTATGGAAGCGGAATACATCGCTGCATCTGATGCCGCAAAAGAAGCTGTCTGGATGAGGAAGTTCTTGAAAGAACTTCAGGTGGTTCCGTCCATTGTTGACCCAATACCTCTGTATTGCGACAACAACGGGGCTATAGCTTTAGCGAAGGAACCCAGGTCCCATCAGAAATCCAGACACATCTTAAGGCGGTATCACCTGATCAGGGAGATCGTGGATCGCCAGGAGATCGAGGTCCGGAGAGTTGCATCAGAGGATAACACAGCAGATCCATTCACCAAGGCCTTGCCCCAGACTCAGTTCGAGCGGCTGATCGAGATGATAGGTCTTCGATACGCCAGTACATGGCCTTAGTGCAAGTGGGAGATTGTTAGTGTATATGCCCTAGAGGCCATTACTGTATCATACTAGCTTGTATATTACTTAATGGAAGCTTGGGATATTCACAGTTGTATATACAATCTTGCTCGAAATGGTAGTATGCTACTTGGTTTGTCTCTGCTTTAATATGTGCATGTGTTTCTTTTAGCATATTGCTGGTATACATATTAGTAGAGCCCTTAGGATCTTTGCTTGATTACCAGCGTTGTGATGGCGCTCGCACTCGTGGGAGCTGGGTAATCTATAAGCACATCCTTATACAGGTCCCTGGTCGTTGGACTATCGAGACAGGGCATCGATACTCCGGAGTAGACTAGCGTATGCGCTTCTCATCCCAGTATGGGAGACGGTCTGTCCCACAGCCGTTAGTACGTCGTACTTGGGATAGTATGCGGGTGCTCGTTAGGTTACGAGTACACTGGACAGGACTCGTCGGGAACTGTTGGTTGGTAATATACCTATCGTCAGTTATCAGTTCCCAGGTGACATGAGTACAGCTTAGTCCGCTGACTTGACACTGTCACTTCGCCTCGAGTGTGTTCCCACTGCACTTTGATTACTACCCTACCACGGCTCAAAGGAGCTGTGCAAACAGGTAGTTTTTGGGTGCAGTCCCGAAGCACTTGGAGGCAGTGACGGTTAGACAGGATTCGTCTCTCCCGGTATTGGGGGTTGACATCGCGCTGTGTCTAGGAGAGCCATTACACGAGTAGTCCCTGGCCAGGGCAAGCGAGATATACTGGTAGGTTTCCAGTGTTATCTCAGGGTGTTCTGGGCTACACTCCGACACGACTTGTACCGCTATTAGGGGACTGACGTTCACCGCCCCCCTAGGCCCGCCATGCGATGTATCAGACGAACAGACC
Organism: Agapanthus africanus; assembly: GCA_030015575.1. Classification (NCBI taxonomy): domain Eukaryota; kingdom Viridiplantae; phylum Streptophyta; class Magnoliopsida; order Asparagales; family Amaryllidaceae; genus Agapanthus; species Agapanthus africanus. The sequence continues at coordinate 221,193,601 of CM057348.1, read as the reverse complement.
GGACTGTACGGAGACTGTCACATACAGGCTCAGTAGGAGTGCAGATGGGGTTCACCTCGTCAGTCTTCTTATCGACATCTACCTGGGGACCGTTACGTACAGCTAGTGCCGCTTGCGGTCTGTGGTTAAACCCACTGCCAGCGTAGTGTCGAGTCTTTAGAGTCCCACACAGAGAGCTATTCGCCTTTAGGCAAAACGAGTAGAGGTCGCATGGTTTTGCGACAGGGTTCGTTCGCATCCGCGCACTTGTGCACGTTTGCTGTCCGGACAGTTTATACTAGCGGGCTTTGGTTTAAGCCGGATCCTAGTATATGATTTGAGATTGGTTTTTCTCATTGTGTTCGTGTTCCTCGGATCACGAATGCGGGTGCGTATGCACAGTTGCTTGAGATTGGGGGAGAGGACCTTGTTTAGGGTTAATGGCTTTTGTCATTTTATTAACCCTATTGATTTTGTGTGGATTATTGTTAATTGATAATTAGCTTAATTATTGTGCATGGTTGTTGTTGACAATTTGACTTCATTGACTTGTTGACCATGTTGACAACTTGACCATAATCATTTCATTTGGAAGATGCTCTTTGATCTTTGCAAAAATTGAAATGATAATGGTCAAGTCATGATTTATCATGACAATTTTCAAGCTAATTATCTAATTAAAATTATCCTCACATATTAGTGAGAATGGCTCACTAATATTCTCATTCTCTCATTCTATTTCTCTCTCTTGCTCATCCTCTCCCTCAAGCTCTCTCCCTCTCATGTGTTGAGAAACAAAAAGCTTGAGAAAAACCCTCTCTTGATCTTCTCTTCTCACTTCTAGGGTTCAAGTCTTAGCATTTCTTGCACTCTAGTTACTCCTAGCTTGGAGTTGAAGCTAAAGGTGGTGGCTTTCAAGTGGATCTTTCTTTGACGGGAGAAGACAAGCAAGGTGAACTTTTTCTACCATACCTAGGAGCAAGGAGAGAAGGACTAAAGACCAAAGGTATAACTTTTCTTCACTTAGCTACTTTGTAGTTAGGGTTAGCTAGTTTATGTTTAGTAAAGATCCTCATAAGCTTAGTCCATGTTGCCTAAGTCATTAAAAATCCGATTTTTATTATGTTTTCCGCCTCCCCGTAAGCACCGGGGTGGGCAACACGGACTTACACCTTGGATATTGCTCCACCTGGGGTAAAGCCCGTTGGATGCAAATGGATCTACAAAAGGAAACTTGGTGTAGATGGGCAGGTGGAAACCTATAAGGCTAGACTCGTTGCAAAAGGTTTTCGTCAAAGACCTGGTGTGGACTATGACGAAACTTTTTATCCGGTGGCTATGCTCAAATCCATTCGGATCCTACTTGCCATTGCCGCCTTCCATGACTATGAAATCTGGCAGATGGACGTTAAAACGGCTTTTCTAATCGGCTGTTTGGAAGAGTGCGTTTACATGGATCAGCCAGAAGGTTTCGTATACAGTGGGAGCAGCGGGAAGGTGTGCAAGTTGCTTAAATCCATTTATGGATTAAAGCAGGCATTGCGGAGCTGGAACATCTGTTTTGATGAGGCAATCAAGGAATTTGATTTCATCAAGAACGAAGATGAATCTTGTGTCTATAAGAAGATTGTATGACGAACTGTCATGTTCCTAGTCTTGTACGTGGATGACATTCTTTTGATAGGAAATGACATTCCTATGCTACAATCGGTCAAGCTATTTTTGTCACAACGTTTCTCTATGAAGGACCTGGGTGATGCCTCGTACATTCTGGGGATCAAGATCCACAGAGATAGATCCAAGAGACTACTGGGACTTTCGCAGTCCAGGTACATAGAGACCGTACTAAAGAGATTTAGTATGGAGGATTCCAAGCACGGTAACATACCCGCATTGTACGGAATTACCCTCTCTAAGAAGATGTCTCCTAAGACTGACGAGGAGAGGGTTCGCATGAGCACTATACCCTACGCTTCGGCGGTAGGATCTATAATGTATGTGATGCTATGTACAAGACCAGATGTAGCTTACGCGCTGAGCGTGGTGAGCCGGTATCAGTCAGACCCAGGTGAGGACCACTGGACGGCAGTGAAGAACATTCTCAAGTACCTAAAAAGGACTAAGGAGATGTTCCTGGTTTACGGTAATGGAGACCTCAGGGTCGAGTCCTTTACCGATTCAATCTTCCAGAGTGACAAAGATGACAGCAAGTCTGTCTCGGGTTTTTTGTTTATCCTCAATGGAGGGGCGATATGTTGGAGGAGTTCCAAATAGGATACCGTCGCAGACTCGACGATGGAGGCTGAATACATTGCTGCAAGCGATGCCGCAAAAGAGGTGGTCTGGATGAAGAAGTTCATTAGTGAACTTCAGGTGGTTCCGTCCATTGTTGACCCAATACTTTTGTATTGCGATAACAATGGGGCTATAGCTTTAGCGAAGGAATCAAGGCCCCATCAGAAATCCAGACACATATTAAGACGGTATCACCTGATCAGGGAGATCATTGATTGCCAGGAGATCGAGGTACGGAGAGTGGACACAAAAGACAACACGGAGGATCCATTCACAAAGGCCCTCCCTCAAACACAGTTCGAGCGACTTTTTGAGCTATTGGGTATGCGGTACGCCAGCAGCTGGCCTTAGTGCAGACGTTGGGTATGCGGTACACCAATTACTGGCCTTTAGTGCAAGTGGGAGATTGTTAGATATGTATGCCCTAGAGGCCATTATTGTATAGTACTAGTTTGTATAATATATTTTGGAGGCTTGGGATATATATATATAGGGGTTTGCGACAGTCTTGCTCGACATAGTAGTATGCTACTTGGTTTGTTTCTATCTTAATATGTGTATATGTTTCTTTTAACATATCGCTAAAAACATATTGGTAGAGCCCTTAGGATTTTTGCTTGACTACCGACGTTGTGATGGCAATCACACTAGTGGGGGCTGGGTAGTCTATAGGCACATCCTTATTTTGGACCCTAGTCGTAGGATTATCGAGACAGGGCATCGATACTCCAGAGTAGACTGGTGCATACGCTTCTCTTCCCAGCAGGGGAGATGGTCTGTCCCACGGCCATCAGTACGTCGTACTGGAGATAGTATGCAGGTGCTCGTTAGGTTACGAGTACACTGGATAGAACTCGTCGGGAACTGTTGGTTGGTATTATACCTATCGTCAGTTAACAGTTCCCAGGTGACATGAGCACAGCTTAGTCTGCTGACTTGACACTGTCACTTCGCCTCGAGTGTGTTCCCATTGTTCTTAGATTACTACCCTACCACGGCTCTACTGATTCGTGCAAACAGGTAGTAGTTGGGTGCAGTCCCGAAGCACTTGGAGGCAGTGATGGTTAGACATGATTCGTCTCTCCCGGTATTAGGAGTTGATATCGCGCTGTGTCTAGGAGAGCCATTACATATTGTCGTCCCTGGCCAGGGCAAGCGCGAATTGCTGGTAGGTTTTCCAGTAGATTCTCAGGGTGTTTTGGGCTACACTCTGACACGACTTGTACCGCTATTAGGGGACTGACGTTTACCGCCCCCTAGGCCCTCCATGCGATACTCTCAGACGAACAGACTGGACTGTACAGGGATTGTCATATTCAGGCTCAGTAGGAATTCGATGGGTTCACCTCATCAGTCTTCTTATCGGCATCTATCTGAGGACCGTTACGTACAGCTAGTACCGCTTGCGGCCTGTGGTTAAACCTACTGCCAGCGTACTGTCGAGCCTTTAGAGTCCCACACAGAGGGTTACTCGCCTTTGGGCAAAACTGAGTAGAGATTGCATGGTTTTGAAACGGGGTTCGTTCATATCCGCGCACTTGTGCATGTTTGGTGTCCGGACAGTAGTTACTAGCGGGCTTTAGTTTAAGCCAGATCCTAGTAATTGTTTTGGGATTGGTTTTGTCTCAGTGTATTCGTGTTCCTTGAAGCACGGATGCGGGTGTGTATGCACAGTTGACAGAGGCAGAGGCATAGGATTCTCATTAGGGTTGTTGACCATTTGGCTTTGGTTGACTTGTTGACCGCTGAATTTTCTTTAAACCCTAATGAGAATATGATATATGATTAATAATATTAATTAAGTATTATTGTGCCATGGTTGAGTTGAAAGTTTGACTTTTGTTGACTTGTTGACTTTGTTGACCGGTTGACCATTTTGGACTTGTTGACCATCATTATTTCATGGTTATCTTTTCATCGGTATGACTTTTGCTTGCTTGTTGTTTACAAAATGCAATAATAGCATGAAATGATAATGGTCATTGAAACTAACCATAACCATATACTTAATTATTATTATCATTATCATTATTCTCACTTTTGTGAGAAGGGTTGGAATATGAGAGCTCATTCTATCATTCTCTTTCTCTCTCCTAGAAAGAATGCTCTCCCTCTTCCTCTTCCTCTTTCAAGGTTCAAGTGTTCCATGAGTTAGAAATCATGAACCTTTGAGACAAAACCACCATCACTCTACTCTACTCAATCTAAGGTATTAGGTTTAGCAAACCAAACACCTTAGTCATCTCTAGGTTGAGATAAGAGCTTATTTTCGAGACCCTCGGGTGGATCCATCTATGGCTAAGAGGAGACGACAAGGAGGAGACGTTCAAACAACTACGAGGAGCAAGCAAGAGGAAGAACCGCAACAAGTAGAGAAGGAGTTCAAGACCAAGGTATAGCCATTCTACATAGTAGTTAGAACTTGTAGAATATTTGTTAGTTCTTGTTTAGCAACGATCCATCATGAAACGGTCCATGTTACCTAGCTAGGGAAAATTTTCGTTTTACCTATTCCGCCTCCCCGAAAGGACCGGGATAGGTAACGTGGACCTAACAGTATCAAGATCAACAATCTTAAGCTTCATTTTATCAACATCTAGCAATATAGTATTATGAGTGATAGTCAAAAAATCATATTTTCACTTGAGAGAAGTAAAAGGGGAAGTGAGTCTCTCATTTTTTTGAAATTAGCATATTTGTGAGAATTATTTAAAGAAGCAATTTTTGACAAAAGATTTCGTTCTCAAGTTTTAAATTCTCATATCCACAAGATTTAATAGAAGAACTTCCATTTTCATGATAAGCAATTTTCTTCTTGGCAATGAAATATTTAGAATGGAGTTTGGAATAAGTATCATGTAGAGTTCCAAAGGTTTCAAGAAGTTCTTCAAAGTTATATGAGTCAAGACTATCAATTATCTCATCCTCATATGCCATGAAACATAAAAATTTATGGAATTGCCACATCACAAGAGCGATATCATCGTCATTTCCACTCAATTCATTATCGTCACTAGGCTTGGATGGTGCATTTGATCTTGATGGAGCTTTGGAGGTAGCCTTGAGAGTGATGTTCTTAGCTTTTCTTTCTTCTCCACTTTCTTATCTTCTAAGTCATAGGCTTTAAGTTCAATCTCATAAATTTTGAGATTTCTTGAAGCTCTTCATAAGACCTGACCTCAATGTCGGCTATCTCCTTGAGAGTAGTCGCTTTTATTTACCATTTTTTGGTGAGCGATCGAAATATCTTCCTCACCTTTTTCTAGTTCTTCATGGGATCATCTAATAAGGAGTCAAGAGGATTAGTAATGCTAATAAAATGACTAAACATATCATCAATGTTTTCATCGAGCAACATTCAAAAAATTTCATATTCTATTTTCAAATGATCAATTTTAGCCCTCTTAATATTGGAACTCCCTTCATGAGTAACTAATAGAATTTTCCACATGGCAAAATCACTTTTACATTTGATAACACGAGCCAAATCATTTTCTTTGAGACAAGAAAAGAAAGCAAACTTGGCTTTATGATTAGCTTCATAAGCCTTTTTATCAATTTTAGTTCTCTTAACATTGGAATTCCCTTCATGAGCAACTAATAGAATTTTCCACATGGCAAAAGCATTTTTACATTTGATAACATGAGTCAAATCATTTTCATTGAGACAAGAAAAGAAAGAAAACTTGGCTTTATGATTAGCTTCATAAGCTTTTTTATCTACTACACTCCAACTATCTTCATCGGTGGTGGGTAATTCATACTCTTTTAAAAAGATGTATCTCTACACATCTTTATCTTGTGATTCTAAAAAGGACACCATCTTAACTTTCTAAATGGTAAAGTTAATACCATCAAAATATGGTGGTTTGGTGATAGATTGGGAGTGTCCCATACTATATGAAGAGAATGAGACCATAAGATCTCTATAGAGTGTTAGTCCTAACAAAAAGAGCACCTTACTCTGATACCAATTGAAATAATCCTAGGGGGGGTGAATAGGATTATACTAACCAAGCCCACAAATTAAAAATTCTACCTGCAATAAAAATGGAAACACAAATATAACACAAGATAATATGCAAGTAAAAGAGAAACAAAGCGCAAACATAAGCGACTTGGAGAGGTTCGGGAGATCCCCTAATCCTCTTTCTTTAGGCGACAAGCCCGTTTCACTTAAATCATGTCTCCACCGAGACAACACATTGTGCATCCGCAACAACATATCAGTCGACACACTTGTGACACTTTTCACAATACTTCTCCTCACTTGTAAGAATCCTTCTGCATCCAAGAGATCCCACACAAAGAGAGAAGAAAGAGAAGATTACAATCCAAGACACTTTTCTCAAGAGTTGACAATTCAAGCTCTAGAATACTTCAATGAAGTATTAGATTTTCAATTAAAGTTCAAGTGTTTTTCTTTTTCTTTTTGGTGAGTGTGGATGAACTCAAAGAATGAATGCAATTTTTAGAATAGTTGTTGTGCAATAACTACACAAGAATCCTTTCTAAATCCCACAAAAACTTAAACAAGTACATGCATTTATTACGCCTCAGACAGAGTAACAGACGTCTGATGGAAAAGTAGACAGACGTTTAAAGGCAAAATAAAACTAGCTGTTATAGCATTAAATGTACGTAACGGTAATATTTTTTAAACAAAAATAGCTTCAGACGTTTGCCGTGATTTTCAAAATATGACCAATGAAAGCATAGAAAACAACTAGACGTTTGACGAACAAGTGACACACGTCTGAAGAAAAAAGATTTTCAAAATTTTTAACCTTCAGACATTTGTGCAAATAAGGTTCAGATGTTTGTTCCCACAAAAAGTTTGAATGCCATGAAAACACAGAGAACAACGAGACATCTGAAGAAGGTTTGACAGACGTTTGTTCTTAAAAAGTTTTGTACAATGAAAATCCAGATAACAAACAGACGTATGAAGAAGTATGGACAGATATTTGTTCTATCAAAAGTTTTAAACAATGAAAATCTAGAGAACAACCAGACGTTTGTTCTGGCATACTTCAGACGTTTGTTCTGAAGAAGAAACTGATATTTCAAAACTTATGTATGTTTTACAATAGTGCGCATACATTTGAATAAGACTTGGATAAACGTCTGAATAAGGAATGCACAGAAAATTTTGAACTTGAAATTGAAAAACGTTTTGAATGAAAAACTTTGCCATGTTTTGTCCAAAGATTTCATGTATGCAGTTGTGTATGTGTTTGAGTTTTTTTATGATAATCTTATAAACCATGAAGTACTTACATCGATTTCCTATGTCGACATTGTTTGTTTGCTTAATCTTGAATCTTCGGATATTGCTACACGAGCTCTTAAATCTTCGATTTCTTAAATTCTTTTGAATTTGGACTTTGGCTCCTTAGCTTCATGAAGTTTGAATGTGATTATTGAGGAGTTCTAGTCCATTAACCTTCAACCTTCAATAGATTTGCCATTTAAGCTCGATTTTCCTCCATCCTCCATCATAGGCTTGTGTTAGTTGATATCATGAAATCTTTCTCAAACACAACCAAGCTCATATATAGTGTTATAAAATATGCAATATGAAATACATGTATAGATCTATTAATATTGTGTAATATCATCAAAACTAAATAGTAGAATTATGAAAATCCATAAGCCATCATTCGAGTATGTATCCAGGGAGGTAGGTAGTACCTTAGCGCTGATGCTCGTGTTAGTTGTATGTATGCCCTAGAGGCCAGTATTGTACAGATTATGTATATCATATTGGATGCTTGGACATATATAGAGATGACTTTCTTGCTCGACATGATAGTATGCTATCTGGTTACTCTTTATCTTAACATGTACACTAGTCTCTTTATACTGTCTTATAGTTACATGTTGGTAAAGCCCTTAGGATGTGTACTTGACTACCTGGACTATGATGCAGATCATACTAGTGGGGACATGGTAGTCCATAAGTACCTCCTTCAAGGTCCCTAGTCGTGGGTGTATCGAGACGGGGCATCGATATGCCAGTGTAGACTAGCGTATACGCTTCTCGACCCATGTGATGGGCGATGGATGATCCCATATCCATTGGTGTTTGACATCAGAGATGGTATACGGGTGCTCAGTGGAAACTGGGTACACTGGACGGACTCGCCGAGAACTCCCAGATGGTATTATACCTCACGTCAGATGGCAGTTCTCAGGTGACACTTGTACAGGTTAGTCTGTAGACCCGAGATCGTCATAGAGTCTTGTGTGATTCCCACTGTGCTTTGATCTCCACCTTACCACGTCCATGAGGGCGTGCAAAACGGTGGTCTTTGGGTACAGTCCCGAGTCACATGGAGGCAATGAGCGATAGGAGGGGTTTCGTCTCTCCCGGTATTGGGAGTTGATGTTGCGCTGTGCTCGATTGGCCGTAACAGGTAAGTCCCTGGCCAGGGCTGATCAGAGATTTGCTGGTAAGTGTTACCAGTAGTTTCTCGACCCGTTACGAGCCTCATATCAGCACGACTTATCGGGTTATTGGGGTCTGACGTATACCACCCCTAGACTTGATATGCGACGTATCTGACGAAGAGACTTGACTGTATGGTAAGTGTTACTGGTCGGATTCGCAGGAGTGTGAGCGGGCTAGCTCGTCGATCTTCTGATCGCTCAATACCCGGGTGGCCGTTACGTTTAGCAGACCGCTTGCGGCTTGTGGGTGCTTGATATGATCATCATCTGCTACCGGCGTATTGACGAGTCTTTAGAGTCCTACACAGAGGTTTCCTGGCTCAAGCGAAACGAAATAGGAGCGCATATGAGATATGTGCAGGACCGAGAATAATGCGTGTATGTGATACCGCATTTCATTCTCGCGATATATGTTTCGATTGGTTATATTCGATATGACCTAGTTATCGAATCATTGATTCGATAAATCGATGCATTGTATACTAGTAGGTTATGTGCGACATGACCGGATCATTGAATCAAGTGTTGATTTAATGATTTAATGTATAATTATATATTTGATATATTACTTTGCATTAACTAGTATTGGTTCACTTTAAACGGATTTTTCTCACTTGGATTGCACATTGTATATGTGATATACTTTCGTGCACTTTTTTGTATCATGTTTGATGATACTTGATCATTTAGTTAAGTGTATAAAATTAATCCATGGTTAATATGATAATTAGGGTTTTGCATTTTCATTTATTTATTTATTTATTTATTTATTTATTTGAAATAAGTTATGATAAGAATGGTGGCTAAGTTTGTCATTTTGTTGAAGCTTCATGAAGCTTTGACTTTGCTAACCATCCTTATCTTCATGCTTAACCCTAACCCATCAAAGTGACCATGGTTAATTCTCTACACTTAACCCTAGTTCAAGTTATGATAAGTATTTGTTTTATATTTATTTTTTAATATAACACTTATCATAACTTTTTCTAGAGCTCATCTTCTTCTTCTTCTTCAAGCTTGCTACTCCAATGGCAAGTTGAGATCTAGTGAGTTAAATCCAAATCTAAAGTGAACCCACCTCCTATTTCTTCACCCTCTACCTCTTGCCAAGTTGTTTTGGGTGTTTACTTCACAAGTTTCACAAGTTTATGAAGTCGGAGCTTGAGTTTGTGCAACCTCAACGTAGATCGTCTTTGACACAAAGCCGACGAGCCATTCCGCTTGCTTTCCCGATGAAGCCGATGATCGAGTCGAGGATTCATGATGGACAGCGAGGACATGACGTTGCGGAGCCGTGGAGGTGGATATCCGGATCTACAAAGGTTGTAATTTCCGTATCAAAGTAGTTAACTGTTAACTAGCTTTCTATTTCGCCTAAACATCTAGTTAAAGATCCGTAGTCTAGGGTTTCTCGGCACTAAATTTTTTAATATGGCATGTTCGATGCCTTGAGAGAACCCACTAGGGTGCCTAGGAACCTTTCACTGGTATCAGAGCCTAGCTAGAGCCTTAGGCGAAGTCCCGACGACGTTTGAAGTCCGAACGAACTCGAAACCCTAGAATTTTAGAGCTCTCTGGACATTTTCATAAATCTGGGATTTTTCAATATTTAAAATGTCTAAAAAATTCAGCATAGAATTCTAAGCATTACTGTGCAAAACGATCCCATCAACTGTTCATTAAGCCGCGGAAGCGCGGCATAAGCATGCTTTATGCCGCCCTTCCGCGGTCAAACAGTGACGTCATCCCATTATTTTTGCACAATAATACCTGATAAATTCCACTGAGTTTTCTGGATATTTTTAAATTTATTTAAGTGTTGAGTGCTCTGGAGTTATATTGGGAATCGATGAATTCGATCGGAATATCAAACTTTGTCTAAGTGTTTTTCCAGATAATTGTAGAATATGTTAAAGACTTCGACCGGATATAAATACCCAGGTTTTCCCCTGCCAAAATATCCAAGTGTTGGATTATTGTGTGGTTAAAAGACGTTCTAAGTAGTGCAAGTAACGCGATGGTCCCTCTAGAAGACACAAACCTTAACTCGATTATGTGACCGTCTTGAACTGCCCTTTGAACCTTCGGGTTTGGGGCAGTACGGCGTGCCACATGTGAGGCGTTGGCTTGACCCTTCTACGGCTGGACCGTTGGTACTGAGGTATGAAGTGAATGTCTTTGAACCTATTTCATGTGTTGATCGGTGTCGGGAAAACTTGGGTGTTCGAAAGTTCGATCGGAAAGTTTGATATATTCTATTTATCCGGAATTGGATACAATAATTGGAATTCACAAAAGGTTATGAGATAACTGGATGGATGTTATAAATCTAGCGGTTTAGTTTCATTGGATATCGAAAAGAGTTTTCGATAATGGGACTAAAATGCGGGGTTTATAACCGTTAGGCATGTGATGTCTAAAAGGGTTGCGGATTCCAATTGTTGTAGTTTTACACTTTCTTTATTGTGACCGTAAGTGTAGTATGTTCATATCGCCGGTTTCGTTGCTATACGTCAAGGACAATTGGGGTATGCATACTTACTTACGTTGATGACATGTGTTGTTATGTGTTGTTGGATATGTTATATTGGATCGTCGTATTTGAATAGCCGGGGGTTTTTATGTGAGATGAGTGTTTTTCATTTTCATTCATGTAAAAACTTGTATGTAATATTCTTTTATTCGGGGCACTTCCAGGATGCGGGAGTTGTCACCCTTTGTATATTATTTACTTTTCTGCACTAGGATAGACCCAAGGAGGGGAGCACAAGTAACCGGGTTCTGGGGTCCAGTGGGAGACCAACTCGAGGAGTCGAGTCCGGGTCTCCTAACCCTAGAATTGGTAGGGTTGCTTGCCGCTCTCGTAGGGGTCTAGGGGTGTGGGATTGGCTATTCATCACGACCGTGGAATCCGTGTTTTATACTGGCTCGTATTGAAAACACGGACGTCCTAGTATATCCAATATTTCATATGGTTATTCTGCTGCGATATCTGTGATGTGATTCTGTGATGGATATAGTATATAGTATATATGATATATTATATAGACGTTACTTATGTTTTACACCCGCGCTAGCCCTGCCCTGCTCTGTCGTTAGTTACCTAACCTAACGGTGCATGAGAGGACATCGAGGCGAATGCGGATGGCATAAGTGTACGTCATATTTATCTGTGATGTTTAGGTATTAAATGATGGGACTTCATTAATGTGATTAATGAAAGATAAGAAACCTAAGATGTTGTAGAATCGAATTTTAAAATAAAACAGGTAGCTACAGTTTTTGCTTTGCACAGCGATATATATGATATATCCCGCACCTCATTCGACGAGGAAAGGACCGAGATCCCTTCACCGGGAGTGACTCCTTTAGCAATAACTGGCAGATGCTACACATTCGGTTTGCTTTTGACTGCTTTTGCGATTTTGCTTTGCATAGCGATATATATGATATATCCCGCACCTCATTCGACGAGGAAAGGACCGAGATCCCTTCACCGGGAGTGACTCCTTTAGCAAAACTAGAAAAGCCTCAAAATCACTCCATTTCAAAACATCATTTGATTCTACAACGATATCAAGTTCATTACGCTTATGGTTTTATGAAAACCTGCGTAGCCCTCCGTCATTTCAGATAAGTATTAGTTAGTATTCGTGCTGCGGTTGTTTGGCATGCGTCAAGGCGTAGTGTACGGTAGCTAACTAGTGCTTATCTGCCAGCATATGATGCGATTGGATTAGGGTATTCGTACGGCGTTGTTTGGCATGCGTCAAGGGTCGTGCGGGTGGGTTTAATTCAATCAAGAAATGACGGGTTGAACTTGACTAGCAGACTATGGGTTGTTTGGCATGCGTCAAGGTCATAGCGAGCTAGGGGCAAAATATTATCGGGAATTTCAAGTGTTGAAATTTGCAATGAGATTGCATACCTTCTATGAGATAGTTGGATCCCGATACCCGCTGCGAGTAAGAGTTACTCCTGGGAGAGTTTTACACATTACAATTAGCCGATCAAGTAGGTGACTAGAAAGGTGTTAACGAGGTTACGCCTCTGGGAAAACGAGGTTTACAGTAATTAGGTTCGTGCGAAAGCACGGGGGACCTCCCTCAAAGTACCGACACTGGCCTGGCTGAAAGATTGGCGAACTTGTAGTGTGTAATTAATCCCGGCTAGTCTTTCCTTTTAGGGTTTGGAGGAAGATTTGATAAAAAGCAGTGGGAGCCATCCTGATTAGATAAGATAATAACCAATCTGATCTTGCACGAGCTTACGCTAAAGTGTTTTCTTCTCTCTCTCTCCAGGTAGCGACCATTTCATGCCTTAATAAAGATAATAAAATGGATGTATTGACCGAACCCGCAAGTTATACTGTGCTGGGGAACGTTGGTTCCGTTCTTTCTTGTAAGAGTTATAGGAATGAACAGGATATAGGGGAATACCAGGATTCCCATGCCACCCGAATGAAGAAAGTACATGATGATGCATTTTCTTCGGGTGTGTTCGTTACTGAGAACTGTTTCTCCATTTGCTCTACGTCCTGGGTATTGGATACCGGGTCGGGATCCCATATATGTAATCAGTTACATGGGCTAAAGAAAGGTAGAGAACTTGGAGAAGGTGATAAAGACATTAGAGTTGGAAATGGTGCAATTGTTGCAGCTAAGACTGTCGGGGAATATCACCTTGTATTACCAACTGGTAATACATTGGTTCTGAACGAATGCTATTACATGCCGAACCTGATATGCAACATTATATCGGTTTCTTTATTAAGTAAAGAGGGATATAATTTTGTATTACAGGACAATGTTATGAACATTTTCCATAACCAAAAGTTGGTTGGATCAGGCACGTTGTGCAATGGCATTTATGTTCTAAACCAATCAACAGTCCTGAGCATAACAAACACACACAAGAGGAAGAGTTCTGAACTCAATGAATCCTTCTTGTGGCATTGTAGACTGGGTCACATCAATGCGACACGACTAGCTAAGTTGCATAAAGATGGATATTTAAATCCCTTTGAATTTTCATCTTATGACACTTGCCAGTCATGTCTCAAAGGCAAGATGACCAAGACTCCGTTTACGGGACACGGAGAAAGAGTTACCGAACTCTTAGGACTGATACATAGTGATGTATGCGGTCCCATGTCTACACATGCCAGGGATGGTTCTTCGTACTTCATTACATTCACTGACGATCTCTCAAGATTCGGATATGTGTTCCTGATGAAACACAAATCAGAAGCTTTTGAGAAATTTAGAGAATATAAACAAGAAGTCGAGAACCAAACCGGAAAAAGTATTAAAATCCTTCGATCAGATCGGGGAGGTGAATACTTGAGCAATGAATTCCTGGACTTCCTAAAAGAGAATGGGATTCTCTCTCAGCTGACTCCTCCTTATACACCACAGCACAACGGTGTATCTGAACGGAGAAACCGCACCCTATTAGATATGGTGCGCTCAATGATGAGTGCAGCTGAGTTACCTATTTCCTTCTGGGGACATGCGCTTGAGACAGCCATGGACCTATTGAATAGAGTTCCTACCAAATCAGTGCCTACCACTCCATATGAGATATGGAAAGGGAAGAGACCACATCTTAATTATATTAAGATATGGGGTTGTCCAGCCTATGTCAAAAGACAAAATCCGGACAAACTCGAGGCAAGATCTGTCTTATGTAAGTTTGTAGGATATCCCAAAAATTCACAAGGGTATATCTTCTACCACCCCGAGGAACAAAAGGTGTTTGTTTCTCGACATGCCACTTTCTTAGAAAAAGGTTTTCTTATGAAACAGATAAGTGGCATTGAGGTAGAACTGGAAGAGGTTCCAGCGACACAGACAACAACAGAAGATTTGGTTGAACCCGAGGATTCCGAAGTTCCCGATGAACCCCAGCCACTCCGCCGATCTAGTAGGGTTCCTCGCCAACCTGAGAGATACTACGGTTTTCTCATGGATGGTGGAAGTGAGGATTGCATCATGGAGGATGATGACCCAACTAGCTTCGAGCAGGCCATCACTAGTGGGGACTCAGTGAAATGGCTGGATGCTATGCGGTCCGAGATGGATTCCATGTACACCAACAAAGTATGGACTTTGGAAGTTGCTCCTGAAGGGGTAAAACCCATTGGGAGCAAGTGGATCTTCAAGAAGAAATTTGGTGTAGATGGGAAAGTGGAGACTTTCAAAGCTAGACTTGTAGCAAAAGGTTTTCGTCAAAGACCAGGTGTGGACTATGACGAGACCTTTTCTCCAGTAGCTATGCTTAAATCCATCCGAATCATGCTTGCCATTGCTGCCTTTCATGACTACGAAATCTGGCAAATGGATGTTAAGACCGCCTTTCTAAATGGTGATTTAGAAGAGTGCGTGTACATGACTCAGCCAGAGGGCTTCGTAGACAGTGGGAGCAGCGGGAAGGTGTGCAAGCTGCTTAAATCCATTTATGGATTAAAGCAAGCATCGCGGAGTTGGAACATCTGCTTTGACGTCGTTATCAAAGAGTTTGATTTCGTCAAAAATCCAGATGAACCTTGTATCTACAAGAAGGTGGCAGAGAGTAAGGTTGTCTTCCTCGTATTGTACGTGGACGACATACTCTTGATAGGAAATGATATTCCTATGCTGCAATCGGTCAAGCTCTTCTTATCACAAAGATTCTCAATGAAAGATCTTGGTGATGCCTCCTGCATATTGGGAATCAGGATCTATAGAGATAGATCCAAACGGATTTTGGGATTGTCCCAATCCAGGTACATTGACACCATACTAAAGAGGTTTAGTATGGAAGAGTCCAAGCGTGGGAACTTGCCCACGATCTCTGGAGTCACTCTCTCCAAAGAGATGTCTCCCAAGACTGATTTGGAGAGAGCTCGCATGCAAGGGATACCCTATGCTTCGGCAGTAGGCTCTATCATGTATGCGATGCTATGTACCAGACCCGATGTAGCATACTCACTAAGTGTAGTGAGCAGGTATCAAGCTGATCCTGGAGAGAGTCACTGGACAGCTGTGAAGAGCATTCTCAAGTACTTGCGAAGGACTAGAGATATGTTCTTGGTGTATGGTAACGGAGAACTCCAAGTGGAGTCCTTTACCGATTCCAGCTTCCAGAGTGATAAGGACGACTCTAAGTCGCAGTCGGGTTTTGTCTTTACCCTTTACGGAGGGGCGGTTAGCTGGAAGAGTTCCAAGCAGGAAACCGTGGCAGGCTCGACGATGGAGGCTGAATACATCGCTGCCAACGATGCTGCTAAAGAAGCTGTCTGGGTCAAGAAGTTCATTACTGAACTTGGAGTGGTTCCATCCATTGAGCATCCAATACCTTTGTATTGCGATAACAATGGAGCGGTGGCTTTGGCCAAGGAACCCAGGTCCCATCAGCGATCCAGGCATATTCTGAGGCGGTATCACCTGATCCGGGAGATAGTTGATCGCCGGGAGATCGAGGTCAGGAGAGTTGACACGAAGAACAACACGGCGGATCCACTCACGAAGGCCATTCCCCAGATACAGTTTGAGAGACTCTTCGGGATGCTCGGTATGAGATACTACAGCAGCTGGCCCTAGTGCAAGTGGGAGATTGTTAGTTGTATGTATGCCCTAGAGGCCAGTATTGTACAGATTATGTATATCATATTGGATGCTTGGACATATATAGAGATGACTTTCTTGCTCGACATGATAGTATGCTATCTGGTTACTCTTTATCTTAACATGTACACTAGTCTCTTTATACTGTCTTATAGTTACATGTTGGTAAAGCCCTTAGGATGTGTACTTGACTACCTGGACTATGATGCAGATCATACTAGTGGGGACATGGTAGTCCATAAGTACCTCCTTCAAGGTCCCTAGTCATGGGTGTATCGAGACGGGGCATCGATATGCCAGTGTAGACTAGCGTATACGCTTCTCGACCCATGTGATGGGCGATGGATGATCCCATATCCATTGGTGTTTGACATCAGAGATGGTATACGGGTGCTCAGTGGAAACTGGGTACACTGGACGGACTCGCCGAGAACTCCCAGATGGTATTATACCTCACGTCAGATGGCAGTTCTCAGGTGACACTTGTACAGGTTAGTCTGTAGACCCGAGATCGTCATAGAGTCTTGTGTGATTCCCACTGTGCTTTGATCTCCACCTTACCACGTCCATGAGGGCGTGCAAAACGGTGGTCTTTGGGTACAGTCCCGAGTCACATGGAGGCAATGAGCGATAGGAGGGGTTTCGTCTCTCCCGGTATTGGGAGTTGATGTTGCGCTGTGCTCGATTGGCCGTAACAGGTAAGTCCCTGGCCAGGGCTGATCAGAGATTTGCTGGTAAGTGTTACCAGTAGTTTCTTGACCCGTTACGAGCCTCATATCAGCACGACTTATCGGGTTATTGGGGTCTGACGTATACCACCCCTAGACTTGATATGCGACGTATCTGACGAAGAGACTTGACTGTATGGTAAGTGTTACTGGTCGGATTCGCAGGAGTGTGAGCGGGCTAGCTCGTCGATCTTCTGATCGCTCAATACCCGGGTGGCCGTTACGTTTAGCAGACCGCTTGCGGCTTGTGGGTGCTTGATATGATCATCATCTGCTACCGGCGTATTGACGAGTCTTTAGAGTCCTACACAGAGGTTTCCTGGCTCAAGCGAAACGAAATAGGAGCGCATATGAGATATGTGCAGGACCGAGAATAATGCGTGTATGTGATACCGCATTTCATTCTCGCGATATATGTTTCGATTGGTTATATTCGATATGACCTAGTTATCGAATCATTGATTCGATAAATCGATGCATTGTATACTAGTAGGTTATGTGCGACATGACCGGATCATTGAATCAAGTGTTGATTTAATGATTTAATGTATAATTATATATTTGATATATTACTTTGCATTAACTAGTATTGGTTCACTTTAAACGGATTTTTCTCACTTGGATTGCACATTGTATATGTGATATACTTTCGTGCACTTTTTTGTATCATGTTTGATGATACTTGATCATTTAGTTAAGTGTATAAAATTAATCCATGGTTAATATGATAATTAGGGTTTTGCATTTTCATTTATTTATTTATTTATTTATTTATTTATTTGAAATAAGTTATGATAAGAATGGTGGCTAAGTTTGTCATTTTGTTGAAGCTTCATGAAGCTTTGACTTTGCTAACCATCCTTATCTTCATGCTTAACCCTAACCCATCAAAGTGACCATGGTTAATTCTCTACACTTAACCCTAGTTCAAGTTATGATAAGTATTTGTTTTATATTTATTTTTTAATATAACACTTATCATAACTTTTTCTAGAGCTCATCTTCTTCTTCTTCTTCAAGCTTGCTACTCCAATGGCAAGTTGAGATCTAGTGAGTTAAATCCAAATCTAAAGTGAACCCACCTCCTATTTCTTCACCCTCTACCTCTTGCCAAGTTGTTTTGGGTGTTTACTTCACAAGTTTCACAAGTTTGTGAAGTCGGAGCTTGAGTTTGTGCAACCTCAACGTAGATCGTCTTTGACACAAAGCCGACGAGCCATTCCGCTTGCTTTCCCGATGAAGCCGATGATCGAGTCGAGGATTCATGATGGACAGCGAGGACATGACGTTGCGGAGCCGTGGAGGTGGATATCCGGATCTACAAAGGTTGTAATTTCCGTATCAAAGTAGTTAACTGTTAACTAGCTTTCTATTTCGCCTAAACATCTAGTTAAAGATCCGTAGTCTAGGGTTTCTCGGCACTAAATTTTTTAATATGGCATGTTCGATGCCTTGAGAGAACCCACTAGGGTGCCTAGGAACCTTTCACTGGTATCAGAGCCTAGCTAGAGCCTTAGGCGAAGTCCCGACGACGTTTGAAGTCCGAACGAACTCGAAACCCTAGAATTTTAGAGCTCTCTGGACATTTTCATAAATCTGGGATTTTTCAATATTTAAAATGTCTAAAAAATTCAGCATAGAATTCTAAGCATTACTGTGCAAAACGATCCCATCAACTGTTCATTAAGCCGCGGAAGCGCGGCATAAGCATGCTTTATGTCGCCCTTCCACGGTCAAACAGTGACGTCATCCCATTATTTTTGCACAATAATACCTGATAAATTCCACTGAGTTTTCTGGATATTTTTAAATTTATTTAAGTGTTGAGTGCTCTGGAGTTATATTGGGAATCGATGAATTCGATCGGAATATCAAACTTTGTCTAAGTGTTTTTCCAGATAATTGTAGAATATGTTAAAGACTTCGACCGGATATAAATACCCAGGTTTTCCCCTGCCAAAATATCCAAGTGTTGGATTATTGTGTGGTTAAAAGACGTTCTAAGTAGTGCAAGTAACGCGATGGTCCCTCTAGAAGACACAAACCTTAACTCGATTATGTGACCGTCTTGAACTGCCCTTTGAACCTTCGGGTTTGGGGCAGTACGGCGTGCCACATGTGAGGCGTTGGCTTGACCCTTCTACGGCTGGACCGTTGGTACTGAGGTATGAAGTGAATGTCTTTGAACCTATTTCATGTGTTGATCGGTGTCGGGAAAACTTGGGTGTTCGAAAGTTCGATCGGAAAGTTTGATATATTCTATTTATCCGGAATTGGATACAATAATTGGAATTCACAAAAGGTTATGAGATAACTGGATGGATGTTATAAATCTAGCGGTTTAGTTTCATTGGATATCGAAAAGAGTTTTCGATAATGGGACTAAAATGCGGGGTTTATAACCGTTAGGCATGTGATGTCTAAAAGGGTTGCGGATTCCAATTGTTGTAGTTTTACACTTTCTTTATTGTGACCGTAAGTGTAGTATGTTCATATCGCTGGTTTCGTTGCTATACGTCAAGGACAATTGGGGTATGCATACTTACTTACGTTGATGACATGTGTTGTTATGTGTTGTTGGATATGTTATATTGGATCGTCGTATTTGAATAGCCGGGGGTTTTTATGTGAGATGAGTGTTTTTCATTTTCATTCATGTAAAAACTTGTATGTAATATTCTTTTATTCGGGGCACTTCCAGGATGCGGAAGTTGTCACCCTTTGTATATTATTTACTTTTCTGCACTAGGATAGACCCAAGGAGGGGAGCACAAGTAACCGGGTTCTGGGGTCCAGTGGGAGACCAACTCGAGGAGTCGAGTCCGGGTCTCCTAACCCTAGAATTGGTAGGGTTGCTTGCCGCTCTCGTAGGGGTCTAGGGGTGTGGGATTGGCTATTCATCACGACCGTGGAATCCGTGTTTTATACTGGCTCGTATTGAAAACACGGACGTCCTAGTATATCCAATATTTCATATGGTTATTCTGCTGCGATATCTGTGATGTGATTCTGTGATGGATATAGTATATAGTATATATGATATATTATATAGACGTTACTTATGTTTTACACCCGCGCTAGCCCTGCCCTGCTCTGTCGTTAGTTACCTAACCTAACGGTGCATGAGAGGACATCGAGGCGAATGCGGATGGCATAAGTGTACGTCATATTTATCTGTGATGTTTAGGTATTAAATGATGGGACTTCATTAATGTGATTAATGAAAGATAAGAAACCTAAGATGTTGTAGAATCGAATTTTAAAATAAAACAGGTAGCTACAGTTTTTGCTTTGCACAGCGATATATATGATATATCCCGCACCTCATTCGACGAGGAAAGGACCGAGATCCCTTCACCGGGAGTGACTCCTTTAGCAATAACTGGCAGATGCTACACATTCGGTTTGCTTTTGACTGCTTTTGCGATTTTGCTTTGCATAGCGATATATATGATATATCCCGCACCTCATTCGACGAGGAAAGGACCGAGATCCCTTCACCGGGAGTGACTCCTTTAGCAAAACTAGAAAAGCCTCAAAATCACTCCATTTCAAAACATCATTTGATTCTACAACGATATCAAGTTCATTACGCTTATGGTTTTATGAAAACCTGCGTAGCCCTCCGTCATTTCAGATAAGTATTAGTTAGTATTCGTGCTGCGGTTGTTTGGCATGCGTCAAGGCGTAGTGTACGGTAGCTAACTAGTGCTTATCTGCCAGCATATGATGCGATTGGATTAGGGTATTCGTACGGCGTTGTTTGGCATGCGTCAAGGGTCGTGCGGGTGGGTTTAATTCAATCAAGAAATGACGGGTTGAACTTGACTAGCAGACTATGGGTTGTTTGGCATGCGTCAAGGTCATAGCGAGCTAGGGGCAAAATATTATCGGGAATTTCAAGTGTTGAAATTTGCAATGAGATTGCATACCTTCTATGAGATAGTTGGATCCCGATACCCGCTGCGAGTAAGAGTTACTCCTGGGAGAGTTTTACACATTACAATTAGCCGATCAAGTAGGTGACTAGAAAGGTGTTAACGAGGTTACGCCTCTGGGAAAACGAGGTTTACAGTAATTAGGTTCGTGCGAAAGCACGGGGGACCTCCCTCAAAGTACCGACACTGGCCTGGCTGAAAGATTGGCGAACTTGTAGTGTGTAATTAATCCCGGCTAGTCTTTCCTTTTAGGGTTTGGAGGAAGATTTGATAAAAAGCAGTGGGAGCCATCCTGATTAGATAAGATAATAACCAATCTGATCTTGCACGAGCTTACGCTAAAGTGTTTTCTTCTCTCTCTCTCCAGGTAGCGAC
This sequence comes from Agapanthus africanus, assembly GCA_030015575.1. Taxonomy (NCBI): domain Eukaryota; kingdom Viridiplantae; phylum Streptophyta; class Magnoliopsida; order Asparagales; family Amaryllidaceae; genus Agapanthus; species Agapanthus africanus. The sequence continues at coordinate 221,172,226 of CM057348.1, read as the reverse complement.
CATTTCATGCCTTAATAAAGATAATAAAATGGATGTATTGACCGAACCCGCAAGTTATACTGTGCTGGGGAACGTTGGTTCCGTTCTTTCCTGTAAGAGTTATAGGAATGAACAGGATATAGGGGAATACCAGGATTCCCATGCCACCCGAATGAAGAAAGTACATGATGATGCATTTTCTTCGGGTGTGTTCGTTACTGAGAACTGTTTCTCCATTTGCTCTACGTCCTGGGTATTGGATACCGGGTCGGGATCCCATATATGTAATCAGTTACATGGGCTAAAGAAAGGTAGAGAACTTGGAGAAGGTGATAAAGACATTAGAGTTGGAAATGGTGCAATTGTTGCAGCTAAGACTGTCGGGGAATATCACCTTGTATTACCAACTGGTAATACATTGGTTCTGAACGAATGCTATTACATGTCGAACCTGATATGCAACATTATATCGGTTTCTTTATTAAGTAAAGAGGGATATAATTTTGTATTACAGGACAATGTTATGAACATTTTCCATAACCAAAAGTTGGTTGGATCAGGCACGTTGTGCAATGGCATTTATGTTCTAAACCAATCAACAGTCCTGAGCATAACAAAATCTACACTGTCTAATACTAAGATCCGGCTTAAGCCAAAGCCGGCTAGTAAAATCCGTCCGATCACGATCCGTGCAATACCGCACGTATCTGATCGAACCCTGCCATATCTCCATACGGCCTCTACAGCGTTTCGCCCGAAACTTGAGTAACTGTGTGTGGTGGACTCTAAAGACTCGTCAATACTATGGCTGTGGATTTAACCACTAGCATGTCAGAGGTATTAGCCATACGTGACGGGCCACCAGCTATTGACCAAAAGGGACGTCGATGAGCGAACTCATCCTGACACCCTACTGAGCCTGTCAGTGACAATATCCGTACAGTCTGGTCCGTTCGTCTATGAGTATCGCATGGCGGGCCTAGAGGGTTGGTAAAAGTCAGACCCCCAAAAGCGGTACAAGTCGTGTCAGAGTGACGCCCAGAACACCCTGAGATACTACTGGAATACCTACCAGTAAATCTCCTGCCTCGGTTGAGGGCTTTGTGTAATGGCTCTCCTAGACACAGCGCGACCTCACCCCCAATACCGGGAGAGACGAACCCCTGCAGATCCGCTCACTTCCTACATGTGGCTCGGGACTGTACCCAATTAAAACCTGTTTGCACGACTCCTTTGAGCCGTGGTAGGGTAGTAATCAAAGTACAGTGGGAACTCACACGAGACAAATGACGATCTCAGGTCGATGAACTAACCTGTATACATGTCACCAGGGAAATGCTATCTGACGTATGGTATAATCCCAACTAGCAGGTTCTCGGCGAGTCCTGTCCGGTGTACTCATAACCCAACGAGCACCTGTATACATCTTAGGTGAACCAACTGACACCAATGGCTTATGAGACCGGCCACTGCCCCTCGTCGGGGTCTCGACTGTATACACTAGTCTTCTAATGGAGTATCGATGCCCAGTCTCGAAACTCCCACGACTAGGGACCTTTTAAGGATGTGCTTATAGACTCCAGCTCTCACGTATATGATCGCCCTCATACTGCTGGTAGTCAAGCAAGAATCCTTGGGGCTCTATCAACGTGTAATAGCGACTCGTAAGGTCACCTAAAGCAGTACATGATGATAAAGATAAACCAGATAGCATACTATCATCTTGAGTAAGACTGTCCTACTGGGACAGGTCCTCCCTCAATCATTGCAATCACGTGCCTGTGATCCAATAATTGATTTTGAGGGCACTATCTCCAGCAATCTCCCACTTGCACTCAAGGCTAATTATTGCGATGTTGCATACTCATAGCCCGTGTGATACCGAACACCCAACTCCTCTACTAGTCAGTCTTACAAAGCTCATTCGTGAAACTATTGCGTTCGAGGAATAGCCTCAGTGAGTGGATCCTCTGTGATGTTTCTTTCTATGTCTCTCTACATCTCAAGTTCGCGGAGAAAACCATCTCCCTAAATGAGCAATACCTGTCTTAGAATATGTCTGGATGTCTGATGGGACCTAGCTCATAAATGAACTCCAAATCCAAACTTTTTAGACTGTATCGTCAACTGAACTTAATCAGTATCCTGCGCCATGCCTTCCCTCAGTATCTGCTTGGACCAGCTGTCCAAACTACTGCCCCTCGTCAGAGGGAAAACTATAACTCTGACAGCCACTCTGCCATCCAGGTCATCTTGGAAGCCTGGAATGATAACCGTCTCCTAAAGGAGGCTGCCGTTATCAAATCCCTAGAACATTCACTTATGTTCTAAAGCTGCTTCCGATTGTTTCACCATGATTGGATTAATATCAACTTATTGCATCTCCTGCAAGAACAACATCTGGTGTGGTACTTGACATCTCATGATTGACTCAATTGTCTAAGCAAGTGATCTGCCAATCATGCACATCCCTCTCCCCTTTAGTCTGTAAGACACCTTTAGAGAGGGTGACTCCATTACCTGCAGGTACACTACCGTGCCAGGAGTCGTCCATTCTAAATACTCATAGAATGCTGTCAAAGTACCCAGATTGGGAAACCACCCAAGTCTAGATCTAAAACCATAGATCCAGTAACCAGAATGTCTGATATAATATCCAAGTCCTATGTGGAGAAACCACTGTGTGACAACCAAAGAATAACCGATCGTAGTATAGGAATATCACTTCCTACTCTGTGTATGTCATACAAATACCAGGACATCACACCCTACTACCTTCTTAACAGATCCATCCCCTATTCTGATGAAGTCAAACCTATGACTGTCACATCAAAAATAGATGATCTATCTCCGCTATATCTGCTTAAGTCTATAAATAGACATAAGCCTCTTGCCCACTGTGCTTCCGTTGCTCCCACTGACTACGACAACCCTCTGGCAGAGTCATATAGACGTACACTTCTAAAGCCAGTTTAGAACGACGCTATACTCATCCTCCTGCCGGGTCTCACAGTCTGGAACAACAGCAATGGCAAGTATAGGTAAACAAGAACCTCCCTGCCACCGTCCTTGAGCATACCGAAGTACCTCTCGGGTGCCTGAGGTTACCCACTTTATTTGCGGAGTGGCCAATGGAATGTCAAATCAGATTGAATCATTAGGTTCTTATCAAATCTTCAGTAATCGTTTGCGGTTCTGGAATCACTTCCAGTTCTACCATACTCCCACTACTGTTTTCTGAAAAATCCATTTCTTTTAAAAATGTGGCGAGTCAAGAACAATATCACTATTGATCTTCCAGATGGTAGAAAGTCAACCCTCGTCATAGCCCGGGTCAACCCACAAACAGCCATTACAGAAATGTGCCTTGAGTTATCCAGAGTCTGGTTTTAAGCATAAGCCGGACAACTCCCCGTATCTTAACAATGTCAAGATATGAACTGTTCTATATCCAATATCGAAACAGAGGCATTGATTTAATTGAACCAGATTCAAATCATGCAGCTGTCTCCAGTGCATGTCAACTAAATGGAAGGAGGCCGATCAGCCTTACTCAACTTAGGAATGCTTCCAATTATGTGTAATCTGAAAGAGAAGCAAGTTCTCTTAATCATTGCTATCAACTGAATACCATACACAAGTATCTACATCTTCGATCACCTTGAAGAATCCCGATACTTGCAATACCTGGTTCTCTACTTTACTCTTATACCTATAACTTCTCAAAACTTAGACCCTGTGTTTCTACGAAACACTGTCTAAGAACTAGAGAAGTCATAAGTAAACCGAATATAGTACGAGGACCAACCCCTCTGTCCTAATGGACACTGGACAACATACAATACTCTGTGTAAGTCCCCTGAGTGTAATAACTCATTCACTATGTGTTGTAGGTTGAAAACTGTACTTATGGTTAAGAAGAATTACACCGCTGTTCAATGCTCCTTACCTAACCATCCACTGATATAGGTAAATGTCATAGACTTAATTTCAAAAAGTCATATCTCACTCTATAAAAAATAGACGTACAGATATATCAATTTGAAATTGGTGCATAACAACGGATATTCAAAACCAAATATTTGCCGACCGGCAAACAGCCCAGGCGATTTCCTCAAATATCACCAATTACAATGAATCCCGATATAATGAGGATGATCACCTAATTCCCAATAACTTACTCCCACTCATCATCTGTAAAACCATACAGATGTGAGAATCATACCTGGTAAATACATACCCTGGAGCAAGTGTCTAATTGGGAAATCAGTTTTCTTTTAACAGTACACAGTGAAACTGAAACATTGAAATGTTTCGATGGGGTATCCCGGTATTCCTAGTGTAGGGTTCCTAGGCACCCTAATGAGGTCTCACAAGGCATCAACCATGCCAATTTCAAAAATTCTAGGTGCCGAGAAACCCGACTACGGATCGTTTGCTAGAAAACTAGGCGAAAAGATAACTAGTTAACAATTAACTAAGGGAATACGGAAATACAACCTTTGTAGATCCGGTTCTCCACCTCCATAGCTCCGCAACGAAGTATCCTCGCTGTCCAAATCGAAATCCGAGCTCTTGCGTCGGCTTCATCGGAGAAATGGCGAGCTAGGTCGTCGATGTCCATGCCGAAGATGATCTACGTCGAGGCATCGCTAAATCAAGCTCCGACTTCACCAAGTCAAGAAACTTGTGAAGAAAACACACTCTACTACTTGGCAAGAGGTAGAGGATGAAGAAATAGGAAGTGGGTAGACTTTAGAATTGGATTTCTCACTCATTTGCATCAATCACCATTGATGGAGGAAGGTATCTTCATGAAGAAGAAGAAGAGGAAGAAGATGATAAATATTATGATAAGATTTAAAGAATAAATAAAAATCCATCCTTATCATAATTCTCACCATGGTTAGGTGTAGAGAATTAACTTGAGTTAATTGAATTGGTTAGGGTTAAGCATGAGACAAAATGGTGACTAAGTCAAAAGTTCATGAAGCTTCATGAAAGAAAACAAAAGAAAGCCACCATTCTATTTTATGCAATTTATTTTCCAAAAATAAAAACAAATGAATAAATGAATAATCAAATAAAAACCCTAACCATTTCTTTAACCAAGGTTTAATTCTTTACACAAACCCTAATTTGCATGTATCATCAAATATGATACAAACAAGTGCACAAAATCATATCGCATATGCAATGCGCACAACCGAGCGAGAAAATCCATTTAAAGTGAACCGATACTAGTTAATGCAAAGTAATATATCAAATATATAATTATGCATTAAATCATTAAATCAACACTTGATTTAACGATCCGGTCATGACGCACATAACCGACTGGTATCATTAGTAACATCTTATCGAATCAACACTTGATCCGATAACCCGGCTATATCGCATATAACCGATCAATGTCACATCGCGAGAATCGAATACAGTATCACATACTCGTATTATTCTCGGTCCCGCACATATTTCATATGCACTCCTATTTCGTTTCGCTTGAGCCAGGAAACCTCTGTGTAGGACTCTAAAGACTCGTCAATACGCCGGCAGCAGGTGATGATCATATCAAACACCCACAAGCCGCAAGCGGTCTGCTAAACGTAACGGCCACCCGGGTATTGAGCGATCATAAGATCGACGAGCAAGCCCGCTCACACTCCTGTGAATCCAACCAGTAACACTACCGTACAGTCCGGTCTGATCGTCTGATATGTCGCATATCTCGCCTAGGGGTGGTAAACGTCAGACCCCAATAGCTCGATAAGTCGTGTCGATATGAGGTCTATAACAATTCGAGAAACTACTGGTAACACTTACCAGTAAATCTCAGCAACCCTGGCCAGGGATTTCCTGTTATAGCCAATCGAACACAGCGCAACATCAACTCCCTATACCGGGAGAGACGAATCCCCTCCTATCGCTCATTGCCTCCATGTGACTCGGGACTGTACCCAAAAACCACCGTTTTGCACGCCCTCTTGGACGTGGTAAGATGGAAATCAAAGCACAGTGGGAACCACACAAGACTCTATGACGATCTCGGGTCAACAGACTACTCTGTACCAGTGTCACCAGAGAACTGCCATCTGACGTGAGGTATAATACCATCTGGGAGTTCTCGGTGAGTCCGTCCAGTGTACCCAGTCTCTACTGAGCACCCGTATATCATCTCCGATGTCAAACACCAATGGATATGGGATCATCCATCGCCCATCTGTATGGGTCGAGAAGGTATACGCTAGTCTACTCTGGTATATCGATGCCCCATCTCGATACACCCACGACTAGGGACTTTGAAGGATGTACTTATGGACTACCATGTCCCCACTAGTATGATCCGCATCATAGTCCAGGTAGTCAAGTATAGATCCTAAGGGCTTTACCAACATGTAACAGAGAGACTATCAGTATACACGTTAAGGTAAAGAGCAACCAGATAGCATACTATCATGTCGAGCAAGAAAGTCCTCCCTATATATGTCCCAGCATCCACTACAATATACATCCAATGTACAGTAATGGCCTCTAGGGCATACATATAACTAACAATCTCCCACTTGCACTAGGGCCATCTGTAGCAGTGGTTGCAGTATCTCATACTCAACCATCCCATAAAAGTCTCTCTCTGGGAACAGGCCTTTGTGAGTGGATCCGCTGTGTTGTCCTCTGAGTCTACTCTCCTAACCTCGATCTCCCTGGAGATCAACTATCTCCATGATCAGGTGATACTGCCTTAGAATATGTCTGGATCACTGATGGGACGGACGTTCCTTGGCATAAGCCACAACTCCATTGTCACACAATGGGAGGAACATGGTTCATCTTATGAACCAATATATACCCAAACAGCCTCTTTGGTAGCATCTTAAATAGCGATGTATCCTGCCTTTATCGTCTAGTATGCCACGGTATCTAGCTTGGAACTCTTCCAACATACCGTCCCTTTACTGAGGGTAAAGACAATGCCTGCGACTGACATTCAGTCGTCTTTATCACCCTGGAACCCTTCCAGTGATTCTCCCCAGGATCAACTGATACCATCTCACTACAGCTAGTGAGTATCCTAACCTCCATTTAGATCTATCTCATAGATCCAAAATCCAGGATTTAGTAGGTATCACTTTGATCCTATGTGGAGAATCATTGTGATAAGCGGAGATTGATCGAGCGTAGCATAGGAAACTCCTTCCCTATCAAGAGTATGTCATCCACGTACTCTACGAGGATCGTCACCATACTCCCTACTACCTTTTTGTTTATACAAGGTTCATCTACCATTTTGATGATGTCAAACTCTTTGACTACTCCATCAAAACAGATGTTCCAACTCCGCGATGCCTGCTTTATCCTATAAAGCATCTTGCACACGTTTCCGCTGCTCCCACTGTCTACGAAGCCCTCTGGCTGTGTACTTATAGACGCACTCTTCTAAAACATCATTTAGAAAAGCAGTCATGACACCCAACCACCAGATATCGTAGTCATGGTATGTAGCCGTGACAAGTAGGATCTGGATGGACTTAAGCATAGCTACTTGAAAAAGGTTTCATCATTATCCACACCTGGTCAATGATGCACACTTTTAACAAGTCTAGCTTTGAAAGTCTCAACTTTTCGATGTACACCAAGTAATCTTCTCAAGATATACTTGCTCCTGATGGGGATTTAACCCTTCAGATATAGCAACCAAAGTCCATACTTTGTTGGTGTACATGGATTCCATCTCAGATCACTAAGCATCCAGCCATTCTTACAGAGTCACACTCCTGATGGCCAGCTCGGAACTAGTTGGGTCATCATCTCATGATGCAATCCTCGCTCCCACTGTCATAGAGAAACCGAAGTATCTCTCAGGTGGGTGAGGAACCCTACTAGATCGGCGGAGAGGCTGAGATTCGTTGGTATCTACTGAATCCCTTGGTTCTATCAAATCATCTGCTGTAGATCGTATAGCTGGAACTTTTCCAGTTCTACATCACAGACCTTGCCTCGAGCTTGTCCGGATTTTGCTTTCAGACATAGGCCGGACAACCCCAAATCTTAACTAACTTAAGAAATGGGCTCTTCCTTTTCCATATCACATATGAAGTGGTAGGCAACTGATTTGATTTGAACCCTATTCAATAGGTATGCAGCTTCTCAAGTGCATAACTCCCAAAAGGAAATAGGTAACTCAGCAGTACTCATCATAGAGCACACCATATCAAATAGGGTGTATCTGCTCCGTCCCGATATACCATCGTGCTATGGTGTATTCAGAGGAGTAATGCTGAGAGAGAATCTCATTCTCCTTTAGAATAGTCCAGGAATTCCATGCACAAGTATTCTCCTCCCTGATCTCATCATAGGACATAATACTTATACCCGTATTGGTTCTATACTTCTAACTTATATTCTGTGAATATCTCAAAAGGTTCGGACTTTTGTTTCAACAGGAACATAGGTCCGAAACTCGAAAGATCATCAGAGAACGTAATGAAGTACAAAGAACCGGTCTTGGCATATGTAGACAGGGGACCTTACATACATCATCATGTATCATCCCAAGAGTTTACTAACTCTTTCTCTGTTTCCAATAAACAGAGCTGAGGTCATTTTATCTTTGTGACATGACTCGCAAGTTTCATGAGATGTAAATTCAAACTGATTTAAATATGCATCTAAATGTAACTTCAGCTAGTCGGGTCGTATTGATATGACCTAGTCTACAATACCTCAAGAAGGATTCGTTCATTTCTGAACTCTTCCTCTTGTGTGTGTTCCATATACTAAGAACTGTAGTTTGATTTAGAACATCAATGCTTTTAGATAACGTGCCTGAACCGATCAACTTTTGATATAGGAAATGTTCAAAACATTATCCAACTATACAAAATTTTATCATTTCTTTACTAATAAAGAGATAGATACGATTTTGTATATCAGGTTCGGTATCAAATAACATTCGTTCAGAATCAATGTATTTGGAATACAGGGTGACAGTGACCAACAGACTTGGCTGCAACACTTGCCCCGATTTATGCCTCATGAAACTTATCACCCGTTCTCAGTTCTCTACCTTTCTATAGCCCTATGTAACAGATTACATATCTGGGATCCTGATCTGGTATCACATACCCAGGACGTAAAGGATACTAAGAAACAGTTCTCTGTAACGAACACACCCGAAGATGATGCATCAACATGCACTTTCTTCGTTTGGGCGGCACGGGAAATCTGGTAATCCCCAATTTCCTGCTCTGTCTTATAACAGTTATAAGTTGGAGCGGGACCAACGTTCCCCAGCTCAGTATAACAAGCGGGTTCGGTCAATTATCCGTATTATTATCTTGATTAAGGCGTGATATGGTCGCTACCTGGAGAGAGAGAGAAGAAAACACTCAGCGTGCGCTCTTGCAAGAATAGATTGGTTATTATTTTATCTAATCAGGATGGCTCCCACTGCTTTTTATCAAATCTTCCTTCAAACCCTAAAAGGAAAGACTAGCCGGGATTAATTACACACTACAAGTTCGCCAATCTTTCAGCCAGGCCAGTGTCGGTACTTTGAGGGAGGTCCCCCGTGCTTTCGCACGAACCTAATTAATGTAAACCTCGTTTTCTCAGAGGCGTAACCTCGTTAACACCTTTCTAGACACCTACTTGATCGGCTAATTGTAATGTGTAAAACTCTCCCAGGAGTAACTCTTACTCGCAGTGGGTATCGGGATCCAACTATCTCATAGAAGGTATGCAATCTCATTGCAAATTTCAACACTTGAAATTCCCGATAATATTTTGCCCCTAGCGTCCTATGACCTTGACAGAGGTCAACAAACCATAGGCTGCTAGTCAAGTTCAACCCGTCATTTCCTGATTGAAGTAAACCCACCCGCACGACCCTTGACAGAGGTCAACAAGGTCGCACGACTACCCTAAATCAATCACATCATATGCTTATGCAGATAAGCACTAATCAGCTACCGCACACTACGCCTTGACAGAGGTCAACAAACGCAGCACGAATACTAACCAGTACATATCTGAAATGACGGAGGGCTACGACAGGTTTTTCTGAAAACCTATTGCGTAATGAACTTGATATCGTTATAGAATCAAATGATTTTAAAATGGAGTGCTTTTGAGGCTTTTCTAGTTTTGCTAAAGGAGTCACTCCCGGTGAAGGGATCGTCGGTCCTTTCCTCGTCGAATGAGGTGCGGGATATATCATATATATCACTGTGCAAAGCAAAAACTCTTAAAAGCAATCAAAAGACAAACCGAGTGTGTAGCATCTTCCAGTTATTGCTATAGGAGTCACTCCCGGTGAAGGGATCTCGGTCCTTTCCTCATTGAATAAGGTGCAGGATATATCACATATACCGCTGTGCAAAGCAAGAACTGTAGCTACCTGTTTTATTTTGAAATTCGATTCTACAACATCTTAGGTTTCTTTTTATTTCATTAATCACATTAATGAAGTCCCATCATTTAAGTACCTAATCATCACAGATAAATACGACGTACACTTATGCCATCCGCATTCGCCTCGATGTCCCCTCGTGCATCGTTAGGTTATTTAACTAACGGCAGAGCGGGGCAGGGCTAGCGCGGGTGTAAAACATAAGTAACGTCTATATAATATATCATATATACTATATACTGTATCTATCACAGAACATCACATGATCACATCACAGATATCGCAGCAGAAGAAACATATGAAATATTGGATATACTAGGACGTCCGTGTTTTCAATACGAGCCAGTATAAAACACGGATTCCACGGTCGTGATGAATAGCCAAACCCACACCCCTAGACCCCTACGAGAGCGGCAAGCAACCCTACCAATTCTGGAGTTAGGAGACCCGGACTTGACTCCTCGAGTTGGTCTCCCACTGGACTCTAGAACCCGGTTACTTGTGCCCTCCTCCTTGGGTCTATCCTAGTGCGGAAATGTAAATAATATACAAACGGTGACATCTTCCGCAACCTGGAAGTGCCCCAATAAAAGAATATTACATACAAGTTTTTACATGAATGAAAATGAAAAACACTCATCTCACATAAAAACCCCCGGCTATTCAAACACGACGATCCAATATAACATATCCAGCAACACATAACATCACATGTCATCAACGTAAGTAAATATGCGCATCCCAATTGTCGTTGACATATAGCAACGAAACCGGCGATATCACATATTACACTTACGGTCACAGAAAAGAAAGTGTAAAACTACAACAGTTGGAATCCGCAACCTGCATAGACATCGCATGCCTAATCATTATAAACCCCGCATTTTAGTCTCAAAATCGAAAACACTTTTCAATATCAAGTCGGGCAATTCAACAAGATTCCCGACATACTGATCGAATGCTCGTCGCAAACTTCAGTAGACGGCTGCACCCCCGATACCGTCGACGAAGTGCACCAAGGCAGAACACCGCTGCCGGGAGCACCCGAACGGATGCTTTTGGCGACGGGGTTCTCCTACAGTCACTTGGTCGGGGCTATGGGGTGAGGCTGTCTATTAAGTTTACCCGGCGAGTATCCGCGTACGCTACGTGATTGCGACGGACTTTTGATCACATCAAAATTCCGTGGCAACCGATCAAGTGAGACTAAACTGCTACGTTTATAATATTCATTCCGTTATCACATAACTTCTTGTGAATTCCAATTATTGTATCCCATTCCGGATAAATAGAAAATGTCAAACTTTCCGATCGAACAATCGAACACCCATGTTTTCCCGATACAGATCAACACATGAAATATGAGTCTAACAACATTCAGTTCGTGCCTCAGTACCAACGGTCCAGCCGTAGAAGGGTCAAGCCAACGCCTCACATGTGGCACGTCGTACTGCCCCAAACCCGAAGGTTCAAAGGGCAGTTCAAGACGGTCACATAATCGAGTTAAGGTTTGTTGTCTTCTAGAGGGTCCATCGAGTTACTTGCACTACTTAGAACGTCGTTAAACTTCGGAAAAATCCAACACTTGGAAATTTCCCGACAGGGGAAAAATTGGGTATTTATATCCGGTCGAACTTTTTAACATATTCTAAAATTTATCCGGAAAGCCACATAGACAAAATTTGATACTCCGATCGAAACACCGAATCCCCAAAACAACCCCAGAAAATTAAACTCTGTAGCCAGATTTAAATTATCCCAGGAAAACCAACACAGCAAAATACGAATTACTGTGCAAAATTCAAGTTCTGATGTGACAAGGTGGCCGCGGAACCGCCGCACAAGCCATGCTTGTGCCGCGGTTCCGCCGCGTGTTGGTGGAATCATGTTCTCGAATTTCACAGTAAGTCTTAGAAAAGCCTGCTGATTTTTCTGCATATTTTTAATTTGGAAAAAGACGAGATTTTAAAAAAAGGACAGAGAGCATTTTTAGGGTTGGGGTTTCGGGTCGTTCGGACTTCAAACTCCGTCTGGACTTCGCCTAAGGCTCTAGCTTGTCTCTGATACCACTGTAGGGTTCCTAGGCACCCTAATGAGGTCTCACAAGGCATCAACCATGCCAATTTCAAAAATTCTAGGTGCCGAGAAACCCGACTACGGATCGTTTGCTAGAAAACTAGGCGAAAAGATAACTAGTTAACACTTAACTAAGAGAATACGGAAATACAACCTTTGTAGATCCGGTTCTCCACCTCCATAGCTCCGCAACGAAGTATCCTCGCTGTCCAAATCGAAATCCGGGCTCTTGCGTCGGCTTCATCGGAGAAATGGCGAGCTAGGTCGTCGATGTCCATGCCGAAGATGATCTACGTCGAGGCATCGCTAAATCAAGCTCCGACTTCACCAAGTCAAGAAACTTGTGAAGAAAACACACTCTACTACTTGGCAAGAGGTAGAGGATGAAGAAATAGGAAGTGGGTAGACTTTAGAATTGGATTTCTCACTCATTTGCATCAATCACCATTGATGGAGGAAGGTATCTTCATGAAGAAGAAGAAGAGGAAGAAGATGATAAATATTATTATAAGATTTAAAGAATAAATAAAAATCCATCCTTATCATAATTCTCACCATGGTTAGGTGTAGAGAATTAACTTGAGTTAATTGAATTGGTTAGGGTTAAGCATGAGACAAAATGGTGACTAAGTCAAAAGTTCATGAAGCTTCATGAAAGAAAACAAAAGAAAGCCACCATTCTATTTTATGCAATTTATTTTCCAAAAATAAAAACAAATGAATAAATGAATAATCAAATAAAAACCCTAACCATTTCTTTAACCAAGGTTTAATTCTTTACACAAACCCTAATTTGCATGTATCATCAAATATGATACAAACAAGTGCACAAAATCATATCGCATATGCAATGCGCACAACCGAGCGAGAAAATCCATTTAAAGTGAACCGATACTAGTTAATGCAAAGTAATATATCAAATATATAATTATGCATTAAATCATTAAATCAACACTTGATTTAACGATCCGGTCATGACGCACATAACCGACTGGTATCATTAGTAACATCTTATCGAATCAACACTTGATCCGATAACCCGGCTATATCGCATATAACCGATCAATGTCACATCGCGAGAATCGAATACAGTATCACATACTCGTATTATTCTCGGTCCCGCACATATCTCATATGCGCTCCTATTTCGTTTCGCTTGAGCCAGGAAACCTCTGTGTAGGACTCTAAAGACTCGTCAATACGCCGGCAGCAGGTGATGATCATATCAAACACCCACAAGCCGCAAGCGGTCTGCTAAACGTAACGGCCACCCGGGTATTGAGCGATCATAAGATCGACGAGCAAGCCCGCTCACACTCCTGTGAATCCAACCAGTAACACTACCGTACAGTCCGGTCTGATCGTCTAATATGTCGCATATCTCGCCTAGGGGTGGTAAACGTCAGACCCCAATAGCTCGATAAGTCGTGTCGATATGAGGTCTATAACAATTCGAGAAACTACTGGTAACACTTACCAGTAAATCTCAGCAACCCTGGCCAGGGATTTCCTGTTATAGCCAATCGAACACAGCGCAACATCAACTCCCTATACCGGGAGAGACGAATCCCCTCCTATCGCTCATTGCCTCCATGTGACTCGGGACTGTACCCAAAAACCACCGTTTTGCACGCCCTCTTGGACGTGGTAAGATGGAAATCAAAGCACAGTGGGAACCACACAAGACTCTATGACGATCTCGGGTCAACAGACTACTCTGTACCAGTGTCACCAGAGAACTGCCATCTGACGTGAGGTATAATACCATCTGGGAGTTCTCGGCGAGTCCGTCCAGTGTACCCAGTCTCTACTGAGCACCCGTATATCATCTCCGATGTCAAACACCAATGGATATGGGATCATCCATCGCCCATCTGTATGGGTCGAGAAGGTACACGCTAGTCTACTCTGGTATATCGATGCCCCATCTCGATACACCCACGACTAGGGACTTTGAAGGATGTACTTATGGACTACCATGTCCCCACTAGTATGATCCGCATCATAGTCCAGGTAGTCAAGTACAGATCCTAAGGGCTTTACCAACATGTAACAGAGAGACTATCAGTATACACGTTAAGGTAAAGAGCAACCAGATAGCATACTATCATGTCGAGCAAGAAAGTCCTCCCTATATATGTCCCAGCATCCACTACAATATACATCCAATGTACAGTAATGGCCTCTAGGGCATACATATAACTAACACCTAGTAATGCCTCTTCCATTATCCATATTCACAACTGTAACCGTATAATTCTTTGCCATCTCTCCAAATCCCTTTATATGTCTTTAGTCATTACCTTTTGTACACCCCTTTAGGCCAAATGGTTTTCTTCCTTCCCTACCGTTCGGCACCAGCCTATGGTTTGGAAGAAGACTATCCAATAAGCATAATGGGTGTACTGTCCTAATCCTAGGAACACTCGCAATGCGAGAGAAGGTGAGGATAAAAGACAACCGAATAAACCTTATTCCTATTTCTCCTGAACCAGAATCCATCCCCGAACTGGAACAAGTTCCTTTCGAGTTCGTATATAACCATACGATGGAGTATCCAATAAACTTGGGATCTTCGTAGTGATACGGAGTGTCCTGGAGAAATACAAAGGTGATTTAGGATTGGCGAAGAAATACTTGGTTTGGTCGTGAATAGCAGTCGCAGTTTACTTTTCCCTCTTACTAATCCCTTGCTTTGTCTTAACTTAATACCTTCTGTACACCGTTTAGGCTAATTGGTTTTCTTCATTCCCTACCGTTCGGCACCTGCCTATGGTTTGGAAGAAGACTATCCAATTTGCGTAATAGGTGTACTATCTCCTAAACCAAGGAGTACTCGCAACCTGAGAGAAGGTAAAAGGAAAAGACAACTGAATAGTCCTATTCATTTTCTCCAGAACCAGAAACCATCCTCGAATTCCTTCGAGTTCGTATATAACCATACGATGGTTTTGTCCAATGGAAGTGGACGTTCGTAGTAATACGGGGTGTCCCGGAGAAAAGGGTAAAAGTAGGAGTGGCAATGAGGTTTGCAACTCTGACAATCCAAAAGCCAGTTTTATAAGAAGGTTCGGTTAACTTGGTCACTGAGTCATAGTCTAGGGTCGGGTCAATGGTCGCTGCCAAAGAGAGAGAGAAAAGAAACACTCAGCGTGCACTCTAACCTAGATCAAAATGGTTATCACTTTATCTAATCAGGAAACCTCCCACTGTAACCTCAAATTCTTCTCCAAACCTAAAAGAAGAATTAGTCGGGATCACCCGAGGAGTAAACCAACTCATCAGTGGGAATCGGGATCCAACTATCATCGCATGATAACTTGACGGAATCCACTCAAGTCACCACACTCCAGAAGGTATGCGCGTGCCTGGCAAGTTTCAGTTTCTTTAGAAACTCCCGATGTGATTTTTACCCCAAGCGGCTTATGACCTTGACTAGGTCAACAAACCATAAACCGCCAGTCAAGTTCAACCCGTCATTATTCTGGATTGCATTAAACCCACCCGTACGTGCCCTTGACTAGGTCAACAAGGCCGCACGACTGTCCTAACCAATCCCACTTATGCAACAAACAAGTATCACTTAGCTACCGAACACTACGTCTTGACTAGGTCAACAAACGCAGCACGAATACTAAATAATACCCGTAGGAAATGACGGAGGGCTACGGCTGGTTTTTGGCGAAAAACCTTTAACGTAATGAACTTGATATCGTTGAAGGAACTGCATAACTTTTTATAAAAATATAGTGACGAAAACCTTTGCTAAAGAGGTCACTCCCGGTGAAGGGATCTCAGCTCTTTCCCCGTAGAATGAGGTGCAGGATATTCCAACTGAATACCACGATGCAAAGCAAAAGTAATCGGCTATAGTGAAGTTATTGTCCTGATGCAAACTTCTATCCAAGGGGTCACTCCCGGTGAAGGGATCTCGGCCTTTGCCTCGTCGACTGAGGAACAGGATATTCCAACTGAATACCACTGTGCAAAACAAAAGTGAACGTTGTTGCAATAACAGCTTTTGGAAAAATGTTCCAACAACATCAGAATAGGTTTGTTTATCTTGCATTGATCCGAATCAACGCAGTCCCATCAATTGATCACACCACAAAAGAACGAAAATAATGATGTACGTATATGCCATTCGCATTCTCCACTGGGTCCCGTCATCACCCGTTAGGTTACTTAACTAACGACAGAGCGGGGACTGGACTAGCGCGGATGCAAAACATATACAACATCTACTAGTATATATATCAATATATAATATTTCGCTCAAGGCGTGATAAAATCAACATCACAGAAATGTAACCAGCATCACAGAACAATACAGATATCTGGGATCCCCGGGTTTCATAGAGCTGCTACTGAAACTCGACGTTCCCCTGGTCGTGTGGATAGCCTGTGCAAAGAAATCCTAGACCCCTACGGGCGTGACAAGTCACCCGCCAAAACCTGAAGCGAGGCAGCCCCCTTCAGCAACGTGAATGGACCACCCAGCACTTCACGGAATCCGGTAACTTGGGCACCCCTCCTTGGACCAACCTGTACCCCCTACGAGTGCGGCGAACAGCCCGCCAATTCTAGAGTAAAGCCCCCTCCGTCTCAATGCCATGAGATGAGGGCTCGTTGCCCTCTAGAACCCGGCTATCCGTGCACCCCTCCGCGGGGCAAACCTAGTACAGAAAGTAAAATATACATACAACGGGTACAACGACCGCAACCTGGTCGTGCCCCAAAAGAATAATACAAACAGGCAGTGACGGCAGTCCACATGTCGGACGCTCGCCCCGCAATATCAAATGTACATAATACAACAAAGCTGTACTAATACTGCAACTAGGCTATCCCACACGACCGATCCGCAACAACACAGCACAATCACAGAACATCAACGTGAATGTCACGTTCGCAAATCCGTCTAACCGGGCTATAGCAGTTAGACAGGATTTACCGATAAAGTGACATTCACGGTCGCAGATATAATGTAAATACTGTGAACTAGCATGTTTAAAATATCCGATCGAACAAATTTTACCAAGTGGGCCCCAAGCATTACTGTAGCACATAAAGAAATTCTGGGCCCAAAAAGAATATACCAAAACCCCTATTTTCAGCCCAAAAGCCCACTGCAAAAAATTGGTGAAGTGAAGACTCAATACTGCAGCGGAACCGCGGCCAAATAGGGGTTATGGCCGCGGTTCCGCGGTCGTATGGAGGGATCACACTACCAAATTTTCACAGTGTTCTTATAATTCCATGTACATCATTCTGCAACAACCTGAAAAATTTTTGGAGCTAAAAAAAATTTCGACAGAAAACACATGGAATTTAAATGCGGTTTTAGGATAAATGTTCGATCGAAGTTTTAAACACACTAGACCAAGCTAGACTAGATTAATGGCATGGCTCTGATACCATGTTGCGCCACGGCAGCGCCCCGGCCTTCTACTCGAGGCCAAAAAGCGGAATCAAAAACTTTCTTAACTTTAAACCGGTGCTACCGCGGACAATAGACCCGGATCGTAACCATTAAGCTAATCCTAGCTATCAAGGAACGGGAAGAGATATACCGAGTGATCCGTGTCCTCCGGTCTTCTCGTCGTCGTCCCGATCTCCCGCGGAATCTCCGTCCGTCACCTCTTAGTCGGAAAGGGCATCACGTAGCCGAATACTTTTACGGGCTCCCACCTCTGGACCGAGGCAACTCGGGCGCGAAGTTGGCTAGCCGACGCGTCCAAGAGTACTGTAGGTGTAGTGTAGTGGCTTGTCTCTTTGGGGTTTGTGAAGTTGCCATGGATGTGGAGGTGTAGGAAGAAAAATGAACTTTGGAAAACTGGAGCTATTATTTTCTTGCAAGGAATGAGATGAGGAAATATGCTACACATCCAAAATGAATCTCTCTCATTCTCTCCAAATATGTGGCCGGCCCCTCACATCTCAAAATGGTGGAGGGAATCTCAAAACAAGAAGGAAGGTGAGTGTAGGAAAAGAGAATGGGTGACCATAAGCAAAAGGTTATGATAACAATATCATATCAACATCAAATCCATCCTAATCCTTTCTAATCTCAATAAAGCAAGCTATCATGAAAAAGCAAAGATGCTTAACCTTTCATAATGCCACAAAAGCAAGAAACCCCTCCATAATAAGTTATTTGCAAACTTGCAAATAACCCCCTCCATTGGAAAAATCCTGCCGGGAAGGAACAAGGAAAACTGGCCGGAACGGAATGCAAACTGGCAACTTCAGAAAACTGATCCCGTAATAAATTACAGGAAAACCCCGCTACTGCATATACATGCCCGCATTTGTATTCCTACTGAATACAAATGTAAAGAGACAAAATCTACACTGTCTAATACTAAGATCCGGCTTAAGCCAAAGCCGGCTAGTAAAATCCGTCCGATCACGATCCGTGCAATACCGCACGTATCTGATCGAACCCTGCTATATCTCCATACGGCCTCTACAGCGTTTCGCCCGAAACTTGAGTAACTGTGTGTGGTGGACTCTAAAGACTCGTCAATACTATGGCTGTGGATTTAACCACTAGCACGTCATAGGTATTATCCATACGTGACGGGCCACCAGCTATTGACCAAAAGGGACGTCGATGAGCGAACTCATCCTGACACCCTACTGAGCCTGTCAGTGACAATATCCGTACAGTCCGGTCCGTTCGTCTATGAGTATCGCATGGCGGGCCTAGGGGGTTGGTAAAAGTCAGACCCCCAAAAGCGGTACAAGTCGTGTCAGAGTGATGCCCAGAACACCCTGAGATACTACTGGAATACCTACTAGTAAATCTCCTGCCTCGGCCGAGGGCTTTGTGTAATGGTTCTCCTAGACACAGCGCGACCTCACCCCCAATACCGGGAGAGACGAACCCCTGCAGATCCGCTCACTGCCTCCATGTGGCTCGGGACTGTACCCAACTAAAACCTGTTTGCACGACTCCTTTGAGCCGTGGTAGGGTAGTAATCAAAGTACAGTGGGAACTCACACGAGACAAATGACGATCTCAGGTCGATGAACTAACCTGTACACATGTCACCAGGGAAATGCTATCTGACGTCTTGTATAATCCCAACTAGCAGGTTCCCGGCGAGTCCTGTCCGGTGTACTCATAACCCAATGAGCACCTGTATACATCTTAGGTGAACCAACTGACACCAATGGCTTGTGAGACTGGCCACTGCCCCTCGTCGGGGTCTCGACTGTATACACTAGTCTACTAATGGAGTATCGATGCCCAGTCTCGAAACTCCCACGACTAGGGACCTTTTAAGGATGTGCTTATAGACTCCAGCTCTCACGTATATGATCGCCCTCATACTGCTGGTAGTCAAGCAAGAATCCTAGGGCTCTATCAATGTGTAATAGTGACTCGTAAGGTCACCTAAAGCAGTACATGATGATAAAGATAAACCAGATAGCATACTATCATCTTGAGTAAGATTGTCCTATTGGGACAGGTCCTCCCTCAATCATTGCAATCACGTGCCTGTGATCCAATAATTGACTTTGAGGGCACTATCTCCAACAGATCTAGCCTTTTATGAGGCAGAGTTGGTTGGCGCAGAACAGTGAGGCGACCATCATGAGCTCATACCGGTTAAGAGAGAACTGGCTGCGGCCCATGCCCGAAGGAACAGACTGGAAGAAGAACTCTCCATGATACCTGATACCCAGGAACGTCAAGTATTCCTAGGCGATCTTAGTCGTGAAACCGCTGCCCTTGATGAAGCACTCGATCTTGGTTTCGACACCGCTTTCGCTGAACTAGACCGGTTGACCGCACATTTTCTTTCGCTGAACTAGACCGGTTGACCGCACTTTTACTTAACTGTCAGCTCTACAATGTACTCTCCTTAAGCTGATCGATCTGCTGTGATCATTCTTGGACTTTTTAACTTATCAATGGAACATCTCTTTTCTTGTCGATCATGTATTGTATGACTCCCATAATTCTGGATAATATTTCTTTTAAAAAAATTCATTTATAGGCCGACTGTGGATCTAATCATCAATATCTCGCAATCGGTATGCCCCTTTTCCTAACACCTCATAGACTAAGTAGGGGCCCTCCCACTTGGGAGACCATTTCTCAGACTCATTTTTACGACCGATCAGTAATATAGTTTTTCAGACTTTATCGCCGATCTGAAAGGATTTCAACTTCACCTTTTTATTGTATCTATTTGCTACTTTGATCTTCTGAAACTGAAGCCGGTCCAGAGCCGTACGCGTAAATTCGTACAAGTCTTCTAATTCTGTATTCATAGCAAAATTGAAGTCTAAATTGTGCTGCTAACTAAGTCTGTAAGAGGTCACCTGTACTTCCATGGGTAGGATTGCATCATGATCGTAGGTAAGAGACAAAGGAGTCGCTCAAGTACTTGTCTTTTGGGAGGTTCTGTAGGCCCAAATGACTTTCGATAACTTTTCATGCCGTTCACACGATTTCCCTATGTCTTTGATCATTTTTTGAATATTCTCTTTAAACAGCCTGTTAGTAGATTCGGCTTGGCTATTAGCCTGGGCATAGTATGGTGTCAAATAATGAACTTGGAACTAGTAGGTTTCTACAAATTCCAACACCTCTTGGCATGTGAACACGGTTCCATTACCGGTTGTTATGCTTTCTGGGAAGCCAAACCTATGAATTATATTTTCCTTTATGAACTCGATGACCGATTTCTGATTCACGGTTTTCAAAGGCATAGTTTCTACCAATTTTGTGAAGTAATCTGTAGCTACAATTATGAATGTATCCCTCTTAGAGGATGGGGGTGGATCATATTGATCAAATCCATGGCCTAGCCTCTAAATGGCCACAGATTAACCACATGATTGAAGTCGGCAGCCAGCGCACTCTGGATAGGCCTATATTTATGACAAGATTGATACCCCTTCGCATAGCAAAGGCAGTCATCGAATATGGTCAGCTAATAATGGCCATACCGATGAATCATCGCATTTTTACACCGGCCTAATGAGCCCCGCATATTCCTTCGTGTGACTCCCCTATTACTATCATTGACTCACTTTTATCGAGACAAATGGAGTATCAAACCATCATAGCTCTTCCGGTACAAGACCCCCTCGAATAGGGCATATCGTAAGGCTACCCTCCATAGCCTCCTGTCAACCATCGTATTAGGATTCACCAGGTATTCTACTCTAGGTTTTTGCCAATCATCGTTGGAATCCACCACTCCTACTAAGCAAGTCATATCGCCGCACTCGACATCCTTCCGACCGATTCTGACGATAGTATCTGGTTCCATTAAGATTCTCCCCAAGCCAGATGCTAACTGAGCAAGGTCATTTGCTTTACTATTATGCTCTTTGTCCACATGCTACGTGTGAACTTTGATGAAACACACGAGCAATCTTTTGACCCTCTCCATGTATCTAACCAAGTTCGAGCTTAAGCATTGAAACTTTCCGAATGTTTGTTCAATCGCTAACTCGGAGTCGCCAAAGATTCTTACGCTAAGCACTCCTATATCGATGAGGATTTCTAGGCTGAGTATCATAGCCTCGTACTCGGCCTGATTGTTCGTGCAATTTTCGTCAACGGCCACTGAATAATAGAAACAAATGCCGTCTGGAGATAGGACGACGCCTACCCCGACATGCTGCCTCATGCTAGAACCATCAATGTATAAGATCCAAGACTTGGTTCCTATGTAACCGATTACCTCTTCATCATCTTCAAACCCTGTGGTCAGGCATGGGTGATTGGCTAAAAAATCTGCTATTGCCTGCCCTTTCACTGCCCTCATCGGTATATATTTTATAGAGAACTTGGACAGGACCAATGTCCATTTCCCAACTCGTCCTTTCAACACAGGCTACGTCAACATGTATTTCAAAATATCGACTTTGCTGATGAGTTGAATCTTGGAAGGAAAAAGGTAGCACCTCAACTTCGTGCAAGTGTTGTAAAAGGATAAGCAAATCTTTTTCATTGGCTGCTATCATTTTTCGACCTCGGACAGTAGTCTACTGAGATAAAAAAATTACGTGCTCCGGCCCTTCTTCATTCTCTTGGGTGAATAGACTGCTGATAGAATCTTCTGTCGCCGATATGTACACCTTGATTAGTTTACCATCCATTGATGGTACTATAACCGATGGTTTAGTCAGGTACCCTTTAATGATATCGAAGGCCCTCTGTTGATCCTCTCCCCACAGAAATTCCTCGCCATGCCTTAGGCGGAGCAATGGGGAAAAATTTCACCTTATCAACGAGGAAGCCCCAAAAATTTCATGTCGAGACCCGAAATGCACACTTTAGGGTATTGAGTTACAAATTGTGTTGGCGCATCCTTTTAAAAGCCCGCCTCAAATCTATCAGATGATCGACTCCTCCTTTTGATTTCATAATAATATCATCTATATACACTTCAAAAAATTTGCCGATTATGTCATGTAATATGTGATTCATAGCACGCTGATAAGTGGCTCCATCTTTCTTCAATTCGAATGGCATAACGACCCATTCATAAAGCCCCAGTGGATTAGGACACCAAAAGGCCATCTTGCTCACGTCTTGCTTCGAAATGTAGATCTGGTTGTATCCCAGATGCCCATCCATTAATGACATCATTCTGTGCCCCGCCGAGGCGTCTAACAAAGATTCGGCCACAAGCATCGGGTATTCATCTTTAGAAGTTGCTTCATTCAGGTCTCTGAAGTCGATGCAGACCCTGAGGTTTCCATTCTTCTTTCGCGCCAACACGATATTGGCAACCCAATTAGGGTACTAAGCCTGCCAGATGAAGCCGGCTTGCAACAGCTGTTCTACTTCTTCTTTCACTTTAGGAAGGGTGTCAACCGCCATTCTTCTTGGCGATTGCTTCCGAGATTGACAATTTCCTTCGAAAGAAGCTTATGCTCAATAAGCCCTCAGTCCAAACCGGTGAGCTCTATGCAAAACAGTTGGTGTAGTCTAGCAATAGTTTTCTTAATTGATCTCGAAAAGGATTACATAAATTCTTACTAATGAAAAGTGGCTGAACACAATCATCATTCCTTACATCAATTTCTTCTAAGTCATCTTGTGCTTCGGCCTTTAAATTGCCAACCTTCTTGTTCTGCAAACAAATTTCCTCGACTGATTCTTCAACAGTCTCTTCACCATTAACCGTAAACATGGTCTTCTCTGTTAGTTATATGTATGCCCTAGAGGCCATTACTGTACATAGGATGTATATTGTAGTGGATGCTGGGACATATATAGGGAGGACTTTCTTGCTCGACATGATAGTATGCTATCTGGTTACTCTTTACCTTAACGTGTACACTGATTGTCTCTCTGTTACATGTTGGTAAAGCCCTTAGGATGTGTACTTGACTACCTGGACTATGATGCGGATCATACTAGTGGGGACATGGTAGTCCATAAGAACATCCTTCAAGGTCCCTAGTCGTGGGTGTATCGAGATGGGGCATCGATATACCAGAGTAGACTAGCGTATACCTTCTCGACCCATACAGATGGGCGATAGATGATCCCATATCCATCGGTGTTTGACATCAGAGATGATATACGGGTGCTCAGTAGAGACTGGGTACACTGGACGGACTCGCCGAGAACTCCCAGATGGTATTATACCTAACGTCAGATGGCAGTTCTCTGGTGACACTGGTACAGAGTAGTCTGTTGACCCGAGATCGTCATAGAGTCTTGTGTGGTTCCCACTGTGCTTTGATTTCTATCTTACCACGTCCAAGAGGGCGTGCAAAACGGTGGTTTTTGGGTACAGTCCCGAATCACATGGAGGCAATGAGCGATAGGAGGGGATTCGTCTCTCCCGGTATAGGGAGTTGATGTTGCGCTGTGTTCGATTGGCTATAACCGGAAATCCCTGGCCAGGGTTGCTGAGATTTACTGGTAAGTGTTATCAGTGGTTTCTCGAATTGTTATTGACCTCATATCGACACGACTTATCAAGCTATTGGGGTCTGACGTTTACCACCCCTAGGCGAGATATGCGACATACCAGACGACGAGACCGGACTGTACGGTAAGTGTTACTGGTTGGATTCACAGGAGTGTGAGCGGGCTTGCTCGTCGATCTTCTCATCGCTCAATACCCGGGTGGCCGTTACGTTTAGCAGACCGCTTGCGGCTTGTGGGTATTTGATATGATCATCACCTGCTGCCGGCGTATTGACGAGTCTTTAGAGTCCTACACAGAGGTTTCCTGGCTCAAGCGAAACGAAATAGGAGCGCATATGAGATATGTGCGGGACCGAGAATAATGCGTGTATGTGATACCGTATTTCATTCTCGCGATGAATGTATCGAATGGTTGTATGCGATATAACCTAGTTATCGAATCAAGGATTGATTCGATAAATCGATACATTGTGTACTAGTCGGTTGTGTGCGATATGACCGGATCATTGAATCAAGTGTTGATTTAATGATTTAATGCATAATTATATATTTGATATATTACTTTGCATTAACTAGTATTGGTTCACTTTAAATGGATTTTCTCACTTGTTTGTGCACATTGTATATGTGATATACTTTTGTACACTAGTTTGTATCATGTTTGATGATACATGCTAACTTGTGTATGTGTAAAGATTAAACCATGGTTGTATAATGGTTAGGGTTTTCATTTAATTATCTATTTATTTATTCTTTATTCTTTTTGGAAAATATTTAGCATAAAGAGAAAATGGTGGCTTTCTTTGTTTGTATTATGAAGCTTCATGAAGTTTTGACTTAGTGACCATTTTGTCTCATGCTTAACCCTAACCATTCCACTCAACCATGATTCATTCTCTACACTTGACCATGGTTATATTATGATAAATATTCATATTATTTTCTTTTATGATAATACTTATCATAACATAATATTCATCTTCTTCTTCTTCTTCACTTGAAGAAAGCTTGCTTCAACAATGGCAACTTGAGCAAATGAGTGAGAAATTCAATTCTAACGTGAACCCACTTCCTATTTCTTCATCCTCTACCTCTTGCCAAGTAGTAGAGTGTGTTTTCTTCACAAGTTTCATGACTTGGTGAAGTGGGAGCTTGATCTTGTGACGCCTCGACGTAGATCATCTTCGGCACGAAGCCGACGACCTTGCCCGCCCATTTCTCCGATGAAGCCGACGCTAGAGCCCGGGATTCGATTTGGACAGCGGAGAGGACTTCATCACGGAGCTATGGAGGTGGAGGACCGGATCTACAAAGGTTGTATTTCCGTTCTCTTTAGTAAAGTAGTTTACTAGTTCTTGTTTCGCCTAAATTTCTAGTTAACGATCCGTAGTCTAGGGTTTCTCGGCACCGTAAAATTTGAAATTGGCATGGTTGATGCCTTGTGAGACCCCTTGAGAGTGCCTAGGAACCCTACAGTGGTATCAGAGCCTAGCTAGAGCCTTAGGCGATTCGTAGACGATGTTAGAAACCCGATCGAACCCCGAAACCCTAACTTTTAACCCTCTCTGGACTTTTTCTGAAAAAGTGGTTTTTTCAAATTAAAACTTCTTAAAAAATTCAGCAGGAAATTCTAAGAATTACGGTGCAAAAATTACCTAATGATCTTTCTAAAGCGAACCGCGGCATTAGCCGCCTATTGCGGCGGTTCCGCGCCCATTTAGTCTTTTCAGTCAACTATTTTTGCACAGTAACTTCTTTATTTAAATGCTGAGTTTTATGGGAATTTTTAAAATTTATTCAAGAGTTGAATTTTCAGGGTTGTATTGGGGACTCGGTGTATCGATCGGATTGTCTAATTTTGTCTATTTGTTTTCCAGATAATTTTTGAATATGTTAAAAAGTTCGACCGGATAAAAATACCCACCTTTTCCCCTGTCGGGAAATTTCCAAGTGTTGGATTTTTCCGTGGTTTAAAGACGTTCTAAGTAGTGCAAGTAACGCGATGGTCCCTCTAGAAGACAACAAACCTTAACTCGATTATGTGACCGTCTTGAACTGCCCTTTGAACCTTCGGGTTTGGGGCAGTACGGCGTGCCACATGTGAGGCGTTGGCTTGACCCTTCTACGGCTGGACCGTTGGTACTGAGGCATGAACTGAATGTTTTTAGATTTATTTCATGTGTTGAGCTGTTTCGGGAAAACTTGGGTGTTCGATTGTTCGATCGGAAAGTTTAACATTTTCTATCTTATTCGGAATGTGATACAATAATTGGAATTCACAAACAGTTATGAGATAACTGAATGAATGTTATAAACATAGCAGTTTAGTCTCACTTGATCGGTTGCCACAGAATTTTGATGTGATCAAAAGTCCGTTGCAATCACGTAGTGCACGCGGATACTCGCCGGGTAAACTTAATAGACAGCCTCGCCCCATAGCCCCGACCAAGTGACTGTAGGAGAACCCCGCCGCCGAAAGCATCCATTCGGGTGCTCGCGGGAGCGGTGTTCCGCCTTGGTGCACTTCGTCGACGGCGTCGGGGGTGCGGCCGTCTACTAAAGTTTGCGACGAGCATTCGATCAGGATGTCGGGAATCTTGTTGAATTGCCCGACTTGATATTGAAAAGAGTTTTCGGTAATGAGACTAAAATGCGGGGTTTATAATTGTTAGGCATGCGATGTCTAAGGAGTTCATTTGATTAGGCATGCGATGTCTATGTAGGTTGCGGATTCCAACTATTGTAGTTTTACACTTTCTTTTCTGTGACCGTAAGTGTAATATGTGATATCGCCGATTTCGTTGCTATATGTCAACGACAATTGGGATGCGCTTATTTACTTACGTTGATGACATATGATGTTATGTGTTGCTGGATATGTTATATTGGATCGTCGTGTTTGAATAGCCGGGGTTTTTTTATGTGAGATGAGTGTTTTTCATTTTCATTCATGTAAAAACTTGTATGTAATATTCTTTTATTGGGGCACTTCCAGGTTGCGGAAGATGTCACCTTTTGTATATTATTTACTTTTCCGCACTAGGATAGACCCAAGGAGGGGAGCACAAGTAACCGAGTTCTGGAGTCCAGTAGGAGACCAACTCGAGGAGTCGAGTCCGGGTCTCCTAACTCTAGAATTGGTAGGGTTGCTTGCCGCTCTCGTAGGGGTCTAGGGGTGTGGGTTTGGCTATTCATCATGACCGTTGAATCCGTGTTTTATACTGGCTCGTATTGAAAACACGGACGTCCTAGTATATCCAATATTTCATATGTTTCTTCTGCTGCGATATCTGTGATGTGATCATGTGATGTTCTATGATAGATACTGTATATAGTATATATGATATATTATATAGGCGTTACTTATGTTTTACACCCGCGCTAGCCCTGCCCCGCTCTGCCGTTAGTTACCTAACCTAACGGTGCACGAGAGGACATCGAGGCGAATGCGGATGGCATAAGTGTACGTCGTATTTATCTGTGATGTTTAGGTACATAAATGATGGGACTTCATTAATGTGATTAATGAAAGTAAAAGAAACCTAAAGATGTTGTAGAATCAAATTTTCAAAAATAAAACAGATAGCTACAGTTCTTGCTTTGCACAGAGGTATATGTGATATATCCTGCACCTTATTCGATGAGGAAAGGACCGAGATCCCTTCACCGGGAGTGACTCCTTTAGCAATAACTGGCAGATGCTACACACCCGGTTTGTCTTTTGATTGCTTTTAAGAGATTTTGCTTTGCACAGTGATATATATGATATATCCCGCACCTCATTCGACGAGGAAAGGACCGACGATCCCTTCACCGGGAGTGACTCCTTTAGCAAAACTAGAAAAGCCTCAAAAGCACTCCATTTTAAAATCATTTGATTCTACAACGATATCAAGTTCATTACGCAATAGGTTTTCAGAAAAACCTGTCGTAGCCCTCCGTCATTTCAGATAAGTCCTATTTAGTATTCGTGCTACGTTTTTTGACCTCCGTCAAGGCGTAGTGTGCGGTAGCTAACTAGTATTTATCTGTTTATGCATATGATGCAGATTGGATTAGGGTAGTTGTGCGGCCTTGTTGACCTCCGTCAAGGGTCGTGCGGGTGGGTTTGATTCGATCAAGAAATGACGGGTTGAACTTGACTAGTAGCCTATGGTTTGTTGACCTCCGTCAAGGTCATAGGGTGCTAGGGGCAAAATTATCGGGAATTTCAAGTGTTGAAATTTGCAATGAGATTGCATACCTTCTATGAGATAGTTGGATCCCGATACCCGCTGCGAGTAATTGTTACTCCTGGGAGAGTTTTACACATTACAATTAGCCGATCAAGTAGGTGTCTAGAAAGGTGTCAACGGGGTTACGCCTCTGGGAAAACGAGGTTTACATTAATTAGGTTCGTGCGAAAGCACGGGGGACCTCCCTCAAAGTACCGACACTGGCCTGGCTGAAAGATTGACGAACTTGTAGTGTGTAATTAATCCCGGCTAGTCTTTCCTTTTAGGGTTTGAAGGAAGATTTGATAAAAAGCAGTGGGAGCCATCCTGATTAGATAAAATAATAACCAATCTATTCTTGCAAGAGCGCACGCTGAGTGTTTTCTTCTCTCTCTCTCCTGGTAGCGACCATATCACGCCTTAATCAAGATAATAATACGGAATATTGACCGAACCCGCTTGTTATACTGAGCTGGGGAACGTTGGTCCCGCTCCAACTTATAATTGTTATAAGACAGAGCAGGAAATTGGGGAATACCAGATTTCCCGTGCCGCCCAAACGAAGAAAGTGCATATGATGCATCATCTTTGGGTGTGTTCGTTACACAGAACTGTTTCTCAATGTCCTTTATGTCCTGGGTATATAATACAGCATATGTAATCTATTACATGGGCTAAAGATAGGTAAAGAACTGAGAACGGGTGATTAGTTTCATGAGGCAGAAAACGGGGCAAGTGTTGTGATTGTTAGGATACGAGCGTGTCAAGTTTAGTTCTAAATACCGCAATCAAGACGGTTTCGCACGTAGCTAGCCGGTTGAGTACGGGTCGTCCGCAGGGAGATGGGAATCTTTTTCTATGTTTTTTTCGACGAGTTAAGTCCGGTTGTTCAGATTTTGTTTGTAGTTATCTAAGTGTTGAGTTGATATTTAAAGAGAGCATGTTAGGGTTAGGATTAGGTTAGTTTGAGTTAGGAGTCTCCACATCTTTCGTTGCCCCTCTTAACATCTTGTTACGGTAATCGGCAACAACGGGGATTAGCACGACTAGGAAGGACTTTGCGAGTATAAGCTAGGCTTTCCAACGCATAAGTCTTCCTTTTGGTGCTTGTCCGTCCGTTCTTGGCTCTTAGCCATAACCTCCGGTTAATCCAACCACAACCGGTCTCACTACGGAGTCACCGCTATCATGTAGGATAGGGTGCCGTAAGGAGCGGATTGTGGTTGGGTTAACGGGAGTCGATTTAAGCTGTTGGGCAAGGAAAGAGTGAGAGAGATTTCCTTCTCTCAAACTTCCCTTATCCTACCCTAACAAGAATGAACTACTCACACATCATAATACGGAAAAAATAAAACAACACAAAAGAGGAAGATAGAAAGAAGGAGATTAGAAGAATACGACTAACTAATTGCGACCTCACCTTGGCGAGGATCAAGCGTAAGTATCATTGTCATATGTAAAGATAAAGAAAAAAGAGAAGAAAGAAACAACAAGGAAATAACAACAACTACTTAACGAATTTAAAGTTACAACAATTATAACAAGTAAAGAAAGAGACAAGCATGATAATAAAAATGGTCTTCTTTATTCATCACTCTTCACTCAAAAGCTCACTTACAAGTTTAATGGAGAAGAGGTGAGAAGAGGAAGAAGAACATGTAAACTAAAACTTAGCAAAAGAAATACAAGAATTCGACCCTTTCCTTCACAGAATTCTGGGGTATTTATAGGCTGGAAAATGAGAAACTAGGGCAAAAATACAGGCCCATATGAAATTACCAACCTACCCCCAAAAGTCCTGCGCACTTGGCGCCAGAACGGCCGCGGAAGCGCTGCCAATACCCCCCTTTGGCCGCGCTTCCGCGGCCGTATAGAGGAATTGGGTCTAGGGCTTTTTTTGTGGGACCCTGGTTTACTGTGAGCTTCAATCTGGTATATGTGTTTTCTCATAATTTCTTCACGAATTTTCCAGAATTTCTGTTGAGGGAAAGGTGGACTTTTTGTTAAGATTTTGTCATGATTGTCTCGAGCTCCGCGTAGATTTCTTGGATCTTGTGCTACCATTGAGCCTTGTGCCTGAAAACGACATTGATTTGACATTTTGTCTTCCTAAACTGGTATCTGGCAGCATACGGATGAAGAGCGGAGACCGTGTTTTATCTGTGGTTGGCAGGAACCGGATTTTTGTCGTGTTTTTCATGAATTTCTCCGTTTGAGAACCGAGAACCTGTATCCTGCAATTGACTAGCAAACACGGCTCAAGAGTATCTACGGATATGCAATGTGATAAAAATTGGGCGGTATGAAAAATGCAAAAATCTGATATGAACATGTTGCAGCCAAGTCTGTTGGTCACTGTCACCCTGTATTACCAATACATTGATTCTGAACGAATGTTATTAGATACCGAACCTGATATACAAAATCATATCAGTCTCTTTATTAGTAAAGAAATGATATAATTTTGTATTGTTGGATAATGTTTTGAACATTTCCTATATCAAAAGTTGATCGGTTCAGGCACGTTATCTAAAAGCATTGATGTTCTAAATCAAACTACAGTTCTTAGTATATGGAACACATATAAGAGGAAGAGTTCAGAAATGAACGAATTCTTCTTAAGGTATTGTAGACTAGGTCATATCAAATGCGACCCGACTAGCTGAAGTTACATATAGATGCATATTTAAATCAGTTTGAATTTACATCTTGTGAAACTTGCCAGTCATGTTACAATGATAAGATGACCATAGCTCTGTTTATTTGAAACAGAGAAAGAGTTAGTGAACTCTTGGGATGATACATGTTGATGTATGAAGGTCCCCTGTCTACACATGCAAAGACCGGTTCTTTTTACTTCATTACATTCTCTGATGATCTCTCAAGATTCAGACATATGTTCTTGTTGAAACACAAGTCCGAACCTTTTGAGATATTCACAGAATATAAGCGAGAAGTAGAGAACCAAAATACGGGTATAAGTATTATGTCCTTTGATGGGATCAAGGAGGAGAATACTTGTGCATAGAATTTCTGGACTATTCTAAAGGAGAATGAGATTCTCTCTCAGCATTACTCCTCCGTATACACCATAGCACGATGGTATGTCGGGGCGGAGCAATCACACCCTATATGATAAGGTGTGCTCTATGATGAGTACTACTGAGTTACCTATTTCCTTTTGGGAGTTATGCACTTATGAAGCTGCATACCTGTAACACCCGAGCCCAATGCTGCTATTTTCTGTTATTGGTTGAGCATTAGATATTACTCATTTCATTTATCTTGCTTATTTGGGTCTTACTGTAAAATTTTATCTGGCTAAGTCTTTCTGCATATAACAAATTTTAGCACCTAAAATAAAATTAAAAATATTCATCTTGGCCTACTTGACACCCTTAGCCTCGTGGTAGCGTCCGTGCATTGTGTTCTCGTCCCGTTCAGTGAAACGGGCGAGTTTGGATGGCTACATGCACGTGCGTGTGTCCGTTTTGGGAGTATGCTTTTTAATCATAAAACATTTCATTTTAAAATTTGGAACCCGCCTAAAATCCTATTATTTGAATTTCGAATTTTTGGACCCAACCCGGGCGCAATTTGGAAATGTTTCATTTGGCGCCAAAATCCTAAATTTTAATATTATTAAAACCTTCGCACATATTTTTCTAACTAACCTGATATCTTACTGTTCATTACCTATCTTTTAAATCTTTAAGTTAACCATATAATATTTTCACAATCTTTTATATCCTTCTTAATTTATTCTCTCAGCCAATCGCAACCTCCCCTTTAACCCCGTGGGCCCCACTTTCTCTCTCTCTCTCTCCACTTTTTCCTCTCTCTCCCTCTCCCTCATATATTCTCTCGTACTTCTCTTTATCATTTTTCTCTTCTTGCTTCATGTCTCTTTTCTCATTTCTTTTAACTGTTCTTTTGTTGTCGGAATTCCGTCGTGCCGGTGACGTTTCTCGACGTTCCAGCGAGATACCCCGACCCGTGTGGTTCCTTTGTTCGTCGTTTGGGTTCATTCCGTGAACCGTGCGCCGTCGCGAGTTTTTCCCGCCGACGGTTAACGTTCCGTTTTCCCGATTCACGACCCATCGAGGCAAGTTAATCTTGCTACATGCTATATACTTTTATAATCTTCATTTTATAATGTTATACATTTGAAAATCTTATAGTTTACATATGAAATGTCGTTGAAAAATCGGATATGACAAATCTGAAATTTACTGTACACCTTATCTTATAAAATTCATTATAAATCATAGAAAAATCATTAGTATACGATCTTTAGTTCGTTACGAAGCTAATTCAGAATACTATAACTCTATGAAGTATTTACTGGCAAAATAAATTGGTTAAATAACGTAAAATGCAAATGAAAATGTCTCCAAACTGCTGTCCAGGGAAATTCCAGCAGCAAACTTTCAACTTCGAATATTCATAACTTTTTGTAGGGATAACCTGAGATGCTTATACTTATAAAACTAAAAACCTTATTGAATTATCTTTGTTTTGGTATAAGATACGTCTCTTTTGGAGAACGTTTGTTATTTTTTAAGCTATTTTTACAAATTAGGGTGACGCTGAATTTCTGAACGGAACCTTCTTGTGCATGGTTAATCAATACATCTTTTATAGTTACTAATCGCTTTGAATATGCTATCCATATTAATATTATTATATCAATATTTATATCACATATTGTTTAGTTGTACATCCCATATCAATATTTATATCACATATTGTTTAGTTGTACATCCCACATTACCATTTTACAGTTTTATAACTTTTCGGATACCCGTTTGCATCTATCGCATTTAAGATACATATAATTGCAAGCATAGATCACACTATTACATAATAATGTGATATTAACACTCCATGTTTAATAAATTGCATCCTAATGAATATTGGAACTATAAATGTAACCCTAATCGATAACTGTGCATCCATATCCTTGAAATTATATTTATTTACATATCATATTACATGTTCCAGTTTATTGTTCTGATAGTACTCATGCTTGTTTATTTATACATATGCTTATGTTAGTTTGATTATGAGCACCCACATGACATCTTGTGCTTCCTGACATGACCTGTTACACTTCCTACTTGACATGACATGGTACCGTACACTCTTGACATGACATGACACCTTTATACATTACCTGGTTGACCTGATGTACCATGGCTTTACCTGTTACCTGATCTCATGCCTAATGCCGACAAACCTGACCATTCCCGCTGTCTATCCAGACAGACCTACTCTTACCGGATTTTGTGTTGGCATTAATCCTTGACTACTGAATACCTGACCTGACATACATAGCTTGGGGGTATGGGGAAATCAAAGGTGAAACCGACTTGTAACTCAACAGTTCGATACATTGATCTGATCAGTCTTACGGGCTTGGCCAGCTCCGGAGTGTTGATGCTGACATCACTCGTCCATCTTGCTACCTTTTACTGCTTAGCGGCACGTCTCGGATTCAGCCCCGAGGGTTATGACCGTGGTCCCGGGCACGCACGGGATACTATTGAGTTACATCGACGATTCATCAATTGGTTTCAAAGACTATAGAGTAGAAAACCTGATAGGACAGTTTGGACACCATTGCACATTACCCTGCTTGTTATTTCTTGTTACTGCTTTATTCATGTTCATACTTGCATTGCTTATTACCATGTTTATACTATATACTTGATGTCATGACGCGCTGACGTCTGGGTTTTGCATGGCCCAGATTCTTTACCACTGTTGGCGACCGAGCAGGAGTACTTCAGCCAGCAGGCTGAGCTGTGAGTTCCTTAGAGTTTAGTTTATTTATTTCATTTCATTTCCAGACGTGAGCCCGCATTATGGGACGTACTGTTTATTCATTGTATTGGATCATTAGCTTCCGCACTTATTGTTTATTGATTCTTGTTATTATGGATTTGGACATGTATTAGATTAGCTTATTATCTTGTTCTTGATATCCTTACAACCGTAATGTGACTGTGGATGGATACTTCCTACCCACAGGTAGCATGGTTGGCTATGTCACGTGCCCAATCTTGCGTACTCTGGGAAGCGGGGCGTGACATGGTTCTTTTGGTATCAGAGACATAGGTTAATTGGGTTGATTCTTTGTAGTTGGGTATTGCACCCGATACACGAATCATAATACCCGTGATTAGGAAACATGTCCTGCCACCTTGACCGCTTTACCATCCTTGAATCATTCTTCCGGATCATGTCGACATGCAAACTTACTTTGCATTGTCAACTCGAAAACCTAATTTCTTGTTATCTCTAGGACTTAGGCGACTTGGGTGGAGTTAAGTAATTGCGGCTATGATACCGCGGCATAGCTACAATGCAGTACTCTATTTAAGTATCTTGGAGTTCTAGCCTTGATCCACATTCAGAATCTATCATCATGCTAATGTTGGGTATTTTGAGTTCAGGATTATGACAGGTAAGAGGTTGAAGACGTACCGGAGGCGTGTGAACGAAGCCGCCATGCTTGGAGTGATAAGAGGAATGCTGGAAATCAAAGAGACAGACTGAGCTGATCCAGCAATAGCAGATTCGTTTCAGGAAGGTTTGTAAATCGTTCAGCAGTCTGTAAACAACGATGGAACTAGACCAGTCGAACGAGTAGGGACTGTAGCAGATTTCAGACTTTTGGGTCCGTCTACTTTCACTGGTCTGGAGGAGCCGTTGCCAGCCGAGCAGTGGCTAGTGACACGGAGAATTTGCTGATTGCGGCACAGATTCCAGAGGACAAAGGAGTTGATGTAGTGCGCATTCAACTAGTGGATTACGCCCGAGAGTGGTGGCTTGTGGAGGAGAACCGCTTGCCCCAGGCCAAGCAGTGGGCGGATTTCTCTAAGAGTTTACTGGAGAAGTCCTTCCGCGGACTGCGCGGAGGAAATGGAAGAGAAGTTCATCGGACTAAGGCAGAATGGAGCAACCGTGGACGTGCATGCAGCAGAATGGACGAGACTCAGTAGTCTTGCTGGACCTTTCGTGGCCAACAATGTAGACAGCGGTTGCGGTAAGGAAGCAGTTCTGTCGGGCCAGTCGAGTTTAGGGCTAGGCCGACAAACAGTGTTCTTGCAGCTATGGAAGTTGATAGTAATGAAGAGCCGGCAGTTGTTCGCGATTTTATGGACGTATTTGAAGATATAACGGGCTTACCGCCGAAGCGAGACGTGGAGTTCACGATTGACCTTAGTCCTGGTGCAGCGCCAGTGTCTAAAGCTTACTATCCGATGGCACCAGTGGAATTGGAAGAAGTTAAGAAACAAGTTGGTGAATTACTCGAGAAGGGTTGGATTCGAAGCAGCAACTCACCTTGGGGAGCTCCAGTTCTTCTAATAAAGAAGAAGGATGGCACGAGAAGGATGTGCATCAACTATCGAGAATTGAACCGGGTGACTATTAAGAACAAGTACCCGATCTCTCGCATTGGAGAACTTTTGAGCAGCTTAGTGGCGCGAGAGTATTCTCGAAACTGGATTTGCGATCAGGATATCATCAGGTTCGAGTGAGAGCAGAAGACATTTGCAAGACGGCGTTTCGGACTCGATATGGACATTTCGAGTATCTAGTGATGCCCTTCGGAGTGACTAATGCGCCGGCAATATTCATGGATTTGATGAACAGGATCTTTTCACCATTCTTGGACCAGTTTATTGTGGTATTCATTGACGATATTCTGGTATACTCGAAGAGTCCGGAGGAGCCTGCTGAGCATTTAAGGATCGCACTGCAGACGCTGAGACAAGAGAAGTTATTCGCGAAGATGAGTAAGTGCGAATTCTAGCTGGAAGAAGTGAAGTTTCTGGGGCATGTTGTGTCGGGCGATGGAATCGCCGTCGATCCCGAAAGGATTGCAGCAGTTCGAGATT
Source organism: Agapanthus africanus (assembly GCA_030015575.1). Classification (NCBI taxonomy): domain Eukaryota; kingdom Viridiplantae; phylum Streptophyta; class Magnoliopsida; order Asparagales; family Amaryllidaceae; genus Agapanthus; species Agapanthus africanus. The sequence goes on along the minus strand of CM057348.1, from coordinate 221,135,725 downwards.
GGCCTATTCCAAGGAATGTAGCTGAGATAAGAAGTTTCCTTGGATTAGCCGGATACTACAGGAGATTTGTGGAGAACTTCGCTCGTTTAGCTGAGCCGTTAACCAAGCTCACGCGTAAGGAGGTACCGTTTGTTTGGACGGATGGATGTGCATTGGCCTTTGAGACGTTGAAGCAGAAATTGATAACCGCCCCTATCCTGACCGTACCGGATAATTCAGGAGGACTGGTGATTCACAGCGACGCATCTGGAAAAGGTTGGGATGTGTTTTAATGCAGAATGGGAAAGTCGTCGCTTACGCATCGAGACAACTGAAGACCCATGAGAAGAACTATCCGACTCATGACTTAGAGCTTGCAGCCGTGATCTTCGCCCTGAAGATTTGGAGACACTACCTTTTGGGCAAGAGAGTGGAAGTCTTTACAGATCTTAAGAGCTTGAAGTATGTGTTTACACAGAAGGAGCTTAACATGAGGCAGCGTAGATGGTTGGAGCTGATGGCTGACTACGATCCTGATCTTAAGTACCATCCGGGAAAAGTTAACGTCGTGCCAGATGCGCTAAGTCGGTTACCAGCAATTCAGTTATTGACTGCACAGAGAGAGATCATTGAGGAGTTTCAGAGATTTGACTTGGAGGTTGTGCTACCGCATGCTACAGGACAGTTGATGCAGTTGCAAGTACAATCGTCCTTAGTTGAGAAGATTAAAGTGGCGCAATCGCAGGATCCTAGACTACAAAGGTTTCGGAGCAGGTTGAAGCCAGACTGCGAACCGACTTACTGATCCATGAAGACGGTTCGTTGAGATATGGTAGCCGTGTGTGTGTGCCAAAAGGAGATGTGCGTGAAGAGCTCATGAAGGAGGCACACAGTTCAGCTTACTCTGTACATCCAGGAGGGACAAAGATGTACCGAGATATTCGACAGCATTTCTGGTGGGAAGGTATGAAACGGGAAATTGCTCGCTTCGTGGCTAAGTGCTTGGTGTGTCAGCAAGTCAAGGCTGAACACCAAAGGGTTGCTGGTTTGTTGCAACCACTTCCGATTCCTCAATGGAAGTGGGAACATATAACCATGGATTTCGTGACGGCTTTACCGCGGAGTCCAAAGGGCAACAATGCTGTATGGGTGATTGTCGATCGGTTGACCAAAGCAGCTCACTTTATTCCTTTTCGGGTTGGTCAATCGACAGAAACTTTGGCAGAGCGGTACATGCAGGAGATTGTCAGATTACATGGAGTGCCGGTAAGCATCGTGTCCGATCGGGACACTCGGTTCTTGTCACACTTTTGGAGGAGTTTACAAGAAAGTTTGGGGACTCGATTGAAGTTTAGCACAGCTTATCATCCTCAAACTGATGGACAATCGGAGAGAACGATCCAGACTCTTGAAGATATGTGGAGAGCATGCATGTTAGACTTCAAAGGTTCTTGGGAGGATCATCTACACTTGGTGGAGTTTTGTTACAACAACAGTTTTCAGGCAACTATCCAGATGGCTCCGTTTGAAGCTTTGTATGGTCGTAAATGTCGTTCACCTATTTGTTGGAATGATGTCGGTGAACGAAAATTGTTGGGACCAGATTTGGTGATGCAGACAGTTGAGAAGGTTAACACTATCAGAAAGCATATGAAGGCAGCTCAAGACAGACAGAAAAGTTGGGCCGACACGTCAAGAAGACCTCTAGAGTTCGCCGTGGATGATTTGGTATTCCTGAAGATATCACCGACTAGAGGGGTGATTCGCTTTGGCAGTCGGGGAAAGCTTAGTCCTCGATTCGTTGGACCCTTCGAGATTTTGGAGCATGTTGGAGAGGTATCGTACCGGTTGGCGTTACCACAGTCTTTAGCAGGAGTTCACGACGTGTTTCATGTGTCTCAACTACGGAGGTATGTTCGTGATGAGACTCATGTCTTGGATCATTCGGAGTTGACCGTTCGGGAGGACCTGACTTTTGAAGAGCGACCAGTTGAAATCAAGGATCGAAGAGAAAAGGTTCTTAAGAACAAGGTTATCCCTCTTGTGCTAGTTTCTTGGGGTAACCGATTGCATGGAGAATCCACTTGGGAGCGAGAAGACGAGATCATCCCTCATCTTTTTCAGTAGTTAGCTATCTTGTATTCTTGGAATTTCGAGGACGAAATTCTTTTGTAGTTGGGTATAATGTAACACCCGAGCCCAATGCTGCTGTTTTCTGTTATTGGTTGAGCATTAGATATTACTCATTTCATTTATCTTGCTTATTTGGGTCTTACTGTAAAATTTTATCTGGCTAAGTCTTTCTGCATATAACAAATTTTAGCACCTAAAATAAAATTAAAAATATTCATCTTGGCCTACTTGACACCCTTAGCCTCGTGGTAGCGTCCGTGCATTGTGTTCTCGTCCCGTTCAGTGAAACGGGCGAGTTTGGATGGCTACGTGCACGTGCGTGTGTCCGTTTTGGGAGTATGCTTTTTAATCATAAAACATTTCATTTTAAAATTTGGAACCCGCCTAAAATCCTATTATTTGAATTTCGAATTTTTGGACCCAACCCGGACGCAATTTGAAAATGTTTCATTTGGCGCCAAAATCCTAAATTTTAATATTATTAAAACCTTCGCATATATTTTTCTAACTAACCTGATATCTTACTGTTCATTACCTATCTTTTAAATCTTTAAGTTAACCATATAATATTTTCACAATCTTTTATATCCTTCTTAATTTATTCTCTCAGCCAATCGCAACCTCCCCTTTAACCCCGTGGGCCCCACTTTCTCTCTCTCTCTCTCTCCACTTTTTCCTCTCTCTCCCTCTCCCTCATATATTCTCTCGTACTTCTCTTTATCATTTTTCTCTTCTTGCTTCATTTCTCGTTTCTCATTTCTTTTAACTGTTCTTTTGTTGCCGGAATTCCGTCGTGCCGGTGACGTTTCTCGACGTTCCAGCGAGATACCCCGACCCGTGTGGTTCCTTTGTTCGTCGTTTGGGTTCATTCCGTGAACCGTGCGCCGTCGCGAGTTTTTCCCGCCGACGGTTAACGTTCCGTTTTCCCGATTCGCGACCCATCGAGGCAAGTTAATCTTGCTACATGCTATATACTTTTATAATCTTCATTTTATAATGTTATACATTTGAAAATCTTATAGTTTACATATGAAATGTCGTTGAAAAATCGGATATGACAAATCTGAAATTTACTGTACACCTTATCTTATAAAATTCATTATAAATCGTAGAAAAATCATTAGTATACGTTCTTTAGTTCGTTACGAAGATAATTCAGAATACTATAACTCTATGAAGTATTTACTGGCAAAATAAATTGGTTAAATAACGTAAAATGCAAATGAAAATGTCTCCAAACTGCTGTCCAGGGAAATTCCAGCAGCAAACTTTCAACTTCGAATATTCATAACTTTTTGTAGGGATAACCTGAGATGCTTATACTTATAAAACTGAAAACCTTATTGAATTATCTTTGTTTTGGTATAAGATACGTCTCTTTTGGAGAACGTTTGTTATTTTTTAAGCTATTTTTACAAATTAGGGTGACGCTGAATTTCTGAACGGAACCTTCTTGTGCATGGTTAATCAATACATCTTTTATAGTTACTAATCGCTTTGAATATACTATCCATATTAATATTATTATATCAATATTTATATCACATATTGTTTAGTTGTACATCCCACATTACCATTTTACAGTTTTATAACTTTTCGGATACCCGTTTGCATCTATCGCATTTAAGATACATATAATTGCAAGCATAGATCACACTATTACATAATAATGTGATATTAACACTCCATGTTTAATAAATTGCATCCTAATGAATATTGGAACTATAAATGTAACCCTAATCGATAACTGTGCATCCATATCCTTGAAATTATATTTATTTACATATCATATTACATGTTCCAGTTTATTGTTCTGATAGTACTCATGCTTGTTTATTTATACATATGCTTATGTTAGTTTGATTATGAGCACCCACATGACATCTTGTGCTTCCTGACATGACCTGTTACACTTCCTACTTGACATGACATGGTACCGTACACTCTTGACATGACATGACACCTTTATACATTACCTGGTTGACCTGATGTACCATGGCTTTACCTGTTACCTGATCTCATGCCTAATGCCGACAAACCTGACCATTCTCGCTGTCTATCCAGACAGACCTACTCTTACCGGATTTTGTGTTGGCATTAATCCTTGACTACTGAATACCTGACCTGACATACATAGCTTGGGGGTATGGGGAAATCAAAGGTGAAACCGACTTGTAACTCAACAGTTCGATACATTGATCTGATCAGTCTTACGGGCTTGGCCAGCTCCGGAGTGTTGATGCTGACATCACTCGTCCATCTTGCTACCTTTTACTGCTTAGCGGCACGTCTCGGATTCAGCCCCGAGGGTTATGACCGTGGTCCCGGGCACGCACGGGATACTATTGAGTTACATCGACGATTCATCAATTGGTTTCAAAGACTATAGAGTAGAAAACCTGATAGGACAGTTTGGACACCATTGCACATTACCCTGCTTGTTATTTCTTGTTACTGCTTTATTCATGTTCATACTTGCATTGCTTATTACCATGTTTATACTATATACTTGATGTCATGACACGCTGACGTCTGGGTTTTGCATGGCCCAGATTCTTTACCACTGTTGGCGACCGAGCAGGAGTACTTCAGCCAGCAGGCTGAGCTGTGAGTTCCTTAGAGTTTAGTTTATTTATTTCATCTCATTTCCAGACGTGAGCCCGCATTATGGGACGTACTGTTTATTCATTGTATTGGATCATTAGCTTCCGCACTTATTGTTTATTGATTCTTGTTATTATGGATTTGGACATGTATTAGATTAGCTTATTATCTTGTTCTTGATATCCTTACAACCGTAATGTGACTGTGGATGGATACTTCCTACCCACAGGTAGCATGGTTGGCTATGTCACGTGCCCAATCTTGCGTACTCTGGGAAGCGGGGCGTGACAATACCTATTGAATAGGGTTCAAAACAAATCAGTTGCCTACCACTTCATATGTGATATGGAAAGGGAAGAGCCCATGTCTTAAGCTAGTTGAGATTTGGGGTTGACCGGCCTATGTCAAAAAGCAAAATCCGGACAAACTCGAGGCAAGATCTGTTATGTACAACTGGAAAGGTTCCAGCTATGCAAACTTCAGCAGATGATTTGGTAGAACCGAAGGATTCAATAGAAACCAACGAACCTCAGCCTCTCCGCCGATCTAGTAGGGATCCTCACCCACCTGAGAGTTACTTCGGTTTCACTATGACAGTGGGAGCGAGGATTGCATCATGAGATAATGACCCAACTAGTTTCGAGCTGGCCATCAGGAGTAAGACTCTGTAAGAATGGCTGGATGCTTATCGATCTGAGATGGAATCCATGTACACCAACAAAGTATGGACTTTGGTTGCTATATCTGAAGGGTTAAATCCCCATCAGGAGCAAGTATATCTTGAGAAGATTACTTGGTGTAGATGGAAAAGTTGAGACTTTCAAAGCTAGACTTGTTAAAGGTTTTCGTCATCGACCAGGCGTGGATAATGATGAAACCTTTTCCAGTACCTATGCTTAAGTCCATCCAGATCCTACTTGCCACGGCTACATACCATGACTACGATATCTGGTGGTTGGGTGTCATGACAGCTTTTCTAAATGATGTTTTAGAAGAGAGCGTCTATAAGTACACAGCCAGAGGGCCTCGTAGACAGTGGGAGCAGCGGAAACATGTGCAAGATGCTTTATAGGATAAAGTAGGCATTACGGAGTTGGAACATCTGTTTTGATGGATTAGTCAAAGACGTTGACATCATCAAAATGGTAGATGAACCTTGTATATACAAAAAGGTAGTAGGGAGTATGGTGGTGATCCTCGTAGAGTACGTGGATGACATACTCTTGATAGGGAAAGAGTTTCCTATGCTACGCTCGGTCAATCTCCGCTTATCACAATGATTCTCCACAAAGGATCAAAGTGATACCTACTAAATCCTGGGTTTTGGATCTATGAGATAGATCTAAATGGATGTTAGAATACTCACTAGCTGTAGTGAGATGGTATCAATCGATCCTGGGGAGAATCACTGGAAGAGTTCCAGGGTGATAAAGACGACTGAATGTCAGTCACAGGCATTGTCTTTACCCTCAGTAAAGGGACGGTATGTTGGAAGAGTTCCAAGCTAGATACCGTGACATACTAGACGATAAAGGCAGGATACATCGCTACTTAAGGTGCTAACAAAGAGGCTGTTTGGGTGCATAATGGTTCATGAGATGAACTATGTTCCTTCCATTGTGTGACAATGGGGTTGTGGCTTATGCCAAGGAACGCCGGTCCCATCAGTGATCCAGACATATTCTAAGGTAGTATCGCCTGATCATGGAGATAGTTGATCTCCAGGGTGATCAAGGTTAGGAGAGCAGACTCAGAGGATAACACGGCGGATCCACTCACGAAGGCCTATTCCCAGAGAGAGACTTTTATGGGATGGTTGAGTATGAGATACTGCAACCACTGCTACAGATGGCCCTAGTGCAAGTGGGAGATTGTTAGTTATATGTATGCCCTAGAGGCCATTACTGTACATATGATGTATATTGTAGTGGATGCTGGGACATATATAGGGAGGACTTTCTTGCTCGACATGATAGTATGCTATCTGGTTACTCTTTACCTTAACGTGTACACTGATTGTCTCTCTGTTACATGTTGGTAAAGCCCTTAGGATGTGTACTTGACTACCTGGACTATGATGCGGATCATACTAGTGAGGACATGGTAGTCCATAAGAACATCCTTCAAGGTCCCTAGTCGTGGGTGTATCGAGATGGGGCATCGATATACCAGAGTAGACTAGCGTATACCTTCTCGACCCATACAGATGGGCGATGGATGATCCCATATCCATCGGTGTTTGACATCAGAGATGATATACGAGTGCTCAGTAGAGACTGGGTACACTGGACGGACTCGCCGAGAACTCCCAGATGGTATTATACCTAACGTCAGATGGCAGTTCTCTGGTGACACTGGTACAGAGTAGTCTGTTGACCCGAGATCGTCATAGAGTCTTGTGTGGTTCCCACTGTGCTTTGATTTCCATCTTACCACGTCCAAGAGAGCGTGCAAAACGGTGGTTTTTGGGTACAGTCCCGAATCACATGGAGGCAATGAGCGATAGGAGGGGATTCGTCTCTCCCGGTATAGGGAGTTGATGTTGCGCTGTGTTCGATTGGCTATAACCGTAAATCCCTGGCCAGGGTTGCTGAGATTTACTGGTAAGTGTTACCAGTGGTTTCTCGAATTGTTATAGACCTCATATCGACATGACTTATCAAGCTATTGGGGTCTGACATTTACCACCCCTAGGCGAGATATGCGACATATCAGACGACGAGACCGGACTGTACGGTAAGTGTTACTGGTTGGATTCATAGGAGTGTGAGCGGGCTTGCTCGTCGATCTTCTCATCGCTCAATACCCGGGTGGCCGTTACGTTTAGCAGACCGCTTGCGGCTTGTGGGTGTTTGATATGATCATCACCTGCTGCCGGCGTATTGACGAGTCTTTAGAGTCCTACACAGAGGTTTCCTGGCTCAAGCGAAACGAAATAGGAGCGCATATGAGATATGTGCGGGACCGAGAATAATGCGTGTATGTGATACCGTATTTCATTCTCGCGATGAATGTATCGAATGGTTGTATGCGATATAACCTAGTTATCGAATCAAGGATTGATTCGATAAATCGATACATTGTGTACTAGTCGGTTGTGTGCGACATGACCGGATCATTGAATCAAGTGTTGATTTAATGATTTAATGCATAATTATATATTTGATATATTACTTTGGATTAACTAGTATTGGTTCACTTTAAATGGATTTTCTCACTTGTTTGTGCACATTGTATATGTGATATACTTTTGTACACTAGTTTGTATCATGTTTGATGATACATGCTAACTTGTGTATGTGTAAAGATTAAACCATGGTTGTGTAATGGTTAGGGTTTTCATTTAATTATCTATTTATTTATTCTTTATTCTTTTTGGAAAATATTTAGCATAAAGAGAAAATGGTGGCTTTCTTTGTTTGTATTATGAAGCTTCATGAAGTTTTGACTTAGTGACCATTTTGTCTCATGCTTAACCCTAACCATTCCACTCAACCATGATTCATTCTCTACACTTGACCATGGTTATATTATGATAAGTATTCATATTATTTTCTTTTATGATAATACTTATCATAACATAATATTCATCTTCTTCTTCTTCTTCACTTGAAGAAAGCTTGCTTCAACAATGGCAACTTGAGCAAATGAGTGAGAAATCCAATTCTAAAGTGAACCCACTTCCTATTTCTTCATCCTCTACCTCTTGCCAAGTAGTAGAGTGTGTTTTCTTCACTAGTTTCATGACTTGGTGAAGTGGGAGCTTGATCTTGTGACGCCTCGACGTAGATCATCTTCGGCACGAAGCCGACGACCTTGCCCGCCCATTTCTCCGATGAAGCCGACGCTAGAGCTCGGGATTCGATTTGGACAGCGGAGAGGACTTCATCACGGAGCTATGGAGGTGGAGGACCGGATCTACAAAGGTTGTATTTCCGTTCTCTTTACTAAAGTAGTTTACTAGTTCTTGTTTCGCCTAAATTTCTAGTTAACGATCCGTAGTCTAGGGTTTCTCGGCACCGTAAAATTTGAAATTGGCATGGTTGATGCCTTGTGAGACCCCTTGAGAGTGCCTAGGAACCCTACATTCTCAGCATTGTACTTCATGGATCTTCATTTTCCGACGGCCTTGAAGACACAGATGCTTCTGGCTAAATCAATAGTCGAAGAAGGGTTACATAATTCCATGCAAAACAGTTGGTGTAGTCTAGCAATAGTTTTCTTAATTGATCTCGAAAAGGATTACATAAATTCTTACTAATGAAAAGTGGCTGAGCACAATCATCATTCCTTACATCAATTTCTTCTAAGTCATCTTGTGCTTCGGCCTTTAAATTGCCAACCTTCTTGTTCTGCAAACAAATTTCCTCGACTGATTCTTCAATAGTCTCTTCGCCGTTAACCGTAAACATGGTCTTCTCAGCATTGTACTTCATGGATCTTCATTTTCCGACGGCCTTGAAGACACAGATGCTTCTGGCTAAATCAATAGTCGAAGAAATTTTACGCCCTCTTTATGAATGAAATCTTTGGCCGTTGTCATCTGCAAATGGCTGGTGTTTTTTTTCTAAAAAATGAATTGGGTAGACGTCGTCCTGATATAAATGAGCGATGGCCATGTCCTTTGTTATCGAGAAAGGCCGATAATCTACCTTTATCACACCCATTCCTTTATTATCCCAGTACACAAAGGATTGGTGTAAGCACAAAGGGATGCATTCAATTGAGTGGATCCAGTCTCTCCCGAGGAGCGCGTTATAGCTTCTGTCCATGTCAACTATGTAGAACGTGGACAAACTGCGAGTCTGCCAGCCTCCACCTCTATGGCTAACACTCCTTTTGCTTTGGCAGATTGCCCACTGTACCCGGTTATAGACGTCTTTATGGGTATCATGTTATCATCTATTGTTTACCGTCGAAAACTGGAAAGACGAACGTTTTGCCTGAATTTGGGGGCATATGCTATATGGAACATATCCATCCACCTCTCCAAAAATACCAAGTTAATTTATGGCACAGTCTATCGGAGGTTTGGATAGATGTGACCGTTTTAGCAGACTTATCAGATTCCCCCTCATTTATGAAGGATTTTTTTTATAGGGACATTTTTTCCTATAGGTGCAAGCCCCTGCAGTTAATTATGTTGCTGCTATAAGTTCTTAGTGTAAGTCCGTGGCAGCGCCCCGGCCGTCTAACAGACGCCAATATGCGGAACAAAACTTTTACGACTGGCGCTATCGCGTACTATAACCCGGATCTGCCATTAAAGCTAAACTAACAAATTGTAAAGAGGGTAGAATTGTTATACCGAATGATCCGAGTCCTTTGGTCTTCAACCATCATCCCACGCTATGTTGCAACTGATCCGAACTTGCTCGATCTCCGGTCTCGTCGTCCAGGTGGCACCACGTCGATGGATATTTAAAAAGGCTCCCGCCTCTGAACCGAGGCAACTCGATCGTCAAGTTTGCCAAAAGAGACGACCAAGATGAAGTAGAGAATGAGTAGAATACTTTGTCTCGTTACATCCAAGGCTATGGACGAATGGTTAATAGAAGTTGCCATTTGGAATCGGGTAAATGGAAATTGAACTATATGAAATTTCCATATACAAAACTATCATAATCTTTTGCAAAAATGAATGAATCAAAATCACCCTCACACAATGAAGTGGCCGGCCAATATAAAGGAGAGGAGGGAGGTGAGTGTAGGAGCTTCAAGTGGTGACCTTAAGCTTTGAACTTATCATCACAATTAAAGAAAGAATGAGTCATGTATGAACACATTAAATGCACCATTAAAGCACCATTAATGAACAAATGAGTCACAAGCCTAATCACCACTTCTAGAAGCTTCTAAAAGCATGACTCACCCTCAAGACGAAAAGACAAATCCGTATTTAACCGAACGTCAAATACGGCTGATAGAAAACTGGAAACTGGCAACTTCCAAAAATGATCCTGAAACGAATTTCAGGATAACCCCGTATTGGTATAAACATACCCGCATTTGTATTACGACCGAATACAAATGCAACTGAGACAAAGATATTATATCTACAAAGTATAATACTGGGATCCGGTTTAAACCAAAGCCTACCAGTATTATCTGCACGAAAAATGACACGTGCGAAAACGCACGTGCATTTTCCGAACCCTGCCATAAAACCATACGGCATCTACAACGTTTCGCCCGAACTTGGGAAAGTGTCTGTGGGGGACTCTAATGACTCATCAATACACTGGCACTGGGAATAACCACTAGCACGTCAGAGGTACAAGCTGTACGTAACGGTTTGCTTATGTATTGATTGGAAGGGAAGCTGACGAGCGAACTCATCTATAAACCCTACTGAGCCTGACAGTGACAATATCCGTACAGTCCGGAACATTCGTCTATGAGTATCGCATATTAGGCCTAGGGGGCCGGTAAACGTCAGACCCCTAATAGCTGCATAAGTCGTGTCAGAGAGCAGCCCAGAACACCCTGAGATGTTACTGGAATACCTTCCAGTAAATCTCGATTACCCTGGCCAGGGATTTCGTGTAATGGCTCTCCTAAACACAGCGCGATCTCACCCCCAATACCGGGAGAGATGAATCCCCGAAGATCCGCTCACTTGCCTCCAATGTGGCTCGGGATTGTACCCAAAATATACCTGTTTGCACGACTCCTTTGACCCGTGGTAGGGTATAAATCAAAGCACAGTGGGAACTCACACGAGACAAATGACGACCTCAGGTCGATGAACTAACCTGTACACATGTCACCAGGGAACTGTTATCTGACGATATGTATAATACCAACTAGCATGTTCCCGGCGAGTCCTGTCCGGTGTACTCATAACCCAATGAGCACCTGCATACATCTTAGGTGATCCAACTGACACCAGTGGCTTGTGAGACCAGCCACCGCCCCTCGTCGGGGTCTCTACTGTATACACTAGTCTACTCTGGAGTATCGATGCCCTGTCTCGAAACTCCCACGACTAGGGACACTTTTAAGGATGTGCTCACAGACCCCAGCTCTCACGTATATGATCGCCATCATACTGCCGGTAGTCAAGAAAGAATCCTATGGGCTCTATCAACATCTATATGATGATAAAGACAAACCAGATAGCATACTATCATCTCGAGTAAGACTGTTTATCGGTATAGGTCCTCTCTCAATCATTGCAATCACGTACCTGCGATCCAATAATTGACTTAGAGGGCACTATATCCAACAATCTCCCACTCGCACTTAAGGCTAATTATTGCGATGTCGTGTACTCACAGCTCGTGTGATACCGAGCATCCAACTCCTCTACTAATCAGTTTCAAAAAGCTCGTTTGTAAAACTCTTGTGTTCGAGAAATAGCCTCAGTGAGTGGATCCGCTTCGGTGTTTCTTTCTGTATCTCTCTATATCTCAACTTCACGGAGAAAACCATTTCCCGAATTGAGTAATACCTGTCTTAGAATATGTTTGGATATTTGATGGGACCTAGTTCATAAATGAACTACAAATCCAAACTTCTTAGACTGTATCAATCACTGAAAATAATCAGTGCCCAGCACCATGCCTCCCACAGTATCCCCTTGGACCACCTGTCCATAATACTGTCTCTCGTCTGAGGGAAAACTATAATTCTGACAATCACTCTATTATCCATGTCACCTTTGATGCCTGGAATGATAACCGTCTCCCGAAGGAGGCCGCCGTCATCAAATCCGTAGAACATGTACTTATGTTCTATAACTGCTTCCGTATGTTTCTTCAGGATTGGATTAATATAAACTTATCGCATCTTGTGCCAAAACGTCATCTTGTGTGGTACTTAACATCTCACGATTGACTCAATTGCCTAAGCAAGTGATCTGTCAATCATGTACGTCCCTCTCCCCTTTAGTCTGTAAGACACCTTTAGAGAGGGTGACTCCATCACCTGCAGGTACACCGCCATGCCAGGAGTCAACTATTAGAATACAGTCAAAGTACCCACATTGGGAAAGTACCCAAATCTAGATCTAAACCCATAGATCTAGTAACCAGAATGTCAGATATTATATCCATATCCTTTGTGGAGAAACAACTGTGTGACGACCACAGTACAACCGATCGTAGTATAGGAATTTTACTTCCTACTCTGTGTATGTCATCCAAATACCAAGACATCACACCCTACTACTTTCTTAACAGATCCATCCCCTATTCTGATGAAGTCAAACCCATGACTGTCACATCAAAAATTAGATGATCGCATCTTTGCTATATGTGCTTAAGTCCATAAATAGACATAAGCTACTTGCCCACTATGCTTCCGCTGCTCCCACTGACTACGACAACCTTCCGGCAGAATAATATATACGTACACTTCTAAAACTAGTTTAGAACGACGCTATACATATCCTCCTGCCGGGTCTCATAGTCTGGAACAACAGTAGTGTCAAGTCTGGGTAAACAAGAACCTCCCTGTCACCGTCCTTGAGGCTACCGGAGTATCTCTCGGGTGTCTGAGGTTACCCACCATATCTGCGGAGTGGCTATTGGAATGTCAAACCTGATTGAATATATAGGTCCTATTAAATTTTCCGTAATCGTTTGCGGTTCTGGAATCACTTCCAGTTCTACCATACTCCCACTAATGTTTTCTGAAAAAATCCATTTTACAAAAACTGTGGCGAGTCAAGAACAATATCACTAATGATCTTCCAAATGATAGAAAATCAACCCTTGTCAAAGCTAGGGCCAACTCGCAAACTGCCATTACAGAAACGTGCCTTGAGTTTTCCAGCGTCTGTTTTTAAGCATAAGCTGGACAACTCCCCTTACCTTAACATCGTTAAGATATGAAGCAATCTATATAATATAGAAACATAGGCACTTTATTTAATTTGCAACCAAATTCAAATCCTGCAGCTGTCTCCAGTGCATATCAACTTAATGGAGAGAGGCTAATCAGCATTACTTAACTTAGGAATTCTTCCAATTATGAGTAACCTGAAAGAGAAACAGTTTCTCAAAACCATTACTATCATCTGAATACCAATCACAAGAATCTACATCTTCGATTTCTTTGAAGAATCCTGATACTTGTGATACATGGTTCTCTACTTTATTCCTATACCCACAACTCCTCAATAGTTAGACATTGTATTTCTACGAAACACTTGTCTATAAACTAGAGAAGTCACAAGTAAATAGAATATAGTACGAGGACCTACCCCTTTGTCCTGACGGACACTGGACAACATACAATACTCTGTATAAGTCCGCTGAGTTGAATAACTCAAAACCTGTGCGTCGTAGGTTGAAAACTGTCCCCAGGCGATTTCCTCAAATATCACCAATTACAACGAATTCTGATATGATGAGGATGATCACCTAATTCCCAATAACTTGCTCCAACTCAACATCTGTAAAACTATACAGATGTGAGAATCATACCTGGTAAATACATACCCTGGAGTAAGTATTTTAATCGGGAAATCAGTTTTCTATTAACAATGCACAGTAAATATGAAACATAAATATGCTTCGTAGGGGTATCCTGGTATTCCTAGTAATGCCTCTTCCATAATCCAAATCATGACTTTAACCGTATATTTCCCTGTCACCTTTCCAATTCCCTTTATTTGTCTTTAGTCGTTACCTTCTGTACACCATTATTAGGCTAAGTGGTTTTCTTCCTTCCCTACCGTTCGGCACCAGCCTATGGTTTGGAAGAAGAATATCCAGTAAGTATAATAGGTGTACCCTCCTAAACCTAGGAGAACTCTCAACTTGAGAGAAGGTGATGATAAAAGACAACTGAATAATCCTTATTCCTATTTCTCCTGAACCAGAATCCATCCTCGAAAAAATATCCTTCGAGTTCGTATATAACCATACGATGGATTTATCCAATGGAATTGGATGTTCGTAGTGATACAGGTTGTTTTGGAGAAATCAAAGGTGAAGTAGGAGTGGCGATAAAGTACGCGGTTTGGTCGTGAATGATAGTAGTCGCAATTTACTTTGCCCTCTTTCTAATCCCTTTATCTTGTCTTTACATATTACCTTCTGCACACCCTACTTAGGCTAATTGGTTTTCTTCATTCCCTACCTTTCGGCACCTACCTATGGTTTGGAATAAGACTATCCAATAAGCGTAATAGGTGTACTCTCCTAAACCAAGGAGCTCTCGCAACCTGAGAGAAGGTGATAATAAAAGACGATTGAATAAACCAATTCTATTTCTCCTGAACCTGGATCCATCCTCGAAGAAATCCCTCCGAGTTCGTATATCACCATACGATGGATCTATCCAATGGAAGTGGATGTCCGTAGTAATACGGGGTGTTCTGAGAAATACAAAGGGTAAAAGAAGGAGCGGTAATGACTTATGCAACTATAGACAATCCAAAAGCCAGTATTTTAAGAAGGTTCGGTCAACTTGGTTACTGAGTCATAGTCTAGGGTCGGTCAGAAGTCGCTGCCAAAGAGAGAGAGAGAAAAGAAACACTCTGCGTGCACTCTAACCTAGATAAGAATGGTCATCACTTTATCCAATTAGGAAACCTCCCACTGTAATCTCAAATTCTCCTCCAAACCAGAAAGAAGAATCAATCGGGATCACCCGAAGAGTATACCAACTCATCAGTGAGAATCGGGATCCAACTATCATCGCATGATAACTTGATGGAAGCCACTCAAGTTAACATACTCCAGAAGGTATGCGCAAGTCTGGAAAGTTTCCTGAATGTTTGAAACTCCCGATATAATTTTTATCCCATGCACTTATGACCTTGACATAGGCCAACAAATCATAAGCCACATGTCAAGTTCTACCCGTTGTTGTCCTGATTAATTTAGGTCATCGTACATGCCCTTGACGTAGGCCAACAAGGCTGTACGTCTGTCCTAAACTAATGCATCTATCTATGCAACAAATGAATACCCAGCAGCTACCAAACACTATGCCTTGACGTAGGCCAACAAACATAGCTTGAATACTACTGACCATCCATAAGAAATGACGGAGGATTACGGCTGGTTTTTGGCGAAAAACCTTTAACGTAATGAACTTGATCTCGTTGAAGGAAACTGATAGCTTTTTATAAAAATATAGTGGCGAAAACCTTTTGCTAAAGAGGTCACTCCCGGCGAAGGGATCTCGTCTCTTTCCTCATGGAATGAGGTGCAGGATATTCTAACTGAATACCGCGATGCAAAGCAACTTGTAATCGACTATATTTAATTTATTACCCTGACGAAAACTTCTGCCCAAGGGGTCACTCCCGGTGAAGGGATCTCGGCCCTTGCCTCGTTGAATGAGGTGCAGGATATTCTAACTGAATACCGCTATGCAAAACAAAAGGAAACGTCTTTGTAATAACTCCCTTTTAAAATTTGTTCCAACAACATCAAATATAGGTTTGTTTTATCCTTGCATTAATTAGAATCAATGCAGTCCCATCAATCAATCACACCAGAAAAGAACGAAAATAAAATGTACGTATATGCCATCCGCATTCGCCACTGGGTCCCGTCATCACCCGTTAGGCTACTTAACTAACGACAGAGCGAGGGCTGGACTAGCGCGGGTGTAAAACATATACAACATCTAATAGTATATATACTAATATACAATAATCGCTCTAGGCGTGATAATATGCAACATTACAGAAAAGTAATAAGCATCACAGAACAATACAGATAATCTGGGATCCCCGGGTTTCACAGAGCCGCTGCTGAAACCCGACGTTCCCCTGGTCGTGTGGATAGCCTATGCAATGAAACCTAGACCCCTACGGGTGCGGCGAGTTACCCGCCAAAACCTGAAGCAAGGTGGTCCCCACAACATAGTGAATGGAACACCCGGCACTTCACGGAATCCGGTAAATCGAGCACCCCTCCTTGGGTCAACCTGTACCCCCTACGAGTGCGGCGAATAGTCTGCCAATTTTAGAGTGAGGTCCCTTTGCCTCTCAAAGTCATGAGATACGAACCCGTTGCCCTCCAGAACCCGGCTATCCGTGCACTCCTTCGCGGGATAAACCTAGTACAGAAAATAAAAATATGTACAACGGGTACATCGACCTCGACCTGGTCGTGCCCCAAAAGAATATTATACAACAGGCAGTGACGACAGTCCACAAGTCGGACGCTCGCCCCGCAATATCAAAAGTACAAATAAATCCAAACTGCACTATCATTGCACCCTGCTATCCACCACGAAAAATCCGCAACATTACAACACAACACAGAACATCAACGCGAATGTCACGTTCGCAAACCCGTCTAAAAGAACTATAGCAATCAGACATGGTTTACCGATCAAATGACATTCCCGGTCGGAGATATAATGTAAATACTGAAAACTAACACGTTTAAAATTTCGATCGACAAAATTTCCCGAAGTGGGCCCCACATACATCTGCTGTACAGTAACCAAAACTGGGCCCAAAAGAACAATACCAGAAACCACAATTCCCTGCATAGAAGCCACTGTACAAATTTTGTTCACTGTTCCCAATAAACCGCCGTGGATGCGCGGTCAAACCCTAGGTTTGACCGCGGATCCGCGGTGGGTATGTGAGATCACGTGATGAAATTTGTACGTATTGCTTTAAAAAGCCTGCTTGTTTTTCTGAAGTGCTCAAAATGAATTTTAGAACAGTTTAAAAATCAACAGAAACAGTGGGTACAGAAAAATGTAGTTTTGGAAATTCCGTTCGATCGATCTTTTAAACGCGTTAGCATAAGTTAGTATAGCTTAATTGTGAGGCTCTGATACCACTGTAAGTCCGCGGCAGCGCCCCGGCCGTCTAACAGACGCCAATATGCGGAACAAAACTTTTACGACTGGCGCTATCGCGTACTATAACCCGGATATGCCATTAAAGCTAAACTAAGAAATTGTAAAGAGGGTAGAATTGTTATACCAAATGATCCGAGTACTTTGGTCTTCAACCATCATCCCACGCTATGTAGCAATTGATCCGAACTTGCTCGATCTTCGGTCTCGTCGTCGAGGTGGCACCACGTCGATGGATATTTAAACGGGCTCCCGCCTCTGAACTGAGGCAACTCGATCGTCAAGTTTTCCAAAAGAGACGACCAAGATGAAGTAGAGAATGAGTAGAATACTTTGTCTCGTTACGTCCAAGGCTATGAACGAACGGTTAAAAGAAGTTGCCATTTGGAATCGGGTAAATGAAAATTGAACTACATGAAATTTCCATATACAAAACTATCATAATCTTTAGCAAAAATGAATGAATCAAAATCACCCTCCCACAATGAAGTGGTCGGCCAATATAAAGGAGAGGAGGGAGGTGAGTGTAGGAGCTTCAAGTGGTGACCTTAAGCTTTGAACTTATCATCACAATTAAAGAAAGAATGAGTCATGTATGAACACATTAAATGCACCATTAAAGCACCATTAATGAACAAATGAGTCACAAGCCTAATCACCACTTCTAGAACCTTCTAGAAGCATGACTCACCCTCAAGACGAAAAGACAAATCCGTATTTAACCGAACGTCAAATACGGCTGATAGAAAACTGGAAACTGGCAACTTCCAAAAGTGATCCTGAAACGAATTTCAGGATAACCCCGTATTGGTATAAACATACCCGCATTTGTATTACGACCGAATACAAATGCAACTGAGACAAAGATATTATATCTACACAGTATAATACTGGGATCCGGCTTAAACCAAAGCCTACCAGTATTATCTGCCCGAAAAATAACACGTGCGAAAACGCACGTGCATTTTCCGAACCCTGCCATAAAACCATACGGCATCTACAACGTTTCGCCCGAACTTGGGAAAGTGTCTGTGGGGGACTCTAATGACTCATCAATACACTGGCACTGGGAATAACCACTAGCACGTCAGAGGTACAAGCTGTACGTAACGGTTTGCCTATGTATTGATTGGAAGGGAAGCTGACGAGCGAACTCATCTATAAACCCTACTGAGCCTGACAGTGACAATATCCGTATAGTCCGGAACATTCGTCTATGAGTATCGCATATTAGGCCTAGGGGGCCGGTAAACGTCAGACCCCCAATAGCTGCATAAGTCGTGTCAGAGAGTAGCCCAGAACACCCTGAGATGTTACTGGAATACCTTCCAGTAAATCTCGATTACCCTGGTCAGGGATTTCGTGTAATGGCTCTCCTAAACACAGCGCGATCTCACCCCCAATACCGGGAGAGACGAATCCCCGAAGATCCGCTCACTTGCCTCCAATGTGGCTCGGGACTGTACCCAAAATATACCTGTTTGCACGACTCCTTTGACCCGTGGTAGGGTATAAATCAAAGCACAGTGGGAACTCACACGAGACAAATGACGACCTCAGGTCGATGAACTAACCTGTACACATGTCACCAGGGAACTGCTATCTGACGATTTGTATAATACCAACTAGCATGTTCCCGGCGAGTCCTGTCCGGTGTACTCATAACCCAATGAGCACCTGCATACATCTTAGGTGATCCAACTGACACCAGTGGCTTGTGAGACCGGCCACCGCCCCTCGTCGGGGTCTCGACTGTATACACTAGTCTACTCTGGAGTATCGATGCCCTGTCTCGAAACTCCCACGACTAGGGACACTTTTAAGGATGTGCTCACAGACCCCAGCTTTCACGTATATGATCGCCATCATACTGCCGGTAGTCAAGCAAGAATTCTATGGGCTCTATCAACATCTACATGATGATAAAGACAAACCAGATAGTATACTATCATCTCGAGTAAGACTGTTTATCGGTATAGGTCCTCCCTCAGTCATTGCAATCACGTACCTGCGATCCAATAATTGACTTAGAGGGCACTATATCCAACACTTAGTGCCCTCGCCATGGAAGCCGTGGCCGATGCGGAACCCAAAAACAAAAATTATCGAAAGGGCACTAGAAACTAAACCCTAGTGATCTATCCAAACACCAAAACTAGAAAGCATGCATGCAATTGTTAGGGAATACAACCTTTGACGCGTATCAATCCAATCGTGGAAGACCCCTCCAAACACCTCGTAGGCCATCGGGAACAAGCTTGAATAGTGACCGCCCTTGCCGAAGATGATCCACCCAAAAGAACCGATCCATGCTTCGCTTTACCTAATGAAGCAACCGATGCTCCAAGCTCGCTAGAATGGAGAGTGGAGATGTAGGAATTTTCCACCATGATTTTCTCTCTAATCTAATACTCAAGAAAGCAAGTGAAGAAGAAGGAGGAGGACGTGAAAAGGAGGTAGCTATAGAAAATAAGCTAAGTGTTGTGTAGAGAAAAAGAAAGCAATGTAGAAAGAATGGCTAAGTTTTTTACAACTATACAAAAAATAGTATACACAAATCTTTTCAAATATATAAACAAAACTATATCTCTCTATCATACTCCTTTACACCTCATCCTCCACCTCATTTTTGATTTTCTTTTGAAAAAATCAACAAATGAAGTGTTCATCTTCTAGAACAAATTCTGTATAAATACGGAATACAGCTCGGTATACGTATCGAAATACATATATGCGTATCCGTATAAAAATATGAATAGTCAAGAGAAAGAAAATGAATAGTGAAAAAATAATACTAGAATATATATATTAAATATATATATATATATAAATTATTAAATCAAAACCTGATTTAATAATCCAGCTTAATTCTAAACCGCTAGTATTATCAACCGTCCGATTAAAGTCCATGTAGCCTGTACATATATTTAATTAGACACCTGTATGTACCAACATACGCCATCTACATCATATTGCTTGAACTGGGAAAACCCTCTGTGTGGGACTCTAAACACTTGATAATACGCTGGCAGTGATTTACTGGATAAATCTAAAAACCACAAGCACGTCAATGACACTACCTGTATGTAATGGCTACCCAGGTATATGCTGAAAGGGAGGTCGACAATCAATTCCGTCCGTATCCTACTGAGCCTGAATATGACAGTCTCCATACAGTCTGGTTTCTTTGTCTAAGAGTATCGCATACTGGGTCTAGGGGTGGATAACATCAGGCCCCTAATAACCCGATAAGTCGTGTCGGAGTTGTTTATCATCAACCAAGAAACTACTAAACTCATATCAGCAAATATCATCCATCGAGGCCAGGGATTTAGGGTGATGGCCAACCGAACACAGCGTGACATCGACTCCTAATACCAGGAGAGACGAATCCCCGACAATCGCTCATTGTCTCCTTGTGGCTCGGGACTGTACCCAACTAAAAACTGTTTGCATGACTCTTTTGAGCCATGGTAGGTAGTAATCAAAGTACAGTGAGAACTCACACGAGAAAATGACGATCTAAGGTCAAAAGACTAACCTGTACTCACGTAACTAGAGAACTTCCATCTCACGATAGATATAATACCATTTAGAAGTTCTCAGTGAGCCCGTCCAGTGTACTCATCTCTGGTGAGCGCCTGTATGCTATCTTAGGTGACATAACACCAATGGCTTGTGAGACCGGCCATCGCCCCTCGACGTGGTCTAGAAATGTATACACTAGTCTACTCCGGAATATCGATGCCCAGTCTTGATACTCCCACGACTAGGGATATTTAAGGACGTGCTTATGGACTACCCAGCTCTTATGTATATGATTGCCATTATAATACTGGTAGTCAAGCAAGAATCCTATGGGCCTTATCATTATGTATTAGCGACACGTAATAACAAGTAAAACATATACACATCAATGATAAAGACAAACTAGATAGCATAGTATCATCTCGAGCAAGAATGTTCTAGCTATATAGGTCCTCCTTTAATTATCATAATCGCGTTTCTGTAATTACAATAATTGCCTTGAGGGCACTATATCCAACAATCACTTACTTGCACTTAAGGCTAATTATTGCTGTATTGCATACCCACATCCCGTGTGCTACCGAATACCCAATTTCTCTACTAATCAGTTTCACAAAGCTCATTTGAGAAACATCCGTGTTCGAGAAATAGCCTCAGTGAGTGGATCCGCTATAATGTTCTAACCTCTTCTCTCTATATCTCAACTTCGCGGAGATAAAAAATCTCCCAAACTGAGCGATACTCCACGTCAAGAATTTTTCTGGATACTTGATGGGACCAAGTTTATAAATGAACAATTTTATCCAACAAATTTCTTAGGATGTATCCTCCTTTGAGTCATAAGCAGTATCTTGCACCATGTCAACCTCAGTATCCCTATTGGAATCCTATCCAATATACTGCTCCTCAGAGGAGGGTAAAATAAAAAACTCTGACAGCATCTCTGTCATCTAGGTCACCTTAGAAGCCTGAACCGATAACCGCTTCTCGGACGAGGCTGTCGTTATCATATACCAAGAACATCCTCTTATGTTCTTAACTGCTTCCCTTTGTGTTTCTCTAGGATTGGATTAATACCTGCTTACTACGAAAAGCGCAGAAGCAACATCTGGTTTTGTACAAGACATTTTATGATTGACTTAATTGCCTAAGCAGATGATATGTCATTTATACTAGTCTCTCTTCTCATCAGTCTAGAAGACATCTCTTTAGAGAGGGAGCCTCTATCACCTGCGGGTACACCACCCCGTTAGGAGTCATTCATTCTAAAGCATTTTAAAATGGTGTCCGAGTACCTGGATTAGGACACTTTCCAAACCTAGATCTATCAATATAGATCTAATCATCAAAATCTCTGATATATTATCCATATTCAATATAGAGAAAACACCTTGTGACAACTAAAGTTTGACCGATTGTAGTATAAGAACATCACTTTCTATTAGGAGTATATCATCCAAATCCCAGGACAATGCTCCCTACACCCTTATTACTAGGTTCATATATTATTTTGATGAAATCAATCACCTTGACTGTCATATCAAAACAGATGATCCATCTCCGCTATGCATACTTTAGTCTACGAGTACTTCCGCTGCTCTTACTGACTATGATGACCCTCTGGCAGAGTCATATACACGTGCACTTCCAAATTCACATTTGGAAAGCCGTTATAGTCATTCACCCGCCAGATATCACAGTCATGAATAGCAACAGTAGCAAGTCATATCCGTATGGATTTTAGCGTAGACACTAAAGTAAAAGTCTCATCGCAATCTACAACGGGTATTAGATGAGAATATTTACAACAAATCTGGACCTATTAGGTTAATACCTTTCCACCTGCATAGATCTTGAAAGATCTACTTACTCCTAATGGGTTTTACCCCTTCAGGAGCACCCAGCAAAGTCCAAAATCTATAATTTGCTGAAGTGTGTAGAGTCCATCTTGGATATAAATCATCTAGTCACTTGAAAGTTACTACTTTCTATGACCTGCAGATAACTAGTAGGGCCATCATAATTCTGATGCTGACATTCCTGTCACCGTCTACGAGAAAACCGAAGTATCTCTCGGGTGGCAGAGGTCACCTACTAAATCTACGGAGTGGCTAAGGTTTATCGAGTGCAATTGAATGTTTAGGTTCTACTAAATTTTCGGTAACCGTTTGTGGTTCTGGAATCACTTCCAGTTCTACCACACCTCCACTAGTTTTTTTGCAAAATGATTCCTTTTATAAAAGGGGGGCAAGTCAAGAACAATGTAACTATTGATCTTGAAAATGGTAGAAACTGTAAGTCGATGTTGTGCACTCCGCGGGTTCGCGGGGAGGAGGAATGTGCCAAAAACGATTTTTACGGGCTTCGCAACACTGACTAAACTCCAGGATCTTAACTTGAACCTTAATTAGCTAAACGACCATGAGGTTTAACTACTCGGAAGAAAGTTATACCTCCTAGTATCAAGTCCTTCGGGTCTTCTTGAGCTCCTCGATGTATACGGATCGCGCTTAACCGTCAGCCTCCTCAAGTCAAAGACGATCGACCCGAGAGTCTATAGTTCGAGCTCCAACCTCAATACCGAGATAACTAGGGTACCTAGTTTGCTAATCTAATTAGCCTAAAGGATGTAGAGAGTGATTATGGATCGTTTAGTCTTAAGAACCCTAGCTTTCTCAACACATAAGATAATTAGGGTTTGAGGAAGAAGAAGAGAGCTCTTGAAGAGAGAGAGAGTTGAAGATAATAATTGAATGAATATGGCTAAGTCTTGTGATGAATGAAGCATACAATAATTCACAAATGAAAATATCAAGCATGTTTCAATAGTCACAAGATGATTCACCCCCATGAGTCACCAAGTAACCATGCTTCATTTAATGAAAATCCATACCCCATACCTCCACTTCATTAATCATTTAATCTAAATAGTTATACAAGAAACGATGTGTCTTCTTCTAGAATCACTCTTGAGTAAATTACAAGAATACCCCTCACCGTATATACATACCCGTATCCGTATTATGAAAAATACGAATACAGAGAGACAGAACTAATCCAATAATATAATACTAGGATCCGGCTTAAACCAAAGCCCACTAATATTATCCGTCCGAATCATGATCCGTGAACAAGTACACGTATATGATTGAATCCTGTCGTAAAACCATACAACCTCTACATCGTTTCGCCCGAAGCAGGGAAACCCTCTGTGTGGGACTCTAAAGACTCGACAGTACGCTGGCAGTAAGTTTAACCATAAGCGCGTAAACGGTACTAGCTGCACGTAATGGCTACCCAGGTATCTGTCGATAAGAAGGCCGATGAGCAAACTCATCCAAATTCCTACCGAACCTATCTATGACAATCTCCTTACAGTCCGGTCTGTCCGAACACAACACGATATCAACCCTCAATACCGGGAAAGACGAATCCTATCTAGCCGCTACTGCCTCCAAGTGCTTCGGGATTGCACCCAACTACTACCTGTTTGCATGACTCCTATGAGCCGTGGTAGGATAGTAATCTAAGAATAGTGGGAACACACTCGAGGCGAAGTAACGATGTCAAGTCAACGGACTATGCGGTACTCATGTCACCTGGGAACTGCTACTTGACGATAGGTATAGTACCAACCAGCAGTTCCCCACGAGTTCGTCCAGTGTAACTCATAACCTAATAAGCACCTGCATACTATCTCCAGTACGACGTACTAATTTTTGTGCGACAGACCATCTCCCCTACTGGGATGAGAAGCGTATACACTAGTCTACTCTGGAGTATCGATGCCTTGTCTTGATAATCCTATAACCAGGGACCTGTATAAGGATGTACTTATAGACTACCCAGCCCCCACTAGTGTGACTGCCATCACAACGGTGGTAGTCAAGCAAAGATCCTAAAGGCTCTATCAATATGTATTAGCGATATGTTAAAAGAAACATATACACATATTAAGATAGAATCAAACCAAGTAGCATACTACCATATTGAGCAAGACTGTTATTATATCCGTGTATATCCCAAGCTTCCAAAATGTAATATACAAACCAGTATGATACAATAATGGCCTCTAGAGCATATATCGCTAACAATCTCCCACTTGCACAAAGGCCATGTATTGGCATATCGCAGACCTATCATCTCTAATAGCTTCTTGAACTATGTCTGAGGGATGGCCTTTGTTAGTTGATCTGCAGTGTTGCTCTCTGTATCTACTCTCCGTACTTCGATCTTCGGGCGATCAACGATCTCCCTGATCAGGTGGTACCGCCTCAAGATGTGTCTGGATTTCTAATGGGACCTTGGTTCCTTCGTTAAAACTATAGCACCGTTGTTGTCACAATACAGAGGTATTGGATCAACAATGGACGTAACTACCTGAAGTTCTGTCACGAACTTTCTCATCCATACGGCTTCTTTTGCGGCATCATATGCAGCGATATACACCACTTCCATTGTCGAGTCAGTAACGGTGTCCTGCTTGGAGCTCTTCCAATAGAACGCCCCTCCATTGAGGGTAAAGACATAACCCGACATGGACTTGGAGTCATCCTTGTCACTCTAGAAGCTGGAGTCAGCAAAGTCCTCGATCTGGAGGTCTTTTCCGCCGTACACCAAGAACATCTTCTTAATCATTCTTAGGTACTTGAGAATGTTCTTTACTGCTATCCAGTGCTTCTCCCCTGAATTTGACTGATACCTGCTTACAATGCTTAGTGTGTAAGCTATATCTGGTCTGATACACAACATCACATACATTATAGAGCCTACCGCAGAAGCGTAAGGTATAATAGACATGCGATTTCTTTCCAAATCAGTCTTGGGAGACATCTCTTTGGAGAGGGTGATTCCGTGACAAGCCGGTAGATTACCATACTTTGAATCTTCCATACTAAATTTTTTCAGTATGGTGTTGATGTATCTTGACTGTGAAAATCCTAACATCCGTTTAGATCTATCACGATTGATCTGGATCCCCAGAATGTAGGAGGCATCACCCAGGTCCTTCATGGAGAACCTTTGTGAAAAGAATCCTTTGACTGATTGTAGCATAAGAATGTCATTCCCTATCAAGAGAATGTCATCCACGTATAAGACGAGGAACACCATAGTTCTCGCTACAGTCTTACTATAAATGCATGGATCATCTGGATTTGTGATAAAGTCGAATTCTTTGACTGCCTCATCAAAACAGATGTTCCAACTCCGCGATGCGTGATTTAGTCCATAAATGGACTTAAGTAACTAGCACACTTTTCCGCTGCTCCCACTCTGAATGAAACCCTCCGGCTGATCCATATAGACTCACTCTTCTAAATTTCCATTCAGAAAAGCGTTCTTTATGTCCATCTGCCAAATTTCATAATCGTGGAAGGCAGCAATGGCAAGAAGGATTCGAATGGATTTGAGTATAGCCACTGGAGAAAAGGTTTCATCATAGTCCAAACCAGGTCTTTGACAAAAACCTTTTGCAACAAGTCTAGCCTTATAGGTTTCAACCTGTCCATCTACACCAATCTTCTTTCAAAGATCCATTTACAGCTATGGGTTTTACCCCTTCTGGAGCAATGTCCAAAGTCTATACTTTGTTGGTGTACATGGACTCCATTTTGGTCCGCATTGCATCCAGCCATTTTACCGAGTCTCTGCTCTGAATGGCTTACTGGAAGCTAGTTAGCTCATCATCGTCGATGATGCAATCTTCTCTATCCCCGTCTATGAGAAAACCGTAGTATCTCTCGGGCGGATGAGACTGCCTATTAGTCCTGCGGAGTGGCGCAGGGATATCCAGTTCTTTCGAAACTTTTCGTTCTACCATACTTTCAGTAATAGCATGTGGTTCTGGAATTTCTTCCAGTTCTATTGCGCTCTCACTTATCTCTTTTTCCAAAACTTGAGTTTCAAAGAAGTGGGCATGATGAGAAACAAAAACCTTTTGTTTCTCTGCATAATAGAAAAGATACCCCTGGAGTTCTTTGGGTATGCCACAAACTTACACAGCACCGAGCGTACTTCGAGCTTGTCCGCATGCAGCTTTTTTACAAAAGCTGGACATCCCCATATCTTCAGATACTGAAGATAGGGTTTCTTCCCACTCCACATTTGATATGGTGTGGTAGGCACAGTCTTGGTAGGAAACTTGTTCAAAAGATATGCAGCTAATTCTAGTGCATAACCCCAGAAGGATCATGACAACTCAGCGTTACTCATCATAGAACGTACCATATCCAATAAGGTTCTGTTCCATCTTTCCGATACACCATTATGTTGAGGTGTGTATGGAGGAGTAAGCTGAGAGAGAATTCCATTCTCTTTTAAATAAGTATTCACCACCTCGATCAGATCTAAATGTCTTGATACTTTTGCCTGTTTGTTTTTCCACTTCATTCTTATATTCCCAGAATTTCTCAAAGGACTCGGATTTATGTTGTTGGATATAGTGCCCTCAGAGTCAATTATTGGATCGCAGGCACGCGATTGCAATGATTAAGGGAGGACCTATACCGGTAGGACAGTCTTACTCAAGATGATAGTATGCTATCTGTTTTACCTTTATCATCGTGTACTACTTCAGGTGACCTTACAGGTCACTATTGCACGTTGATAGAGACCTTAGGATTCTTTCTTGACGGCCAGCAGTATGATGGCGATCATATACGTGAGAGCTGGGGTCTATAAGCACATCCTTAAAAGGTCCCTAGTCGTGGGAGTTTCGAGACTGGGCATCGATAATCCATTAGTAGACTAGTGTATACAGTCGAGACCCCGACGAGGGGTGGTGGCCGGTCTCATAAGCCATTGGTGTCAGTTGGTTCACCTAAGATGTATACAGGTGCTCATTGGGTTATGAGTACACCGGACAGGACTCGCCGGGAACATGCTAGTTGGTATTATACCTAGCATCAGATAGCAGTTCCCTGGTGACATGTATACAGGTTAGTTCATCGACCTGAAATCGTCATTTGTCTCGTATGAGTTCCCACTGTGCTTTGATTACTACCCTACCACGGCTCAAAGGATTCGTGCAAACAGGTTTTAGTTGGGTACAGTCCCGAGCCACATGGAGGCAGTGAGCGGATCGGCAGGGGTTCGTCTCTCCCGGTCTTGGGGGTGAGGTCGCGCTGTGTCTAGGAGAGCCATTACACGAAGTCATTGGCCAAGGCAGGAGATTTACTGGTAGGTATTCCAGTAGTATCTCAGGGTGTTCTGGGCTACACTCCGACACGACTTGTACCGCTTTTGGGGGTCTGACTTTTACCAACCCCCTAGGCCTGCCATGCGATGCTCATAGACGAACGGACCGGACTGTATGGATATTGTCGCGGACAGGCTCAGTAGGGTGTCAGGATGAGTTCGCTCATCGACGTCCCTTTTGGTCAATACCTGGTAGCCCGTTACGTACGGCTAATACCTCTGACGTGCTAGTGGTTAAATCCACAGCCAAAGTATTGACGAGTCTTTCGAGTCCCCCACAGACAGTTTCTCAAGTTCCGGGCGAAACGCTGTAGAGGCCGTATGGATATATGGCAGGGTTCGATCTTATACGTGTGGTATTGCACGGATCACGTTCGGACGGATAATACTAGCGGGCTTTGGTTTAAGCCGGATCCTAGTATTTTACAGTGTAGATTTTTTTCTCATTGCATTTGTATTCGGTCGGAATATAAATGCGGGTATGTATATACGGTCGCGGGGTTTTCCTGTAATTTATTACGGGATCGTCTTTTTGAAGTTGCCAGTTTGCATTCCGTTTCGGCCATTTTTCTTTATTCCTTCTTGGCTGAAATTCCTTTGATGGGAGGGGCTTATTTGCAAATGTGCAAATTAGTAAATGGAGAGTGTTTTTTTTGGTGGAGGGTTCATGATGGCTCTAGCATCTTTTGATCCCTTTTTATTCATCATGGCTTGCATTAATTGTGAGTGGATTGGAAAGGATATTGGTGTGACATATATTTCTTGTGGTCATACATTTTCTTTTTGCCTCTTTCCTTCCTCAAAAAAATGACATGGCCGGCCACATTTTTGAGAGAGAGAGGGGATTCTTTTTGTGGTGGGAGAAATATCATTCTCATTTTTCTTGCCACAAAATTCCATAGCTCCATTTTCATAGTTCATTCCTCCATCCAAAAATGGTAACTTCATAACCCCTCGAGATATAGCGATCTACACTCAGTCTACAACAATGTTGGACACGTCGGCTTGCTAACTTCGTGTCCGAGTTGCCTCGGTTCAGAGGTGGGAGCCCGTAAAAAGACTCGGTGATGTGGTGCCCTTTCTGACGAGGAGATCGAGACCAGAGATGCCGCGGGGAGATCGGTATGGTGGCCAAAGACCGAAGGACACGGATCGCTCGGTATAGCTCTCTACCCTTTCTCCAGTTAGATAGTAGTAGGTTAATTGCCCGATCCGGGTTTATAGTCCGCGGTAGCGCCGGTTTCTAGTTAAAGAAAAGTTTTTGTTTCTGCATTTTGGCTTCGGACAGACGGCCGGGGTGCTACCGTAGACTTACATGGTATCAGAACCACGCCATTAACCTTTACTAGCTTGCTCTAACGTGTTTAGAACTTCGATCGAACGAAATTTCCAAAAAACTACAGTTTCAAATATGCACTTTCTGTCGAATTTTATTTGTGCTCGAAAAATTATTTGCTACATTTCAGAAATACGTGCAGGCTTTTCTAAGAGATCTGTGAAAATTTGGTTTCATGTTGCCATTGTTCCGCCGCGGAACCGCGGTCATACCCATGCATTGGCCGCGGTTCCGCCGCCATTCCAGGTCAACAATCCACCAAAATTTCTACAGTTCTTTTTTTTTGGAATTGGGGTTTTTGGTATATTCTGTTTAGGCCCAGATTTATTTTGAGTGCTACAGTTGTGCTTGGGGCCCACTTCGGGAAACTTTGTCGATCGAAAATTTTAAATATATTAGTTCACAGTATTTACATTATATCTGCGACTGTGAATGTCATTTAATCGGTAAATCCTGTATAATTGCTATAGTTCTTTTAGACGGATTTGCGAACGTGACATTCACGTTGATGTTCTATGTTGTGCTGTGATGCTGCGGATTTGTCGTGGTGGATAGCCTGGATGCAATGTTAATACAGTTTTGGTATTATTATGTACATTTGATATTGCGGGGCGAGCGTCCGACATGTGGACTGCCGTCACTGCCTGTTTGTATATTATTCTTTTGGGGCACAACCGGGCTGAGGTCGATGTACCCGTTGTATATTTTACTTTCTGTACTAGGATTACCCCGCGGAGGGGTGCAAGGGTAGCCGGGTTCTAGAGGGAAACGGGCCCGCATCTCATGGGTTTGAGACGGAGGGGGCTTCACTCTAGAATTGGCAGGCTATTCGCCGCACTCGTAAGGGGTATAGGTTGACCCAAGGAGGGGTGCCCAAGTTACCGGATTCCGTGAAGTGCTGGGTGGTCCATTCACGTTGTTGAAGGGGGCTGCCTCGCTTCAGGTTTTGGCGGGTAACTTGCCGCGCCCGTAGGGGTCTAGGATTTCATTGCACAGGCTATCCACACGACCAGGGGAACGTCGGGTTTCAGTAGCGGCTCTGTGAAACCCGGGGCTTCAAGATTATCTGTATTGTTCTGTGATGCTTATTACATTTCTGTGATGTTGCATTTATCACGCCTTGAGCGAATATTATATATTGATATATATACTAGTAGATGTTGTATATGTTTTACACCCGCGCTAGTCCAGTCCCCGCTCTGTCGTTAGTTAAGTAACCTAACGGGTGATGACGGGACCCAGTGGCGAATGCGGATGGCATATACGTACATCATTATTTTCGTTCTTTATTGGTGTGATCAATTGATGGGACTGCATTGATTCGGATCAATGCAAGCTAAACAAACCTATTCTGATGTTGTTGGAACGATTTTTCAAAAAGCTGTTATTGCAAGGACGTTCTCTTTTGTTTTGCACAGTGGTATTCGGTTATGAATATCCAGCACCTTAGTCGACGAGGCAAGGGCCGAGATCCCTTCACCGGGAGTGACCCCTTGGACAGAAGTTTGTGTCAGGGTAATAACTTCACTATAGTCGATTACTTTTTGCTTTGCATCATGGTATTCAGTTGGAATATCCTGCACCTCATTCTACGGGGAAAGAGGCGAGATCTCTTCACCGGGAGTGACCTCTTTAGCAAAGGTTTTCGCCATTATATTTTTATAAAAAGCTATCCGGTTCCTTCAACGATATCAAGTTCATTACGTTAAAGGTTTTTCGCCAAAAACCATTCGTAGCCCTCCGTCATTTCAGATGGGTAGCACTTAGTATTTATGCTATGTTTGTTGGCCTTAGTCAAGGCATAGTGTATGGTAGCTATTTGTTACTTTTCTGTTGCATAGATAGATGCGTTGGTTTGGAACAGTCATACAGCCTTGTTGGCCCTAGTCAAGGGCTTGTACGGGTGGGTTCAAATTAACTTGGACAATGATGGGTAGAACTTGATATGTGACTTATGATTTGTTGGCCTTAGTCAAGGTCATAAGAGCATGGGGGTAAAAATCACATCGGGAGTTTCTAAAGAAACTGAAACTTGCCAGATATGCGCATACCTTCTGGAGTATGATAACGTGAGTGGATTCCATCACGTTATCATGCGATGATAGTTGGATCCCGATTCCCACTGATGAGTTGGTTTACTCCTCGGGTGATCCCGACTAATTCTTCTTTCAGGTTTGGAGGAGAATTTGAGGTTACAGTGGGAGGTTTCCTGATTAGATAAAGTGATAACCATTCTGATCTAGGTTAGAGTGCACGCTGAGTGTTTCTTTTCTCTCTCTCTTTGGCAGCGACCATGGCCCGACCCTTGACTATGACTCAGTGACCAAGTTGACCGGACCTTCTTAAAACACTGGCTTTTGGATTATCAGAGTTGCATACCTCATTGCCACTCCTACTTTTACCCTTTTCTCCAGAACACCCCGTATTACTACGAACGTCCACATCCATTGGATAAAACCATCGTATGGTTATATACGAACTCGAAGGAACTTATTCGAGGATGGTTTCCGGTTCTGGAGAAAACGAATAGGACTATTCAGTTGTCTTTTCCTTTTAGCTTCTCTCAGGTTGCGAGTGCTCCTTGGATTAGGACAGTACACCTATTACGCTAATTGGATAGTCTTCTTCCAAACCATAGGCAGGTGCCGAATGGTGGGGAATGAAGAAAACCAATTAGCCTAACGATGGTGTACAGAAGGTAATAAGTTAAGACAAATAAAGGGATTAGTAAGAGGGCAAAGTAAATTGCGACTGTTATTCACGACCAAACCAAGTATTTCATCGCCACTCCTACTTCACCTTTGTATTTCTCTGGAACACTCCGTATCACTATGAAGATCCACAGTTTATTGGATACTCCATCGTATGGTTATATACGAACTCGAAGGGACTTGTTCCAGTTCGGGGATGGATTCTGGTTCAAGAGAAATAGGAATAAGGTTTATTCAGTTGTCTTTTATCTTCACCTTCTCTCAGGTTACGAGTACTCCTAGGATTAGGAGAGTACACCCATTATGCTTATTGGATAGTCTTCTTCCAAACCATAGGCTGGTGCCGAACGGTAGGGAAGGAAGAAAACCATTTGGCCTAAAGGGGTGTACAGAAGGTAATGACTAAAGACATATAAAGAGATTTGGAGAGATGTCAAAGAAGATACGGTTATAGTTGTGAATCTGATAATGGAAGAGGCATTACTAGGAATACCAGGATACCCCTTCGAAACATTTACATGTTTCAGTTTCACTGTGTATTGTTAAAAGAAAACTGATTTCCAATTAGTCCTTGCTCCAGGGTATGTATTTACCAGGAATGATTCTCACATCTGTATGGTTTTACAGATAATGAGTGGGAGTAAGTTATTGGGAATTGGGTGATCATCCTCATTATATCGGGATTCGTTGTAATTGGTGATATTTGAGGAAATCGCCTGGGCTGTTTGCCGGACGACAAATATTTGGTTTTGAATATCCGTTGTTATGCACCAATTTCAAATCGATATATCTGTACGTTTATTTTCATAAAGTGAGATATAACTTTTTAAAATTATGTCGATGACATTTACCTATATCAGTGGATGGTTAGGTAAGGAGCATTAAATAGCGGTGTAATTCTTCTTAACCATAAGTACAGTTTTCAACCTACGACACACAGCGAATGAGTTATTAGACTCAGGGGACTTATACAGAGTATTGTATTTTGTCCAGTGTCCATTAGGACAGAGGGGTTGGTCCTCGTACTATATTCTGTTTACTTATGACTTCTCTAGTTCTTAGACAAGTGTTTCGTAGAAATGCAAGGTCTAAGTTTTGAGAAGTTATAGGTATAAGAATAAAGTAGAGAACCAGGAGTTGCAAGTATCAGGATTCTTCAAGGTGATCGAAGATGTAGATACTTGTGTATGGTATTCAGTTGATAATAATGATTAAGAGAACTTGCTTCTCTTTCAGGTTACTCATAATTGGAAGCAATCCTAAGTTGAGTAATGCTGATCGGCCTCTCTCCATTTAGTTGACATGCACTGGAGACAGCTGTATGATTTGAATCTGGTTCCAATTAAATCAGTGCCTCTGTTTCTATATTGGATATAGAATAGTTCATATCTTAACAATGTTAAGGTACGGGGAGTTGTCTGGCTTATGCTTAAAACCAAACCCTGGATAACTCAAGGCACATTTCTGTAATGGCTGTTTGTGGGTTGACCCGGGCTATGACGAGGGTTGACTTTCTACCATCTGGAAGATCAATAGTGATATTGTTCTTGACTCGCCACAGTTTTAACAAAAATGGATTTTTTCAGAAAACAGTAGTGGGAGTATGGTAGAACTGGAAGTGATTCCAGAACCGCAAACGATTACTGAAAATTTGATAAGAACCTAAACATTCAATCTAGTTTAACATTCCATTGGCCACTCCGCAGATAAGGTGGGTAACCTCAGGCACCTGAGAGGTACTCCGGTAGCCTCAAGGACGGTGGCAGGGAGGTTCTTGTTTACCCCGACTTGCCATTGTTGTTGTTCTAGACTATGAGACCCGGCAGGAGGATGAGTATAGCGTCGTTCTGAACTTGCTTTAGAAGCGTACGAGTATATGACTCTGCCAGAGGGTTGTCGTAGTCAGTAGGAGCAGCGGAAGCATAGTGGACATGTAGCTTATGTCTATTTATGGACTAAAGCAGAAATAGCGGAGATAGATTATCTATTTCTGATGTGACAGTCATAGGTTTGACTTCATCAGAATAGAGGATGCATCTGTTAAGAAGGTAGTAGGGTGTGATGTCCTGGTATCTAGATGACATACACAGAGTAGGAAGTGATATTCCTATACTACGATCGGTTATACTTTGGTTGTCACACATTGGTTTCTCCACATAGGAATTGGGTATTATATCGGACATTCTGGTTACTAGATCTATGGTTTTAGATCTAGATTTGGGAAGTGTCCCAATCAGGGTACTTAGACAGCATTCTAAAGGTGTTTTAGAATGGACGACTCCAGGCACGGTAGTGTACCTGCAGGTGATGGAGTCACCCTCTCTAAAGGTGTCTTATAGACTAAAGGGGAGAGGGATGTGCATGATCGGCAGATCACTTGCTTAGGCAATTGAGTCAATCATGAGATGTCAAGTACCACACCAGATGTTGTTTTTGCAGTAGATGCAATAAGTTGATATTAATCCTATCCTGGGGAAACGTTCGGAAGCAGTTTTGGAACATAAGTAGATGTTCTAGGGATATGATAACGACAGCCTCCTTTAGGAAACGGTTATCATTCCAGACTTCCAAGGTGACCTGGATGACAGAGTGACTGTCAAAGTTATAGTTTTCCCTCTGACGAGGGGCAGTATTTTAAACAGGTGGTCCAAGCGGAAACTGAGGGAGGCATGGCGCAAGATACTGATTAAGTTCAGTTGACGATACAGTCTAAGAAGTTTGCATTTGGAGTTCATTTATGAACTAGGTCCCATCAGATATCCAGACACATTCTAATACAGGTATTGCTCATTTCAGGAGATGGCTTTCTCCGCGAACTTGAGATAAAGAGAGACATAGAAAGAAACATCAGGGCGGATCCACTCACTGAGGCTATTCCTTGAACGCAATAGTTTCGCAAACGGGCTTTGTGAGACTGATTAGTAGAGGAGTTGGGTATTCGGTATCACATGGGCTATGAGTATGCGACATCGCAATAATTAGCCTTGAGTGCAAGTGGGAGATTGTTGGATATAGTGCCCTCAGAGTCAATTATTGGATCGCAGGCACATGATTGCAATGATTGAGGGAGGACCTATACCGGTAGAACAGTCTTACTCAAGATGATAGTATGCTATCTGGTTTACCTTTATCATCGTTACTGCTTCAGGTGACCTTACAGGTCACTATTGCGCGTTGATAGAGCCCTTAGGATTCTTGCTTGACGGCCAGCAGTATGATGGCGATCATATACGTGGGAGCTGGGGTCTATAAGCACATCCTTAAAAGGTCCCTAGTCGTGGGAGTTTCGAGACTGGGCATCGATACTCCATTAGTAGACTAGTGTATACAGTCGAGACCCCGACGAGGGGCGGTGGCCGGTCTCACAAGCCATTGGTGTCAGTTGGTTCACCTAAGATGTATACAGGTGCTCATTGGGTTATGAGTACACCAGACAGGACTCGCCGGGAACATTCTAGTTGGTATTATACCTAGTGTCAGATAGCAGTTCCTTGGTGACATGTGTACAGGTTAGTTCATCGACCTGAGATCGTCATTTGTCTCGTGTGAGTTCCCACTGTGCTTTGATTATTACCCTACCACGGCTCAAAGGAGTCGTGCAAACAGGTTTTAGTTGGGTACAGTCCCGAGCCACATGGAGGCAGTGAACGGATCGGTAGGGGTTCATCTCTCCCGTTATTGGGGGTGAGGTCGCGCTGTGTCTAGGAGAGCCATTATACGAAGTCCTTGGCCAAGGCAGGAGATTTACTGGTAGGTATTCCAGTAGTATCTCAGGGTGTTCTGGCTACACTCCGACACGACTTGTACCGCTTTTGGGGGTCTGACTTTTACCAACCCCCTAGGCCCGCCATGCGATGCTCATAGACGAACGGACCGGACTGTATGGATATTGTCACTGACAGGCTCTGTAGGGTGTCAGGATGAGTTCGCTCATCGACGTCCCTTTTGGTCAATACCTGGTAGCCCATTACGTACGGCTAATACCTCTGACGTGCTAGTGGTTAAATCCACAGCCAAAGTATTGACGAGTCTTTAGAGTCCTCCATAGACAGTTTCTCAAGTTTCGGGCGAAACGCTGTAGAGGCCATATGGATATATGGCAGGGTTCGATCTTATACGTGCGGTATTGCACGGATCACGTTCGGACGGATAATACTAGCGGGCTTTGGTTTAAGCTGGATCCTAGTATTTTACAGTGTAGATTTTTTTTCTCATTGCATTTGTATTCGGTCGGAATACAAATGCGGGTATGTATATACGGTCGCGGGGTTTTCCTGTAATTTATTACGGGATCGTCTTTTTGAAGTTGCCAGTTTGCATTCCGTTTCGGCCATTTTTCTTTATTCCTTCTTGGCTGAAATTCCTTTGATGGGAGGGGCTTATTTGCAAATGTGCAAATTAGTAAATGGAGAGTGTTTTTTTTGGTGGAGGGTTCATGATGGCTCTAGCATCTTTTGATCCCTATTTATTCATCATGGCTTGCATTAATTGTGAGTGGATTGGAAAGGATATTGGTGTGACATATATTTCTTGCGATCATACATTTTCTTTTTGCCTCTTTCCCTCCTCCAAAAATTGACATGGCCGGCCACATTTTTGAGAGAGAGAGGGGATTCTTTTTGTGGTGGGAGAAATATCATTCTCATTTTGCTTGCCACAAAATTCCATTGCTCTATTTTCATAGTTCATTCCTCCATCCAAAAATGGTAACTTCATAACCCCTCGAGACATAACGATCTACACTCAGTCTACAGCAATCTTGGACACGTCGGCTTACCAACTTCGTGTCCGAGTTGCCTCGGTTCAGAGGTGGGAGCTCGTAAAAAGACTCGGTGATGTGGTGCCCTTTCTGACGAGGAGATCGAGACCGGAGATTCCGCGGGGAGATCGGGATGGTGGCCAAAGATCGAAGGACACGGATCGCTCGGTATAGCTCTCTACCCTTTCTCCAGTTAGCTAGTAGTAGGTTAATGGCCCGATCCGGGTTTATAGTCCGCGGTAGCGCCGGTTTCTAGTTAAAGAAAAGTTTTTGTTTCTGGATTTTGGCCTCGGACAGACGGCCGGGGTGCTACCGTAGACTTACATATATTTCATCAAGAATACATTTCCATACCTAGAGAAATCATCCGTAAAAGTAATGAAATAGGAATAACCACTTTTTACATGTGTAGACATTGGACCACACACGTCGCTGTGTATGAGTCCCAAGAGCTCGCTTGCTCTAACTCCGTGTCTAGTGAATGGAGTCTTTGTTATCTTTCCTTTGATACATGATTGACAAGTTGCATAAAACTGATATTCGAACGGATCCAAATATCCCTCCTTATGTAACTTCGTCAACCGTGTTTCATTGATGTGACCCAGTCTACAATGCCATAAGAAAACCTGATTTAATTCCGGAGACTTTCTTTTAAGTGTGTTCTGGACGTTGAAAACCCGAGCTTGATTTAATACGTATATACCGTTATCTAGTGTGCCCGACCCATTCAAAGCTTGATTTAGGTGGATGTTTACAACATCGCTTACAAATGTAAAATCATAAGCTTCTTTAGAAAGTAAAGATACAGAAATGAAATTACATATCAAACTACACACAAACAGTTATGTAAAATCAAAATCTACCCACTTGTCAATCCTATGTGATATCCCCCTACGGATACAGCGTCCATGCTCATTCCGTTAGCAATCCTGAGAGTCATATCACCTGCCTTGATAACTCTATGGTTTCTCAAATTCTGTAATGAATTACAGGTATGAGATCCTGATCCGGTATCTAGTACCCAGGAAGTAGACTTAATTGACAGACGGTTTTCAATCATAAACACACCTGAAGCCGAAACTACAACGCGCTTCGAATCCTGGTTTTTGGCTTTCCAAGCCCTGCAGTCCTTCTGATAATGGCCTATCCCGTGACAATAGAAACATTCCTCCTTCCCTACTGTTAGCCCCGAAACTTTTTCCCTGCCTTTTCCCTCTATCTTATTGACACTGCCTATCGGCTTGGTGGAGGCATTCTTCTTCTCTCCATTGGCTTTCGCCTTGGATCTAGAAGAGGAAGATTCCCCAATGAGTAGAGCGGGTGTCTCCCTGAATTCTTACAGGGTGCCCTCTGAGCTCCTCAATATGTTGAGTAGTTCTGGAAGTGTAACTTCCTTCCCTTGAATGTTGAAATTCAAGATAAATTGGGCGTAGGTAGAAGGGAGGACTGTAGAATCAAGT
The DNA here is from genome assembly GCA_030015575.1 of Agapanthus africanus. Taxonomy (NCBI): domain Eukaryota; kingdom Viridiplantae; phylum Streptophyta; class Magnoliopsida; order Asparagales; family Amaryllidaceae; genus Agapanthus; species Agapanthus africanus. Next base: position 221,097,235 of record CM057348.1, on the reverse strand, counting down.
CAGTATATAATTCGATCTCTAACGTGGTCCCCAAATCTGTGAGCTTCTCAATGTAGCTGACCATCTTAAGGACGTGGTCCCCTACAGATGATCCGATAGCCAATCTCGCTTGAATTAATTCCTTCGAGGTCTCATATCTTGCGATACGAGATTGCTCTCCATATAAAACTTTGGTATGGAGGAAGATGGAAGCTAAGTCCATCTTCTCGTGCAGCCTCTGGTGTTCACTATCCATTGAAGCTAACACGAGGCACTTGGTTCTCACACTTTATTTTTCCCATGTCTGGCGGATCTCAACATCTACGACGGTGGAATCTGGACCTGGGATGGCGGGAAATTTAGCAGTAAGAAGGTAGCCTAGCTTGTCATGGGTAATGACCATCTGGACATTCCTTAGCCAATCATAATAGTTTGGCCCAGTCAATTTATTATCTAGCAGTAACCTAAGCCTGGTCATTTTCATCACTGCAGTCAAGAGAGAGAGAGAGAGAGAGAGGAGAAACACTCAGCATGATACTTTTGCAAGTTTAGATTGGTTATTAGTTTATCTAAACATGATGGCTCTCACTATATCTCGAATCCATCCTCAAACCATAAAAGAAGAATTAGTCAGGATTAATCTCACTCTTACAATACTTGCTTAACTTTTCGGTCAGGCTGGTGTTGGTACTTCGAGAGAGGTTTTCCAATACTTTCGTGAAGTTCTTTAATTACATAACCTCTTTTCCCTGGTGGTGTAGCCCTGCTAACACCGTTCTAGACACCTACTTGGTTTATAGTATTGATTGTTTAGTGAAAAAATATTCCGAGGAGCAGTGGATACTCACAGTAGGATTGGGATCCAAATATCATCGTGTGACAACCTTGAAGGAATCCTACCAAAATCATCACACTCCAAATGGTATGCAACACCGGCAAGTTTCAATTTCTTTAGAAACTCCCGATGTGGATTTTTTCCCCAAGCTCTTATGACCTTGACGAAGGCCAACATATTATAAGTTGCAAGTCAAGTTCTACCCGTCATTGTCCAGGTTAATTTGAACCCACTCGTACATATCCTTGACGAAGGCCAAAATAGTAGTACGACTGTCCCAAACCAACGCATCTATCTATACTACAGATGAATACCCAGCAGTTACCAATCACTATGCCTTGGCGAAGGTCAAAATCCATAACTTGAATACTACTGATACCTATCTGAAATGACAGAGGGCTATGAATGGTTTTGGAGAAACAGTGAACGTAATGAACTTGATATAATCGAAGGAACCATGATAGCTTTTAAATGAGTAGTTTAAGCTCCGCATTTAAAAGTTGCTTTTTGAAAAAACCGAGTGGTTTTTGAAACTATTCAAACGATTCAGCTTTGGTTTGTTTTCTTTGCATTAATTAATTAATGCAGTCCCATCATTTATACCTATCATTGCAGAAAGAAACGAAAATACAACATACGCTTATGCCATCCGCATTCTCCACGGGGTCCCATCATACACCGTTAGGTTACTTAACTAACGGCAGAGCGGGGGCTGGACTAACACGGGTGCAAAACATAAGCAACGTCTATTATATACCATATATATAAATATTCATTCGTCTCACGCAATAATAGGCATTCCAGATCACAGATGAACATATTGGATATACTAAGAATTCCGTGTTTCGTTTAAGCCTATAACGAAAGAAGAATTCCACGGTCATGAAGAATAGCCAAACTCCACCCTAGACCTCTATGGGTGCGGCAAACTACCCGCCAAATTCCCGAAGTGAAGCAACCTCCCTCAGTAAAATAAGTAGGCCACTTGGCACTTCAAGAACCCGGTAGTTTGTGCACCCCACCTTGGGTCTATCTCAGGAGTAAAAACAGTAAAAGAAATAATACGACAGTGGTTACAACCTAAATCCGGATGTGCCCGCAAAAGAATATTACATCACTTTACAAATTTACATCGAATGAAAGAAAGAAAACTCTCTTCTCACATCTTCCGGCTATTCATCCACGACAATCCAATATTCCATATACACAAACCAACATCACAGATATGTGCAACCCCTAACTAATCGACGTATAGCAATTAACGGAAGTTTACGAACACATATATCCAAACACAGAAAGCATGATAACCAAGAACTTTAGAATTTCGATCGAAACATATATTCCGTGTTTACCCCATGTACAAACTAGTACACAAACAATACTGGGTAGAAACCAAATATACCAGAAATCACAACACCACAAATAAGAACCACAGAAGAAAACCGAGTCAACTCGGCCTCGACTCGGCCGCGGAACTGCCGCGAAACACACCGTTTCACCGCGCTTCTGCGGTCGTCTTGGCGAGTTACTGGCTTGTTTTTCTTGTGTGTTCTTAGAATTCCCTGCTTATAATTTTATGTCATTTGAAATAATTTTTAGACCAGATTTTAAAAATGACAGCAAGCTTGGGTTTTGATGTTATGTTTTTGGGTTTTTCCGACGATCAAAGTTCTAACTACTTGCTAACTAGCTAGTTAAGGTTTAGTAGGCTCTGATACCACTGTAAGTCGATGTCGCGCACCCCGCGGGTTCGCGGGGAAGCAGAATGTGCAAAAAACGATTTTTACGGGCTTCGCAACACCGAATAAACTCCAGGATCTTAACTTGAACCTTAACTAGCTAAACTACCATGAGGTTTAACTACTCAGAAGAAAGTTATACCTCCCAGTATCAAGTCCTTCGAGTCTTCTTGTTCTCATCCTCCTCATCTTGAGCTCCTCGAAGTGTACGGATCACGCTTGATTGTCGGCCTCCTCTAGTCAAAGACGATCGCCCCGAGAGTCTATAGTTCGAGCTCCAACCTCAATACCGAGATAACTAGGGTATTTAGTTTGCTAATCTAAATAGCCTAGAGGATGTAAAGAGTGATTATGGATTGTTTAGTCTTAAGAACCCTAGGTTTCTCAAAATATGAGACAATTAGGGTTTGAGGAAGAAGAAGAGAGCTCTTGAGGAGAGAGAGTGTTGAAGATAATAATGGAATGAATATGGCTAAGTCTTGTGATGAATGAAGCATACAATAATTCACAAATGAAAATATCAAGTATGCTTCAATAGTCACAAGATGAGTCACCCCCATGAGTCACCAAGTAGCCATGCTTCATTTAATGAAAATCCACACCCATACCTCCACTTCATTAACCATTTAATCTAAATGGTTATACAAGAAATGAAGTGTCTTCTTATAGAAGCACTCTTGAGTAAATTACAAGAATACCCCTCACCGTATATACATACCCGTATCCGTATTCCGAAAAATACGAATATAAAGAGACGAAACTAATCCAATAATATAATACTAGGATCTGGCTTAAACCAAAGCCTACTGGTATTATTTATCCGAATCATGATCCGTGCATAAGTACACGTATATGATCGAACCCTGTCGTAAAACCATACGACCTCTACGTCGTTTCGTCTAAAGCAGGGAAACGCTCTGTGTGGGATTTTAAAGACTCGACAGTATGCTGGCAGTGGGTTTAACCACAAGCACATCAGCGGTACTAGCTGCACGTAACAGTTATCCAAGTATCTGTCGATAAGAAGGCCGATGAGCAAATTCATCCGAACTCCTACTAAGCCTATTTGTGACAATCTCCATACAGTCCGGTCTGTTCGTCTAAGAGTATCGCATATCGGGCCTAGGGGGCGGTAGCTGTCAGACCCCTAATAGCGCAATAAGTCTTGCCGGAGTAGAGCCCAAAACACCCTGAGAAACTACTGGAGTACCTACCAGTAAATCTCGCTTTCCCTGGCCAGTGACTTTGTGTAATAGCTTTCTGAACATAGCGCAATATCAACCCTCAATACTGGGAGAGGAGAATCCTATCCAACCACTATTGCATCCAAGTGCTTCAGGACTGCACCCAACTACTACCTGTTTGCACGACTCCTATGAGCCGTGGTAAGGTAGTAATCTAAGAACAGTAGGAACACACTCGAGGCGAAGTAGTGATGTCAAGTCAACGGACTATGCTGTACTCATGTCACCTGGAAACTGCTACCTGACGATAGGTATAGTACCAACCAGCAATTCCCCATGAGTCTATCCAGTGTAACAGATAACCTAATGAGCACATGCATACTATCTCCAGTACAACGTACTAATGGCTGTGGGACAGACCATCTCCTCTGCTGGGATGAGAAGCATATATACTAGTTTACTCTGGAGTATCAATGCTTTGTCTCGATAATCCTACGACTAGGACCTGTATAAGGATGTGCTTATAGACCACCCAGCCCCCACTAGTGTGACTGCCATCATAATACTGGTAGTTAAGCAAAGATCCTACGGGCTCTATCAATATGTATTAGCGATACGTTAAAAGAAACATATACACATATAAAAATAGAATCAAACCAAGTAGCATACTACCATATTGAGCAAGACTGTTATTATATCCGTGTATATCTCAAGCTTCAAAAATGTAATATACAAACCAGTATGATACAATAATGGCCTATAGGGCATATATCATTAATAGAAACAAAACCCTAGCGAATGCTTAGGATAATCCATAAACAGCCATTACCGAAGCGTGCCATTAGTTTATCCGGATTATGCTTTTAAATAAAAACCAAATAACTCCATATCTTGACAACTTCAAGTTATGAAACCAATCTATGTCCATATAGAATCAAATGTACTAATTTAGATGGAACCGGATTCAAATATCATGGAGCCATTTCCAGTGCATATCACCTGAATAGAAAAAGGCCAATACAATATTACTCATCAATGAGCGCACCCACGGATGAGTAACCTAAGAGAATCAAGTTCTCAATATTACTACGACGGAATCCCTAGCATAAATATCTACATTTTCGATTATTTTGATGAATCCTGTGTAAGTCTATGGTAGCGCCCCGGCCGTCTAACAGACGCCAAATGCGGAACAAAAACTTTTTAACTGGCGCTATCGTATACTATAACCTGGATCTGCTATTATTGCTAAACTAACAAACTACAAAGAGGGTAGAAAGGTTATACCGAACGATCCGAGTCCTTCATTCTTTAACCATCATCCCACGCTTGGTTGCGGCTGCTCCGATCTCGTCGATCTCCGATCTCCTCGTCCAGGTGGCACCACGTAAACGGATCTTTAAACGGGCTCCCGCCTCTGACCCGAGGCAACTCGGTCATCAAGTTTGCTAAAAGAGATGACCAAGATTGATGTAGAGAATGAGTAGAACACTTTGTCTCGCTTCGTCCAAAGCCATGGATGAACGGTTAATGAAGTTGCCATTTGAATCGGGTGATGGAATGAAATGAGCTATGAAATTTCCATACACCAAAAATTATAATATTTTCCAAATGAATCAATCAACAACCATATCCTCACCAAATGAAGTGGCCGGCCATCATATAGGAGGGGGTGAGTGTAGGAGGAGGGAGTGGTGACCACAAGGATAAAGATCATGAAGAAATATCCTAAGCTTTACAAAAATGCATTAATGGAAACAAATGAGTCACTTAACATTTAATGCAAAAAGAATGACTCATTAAAACACCTCACCAAATCATTAAATGCAATGAGTGACTCACTAATCCTAGTCACCATCCATGAAGCTTCCACACTCATCCAAAGAAAAGATAAATCCGCATTTAACCGAATGTTAAATACGGGTAATAGAAAACTGGAAACTGGAAACTGGCAACTTCCAAAAGCATCCCGAAACGAATTTCAGGATAACCCCATAACAGTATAAACATACCCGCATTTGTATTACGACCGAATACAAATGCAACTGAGACAAAGATATTATATTTACATGGTATAATACTCGGATCCGGCTTAAACCAAAGCCCACCAGTATTATCTGCCCGAAATATGACACGTGTGTAAACGCACGTGCATATTCCAAACCCTGCCATAAAACCATACGGCCTCTACAACGTTTCGCCTGAACTTGGGAAACTATCTGTGGGGGCTGTAATGACTCGTCAGTACCCTGGCAGTGGGTTTAACCACAAGCCGTCAGCGGCACTAGCTGTGCGTAACGGCTTCCCATGTACTGACCTCAAGGGAGGCCGATAAGCGAACTCATTCGGAAACCCTACTGAGCCTAACAGGGACAATGTATATACAGTTCGGTCTGTTCTCCTATGAGTATCGCATATCGGCCTAGGGGGCTGGTAACGTCAGACCCCCAATAGCGGTATAAGTCGTGTCGGAGTGTAGCCTAAAAACACCCCGAGATACTACTGGAGTACCTACCAGTAAATCTCCTGCCACGGCCATGGGCTTTGTTTAATGGCTCTCCTAGACACAGCGCGATCTCACCTCCAATACCGGGAGAGACGAATCCCCTGCCGATCCGCTCACTTGCCTCCATGTGGCTCGAGACTGTACCCAAAAAATACCTGTTTGCACGACTCCTTTGAGCCGTGGTAGGGTAGAAATCAAAGCACAGTGGGAACTCACACGAGACAAATGACGACCTCAGGTCGATGAACTAACCTGTACACATGTCACCAGGGAACTGCTATCTGACGATAGGTATAATACCAACTAGCAGATTCCCGGCGAGTCCTGTCCGGTGTACTCATAACCCAATGATCACCTGTATACATCTTAGATGATCCAACTGACACCAGTGGCTTGTGAGACCGGCCACCGCCCCTCGTCGGGGTCTCGACTGTATACACTAGTCTACTCCGGAGTATCGATGCCCTGTCTCAAAACTCCCACGACTAGGGACCACAATTAAGGATATGCTTATAGACTACCCAACTCTCACGTATATGATCGCCATCATACTGTTGGTAGTGAAGCAAGATCCTAAGGGCTCTATCAACGTGTAACAGTGATCAGTCACCTGAACCTGTACACGACTGATAAAGGTAAACCAGATAGCATACTATCATCTCGAGTAAGACTGTCCTACCGGTATAGGTCCTCCGCAATCATTGCAATCACGTGCCTGCGATCCAATAATTGACTTTGAGGGCACTATATCCAACATCTTGATACTTCCAATGTATGGTTTTCTACTTTATTCTTGTACCTATAAACTTCTCAAAATCTTTGGACCTTGCATTACAATGAATACGTATCTAAAACCAGAAAACTCATAGGCAAACCTGAATGAAGTAAGAGTACCAACCCCTTATCCCGAAAGATACTGGACAACATAAATTTTCATGTATAAGCCCCAAGAGTTCAATAACTCGAACTCCGTGTATTGTAGATTTAAAACTGTATTTTGGTTAAGAATGTCTTACACCGTTATTAAATGCATCTTACTTTATCCTCAACTGATAAAGGTAAATGTTTGTAACATAATTTTCAAAATTTATATCTCACTTTATAAAATAAAGATACAGAAATATCATTTTAAAAATTGGTGCATAACAATGGTTATTCGAAACCAAATATTTGCTGTTAGGCAAAACCAGGTGATTTAATCCAATATCACCAATTGCAATGAATTCCGATACTGAGGATCAAATCGCCCATTTCCCAATATTCTACTCTTACTCAGCATCTGTAACGCTGTACCGATGTGAGATCCAAATTCGGTAAAAACATACCGTGGAGTCAGAATTAATTGGGAAAAAAGTTCTCATTTATAAGTACACAGAAAATTTGAAATATAAATGTTTCAAGGGGTGGCCGGGTATTCCTGGTAATGCCTCTTCTACTATCCAGATTCATGATAGTAGTCACAATTTCCTTTGCCCTTACTTCAATCCCTTTATATGTCTCTACATCTTACCTTCTGTACACCGTACTTAGGCTAATTGGTTTCTTCCTTCCCTACATTTTGGTACCAATCTAAGGTTTGGAAGAAGACTATCCAATAAGCGTAATAGGTGTACTATCCCAATATAAGGATCTCTCGCAACCTGAGAGAAGGTAAAAAGAAAAGACAACCGAATAATACAATTTAAATTCTCCATAACCAGTGGCCATTCTCGACTAAAATAATTTCTTTGAGTTCGTATATAACTATACGATGGCCATTTCCAAGCAATATGAATCATCGTAGTGATACAGAGTATTCTGGGGAAAAGCAAAGGGAAATTAGGAGTAGCAGGGATATTTGCGATTTTGTCGTGAATCATGACAATCCAAAGTCAAAGTGTGTAAGAAGGTTCATTTAACTTGGTTAATGAGTTTTAGGTAAGTCATGGGTCGATATAACTAGAGATAGAGAAAAGAAATACTCAGCGTGCACTCTATCAAGATTAGATCGGTTATCACTTTATTTAATCGGGATGGCTCCCACCGTTTTCTCGAATTCTCCTTCAAACCCTAAAAAGAGAACTAGTCGGGATCATATTCACCTTACAAGTTCATTAATGGTTCAGTCAGGTCTGTGTTGGTACTCTGAGGGAGGCCCACATGCTTTCGCACGGACCCAATTAAATAACCCCATTTTTGCAAATGCGTAAACTCATTAACACTTTCTAGATAGCTAATAGGTTAGCTAATTATGAAATGAAAATCTCCCGAGGAGTAAAACTTACTCATCAGTGGAAATCGGGACCCAACTATCATTGTGTGATAACTTTGATGGAAGCCGACCAAAATTACCACACTCCAAAAGGTATGCGTAAACTTGGCAAGTTTTCTTTATATTTGAAACTCCTGATATGGTTTTTGCCCCAAGCGCTTATGACCTTGACGAAGGTCAAAATATCATAAGCCACAAGTCAAGTTCAACCCGTCATTGTCCTGATTAATCTTGACCATTCGTACAAGCCCTTGACGAAGGTCAAAACAGCTGTATGTTTGTCTTAAATTAATGCATCTATCTATGCAACAGACAAGTATCTCCTAGCTACCAACCACTATGCATTGGCGAAGGTCAAAACACATAGCAAGAATACTAGTTGATACCCATCTGAAATGACGGTGGGCTACGACTGGTTTTCGCGAAAAAACTTTAACGTAATGAACTTGATATCGTTGAAGGAACTCGAGTGTCTTTGAAATGGAGTGGTTTAGGCTCCATATTTTAAAACTAGAAATATAAACTTTTGCTTAAGAGGGAACTCCCCATAAAGGGATCATGGATCTTTCCTCATAGAATGAGGTGCATGATAATCTTAACCGAATACGTCTATACAAAGTAAGAGAATATGACTAAAGTTTTGAAGAAAACCGAGTAGTTTTAAAAATTGGTTCCGACAACATTAAATAGGTTTGTTTTCCTTGCATTAAAGATATAATGCATTCCCATCAAAACAAGTTTCTTAGCCACACCAGAAACAACCAAAATAACATGCTTTTATATACCATCCACATTCACCACGGGGTCCCGGAACTTCATCGTAAGGTTACTTAACTTACGGCAGGGTGGGGACAGGGCTAGCGTGAATGCAAAATATATAGAAGCATCTACTAAATATATAATATATATGTATCAATATCGCAGGCAGATAATAGTCATCACAGGAAGATAATAATCATCACAGGCATGCAAACAACAATATGGAATAGCTGATAAACTAGGAGCCCCGCATTTCATTTGAATGAGACGCGATGTTCCCCGATCGTGTGGATAGCCCGTACAAAGTCGATCCTAGTCCCATACGAGTGCGGCAAGCCACCTGCCAATTCTAGAAACTGGATAACATGCCCTCAATGACATGAGTCAGTCACCTGTCGCTTTCTAGAATTCAGTAACTTGTGCACCCCTCCGCGGGTCGAATCCTATAACTCCTACAAGTGCGGCAAGCAACCCGCCAATTCTAGAACGAGATGGCCCGGTCTCAACTCCATGAGATGGACACCTGCTAAGCTCTAGAACCCGGCTACCTGAGCACTTCTTCTAGGTTAATCCTAGTTCAGAAATGAAATATATACAATGGTGTCATCGAATGCATCCTAGTCGAGCCCCAATAAAAGAATATACAAAATATGGAAACAGTGGCCACAAGTTGGAGTTTGTCCCGAACAAATGAATACAATAATGTTAATCAAAACAGTATAACCGAATCGCATGAGGGGCTATCCGACAAAACAATCCGACTAAACTATATATATATATATATATATATATATATATATATATATATATACAGAAACGAGCAACAGAAGCAAGTGTGCAATCCCGTCTAATTGAGCATATAGCAATTAGACGACATTCAACAACACATATCCGCATGTAAACAAAGTCACAACATTAGAATTCAAAACAAAAGTAGCACACAAACCAAATTTTCCAAAAGCCAAAAATCTAGTGTACTAAAACAACATAAATTCCATGTTTAAAACCAAACCGAGAGTCCGATCGAACACGAAACTCACCCAAAACCTTTGAAGGGACCCGTCACAAAACTAGAACACTAATGAGGAGGCCTAAGGGGAGTAAACGCACCCGGGACCACCATGAGGTGGTCCTGGGTGCAAGGCAGACCCGAGACTGCCCCATTAGGGCGGTCTTGGGTCCCCACCCCCAAGACCACCTTGTGGTGGTCTTGGGGTGGGTCTCGGCCCTTTGGTCTATCCCTAAGGTCAGTACGCAGCACCCCGCGGCTTCTCAGGCCAAACCGTGAGCCCATGGGGTGTGCAAACACTTCAAAACATAAAGTTTATCCACTGTTTTTTCGACAGTTTTTAATGCCGGAAAAACCACGAATTCTAACGTCATAACTAGCTAGTTTAGGGTGTTTGGGAGGCTCTGATACCAATGTAAGATCAGTTAGTGCAGTGGAAGCTCGCCATGGCATCCAAAGGACCATCAGCAGCTACTTTTTATATTGTCCTATCGCGACGTACTACAACCCGTCGAACCAATCCGCATAAGGCACCCTGAGGGTAAGAGCCGGCGCTTCGCCACTACTGTCCATAGTGAGAACCTCTCATGGGTCGGCATCCCTACCTAGTAGCTCTGATACTAATCTAAGTTCTTAATGCCCTCACCGCAGAACCCACGGCCGATGTGGAACCGAAAAACAAAAATTATCTAGAGGGCAATAGAAACTAAACCCTAGTGATCTATCCAAACACCAAAACTAGAAAGCAAGCATGCAATGGTTAGGGAATGAAACCTTTGATGCGTGTCCACCTAATTGTGGAAGACCCCTCCAAGCACCTTGTAGATCGTTGGAACAAGCTTGAATGGCGACCGTCCTTGCCGAAGATGACCCACCTGAGGGAACCGATCCAAGTTTCGGCTTTACCTAGTGAAGCAACCGATGCTCCAAGCTCTCTATGAATGGAGAGTAAGGATGTAGGAATTTTCCATTATGATTTTCTTTCTAATCTAATGCTCAAGAGAGCAAGTGAAGAAGAAGGAGGAGGAGGTGAAGAGGAGATAGCCATGGAAAATAAGTTAAGTGTTGTGTAGAGAAAAGAAAGCAATGTGGAAAGAATGGCTAATTGTTTTACAACCATCAAAAAAATAGTAAACGCAAATTATTTTCAAATATAAAAACAAAGCCATACCTCTCTACCATACTCCTTTATGCCTCATCCGCCATCTCATTTTTTATTTAATTTAAAAAGAAAAATCAACAAATGAAGTGTCCAGCTTCTGGAACAAATTTCGTATAAATACGGAATACAACTCGGTATATGTATCGAAATACATAAACGCGCATCCGTATAAAAATACGAATAGCCAAGAGAGAGAAAATGAATAGTGAACAATAATACTAGAATATATATTAAATATATATATATATATAATTAAATCAAAACCTGATTTAATAATCTGGCTCAATCCTAAGCCACTGATATTATCAATCGTCCGATTAAAATCCGTGTAGCCTGTACGCATATTTAATCGGACATCTGTATATACCAACACACGTCATCTACATCATATCGTCTGAACCGGGAAAACCCTATGTATGAGACTTTAAAGACTCGACAATACGCTGGCAGTGATTTACTGGATAAATCCAAAAACTACAAGCACGTCAGCGGCACTACCTGTACGTAACGGCTACCCAGGTATACGCCAAAAGGGAGGTCGACAATCATATCTGTACGTACCCTACTGAGTCTGAATGCGACAATCTTCGTATAGTCCGGTCTCTTTGTCTAAGAGTATCGCATACCGGGTCTAGGGGTGGATAGCGTCAGAGCCCTAATAACCAAATAAGTCATGTCGGAGTCAAGCTCATTACCAACCGAGAAACTACTGAACTCATATCAGTAAATCTCATCCACCGTGGCTAAAGATTTAGGATGATGGACAACCGAACACAGCGCGGCATCGACTCCTAATACCAGGAGGGACGAATCCCCGACAATCACGCACTGCCTCCATGTGGCTCGGGACTGTACCCAACTAAAACCTGTTTGCACGACTCCTTTGAGCCGTGGTAGGATAGTAATCAAAATACAGTGGGAACTCACACGAGACAAATGACGATCTTAGGTCAAAAGATTAACTTATACTCACGTCGCAAGAGAACTTTTATATGACGATAGAAATAATACCATCTAGAAGTTCTCGGCGAGTCAGTCCAGTGTACTCACCTATAGTGAGTACCTATATACTATCTTAGGTGACACAACACCAATGGCTTGTGAGTCCGGCCACATCCCTTCGTCCAGGTCTAGAAACGTATACAATAGTCTTCTCCGGAATATCGATGCCTAGTCTTGATACTCGCATGACTAAGGACATTTAAGGATGTGCTTATAGACTACCCGGCTCTCATTTATATGATCGCCATCATAATGATGGTAGTCAAGCAAGAATCCTACGGGTCTTATCATTATGTATTAGCAACATCTAATAACAAGTAAAACATATACACATCAATGATAAAACAAACCAGATAATATACTATCATATCGAGTAAGACTGTTCTACCTGTATAGGTCCTCCTTCAATTATCATAATCGTGTTCCTACAATTACAATAATTTTCTTGAGGGCACTATATCCAATAATCGCCACACGACAACAACTTTCACCTTTTGCATAAATATCACTTCGTGTCGTGTTGTATATTGTTTATTTTAGGGTTGCCCTTGGATTGTATACGGAGACTAATATGGTCGTCGCCCGTAGGTCGTGGATTAGTCTAAATCCGTACATTATATTTGGGGTTGAACTTAAGCTATATTTGCTATCAGCTCAAAGGTTTAAGGATCGTTAATTTTGTTTTAGATTAAGATCGAATTAAAATATATGAGCTTGTTTGATTTTCTCTTTAAAATCAAGGAAGTTTAAAACTTCAGGGACTTATTCTATTCCTAGACTAAATATTGGTCTTTGTATTACTTAAAAGTGCTAAGCATCAGGCCATACATTTTGTTTTGGACTTTACATAATCCAACGGTGCTAAGCATTGGCCCAGAAGCTTAATCTTCATCATAGGATATAATATTCTTCCTGCTTCAATGTTTACATGGATATCACATGAGTAGGTATGTCTCTTGTTGTTCACATGCCTTTCATATGAGTAGTGCTAAGCACTCATTCATAGAGCATTCACGTGGATGTCACGTGAACCGATGCCTTCATGAGCTCATGTGTCTTTCACGTGAGTAGTGCTGAGCACTCATTCATTTAGCGCTCACGTGGATGTCTTGTGAAGCACTGTCCATTTAATTTTAGGCCTTTATATGGATATCACGTGATGTGCATGTCTTTGGCTTCAAGCGCTCACGTGTCTTTCACGTGACCCGTTGTCTTCATGGACGCTCATGTGATTTTCTCATGAGACTTTAAGTTTCAACGCTCACGTACTTTACACATGAATCTTTAAGTCTCAGATAGCTTCTTTTGAGTGCTCACGTAAATATCATATGAGACGCTGTTTCATGTGGATGCTCACGTGAGACATTGTTTCCCTGGGTTTTCACATGCCTTTCACGTGAGCCTTTTTTCTTAGGGTGTTCACGTGTCTTTCACGTGGTCCTTTCCATGTTCATACAGAGATTAACTCTAAAAATTAGAGTTAAACTCTAAAATCTGTAGATCTTGTTCATGCAAGAACTAAGTTATTTTTTTGTGATAAAACCTATTTTAGGTAAAATCGAATCTTGAAGGAATTAAGTTTCTAGAATATAAATTTCATCTTCTCTTTCTTTCTTCTATGTCTTTTTTTGTTCATGTGGGAGAGGTAAAACATCATAATTCTCTTCTGGATTTTGAGTCTGAAGAACAAGATCTTCCTGACAAGAATTAAATTCTCATTTTTATGGGAGATTTATCTTGTGGATCTCAGATCCCGTGGAAGAACCAAGTTCTTTTTAAAGAATTAAACCTTTATATCATATATGAAGGTAGGCAAGAGGGGAGATAGTTTTATCTTTGTTTTTACCTAGGGTTTGAACAGGGAGGTGATCTTCTTCAAAATATAGAATTAAATTCTCAGTTGTTTTTGTGGAAACTTATGGGGGTATTATATATCTGAGACTTGAAGTCTCGAGTTTTTTTTATATAAGAGAGGAAAACTATCAATTAGTTTGAGAAAATTTCTCATTGAGAGATATCATTCGACTTAATTGATCTTAAAAATCACTCAGGGAATTTTATCCATCGTTGGATCTTTGATCTGGTGGTTTTCTATTTAACAGAAGATACTTGTTAGTTTTAACAAGATTAGGTAAATATTTTTTAACATAAAATTTAATTCTATCTTTTGATTTAATCAGTGATATTATAATTACCATTGGATTTTAAATCCAAAGGCTTTCTGTTTAACTGAGAAAATCTTTCTATATTAGAAAAATCAGGGGAAATATTTTGCCAAATAGAATTTAACTCTATTATTTAGAATTTAATTCTATTGGAAGCTAGCGCTTCAAGATGGTATGCTCACATGGATATCATGTGAGTGTTTCCATATATATATGGCAGCAGCGCTCACGTGCCTTTCATGAGGGCGCTGCTATCTAATTGTAGCCAGGGTTCTCAAGTGCTTTGGACATGAGCGTTCACGTGTTTAACACATGGTTTTTTTTATAGGATTTAATCCTATCTAAAGCCAGGACTCACATGTTTTGCATGTGAGCGCTCACGTGTTTAATACGTAGGGGCTATCACAGGATTTAATCCTATCTGAAGTCTTTACTCACATGCTTTGCATGTGAGCGCTCACATGCTATCATGTGGGTAGGGGATTCCTTATGTTTTTCTTTCTTTCTTTCTTTATAAGGGAATAAATGCCCCTCATCGTTGCTCTCACGTGGCTTGTACGTAAGTACAACAGTGCCAGCCTTACAGCCGTCGGATCACCTGGGCAAATGAGGGAGTCAAACCGATCCCATCATCCCTTATAAATAGAGCTTCTAGCTCTGAAGTGACCACCGTTTTTTCATCTTCTTCGCTTATTTTCTTTCCTTTTTGAGAATTTAATTCTCCTTCAGAGTTTAGTTCTCTGCCTTCAAAATCCTTTCGAATAAAATCGACTTTACCAAATTTTTTGGTAAGGATCATGAACAGAGCTTAGCTCTAAACATATTTTGGATATTATCCACTTTTTGGGATTTCGGAATTTAATTCCATTAATACATTTAACAGAGCTTAGCTTTTGATTTGGATCGAATCATCTTCCTTTTGGAGATCTTAAAAAAACTTTTTTTTATGTAGATTACGGATCTTGATGTTTTGACCCAAGATCTAAATCGATAGACATTTTTGGAGTTTAACCCCGATTTTATTTTTAGAGATTTTACTCCGCTGTCAATCTTGACATTTCTTGTTTTCGGGATTTCTGGAATTTAATTCCATTACTTTACCCATAAGCTTCCCAAGTAGGAATTCTGGGATTTAATCCCATTATTATCTTCTCGTTTACAGAGCTTAGCTTTGATTTAATTTTGAAACAGTCTCCTATTTTAGGAACTTTGGGAATTTAATTCCATTTAATTTTCTTTTGTTGTTCTTAAATATTTTTTTAGGGGTTTTAGGGGTTTAATGCATGTTTTACAAATTCGAACAGATTTGAACTTTTTGTTAGTAAAGGAACAATTTTTGGGGCCTTTTGGGAGTATAACTTCAAATGCTCAATTAATAAGAATCCTTTTTTTGATTTGTATGGGGTCTACTAGCTTTGGAGTTAATGACTCCAATACTTTTTCTAACCATCCATCTGGTTTCTTTTCAGGTACTATGGCTGGTCGTTTGTATGATATCTAGAAAATTGTCTCCTATGAAGAGATTCATATTCAGGGTCGCCTTCAAGGTCAAGAGCATACTGCCGCTCAATATGCCGATATGATACGTCGCTTCTATAATCACAACGACCAATTTCTCCCTCGTCATTCTGCCCTTTTGAAGATCGTCGTTGGGTCGATTTGGAAAGCTTTACTTGGTCTTTTTAAGGCTATGCCGCTCCAGGCACTCGATGATACTGAAGACAAGGTGCATTCAGTATATCTGATGGGCTTGATCTCGAAGAAACGGAATGATGATTTTATCACTATCTTGCATCGCTTCTTTCAACAGAAAGCAATAATATCCTCATACCAAAGAATGGAAAATATTAGCAGTGATCCTGAAGCTTGCATCGAGAGAAGATGCATAAGAAGATGGTCGATGAAACAAAAGATGCCTTGATTAAACTTGCTTTTAAGTTTGAGAATCTATGTCCGGAATTTAGTGTTTTTCCACTGTAGATCATGAATGGTGTATAAGCACTTTCTTTTAATTTTGTTTCCTTTGTAGTCATCCTCAGCTGACAGTATGTAGTTCCTTTTTTTTGAAGTATGAATGAAAAGCATCTTTTCCTTTCTTATCTGCACTTTCCTTTTCTTTTTGTGCTGAAATGATTTAGATTAGTTTATTCACTCGTTCCGGAGCGTCTATTTTATCTTTCCCTTAGGCATGTGGATAAACTCGTCCTAACGTCTAACATACATAACCCCTATCGATATAGGCATCCATTAGGTTTATGGTACTGGGTTTAGTCCATCGCACCGTTACATCAGCAGATTTCTTCTCGATCCACGTCCACTCGGGTCGCTGGTTTCGAGTAGCCATGTACTTGCTGTATCATCAACCTTACCGTTGCAGGATACAACATCGCAAGTAACCTTCCTAGGCCGGTATATTCGTATTGTTGTCATATGGTTCAGCGTTAGGTGACACCGTGGCGCTTTACCTTGAGGTCAGACTCCCTTCTTTGAGGAGTCTCAGGGAAGTCAGAACAACATCCGTTCGAGGCGGGTTAACATTTAATGGTCTTTAGGATTTATATGTATTGCCACCAAGCCCCAAAGTTAGGAATATGCCATCACTTAGATTCATTTGGACCCTTGGGTCCTTGACGACGACGCCTGCACCCTACTAGAATGAGAAGGACGTCGAGATGATCGTTAATCTGTAGATGTTGCCATCAAGATCTAGAGCTAGGATTTTGTCATTACTCCGCTTTATTTTTGACCCTATGGTCCTTGATGACGCCGTAATCGTACTTCACCGAAGTGAGTCGGATGTCGGTGTAGTCTCTGTGCTATGTAAGTGCCATCAAGACTCAATTATCCATTTGACGGGTCATAGAGAAAACACACCACTCCTTTTCATTCATGAACTGCCTACAGAAGTTGAGATTCGAACCATCTGCAGGACAGAAATTTTTTTATTATATATATATTTTCATTTTTTCATTTTTATTCTCCGCGATACTTTATCATTTCAGCTTTTCATATCGCAAACGTCGCTATCGCTCAATCATTTTGGCTATTTCATTTTATTTTTTTACCCGCTAGTTTTTATTGCGAATTGCCGCATCATTTCAGCTATAACATATGCATTTTTATTCTGATTCCAGCTTTAGCATCAGTGTCGCTACAACTGGAACATCGCCAGGAGCGACTCATCATTTACTATTGCCTTTTTGCTTGACAAAGGTGAAAGTATGTCTTAGCACCTCTACAAGATTTATACAAGTATCAAGTATGCAATTTAAAAAAATTTAGAGGTCTAAGCTATACTAACCTAGAACCGAACTAGAGAATTAGGGTTTTAGTGTAAGCAAACAAGTTCTACACTAAGTGAAATGAGAATACAACTTTTGTAGACCGATTCTTCACTTCTAAAGCTTCAAGTAGTAGTCCCTAGAATTCTTCTTAGACTTCACTTGGTGAAAGGAACGAGCTTGCTTTGTAGTCTTCGAAGCCGAAGATGATCCACCTTGAAGTCTCTCTAACTCAAGCTCACTCTTCACTAATCAAAGTATTAGTGAAGCAAACAACCTAAACTAAAGGGCTAGTAAAGTGTAGGTTGATGAAGTAGGAATTTTGCTCACTAATTTTTCTTCTTTTCTTTTCTTTTCCTCACCTCAAGAAAACTCTAGAGAGCAAACGAGGAAGAAGGAGATGAGAAGAACTTGGATTAGAGAGAGAGAACCATGAGGGGAAGTGATGAGATGGGGTAGAAAAATATCTATGAATAAAACAAAGAAATAGTGGTAAGTCATGGCTTCTCAAGGCTTCCACAAGAATCCAAGAAAAATGACTCATTTCCTATTTCTTTAATTCATAAATAAAACCATTTTCCACACATCATAGTCTTATGTGTGATTCTCTTACATCCAAGTTCCATGTATCTCAACCATGATACATTATGTAGCGCGCGCGCGCACACACACACATATATTAATATGTATAAAGAGAAGAAAAACTTTAGTGAGCTAAAATATTAGTGTGTGTGTGTGTGTGTGTGTGTGTGTGTGTAAATATATATCAAATTATTAAATCAACACTTGATTCAATATTCCGGCCATATCATATATAATCGACTAATATCACATATATATGTATATCACATTATTAAATCAATACTTGATTCAATAATCCGGTTATATCATATATAACCGTCTAATATTCAATACTAGTTAATATATATATATCAAATTATTAAATCAACACTTGTTTCAATAATCCGGTTATATCAAATATAATTTGGCTAATATCAAATATAAACAACATACATATATATCATTGAATCAACACTTGATTCAATAACCCGATTATATCACATATAACCTGACTGATATCAAATATCGCTAGATTAGAATGCGGTATCACATACTCGTATTTAATCAAGCTCCCGCACATATCACCATATATGCGCTACTTCGTTTCTCTTGAGCTAGGAAACCTCTGTGTGGGACTCTAAAGACTCGTCAATATACCAGCAGTAGGTAATGATCATATCAGATACCCACAAGCCGTCAGCGGTACTAGCTGGACGTAATGGCTACCCAGGTATTGAATGAATAGAAGATCAACAAGCAAGCTTGTCCAAACTCCCGTAAAGCCTATAAGCAACACTTACTGTACAGTCCGGTCTCTTCATCTGATATGTCGCATATCGAGTCTGGGGGTAGAATCGTCAGATCCCAGTAACTTGATAAGTCATGCCGATGTGTGGCCTATAAACTGTCGAGAAACTACTGATAACACTTACCAGTAAATCTCATCAGCCATGGCCAGGGACTTGCTGTTATAGCCAATCGAGCATAGCGCAACATCAACTCCCAATTGTTAGGAATATGTATGCCCTAGAGGCCATTATTATTGATATAGTGGATGCTTGGATATATATATAGAGGACTTTCTTGCTCGACATGATAGTATGCTATCAGGTTATCTTTATCTTAACATGTAGACTGGTATTTATACTGCCCGTCTCTTGCATGTTGGTAAAGCCCTTAGGATATGTACCTGACTACCAGGATTATGATGAGATCATACTAGTGGGGCCAAGGTGGTCCAAAAGTACATCCTTTAATCAGTTCCTAGTCGAGGGGATATCGAGACTAGGGCATCGATATTCTAGAGTAGACTAGTGTCTACGTTTCTTGTCCCTTAGAGGGCGATGGTTGATCCCACAACCATTGGTGTGTGACATCAAAGATTGTACACAGGTGCTCATTGGAGAATGGGTACACCGAACAGAACTCGCTGAAGACTCCTAGATGGTATTATACCTATCGTCGGATAGCAGTCCTCTGGTGACACTGGTACAGGTTAGTCTGTAGACCCGAGATCGTCATAGAGTCCTGTGTGGTTCCCACTGTGCTTTGATTTCCTCCCTACCATGCTCCAAGGAGACGTGCAAGCAGGTGGATTTTGGGTACAGTCTCGAGTCGCATGGAGGCATTGAGCGATAGGAGGGGTTTCGTCTCTCCAGGTATTGGGGGTTGATGTTACGCTATGCTCGATTGGCTATAACTGGAAGTCCCTGGCCAGGGCTGCTTATGAGATTTACTGATAAGTGTTATCAGTAGTTTCTCGAACCGTTATAGGCCAAATATCGGCATGACTTATCACATTACTGGGGTCTGACGTTTACCATCCCTAGACATGATATGCGACATATCAGACGAAGAGACCGGACTATACGGTAGTATTACTGATAGGCTTCATAGAGACTATGAACAAGCTTACTTGTTGATCTTTATATCGCTTAAAACCCGGGTAGTCGTTACGTCCAGCTAGTACCACTGACGCCTTATAGGTGACTGATGTGATCATCACCTATTGCTGGCGTATTGACGAGTCTTTAGAGTCCCACACAGAAGTTCATTGGTTCAAGCGAAACGAAGTAGGACACATATGTGATATGTGTGTGGGCCTGATAAAATACGTGTATGTGATACCGTATTGTAATTTGGCAGTTATCTGTTATCGGTTAGGTTATATGTGATATAACCAGATTATCGAATCAAGTGTTGATTTGATAATGTGATATATAGATAAATGATATTAGTCGGTCATATGTGATATAACTGGATTATTAAATCAAGTGTTGATTTAATAATATGATATATATTATATTTGATATAATTATATCTTAACTAATATCATTAGCTCACTAAACATTTTCTTATATGTATTAATGCATATATATGATATATATATAAATATATATATGTAGCATGGCATGAATTCTATTTTGTGAAAATAGAAATGAGGTGGAAAATGGGGAGACTTTGGGAGCATGGTTGCAAGTATGAGATTTATATTTGTTTATTTATCTTGACTCACTATTCAAGTATGGTTGCAATTTTTATATTGCAATAATTTCATGCTCGAATGAGTGAGGGTCAAGGGTTGCCATTCACACATGATTTATTCAACACTTAACCATTTTCTTGAGTTGCTCTCATATGCTCTTTAGCTTCTTCTTCTTCCTCATTGTCATAGTTCAAGATTCAACCTGCATATGTGATGTGAACCATGAAGCTTGAACACAAACTTGTGAGCTTTCATATCCCCTACTTCACCATCCTTCACTTGACTAGTGATCGAGTGTAGCGTGTTTTCTACACCAAAGAGTTTAGTGTAGAGGTAACTTGAGTTGGAGGGACTTCGTTGTTGGAGATAGTGCCCTCAGAGTCAATTATTAGGTCACAGGTATGTGATTGTAATGATTGAGGGAGGACCTATCCCGGTAGGACAGTCTTACTCGAGATGATAGTATGCTATCTGGTTTACCTTTATCATCGTGTACTGTTTTAGGTGACCTGACACGTCGCTATTACACGTTGATAGAGCCCCTAGGATTCTTGCTTGACCACCAGCAGTATGAGGGCGATCATATAAGTGGGAGCTGGGGGTCTATAAGCATATCCTTAAAAGGTCCCTAGTCGTGTGAGTTTCGAGACAGGGCATCGATACTCCATAGTAGACTAGTGTATACAGTCGAGACCCCGACGAGGGGCGGTGGCCGGTCTCACAAGCCACTGGTGTCAGTTGGATCACCTAAGATGTATACAGGTGCTCATTGGGTTATGAGTACACCGGACAGGACTCGCCGGGAACATGCTAGTTGGTCATATACCAGACGTCAGATGGCAGTTCCCTGGTGACATGTGTGCAGGTTAGTTCATCGACCTGGGGATCGTCATTTGTCTCGTGTGAGTTCCCACTGTACTTTGATTACTACCCTACCACGGCTCAAAGGAGTCGTGCAAACAGGTTTTAGTTGGGTACAGTCCCGAGCCACATGGAGGCAGTGAGCGTATCTTCAGGGGTTCGTCTCTCCCGGTATTGGGGGTGAGGTCGTGCTGTGTCTAGGAGAGCCATTACACAAAGTCCTTGGCCAAGGCAAGGAGATTTACTGGTAGGTATTCCAGTAGTATCTCAGGGTGTTCTGGGCTACACTCCGACACGACTTGTACCGCTTTTAGGGTCTGACTTTTACCAACCCCCTAGGCCCGCCATGCGATACTCATAGACGAACGGACCGGACTGTACGGATATTGTCACTGACAGGCTCAGTAGGGTTGTCAGGCTGAGTTCGCTCACAGACATCCCTTTTAGTCAATACTTGGTAGCCCGTTACGTATTGGCTTATACCTATGACGTGCTAGTGGTTAAATCCACAACCGAGGTGTTGACGAGTCTTTAGAGTCCCCCACATTCAGTTACTCAGCTTTCGGGCGAAAGGTTGTAGAGGCCGTATGGAGATATGGCAAGGTCCGATCAGATACGTGCGGTATTGCACGGATCAGGATCGGACAGTCTGTACTATAGGCCGTATGGTTATATGGCAAGGTTCGATCAGATACGTGCGGTATTGCACGGATCAGGATCGAACGGATATTACTAGCCGGTTTTGGTATAAGCCGGATCCTAGTATAGTACAGTGTAGATTTTGTCTCATTGCATTTGTATTCCGGTCGGAATACAAATGCGGGTGTGTATGCACAGTATCGGGGTTTTCCTGTAATTTATTACGGGACCAGTTTTCTGGAGTTGCCAGTTTGCTTTCCGTTTCGGTCAATTTCCATTGTTCCGTTCATTGGCCGAAGATTGGTGGAGGAGGGTTTATTTGCATTGTTGCAAATAGGCAATTGTGGAAGGGGGTCTTTGCATATTTCCTTGTATCATGATGGCTCACCTTACCTTGACCTTGCTTGACTTTTTGACTTCATCATGGTTGCACCTTACCTTGACTTCTTGACTTTGTTTTCATGATTTCTTGACTTTGGTTGTGATGATGGGAGAGGAGATGGTTGTTGAGTGTTGGTTTTTCCAAGCCATCATTTTCTTTGCATTATTGTTCAAGCCATTCTCTCTCTCTCTCTCCAATCACACCAAAAATGGGGAGGGCCGGCCATTCCATGGGCAAGGGGTTCATTTCATTTGTGAAGAGAAAAATGTTACTCTCATTTTTTTCTTTGCATGATACATTTTTCCTCACCTCTCTCAAAGTTCTTCTTCCTCCACATAAGGCAACTCCACAATCCCAAAAAGAGACACAAGCTCACTACATATTCTACAACGAACCTTGGGCACGTCGAGTAGCCGGCTTCGTGCCCGAGTTGCCTCGGCATTGAGGTGGGAGCCCGTAAACGAAGAAGGCGATGTGGTGCACTTCCGGCGACGAGGAGGAGACGGGACTTTTCCGCAGGAGATCGGGACCATGACGAGAAGACCGGAGGACTTGGATCGTCGGTATATCTCTAACCCATCTTCTTGTTAGCTTAGACTAGTTAATGGTTCGATCCGGGTGTTTAGTGCGCGGGGGTGCCGGTTTGCTAAGTCCGCAAAATTTTAGTTTTTCACCGCTTCCGCATTCCGGTGTCGGATTGACGGCCGGGGCGCCGCCGTGCACTTACAGTGGTATCAGAGCCTCGCCATTAACTTAGTCTAGCTTTGTGTAATGTGTTTTTTAGTTCCGATCGATCGAAATGTCCAAAAACCCGTATTTGCCCACATCAGTTTTCTGTTGGAAATTTTTGGTGTCGAAAAATTTTTCAGGTTGTAAAATATTGATGTACTGGAAAATCTAAGAGCTCTGTAAAAATTCGACGAAGTAACTCCACAGTGGGAGCGCGGAACCGCCGCGAAAACCCCCTTCCCGCCGCCCTTCCGCCGCACACTGTGGAGATCTCTTCACCAATTTTTTACAGAGGCCTTCTGGGCTTAAAATATGGGTTTTGGAATATTAAAATTGGGCCCAGGATTTCTGTGAGTGCTACAGTTTTGATTGGGGGCCCACTTGTTAATTTTTGATCGATCGGATATTTTAAACACATTTTTCACAGTATTTACATTATATCTGCGACCGTGAATGTCACTTGATCGGTAAATCCGGTCTAACTGCTATAGCCCGGTTAGACGGATTTGCGAACGTGACTTTCACGTTGATGTTTTGTTTTTGCTGTGATGTTGCGGATCGGTCGTGAGGGATAGCCTGGATGCAATGCTAGTACAGTTTTGTTGTATTATGTACATTTGATATTGCGGGGCGAGCGTCCGACATGTGGACTGCCGTCACTGCCTGTTTGTATTATTATTTTGGGGCACGACCTGGTTGCGGTCGATGTACCCGTTGTATGTATATTTTACTTTCTGTACTAGGATTACCCCGCGGAGGGGTGCACGGATAGCCGGATTCTGGAGGGCAACAAGCCCGCATCTCATGGCATTGAGACGGAGGGGGCTTCACTCTAGGATTGGCGGGATATTCGCCACACTCGTAGGGGGTACAGGTTGACCCAGGAGGGGTGCCCAAGTTACCGGATTCCGTGAAGTGCTGGGTGGTCCATTCACGTTGCTGAAGGGGGCTGCCTCGCTTCAGGTTTTGGCGGGTAACTTGCCGCGCCCGTAGGGGTCTAGGATTTCATTGCACAGGCTATCCACACGACCAGGGGAACGTCGGGTTTCAGCGGCTCTGTGAAACCCGGGGATCCCAGATATCTGTATTGTTTCTGTGATGCTGTACATTTCTGTGATGTTGCATTTAATTCACGCCTTGAGCGAATATAATATATTGGTATATATATTAGTAGATGTTGTATATGTTTTGCATCCGCGCTAGTCCAGTCCCCGCTCTGTCGTTAGTTAGCTAACCTAACGGGTAATGACGGGACCCAGTGGCGAATGCGGATGGCATATACGTACATCAGTATATTTTCGTTCTTTTTGGTGTGATCAATTGATGGGACTGCATTGATTCGGATCAATGCAAGTTAAAACAAACCTAATCTGATGTTGTTGGAACATTTTTCAAAAAGCTGTTATTGCAAGGACGTTTACTTTTGTTTTGCATCGTGGTATTCATTGGAATATCCTGCTCCTCAGTCGACGAGGCAAGGGCCGAGATCCCTTCACCGGGAGTGACCCCTTGGACAAAAAGTTTGCGTCATGGCATTAACTTCACTATAGCCGATTACTTTTGCTTTGCATCGTGGTATTCAGTTGGAATATCCTGCACCCCATTCTACGGGGAAAGAGCCGAGATCCCTTCACCGGGAGTGACCTCTTTAGCGAAGGTTTTCGTCACTATATTTTCAAAAAGCTATCCGTTCCTTCGACGATATCAAGTTCATTACGTTAAAGGTTTTCGCCAGAAACCATTCGTAGCCCTCCGTCGTTTCATATGGGTAGTCAATAGTATTCAAGCTGTGTTTGTTGGCCTTAGTCAAGGCACAGTGTTTGGTAGCTATTGGGTATTCATATGCTGCATAGATAGATGCGTTGGTTTGGGACAGTCGTATAGCCTTGTTGGCCCTAGTCAAGGGCTTGTACGGGTGGGTTCAAATCAACCTGGACAATGACGGGTAGAACTTGACATGTGACTTATGATTTGTTGGCCTTAGTCAAGGTCATAAGAGCATGGGGTAAAAATCACATCGGGAGTTTCAAAAGAACTGAAACTTGCCAGATATGCGCATACCTTCTGGAGTGTGATAGCGTGAGCGGATTCCGTCACGTTATCATGCAATGATAGTTGGATCCCGGTTCCCACTGATGAGTTAGTTTACTCCTCGGGTAACCCCGACTAATTCTTCTTTCAGGTTTGGAGGAGAATTTGAGGTTACAGTGGGAGGTTTCCAGATTAGATAAATTGGTGACCATTCTGATCTAGGTTAAAGTGCACGCTGAGTGTTTTCTTTTCTCTCTCTCTTTGGCAGCGACCATTGACCCGACCCTAAGACTTTGACTCAGTGACCAAGTTGACCGAACCTTCTTAAACACCGGCTTTTGGATTGTCAGAGTTGCAAACCTCATTGCCACTCCTACTTTTACCCTTTTCTCCAGGACACCCCGTTTTACTACGAACGTCCACTTCCATTGGACAAAACCATCGTATGGTTAGATACGAACTCGAAAGAATTTATTCGAGGATGGTTTCCGGTTCTGGAGAAAACGGATAGGATTATTCAGTTGTCTTTTCCTTTTACCCTCTCTCAGGTTACGAGTACTCCTTGGTTTAGGGGTAGTACACCTATTACGCAAATTGGATTGTCTTCTTCCAAACCTTAGGCTGGTGCCGACCGATAGGGAATGAAGAAAACCAATTAGCATAACGATGGTGTGCAGAAGGTATTAAGTTAAGACAAAGCAAGGGATTAGTAAGAGGGCAAAGTAAATTGCAACAGATATTCACGACCAAACCAGGTATTTCATTACCACTCCCAAATCACCTTTGTATTTCTCCAGAACACTCCGTATCACTACGAAGATCCACAGTTTATTGGATACTCCATCGTATGGTTATATACGAACTCGAAAGGAATTTATTCCAGTTCGGGGATGGATTCTGGTTCAGGAGAAATAGGAATAAGGTTTATTCGGTTGTCTTTTATCTTCACCCTCTCTCATTGCGAGTGTTCCTAGGATTGGGACAGTACACCCATTATGCTTATTGGATAGTCTTCTCCCAAACCATAGGCTGGTGCCGAACGGTAGGGAAGGAAGAAAACCATTTGGCCTAAAAGGGTGTGCAGAAGGTAAAGACTAAAGACATATGAAGGGATTTGGAGAGGTGGCAAAGAACTATACGGTTACAGTCGTGAATCTGGAAGAGGCATTACTAGGAATACCGGGATACCCCATCGGAACATTTCAATGTTTCAGTTTCACTGTGTAATGTTAAAGGAAAACTGATTTCCCGATTAGATACTTGCTCCAGGGTATGTATTTACCAGGTACGATTCTCACATCTGTATGGTTTTACAGATGATGAGTGGGAGTAAGTTATTGGGAATTGGGTGATTATCCTCATTATATCGGGATTCGTTGTAATCAGTGATATTTGAGGAAATCACCTGGGCTTTTTGCCGGTCGGCAAATATTTGGTTTTGAATATCCGCTGTTATGCACCAATTTCAAATTGATATATCTGTACGTCTATTTTCATAGAGTGAGATATACCTTTCTGAAATTATGTCTACGACATTTACCTATATCAGTGGATGGTTAGGTAAGGAGCATTAAACAGCGGTGTAATTCTTCTTAACCATAAGTACAGTTTTCAACCTACGACACACAGTGAATGAGTTATCAGACTCAAGGGACTTATACAAAGGATTGTATGTTGTCCAGGGTCCATCAGGACAAAGGGGATGGTCCTCATACTATATTCTGTTTACTTTTAACTTCTCTAGTTCTTAGACATGTGTTTCGTAGAAACACAGGGTCTAAGTTTTGAGGAGTTATAGGTATTTGAATAGAGTAGAGAACCAGGTGTAGCAAGTATCGGGATTCTTCAAAGTGATCGAAGATGTAGATACTTGTGTATGGTATTCAGTTGATAGTAATGATAAAGAGATCTTGCTTCTCTTTCAGGTTACTCATAATTGGAAGTATTCCTAAGTTGAGTAACGCTGATCGGCCTCCTTCCATTTAGTTGACATGCGCTGGGGACAGCTGCATGATTTGAATCTGGTTCAATTAAATCAGTGCCTCTGTTTCTATATTGGATATAGAACAGTTCATATCTTAACGATGTTAAGGTACGGGGAGTTGTCCGGTTTATGATTAAAACCAGACACTGGACAACTCAAGGCACGTTTCTGTAATGGCTGTTTGTGGGTTGACCCAGGCTATGACGAGGGTTGATTTTCTACCATCTGGATGAACAATAGCGATATTGTTCTAGACTCGCCACAGTTTTATTAAAAATGGATTTTTTCAGAAAAACAGTAGTGGGAGTATGGTAGAACTGGAAGTGATTCCAGAACCACAAACGATTACTAAAGATTTGATAAGGAACCTAAAGATTCAATCTGAATTAACATTCCATTGGCCACTCCGCAGATAAGGTGGGTAACTTCAGGCACCCGAGAGGTACTCCGGTAGCCTCAAGGACGGTGACAGGGAAGTTCTTGTTTACCCACAATTGCCATTGCTGTTGTTCCAGGTTACGAGACCCGGCGGGAGGATGAGTATAGCGTCGTTCTAAACCAGTTTTAGAAGTGTACGTCTATATGACTCTGCCAGAGGGTTGTCGTAGTCAGTGGGAGCAGCGGAAGCATTGGTGGACAGGTTGCTTATGTCTATTTATAGACTAGAGCA
The DNA here is from genome assembly GCA_030015575.1 of Agapanthus africanus. Classification (NCBI taxonomy): domain Eukaryota; kingdom Viridiplantae; phylum Streptophyta; class Magnoliopsida; order Asparagales; family Amaryllidaceae; genus Agapanthus; species Agapanthus africanus. Next base: position 221,069,021 of record CM057348.1, on the reverse strand, counting down.
GATGTAGCGGAGAAAGATCATCTATTTCTGACGTGACAGTCATGGGTTTGACTTCATCAGAATAGGGGATGGATCTGTTGAGGAGGTAGTAGGGTGTGATATCCTGGTATTTGGATGATATACACAAAGTAGGAAAAGAAACTCCTACACTACGATCGGTTATACTTTGGTCGTCACACAGTTGTTTCTCCACAAAGGAAACGGATTTTATATCAGACATACTGGTTACTAGATCTATGGTCTTAGATCTAGATTTGGGTGGTTTCCCAATCAGGGTACTTGACAGTATTCTAAGAGTATTTAGGATGGACGACTCCTGGCACGGTAGTGTACCTGCAGGTAATGGAGTCACCCTCTCCAAAGGTGTCTTACAGACTAAAGGGGAGAGGGACGGGCATGATTGGCAGATCACTTGCTCAGGCAATTGAGTCAATCGTGAGATGTCAAGTACCACACCAGATGTTGTTCTTGCACTAGATGCAATAAGTTGACATTAATCCAATCCTGGAGAAACAGTCGGAAGCAGTTTTAGAACATAAGTGGATGTTCTAGGGATATGATAACGACAGCCTCATTCAGGAGACAGTTATCATTCCAGGCTTCCAAGGTGACATGGACGACAAGGAGGTTGTCAGAGTTATAGTTTTCCTTCTGATGAGGGGCAGTATTTTGGACAGGTGGTCCAAGGCAATACTGAGGGAGGCATGGCGCGCAGGATACTGATTAAGTTCAGTTGACGATACAGTCTAAGAAGTTTGGATTTGGAGTTCATTTATGAGCTATGTCCCATCAGACATCCAGACACATTCTAAGACAGGTATTGCTCATTTCGGGAGATGGTTTTCTCCGCGAACTTGAGATATAGAGAGACATAGAAAGAAACAACTAAGCGGATCCACTCACTGAGGCTATTCCTCGAACGCAATAGTTTCGCAAACGAGCTTTGTGAGACTGACTAGTAGAGGAGTTGGGTGTTCGGTATCACACGGGCTGTGAGTATGCGACATCGCAATAATTAGCCTTGAGTGCAAGTGGGAGATTGTTGGAGATAGTGCCCTCAGAGTCAATTATTAGGTCACAGGTACGTGATTGTAATGATTGAGGGAGGACCTATCCCGGTAGGACAGTCTTACTCGAGATGATAATATGCTATCTGGTTTACCTTTATCATCGTGTACTGTTTTAGGTGACCTGACACGTCGCTATTACACGTTGATAGAGCCCCTAGGATTCTTGCTTGACCACCAGCAGTATGAGGGCGATCATATAAGTGGGAGCTGGGGGTCTATAAGCATATCCTTAAAAGGTCCCTAGTCGTGTGAGTTTCGAGACAGGGCATCGATACTCCATAGTAGACTAGTGTATACAGTCGAGACCCCGACGAGGGGCGGTGGCCGGTCTCACAAGCCACTGGTGTCAGTTGGATCACCTAAGATGTATACAGGTGCTCATTGGGTTATGAGTACACCGGACAGGACTCGCCGGGAACATGCTAGTTGGTCATATACCAGACGTCAGATGGCAGTTCCCTGGTGACATGTGTGCAGGTTAGTTCATCGACCTGGGGATCGTCATTTGTCTCGTGTGAGTTCCCACTGTACTTTGATTACTACCCTACCACGGCTCAAAGGAGTCGTGCAAACAGGTTTTAGTTGGGTACAGTCCCGAGCCACATGGAGGCAGTGAGCGTATCTTCAGGGGTTCGTCTCTCCCGGTATTGGGGGTGAGGTCGTGCTGTGTCTAGGAGAGCCATTACACAAAGTCCTTGGCCAAGGCAAGGAGATTTACTGGTAGGTATTCCAGTAGTATCTCAGGGTGTTCTGGGCTACACTCCGACACGACTTGTACCGCTTTTGGGGGTCTGACTTTTACCAACCCCCTAGGCCCGCCATGCGATACTCATAGACGAACGGACCGGACTGTACGGATATTGTCACTGACAGGCTCAGTAGGGTTGTCAGGCTGAGTTCGCTCACAGACATCCCTTTTAGTCAATACTTGGTAGCCCGTTACGTATTGGCTTATACCTATGACGTGCTAGTGGTTAAATCCACAACCGAGGTGTTGACGAGTCTTTAGAGTCCCCCACATTCAGTTACTCAGCTTTCGGGCGAAAGGTTGTAGAGGCCGTATGGAGATATGGCAAGGTCCGATCAGATACGTGCGGTATTGCACGGATCAGGATCGGACAGTCTGTACTATAGGCCGTATGGTTATATGGCAAGGTTCGATCAGATACGTGCGGTATTGCACGGATCAGGATCGAACGGATATTACTAGCCGGCTTTGGTATAAGCCGGATCCTAGTATAGTACAGTGTAGATTTTGTCTCATTGCATTTGTATTCCGGTCGGAATACAAATGCGGGTGTGTATGCACAGTATCGGGGTTTTCCTGTAATTTATTACGGGATCAGTTTTCTGGAGTTGCCAGTTTGCTTTCCGTTTCGGTCAATTTCCATTGTTCCGTTCATTGGCCGAAAATTGGTGGAGGAGGGTTTATTTGCATTGTTGCAAATAGGCAATTGTGGAAGGGGGTCTTTGCATATTTCCTTGTATCATGATGGCTCACCTTACCTTGACCTTGCTTGACTTTTTGACTTCATCATGGTTGCACCTTACCTTGACTTCTTGACTTTGTTTTCATGATTTCTTGACTTTGGTTGTGATGATGGGAGAGGAGATGGTTGTTGAGTGTTGGTTTTTCCAAGCCATCATTTTCTTTGCATTATTGTTCAAGCCATTCTCTTTCTCTCTCTCCAATCACACCAAAAATGGGGGGGGGGCGGCCATTCCATGGGCAAGGGGTTCATTTCATTTGTGAAGAGAAAAATGTTACTCTCATTTTTTTCTTTGCATGATACATTTTTCCTCACCTCTCTCAAAGTTCTTCTTCCTCCACATAAGGCAACTCCACAATCCCAAAAAGAGACACAAGCTCACTACATATTCTACAACGAACCTTGGGCACGTCGAGTAGCCGGCTTCATGCCCGAGTTGCCTCGGCATTGAGGTGGGAGCCCGTAAACGAAGAAGGCGATGTGGTGCACTTCCGGCGACGAGGAGGAGACGGGACTTTTCCGCAGGAGATCGGGACCATGACGAGAAGACCGGAGGACTTGGATCGTCGGTATATCTCTAACCCATCTTCTTGTTAGCTTAGACTAGTTAATGGTTCGATCCGGGTGTTTAGTGCGCGGGGGTGCCGGTTTGCTAAGTCCGCAAAATTTTAGTTTTTCACCGCTTCCGCATTCCGGCGTCGGATTGACGGCCGGGGCGCCGCCGTGCACTTACAGTCGTGTGGATCATCTTCAGCACGAAGGTCATCGGAGGAAGCTCGTCCAAAGCCTCAAGTGGAGCCTAGTAGAGTCGTGGGACTACTACACGGAGCATGTGAAATGAAGGACTCGATCTACGAGGGTATAACCATCTTTCACTTCTCTTATAGTTTATATATCATCATAGCATAAACCCTAATAATCTAGCAAAGATCTTGTATAGTCTAGCTTAGCACCAGAAAAATTTAAAATTCGGCATGCTTGATGCTACTAGAACCTTATGGTGGTGCTAGGGTAGACTTTCAACTTCCAATACCAGGAGAGACGGAACCCCTCCTATCGCTCACTGCTTCCATGTGACTCGGGACTGTACCCAAAATCCACCTGTTTGCACGACTCCTTTGAGCCATGGTAGGGAGGAAATCAAAACACAGTGGGACCACACAAGATAGTATGACGATCTCGGGTCTACAGACTAACCTGTACAAGTGTCACCAGAGAAGCGCTATCTGTCGATGGGTATGGCACCATCTAGGAGTTCTCAGCAAGTCATGTTCGGTGTACCCATTCTCTAATGAGCACCTATGTACAATCTTTGATGTCAAACACCAATGGTTGTGGGATCAACCATCGCCCTATACAGGGTTAAGAAAAGTACACACTAGTCTATTCTGGAATATCGATGCCCTGTCTCGATACTCCCTCGACTAGGAACTGTTAAAGGATGTGCTTGTGGACTACACAATCCCCACTAGTATGATCTGCATCATAGTCTTGATAGTCAAACCAACATCCTAAGGGCTTTATTAACATGTATCAGAGAGACAGTATAATAATACAAGTGCATATGTTAAGATAAAGAGCAACCAGATAGCATACTATCATATCGAGAAAGAAAGTACTCTATACAATAATGGCCTATAGGGCATACATATTCCTAACAAGAGGTGGCTTAGAAGATGGGGTTAGGATCCCGTCAACTAAGGCTTTTCAATGTTTACGAGCCGTGAGGGTCTCATAAATTTACCTTCTCCCTATGAGTTGAGAGGATCCTATAAGTGCATTTTCTCCCTAGGAATCATGAGGATTCCTAAGTGAATCTTGTAAGTTAGAAGGATCGTACAAGAGTACTTTTCTTTTTGCAAGTCGAAAGGACTTACAAGTGTCGTCCACCATATGGAACTCGGATTTGTTTATGTTTATTTGTGCCTGTGGATTGTGTACAAGAGTCGAGATCGAACTACCTATAGGGCTATCTTTGAGGGGTATATGATGGCTTAGGAACAGGTTTAGATCTGTAACATAAGGCTTTTGAATTCTATAAGCCCTGATGGTCTCATAGAAGGATATTTTCTCCTTATGAGTCGAGGGGATCTCGTAAGTGTATATTCTCCTTAGAAATCGTGGGGATTTCCAAGCGTCTTTTACCTTTGTGAGTTGTAAGGATCCCACTTAGGTATTCTCCTTGCAAGTCGAGAGGACTTTGCAATTGTATTTTTTTTACGAGTTTGCGCCTTTTTGGGTTTTCACAAGCTCACCAACAGTCCTGCTGTTTTTACTCACGGAGCCCTTTCAAGTTTTCATCCGTGCCCATTCTGCTTATGGACATACCGTTTTTTCTGATGAAGCTTTGTAGATGGTGGTTAAACATCGCTTGTCGGTGAGACTCTCAGAAGTAGTTTCGCCGTATGTGACCTAACTATTTTCCGGTGGGACTTGGGTATGATATGGATTATTTGTGCCCATGGATTATATACGGTATCCAATTTGGAGACTGTTTGTAGGGCAACAAATATTTTTGCGAAGACAATATCATCGGGGGAGCTTTGTAGCCGGTGGGACTTCAGACGCAGCCTCGTAGGTGGGACTTGAGTTGCAATCTTCACTGGTGGGACTTCAGTTGCAATGTCGATCTCAAGGAGCATATTAGTTTAGGGACATCGCTGTCCAATCACTATTCATAGATTGACGGGCTAGTTTAAGGACGTTTTTGTCCAACATTATCATGTTTTGGATGATGTATTAGTTTAAGGACGTTGCGGTCGGACATTAGTTTAGGGACGTTGCGGTCGGACATTAGTTTAGGGACATCTCAGTCCAATATCCCCGTGTTCGGGGCGACGTACTAGTTTAGGGACATTTCGGTCCAACATTAGTTTAGGGACATTACGGTCCAACATCATACATGGAGGAAGTGTTAGTTCACGGACATTTTGGTCCAATATTCTCATTCTATTTCATGGAGCAATGTATTAGTTGAGGGACATCTCGTTCCAACATTTCCTTGTTTGGGACAGGTATTAGTTTAAGTACATTTCGGTTCAGCATTTCTATGTTTGGGGCGAGTGGTTGGCTCTCAGAGTTCCAACTTAGGAAGATAAGGAGGGGACACAGACATCGTCATTTATCATTGACTTAAGTCGCAATCCCCTAAGCATAACACTTCTTGAGAAATAGACTGATTATTGGTCGATATATTCTATCTCCGTGGATATCCATGAGTTGGTAAGCTCTACCTTGGTAGATTTCTTCTATAACATACGGGCCATCATAATTTGGCTCGAACTTCCGACGCTTTGTGCGATTAGGGATTATGGGTCTTTCGACAACCAGTACGCGTTCGCCTTGGCAGAATGTTCTCGGTCTGGTCAGTCTTTCATATGATTGGGTCATCCTTGCTCGATAGGCTTCTAGGCTTTGTTGTGCTGCGAGACGGTTTTCGTCAAGTGCCTCCAGTTCTTCGAGTCGGAGGTGAGCATTATCTTCATCCATAAGCTCGTGGTGAATTGCCATCCTTAGCGAGAGAAGTTCTATCTCTAACGGGAGCACCGCTTCATCTCCAAACACCAAGGTATAAGGTGCAATTTTCTTAGCTGTCTTGAACGTCGTTCAGTACGCCCAAAGAGTTTCGTGCAGCCTTTCGTGCCAATTCTTTATATTCATCGACACCATCTTCTTTATGAGCTTTGTCAACATCTTGTTGAAGGCCTCGGCTAGACCGTTGGCTCGAGAATTATAAACGGAGAAATATCTCTAGTCTATATTGTGCTGTTTGGTGAAGCGGTTTATTTTATGACTTTTGTATGCTGGTCTGTTGTCTGAGATTATTCGTCGTGGAACTCCAAACTGGTATAACACATGAGTTCTGAATAAGTGGAGAGTATTTTCAGTCTTTACTTCTCTCAGCGGTATCGTTTCTGCCCATTTGGAGAAGTAGTTGGTTGTGGCCAAGATGAATCGATGCCTTCTTGATGACGCCGGTTCAATAAGGTCGATTATATCAGTCCTCTATATCCCGAAAGGCTAGCTGGTTATGGTAGGATGCAGCGGATTGGGGTGCAGATGTATGAAGTCCCTGTGTATCTATCATGAGTGTCATCATTTCTCATATTCGATGCAATCTTGAATCATCGTAGGATAGTAGTAACTCATCCTTTTGATCTTCAATTTCATATTTGGCCCGGCTTGATAGGATCCATAAAGACCGTCGTGTACTTCTTGGATGACTTTCTTTGATTCTTTCCATCCTAGGCATCTCAACCATACAGATTCGAAGGATCTCTTGGATAAGGTATCGTTGACGAAGGCGAACGACAGGGCTCGTTTCATAAGCTGATGTCTAGATGACGCATCTTCAGGAGTTCGTTGGGACTTGAAGTAGTTTATAAAGACTTGCCTCCAGTCCTTGCCTCCAGTCTTCATCTTCTTCTTCTTTTTCTGTTTGGAGAACCTTCTCTCCAAGTATTTCTTCTTCTTCTTCTTTGGGTGTTTCCATTAAAGACTCCTGAGGAAATTCGCCTGGCGATAAGATCTTACAGCTTCGGACATCGATCCTTACATTGTCTAGATTTTCATCTGCTATTTCTTTGGAAAGTTTTGCTAATGCGTTTGCTTTGTGTGAGGTTTCAGTTCTAAGGTCGTGACGTTCACGGACTGTGGCAGAATTAGGAAACAATAATTTTTCAAATGTAGAACCAAAACCTAACCAAGATCATCAAATACATGTAATAACAAAAAGAAAAGAGAGAAAGTCTAGAGTGTTACAACCTTTGTAGCATGTACGGTCGCCAATGGAAGACCTAAACTAGACTTCGTGATCACCGGAGACTTTACTAGCTGACCGCCTCACCGTAGATGATCCGCGGTGAAGAGTGGCCACCCGAAACTCCATCTCCATTTTCTAGTGGAGAAACTCACACAATTAACTTGCTAAATTAATGTGTGAGGTGATATGATCAAGAAAAACTCTCTCTTTTTAAATTTCACACTCATTTTTAATCTCTACCATTTTTTAAGAGAGGACGAAGAAGATGAAGAACTCTCATGGAAAATATCAAAATAAGAATTAACACAAAAGAAAAAAATAAGAAAAGAGAAGAAATGAATAAAACAAAGAAAATAAGAGATAAGAAGTAAGAAGAAGTCCACTCTTCTTATACTTCTTTTCATTTGTTTTCTTTTCTCTTCATTTCTAATTTTTTTCTTTTCTCTTTATGTTTATTCTTAATATAAATCATTTCTCTTTACATTATATATATAAATACATATATATAAAGAGAAGAAAATATGTATCAAATATATCTCCATATTACGTATCATATATGCAATAATAATATATCAGTATCTTATACTAATACAATAAAAATAGAGAGAGTGTGTATCCAATACATAATACTAGAAACCATATCAAAATGTGGTTATTAAGTCAACACTTGACTTAATATTTTGGTTTTTAAACCGGCTAGTATTTTTTGGACATTCGATTAAATCATACATTTAATCGAACTCCCGTACGTATCCTATATACACGCCACATCAAAATTTAGTCCGGGCAGGCACTTTCATTACGGGAGTTTGAAGATCTGTCAATGCGCTGGTAGTAGGTTATATAAGATCATATCCGATTGAATCCGAAACACTTTCAGATCTAATCCCCTGACGGGTTAACCTACAAGCACGTCAGTAGCACTGGCTGTACGTAACAGCTACCCAGGTATGAGCAAGATAAAAGCAGGTTGATGAGTAAACTCATCCGGACCCTATAAAGTCTATAAGTGACTGTCACCGTATAATCCGATCTCTTCGTCTAAGAGTATCGTATATCGGGTCTAGGGATTGGAATCTGTGAGACCCCAATAACTCGACAAGTCGTGCAACAGAGGACTCATAACCAACTGGAAATACAACTGACAACACTTATCAGTTTATCTCCACTGCGGCGGCCACCGACTTGTGGTTGTAGTCATGTCCTGCACAGTGCGACATCAACTCCCTATACCGGGAGAGTTGATTGATCTGTATGTGAGTATGTAGTAATAACCATAATCAATAACGGTGTCACGTGTAGCTAGCCGAAATGAGTACGGGTCGTCCGCAGGGATGCGTGGAACCTTTAATCTTTCTTTAGACGTGTTGATTATAAAGAAAGGATAGAGGAGAATAGATTCTAGATCTACGTTAAACACGGATGTAGAATTTATAGTTTTAAGATCTAGTTTAAATACGGATATAGAATCTATAAGAAGAGGGCTTGTAGGGTTCGTTAGGATTTAGTAGTCATGGATGACTAATAAAAATGACTCCTTTTATCTTCTGATAAATTTAAAAATAGATAGACAGTGATGAATGAGGATTAGGGTTCTTGGAAGAAACTAGGGTTTCTCTACTATTAACCCTTGTCCTTTCATTGATCTCTATTCATGTCTAGCCCTTAACAAAACAATTGTTAATCTGATTTCAAATCGCGGTCGAGACTAGCAATAAATTGGTAGCGCGTCCGATTAGGATATTAACGATTCTTTTGCTAAAGTTTATAAACTTCATAAGACGTAAAAAAATTTTAAATATTTTTTCATCCATTGATCTAATCTAATCCCCCGAACCCTATCAAGTCGTGAATTACTCGTGCAAGATGGAGATAGAGATCATAATATAAATGCTAAATAATTAAACTAATGATCTATCTTTATTAATCAACTTCACAATTACAAAACCTTCTAGTTTAGATTATAAGAGGAAGATGTTGCTCTCGATATTTGCCTTATCGGAAGTAGATTCTCCGTCGAATCTCACGTCGCCTTATCACGTCGAATCGAGGACCTGTCGTGGATCACTTGTTCTTTGACGATGATTTGTTTTGTGTAAAAGGTGATGATTTCTATGTTTAGCCCTCGGTCTTATTTATAGTCACAGAAGATACAAACCCTAGATCCTAGAGGTTAAGATATGCAATCACGACCACCCCCAGAAAATGTCAGATCCAACGGCTACCAGATGGCCGCGGATCCGCCGCGAGTTGGGGAATTTAGCCGCGGAAGCGTCGCAACTTGGAGGGTTTAGGGTTTGGGTTTTCTGTAGCATCTACATGTTGACACGTGGAGATCTTCTAGATATCTGGATTTTTGAAATATTTCCTGAGTCTCTGCTAGTATTGATTCTTCGATTTTATTTAACTTTATCGGCAGATTTTTTATTCCCGATATCTCGAATATCTCGATCTCCTGACCTGAGCTAAATCTTGCACAATATCTCCATGAATAATATTAGTAATATTTGGTATTTTTGAGATATTATCCTAACCATTTTATATGATATTATATTTTAAGAAAATTAATTAGGGATATTTGATATGATATGCTTATTTAAATTACTAAAATATTATATAAACATTATATGCATATATTTTCCTTCATAATGTTAATTATAATATATAAACATATGGTAAATAGTATTTTGCAGATAAACCCAAATATGTTTTATATTTATAATAAACACCTTTAGATATTTAAGAATAGTAAGAAAAATATTATATCAAATGTGAGATATTTTTGACTGAACAAATACCCCCAAACTTAACTTTGATTGTCCCAAGCAAACTATTTATTCAAGAGAGGGAGAAGAAGAAAAAGAAAAACCTAAGTAGCACACTTTCTTAGGCAACACGATTGCACTGAGCACGTGCAACAAACCGTTAAACCTCTAGGTGTCCCTACTAGGAGGAGTGTTGTCTCCTGAGGGTTTTCAGTGGATTACACTCATAAAATCCTATAATAAAAGAAAGAAAATAAAAGTTACGCACAAAGATACGAATATATAAAAGAAAGAACTTGAAAATAAGAGTTTCCAACTACACTAGCTTTTCGGTTGGCATGAGCCCTATCTTAATGGTTATGAAAAGATGTTAGAAATCACATCATCCTTCAATAAAACATCGCCTTTAGTTTTCCTCCCTATATTTCTTCTAAACATCGATCATTTACCCCTACGTGTGTGTAAAAGACATCTCTACACTCAGAGAATTCAATTCAAGCTATCATACTCTTGTCCTTCTTCCAAAGTACTTTATAGTCGGTGAATATTTTAGATGGAATTTCTCACACATCCTTCATGCGACCGTTAATACTTCTTGAGGTACTAACCATCCGATTATAAAATGTGCTCACGCATTTAGGCGTAATGCCTCGTCTTGCAACACCTAAAACTTAGCAGTGGCTCCCAAACCAGTTGGTCTAAGGCACTAGGTGATAAAACACCCTTGCTATATTTTTTTATGCTGCCTTGGTAATTACAAAACCAATGTTCATTTTTCTTCACCATTTTTTTTTATTTTTCATACTAAGGCTTTTAGACAAGAGCATTTCAAGGTATTCTCTACTATCCCAAGTTTCAAGATGTATGCAAGTGCTTATAGTAGGATATCAACGTTCAAATATTTGGCTTCAAGAATAGGGACTATTTTTCAGACTTATTTTTATCCTCAGATCAGTAATTTCCTTCATCTTACTAACCCTTGGGACAACATCTCATAACTACTTATTACTAATCTCGTTTAAGAAAACATCTAACTTTCTTGCTTTTCTCAAACTATTCCTATCTTTCAAATGTAATTTTTCGCTTTCAAACTTTCATTATCAAAATTTTTTTATGCTTATGTATAGTATAATGCAATGATGTGTGAATAAGCACAAACCTCCCCCAAACCTGTTTGCAGCAGTGTCCTCACTGATATCATTTGTTAAGCTTAAAAAAACCTGTAGACTTGGGCGGAAAAGTTATTAAAGGGGATAAGAAATAATGACAGTGAAATTCTCCACCAAACTTATTTTTGGCTCATAATTTTGTAAAATTTTTATTTTCTTTCAAGAGCCAAATATATCCCCCCCAAACTTGAGTGAAATAGTATTAAGCATTTGAAATTATGAGGGGGGGTTAAAGTTATTGGTCAATATAAAGCTTTACAAAGACCAAAAGTCAACACCAACCATTCAAAATTTTTATCGATGTAACGCACTGGTTGGTAGAAGAACGTGTCACCTATAGACGTAAAGAAGTGGGGAGGAGATAAGAGGTGGAATAAAACGGGTTTACGTCTTGGTTTGTAGAGACGAAACCGTGATGGTGGATTACTCGCATTCTTATTCTTGATAAGAAGAAGAGGCGGCGGTTCAACTTCTTTGGGTTGGAGTTGATTCATCACAACTCCCATATCTTCTAAGAATGCGAGTTTTTCAGCGAAGATTTCTTCAAAGCTTTCATTGATATCCCGAATAATAATCTCATCGGAAAGAACAGGAGGATACTTGGACTCCATAAAATGTTCACATTTAGCGTTAGATGTTGCCCCGAACAACTCGATAGAAAGGTCTGTATGTGTATAATAAATAGTAGGGTCAAACAACAACGTAATAGCGAAGTCGAGATTAGTATCGTGAAGCTTTTCAAGTTCACTGCCGTCGGAATTTATCGCTTCGACAGAAAATACTTAAGCATAGGGTTCGGAGGGTTCACTTCCTAACTTGTAAATGTTAAGCTCAATTGACATCTTCCCGAAGGATAGGGTCAAAGAGCCATTTTGACAATTGATTATTGCGTTGGAAGTCGTAAGAAAAGGTCAACCTAAAATCACCGGGATTTGGTTTCGTGGGTTTACTACAGCCTGTGTATCTATAATGATAAAGTCCATAGGGAATATAAATTCCTCGACTTTGATTAACACGTCCTCTAGCTCACCCCTAGGTTGGGTGATAGATCGATCGGCCATCTGAAGAGTGCAGTATGCCGATTTTAACTCTCCGATCCTTAATTGCTCATAGACAGAATATGGAAGTAAGTTAACACTAGCACCTAAATTGAGTAGAGCACGGTTGATATTTTTACCCCCAATAGAAATAGATATGGTAGGACTTCCGAGGTCCTTTCGTTTCTTGGGTAGTTGTTGTGTAAAACCAATGCTTACATTACTCGCAAGGAAAACTTTTTTAGGTACTTGAATTTTTCTCTTCCTAGTGCACAAGTCCTTTAGGATTTTTGCATAAGACGAAACTTGTTGAATAGCATCTAGTAGAGGAAAATTTATGTTAACTTGCTTAAAAATTTCCACAATCTTCTCCATCCGTGGACTTGGTCTATTGCTCCTTAACCTGTTTGGATATGGAGCTTTATCAATAAGGGTTGGGTCCAATATTGAAGAAGAATGTGGGGATGGATTCGGTCTATTGCTCCTTCTCCTACAGTCACTTGGTCGGGGTTATGGGGCATGGCTGTCTATTAAGTTTACCCGGCGAGTATCCGCGTACGTTACGTGATTGCGATGGACTTTTGATCACATCAAAATTCCATGGCAACCGATCATCTGAGACTAAACTGCTAGTTTATAACATTCAAATTAGTTATCTCATAACTACTTGTGGATTCCAAATATTGTATCACATTCCAGATAAATAGACATTGTTAAACATTCCGATCGAATAATCAAACACCCAAGTTTTCCCCAATATATCTCAACACTTGAAATCAGTTTAAAAACATCCATCGGATGCCACAGTACCAACGGTCCAGCCGTAGAATGGTCAAGCCAACGCCTCACATGTGGCACGCCGTACTGCCCAAAACCCTAAGGTTTAGAGGCAGTTCAAGACGGTCACATAATCGAGTTAAGGTTTGTGTTCTTCTAGAGGGTCCACCGCGTTACTTGCATGACTTAGAACATTCTTAAACTCGAGAAAAAATCCAACTTTTGAAAAATTTTCCGACAGGGGAAAAAGTGAGTTATTGATATCCGTTCGAACTTTTTAACAGTTTCTAAAATTATCCGGAAAAAATTAAACGAAGTTAAATTATCCGATCAAATCAACGAGTCCCCAATACAACCCAAGAAAACTCAACACTTGAGTGGAATTAAAAAATTCCCAGAAAAAAATGACAAGAAAGGGCCTAAGAATAAATATATGAAATATGAGGGACTAAGTCATAATTTTGGCCGCGGAACCGCCTCCAAACCCTTGGTTTGGCCGCGGTTCCGCGGTCATATTAAAGCATTAGTGGTCTGTACTTCACAGTAATTCTTAGTTTTTCCTACTATATTTTCTGAGCATTTTTAATTCATAAAAAATCACATTTTCAGAAAATGTCCAGAGAAGGGTTCAAATTAGGGTTTCGGTGTTCGATCGAACTTTAAACTTCGTCTAGACTTCGCCTAAAACTCTAGCTTGGCTCTGATACCACTGTAGGGTTGCTGGGCACCTCACAAGGTTCCACGAGGCATCAACCATGCCCGATTAAAATTTTAGCCGTACCGAACAACCCAAAACCGGATCTTTAAACTAGAGATTAGGCGAAAACAAGCATGTCAAACTCTTTAACATTAAGTGAGAGGGATTACAACCTTTGTAAATCCGGTCCTTCACTTCTTAAGCTCCGTGTTGAGGCCCCTTCACTGCGATCATTGTGTTCCGGACTCTCGAGAGGCGCCACGAAGAGAAAGATGCAGTCTTGCTTCCGATCTTCGATAACATAGATGATCTACCTTGAAGTTTCATTAACACAAGCTAACACTCACTAAATGAAGTGAACACCCTCATCTAAAGGGCAAGGATAGATGAGGATGATGAAGTAGGATTTTTGCTCTCATTTATAATCTTTTTCTCACACTCATTCATCACTTGGAAAAAAGCTAGTAAGCTTTTTCCATGAAAGAAAGAAGAAGCAAGAAAATGAATGAATCAATTATAATCCTTTTGTGATGAATAAAGCAAAGGAGATAATGATGAATAATGCAACCATGGTTGACTAAACTATTGTAGAGACTTAACTAGGGCTAGGGTTTGGGTTAGGTCAAGGAATGAGTCATAACAAAATATCTTTCACAAAACAAAACTAAACCTTCTAGAATCATCTAGAAAGCATTAACCCAAATCAAACCCTAATCTTGTTTAATCTCTACTAAACATGTTGCATTAGTTATCATATCATGTTACAATATTATATATCACATATATAATATTTATTGTAACCAAATAAAATAATACAATTAACATATATCGCATATATATCAATGTATTACCCGAGTGAGAAAAAGAATCTCTTAGTGAGCAAATATTAGTTAATGTAATTTAATATATCATATATATTATTATACATTAAATTATCGAATCAACACTTGATCCGACAATCCAGCTATATCGCATATAACCGACTAATATTTATCCGTACCGATTCATCGAATCAACACTTGATCCGTTGACCCGACGGATATCAAATATCACGAGAATAGAATACGGTATCTCATATCGTATTATCCTCGGTCCCGCACATATCACATATGTGCTCCTACTCCGTTTTTCCTGTGTCAAGAAACCTCTGTGTAGGACTCTAAAGAATCGTCAATACGCCGGCAGTAGGTGATGATCATATCAAACACCCACAAGCTGCAAGCGGTCAGCTAAACGTAACAGCTATCCAGGTATTGAGCGCTCAGAAGATCAACAAACAAGCCTGTACATTCTCCTGTGAATCCAATCAGTAACACTCCCGTACAGTCCGTTCTCATCGTCTGATATGTCGCATATCTCGTCTAGGGGTGGTAAACGTCAGACCCCAGTAGCTCGATAAGTCGTGTCGATATAAGGTCTATAACAGTTCGAGAAACTACTGATAACACTTACCAGTAAATCTCAGCAACCCTGGCCAGGGATTTCCGGTTATAGCCAATCGAACACAGCACAACATCAACTCCCTATACTGGGAGAGACGAATCCCCTCCTATCGCTCATCGCCTCCATGTGATTCGGGACTGTACCCAAAAGCCACCTTTTTGCACGCCCTCTTGGACGTGGTATGATGGAAATCAAAGCACAGTAGGAATCACACAAGACTCTATGATGATCTCGGGTCAACAGACTACTCTGTACCAGTGTCACTGGAGAACTGCCATCTGACGTGAGGTATACTACCATCTGGGAGTTCTCGGCTAGTCCGTCCAGTGTACCCAGTCTCCACTGAGCACCCGTACACCATCCTTGTTGTCAAACACCGATGGATATGGGATCATCCATCGCCCATCATATGGGTCAAGATGCGTATACGCCAGTCTACTCTGGTGCATCGATGCCCTATCTCGATACACCCTCGACTATGAACAGTTATAGGATATACTCGTCGACTACCGTGGCCCCACTAGTATGATCTCATCATAGTCCCAGTAGTCGAGTACATATCCTAAGGGCTTTATCAACATGTAATATAGAGACAATCAGAGTACATGTTAAGATAAAGTACAACCAGATAGCATACTATCATGTCGAGTAAGAAAGTCCTCCCTATATATGTCCAAGCATCCATTACAATATACATCATATGTACAGTAATGGCCTCTAGGGCATACATATAACTAACAATCTCCCACTTGCACTAGGGCCATCTGTTGTGGTATCGCATACCCAACAATTAGCTGCGGTTGAAGTATCTCATACTCAACCATCCCATAAAAAGTCTCTACTGGGAAAAAGGCCTTTGTGAGTGGATCCGCGCTGTTGTCTTCTGTGTCTACTCTCCTAACCTCGATCTCTCTGGAGATCAACCATCTCCATGATCAGGTGATACTGCCTAAGAATTATATCTGGATTTTTTTATGGGACGGGGGTTCCTAAGCAAAAGCCACAACTCCATTGTCACACAATGGTAGGAACGAAGTTCATCTCATGAACTTATATATATCCCGACTGCTTCTTTGGTAGCATCCTTGGTAACGATGTATCTTGCCTTTAATCGTCTAGTAAGTCACGGTATCTAGCTTGGAACTCTTCCAACATACCGTCCCTCTACTGAGGGTAAAGACAATGCCTGCGACTGACATTCAGTCGTCCTTATCACTCTGGAACATTTCCAGTGATTTTCCCCAGGATCGATTGATATCATCTCACTACAACTAGTGAGTATCCTAACATCCAATTAGATTTATCTCATAGATCCAAAACTTAGGATTTAGGATGTATCACCTTGATCCTATATGGAGAATCCTTGTGATAAGCGGAGATTGACCGAGCGTAGCATTGGAAACTCCTTCCCTATCAAGAGTATGTCATCCACGTACTCTACGAGGATCACCACCATACTCTTTACTACCTTTTTGTATATACAAGGTTCATCTACCATTTTGATGAAGTCAAACTCTTTGACTACCACATCAAAACAGACGTTCCAACTCCGCGATGCCTGCTTTATCACATAAAATATCTTGCACACATTTCCGCTGCTCCCACTGTCTACGAAGCCCTCTGGCTGTGTACTTACAGACGCTCTCTTCCAAATCAACATTTAGAAAAGCAGTCATGACACCCAACCGCCAGATATCATAGTCATGGTATGTAGCCGTGGCAAGTAGGATCTGGATGGACTTAAGCATAGCTTTGAAAGTCTAAACTTTTCCATGTACACCAAGTAATCTTCTCAAGATATACTCGCTCCTGATGGGGATTTAACCCTTCAGATAAAGCAACCATAGTCCATACTTTGTTGGTGTATAAGGATTCTATCTCAGATCGCTAGGCCTCCAGCCATTCTTACAGAGTCCCACTCCTGATGGCCTGCTCAAAACTAGTTGGGTCATCATCTCATGATGCAATCCTCGCTCCCACTGTCATAGAGAAGCCGAAGTATCTCTCAGGTGGGTGAGGAACCCTACTAGATCGGCGGAGAGGCTGAGGTTCGTTGTAAACTATTGAATCCTTTGGTTCTACCAAATCATCAGCTGCAGTTTGTATAGTTGGAACTCCTTCCAGTTCTACCTCATGACCAATAATTTCTTCACAAGAAATTCCCTTTCACAAAGGTGGCATGCTGAGAAACAAAACATTTTTTGTTCCTCGGTTAGGTAGAAGATATTCCCTTGCGAATGCTTGAGATATCCAACAAACTTCCACAGATCTGACATTGCCTCGTGCTTGTCCGGATTATGCTTTTAGATATAGGCTGGACAACCCCAAATCTTAACAAACTTAAGATATGGGCTCTTCCCTTTCCATATCTCATATGAAGTGGTAGGCAACTGATTTGATTTGAACCCTATTCAATAAGTATGCAGCTTCTCAAGTGCATAAC
This sequence comes from Agapanthus africanus, assembly GCA_030015575.1. NCBI lineage: Eukaryota > Viridiplantae > Streptophyta > Magnoliopsida > Asparagales > Amaryllidaceae > Agapanthus > Agapanthus africanus. The sequence continues at coordinate 221,051,368 of CM057348.1, read as the reverse complement.
TCCCAAAAAGGAAATAGAAAACTCAGTAGTACTCATCATAGAGCACACCATATCACATAGGGTGTTATTGCTCCGCCCCGATATACCATCGTGCTATGGTGTATACGGAGGAGTAATGCTGAGAGAGAATCTCATTCTCCTTTAGAATAGTTCAGGAATTCTGTGCTCAAGTATTCTCCTCCCTGATCTCATCAAAGGACATAATACTTATACCCGTTTTTGGTTCTCTACTTCTAACTTATATTCTTTGAATATCTCAAAAGGTTTGGACTTGTTTTTCAACAGGAATATATGTCTGAATCTTGAGAGATAATCAGTGAATGTAATGAAGTACAAAGGACCGATCTTGGCATGTGTAGACAGGGGACCTTCATACATCAGCATGTATCAATCCCAAGAGTTCACTAACTCTTTCTCTGTTTCCAATAAACGGAGCTGTGGTCATCTTATCTCTGTGACATGACTGGCAAGTTTCACAAGATATAAATTCAAACTAATTTAAATATGCATCTTTATCTAACTTCAGTTAGTCGGGTCGCATTGATATGACCTAGTCTACAATGCCTCAAGAAGGATTCGTTCATTTCTGAACTCTTCCTCTTGTGTGTGTTCTGTATACTAAGAATTGTAGTTTGATTTAGAACGTCAATGCTTTTAGATAACGTGCCTGAACCGATCAACTCTTGATATAGGAAATGTTAAAAACATTATCCAACAATACAAAATTATATCCTTTCTTTACTAATAAAGAGACTGATATGATGTTGTATATCAGGTTCGGTATCTAATAACATTCGTTCAGAATCAATGTATTCTGGTAATACAGGGTGATAGTGACCAACAGACTTGGCTGCAACACTTGCACCGTTTCTATCTCATGAAACTTATCACCCGTTCTCAGTTCTCTACCTATCTGTAGCCCATGTAAAAGATTACATATACGGGATCCTGATCCGGTATTACATACCCAGGACGTAAAGGATACTGAGAAACAGTTCTCGGTAATGAACACACCCGAAGATGATGCATCAACATGCACATTCTTTGTTTGGGCGGCACGGGAAATCTGGTATTCCCCAATTTCCTGCTCTGTCTTATAACAATTAGAAGTTGGAGCGGGACCAACGTTCCCTAGCGCAGTATAACAAGCGGGTTCGGTCAATACATCCATATTATTATCTTGATTAAGGCGTGATATGGTCGCTACCTGGAGAGAGAGAGAAGAAAACACTCAGCGTATGCTCTTGCAAGATTAGATTGGTTATCTAATATATCTAATCAGGATGTCTCCCACTGTTTTTGTCAAATCTTCCTTCAAACCCTAAAAGGAAAGACTGGCCGGGATTAATTATACGCTACAAGTTCGCCAATCTTTCGGCCAGGCCAGTGTCGGTACTTTGAGGGAGATCCCCCGTGCTTTCGCACGAACCTAATTAAAGTAAACCTCTTTTTCCCAGGGGTGTAACCCCGTTAAGACCTTTCTAGAAACCTACTTGATCGACTAATTGTAATGTGTAAAACTCTCCCAGGAGTAACTCTTACTCGCAGTGGGTATCGGGATCCAACTATCTCATAGAAGGTATGCAATCTCATTGCAAATTTCAACACTTGAAATTCCCAATAATATTTTACCCCTACCGTCCTATGACCTTGATAGAGGTCCACAAACCATAGGCTGCAAGTCAAGTTCAACCCGTTATTACCTGATTGAAGTAAACCCACCCGCACGACCCTTGACAGAGGTCAACAAGGTCGCACGACTACCCTAAATCAATCACAGCATATGTTTATACAGATAAGCACTAATAAGCTACCGCACACTACGCCTTGACAGAGGTCAACAAACGCAGCACGAATACTAAATATTACTTATCTGAAATGACGGAGGGCTACGACAGGTTTTTAAGAAAACCCTTTGCGTAATGAACTTGATATCGTTGTAGAATCGAGTGATTTTAAATAGAGTGTTTTTGAGGCCTTTCTAGTTTTGCTAAAGGGGTCACTCTCGGTGAAGGGATCGTCGGCCCTTTCCTCATCGAATAAGGTGCAGGATAGTTCACAAATATCACTATGCAAAGCAAGAAATATAGAAGCAATCAAAAGACAAACCGAGTTTGTAGCATATGCTAGTTTCACTAAAGAGGTCACTCCCGGTGAAGGGATCTCGGCTCTTTCCTTATCGAATAAGGTGCTGGATATTCTACAAGGAACACCGCTATGCAAAGCAAGAACTAGAGCCACCAGTATTTGAGACAAGTTTCTACAACAACTTTAGGTTTCTTTTATTTCATTAATCTCATTAATGAAGTCCCATTTTATTATGCTTCACAAGCATTTCTTTTGAAACGAAATCTGCAATATAACATATATCTCATATATATAATATAAACATTCGTCTCAGGCAGTAATATGATCTCATCACAGAACATTGCAGCAGAAGAAACATATATGAAATATTGGATATACCAGGATGTCCGTGTTTTAATACGAGCCTGTATAAAATACGGATTCCATGGTCGCGATGAATAGCCAAACCCACATCCCTAGACCCCTACGAGAGCGGCAAGCAACTCTGCCAATTCTAGGGTTAGGAGACCCAGTCTCGACTCCTCGAGATGGTCTCCCACTGGACCCTAGAACCCGGTTACTTGTGCTCCCCGCCTTGGGTCTACCTAATGCGGAAAAGTAAATAATATACAATGGTGACATCATCCTCATCCCGGAAGTGCCCCAATAAAAGAATATTACATACAAATGAATTTTACATGAATGAAAAAGAAAAATTCTCATCTCACATAAAACCCCCGGCTATTCAAACGCGACGATCCAATACAACATATCACAGCAACACATAATATCTCATATCATCAACGTAAGCAAGTATGCGTATCCCGATTGTCGTTGATGTATAGCAACGAAGCCGGCGATACACCACATACTGCGCTTACGGTCACAGAAAAGAAAGTGTAAAAATACAACAGTTGGAATCCGCAACCTCTTTAGACATCGCATGCCTAACCAAATGAATTCCTTAGACATCGCATGCCTAACAATTATAAACCCCGCATTTTAGTCTCATTATCGAAAGCTCTTTTCAATATCAAGTCGGGCAATTCAACAAGATTCCCGACATCCTGATCGAATGCTCATCGCAAACTTTAGTAGACGGCAGCACCCCCGGATGCCGTCGACGAAGTGCACTAAGGCGGAACACCACTGCCGCGAGCACCCGAACGGGTGCTTTTGGCAACGGGGTTCTCCTACAGTCACTTAGTCGGGGCTATAGGGCATGGCTGTCTATTAAGTTTACCCGGCGAGTATCCGCGTACGCTACGTAATTGCGACGGACTTTTGATCACATCAAAATTCCGTGGCAACCGATCATCTGAGACTAAACTGCTAGATTTATAACATTCAAATTAGTTATCTCATAACTACTTGTGGATTCCAAATATTGTATCACATTCCAGATAAATAGACAGTGTTAAACATTCTGATCGAATAATCAAACACCCAAGTTTTCCCCAATATATCTCAACACTTGAAATCAGTTTAAAAACATCCATCAGATGCCACAGTACCAATGGTCCAGCCGTAGAAGGGTCAAGCCAACGCCTCACATGTGGCACGCCGTACTGCCCCAAACCCTAAGGTTTAGAGGCAGTTCAAGAGGGTCACATAATCGAGTTAAGGTTTGTGTTCTTCTAGAGGGTCCACCGCGTTACTTGCACGACTTAGAACGTTCTTAAACTCGAGAAAAAATCCAACTTTTGAAAAATTTTCCGACAGGGGAAAAGTGAGTTATTGATATCCGTTCGTACTTTTTAACAGTTTCTAAAATTATCCGGAAAAAATTAAACGAAGTTAAATTATCCGATCAAATCAACGAGTCCCCAATACAACCCAAGAAAACTCAACACTTGAGTGGAATTAAAAAATTCCCAGAAAAAAATGACAAGAAAGGGCCTAAGAATAAATATATGAAATATGAGGAACTAAGTCATAATTTTGGCCACGGAACCGCCGCCAAACCCTTGGTTTGGCCGCGGTTCCGTGGTCATATTAAAGAATTAGTGGTCCGTACTTCATAGTAATTCGTAGTTTTTCCTGCTTTATTTTCTGAGCATTTTTAATTCATAAAAAATCACATTTTCAGAAAATGTCCAGAGAAGGGTTCAAATTAGGGTTTCGGTGTTCGATCGGACTTTAAACTTCATCTAGACTTCTCCTAAAGCTTTAGCTTGGCTCTGATGCCACTGTAGGGTTGCTGGGCACGCTCACAAGGTTCTATGAGACATCAACCATGCCCGATTAAAATTTTAGCCGTGCCGAACAACCTAAAGACGGATCTTTAAACTAGAGATTAGGCGAAAACAAGTATGTTAAACTCTTTAACACTAAGTGAGAGGGATTACAACCTTTGTAGATCCGGTCCTTCACTTCTTAAGCTCCGTGTTGAGATCCCTTCACTGTGATCATCGTGTTCCGGACTCTCGAGAGGCGCCATGAAGAGAAATATGCAGTCTTGCTTCTGATCTTCGATAACATAGATGATCTACCTTGAAGTTTCATTAACACAAGCTAACACTCACTAAATGAAGTGAACACCCTCATCTAAAGGGCAAGGATAGATGAGGATGATGAAGTAGGATTTTTGCTCTCATTTATAATCTTTTTCTCACACTCATTCATCACTTGGAAAAAAGCTAGTAAGCTTTTTCCATGAAAGAAAGAAGAAGCAAGAAGATGAATGAATCAATTAGAATCCTTTTGTGATGAATAAAGCAAAGGAGATAATGATGAATAATGCAACCATGGTTGACTAAACCATTGTAGAGACTTAACTAGGGCTAGGGTTTGGGTTAGGTCAAGAAATGAGTCATAACAAAATATCTTTCACAAAACAAAACTAAACCTTCTAGAATCATCTAGAAAGCATTAACCCAAATCAAACCCTAATCTTGTTTAATATCTACTAAATATGTTGCATTATTTATCGTATCATGTTACAATATTATATATCATATATATAATATTTATTGTAACCAAATAAAATAATACAATTAACATATATCGCATATATATCAATGTATTACCCGAGTGAGAAAAAGAATCTTTTAGTGAGCAATTATTAGTTAATGTAATTTAATATATCATATATAATATTATACATTAAATTATCGAATCAACACTTGATCCGACAATCGAGCTATATTGCATATAACCGACTAATATTTATCCATACCGATTCATCGAATCAACACTTGATCCGATGACCCGACGGATATCAAATATCGCGAGAATAGAATACGGTATCTCATATCGTATTATCCTCGGTCCCGCACATATCACATATGTGCTCCTACTCCGTTTTTCCTGTGTCAAGAAACCTCTGTGTAGGACTCTAAAGAATCGTCAATACGCTGGCAGTAGGTGATAATCATATCAAACACCCATAGGCTGCAAGCGGTCAGCTAAACGTAACAGCCACCCAGGTATTGAGCGCTCAGAAGATCAACAAGCAAGCCTGTACATTCTCCTGTGAATCCAATCAGTAACACTCCCGTACAGTCCGGTCTCTCGTCTGATATGTCGCATATCTCGCCTAGGGGTGGTAAACGTCAGACCCCAGTAGCTCGATATGAGGTCTATAACAGTTCGAGAAACTACTGATAACACTTACCAGTAAATCTCAGCAACCCTGGCCAGGGATTTCCGGTTATAGCCAATCGAATACAGCACAACATCAACTCCCTATACCGGGAGAGACGAATCCCCTCCTATCACTCATTGCCTCCATGTGATTCGGGACTGTACCCAAAAGCCACCTTTTTGCACGCCCTCTTGGACGTGGTATGATGGAAATCAAAGTACAGTGGGAATCACACAAGACTCTATGACGATCTCGGGTCAACAGACTACTCTGTACCAGTGTCACCGGAGAACTGCCATCTGACGTGAGGTATACTACCATCTGGGAGTTCTCGGCGAGTCCGTCCAGTGTACCCAGTCTCCACTGAGCACCCGTACACTATCCTTGATGTCAAACACCGATGGATATGGGATCATCCATCGCCCATCATATGGGTCAAGATGCGTATACGCTAGTTTACTCTGGTGCATCGATGCCCTGTCTCGATACACCCTCGACTAGGAACAGTTATAGGATGTACTCATCGACTACCGTGGCCCCACTAGTATGATCTCATCATAGTCCCAGTAGTCGAGTACATATCCTAAGGGTTTTATCAACATGTAATATCGAGACAATCAGAGTACATGTTAAGATAAAGTACAACCAGATAGCATACTATCATGTCGAGCAAGAAAGTCCTCCCTATATATGTTCAAGCATCCATTACAATATACATCATATGTACAGTAATGGCCTCTAGGGCATACATATAACTAACATTAATGAATGTGTCGAGTGCAGAGGGTTTATCGGTACCGGCAAAAGAATTATTATAAGGATCAAAGTTGGCCAGGTTTTGAAAAGGTTGCGGTTGAAAGGGGTGCTGACTCGATTGCGGTGATGGCTGCTGTTGTGGAGGACCCCTTTGATAGTTATTTTGGCTTGGAAATGGATTTTGATTTTTAGTTTAGTTTTGGTTCCAAGCAAAATTAGGATGATTCCTCCATCCCTGATTGCATGTGGAAGAATGAGGATCGTTTCTCGGTCGTTGTTGAAAAGTAGCCTTAATTTGTTCTTGACCTTAAAACGAAGGATTCAAAGGATATTTTTTCGTCAGATGTGATGGATCGGAATAGCAACCACACACTGTTTTGGGAAGCGTAACCTGGTTTAGGGAGGCTGAAGAGAATTTGTTTTCGATAGTGTCGAGTTTCTTTTGCATCGCGGCCATTTCAGTTTTCACTGCGATAGAATCGTCGAGCTGATGGATGCCTCCCCTAGATGATATTGGTCTAACGCTTTCCCATTGTAGAGTTTGTTCAGCGATACCTTCCAGGAATTGCCAAGCTTCCCCTTTATCTTTAGACATGAAATGACATTGACAAATGGTTTCAAGCATCTGTTTTGTAGCTAGACTAACACCCTCATATATAATGCGGCAAAGTTTCCATTTATCGATTCCATGATGGGGGCATTGTAGAAGAAGATCCTTGAACCGTTCAAAGCATTTCAAGAATGGTTCGTTGGGAAGTTGGGTAAACTGGTTAATCTCGCTTCGAACACGTGCGGTCTTATGATTGGTATAAAATTTCTTAAGAAATGCTATAATGAATTCATCCTATTTTGCGATAGAATGTGTGGCAGTGTTATAAAACCATTTTTCTGCTAGGTTGCACAAAGTAAAAGGGAGAAGACGTAATCTCATAGAATCCACAGAAAGTTGTGACATGCCCATCATCACGCATAAGTTATGACATGCCCATCATTGCTAGGTCGTACAAGGTTATGTGTCTTCGGATTCAAGCCCGTTAAATTTGGGCAACAGTTTGATGAAGTGGAATTTAATTTCAAAATTATCTCTATTGGCTGGTGGAAGGGATAGACATGTAGGAAGGGGTCCACACACGGGGTAGCATCTTTCTTGGAGAGAGATGCGTGGTGAATTCTGCGCACCTATGGGTGGTGGCAGGGTGGTATTATAATCTGATGGAGAACCGTCCATCTCGGTTGTGATGGATGGAGGGGAAAATCAAGATGAAGAAGTATCGATTTCGGAGTCGATAGCAGAAACGCGGACAAGACGGGCACTAGAATCCCCTATCCAGCCGAGCATGCATTAAGAGGGTTTAGCGCACATGGCAGCATGTGAACGATTTAAAAATGGTTTATTTTGAAAAGTGTCGGACGTGAGGCTTAACTCGAAAAATCACAAAAATGCACAATCAACCCTAGAAATACGGTCACCTAGGTCAAGGACTAGACCGCTCCTAAACTTCCAAAGGATAAGTCGCTGGATCAATCCTCTACCACCTCTTTATTACTCTTATGGCCAGGTAAGTTCCAAGTAAGTAGGAGGTATCCGCTATATGAATCACCGAAAATAGCAGGCCTAATTAAGTAACCACTCGCCTTAGTCACACCTGCCTAGACACCATAAAAGAAATGCAAATAAGCGATAGATTACCCATGACCTTTCTTTGTCCTAATTGAGCGCGACGGTCCTTAGAGTCATGGTATAGATATTTTTTAATTAATGTAGGGTCATGCGGATGCTCGTTTTGTGATTTGTTGGGCTTAGGAAGGGTGATGAAATCCCTACGTAATCTGAATTTCGGTCTTACCCCTTAAATTCCGTATTAAAAATATGCACAAATATACCAATTACAAAACACGAAAAAAATATTCTTGAGCGGCGATATTTTGCAAAGAATCCTGCAGAAAAATATATTATTTGATTTCAGAGGAGAGAAAAAGTACAGAGAAAGATACCAGAGAAATTTGACGCTCCAAATCACCAACTCCGCCGCGGTTCTGCCGCCAAAACCATGATTATGCCGCGGTTCCGCCGCGTGAATGAGGGTTATGTTGGGTTACGACAGCACCCTAACCATCAATCCGTGGCCAAAAGCGGAACTAATATTTGTAAAACTTAGCGCTACTACAACCAATTACCTGGATCGAACCATTAACCGTTTACTAGCTAACTGTAAAATGTTCAGAGATTATACCGATCGATCCGTGTCTTTCAGTCTTCAATCTTTGCGCCAAGCTCCTCGCCGGCTGCCCAGGACAAGTTCTCTCTCCGGTCTCCCTCATCGAAGACGATCCACGTATAGGATTCTTAATACGGGCTCTCGCTCCAAACCGAAGCAACTCGAATAACTAGTTTGTTAACCTAGGTGCTCAAGATGAAATAGAGATAGTGCGTGATTACTTTGTCTCAATACACTCTAGGATTCTCAACACATGAGAGGGATAGAGTGGAGGTTGAAGAAGATGCCCATGGTGGAAATTGTGAAGCTCAAGAAAAGAAAACAAGTGAGTAAAAAAAAACTAGCACCCAAGAAATGTGTTGGCTGCCCCATTTTAAGTGAGTAAGTGTTTTGATATATTGTTGTGTGTAAATGAGTCACACACACACACACAAAATATCTCTACACTCACACACTTACAAAATATCTCAAAGCTCACACAAAAATATCTTAGTCATGACAAAAACCAAGCCATGCCAAGAATGAGTCACAATTTCCACCATTTAACATTTAAACTAAAATGTTAAATCCACAAAAAGAAAATGACATCAACTAAAGTAATCTAGTAACGAATTACAAGAATACTCTTCATCCGTATATACATACCTGCATCCCTATTCCGACTGAAAACGAATACTACGAGACGAAAGTAATCCAACAATCTAATACTAGGATCCGGCTTAAACCAAAGCCCACTAGTATGATCCGTTCGATCATGATCCGTGCACAAGTGCACGTATATGATCGAACCCTGTCATAAAATCATACGGCCTTTACAACGTTTCGCCCGAACTAGGGAAACCCTCTGTGTGGGACTCTAAAGACTCGTCAACACGCTGGCAGTGGGTTTAACCATAAGCATGTCAATGGCACTAGCTGTACGTAACGGCTGCCCAGGTATTGAGCAAAAGGGAGGCCGACGTGAGAACTCATCCTGAAACCCTACTAAGCCTGACAGTGACAATATCCGTACAGTCCGGTCTGTTCGTCTATGAGTATCGTATATCGGGTCTAGGGGGTAGATAAAGTCAGACCCCAAATAACGCGATATTTAGTGTCGGTATGAAGCCCATCACCACCAGAGAAACTACCGATCCTAGATCGGTAATTCTCGACTACCTTGGCCAAGGATTTATGGTGATGGCCATCCATGCACACCGCGACCTCATCCCCCAATACCGGGAGAGACGAATCCCCTGACGATCCGCTCACTGCCTCCATGTGGCTCGGGACTATACCCAACTAAAACCTGTTTGCATGAATCCTTTGAGCTATGGCAGGGTAGTAATCAAAGTACAGTGGGAACTCACACGAGACAAATGACGATCTCAGGTCGATAGACTAACCTGTACACATGTCACCAGGGAACTGCTATCTGACAATAGGTATAATACCAATTAGCATGTTCCCGGCAAGTCCGTCCGGTGTACTCATAACATAATGAGCAACTGTATACTATCTTAGGTGAACCAACTGACACCAATAGCTTGTGAGAGTGACCATCGCCCCTCGTCGGGGTCTCGATCCTTATTCACTAGTCTACTCTCGGAGTATCGATGCCCAGTCTCGAAACTTCCACGACTAAGGACACTTTAAGGATGTGCTTATAGACCACCCAACTCTCACGTATATGATCTCCATCATACTACTGGTAGTCAAGCAAGAATCCTATGGGCTCTATCAACATGTAATAGTGATCTGTAATGTCACCTGAAGCATGTACACGATGATAAAGACAAACCAGATAGCATACCATCATCTCGAGTAAGACTGTTCTACCGGTATAGGTCCTCCGTCAATCATTGCAATCACGTGCCTGCGATCCAATAATTGACTTGAGGACCCTATAGCCAACAATCTCCCATTTGCACTTAAAGTTAATTATTACGGTGTCGCATACTCACAGCGCGTGTGATACCGAACACCCAACTTCTCTACTAATCAGATTCATAAAGCTTGTTTGTGAAACTATTGTGTTCGAGAAATAGCCTTAGTGAGTGGATCCGCTCTGATGTTCCTTTCTATGTCTCTCTTTATCTCAAGTTCGTGGAGAAAACCATTTCCCGAAATGAGCAATACCTGTCTTAGAATATGTCTGGATATCTAATGGGACCTTGTTCACAAATGAACTCCAAATCCAGTAAACTTCGTAGACTGTATCGTCAACTGAATTTAATCAGTATCCTGTGCCACGCCTCCCTTAGTATCCTCTTGGACCACCTGTCCAAACTACTGCCCCTCGTCAAGAGGGAAAACTATAACTATGACAGTCACTCTATCATCCAAGTCACCTTGGAAGCCTGGAATGATAACCGTCTCCCGAAGGAGGCTGCCGTTATCAAATCCCTAGAACATCAACTTATGTTCAAAACTGCTTCCGAACGTTTCTCCAGGATTGGATTAATATACAAACATATTGCAGCTGGTGCAAAAACAACATCTGGTATGGTACTTGACATCTCACGATTGACTCAATTGCCTAAGTAAGTGATATGCCAATCATGCATATCCCTCTCCCCTTTAGTCTGTAAGACACCTTTAGAGAGGGTGACTCCATCACCTGTAGGTACACCACCATGCGAGGAGTCGTCCATTCTAAAAAACCTTTAGAATACTGTCTAAGTACCCAGATTGGGAAACTACCCAAATCTAGATCTAAAACCATAGATCTAGTAACCAGAATGCCTGATATAATATCCTATGTGGAGAAACCACTGTGTGACAACCGCAGTATAACCGATCGTAGTATAGGAATTTCACTTCCCACAACGTGCATGTCATCCAAATACCAGGACATCAAACCCTACTACCTTCTTAACAGATCCATCTCCAATTCTGATGAAGTCAAAGCTTATGACTGTCACATCAAAAATAGATGATCTATCTCCGCTATATCTGCTTTAGTCTATAAATAGACATAAGCTACTTGTCCACTATGCTTTCGCTGCTTCCACTGACTATGACAACCCTCTGGCAGAGTTATATACACATGCACTTCTAAAGCTAGTTTAGAACGACACTATACTCATCCTCCTGCTAGGTCTCATAGTCTAGAACTACAGTAATGGCAAGTCTGGGTAAATAAGAACCTCACTGTCACCGTCTTTGAGAATACCGAAGTACCTCTCGGGTGCCTGAGGTTACCCACCATATCTGCGGAGTGGCTAATGGAATGTCAAACCTGATTGAATCTTTAGGTCCTATTAAATTTTCAGTAATCGTTTGCGGTTCTTGATCACTTCCAGTTCTACCATACTCCCACTACTGTTTTCTGAAAAAGTCCATTTTACTAAAACTGTGGCGAGTTAAGAACAATATCACTATTGATCTTCCAAATGGTAGAAAGTTAACTCTCGTCATAGCCTGGGTTAACCCACAAACTGCCATTACAGAAACGTGCCTTGAGTTATCCAGAGTCTGGTTTTAAGCATAAGTCGGACAACTCCATATACCTTAACATCGTTAAGATATGAACTATTCTATATTCAATATAGAAATAGAGGCACTGATTTAATTGGAACCCGATTCAAATCATGCAGCTGTCTCCAGTGCATGTCAACTAAATGGAGAGAGGCTGATCAACATTACTCAACTTAGGAGTGCATCCAAATATGAGTAACCTGAAAGAGAAGCAAGTTCTCAAAACCATTACTATCAACTAAATACCATACATAAGTATCTACATCTTCGATCACCTTGAAGAATCCCGATACCTGCAACACGTGGTTCTCTACTTTATTCTTGTACCTATAACTTCTCAAAACTTAGACCTTGTGTTTCTACGAAACACTTGTCTAAAACTTGAGAAGTCACAAGTAAACAGAATATAGTACGAGGAGAAACCCCTTTGTCCTAATGGACATTGGACAACATACAATACTTTGTTTAAGTCCTCTGAGTTGAATAACTCAAACCCTGTGCGTCGTAAGTTGAAAACCGTACTTATGGTTAAGAAGAATTACACCGCTGTTTAATGCTCTTTACTTAACCATCAACTGATATAGGTAAATGTCATGGACATAATTTCAAAAAGTTATATCTCACTTTATGAAATAAACGTACAGATATATCAGTTTGAAATTGGTGCATAACAACGGATATTCAAAACCAAATATCTGCCGTCCGGCAAAAAACCAGGCGATTTCCTCAAATATCACCAATTACAACGAATTCCGATATAATGAGGATGATCACTTAATTCCTAATAACTTACTCCCACTCAACATCTGTAAAACCATACAGATGTGAGAATCAAACCTGGTAAATACATACCCTGGAGCAAGGATATAATTGGAAAATCAGTTTTCTATTAACAACGCATAGTGAAACTGAAACATGAAAATGTTTCAAAGGGGTATCCGGTATTCCGAGTAATGCCTCTTCTATTATCCAGATTCATAACTTGTAACCGTATATTTCTTTGTCATCTCTCCAAATCCCTTTATTTGTCTTTACTCATTACCTTCTGTACACCACCCTTAGGCTAAATGATTTTCTTCCTTCCCTACCATTCGGCATCAACCTATGGCTTGGAAGAAGACTATCCAATAAGCGTAATAGGTGTACTCTCCTAATCCTAGGAGCCCTCGCAACCTAAGAGAAGGTAAAAATTAAAGATAACTGAATAATCCTTATTTTATTTCTCCTGAACCAAAATCCATCCCCGAAGTGGAACAAGTTCCTTCGAGTTCGTATATAACCATACAATGGATTATCCAATAGCTGTGGATCTTAGTAGAGATACGGAATATTCCAGTGAAAAGCAAAGGGTAAAAGTAAGAGTAGCAATGAAGTATGCAACTCTGACAATCCAAAAGCCAGTGTTTTAAGAAAGTTCGGTTAACTTGGTTACTGAGTTATAGTCTAGGGTCGGGACATGGTCACTGCCAAAGAGAGAGAGAAAAGAAACACTCAGCGTGCACTCTAACCTAGATCAGAATGGTTAATCACTTTATCTAATCAGGATGTCTCCCACTGTATCCTCAAATTCTCCTCCAAACCCGAAAGAAGAATTAGTCAGGATCATTTAAAATCACCCGAGGAATAAACCAACTCATCAGTGGGAATCGGGATCGAACCATCATCGCATGATAACTTGATGGAATCCACTCAGGTCACCACACTCCAGAAGGTATGCGCATGCCTGGCAAGTTTCAGTTTCTTTAGAAACTCCCGATGTGTGTTTTTGCCCCTAGGACCCAAGTGGCCTTGACTGAGCCAACATATCAAAGGATCCTAGGCAAGTTCAACCCGTCATTATCTTGATTGCATTAGACCCACCCGCATGAGTCCTTGACTGAGCCAAAATGACCGTACGACTGTTCTAACCAATCGCATATCCATGAGACAAAAAAGCATTACAGAGCCACCACACACTATGCCTCGGCTGAGCACGACATACGTAGCATGAATACTAAGCAATACTAATCTGAAATGACGGAGGCCTACGGCTGGTTTTTGGTGAAAAGCCTTTAACATAATGAACTTGATATCGTTGAAGGAATCGGATAGCTTTTTATGAATATATAGTTGCGAAAACCATTGCTAAAGAGGTCACTCCCGGTGAAGGGATCTCGGCTCTTTCCTCATGGAATGAGGTGCAGGATATTCCTAACTGAATACCACGACGCAAAGCAAAAAGTAATCGACTATAGTGAAGTTATTACCCTGACACAAACTTCTACCCAAGAGGTCACTCCCGATGAAGGGATCTCGGCCCTTGCCTCGTCGAATGAGGTGCTGGATATTCATAACTGAATACCGCTATGCAAAACAAAAGAAAACGTCCTTGTAATAACAGCTTTTTTTTTGAAAATTGTTCCAACAATATCGAATAGGTCTATTTTCCTTGCATTGATATGAATCAACGCAGTCCCATCAATTAATCTCAACAGAAAAGAACGAAAATATGATGTACGTATATGCCATCTGCATTCGCTACTGGGTCCCATCATCACCCGTTAGGTTACTTAAGTAACGACAGAGCGAGGACTGGACTAGCGCGGGTGTAAAACATATACAACATCTACTAGTATATATATATCAATATATAATAATTGCTCCAGGCGTGATAAATGCAACATCATAGAAAAGTAATAAGAATCATAGAATAATACAGATAATCTGGGAGCCCCGAGTTTCCTTTGAGCCGAAAGTGAAACCCGACATTCCCCGGGTCATGTGGATAGCCTGTGCAATGAAAACCTAGACCTCTACGAGTGCGGCAAGTTACCTGCTAAAACCAGAAGCGAGGCATCCCCCTTCAGCAAAGTGAATGGGCCACCCAGCACTTCACGGAATCCGGTAACTTGAGCACCCCTCCTTGGGTCAACCTGTACCCCTACGAGTGCGGCGAATAGCCCGCCAATTCTAGAGTAAGGCCCCCTCCTTCTCAAAGCCATGAGATGCGGACCCGATACCCTCCAGAACCCGGCTATCCATGCACTCCATCGTGGGGTAATCCTAGTACAGAAAAGAAAATATGTACAACGGTGACATCGACCTCAATCCAGTCGTGCCCCAAAAGAATAATATACAAACAGGCAGTGACAGCAGTCCACATGTCGGACGCTCGTCCCGCGATATCAAATGTACAAATAAAACTAAACTATACTAACATTGCACCCAAGCTATCCACCACGACAAATCCGCAACATCACAGCACAACACAGAACATCAACGTGAATGTCACGTTTGCAAACCCGTCTAAAAGAACTCTAGAAATTAGACAAGTTGTACCGATCAAATGACATTCATGGTAGCAGATAGAAAT
This sequence comes from Agapanthus africanus, assembly GCA_030015575.1. Classification (NCBI taxonomy): domain Eukaryota; kingdom Viridiplantae; phylum Streptophyta; class Magnoliopsida; order Asparagales; family Amaryllidaceae; genus Agapanthus; species Agapanthus africanus. The sequence goes on along the minus strand of CM057348.1, from coordinate 221,035,929 downwards.
GTAATGTACTGTAAACTTTAAACAATAATAGAAAATATCGAGTTCGAAATAATCCCGAATAGCCCCCAAACAAGTAGATAACTCCATATCAAAACTGGGCTAAACAAACAATACTACTGAACCAACATTACAGAGAATAGACTGCATGCAAAATTTCAAGCCCAGAAGCCTAAACTAGGCCGGCCTCCTCGGGAAAAAGAGCACCGTGCTCAGTTTTTTTAAGGTGAATTTGGCTCGTATTTGGGGTGCAGGCTAGTGGTCATGTTAGTAGTCTTCTGCAGTTACTAAAATAATTTTTGAAGACACTTAGAAAATCGACAGAAACTGCAATGTACATGGCAGTGTATTGGGGTTGTTTCGGTTTTGATAGTTTAATATTGTCTAAACCAACTAGTATGCGGTTAATGGGTTGGCTCTGATACCATGTTGGGTTACGGCAGCACCCCGGCCATCAATCCGTGGCCAAAAGCGGAATAAAAATTTGTAAAATTTAGCGCTACCACAACCAATTACCCAGATCGAACCATTAACAGTTTACTAGCTAACTGTAAAGTGTTCAGAGATTATACTGATCGATCTGTGTCCTTCGGTCTTCAATATCTGCGCCAAGCTCCTCGCCGGCTGCCCCAAACAAGTTTGCTCTCCGGTCTCCCTCATCGAAGATGATCCACGTCGAGGATTCTTAATACGGGCTCCTGCTTCAAACCGAAGAAACTCGAACAACTAGTTTGCTAACTTAGGTGCTCAAGATGAAGTAGAGATAGTGTGTGATTACTTTGTCTCAATACACTCTAAGATTCTCAACACATGAGAGGGATAGAGTGGAGGTTGAAGAAGATGCCCATGGTGGAAATTGTGAAGCTCAAGAAAAGAAAACAAGTGAGCAAAAAAAAAAACTAGCACCCAAGAAATGTGTTGGCTACCGCATTTTAAGTGAGTGAGTGTTTTGATATATTGTTGTGTGTAAATGAGTCACACACACACACAAAATATCTCTACACTAACACATTTACAAAATATCTCAAAGCTCACACAAAATATCTTAGTCGTGACAAAAACCAAGCTATGCCAAGAATGAGTCACAATTTCCACTATTTAACATTTAAACTAAAATGTTAAATCCATGAAAAGAAAATGGCATCAACTAAAGTAATCTCATAACGAATTACAAGAATACTCTTCATCCGTATATACATACCCACATCCGTATTCTGACTGAATACGAATACTACGAGACGAAAGTAATCCAACAATCTAATACTAGGATCCGGCTTAAACCAAAGCCCACTAGTATGATCCGTTCGATCATGATCCGTGCACAAGTGCACGTATAAGATCGACCCCTGCCATAAAACCATACGGCCTCTACAACGTTTCGCCTGAACTAGGGAAACCCTCTGTGTAGGACTCTAAAGACTCGTCAATACGCTGGCAGTGGGTTTAACCACAAGCACGTCAGTGACACTAGCTGTACGTAACAACTGCCCAGGTATTGAGCGAAAGGGAGGAAGACGAGCGAACTCATCTTGAAACCTACTGAGCCTGACAGTGAAAATATCCGTACAGTCCGGTCTGTTCGTCTATGAGTATCGCATATCGGGTCTAGGGGTGGATAAAGTCAGACCCCAAATAACGCGATATTTATTGTCGGTATGAAGCCCATCACCACCAGAGAAACTACCGATCCTAGATCGGTAATTCTCGACTACCTTGGTCAAGGATTTATGGTGATGGCCATCCGTGTACACCGTGACCTCAACCCCAAATACCGGGAGAGACGAATCCCCTGACGATCCGCTCACTGCCTCCATATGGCTCGGGACTGTACCCAACTCAAACCTGTTTGCATGACTCCTTTGAGCCGTGGCAGGATAGTAATCAAAGTACAGTGGGAACTCACACGAGACAAATGACGATCTCAGGTCGATAGACTAACCTGTACATATGTCATCAGGAAACTGCTATCTGACAATAGGTATAATACCAACTAGCATGTTCCCGGCGAGTCCGTCCGGTGTACTAATAACCCAATGAGCACATGTATACTATCTTAAGTGAACCAACTAATACCAATGGCTTATGAGACTAGCCATCGCCCCTCGTCGGGGTCTCGATCCATATACACCAGTCTACGCTCGGAGTATCGATGCCCAGTATCGAAACTCCCATGACTAGGGACACTTTAAGGATGTGCTTATAGACCACCCAACTCTCACGTATATGATCGCCATCATACTGATGGTAGTCAAGCAAAAATCGTATGGGTTCTATCAACATGTAATAGTGATCTGTAATGTCACCTGAAGCATGTACACGATGATAAAGACAAACCGGATAGCATACTATCATCTCGAGTAAAACTGTTCTACCGGTATAGGCCCTCCCTCAATCATTGCAATCACGTGCCTGCGATCCAATAATTGACTTGAGGGAACTATAGCCAACAGGTTACTTGTTTAAGTTTTTCTACAGTGCCTCCTTTGTACCTCAGGTCCTCTCTGAAGGTCTCTGAATCTTGATTTCCTCTCTCTAGTGTCTCTAGAATCTCTTGCAAAAATCGCACACTAATCGTTAAATACACAATTTGCTGTTTTTTTATTTTTATGATATGGATCGAATAAGAATTCAACACGAATAGTAAGAAAAAAATTACGCACATATCTCCGGCAACGGCGCCATTTCATTGATTCTATGTGAAGAGTGTTTGTAGTAATAACCGTAATCAATAACGGTGTCGTGTGTAGCTAGCCGAGATAAGTACGGGTCGTTCTCAGGGATGCGTGGAACCTTTAATCTTGCTTTAGACGTGTTTATTAGAAAGAAAGGATAGAGGAGAATAGATTCTAGATCTACGTTAAACACAGATGTAGAATTTATAGGTTTAAGATCTAGTTTAAATACGGATATACAATCTATAAGAAGAGGGCTTGTAGGGTTCGTTAGGATTTAGTAGTTATGGATGCTAATAAAGATGACTCCTTTTATCTTTTAATAAATTTAAAACTAGATAGATAGTGATGAATGAGGATTAGGGTTCTTGGAAGAAACTAGGGTTTCCCCACTATTGACCCTTGTCCTTTCATTGATCTCTATTCATGTCTCGCCCTTAATAAAACAATTGTTAATCTGATCTCAAATCAAGGTCGAGACTAGCAATAAATTGGTAGCGGCCCGAATAGAATGTTAACGATTCTTTTGCTAAAGTTTATGAACTTCATAAGACGTAAAAGAAGTTTTAATATGTTTTCATCTATTGATCTACCCTAATCCCCCGAACCCTATCAAGCGGTGAATTACTCGTGCGTGATGGAGATAGAAGAAGAACGGATACAGATCATAATATAAATGCTAAATAATTAAACTAATGATCTACCTTTATTAATCAACTTCACAATTACAAAACCTTCAACTTTAGATTACATGAGGAAGAAGTTGCTCTCGATCTCTGCTTTGTCAGAAGTAGATGCTCCGTTGAATCTCACGCCGCCTTATCACGTCGAATCGCAGACCTAACGTGGATCACTTGTTCTTTGACGATGATTTGCATCATGTAAAAGGTGATGATTTCTATATTTAGCTCTCGGTCTTATTTATAGTCACAGAAGATACAAACCCTAGATCTCAGAGCTTAAGATATGCAATCACGATCACCCCCAGAAAATCTCAGATCCAACGGCCACCAGATGGCCGTGGATCTGTCGCAGATTGGGGCATTTAGCCGCGGAAGCGCCGCAACTTGGAGGGTTTAGGGTTTGGGTTTTCTGGAGCTTCTACATATTGACACGTGGAGATCTTCTAGATATCTGGATTTTTGAAATATTTTCTTAGTCTCTACTAGTTATGATTCTTCAATTTTATTTAACTTTATCGGTAGATTTTTGATTCCCGATATCTTGAATATCTCGATCTCCTGACCTGAGCTAAATCTTGCACAATATCTCTATGAATAATGTTAGTAATATTTGGTATTTTTGAAATATTATCCTAACCATTTTATATGATATCATATTTTAAGAAAATTGATTAGGGATATTTGATGTGATATGCATATTTAAATTACTAAAATATTATATAAACATTATATGCATATATTTTCCTTCATAATGTTAATTATAATATATAAACATATGGTAAATAGTATTTTGTAGATAAACCCAAATATGTTCTATATTTATAATAAACACCTTTAGATACTTAAGAAAAGTAAAGAAAATGTTATATCAAATGTGCGATATTTTTGACTGAATAAGAGACGAACCCTCTCGACCGCTCACTGCCTCCACGTGCTTCGGGACTATATCCAACAAAAACCTGTTTACATGATTCCTTTGAGCCGTGGTAGGGTAGAAGTCTAAGTATAGTGGGAACACATATGAGACATTATGGCGATATCAGGTCCTAGGGACTATCTTGTACTCATGTCACCAAAGAACTGCTATCTGACATTCGTATATTACCAACTAGGAGTTCTCAGTGAGTCCGTCTAGTGTAACTCATCTAATGAGCACCTGTATACAATCCTCGGTGTCAAACACTAATAACTGCAGGATCAACTATCGCCCTCCAACTGGGTTAGGAAACATACACACTAGTCTAAATTGGAGTACCGATGCCCAGTCTTGATACTCCTATGAGTAGGGACATTTAAGGATGTGCTTATCGACTACCCGGCCCCACTAATATGATCTGCATCATCGTCTTGGTAGTCAAGCAAAATCCTAAGGGCTTTATCTCATGTCTAAAAAATACGTGATAGTGAATAAACACATCACATGAAAGATACAGACAAACCAGATAGCATACTATCATCATGAGTAAAATTGCTCTCTCGTTTTGGTCCTCCTTCAATTACAATAATTGCCTTGAGGGCACTTATATCCAACAATCTCCCACTTGCACTTAAGGCTAATTATTTCAGTATCGCATACCCAACTTCTGTACTAATAGTTTCGCAAACTGTGTTCGAGAAATAGCCTCAATGAGTGGACCCGACACAGTGCATCTCTCTGTTTCTCCCTGAATCTCAACTTTGCGGAGATCAATTATCTCCCGAACTGAGCGATACCTGCCTTAGTATTTGCCTGGACAGACGATGGGATCATGTTCATAAATAAACAATTATATCTAGCGAATTCTCAAGCGGTATCCTTTGCTGATTCACAATCAGCATCTAGCGCAATGACTACCTCAGTATTCCACTTGGAACTCTTTCCAATATACTTCTCCTCAAAAGAGGGTAAACTTATAACTTATGATAGATACTCTGTCTCCTAAGTTACATGGGAAGTTAGAATTAGTAACTACCTCCTTAAAGAGGCTGCCATTACCATATACCAAGAACATCAAATGCTCTTCACTGCTACCCTATGTTTCTCTATGATTGGACTGATATCCATATCCTATATGAAGAAACATTTATGATCACCATTGTTTTATTGATTGCATTATAGGAACATCACTTCCTATCATGGGTATGTTATCCACATATCATATGAGGAATCTAACAATACTCCTTACTACCTTCTTTCAAATATCAGGTTCATCTCTCATTTTGATGAAGTCAAACACTTTGACTGTATTATCAAAACAGACGATCCTTCTCTTTTATGCCTGCTTTAGTCTAACATAGACTTAAGCAACTTGCATGCTTACCGCTGCTTCCACTAACAAAGATAACCTCTCTAGCAGAGTTATATACACGTACACTTCTAAATCCAATTTAGAAAGACTTTATAGTCATCCACATGCCAGATATCATAGTCAATAACAATGGCAAGTTATTGTCACGACCCAGAAATGGCACGTAACTGGCACTTGAATCATGTGAAATCTATAGGACCCCATCGTAACCCAAGTAAGCCGAAAACCAGGAATCTAAACCTTTTTAGAAAATAGTGGAGGTGAAGTTTGGAAAAAGGGTATAAATGAAATCAAGTTCTGCTTTTCAAAATATAAATAAAGGTCGTTGAAACACAAGTGAATTGTATACTAAAGTTTGAAAACATTTTCGTCATTTGGAATTTGGGCAGCACCTCCTTTGTAAATTTTGATCAAAATCAGTACATAAGCAATAATAATATAAGCATCCCCAATCGGGAGCAAACTCATCGCCAATCGGCGGAATCACAACCACACAACACATACACATATACGACACCCAAGATGAAGATGATCACAAGAAAAGAAATAAAAGAAATACCAAAAGCATCATCAACTCAAATATCCAGAATAATATACAAATCTCACTCTAAGTTGAAAGAATATACAAGTCTCTGGTTTCTAAGTTTACCAAATATACATAGTCTGGTTGATGGAGATTTTAACTAGATTACAAATGAATATAAAAATATACAAGTGGTGGTTACAATCCGTAGTATAACCCACCTACTAAGAAATCACCCGAAGAAGAAGTGTGCTAACAAGCTGCTACTAATCCAAGTGGTCAGTCCTGCAAGAAAACTATGACACAATTGGGGTGAGTTGCCAACTTATGAGTAGAAGACACCATCAGGTAGAAATTGAATGCATAACGATCTACGTACAGTAATAAAAATAATAAAAATAACATACCGTGTGGTATCGAAGGTGAATGTGTATATATACATACATGTAAATATAATATCGTGCCAGTATTATTACGTGGTAACATGTCATCCATCGCATATATATATATATATATATATATATATATATATATCATCCAATGAGTTTCCATCAACGACACTCGAAATCATCATAAAATCCTGAGTGTCCAGGATTGACACTCGAAATCATTATAAATCCTATCCAATATCGACACGTAAATCCTCATATCTTAGGCACCATCTCATCAGACCGGCCTTCATATCTTAGGCACCGTCTCATCAAATCGGTCCTCATATCCATCTGTCTCATATCACTCTAATCGGTATCGTCCGGATATCCTTCGAGTCTAATACTGTCACCGGTAGGTAGTGTTCCAGCCAAGCTCAACGCCTTTCTATATAATCTTCTTATCCCTGGGTATCGTACTGGGTCCACCATATACCTGTAGACGGTGACTCCTCACTCCTTGAATCGGGTAGGAATTATAGCTCAGAACTGAGAAATATCATGGTGGACATCGAAATATCATATCAAGAGAAAATCGCATTTTTAAGACATTCACATGTTTTAAAATCATATTTGCGGTTTCTCAAATCCAGAAATCTTATGAAAGAAAAATCTCATAAGAATATGGCCATCATGAGAAGATATGTACAGGCACAGATAATACTATAATGCATAGCAAGTGTGTTCATATAAGCGTGTCGTATAGTATTGTAAAGAAAGTACTAATATGTAACACCTTAGAATGCAATTAGTGTTAATTAAGCGATAATGCGGGGTTTTAAGGAAAAGTTTACAAAATTGGTTTCCTCATATTTTATAACAATTAATTAATATTTTATTATTATTTGTTATGGCTTGCATACACTTGTGCATGTTAATGTGGAGGTTAGTTAGTGTTAATCTTGTTAGGTAGCCATGACACCTTAATCTAATCCATGCCTTGATTTAACCTTGCACTTAGCTATTTTGTGTGAGAGATATTTTTAATTTTGGAGAGAGGGAGGTGGCTAGGTGAGTCATGATGGTATTAATGCAAGCATTGATGAGGAGAGGGAGAGAGTAAGTGTAAGGCTAAAGCTCATCCTACACTCACCCTCTCATCATTATCTTCCCTCACTCTCTCATTCTTATCACTTCTCAATTATTTCTTCATCTCCTCAATCCTCAACTGAAGCCCTCACTACTTCATCACAAAACCTTGCAAAACTTCTTTAAACAGCATGAAAACACTTCTAATGTTATGTTTTAGCCACTAAGTTGACTTGGAGCTTGGAAAGATTGGATTTTTGAGCAAGAGTGGCTAGGTAATGACCTCTAACTGATAATTAGGTCTTTATATTGTTGTGTTGCCTTGTAGTTGTGGTTTAGAACACTAAAGGTATAGTTTCATGCACATATCGTATTTTTAGTGTCATATTGGAGTCTCTGTGATCTGCTATGACCTGGAATTTTTACTGTAAAATCAAGCAATGTAGTAGTGTTGTACTGGTGACCCTTAGTGTACACCTGAAGCACGTACCCCACTGGGCTGTTTTGGTCGGCGACATCATAGGGAAATTCGGCGACCTCGGGTATTTAGGGGAGTTGGGGCTTGGTTTTTGTAGGGTAGCTGTCTGCAGTTGTTTAGAGGTGTTTGGTACTGCTTGATTTTTATGTTTTGACAGTATACAAAATCTTGGATCACTTTGCTATAATCTAGTGTTTTGACTATGCATGTTACGTTATCCGATACAGTTTGTGATCTTGTATAGCTGCTGCACCTGGGTTGGTTTCGGGATGTCGTTACACACGTTAGCCACTAGACGGACTTAAGAGTTGGATTGGAGTTGGTGCGTCAATCAAACGTAGTTTGTACGTGATATTGGTCGATTTCTGAGATTTGCACTTGTTAAGTTTTGTGTTAATAGGATAGCAGGCGGGGAATTCGAGCGCTGTGAAGAAAATGAAGCAGATGATTGGATTTACCTAGCTCGAAATCGTCAGTGAGTAGATTTAACATCTATGGGTAAATCGCCCGTATGGAATTAAGCGTCAGGGCTAGATATGATATGATATTAGCCGCATGTTTATATGCATATATAGAGATGGTGCATGAACTTCATTGCATATTATTACTTGTTGTGCCTGAACTTGAACCCATTGGACACTGCACTATTATTGACAGTTCATGTTGCACGAGCACTAATTGGGAACCGTATGATATATTTAATAACTTGATGTATTTAAATAGCGGGTTTTCCCTTGATATCTCATATTACTGTTCTATCTTGCATACATCATAATACATGGATTTACGCATTGAGATATGGATTTTATGTGATTTTCTAGATTTGAGAACCGCGGGGATATTTCAAGAAATGTGTATTATTTGAAAAACCCAGTTTCTCTTGATATGATATTTCAGTGCGTCGACCATGAGTTTTCTCGATTCTGAGATTAGCAAATGAAATCCAATTCGAGGAGTGGAGGAACCGTTTGCGGGTACATGGTGGTCCCGGAGGTAACCTGGGGTAATAAGACTCGTATTGTTAGGTGGTGAGCCCGAGGCAGGAGGGTACTACCTTACCAGTGATAGTTTTGGACTCGGTGGTTATCCGGAGGATATCGACCGGTGTCGTGAGATGGATATGGGCCGATTCGTACTGCCGGAGCCCGCGGGCTGATCCGGGCAGACGGAGCCCATGGTACGTGGATTTACGTGTCGACGCTGGACACGAGTATTTTATGATGTTTCGAGTGTCGATGTTGGACACTCAGGTTCTATGAGATGTACGGATATGAGGGCCGGTCCTGGTGACGGCGCTTGAGGATTTTGGTATTTGGGGTGTCGTTGATGGACACCAGGGTTTTTCCATGCTGATGATTTGTTCATGAGGTTTATTATTTATCCCACACTAGGGATTTATTTGATATGCATTTGATTCATGTAGATGTAGTACCCTGGTGATGTACCTTGATCATGATTGTTGCATATCCATATTACAATATATATGTTATCAGATTGCATGTAATAAATTTATCGCTGTTCGTGCATACTTGCGATTACAGTATGATGTTATTTACTATTCACTAGTTGGTAACTCACCCCCGTTGTGCCATAGTGTTTTGTAGGTCTGACCCTCAGAGTAGTCGCGGCAGGGCGTCTTATCATCTCTATTTTTGCGGATACCGCTACGGTTAGCTGTGAGGCCTTTTTCTATAGGTGGGTTGCGTTTATCCGATATTGTTCATTGTATATTTTTTTATATCTAGTACTCTTCATCTACTACCTTCATGTATTGACTTAGAAACGAGTTGTGAGGATCGATGTTGTATATTCTTATGACTCTGGTTGTCGTGCTTATGTGAGCCGGCCTTTGTTTTATGTTGATTATTGTCTCATTTCTTCGCTACGGCGTCATATATCTTATTGTGGTAGTTGTTTCCGCCTTTGGACAAGATTTTCTCCCGCTTGGGGATGCTTTACTTATATCTTATGTTTGTACCCGTTTCGGGGCCAGCTTTTACAAAGGAGGTACTGCCGAAATTTTTATGAAAACAAACTTAAGCTTTATGGTTATGGCTTGAGATTTCTAATTGTTTCTATCTTTTACTTCTTGTAATGGTTTAGATTGCTGGGTTTTTGGCTTACTTGAATTGCGTTTCGCCTGTTAACGTTACGTGGTCTATGTGTCGGTTATGTGCCTAACTTGGGTCATGACAAAGTTGGTATCAGAGCGCTAGGTTTTACCTTTCGGTCTGTAGCATGACCTTGGTATAATGGAGTAGGTAGCTTAAGCAGAGTGATGTAGCGTGTGTATGTTCCGCGGCATACTTACGACACGGTACTCCGCCTAAGTGACTTTAGGACTTATTTCTTGAAATTCCTTCCGTGATTATATACATCCTTGTGATTCGATTTCTATGTCCTTATCGAATCCTGTTTCCGTTTTCAGCCTTTATGCCGCCGAAGACTACGAGGGCGCAAAGTGCGGCCGCGATAGCCGAGGTCAGAGTTGACTCGTCTAAGACGAGGACTGACCCGGGCGGTACGCCTATTGTGCAGGAGCAGATTGATCCACCTTCGATGGACCGTATTACTAGACTTGATGCCGGTATGCAGGATATGCACTAGATGATGGGGACGTTGGTTGAGACCAGTTAAGCACAGCGACAGGAGGTTGTCCCACCTGTTACGGGGACTGTGTTGGTGCCTACTGTTTAGGCAGTTGTACCTGCAGCTACAGAGATGATCACCGTATCGTTATCTGAGTTCATGAGGCTGAAGCCTCCGGTTTTCACTGGCACTAATGCAGCTGAGGATCCGCAGTCGTTTATCGATTGGATGGCCAGGATATGTCGTTCGTTGAGGTGCTCCGACACGAGATGGGTAGAGTTCGCGAGTTTTCGTCTGGAGGGTCTGGCCCAAAAGTGATGCGAGTCTTTGGAGAAGGGTAGAGCCACAGGTCTTTCTCCTATGACTTGGGCTGAGTTCGTGACGGTGTTTCTTGCCCGTTTTCTTCCGCAGAGCATCAGGGATGCTCGAGTGCGTAGTTTTGAGTTGTTAGGCCAGACTCCGGGGATGACGGTGGCTGAGTACGATATGCAGTTTACCGAGCTGTCTGTGTATGCTCCGTATTTGGTAGCTACTGAGGAGATGCGGGTCAAGAGGTTTGTTCGAGGCCTGCTTACCAAGTTCTTCCTCGCTATCAGTATACAGCATTGTGACACGTATGCAGTAGCGGTGGACACAACCCTATTGGTTGAGGAGCGTCTTTCCGAGACATCGGTTGTTTCGAAACCAAAGAGGGTTCGTACTGGTGTATCAGCACAGAGACAGACGTTTAGACGCCGTGACAGATCCCGTTCAGGTACTGGAGGTAGTGGAGGCTCGGGACGAGGCCAGTTATTTGCTCTTATCCCCAGGAGGGTCAGCAGTTTTCATCTGGATGTTTCAGGTGCGGGAGTTTGTATCATCGGGTTCGAGATTATACTGAGACACTTGAGGGTGAGGCAGCTGTACCGCAGGTTACCTTACCACTTTCTCCACCTCAGAGAGCGTTGCCTCTTATGCCTGTTATTGTTCCGCGTCAGACCCATGCTCAGAGAGGTCGTGGTTGCGGTAGTTTTGTTTCGAGGGGACGAGGTGGTAGAGGCGGAGGTCAGCCAGTCGCCGGTAGAGGGCAGTCTCGGGTGTTTTCCTTGACTCATCAGGACGCGTAGGCGTCCAATGCTGTGGTTTCAGGTACTCTTTCTGTATGTTCTTTTGATGCACATGTTCTGTTTGATCCGGGATCTACGCACTTGTATGTTTCTACACACTTCGTGCCGAGGTTGGGCCGAGAGTCGTGTTTGCTGGATCAGCCGCTTTTTATGATTACTCCTGTTGGCGATTCTTTTGTTGCGCGACATGTGTTTCGGTTGTGTGCCGTTCGGATTGGAGATAGAGATTCGTCCGTCGACTTGATCCTTCTAGATATGTTAGACTTCGACATTCTCCTTAGCATGGACTGGTTAGCTGCTTGCTATGCGTCTGTGGACTGCCGTGGGAAGACACTCAGTTTTAGTTTTCCGGGCGAGTCTGTTCGGGTTGTGCAGGGGGACCGTGGTGCCGCCCCTCATATTTGATTTCAGCCCTTTGCGCTAGTCCGCTTTTGAGGAGAGGATGTCGGGGATTCTTGGCTTTCATTCAAGATACTGGAGCCATTGTAGAGTCGTTGGACCGGGTTCCTATCGTGCGAGAGTTTCCCGACGTTTTTCCCGATGAGTTACCTTGTTTGCCGCCAGAGCGCGATATTGAGTTTTGCATTGATCTAATTCATGGCACGGGGCTTATTTCTATACCGCCTTATCGGATGGCTCCGGCGGAGCTTAGAGAGCTTAAAGATCAATTGAAAGAGTTGCTTGATAGGGGACTTATGTGTCCGAGTGTTTCTCCTTGGGGAGCTCCTGTTCTGTTCGTCAAGAAGAAGGACGGCAGTTTGAGATTATGTATTGACTATCGTCAATTGAACCGAGTTACGGTGCGGAATAGGTATCCTTTACCTCGCATTGACGATTTATTTGATCAGCTCCAGGGTGCGAAACATTTTCTAAGATTGATTTGCTTTCGGGTTATCATTAGTTGAGGGTTCGGAATGACGACATTCCGAAAACTGCTTTTCGTACACGCTACGAGCATTAGGAGTTTTTGGTGATGTCGTTCGGACTCACCAATGCTCCAGTAGCGTTCATGGATCTGATGAACTAGATTTTCAGGCTGTTCCTCGACCAGTTTATTATTGTGTTTATTGATAACATTCTGGTCTACTCTAGGAGTCGAGAGGAGCATGAGCAGCACTTGAGGATGGCTTTGCAGACATTGAGAGAGCACCAGCTGTATGCTAAATTCTCAAAGTGCGCATTTTGGCTTGATAGAGTTGACTTCCTGGGTCATGTGGTGACAGGAGACGGTATTCGTGTGGACCCGAGGAAGATCGAGGCTATACTGTTTTGGCCCAGACCTGTATCTGTGATAGAGGTCCGCAGCCTTTTGGGCTTAGCTGGTTATTACCGCCATTTCGTGCAGGATTTCTTGAGTATCGCTGCACCGCTGACCGGACTGACCCGGAAGGGGGTTCCTTTTCTTTGGACTGATGCATGCAAGCAGAGTTTTCAGCAGTTGAAGACTCGGTTGACGACTGCTCCAGTTCTATCTTTACCTTCTGGATCGGGTGGCTTTGTAGTTTACTGTGATGCTTCTAGAGTGGGGCTCGGTTGTGTATTGATGCAGTATGATAAAGTGATTTCTTATGCTTCTAGGCAGCTGAAGAAGCACGTGCAGAATTATCCTACCCATGATCTTGAGATGGCCGCGGTGGTCTTTGCGTTGAAGATTTGGAGACACTACTTGTACGGGGAGTCGTGTTAGATTTTCACGGACCACAAGAGCTTGAAATACATCTTCCAGCAGCGGGATCTGAATCTGAGACAGCGCCGGTGGATGGAGCTTATGAAGGATTATGATTGTGAGATTCTTTATCAACCGGGCAAGGTGAATGTGGTACCTGATGCTTTGAGTCGTAGGCCCGGAGGTAGCTTGTTCCAGTTGAGCGCAGTTCAGAGACAGTCTTCTACAGATTGGTAGATCTTGTGCGATGGTAGAGTATAGTTTAAGTTCACTTCCACTGGGAGACAGCTTGCTCATATCTGCGCCCGTCCACTTCTACTTGATCATATTCATGAGGCGCAGCCCAGTGATGCCCATTTGTCTAAGATTCTTGAGCTTGTTCGGCAGGGTACAGATTCAGACTTCTTGATTGATGACCAGGGTGTGCTACGTTTCAGGACTCTCTTGTGTGTACCAGATACCGATGGGTTAAGACGCGAGATCCTAGAGCAGGTACATCAGTCCGCCTTTAGCGTTCATCTAGGTTCCATCAAGATGTACCATGACTTGAGAGACATTTACTGGTGGGAAGGGATGATGCGTGATGTTTCGGACTTTGTTTCGAGGTGCCTGACTTGTCAGCAAGTCAAGGCTGAGTATCAGAGACCGGCTGGAGAGTTGCAGCCTTTACCCGTTCCTGAGTGGAAATGGGAGCAGATTTCCATGGACTTTGATGTGGGTCTACCCAGTACCAGTCGGGGGTATGACTCCATTTGGGTGATTGTTGACCGGTTGACAAAAGCGGCTCACTTCCTTCCAGTGAAGACCACTTTCAGTTATGCTCAGTATGCTCAGTTGTATATAGATGAGATTGTGAATTTGTACGGCATTCCCACATGCATCGTATCCGATAAGGGCATCCAGTTTACTAGCCGTCTTTGGCAGAAGCTTCAGGAAACGTTTTGTACCTAGTTGAGTTTTAGCACCTCTTTCTATCCGCAGACTGATGGTCAGTCAGAGCGGACTATACAGACTCTGGAGGATATGCTTCGGGCATGCGTGCTTGATTTTGGTGGCAGTTGGGAACGTCACTTGCCGTTGATTGAGTTCTCCTACAACAACAGCTTTCAGGAGACTATTCAGATGGCACCTTTTGAGGCTTTGTATGGTAGAAAGTGTCGATCGCCAGTTTGTTGGACCGAACTCAGCGTGAGTAGGGTTTTGGGACCCCAGCTAGTTTAGGAGACTACGGAGAAAGTCCAGTTGATTCGGGACAGGATGAGAGCGGCCCAGTGCAGACAGAAGTCTTATGCCGACCGTCGTCATCACAGACTTGAGTTCGCAGTAGGGGATCATGTATTCCTGCGGATTTCTTCGATGAAGGGCGTTATGAGATTTGGGAAAAAGAGGAAGCTTAGTCCCAGATTTGTAGGTCCTTTCGAGATCCATGAGCGAGTTGGTACCATTCTCTATCGTTTGGCACTCCCACCCAGTTTTCCGGATATTCACCACGTATTCCATGTATCGATACTTCGTAGATACCTTCATGATCTTTCTCACGTGATACAGCACCAGACTGTTCAGCTTGAGCCCGATCTTTTGTTCCCCGAGAAGCCGGTAGTTATATTGGATCGGCAGGTGAAGAAACATCGATCAAAGGTCTTGCTATCTGTAAAGGTTCTTTGGCATAGCCCAACTGGTGAGGAGATCACTTGGGAGGCAAAGAGCGAGATGCGTAATAATTCTCTCATCTCTTTCAAGGTATGCGCAGTAAGAATTTTAAATTCGGGGACGAATTTCTTTAAGGGGGAGATTGTAACACCTTAGAATGCGATTAGTGTTAATTAAGTGATAATGCAAGGTTTTAAGGAAAAGTTTACCAAATTGGTTTCCTCATATTTTATAACAATTAATTAATATTTTATTATTATTTGTTATGGCTTGCACACACATGTGCATGTTAATATGGAGGTTAGTTAGTGTTAATCTTGTGAGGTAGCCATGACACCTTAAGCTAATCCATGCCTTGATTTAACCTTGCACTTAGATATTTTGTGTGAGAGATATTTTCAATTTTGGAATGAGGGAGGTGGCTAGGTGAGTCATGAGGGTACTAATGCAAGCATTGATGAGGAGAGAGAGAGAGTAAGTGTAAGGCTAAAGCTCACCCTACACTCACCCTCTCATCATTATCTTCCCTCACTCTCTCATTCTAATCACGTCTCAATTATTTCTTCATCTCCTCAACCCTCAACTGAAACCCTCACTACTTCATCACAAAACCATGCAATACTTCTTTAAACACCATGAAAACACTTCTCATGCCATGTTTTAGCCACTAAGTTGACTTGGATCTTGGAAAGATTGGATTTTTGAGCAAGAGTGGCTAGGTAATGACCTCTAACTGATAATTAAGTGTTTATTGTTGGAGATAGTGCCCTCAGAGTCAATTATTGGATCATAGGCACGTGATTGCAATGATTGAGGGAGGACCTGTCCCGGTAGGACAGTCTTACTCGAGATGATAGTATGCTATCTGGTTTACCTTTATCATCGTGTACTGCTTTAGGTGACCTGACAGGTCGCTATTGCACGTTGATAGAGCCCCTAGGATTCATGCTTGACTGCCAGCAGTATGAGGGCGATCATATACGTGAGAGCTGGGGTCTACAAGCACATCCTTAAATGGTCCTTAGTCGTGGGAGTTTCGAGACAGGGCATCGATTCTCCAGAGTAGACTAGTGTATACAGTCGAGACCCCGACGAGGGGCAGTGGCCGGTCTCACAAGCCACTGGTGTCTGTTGGTTCACCTACGATGTATACAGGTGCTCATTGGGTTATGAGTACACCGGACAGGACTCGCCGGGAACATGCTAGTTGGTCTTATACCTGACGTCAGATAGCAGTTCCCAGGTGACATGTGTACAGGTTAGTTCATCGACCTGGGGATCGTCATTTGTCTCGTGTGAGTTCCCACTGTGCTTTGATTACTACCCTACCACGGCTCAAAAGAGTCGTGCAAACAGGTTTTAGTTGGGTACAGTCCCGAGCCACATGGAGGCAGTGAGCGGATCTTCGGGGGTTCGTCTCTCCCGGTATTGGGGGTGAGGTCGCGCTGTGTCTAGGAGAGCCATTACACGAAGTCCTTGGCCAAGGCAGGAGACTTACTGGTAGGTATTCCAGTAGTATCTCAGGGTGTTCTGGGCTACACTCCGACACGACTTGTACCGCTTTTGGAGGTCTGACTTTTACCCACCCCGTAGGCCCGACATGCGATTCTCATAGACGAACGGACCGGACTGTACGGATATTGTCACTGACAGGCTCAGCAGGGTGTCAGGATGAGTTCGCTCATCGACGTCCCTTTTAGTCAATAGCTGGTGGCCCGTTACGTATTGGCTTATACCTCTGACGTGCTAGTGGTTAAATCTACAGCCATAGTATTGACGAGTCTTTAGAGTCCACCACACTTTCAGTTACTCAAGTTTTCGGGCGAAACGCTGTAGAGGCCATATGGAGATATGGCAGGGTCCGATCAGATACGTGCGGTATTGCACGGATCAGGATCGGACGGTTTGTACTAGAGGCCGTATAGATATATGGCAGGGTTCGATCAGATTCGTGCGGTATTGCACGGATCAGGATCGAACGGATATTACTAGCCGGCTTTGGTTTAAGCCGGATCCTAGTTTAGTACAGTGTAGATTTTATCTCTTTACATTTGTATTTCGGTCGGAATACAAATGCGGGTGTGTATGCACAGTTTCGGGGTTTTCCTGTAATTTATTATGGGACCAGTTTTCTGGGGT
The DNA here is from genome assembly GCA_030015575.1 of Agapanthus africanus. Taxonomy (NCBI): domain Eukaryota; kingdom Viridiplantae; phylum Streptophyta; class Magnoliopsida; order Asparagales; family Amaryllidaceae; genus Agapanthus; species Agapanthus africanus. The sequence goes on along the minus strand of CM057348.1, from coordinate 221,018,681 downwards.
TGCCAGTTTGCATTCCGTTCCGGCCGGTTTTTTCATTGTTCCTTCACGGCCAGACTTTTCCGATGGAGGGGGTTATTTGCAATTGTGCAAATAACACTTTGTGGAGGGGTTTATTGCATATGTTTTGATATGATAGCATCTTTGCTCCATGATGCATTAATTAAGACATGAGAGGGTATGGGTTTTTGATGTGATTTTGTGTTGGAATTTGGAAATGGGCCGGCCACTGTTTTGGGAATGGAGTGAGGTTTTAAATTTGTGTGTGGATAATTCCTTCATGATTTAATTAGTGGACCCCCCCTTTTTTTGTGTTAGCAGTGAAAGAATTTCTTTGGCTCTGAGTATTAATTCATACACACATTAATTTAGAGTGGAGAGCTTGCTTCATTCCTTTTTTTCCAGTGAGCATTTTTGGCCGAGCTCACACACATTTCCATTTCCATTGCATGCTCAATTTCTCCATCAAGCATCCATGAAATTCTTGTGCAAAATTCCTCCATCATGGTAACCATACTAAACCCCAAAGAGACAACTATTCTACACCATTCTACAGCAAATCTTGGACGCGTCGGCCAGCCAACTTCGCGCCCGAGTTGCCTCGGTATTGAGGTGGGAGCCCGTAAAAGATGCAGGCAATGTGGTGCCCTTCCGGCAAAGAGGCGACGACCGGAGTTTCCGCGGGAGATCGGGACGATGACGAGAAGACCGGAGGACTCGGATCACTCGGTATATCTCTTCCCCATCTTGTTGTTAGCTAGATCTAGTTTAATGGCCCGATCCGGAGTTTAGTGCGCTGTGGTGCCGGTTTGCAAAGTTCGCAAAATTAAAGTTTATCACCGTTTCCGCATTTGGCCGTCGGATTGACGACCGGGGCGCCGCCGTGCACTTACAGTGGTTTCAGAGCCTCGCCATTAACTTCGTCTAGCTTTGTTTGATGTGTTTTTCAGTTCCGATCGACCAAAATTCCAAAATCCCAATTTTAGTTCACATCAGTTTTCTGTTAAAATTTTTTGGTGTCCAAAATTTTTTCAGGTTACAGAAAACTGATCTACCAGAAGATATAAGAATTCTGCAGAAATACGATAAAGTGAATCGTCTGCCAAAGCGCGGAACCGCGGCCAAAACCCCCATTGGGCCGCGGTTCCGCCGCACTGTAGTGAGATTAAGTTATCATATTCCTTCAGTTTCTTTCTGGGATCAAAATAGGGGTTTTTGAATAATAACATTGGGCCCAGAATTTCCTGATCTGCTACAGTAGTACTTGGGGCCCACTTATTATAGTTTTGATTGATCGGATATTTTAAACACATTATTTCACAGTATTTACATTATATCTGCGACCGTGAATGTCACTCGATCGGTAAATCCGGTCTAACTGCTATAGCCCGGTTAGACGGATTTGCGAACGTGACTTTCACGTTGATGTTCTGTGTTTTTGCTGTGATGTTGCGGATCGGTCGTGGGGGATAGCCTGGATGCAATGCTAGTACAGTTTTGTTGTATTATGTACATTTGATATTGCGGGGCGAGCGTCCGACATGTGGACTGCCGTCACTGCCTGATTGTATTATTCTTTTGGGGCACGACCTGGTTGCGGTCGATGTACCCGTTGTATGTATATTTTACTTTCTGTACTAGGATTGCCCCGCGGAGGGGTGCACGGATAGCCGGGTTCTAGAGGGCAACAAGCCCGCATCTCATGGCATTGAGACGGAGGGAGCTTTACTCCAGGATTGGCTGGCTATTCGCCGCACTCGTAGGGGGTATAGGATTTCATTGCACAGGCTATCCACACGACCAGGGGAACGTCGGGTTTCAGTAGTGGCTCTGTGAAACCCGGGGATCCCAGATATCTGTATTGTTCTGTGATGCTGTACATTTCTGTGATGTTGCATTTTATTCACGCCTTGAGCGAATATAATATATTGGTATATATATTAGTAGATGTTGTATATGTTTTTCATCCGCGCTAGTCCAGTCCCCGCTCTGCCGTTAGTTAGCTAACCTAACGGGTGATGACGGGACCCAGTGGCGAATGCGGATGGCATATACGTACGTCAGTATATTTTCGTTCTTTGTGGTGTGATCAATTGATGGGACTGCGTTGATTCGGATCAATGCAAGTTAAACAAACCTAATCTGATGTTGTTGGAACACTTTTCAAAAGCTGTTATTGCAAGGACGTTCACTTTTGTTTTGCATCGTGGTATTCATTTGGAATATCCTGCTCCTCAGTCGATGAGGCAAGGGCCGAGATCCCTTCACCGGGAGTGACCCCTTGGACAGAAGTTTGCGTCAGGGCATTAACTTCACTATAGCCGATTACTTTTGCTTTGCATCGTGGTATTCATTTGGAATATCCTGCACCCCATTCTACGGGGAAAGAGCCGAGATCCCTTCACCGGGAGTGACCTCTTTAGTAAAGGTTTTTGTCACTATATTTTCTAAAAAGCTATCCGTTCCTTCAACGATATCAAGTTCACTACGTTAAAGGTTTTCGCCAGAAACCATTCGTAGCCCTCCGTCGTTTCAGACGGGTAGCACGTAGTATTCATGCTATGTTTGTTGGCCTTCGTCAAGGCATAGTGTATGGTAGCTGCTTGTTGCCTTTCTGCAGCATAGATAGATGCGTTGGTTTGGGACAGTTGTATAGCCTTGTTGGCCTTCGTCAAGGGCTTGTGCGGGTGGGTTCAAATCAACCTGGAGAATGACGGATAGAACTTGACATGTGACTTATGATTTGTTGGCCTTCGTCAAGGTCATAAGAGCATGGGGCAGAAATCCACATCGGGAGTTTCAAAAGAACTGAAACTTGCCAGATATACGCATACCTTCTGGAGTGTGATAGCGTGAGCGGATTCCGTCACGTTATCATGCGATGATAGTTGGATCCCGATTCCCACTGATGAGTTGGTTTACTCCTCGGGTGACCCCGACTAATTCTTCTTTCAGGTTTGGAGGAGAATTTGAGGTACAATGGGAGGTTTCCAGATTAGATAAATTGGTAACCATTCTGATCTAGGTTAGAGTGCACGCTGAGTGTTTCTTTTCTCTCTCTCTCTGGCAGCGACCTTTGACCCGACCCTAAGACTATGACTCAGTGACCAAGTTGACCGAACCTTCTTAACACAGGCTTTTGGATTGTCAGAGTTGCAGACCTCATTGCCACTCCTACTTTTACCCTTTTCTCCAGGACACCCCGTATTACTGCGAACGTCCACTTCCATTGGACAAAGCCATCGTATGGTTAAATACGAACTCGAAGGAATTCGAGGATGGTTTCCGGTTTTGGAGAAAACGGATAGGATTATTCAGTTGTCTTTTCCTTTTACCTTCTCTCAGGTTGCGAGTACTCCTTGGCTTAGGAGACAGTACACCTATTACGCAAATTGGATAGTCTTCTTCCAAACCTTAGGCTGGTGCCGACCGGTAGGGAATGAAGAAAACCAATTAGCATAACGATGGTGTGCAGAAGGTATTAAGTTCAGACAAAGCAAGGGATTAGTAAGAGGGCAAAGTAAAATGCGACTGATATTCACAACCAAACCAAGTATTTCTTCGCCAATCCTAAATCACCTTTGTATTTCTCCAGGACACTCCGTATCACTACGAAGATCCACAGTTTATTGGATACTCCATCGTATGGTTATATACGAACTCGAAAGGAACTTGTTCCAGTTCGGGGATGGATTCTGGTCCAGGAGAAATAGGAATAAGGCTTATTCGGTTGTCTTTTATCTTCACCTTCTCTCGCATTGCGAGTGCTCCTAGGACTAGGACAGTACACCCATTATGCTTATTGGATAGTCTTCTTCCAAACCATAAGCTGGTGCCGAACGGTAGGGAAGGAAGAAAACCATTTGGCCTAAGGGGTGTGCAGAAGGTAACGACTAAAGACATATAAAGGGATTTGGAGAGGTGGCAAAGAATTATGCGGTTATAGTTGTGAATCTGGATAATGGTAGAGGCATTACTAGGAATACCAGGATACCCCATCAAAACATTTCACTGTTTCAGTTCACTGTGTACTGTTAAAAGAAAACTGATTTCCCGATTAGATACTTACTCCAGGGTATGTATTTACCAGGTATGATTCTCACATCCGTATGGTTTTACAGATGATGAGTGGGAGTAGGTTATTGGTAATTGGGTGATCATCCTCATTATATCGGGATTCTTTGTAATTGGTGATATTTGAGGAAGCCACCTGGGTTGTTTGCCGGTCGGCAAATATTTGGTTTTGAATATCCGCTGTTGTGCACCAATTTCAAATTGATATATCTGTATGTCTATTTTCATAGAGTGAGATATACCTTTTGATATTATGTCGATGACATTTACCTATATCAGTGGATGGTTAGGTAAGGAGCATTAAACAGCGGTGTAATTCTTCTTAACCATAAGTACAGTTTTCAACCTACGACACACAGTGAAAGAGTTGTTAGACTCGGCGGACTTATACAGAGTATTGTATGTTGTCCAGTGTCCATAAGGACAGAGGGATTGGTCCTCATACTATGTTCTGTTTACTTTTAACTTCTCTAGTTCTTAGACATGTGTTTCGTAGAAACACAGGGTCTAAGTTTTGAGGAGTTATAGGTATTTGAATAGAGTAGAGAACCAGGTGTAGCAAATATCGGGATTCTTCAAGGTGATCGAAGATGTAGATACTTGTGTATGGTATTCGGTTGATAGTAATGATAAAGAGAAATTGCTTCTCTTTCAGGTTACTCATAATTGGAAGCATTCCTAAGTTGAGTAACGCTGATCGGCCTCTCTCCATTTAGTTGACATGCACTGGAGACAGCTGCATGATTTGAATCTGGTTCAATTAAATCAGTGCCTCTGGTTCTATATTGGATATAGTACAGTTCATATCTTAACATTATTAAGGTACGGGGAGTTGTCCGGCTTATGATTAAAACCAGACTCTGGATAACTCAAGGCATGTTTCTGTAATGGCTGTTTGTGGGTTGACCCAGGCTATGATGAGGGTTGGCTTTTCTACCATCTGGGAGATCAATAGTAATATTGTTCTAGACTCGCCACAGTTTTATTAAAAATGGATTTTTTCAAAAACAGTAGTGGGAGTATGGTAGAACTGGAAGTGATTCCAGAACCGCAAACGATTACTGAAGATTTGATAAAGAACCTAAAGATTCAATCTGATTTGACATTCCATTGACCACTCCGCAGATAAGGCGGGTAACTTCAGGCACCCGAGAGGTACTCCGGTAGCCTCAAGGACGGTGACAGGGAAGTTCTTGTTTACCCACACTTGCCATTGTTGTTGTTCCAGACTGCGAGACCCGGCAGGAGGATGAGTATAGCGTCGTTCTAAACTAGCTTTAGAAGTGCACATCTATATGACTCTGCCAGAGGGTTGTCGTAGTCAGTGGGAGCAGCGGAAGTATTGGTGGATATCAGGTTTATGTCTATTTATAGACTAAAGCAGATATAGCGGAGATAGATCATCTATTTCTGATGTGACAGTCATAGGTTTGACGTCATCAGAATAGGGGATGGATCTGTTAAGAAGGTAGTAGGGTGTGATATCCGGGTTTTGGATGACATACACAAAGTAGGAAGTGATATTCCTATACTACGATTAGTTATACTTTGGTCGTCACACAGTGGTTTCTCCACATGGGACTTGGACATTATATCAGACATACTGGTTACTAGATCTATGGTTTTAGATCTAGATTTGGGTGGTTTCCCAATCAGGGTACTTTGACAGCATTCTAAGAGTATTTAGAATGGACGACTCCTGGCACGGTAGTGTACCTGCAGGTGATGGAGTCACCCTCTCTAAAGGTGTCTTATAGACTAAAGTAGAAAGGGATGTGCATGATTGGCAAATCACTTGCTTAGGCAATTGAGTCAATCATGAGATGTCAAGTACCACACCAGATGTTGTTCTTGCACTAGATGCAATAAGTTGATATTGATCCAATCCTGGAGGAACAGTCGGAAGCAGTTTTAGAACATAAGTGGATGTTCTAAGGATATGATAACGACAGCCTCATTCGGGAGGCAGTTATCATTCCAGGCTTCCAAGGTGACCTGGACGACAGGGAGGTTATCAGAGTTATAGTTTTCCTTCTGACGAGGGGCAGTATTTTGGACAGGTGGTCCAAGGCAATACTGAGGGTGGAATGGCGCAGGATACTGATTAAGTTCAATTGAAGATACAGTCTAAGAAGTTTGGATTTGGAATTCATTTATGAACTAGGTCCCATCAGACATCCAGACATTCTAAGACAGGTATTGCTCATTTCGGGAGATGGCTTTCTCCGCGAACTTGAGATATAGAGAGACATAGAAAGAAACATCAGAGCGGATCCACTCGCTGAGGCTATTCCTCGAACGCAATAGTCTCGCAAACGAGCTTTGTGAGACTGACTAGTAGAGGAGTTGGGTGTTCGGTATCACACGGGCTGTGAGTATGCGACATCGCAATAATTAGCCTTGAGTGCAAGTGGGAGATTGTTGGAGATAGTGCCCTCAGAGTCAATTATTGGATCACAGGCACGTGATTGCAATGATTGAGGGAGGACCTGTCCCGGTAGGACAGTCTTACTCGAGATGATAGTATGCTATCTGGTTTACCTTTATCATCGTGTACTGCTTTAGGTGACCTGACAGGTCGCTATTGCACGTTGATAGAGCCCCTAGGATTCATGCTTGACTGCCAGCAGTATGAGGGCGATCATATACGTGAGAGCTGGGGTCTACAAGCACATCCTTAAATGGTCCCTAGTCGTGGGAGTTTCGAGACAGGGCATCGATTCTCCAGAGTAGACTAGTGTATACAGTCGAGACCCCGACGAGGGGCAGTGGCCGGTCTCACAAGCCACTGGTGTCTGTTGGTTCACCTAAGATGTATACAGGTGCTCATTGGGTTATGAGTACACCGGACAGGACTCGCCGGGAACATGCTAGTTGGTCTTATACCTGACGTCAGATAGCAGTTCCCAGGCGACATGTGTACAGGTTAGTTCATCGACCTGGGGATCGTCATTTGTCTCGTGTGAGTTCCCACTGTGCTTTTATTACTACCCTACCACGGCTCAAAGGAGTCGTGCAAACAGGTTTTAGTTGGGTACAGTCCCGAGCCACATGGAGGCAGTGAGCGGATCTTCGGGGGTTCGTCTCTCCCGGTATTGGGGGTGAGGTCGCGCTGTGTCTAGGAGAGCCATTACACGAAGTCCTTGGCCAAGGCAGGAGACTTACTGGTAGGTATTCCAGTAGTATCTTAGGGTGTTCTGGGCTACACTCCGACACGACTTGTACCGCTTTTGGGGGTCTGACTTTTACCCACCCCCTAGGCCCGACATGCGATGCTCATAGACGAACGGACCGGACTGTACGGATATTGTCACTGACAGGCTCAGTAGGGTGTCAGGATGAGTTCTCTCATCGACGTCCCTTTTAGTCAATAGCTGGTGGCCCGTTACGTATTGGCTTATACCTCTGACGTGCTAGTGGTTAAATCCACAGCCATAGTATTGACGAGTCTTTAGAGTCCACCACACTTTCAGTTACTCAAGCTTTCGGGCGAAACACTGTAGAGGCCATATGGAGATATGGCAGGGTCCGATCAGATACGTGCGGTATTGCACGGATCAGGATCGGACGGTTTGTACTCGAGGCCGTATAGATATATGGCAGGGTTCGATCAGATTCGTGCGGTATTGCACGGATCAGGATCGAACGGATATTACTAGCCGGCTTTGGTTTAAGCCGGATCCTAGTTTAGTACAGTGTAGATTTTGTCTCTTTACATTTGTATTTCGGTCGGAATACAAATGCGGGTGTGTATGCACAGTTTCGGGGTTTTCCTGTAATTTATTATGGGACCAGTTTTCTGGGGTTGCCAGTTTGCATTCCGTTCCGGCCTGTTTTTTCATTGTTCCTTCACGGTCGGACTTTTCCGATGGAGGGGGTTATTTGCAATTGTGCAAATAACACTTTGTGGAGGGGTTTATTGCATATGTTTTGATATGATAGCATCTTTGCTCCATGATGCATTAATTAAGACATGAGAGGGTATGGGTTTTTGATGTGATTTTGTGTTGGAATTTGGAAATGGGCCGGCCACTGTTTTGGGAATGGAGTGAGGTTTTAAATTTGTGTGTGGATAATTCCTTCATGATTTAATTAGTAGACCCCCCTTTTTTTGTGTTAGCAGTGAAAGAATTTCTTTGGCTCTGAGTATTAATTCATACACACATTAATTTAGAGTGGAGAGCTTGCTTCATTCCTTTTTTTCCAGTGAGCATTTTTGGCCGAGCTCACACACATTTCCATTTCCATTGCATGCTCAATTTCTCCATCAAGCATCCATGAAATTCTTGTGCAAAATTCCTCCATCATGGCAACCATACTAAACCCCAAAGAGACAACTATTCTACACCATTCTACAGCAAATCTTGGACGCGTCGGCCAGCCAACTTCGCGCCCGAGTTGCCTCGGTATTGAGGTGGGAGCCCGTAAAAGATGCAGGCAATGTGGTGCCCTTCCGGCAAGGAGGCGACGACTAGAGTTTCCGCGGGAGATCGGGACGATGACGAGAAGACCGGAGGACTCGGATCACTCGGTATATCTCTTCCCCATCTTGTTGTTAGCTAGATCTAGTTTAATGGCCCGATCCGGAGTTTAGTGCGCGGTGGTGCCGGTTTGCAAAGTTCGCAAAATTAAAGTTTATTACCGTTTCCGCATTTGGCCGTCGGATTGACGACCGGGGCGCCGCCGTGCACTTACATTTATATTGTTGTGTTGCAATGTAGTTGTGGTTTGGAACACTAAAGGTATAGTTTCGTGCATATATCATATTTTTAGTGTCATATTGGAGTCTCTGTGATCTGCGGTGACCTGGAATTTTTACGGTAAAATCAAGCAATGTAGTAGTGTTGTACTAATGACCCTTAGTGTACACCTGAAGCACGGACCCCACCTGGGCAGTTTTGGACGGCGACATCATAGGGAAATCCGGCGACTTCGGGTATTTAGGGGAGTTGGGGATTGGGTTTTATAGGGTAGCTGTCTGTAGTTGTTTAGAGGTGTTTGGTAATGCTTGATTTTTATGTTTTGACTGTATACAAAATCTGGGATCACTTTGCTATAATCTAGTGTTTTGACTACGCGTGTTACGTTATCCGACACGGTTCCTGATCTTGTGTAGCTGCCGCACCTGGGTTGGTGTCACGGCCCCAAATGTGGCACGTGACCGGCACTTGAATCACGTGATATCTAAATACGTCAACGCAGTTCAAGTAAGACGAAACCCGGAATCTAAACCCTTTTTAGAAAATAGTGGAGGTGAGGTTTGAATAATCCTCCGATAAAATCAATTTAAAATAACATCTAAATTTAACTAAGTATGTTGAAAAGCATTTATAACGTTTTAAAACTTTACATTCCTCCATTAAGATTTATATATAAAAAAAAACCGATACAACATAATGAAATAGCATCCCTACGGAAGCTAGTCTCCACGTCCAAACGATGGATCAACCAATCAAACTAAATCAGAAGTCGACTCCAAAAAGTACAACATCATTCCCCATAAACTCTAAGTCTTGCTTCTAAGTCCATAATATACCACTTCTAAGTTGATGGAGTTTCCACTAGATACAAGAATATATGAATAATCAAGAGTGAGTATGATACAATAATAATAATCCACTCACCAATCAATTCCCGAAAAAAGAATGTATGCCCAAGCCGTTGATAATCCAATCAGTAAGACCTGCAAGAAACTGTGGCACAACGGGGATGAGTTGCTAACTCAGTGAATAGAAGTACACCTATAAGTAGAAATCGAAATGCATGGCGATACCTAGGTCATAAGTATAGTCCTATCATAATCTATACTAATATACTATATAATTTGCATATGTGCAATACTAACTATCATGCAATCCCGATGTATAATATCTTAGTGTCATATGAGTCAAAATCATGAATCTATAGTTTGTATTTGAATCCCTTTTTTTTGAATATGAATGTCTGTACAAATATATGCAGGTACTGACCCCCAGGTCAGTTCTGGTGGAATCCAACAAATAATATCTAACTGTGTACTTCATGATAATGATCATATCAATATACATATAGATGTCCAGCATCGATATCGAAATTCGAAGTCTCTCATGTCCATCATCGACACGTAAATGCAGATACCATCGACGACATCTCAACAGATGATCGCCACCCAATATCCTGGCTACGAACAGTATCTCCTGGATATTTACAGTACCAAATCGAACCCCGGTCAATATCCCCTGGATATTTGCCGTGCTTATTTCTATCTCCGGTCAATATCCCCTGGATATTTGCCGTTCTCATTTCTATCTCCGGAATCGAGTATCTTCGTTAGGGTCCCCGCCTATAATGCGGCTATCCTGTCCCTCGGCCTCGACCGGGTCCACCATGTATCCAACTGTATATCTCCCCCCACTCAGTCTAGATAACGTAAAATCCACGATTGTATAGCTCCCCCACTCGGTCCGGAATAAAACCAAATCATAAAACACAAAACTCATGGTGGACGTTTTCTCATCATATTAAAATATCAAGTGAGAAATAAGAAACTTGCATAGATTTATATTGATGATAAATTATATATATATACATATATAACAGTGTCCCATACCACCGATATATATATCATCAGGAGTAAAATACCCAGAAAATCCAAAGAATCAAATACAACATTTATATTAGTAATATTCGTAATTTACAACAGGTAATAAAGAAAGACAACTTAATTAAATCATATAAGCATAATGATATCAATTCTACTGTATAATGGCACTACCAATGAGGTGTAGTGTAACATATATATACGTGCTTGTGCAACATGGAAATCATTGGTATTTGTGCAGTGTTCTATCAGAGTGTGCATATCGCAGAAACGTATAATATTGATAATACAATGCAAACCTATAAATTAATTTAAGCCCAATTATTGTAATCACTTGCTATGAGCTATACCATTATCTTTAGAAACGAAACGAAACGTTAAGTTTGAAATAAGGGAGCCGCACTAGATTTAAATTAGATATTCGTTTTGAAAATCTGCACCACATCCTAGTATTTTATAAAAAGGCAACGAATCATAGTTTTTGAAAGAATATAGCTCACATAAGTATTACATCCTAAAATAAAATATAATCTAACTTTACGAATCAAAAGATAAATTGACCATCATTCGGCATACAAATTCCTCATTTCCAATACGTATCAACCCTTGTATTATATCTCATCCTTTAGCTATATCCATATCATCTCAATTTCGGCATGATCCCTCGTACCAATCCATCAAACTATATCCATATCGTATGGACCAAATATCACGTATATCTCATTTAAAAACTATATATGAAACTTTATGCAAATGGAGGGCATACAAGATGCAATACTATATCAATACTTTGAAGAATAGCTAAACTTAACTAGATATCATAATAATAGTTATAATGTTGCGGGGGTGCTATACGCCATCCACCCGACTTCCTCCGTAGATGTAAATCTACTCACCGGAATATGCTGTAACTACTCAGGAATTGCCAATTCTTTTCCTTTCCTTGCGGCCTCCGAAGTTCCCGTATTTGAATCTAATATCGAAAATTAACTTGTATAAGGAAACGGCTACTCCGATACAGCAAAAATCAAGAAAACACAAGTTGTTTGTGCTAATTACATTACGTACGACTATTGCAAACGATCTAACACTTAACCTCACTGAAATTTAACCCAATGCTGCATCGCGACTGAAAACAGAACGCGTTACGTTTTAACCGTGTCGTATTTTAGATTTTAGATACGCTTTTCCGATATTAGCTCCCAGATTTTGTATAAAGTTAAACTAGCTTAATTAAACAATACCAAATTATCCTAACAATGATAAAGAGACCTACCCCACAACTCAAAACACCCAAACCCCATACAAATCTGGCGACGCCAAATTCCTCTTAAGGTCGCCGGCCAAAATCCGAGCTCCCCTGCTCGTATTCCTATGGTTTGTTCTAGGTCCAACATAAAACATTTTGGCACTATTTTTTTAAGTTGAATTTTATCTAAACTATAGCAGATTATTAAAGAGTTCAGTTTTGCTAAAAATACGATATTTTAGACATTGGATTTCCCATTCAAATAGATTACAGGATAAATTCCTACAGTGAGCAAAGGTTTTACCAACAAGAATATTGCTGGAATAACTCTTCCCAAGATGCACAAGCTCCTAGTTCTAGCTTGATGGTGAGGAAGTCCTAGACTTATCTTTTCTCTTCTCTTCTCTTGTTCTTCTTTATTTTGTTTTGTTTTTCTTTTTCTTTCTTTTAGATTTTCAGATTTTCTAACTGAGCTACTGATATGAACATAAGATATATATGAGAAAAGGGAATGATAAGGTGAAGGAGGAGGTGTCAAAGGCTAAAGGGTGCCATCTTCATGCAAGGAGGAGGTGTGGTGTGGGTGTTGAGCATGAAAAGAGGCGGGTCAACACAATATCACACCAATATGTTTTATTTTTGTGATAATATCTGAACTGAAACATTATCTACCCTTTGCACTTACACCCTCCACATTTCTTAGTTTGCACAAATTTCCTAACATTTTACACAAAGACCCCTCACTAACTATGTTATTGCATAACACTATTTTAATTAAAATGAAGCTAAATTTCTTATTAAAACCCTTATAATTTATTTATGTTACATATTAAAATTTTAATTTAATTTGTTTTACATACTACTTATGGAAATGTCTTATTTGGTTTTGATAACTTTTGAAATCGGCATTTTATTATTTAATTAATTACTTTTATTTATTTCCAAATTTTCAAAATGTTACAATATTCCTCCCTTAAGAAAATTTGGTCTCCGAATTTAAAACTTAAATAAGCGTACTTTCAAAAAGATGTGGAAATTTTTTTCACATCACATCCTCGGTCTCCCAAGTGATCTCTTCGCGATTCGCCCCTCGCTAAAGAACCTTTACAGATGGAAGTACCCTCGATCTCAGTTTCTTTGCCTGCCTGTCTAGAATAGCGACTGGCTACACTGTATAGGATAAATCCAGCTCAAGCTGTATGGTCTGATGCTGGATCGCGTGAAAAGGATCATGAAGATACTTGCGAAGCATCGAAATGTAAAACACCGGATGCACATCGGGAAAACTCGGTGGAAGTGCTAAACGATAAGCTACCGCACCCATTCTCTCCAGAATCTCGTAAGGTCCATCATATCTAGGGTTGAGCTTTCCCTTTTTCCCGAAACGCATCACACCTTTCATCGGAGACACAAGAAGAAATACATGAGCTCCCACATCAAACTCGAGTCTACGACGTCGTCGATCTGCATAAGATTTCTGTCCTCACTGGGCCTCTCTCATTCTGTCTCGTATCAGCTTAATCTTTTCTGTAGTCTCCTGTACTATCTGCGGTCCCAAAATACTACTCTCGCTCATTTCCGTCCAGCAAACGGGTGATCGACATTTCCTCCCATAGAAAGCTTCAAAGGGTGCCATCTGGATCGTCTCTTGAAAACTGTTGTTGTACGAAAATTCTATCAAAGGTAGGTGACGATCCCAACTACCAACAAATTCAAGGCTGTAAGCTCGAAGCATATCCTCTAAAGTCTGAATGGTCCGCTCTGACTGACCATCTGTTTGTGGGTGGAAAACTATACTAAAACTCAATCGTGTACCGAGAGCTTCTTTAAGTTTCTTCCATAGCCTGCTAGTAAACTGGTTACCCCGATCTGATACTATGCACGTCAGAACTCCATGTAATCGTACAATCTCATCGATATAAATCTGAGCATACTGTGCAAACCCATACGTCGTCTTCACGGAAGAAAATGAGCTTCCTTTGTTAATCTATCTACGATCACTCAAATGGAATCATACCCTCTGCTAGTCCTGGGTCGACCCACAATGAAATCCATGAAAATCTGTTCCTATTTCCATTCAGAAATGGGTAAGGCTGTAACTCTCCTGCCGGCCTCTGGTGCTCGGCCTTGACTTGCTGACGAGTCAAGCATCTCGAAACAAACTCTGCAACGTCCCTCTTCATTCCTTCCCACCAATAAACATCCCTCAAGTCATGGTACATCTTGGTGGCACCAGGATGAATACTATATGCTGATCTATGGGCCTCCTCTAAGATCTCACGTCTCAGTCCATCCGAATCTGGCACACAAAGACGAGTCCCAAAACGTAATACTCCATGGTCATATATCACGAACTCCTACTGCCTGCCCTGCCTAACCTGATCCATAATCTCCGATATACGAGCATCTGCGGGTTGAGTCTCTCAGATACGATCCAATAACTGAGGTCGGGTGCGAACATGTGCTAACTGTCCTCCTGTCGGGGTGAACTCAAACTGTATATGACTATCACATAAAATCTGCCAGTCTGTAGAAGACTGTCTCTGCAAGGTGCGCAAATGAGATAGGCTACTTCCAGGTCTCCGACTGAAAGCATCTGTTACAACATTTTCTTTTCCTGGATGATACAAGATCTCACAATCGTAATCCTTCACGAGTTCCATCTATCTACGCTGCCTTAGATTCAGATCCCTCTGCTGAAAAATATACTTAAGCTCTTATGATCTGTGAAGATTTGGCACAACTCACCGTACAAGTAATACCTCCAAATCTTAAGTGCGAAAACTACTGCAGCCCTCTCTAAATCATGAGTGGGGTAGTTCTGCTTGTGCCTCTTCAACTGTCGAGAAGCATAAGCTACAACCCTGTCGTGCTTCATCAATACATACCCTAAATCCGCTCGAGAGGCATCACATTATACCACAAAACCACCTGACCCGGAAGGTAACGATAAGACAGGTACAGTTGTTAAGCGAGTCCTTAACTACTGGAAACTCTGCTCACATGCATTTGTCCAAAGAAATGGAACTTCCTTCCTAGTCAATCCGGTCAACGGTGCAGCGATCCGAGAAAAATCCTGCCCAAAACGTCTGTAATAACCGGCTATACCCAAGAAACTTCGAACATCAGAAACTGACACAGGTGTGGACCAGTGCTGTACCGCTTCTATCTTCTTTGGGTCCACACGTATCCCATCTCTTGCAACTACGTAACCCAAGAAATTGTAAGTCCATATTGCGACCCCCGGTTCTTACGGGGAGGCGGAAACGGTATAAAAAACGAATTTTTATCGCAAGAGGCAACATGGACTAAACTATGGTCGGGATCGTTACCTAAACTAAAACTAGCATACTAAGCTAAAGATATTTAGCTACTCGGATAGAGATGGTTATACCTAGCTTGTCTTGAACTCCTTCGTCTTCAAGCTCCGGTGGTGGTCCGATGGCTCCTTCTCGTCGTCTCCGTACGCCGAAGATAGATCCACTTGAAAGCTCCAACCTTTAGCTCCTTCTTCGGTCTTTGAAGAAACTAGTTCACTTGGTTTGCTAAACCTAGTGAACTAGAATGAGTAGAGAGGAAATAGAATGGGATTTTATCTATGGTTCTTGATTCTCAACTCATGAGACAAGAGAACCATAGATCAAGAGAGGGAGCAAGAGGTTGAGGGTGAGAGCAAGGGGAGAGCTCAAGAACAAGAGAGAGAATGAGCAAGAAAGAATGAGGCTCTCTTTTTCCTTTCACCCTCTCATAATCCAAAGTGATCATAACTCATCATATCAAAAAAGTCTTTTGGTGATGGTTAGAAGCAACCATAAGGTTATCATATCATGCACTCATTTTACTCAAAAAAGCAAGCAAGAAAAAAGTCTTTGGCATGAAATGATAACCATGGTCATCATGATGGTCAACTAGTCAAGCCTAGTCAACCGGTCAACAAGTCAACAAAAGTCAACAAGTCACCAAAGTCAACAAGTCAACAAAAGTCAACAAGTCAACAACCATATCACCATAATACTTAATTAATATAATAGTTAATCACAAATCATATTCTCATTAGGGTTGAGCAAAAAGTTAAAAGTCAACGGTCAACTGTCAACAACCCTAATGAGAATCCACTGCCTCTGCATCCCTGTCAACTGTGCATACACACCCGCATCCGCGTTCCGAGGAACACGAATGCAAACTGGATAAATCCAATCCCATAAGGTACACTAGGATCTGGCTTAAACCAAAGCCCGCTAGTGTAAACTGTCCGGACACTGTGCGTGCACAAGTGCACGGATGTGACCGAACCCTGTCGCAAAACCATGCGACCTGTCGCAATACCATGCGACCTCTACTCTTTTGCCTAAAGGCGAAAAGCTTTCTGTGTGGGACTCTAAAGACTCGACACTACGCTGGCAGTGGGTTTAACCACAGACCGCAAGCGGCACTAGCTGTGCGTAACGGTCCCCAGGTAATGCCGACAAGAAGACCGACGAGGCGAAACCCATCTGAACTCCTACTGAGCCTGAGTGTGACATTCTCCATACAGTCCGGTCTGTTCGTCTGATACATCGCATGGCGGGCCTAGGGGGCGGTAAACGTCAGTCCCCCAATAGCGGTACAAGTCGTGCCGGAGTGAAGCCCAATACACCCTGAGATAACACTGGAAACCTACCAGTATATCTCGTTTGCCCTGGCCAGGGACTACTCGTGTAATGGCTCTCCTAGACACAGCGCGATGTCAACCCCCAATACCGGGAGAGACGAATCCTGTCTAACCGTCACTGCCTCCAAGTGCTTCGGGACTGCACCCAACCACCACCTGTTTGTACGACTCCTTTGAGCCGTGGTAGGGTAGTGATCAAAGTACAGTGGGAACACACCCGAGGCGAAGTGACAGTGTCAAGTCAGCGGACTAAGCTGTACTCATGTCACCTGGGAACTGATAACTGACGATAGGTATAATACCAACTAGTCAGTTCCCGACGAGTCCTGTCCAGTGTACCCGTAACCTAACGAGCACCCGCATACTATCTCAAGTACGACGTACTGACGGCTGTGGGACAGACCGTCTCCCACACTGGGATGAGAAGCGCATGCGCTGGTCTACTCCGGAGTATCGATGCCCTGTCTCGATAGTCCTGCGACCAGGGACCTGAATAAGGATGTGCTTATAGATTACCCAGCCCCCACTAGTGTGACTGCCATCACAACGCTGGTAATCAAGCAAAGATCCTAAGGGCTCCACTAATGCGTATAAGTGATATACTGAAATAAACACAAGTACACATTGAAGTAGAAACAAACCAAGTAGCATACTACTATTTTGAGCAAGATTGTATATACAAGGTGAATATCCCAAGCATCCATTAAGTAATATACAAACTAGTATGATACAGTAATGGCCTCTAGGGCATATACACTAACAATCTCCCACTTGCACTAAGGCCATGTACTGGCGTATCGAAGACCTATCATCTCGATCAGCCGCTCGAACTGAGTCTGGGGCAAGGCCTTGGTGAATGGATCTGCAGTGTTATCTTCTGAAGCGACTCTCCGAACCTCGATCTCCTTGCGATCCACGATCTCCCTGATCAGGTGATACCGCCTCAAGATGTGCCTGGATCTCAGATGGGACCTGGGTTCCTTCGCTAATGCTATAGCCCCGTTGTTGTCGCAATACAGAGGTATTGGATCAACAATGGACGGAACCACCTGAAGTTCTTTCAAGAACTTCCTCATCCAGACAGCTTCTTTTGCGGCATCAGATGCAGCGATATATTCCGCTTCCATCGTTGAGTCTGCAACGGTTTCTTGTTTGGAACTCTTCCAACACACCGCCCCTCCATTGAGGGTAAAGACAAAACCCGACATGGACTTGGAATCATCCTTGTCACTCTGGAAGCTGGAGTCAGCAAAGGCCTCGATCTGGAGGTCTTTTCCGCCATACACCAAGAACATCTCCTTAGTCCTTCTCAGGTACTTGAGAATGTTCTTTACCGCTATCCAGTGTTTCTCCCCAGGGTTTGACTGATACCGGCTTACCACACTCAGTGCATAAGCTACATCCGGTCTGGTACACAACATCGCATACATTATAGAGCCTACCGCAGAAGCGTAGGGTATAATAGACATGCGATCCCTCTCTAAATCAGTCTTGGGAGACATCTCTTTAGAGAGGGTGATCCCGTGACAAGCCGGTAGGTTACCACGCTTAGAATCTTCCATACTGAATCTTTTCAGTACGGTGTCGATGTACCTTGACTGAGAAAGTCCCAATATCCTCTTGGATCTATCACGATGGATCCGGATCCCCAGGATGTATGAGGCATCACCCAGGTCTTTCATGGAGAACCTTTGTGACAAGAACCCCTTGACAGATTGTAGCATAGGAATATCATTTCCTATTAAGAGAATGTCATCCACGTATAAAACGAGGAATACTACAGTTCTCGCTACAAATCTACTATAGATGCATGGTTCATCTGGATTTTTGATAAAGCCAAATTCTTTGACCGTCTCATCAAAGCAGATGTTCCAACTCCGCGATGCCTGCTTTAGTCCATAGATGGACTTAAGTAACTTGCACACCTTTCCGCTGCTCCCACTCTGAATGAAACCCTCTGGCTGATCCATATAGACACACTCCTCTAAATTTCCATTTAGAAAAGCGGTTTTTACGTCCATCTGCCAAATCTCATAATCGTGGAAGGCAGCAATGGCAAGAAGGATCCGAATGGATTTCAGCATGGCTACTGGAGAAAAGGTTTCGTCGTAGTCCAAGCCAGGTCTTTGACGAAAACCCTTTGCTACCAGCCTAGCTTTATAGGTCTCAACCTGTCCATCTACACCAATCTTCCTTTTGAAGATCCACTTGCATCCTACGGGTTTTACCCCGTCTGGAGCAATGTCCAACGTCCATACCTTGTTGGTGTACATGGACTCCATTTCGGTCCGCATTGCATCCAGCCATTTCACTGAGTCAACGCTCTGAACGGCCTGCTGGAAGCTAGTAGGCTCATCATAATCTATGATGCAATCCTCTCTATCCCCGTCTATGAGAAAACCGTAGTATCTCTCAGGCGGATGAGACTGCCTACTACTTCTGCGGAGCGGCGTAGGAATGTCCTGTTCTTCCGAACCTTCTGGTTCCACTAAACTTTCAGTAACAGTCCGTGGTTCTGGAATTTCTTCCAGTTCTACTGTGCTCCCACTTATCTGGTTTTCCAAAAACTCAGTTTCCAAGAAGTAGGCATGACGAGAAACAAGAACTTTTTGTTCCTCTTCACAGTAGAAGAAATATCCTTTTGAGTTCTTTGGATACCCCACAAACTTGCACTGTACTGAGCGTGCCTCGAGCTTGTCCGCATGCTGCTTTTTGACAAAAGCCGGACATCCCCATGTCTTAATGTGCTTAAGATAGGGTCTCTTCCCACACCACATTTCATATGGTGTGGAAGGCACAGTCTTAGTCGGAACTCGGTTCAAAAGGTACGCTGCTGATTCTAGCGCATACCCCCAGAATGATCGCGGTAACTCAGCATTACCCATCATGGACCGCACCATATCCAATAGGGTGCGGTTCCGTCTCTCCGATACACCGTTATGTTGCGGGGTGTATGGAGGAGTAAGCTGAGAGAGAATTCCGTTCTCTTTTAAATAGTCCAGGAACTCGGCACTTAAGTATTCTCCACCTCGATCCGATCTTAGAATCTTAATACTTTTGCCGGTCTGTTTCTCTACTTCATTCTTATACTCCTGGAATTTTCCAAAGGCCTCGGACTTATGTTTCATCAAGAAGACATAACCGTACCTTGAGAAGTCATCCGTAAAAGTAATGAAGTAAGAATGTCCGCTTCGGGCATGTGTAGACATTGGACCGCACACGTCACTGTGTACGAGTCCCAAGAGCTCGCTCGCTCTTACTCCATGTCCAGTAAACGGAGTCTTTGTCATCTTTCCTTTGAGACAAGATTGACAAGTGGCATACGATTGATATTCGAACGCATTCAAATATCCTTCTGTATGTAACTTAGTCAACCTTCTCTCATTGATGTGACCCAATCTACAATGCCATAAGAAAGTCTGATTTATTTCCGGAGACTTTCTTTTGTGTGTATTCTGGACGTTGAAAATTTGTGGTTGGTTTAACACGTATATACCATTACTCAATGTACCTGACCCAATCAAAACTTGATTAAGGTGAATGTTTACAACATTACTTACAAACGCAAATTCATAACCTTCTTTAGAAACTAAAGATACAGAAATGATATTACAAGTTGCGTTGGGTACAAAAAAGCAATTACGCAAAACCAAAACATGTCCATCTGACATTCCCAGGTGATAGTCCCCCACGGCTTTAGCATCCATGCTAGCTCCGTTCGCAACTTTGAGGGTCATGTCACCTGCCTTCAAAACCCTACGGTTTCTCAACGCCTGCAAAGAATTACAGATATGAGATCCTGATCCGGTATCCAATACCCAGGAAGTAGAGTTTATTGAAAGACAATTTTCAATAACATACACACCTGAAGCTGAAGCTGCAACCTGCTTCAATTCCTGTGTTCTGGCCTTCCAGGCCCTGCAATCATTCTTCCAGTGTCCTTTCTTATGACAATAGAAGCATTCTTCCTTATCCACAAGCTTCCCCGCTATCTTTGTTGCTTTGCCTTTTCCCTTCGTATCCACTTTACCAACACCGCCCCTTGGTTTGGCGGGGGCCTTCTTCTTCTTTCCCTTGGCTTTCGCCTTGGACCTAGAAGAAGATGATCCTCCTACAAACAAAGTGGATGTTTCCCTACCTTTCTGTAGGGTGCCCTCTGCGCTCCTCAGCATGTTGAGGAGCTCTGATAGTTCAACCTCTTTTTCTTGTAGGTTGAAGTTCAGTATAAATTGGGCGTAAGTGGAAGGAAGGGACTGGAGAACTATATCCGTATATAGCTCACTCTCCAATGTGATCCCTAGGTCAGCGAGCTCCTCAATGAAGCCGATCATCTTTAGCACATGCTCGGCTACTGATGATCCGACGGCCATTCTTGTCGAAAATAACTTTTTCGACGCTTCGTATCTTGCGATACGTGATTGCTCTCCATACAGTTCTTTTGTATGGAGCAATATGGACTCCATGTCCATATTCTCATGCCTCCTCTGATGTTCGTTGTCCATCGAGGCAAGCAGGAGGCACTTGGCCTTCGCGCTATCAATCTCCCAAGTCTTGCGGATTTCCTTATCCGCGACGCTGGAAGTTGGACCAGGGACAGGGGGAGCTTTGGTGGTAAGAAGATACCCCAGCTTGTCATAAGTGATTGCTATCTTGACATTCCTGAGCCAATCTTTGTAGGTTGGCCCTGTCAGTTTGTTTTTATCTAGGAGTAACTTAAGTCCAGTCATGTTGATTGGTCGCTGCAATTAGGAGAGAGAAGAAGAAACACTCAGCATGATGCTCTTGCAAGTTTAGAGTGGTTTTTAGTTTGTCTAAACAGGATGGCTCCCACTGTTTCTCGAATCCCTCCTCAAACCATAAAGGAAGAATTAGCCGGGATCAATCCCACCGTACAATACTTGCTTAACCGTTCAGCCAGGCCGGTGTCGGTACTTTGAGGGAGGTTTTCCAACGCTTTCGCGAAGTTCCTTAATTAGAGAACCTCTTTTCCCTGGGGGCGTAGCCCCGCTAACACCTTTCTAGGCACCTACTAGGTTTATAGCATTGATCGTTAAGTGAGAAATTTCCCGAGGAGTAGCATATACTCACAGTAGGATCGGGATCCAAATATCATCGCGTGACGAAACTGAAGGAATCCTACCAGAATCATCATACTCCAAATGGTATGCAAATCTAGCAAGTTTCAGTACTTATGAAACTCCCGATGTGGATTTTTGCCCCATGCTCTTATGACCTTGACTTTGGCCAACAAATCATAAGTCACATGTCAAGTTCTGCCCGTCGTTCTCCAGGTTAATTTGAATCCACCCGCACCTACCCTTGACTTTGGCCAACAAGGCAGTACGACTGTTCCAAACCAACGCATCTATCTATGCTGCACATGAATACCCAATAGCTACCAATCACTGTGCCTTGACTTTGGCCAACAAACACAGCTTGAATACTATTGACTATTCATGTGAAACGACGGAGGGCTACGGATGGTTTTGGCGAAACCGTGAACGTAGTGAACTTGATTTAATCGATGGAACGAGATAGCTTTTAGAAGGAGTGGCTCAAGATCCGCATTTAAAAGTTATTTTGAAAAGAACCGAGTGGTTTTTCGAAAGTGTTCCAACGACTTTAACTTGGTTTATTATCTTGCATTAGTTCTTTTAATGCGTGATATTCTTGCATTAGTACTTTTAATGCGTCCCATCATTTAACCCTACCATTGCAGAAAACAACCAAAATATGACGTACGCTTATGCCATTCGCATTCGCCACTGGGCCCCGTCATTACCCGTTAGGTTACTTAACTAACGACAGAGCGGGGGCTGGGCTAGCGCGTCTGTAAAACATAAGCAACGCCTAAATAGTAAGCAATGATAGACATTACAGATCACAGATGAATGCATTGGATATACTAGCAATCCGCAATCCTTTCGAGCCTGAAACGAAAAGCGGATAACACGGTCGCGGTGAATAGCCAAATACCCCACCCAAGACCCCTACGGGTGCGGCAAACTACCCGCCAAGTACTCGGTAGTTTGCGCACCCCTCCATGGGTCTATCCTAGGAGCAAAAACAGTAAAAAGAATTATACAATGACGGCTACAACCCCGACCCGGTTGTGCGGCCAAACAAATAATATTATTACATCAATTTACATTTACAATGAATGAAAGAAAAACAAAAGCTCATCTCACATCCACCCCGGCTATTCACCCGCGACAGTCCAACACATTCATATACACATTCCAGCACATTACAGATCATGTATAACCCCGACTAATCGACTTATAGCGATTAGCCGACGTTCAATACATGCAAGCATCACAGATATAACCATCATAGTCAAAGTGCAGTGAAGTTCGGAAAAAATACGGAATTATAGGACCCCAAAAGGAAATTTCTTTTCTGGAAAATCTGGGCACATATAATATATTTTAAAAATCCCAAAACCAACACACAAACACACTGCACGAAAAACGATGCAGAGAAGAAACCAAGTCGCGGCGGTTCCGCGGCGTCCAAGAAGGATCACGCGGCGGAAGCGCGGCACTTTAGGCGAATCACTGTATCGTTTTTCTTGGGTGTTCACACAAAACCCTGAGCCGAATTTAGGAGTATAAAGTTTTTCATTTTGACCAGGAAAAATTTCAACAGAAACTCAGATTTTGTAAAGTTTGATTTTTTGGATTTTTCCGGTTCCGAACTTCGTTACACTTCACTACCAAGCTAGTTTAAGTTTAGTTAGGCTCTGATACCACTGTAAGTCCATATTGCGACCCCCGGTTCTTACGGGGAGGCGGAAACGGTATAAAAAACGAATTTTTATCGCAAGAGGCAACATGGACTAAACTATGGTCGGGATCGTTACCTAAACTAAAACTAGCATACTAAGCTAAAGATATTTAGCTACTCGGATAGAGATGGTTATACCTAGCTTGTCTTGAACTCCTTCGTCTTCAAGCTCCGGTGGTGGTCCGATGGCTCCTTCTCGTCGTCTCCGTACGCCGAAGATAGATCCACTTGAAAGCTCCAACCTTTAGCTCCTTCTTCGGTCTTTGAAGAAACTAGTTCACTTGGTTTGCTAAACCTAGTGAACTAGAATGAGTAGAGAGGAAATAGAATGGGATTTTATCTATGGTTCTTGATTCTCAACTCATGAGACAAGAGAACCATAGATCAAGAGAGGGAGCAAGAGGTTGAGGGTGAGAGCAAGGGGAGAGCTCAAGAACAAGAGAGAGAATGAGCAAGAAAGAATGAGGCTCTCTTTTTCCTTTCACCCTCTCATAATCCAAAGTGATCATAACTCATCATATCAAAAAAGTCTTTTGGTGATGGTTAGAAGCAACCATAAGGTTATCATATCATGCACTCATTTTACTCAAAAAAGCAAGCAAGAAAAAAGTCTTTGGCATGAAATGATAACCATGGTCATCATGATGGTCAACTAGTCAAGCCTAGTCAACCGGTCAACAAGTCAACAAAAGTCAACAAGTCACCAAAGTCAACAAGTCAACAAAAGTCAACAAGTCAACAACCATATCACCATAATACTTAATTAATATAATAGTTAATCACAAATCATATTCTCATTAGGGTTGAGCAAAAAGTCAAAAGTCAACGGTCAACTGTCAACAACCCTAATGAGAATCCACTGCCTCTGCATCCCTGTCAACTGTGCATACACACCCGCATCCGCGTTCCGAGGAACACGAATGCAAACTGGATAAATCCAATCCCATAAGGTACACTAGGATCTGGCTTAAACCAAAGCCCGCTAGTGTAAACTGTCCGGACACTGTGCGTGCACAAGTGCACGGATGTGACCGAACCCTGTCGCAAAACCATGCGACCTGTCGCAATACCATGCGACCTCTACTCTTTTGCCTAAAGGCGAAAAGCTTTCTGTGTGGGACTCTAAAGACTCGACACTACGCTGGCAGTGGGTTTAACCACAGACCGCAAGCGGCACTAGCTGTGCGTAACGGTCCCCAGGTAATGCCGACAAGAAGACCGACGAGGCGAAACCCATCTGAACTCCTACTGAGCCTGAGTGTGACATTCTCCATACAGTCCGGTCTGTTCGTCTGATACATCGCATGGCGGGCCTAGGGGGCGGTAAACGTCAGTCCCCCAATAGCGGTACAAGTCGTGCCGGAGTGAAGCCCAATACACCCTGAGATAACACTGGAAACCTACCAGTATATCTCGTTTGCCCTGGCCAGGGACTACTCGTGTAATGGCTCTCCTAGACACAGCGCGATGTCAACCCCCAATACCGGGAGAGACGAATCCTGTCTAACCGTCACTGCCTCCAAGTGCTTCGGGACTGCACCCAACCACCACCTGTTTGTACGACTCCTTTGAGCCGTGGTAGGGTAGTGATCAAAGTACAGTGGGAACACACCCGAGGCGAAGTGACAGTGTCAAGTCAGCGGACTAAGCTGTACTCATGTCACCTGGGAACTGATAACTGACGATAGGTATAATACCAACTAGTCAGTTCCCGACGAGTCCTGTCCAGTGTACCCGTAACCTAACGAGCACCCGCATACTATCTCAAGTACGACGTACTGACGGCTGTGGGACAGACCGTCTCCCACACTGGGATGAGAAGCGCATGCGCTGGTCTACTCCGGAGTATCGATGCCCTGTCTCGATAGTCCTGCGACCAGGGACCTGAATAAGGATGTGCTTATAGATTACCCAGCCCCCACTAGTGTGACTGCCATCACAACGCTGGTAATCAAGCAAAGATCCTAAGGGCTCCACTAATGCGTATAAGTGATATACTGAAATAAACACAAGTACACATTGAAGTAGAAACAAACCAAGTAGCATACTACTATTTTGAGCAAGATTGTATATACAAGGTGAATATCCCAAGCATCCATTAAGTAATATACAAACTAGTATGATACAGTAATGGCCTCTAGGGCATATACACTAACAGAAATCTACACTATCCAGCCAGAAAGCACACTTGGAGAATTTAGCAAATCCGTTACTTCTGATACCCTGTAGAGAATTCTGGCTAATCTCACCTTCGAAGATTCATCCCCATTTGTCGGAGGAAAGCTTACTACACGATCTCCTTCTTGAACTACTTGCACCTGGTCTGAACAAACTCCATCGAAAGAAATACATCAATTTCACCGATCTCGTATCGAAGCATCACGACGGATTAAAAATCCTAACCATCTCATATCTGAACGGCTGTGAATCCTGTTGATCCATCTATACTGGTAACGTTGCCAACCATTTAACTTTATGAACTCAGAAAGCAACATCTCGATAACCTCAGCAATGATTGTTACCGCTGTATAAACAGTACGCGACACTACGATTTTCAGAGAGGAGAAAAACATCACGTCTCAAGTTTGTCTGATCTCTAACAATGACTCTACCATCTGGTGCGGATCCTGAAGAAACTTGCTCCACTATTTGAACTCGATCATATATGAATAAACGACGTGTCTCTATATCATCGAAAAGTCACCCCAGTCAGTCCTTGTTCCAGACAAGTCTGCTCTGACCGTATCTCTAACTGCAGCCCTCACGGCCTGCATAACATGGTGATCGAACAATCAATCATGCACTGACGAAGACAGATTAACATAAGGAATAGAAGGAAGATCTCAAAATATAAATACTAAGGTATCTTAGGCGGAGTATCATATCGTAAATATGCCTCGGAACATATGTACGGTACGTCACTTTACTTAGTACATACTCCATCAACAAAGATCATCCTATAAAACGAAAGTTCGAGTATAAGACCCCCAAAGTCAAGTCTACGTCCTATAAGGTTAAGTCCAGATAACAAAATGTATTCCCGGACTCCATATAGTCAACCTAAACTCGAACAAAGGTTAAATCAAACACTCTGATAGCAACTTTGTCACGACCCCAAATGTGGCACGTGACCGGCACTTGAATCACGTGATATCTAAATATGTCAACACGGTTCAAGTAAGCCGAAACCCGGAATCTAAACCCTTTTTGGAAAATAGTGGAGGTGAGGTTTGAATAATCCTCCGATAAAATCAATTTAAAATAACATCTAAATTTAACTAAATATGTTGAAAAGCATTTATAACGTTTTAAAACTTTACATTCCTCCATTAAGATTTACATATAAAAAAAACCCGATACAACATAATGAAATAGCATCCTTACGGAAGCTAGTCTCCACGTCCAAACGATGGATCAACCAATCAAACTAAATCAGAAGTCGACTCCAAAGAGTACAACATCATTCCCCATAAACTCTAAGTCTTGCTTTTAAGTCCATAATATACCACTTCTAAGTTGATGGAGTTTCCACTAGATACAAAAATATATGAATAATCAAAAGTGGGTATGATACAATAATAATAATCCACTCACCAATCAATTCCCGAAAAAAGAATGTGTGCCCAAGCCGTTGATAATCCAATCGGTAAGACCTGCAAGAAACTGTGGCACAACGGGGATGAGTTGCCAACTCAGTGAATAAAAGTACACCTACAAGTAGAAATCGAAATGCATGACGATACCTAGGTCATAAGTATAGTCTTATCATAATCTATACCAATATACTATATGATCTGCATATGTGCAATACTAACTATCATGCAATCCTGATGTATAATATCTCAGTGTCATATGAGTCAAAATCATGAATCAATAGTTCGTATTTGAATCCCTTTTTTGTATATGAATGTCTGTACAAATATATGCAGGTACTGACTCCCAGATCAGTTTTGGTAGAATCCAACAAATAATATCTAACTGTGCACTTCATGATAATGATCATATCAATATAAATATAGATGTCCAGCATCGACATCGAAATCCGAAGTCTCTCGTGTCCATCATCGACACGTAAATGTAGATACCGTCGACACTATCTCAACAGATGATCGCCACCCGATATCCTGGCTACGATCAGTATCCCCTGGATGTCTGCCGTGCCCAATCGAACCCCGGTCAATATCCCCAAGATATTTGCCGTGCTTATTTCTATCTCCGGTCAATATCCCCTGGATATCTGCCGTTCTCATTTCTATCTCCGGAATCGAGTATTCTCGTTAGGCTCCCCGCCTATAATGCGGTTATCCTGCTCCTCTGCCTCGACCGGGTCCACCATGTATCCAACTGTATATCCCCCTCACTCAGTCTGGATAACGTAAAATCCGCGACCGTATAGCTCCCCTACTCGGCCTGGAATAAAACCAAATCATAAAACACAAAAATCATGGTGGACGTTTTCTCATCATATCAAAATATCATGTGAGGAATAAAAAACTTGCATAGATTTATATTGATGATATATTACACACACATACACACACACACATATAACAGTGTCCCATACCACCGATATATATATCATCACGACTAAAATACCCAGAAAATCCAAAGAATCAAATACAACATTTATATTAGTAATATTCGTAATTTACAACTGGTAATAAAAAAAGACTGCTTAATTAAATCATATAGGCATAATGATATCAATTCTACTGTATCATGGCACTACCAATGAGGTGTAGTGTAACATATATTTACGTGCTTGTGCAACATGGAAATCATTGGTATTTGTGCAGTGTTCTATCAGAGTGTGCATATCGCAGAAATGTATAATATTGATAATACAATGCAAACCTATAAATTAATTTAAGCCCAA
Source organism: Agapanthus africanus (assembly GCA_030015575.1). NCBI lineage: Eukaryota > Viridiplantae > Streptophyta > Magnoliopsida > Asparagales > Amaryllidaceae > Agapanthus > Agapanthus africanus. The sequence continues at coordinate 220,990,468 of CM057348.1, read as the reverse complement.
TTATTGTAATCACTTGCTATGAGCTATACCATTATTTTTAGAAATGAAACAAAACGTTAAGTTTGAAATAAGAGAGCCGCACTAGATTTAAATTAGATATTCGTTTTGAAAATCGGCACTACATCCTAGTATTTTATAAAAAGGCAACGAATCGTAGTTTTTGAAAGAATATAGCTCACACAAGTATTACATCCTAAAACAGAATATAATCTAACTCTACGAATCAAAGGATAAATTGACCATCATTCGGCATACAAATTCCTCATTTCCAATACGTATCAACCCTTGTATTATATCTCATCATTTAGCTATATCCATATCATCTCAATTTCGGCATGATCCCTTGTACCAATCCATCAAACTATATCCATATCGTACGGACCAAATATCATGTATATCTCATTTAAAATCTATATATGAAACTTTATGCAAATGGAGGGTATACAAGATGCAATACTATATCAATACTTTGAAGAAAAGTTAAACTTAACTAGATATTATAATATTAGTTATAATGCTGCGGGGGTGCTATACGCCATCCACCCGACTTCCCCCGTAGATGTAAATCTACTCACCGGAATACGTTGTAATACCCAGGAATTGCCAATTCTTTTCCTTTCCTTGCGGCCTCCGAAGTTCCCGTATTTGAATCTAACATCGAAAATTAACTTGTATAAGGAAACGGCTACTCCGATACAGCAAAAATCAATATAACACAAGTTGTACGTGCTAATTACATTACGTACGACTATTAAAAACGACCTAACACTTAACCTCACTGAAATTTAACCCAACCCTGCATTGCGATCGAAAACAGAACGCGTTACGTTTTAACCGTGTCGTATTTTAGATTTTAGATACCTTTTTCCGATATTAGCTCCCAGATTTTGTATACAGTTAAACTAACTTAATTAAACAATACCAAATTATCCTAACAATGATAAAGAGACCTAACCCACAACTCAAAACACCCAAACCCCATAAAAATCCGGCGATGCCAGAATTCCTCTTAAGGTCGCCGGCCAAAATCCGAGCTCCCCTGCTCGTATTCCTATGGTTTGTTCTAGGTCCAACATACAATATTTTGGCACTGTTTGTTAGGTTGATTTTTATCTAAACTATAGCAGATTATTACAGAGTTCAGTTTTGCTAAAAATACGATATTATAAACATTGGATTTCCCATTCAAACAGATTACAGAATAAATTCCTACAGTGAGCAAAGGTTTTACCTACAAGAATATTGCTGGAATAACTCTCCCCAAGATGCACAAACTCCTAGTCCTAGCTTGATGGTGAGGAAGTCCTAGAATTAGCTCTTCTCTTCTCTTCACTTGTTCTTCTTTATTTTGTTTTGCTTTTCTTTTTCTTTCTTTCAGTTTTTCAGATTTTCTAACTGAGCTACTGATATGAACATAAGATATATATGAGAAAAGGGAAGGATAAGGTGAAGGAGGAGGTGTCAAAGGCTAAAGGGTGCCATCTTCATGTAAGGAGGAGGTGTGGTGTGGGTGTTGAGCATGAAAGGAGGTGGTGTCAACACAATATCACACCAATATGTTTTATTTTTGTAATAATATCTGAACTAAAACATTATCTACCCTTTTGCACTTACACCCTCTACATTTCTTAGTTTGCACAACTTTCCTAACTTTTTACACAAAGACCCCTCACTAACTATGTTATTGCATAACACTATTTTAATTAAAATGAAGCTAAATTTCTCATTAAAACCCTTATAATTTATTTATGTTACATATTAAAATTTTAATTTAACTTGTTTTACATACTACTTATGGAAATGTCTTATTTTGTTTTGATAACGTTTTAAATCGGCATTTTATTATTTAATTAATTACTTTTATTTATTTCCAAATTTTCAAAATGTTACAGTTGGTTTTGGGATGTCCGTACACACGTTAGCCACTAGACAGACACTTGATTGTTGGATTGGAGTTGGTGCATCGGTCAAACGTAGTTTGAACGTGATATTGGTCGATTTCTGTGATTTGCACTTGTTATGTTTTGTGTTAATAGGATCGCAGGCGGGGACTTCGAGCGCTATGAAGAAAGGGAAGAAGATGATTGGATTTACCTAGCTCGAGATCGTCGGTGAGTAGATTTAACATCTACGGGGAAATCGCCCGTATGGTGTTGAGCGTCAGGGCTAGATATGATATGATATTAGTCGTATGTTTATATGCACATATAGAGATGGTGCTTGAACTTCATTGCATGTTATTACTTGTTTTGCCTAGACTTGTACCCATTGGACACTACACTATTATTGACAGTTCATATTGCACAAGCACTAATTGTATGCTGCACACACACTGTCAGTAATTGCCATGACACACACGACACATATACATATATGATATTGTATTGATTAGTGACATTGAGGCATTGGTTCTTGTGCGGTTGCGCATATGAAATATAGTTTGCATGCATACCAACATGCTTACTCATATACCTTGCTATAGCTACATGTTCACCTTTATTTTATGTTGCGTTGGATTTTGGATAAATTGGGAACCGCATGATATATTTAATAACTTGATGCATTTAAATAGCGGGTTTTCCCTTGATATGCTCATATTAAGGTTCTATATTACATACATCATATTACATGGATTTACGCATTGAGATATGGATTTCATGTGATTTTCTGGATTTGAGAACTGCGGGGATATTTCATGAAATGTGTATTGTTTGAAAAACCCGGTTTCTCTTGATATGATATTTCAGTGCGTCCACCATGAGTTTTCTCGATTCTGAGATTAGCATGTGAAACCCGATTCGAGGAGTGGAGGAACCGTTTGTGGGTACATGGTGGGCCCGGAGGTACCCCGAGACAAGAAGACTCGTATTATTAGGCGGTGAGCCCGAGGCAGGGGAGCACTACCTAACCGGTGATAGTTTTGGACTCGGCGGTTATCCGGAGGATATCGATCAGAGTCATGACATGGATATGGGCCGATTCGTACTGCCGGAGCCCGCGGGCCGATCCGGGCAGACGGAGCCCATGGTACGTGGATTTACGTGTTGATACTGGACACGAGTATTTCATGATGTTTCGAGTGTCGATGTTGGACACTCAGGTTCCATGAGATGTACGGATATGAGGGCCGGTCCTGGTGACTGCGCCTGAGGATTTTGGGATTTAGGGTGTCGTTGATGGACACCAGGGTTTTTCCATGCTGATGATTTGTGCATGAGGTTTATTATTTATCCCACACTCAGGATTTATTTGATATGCATTTGATTCATGTAGATGTAGTACCCTGGTGGTGTACCTTGATCATGATTGTTGCATATCCATATTGCCATACATATGCTATCAGATTGCTTGTGATAGATTTATCGTTGTTCGTACATACTTGCGATTACAGTATGATGCTATTTACTATTCACGAGTTGACAACTCATCCCTGTTGTGCCACAGTGTTTTGTAGGTCTGACCCTCAGAGTAGTCGCAGCAGGGCGTCTTATCATCTCTACTTTTGCGGATACCGCTACGGTTGGCTGTGAGGCCTTTTGCTATAGGTGGGTTGTGGTTATCCGATGATGTTCATTGTATATCTTTTGTATCTAGTACTCTTCATCTACTGCCTTCATGTATTGACTTAGAGACGAGTTGTGAGGATCGATGTTGTATATTCTTATGACTCTGGTTGTCGTACTCGTGTGAGCCGGCCTTTGTTTTATGTTGATTATTGTCTCATTTCTTCGCTACGGCGTCGTATATCTTCTTGTGGTGGTTGTTTCCGCCTTTGGGCGAGATTTGCTCCCGTTTGGGGATGCTTTACTTATATCTTATGTTTGTACCCATTTCGGGGCCAACTTTTACAAAGGAGGTGCTGCCGAAATTTTTATGAAAACAAACTTAAGCTTTAAGGTTTTGGCTTGAGATTTCCAAATGTTTCTATCTTTTACTTCTTGTAATGGTTTAGATTGCTGGGTTTTCGGCTTACTTAAATTGCGTTACGCCTGTTGACGTTACGTAGTCTAAGTGCCGGTCATGTGCCTAACTTGGGTCGTGACAAAGTTGGTATCAGAGCGCTAGGTTTTACCTTTCGGAGTGTAGCATGACCTTGGTATGATAGAGTAGGTAGCTTAAGCAGAGTGACGTAGCGTGTGCATGTTCCGTGGCATACTTATGACACGGTACTCCGCCTAAGTGACCTTAGGACTTATTGCTTGAAATTCCTTCCGTGATTATATATATCATTGTGATTCGATTTCTATGTCCTTACCGAATCCTGTTTCTTTTTCCAGCCTTTATGACGCTGAAGACTATGAGGGTGTAGAGAGCGTCTGCGAGAGCCGAGGTCAGAGTTGACTCGTCTGAGACGAGGACTGACCCGGGCACTACGCCTATTATGCAGGAACAGATTGATCCACTTTCGATTGACCGTATTACTAGGCTTGAGGCCGGTATGCAGGATATGCGCCAGGTGATGGGGACGTTGGTTGAGGCCAGTCGAGCGCAGTGACAGGAGGTTTTCCCACATGTTACGGGGACTGTGTTGGTGCCTACTGTTCAGGAAGTTGTACCTACTGCTATAGAGGTGATCACCGTATCATTATTTGAGTTCATGAGGCTAAAGCCTCCGGTTTTCACTGGCACTAATGCAGCTGAGGATCCGCAGTCGTTTATCGATTGGATGGCCAGGATATGTTGTTCGTTGAGGTGCTACGACACGAGATGGGTAGAGTTCGCGAGTTTTCGTCTGGAGGGTCTGGCCCAGAAGTGGTGTGAGTCTTTGGAGAAGGGAAGAGCCGCAGGTTTTTCTCCTATGGCCTGGCCTGAGTTTGTGACGGTATTTCTTGCCCGTTTTCTTCCGCAGAGCGTTAGGGATGCTCGAGCGCGCAGTTTCGAGTCGTTATGCCAGACTCCGGGGATGACGGTGGCTGAGTACGAAGTGCAGTTTACCGAGCTGTCTGTGTATGCTCTGTATTTGGTAGCTACTGAGGAGATGCAGGTCAAGAGGTTTGTTCGAGGCCTGCTAACCCATTTGTTCCTCGCTATCAGCATACAGCATTGTGACACGTATGCAGCAGCGGTGGACGCAACCCTATTAGTTGAGGAGCGTCTTTCCGAGACGTCGGTTGTTCTGGAACCGAAGAGGGTTCGTACTGGTGTATCAGCACGGAGACAGACGTTTAGACGCCGTGACAGATCCCGTTCAGGTACTGGGGGTACTGGAGGCTCGGGATGAGGCCAGTTATTTAGCTCTTATCCCCAGGAGGGTCAGTAGTTTTCATCTGGATGTTTCCGGTGCGGGAGTTTGTATCATCGGGTTCGAGATTGTACTGAGACACTTGAGGGCGAGGCAGCTATACCGCAGGTTACCTTACCACCTTCTCTACCTCAGAGAGCATTGCCTCTTATGCCTGTTATTGTTCCGCGTCAGACCCATGCTCAGAGAGGTCGTGGTCACGGCGGTTTTGTTCCGAGGGGACGGGGTGGTAGAGGCGGAGGTCAGCCAGTCGCCGGTAAAGGGCAGGCTCGGGTGTTTGCCTTGACTCATCAAGACGTGCAGGCGTCCAATGCTGTGGTTTTAGGTACACTTTCTATATGTTCTTTTGGTGCACATGTTTTGTTTGATCCGGGATCTACGCACTCGTATGTTTCTACACACTTCGTGCCGAGGTTGGGCTGAGAGTCGTGTTTGCTAGATCAGCCGCTTTTTGTGATTACTCCTGTTGGCGATTCTTTTGTTGCACGACATGTGTTTCGGTCGTGTGCCATTCGGATTGGAGATAGAGATTCGTCCGTCGACTTGATCCTTCTAGATATGTTGGACTTCAACGTTCTCCTTGGCATGGACTGGTTAGCTGTTTGCTATGCGTCTGTGGACTGCCGTGGGAAGGCAGTCAGTTTTAGTTTTCTGGGCGATTCTGTTCGGGTTGCGCAGGGGGACCGTGGTGACGCCCTTCACAGTTTGATTTCAGCCCTTTGTGGTAGTCGGCTTTTGAGAAGAAGATGTCGAGGATTCTTGGCTTTCATTCGAGATACCGAAGCCACAGTAGAGTCGTTGGACTGGGTTCCTATCGTGCGAGAGTTTCCCGACGATTTTCCCGATGAGTTACCTGGTTTTCCGCCAGAGCGCGATATTGAGTATTGCATTTGATCTGATTCCTGGCACGAGGCCTATTTCTATACTGCCTTATCGGATGGCTCCGGAGAGCTTAAAGATCAATTGCAAGAGTTGCTTGATAGGGGACTTGTGCATCCGAGTGTTTCGCCTTGGGGAGCTCCTTTTCTGTTCGTCAAGAAGAAGGACGGTAGTTTGAGGTTGTGTATTGACTATCTTCAATTGAACTGAGTTACGGTGCGGAATAGGTATTCTTTACCTCGCATTGACGATTTGTTTGATCAACTCCGGGGTGCGAAAATTTTTTCTACGATTGATTTGCGTTCGGGTTATCATCAGTTGAGGGTTCGGAATGATGACACTCTGAAAACTGCTTTTCGTACACGCTACGGGCATTATGAGTTTTTGGTGATATCGTTCTGACTCACCAATGCTCCAGCAGTGTTCATGGATCTGATGAACCGGATTTTCAGGCTGTTCCTCGACCAGTTTATTATTGTGTTTATTGATGACATTCCGGTCTACTCTAGGAGTCGAGAGGAGCATGAGCAGCACTTGAGGATTGCTTTGCAGACATTGAGAGAGCACCAGCTGTATGCTAAATTCTCAAAGTGCACATTTTGGCTTGATAGAGTTGACTTCCTGGGTCATGTGGTGACGGGAAACGGTATTCGTGTGGACTCGAGGAAGATCGAGGCTGTACAGTTTTTGCCCAGACCTGTATCTGTGACAGAGGTCCACAGCTTTTTGGGCATAGCTGGTTATTACCGCCGTTTCGTGCAGGATTTCTCGAGTATCGCTGCACCGCTAACTGGACTGACCCAGAAAGGGGTTCCTTTTCTTTGGACTGATCCATGCGAGCAGAGTTTTCAGCAGTTGAAGACTCATTGACGACTGCACCAGTTATATCTTTGCTTTCTGGATCGGGTGGCTTTATCGTTTACTGTGATGCTTCTCGAGTGGGGCTCAGTTGTGTACTGATACGGCATGATAGAGTGATTTCTTATGCTTATAGGCAGCTGAAGAAGCACGAGCAGGATTATCCCACCCATGATCTTGAGATGGCCGCGTTGGTCTTTGCGCTGAAGATTTGGAGACACAACTTGTATGGGGAGTCGTGTCAGATTTTCACGGACCATAAGAGCTTGAAGTACATCTTCCAGCAGTGGGATCTGAATTTAAGACAGCGCCGGTGGATGGAGCTTGTGAAGGATTATGATTGTGAGATTCTTTATTACCCGGGCAAGGTGAATGTGGTAGCTGATGCTTTGATTCGTAGGCCCGGGGGTAGCTTGTCCCAGTTAGGCACGGTTCAGAGATAGTCTTCTGCTGATTGGCAGATCTTGTGCGATGGTAGTGTACAGTTTGAGTTCACTTCCACTGGGGGACATCTTGCTCATATCTGCGCCCGTCCACTTCTACTTGATCGTATTCGTGAGGCGCAGCCCAATGATGCCCGTTTGTCTGAGATTCTCGAGCTTGTTCGGCATAGTACAGATTCGAAGTTCTTGATTGATGATCAGGGTGTGCTACGTTTCAGGAATCAATTATGTGTACCAGATACCGATGGGTTGAGACGTGAGATCCTAGATCAGGCACATCAGTCCGCCTTTAGCGTTCATCCAGGTTCCACCAAGATGTACCGTGACTTGAGAGACATTTATTGGTGGGAAGGGATGAAGCGTGATATTTCGGACTTTATTTTGAGGTGCCTGACTTATCAGCAAGTCAAGGCTGAGCATCAGAGACCGGCTGGAGAGTTACAGCCTTTACCAGTTCCTGAGTGGAAATGGGAGCAGATTTCTATGGACTTTGTTGTGGGTCTACCCAGGACCAGTCGGGGGTATGAATCCATTTGGGTGATTGTTGACCGGTTGACAAAAGCGGCTCACTTCCTTCCAGTGAAGGCCACTTTCGGTTATGCTCAGTATGCTCAGTTGTATATAGATAAGATTGTGCGTTTGCACGGCGTTCCCACATACACCGTATCCGACAGGGGCACCCAGTTTACTAGCCGTCTTTGGCAGAAGCTTCAGGAAGCTTTGGGTACCCAGTTGAGTTTTAGCACCGCTTTCCATTCGCAGATCGATGGTCATTCAGAGCGGACTATACAGACTCTGGAGGATATGCTTCGGGCGTGCGTGCTTGGTTTTTGTGGCAGTTGGGATCGTCACTTTCCGTTGATTGAGTTCTCCTACAACAACAGCTTTCAGGAGACTATTCAGATGGCACCTTTTAGGCTTTGTAAGGTAGGAAGTATCGATCGTCAGTCTGTTAGACCGAACTTATCGTGAGTAGGGTTTTGGGACCCCAGCTAGTTTAGGAGACTACGGAGAAAATCCAGCTGATTCGGGACAGGATGAGAGTGGCCCAGTGCAGACAGAAGTCTTATGCCGACTGTCATCATCGCAGACTTGAGTTCGCAGTGGGGGATCATGTATTCCTGCGGATTTCTCCGATGAAAGGCGTTATGAGATTTGGGAAAATGGGGAAGCTTAGTCCCAGATTTGTAGGTCCTTTCGAGATCCTTGAGCGAGTTGGTACCGTTGCCTATCGTTTGGCACTCCTACCCAGTTTTCCGGATGTTCACCCCGTATTCCATATGTCGATACTTCGTTGATACCTTTATGATCCTTCTCACATGATACAGCACCAGACCGTTCAGCTTGAGCCCGATCTTTCGTTCACAGAGCAGCCGGTAGTTATATTGGATCGGTAGGTGAAGAAATTTCGATCAAAGGTCTTGCCATCTGTAAAGGTTCCTTGGCGTACCCCAACTGGTGAGGAGATCACTTAGGAGGCCGAGAGCGAGATGCAGAAGAAATCCCCTCATCTCTTTGAAGGTACGCGTAGTAAGAATTTTAAATTTGGGGACGAATTTCTTTAAGGGGGGAGATTGTAACACCTTAGAATGCGATTAGTGTTAATTAAGCGATAATGCGGGTTTTTAAGAAAAAGTTTACCAAATTGGTTTCCTCACAGTTTATAACAATTAATTAATATTTTATTATTATTTGTTATGGCTTGCACACACTTGTACATGTTAATATGGAGGTTAGTTAGTGTTAATCTTGTTAGGTAGCCATGACACCTTAAGCTAATCCATGCCTTGATTTAACCTTGCACTTAGATATTTTGTGTGAGAGATATTTTCAATTTTGGAATGAGGGAGGTGGCTAGGTGAGTCATGACGGTATTAATGCAAGCATTGATGAGGAGAGAGAGAGAGTAAGTGTAAGGCTAAAGCTCACCCTACCCTCACCCTCTCATCATTATCTTCCCTCGCTCTCTCATTCTCATCTCTTCTCAATTATTTCTTCATCTCCTCAACTCTCAACTGAAACCCTCACTACTTCATCACAAAACCTTGCAAAACTTCTTTAAACACCATGAAAATACTTCTCATGTCATGTTTTAGCCACTAAGTTGATTTGGAGCTTGGAAAGATTGGATTTTTGAGCAAGAGTGGTTAGGTAATGACCTCTAACTGATAATTAAGTGTTTATTTTGTTGTGTTGCCTTGTAGTTATGGTGTAGAACACTAAAGGTATAGTTTCGTGCACATATCGTATTTTTATGTCATATTGGAGTCTCTGTGATCTGCTATGACCTGGAATTTTTACTGTAAAATCAAGTAATGTAGTAGTGTTGTACTAGTGACCCTTAGTGTACATCTGAAGCACGAACCCCACCTGGGTGTTTTTGGCCGGCGAAATCATAGGGAAATCCGGCGACCTCGAGTATTTAGGGGAGTTGCGGCTTGGGTTTTATAGGGTAGCTGTCTGCAGTTGTTTAGAGATGTTTGGTACTGCTTGATTTTTATATTTTGACAGTATACAAAATCTGGGATCACTTTGCTATAATCTAGTGTTTTGACTATGCGTGTTACGTTATCCGACACGGTTCATGATCTTGTGTAGCTGCTGCACCTAGGTTGGTTTTTGGATGTCGCTATACACGTTAGCCACCAAACAGACACTTGAGAGTTGGATTGGAGTTGGTGCGTCGGTCAAACGTAGTTTGTACATAATATTGGTCGATTTATGTGATTTGCACTTATTATGTTTTGTGTTAATAGGATCACAGGCGGGGACTTTGAGCGCTGCAAAGAAAAGGGAAGCAGGTGATTGGATTTACCTAGCTCGAGATCGTCGGTGAGTAGATTTAACATCTACGGGGAAATCGCCCATATGGCATTAAGAGTCAGGGCTAGATATGATATGATATTAGCCGTATGTTTATATGCACATATAGAGATGGTGCATGAACTTTATTGCATATTATTACTTGTTGTGCCTGGACTTGTACCCATTGGACACTGCACTATTATTGACAGTTCATGTTGCACGAGCACTAATTATATGCTACACACACACTGTCAGTAATTGCCATGGCACACACGACACATATACATATATGATATTGTATTGATTAGTGACATTGAGGCATTGGTTCTTGTGCGATTGCACATATGAAATATAGTTTGCATGCATACCTACATGCTTACACATATACCTTGCTATAGCTACATGTTCACCTTTATATGATATTGCGTTGGATTTTGGATAAATTGGGAACCACATGATATATTTAATAACTTGATGCATTTAAATAGGGGGTTTTCTCTTGATATGCTCATATTACTGTTCTATGTTGCATACATCATATTACATGGATTTACGCATTGAGATATGGATTTCATGTGATTTTCTGGATTTGAGAACCGTGGGGATATTTCAAGAAATGTGTATTGTTTAAAAAACCCGGTTTCTCTTGATATGATATTTCAGTGCGTCCACCATGTGTTTTCTTGATTCTGAGATTAGCATGTGAAACCCGATTCGAGGAGTGGAGGAACCGTCTGCGGGTACATGGTGGGCCCGGAGGTATCCCGGGGTAAGAAGACTCGTATTGTTAGGCGTTGAGCCCGAGGCATGGGAGTACTACCTTACCGGTGATAGTTTTGGACTCGGCGGTTATCCGGAGGATATCGACCGGAGTCGTGAGATGGATATGGGCCGATTTGTACTGCCGGAGCCCGCTGGCCGATCTGGGCAGACGGAGCCCATGGTACGTGGATTTACGTGTCGATGCTGGACACGAGTATTTCATGATGTTTCGAGTGTCGATATTGGACATTCAGGTTCCATGAGATGTACGGATATGAGAGCCGATCCTGGTGACGGCGCCTGAGGATTTTGGGATTTGGGGTATCGTTGATGGACACCAGGGTTTTTCCATGATGATGATTTGTGCATGAGGTTTATTATTTATCCCACACTCAGGATTTATTTGATATGCATTTGATTTATGTAGATATTGTACCTTGGTGGTGTACCTTGATCATGATTGTTGCATATCCATATTGCCATACTTATGCTATCAGATTGCATGTGATAGATTTATTGTTGTTCGTGTATACTTGCGATTACAGTATGATGCTATTTACTATTCACGAGTTGGAAACTCATCCCCGTTGTGTCACAGTGTTTTGCAGGTCTGACCCTCAGAGTAGTCACAGCAGGGCGTCTTATCATCTCTACTTTTACGGATACCGCTACGGTTGGCTGTGAGGCCTTTTGCTATAGGTTGGTTGCGGTTATCCGATGATGTTCATTGTATATATTTTGTATCTAGTACTCTTCATCTACTACCTTCATGTATTGACTTAGAGACTAGTTGTGAGGATCAATATTGTATATTCTTATGATTCTGGTTGTCATGCTCGTGCGGGCCGGCCTTTGTTTTATGTTGATTATTGTCTCATTTCTTTGCTACGGCGTCGTATATCTTCTTGTGGTGGTTGTTTCCTCCTTTGGGTGAGATTTGCTCCCGTTTGGGGATGCTTTACTTATATCTTATGTTTGTACCCGTTTCGGGGCCAGCTTTACAAAGGAGGTGCTGCCGAAATTTTTATGAAAACAAACTTAAGCTTTAAGGTTTTGGCTTGAGATTTCCAAATGTTTCTATCTTTTACTTCTTGTAATGGTCTAGATTGCTGGTTTTTCGGCTTACTTAAATTACGTTACGCTTGTTGACGTTACGTGGTCTAAGTGCCGGTCATGTGCCTAACTTGGATCGTGATATAATAGAATCTAACATGCTTATATGTTATAGTGTGATGCGGTAGCATAGCGAGTTCTATCTGTGTACGTGGCATGACTATTACCGATGATGTGTGTGTGAGCATACGAGTATGTGCATGTGCAACATGTAAATCATCGGTAATGGTGCGCGTGCCCTAGTCGTGGTCAAGTAAAACTAAAGTTATATACACAATATACATCGTAAATGATTGAAGCGCGAGCGTATGCAGAAATAAGAAATCAAAATGCAAGCATAAACATAATAAAGAAATCGTAACACGAACAAGTATAAAAATATACAACTACGTATGAGCCATTCAGTTATAGTTTAAAACAGTACAAAATGTTGTTTTACAAAATAGGAGGTTACGATGTTTTTGAAGAAGATACCATTTGAAAAGTCGTAGCATCCTCTTGAAGTTATCGTTTAAAAGTACGTAACAATTCGTTAGTTTTGAAAGTGGGTATGGCTTTAAACATATCATAATATCTACTTTAATGATTTTAAACAAGATTCTTGAGTTGAAATAAATATCGGCGATCCATCCTTATCATATTACGTACGAAATATCTATCGTACGATATCGTTAAATCAAAAGTACTGATCTATAGTCGCATACATCATCTCATCTCATTTCATATCGTATCATCTCATGTCATCTCGTACCATATCATATCACATCGCCTCACATTATCATATCGTATCTCATCGACTCATATTATAATTTCATAATTATCTTTATATGTGTGTGTGTGTGTATCTCAACGGCTTAGAAAATAGGACTAGGGATATATCTTTATACAAGTGTACTACTATCACATATGGTATTCTAGAAACCCTATTAGCTAGGTATACATTTTTAATATATATATATATATCCTAATTCTATGGTTACGGAGGTGCTATACGCCATCCACCTGACTTCCCCCGTAGATATATATCTACTCACCTAATATTCTCGTTGTATTCGAAGTCGACGGACGCTTTGCTCTTTTTCGTTGTCTTGGAAGTCCACACGATTGTACCTACAATCAAATCCATAACCAAAATAGCATAAAAACCTGAATCGAATTTGAAATCATGAGCGAAGTGCACATAGGTTAGAACCTATGGTTAACGTATACTATAACAACAAAATACTCCCCGGCGTCGACGTACGAACGTCAAACGATCGAGTCAAAGCACAAATATCCAAAACCAAGTTTCAAAATATCATAAAACATCATCAAAACCAATTAAAACAACTCTAGATTTTTCTCAAGGTGATATGAGACTTTTTAGCGTATAGAGTAGTCTTAGTTATCTAATGAGTGAGCTACAGAAACAAAACCACACCCAAAATCCAAAATTGACCCGACATTTGCAGCCATGGGGAATTTATTTACAGCCAGGACTAGGAGATAGGGGCTCGGGCTTATACGGTGGTTTTCTACTGGTATAAACATCATATGTATCCTCTATTAAATTTTCAGAGTTCCCAAGTTGCTCCAGATTCCATTTGATCCTCAAAACTCAATCAAAATCGACATTCGAAATTCTAAACTCATCTTAACCAAGGTTACTTGCACTGACAGGCTCTCATCTATCACTACTAGGATATTAATCACTCTCTAAACCCTTTACTACACTACAACTACAAGTTCTACTCACTACAACTCAATTTAGAATTTTCAAGTTAAGAAAACATACACTTTTAAACTCCAAACTAGTTGTGAAGGCAAGAACACTTAAAACCTTGATTAAAAGTGAGATTATTTCCTCATTAAGGCAACTCAAGAAATTTCCAAGATGGCAAACGATCCTCAATACGAATACTTGATTCCACCATGATACTTAGGATGAGATTAGGAACATTTTTAGTGAAGGTTTTAGAGTGTTTTGAGATGATTTGGGTGGTGGTTTGTGGTGGTAGAGATGGCGGAGGAGGTGGAGGAAGATGAAGAAATGAGGAGATGAAGAATGAAGTGAAGAAAGAAATGGTTAATACAACTATACCCCCCCTCTCTCACACCTGTACCTCCTTGTTTCCTTGTCTCCTCTCATTTCTTTTTCTTTTCTCTTTAAATCAAAACACAAAACCATATATCAAAAATGAAATATAAATATTTTCAACAAAATGTGTCATGGCACTTTAAAAGATGATTAACAAAATAAACTTGGTTTAATGCACAATTAGAAAAAACACTAATTAAATTCAATATTAAGTTGAATGGAAATAATTATATACTAATTTATGAAAAACTCAGTTAAATAAATGCTTTTATAATTAATAATTCATTTTAAATTTCTAATTATTTTCCAAAATAGAGGTATATAATTATACCAATTTAAGAAAACTCAAATCTATAATCGTATAATATCCCATAAAATTCATTATCTTATTATTTAAATTCTAAAGTAATATTTTCCGTTTTCTGAAATGTTACAGTCTTTCCCTCTTAAATAAATTCGGTTCTCGAATTTAAATTTAAACCTCCAAATTTTAAAACATTTCAGTAAATCAAATCAGATCAATGGGGCTTCGAAATCACGGATAAGCTAGAAATATCATAGTGCAACACGTGCGCTTGAAAATAAGTGCAAAACTAAATAATCGAAACTCCGTCAAGCGTCATGCAAATCCTACAAGTTATGATGAAAGTGCAAGTTGTGAAATCTTCGGTTTAAATCAAGTATAATATAATCAAGGTTACAGTACGTATATAGTACGCATCAAGTAAAATCATTTAAGTGAATGTAAATGTATGTATGAAAAATACTTTTCAAATCGCCATGCGGCACAAATAGTGGACGTTCATTTGTGAAGAAATACACATACACATTTACTTAAGATATACGTTCCGCCTTTTAGAAAGTATCTTAAAAGGGTATTCTTTTTGAAAAATCTTGTGTCGCTCACTGACACGTAGGAAAATAATGAGACCATAGCTCCTTTGAAAATCTCTTCAGTAATTATCGATGTATGCGAAAACGTTCAGGTACTGTCCTCATACCAGTCCTGCTCTACTACTATATAACATAGTAATATCATAAAAACGTGATGCTCGAAAAGAAATCAACACCAACCAGTATACCAATCCACGTGCGACTGGTGCGTACGAAAATCGAAGTCAGGACTAAGTGCCACAAATATGCATGCGTGTGTGCATGAAAATATCTGCCAAGTGCAATGGGTATGCAAGACAACAACATCAAGTGTATCTAGAGTACATAAAAACCTCATTCAAGTGTAACTGATATGCATGAAAATCCTCAAGTGCATCAAATATGCACAAACCACATCAAGTGCGCTGAGTGTGCGCAAAAATCTAAATCAAGTGCATCAGGTCTACACAAAAGCATCTAGTGCAATATGGTGCACGAAAATCAATATCAAGTGCAATTAGGTGCACAAAAACATAAATCTAATGCAACTGGCGAGCACGAAAACCATATCAATGCATCGAAAGTGCATGTAAACATCATCAAGTGCACAAGTCAAAATTAGGTGCATACAATATGTATGAAATCAAAATCAAGTGTATCGGGATGCATGAAATCATAAATATGTGCAACATCGTGCACAAAAAAATATTGAGTGCAATGGATATGCACAAAAACATAAATCAAGTGTAACTGCTGTGCATAAGGAAAATATCTTTCAGGTGCAGCTACGGTGCACGAAAATATCAATCATGAAACTCAATCATCAAAACACAAGAATCCAAAACAACATAAGTATGATACTCGAATCACCCAAACAAAAACCAAAAATACATGATGTTCAGTCGAAAATATTTCACATTTGATGGAACATTTTCCTTACTTTTCTTAAATATTTAAGGGTGTTTATTATAAATATAGAACATATATGGGTTTATCTGCAAATTTACTCTTTATCATATGTTTATACACTATACTTAACATTATGAAGGAAAATATATGCATATAATATTTATATGATATTTTGGTAATTTAAAAATATGCATATCATATCAAATAATCTTAATCAATTTTTATAAAGATTTATTACCATATAAAATGACTAACATAACAAATATTACTAGAATTATTCATGGAGATGTTGTGCAGATTTAGCTCAGGTCGAGAAATCAAGATACTCAAGATGTCTAAAATCGTAGAATCAATACTGGCAGAGACTCAACAAATATCTGAAGAATCCAGGCATGGAAAAAATCTCCACGTGTCAACATGAGGCCACAACAGAAAAT
Organism: Agapanthus africanus; assembly: GCA_030015575.1. Classification (NCBI taxonomy): domain Eukaryota; kingdom Viridiplantae; phylum Streptophyta; class Magnoliopsida; order Asparagales; family Amaryllidaceae; genus Agapanthus; species Agapanthus africanus. The sequence continues at coordinate 220,974,070 of CM057348.1, read as the reverse complement.
CCAAACCCTAACTCCTCTAAAGTACAGCGGTTGCGTGGCCAATAACCCATATATGCGACGGATCCATGGCTTAATCGTGGCGGTAGGATCTGAAAATTTGGAAATTGGATCTTTATGTCATATCTTAATATATGAGATCTAGGGTTTCTGCTTCTACTGCTATATAAAGGACCGATGGATAAACATAGAGAACTATTACCTTTAACATGAAGCAAATCACCGTTAAAGAACAAGAGATCCATGACAGGTCCGCGATTCGACGTGATAGAGCGACGTGAATATCGATGGAGTAAATACTTCATACGAGGCAGAGATCGAGAGCAACTTCTTCTTGTAATCTAAATTCGAAGGATTTGTACTTGTAACGTTGATTAATAAAGGTAGATCATTAGGTTAATTATTTTGCATTTATTTTCTGCATTTACATTATGATTTCCTTCTCTATCCCTTCTTCTTCTTCTTCTCCAAACACGCGTGACTAATTCCTAGCTTCCTAGGGTTCGTAGGATTATGGTAGATCAATGGATGAAAAAATATTATAACTTCTTGTACATCTTATAAAGTTTATAAACTTTAGCAAAGTAATTGTTAACATCCTGATCAGGCGCGCTACCAATTTATTGATAGTCTCGACCGCGATTTGAGATTAGATTAACAATTGTTTTGGTAAAGGCTAGTTATGAATAAAGATCAATGCAAGGATAAGGGTTAAGAGTGTGGAAACCCTAGTTTCTTCCAAAAGAACCCTAATCCACATTCATCACTATCGATCTAGTTTTAAATCTATTAAAAGATAAAATGTGTCATATTTAATTAATCATCCATTACTACTAAATTCTATGAACCCTACAAGCCTCTTCTCTATAGATTCTACATTCGTATATCGTAGATCTACAACCAATCTTCTCTTCTTTCAATCAACTCGTCTAAAGCAAAATTAAAAGTTCCACGTATCCCTGAGGATGACCCGTACTCATCTCGGCTAGCTACACGCGACACTATTATTGATTGCGGTTATTACAAACACTTTTTCACATTAATCACATGACATTGAGGTGCACATCCTTCAATGTCGAAAGGTGCATGTGCATCTGGGGCTGGCAGAGCAAGAATTTCTACTTACTTTCTGCCCACGGTTTGGCATCCTTTGTCTTTAGTTCTTTGTTCTCTCTGTGGATCACCAATTCCATGACTTCCAGGCTTGATAGCCTGGTAAGGAATAGCGACAGAACGTCCTTCTCTGACGCCTCTCTGAACATCTCCTGGCCAATTAACCTGGCCACTCATAACATAGCACGTCAACGACGGCGGCCTCTGGCCCTCTGAATACATCCCATACAAATGATCCTGGGTCTAAATCTTTATCGCTGTAATATCCCGGAAAGAACCTATCACGGCCTCTTCTAATATCATCTCTGCCAAACTGCCTAAAAATTGGCACTTCTTTAATTAATCCGTTTCCATTCTAGAACAATTGCAATCTCATCGCGACTTTCCTATGGAAATTGTGGCTGTATCCAATGCCTCTGCATATGTATCAAATCTCTGATATCAACGGAGAGGAACAATTAGTCATTGAGATCTTGCATGAACCTCTTAATCCACTTTTCTTTAATATCGACCAAATCGGAATCATATCTTAATAGCTGCATAGACTGCAATTCATCCTCCGCTACGATCATATCTGGAGTCTTATATAAAGACTCGAAGCTATGAATTCAGTATCCCCAACACTTTGTGGAAGAAATCTGGCTAAATACGTCTTCGAGAACTTGTCCAAGCCATTGGAGGAATACATACTGCTAGTCAACTCAACTGATCTTTCATCGGGGCATCCAAACGAATGAAATATCCGAGTCATCCTATCCAAGAATGATTAAGGATTTTCTATCACATCCCTGACTATAACTCATATGGCTTCAGCTTTGTGAGCTCTGGAAGAGATATCTCGTCAATCTCAGCAATAGTTGGTATATCTGTCTGCATGGTAGACAACAAAACAATACCTGGAGTAGGCTGTGCGTCAACAGTCCTCTCAATATGGCTGGCCTCAAGCAATGGTCCGACCATTCGGTGTGGATCCAAAACACTCGTCTCAAACGAGAATTCCTAACATAAAAAGTTAACAATCTGTTCCTGTGTCACCAGGATAACACCCTGGTCAGTTCTCGTCCCTAACGAGCTCGCTCTAAACGCATCTCTATCCGCAGCCCTTTCGGCTTGTATACCATAGTGACAGGAACTAAAAACAAACATCGATGATGATAGATCATAAGAACGAATAGAATAACGGATCTCAAGATATGTACATCCTAAGGTTACTTAAGCGGAGCATCGTATCGTAAGTATGCCACGGAACATATGCACGGTACATTACTTTACTTGAGTTACCTACTCCATCAATTAAGGTCAACCTACATAACGGAAGTTTGGGTCTAATACCCCCTCAGTCAAGTCTAAGTTCCGTAAGCTCAAGCCTAGGTTCCGAAATATACGCCTCAGACTCTGCATAGTCAAACCTAGACTCAAACAAAGGATAAACCTATTGGGTTCCTTAGCACACTCACTAAGTTTAGGAGGGCATCAAGCATGCAATTTTATAAAAATCTAGTGTGCTAACAAACCCGAACCAAGGATCTAACCAGAGAATTAGGGTTTAACTAAGCAAGTAAACAACTTTAGTCTAAGTGAACAAGGAATACAACCTTTGTAGACTGGTCTTTCACTTCTAAAGCTCCATAAAGTAGTCCATTTGCTCTAAGTAGTAGTGTCCCGGACTCTCCTTAGGCTCCACTAGGCGAAAGGAACGAGCTTGCTCAAAGATTTTCGAGGCCGAAGAAGATCTACGTCGAAGAATCGCTAACTCAAGCTACCTTTTCACTAATTGATGAACTAGTGAAGAAACAACCTATGCTAAATGGCTAGTTTGGTATAGATTGGTAAAGTAGGAATTTTGCTAATTTTAGAATAATTTTTCTCTTTATCTTTTTCATCTCACAAGAAAGCTAGAGAGCAAAAATGGAGATGAAGAAGAAGAAGAAGAAGTGGTGAACTCTAGCAATCATGGGTGAGAAAATATCTTATATGACTCATGTAGAGACTTAACCATGGCTAAAAATAATGGTTGGGTTAATAAATATCTAGAGTAAAATAAAATTAGTGGACTAAGTCAATAGTTACCACAAGCTTCTCCAAGCTTCTCAACCATGACAGTTTTCCACCTAATTTTGATTTTCCCTTGATAATTAAAACCCCACATTATCTTAAGTATGGTATGAGTCTCATACACCCATGTCCAATGTATCATCTATCATGACACATAATAAATATATTAACATATATCACATATATATTAAATGTATAATGAGAAAACATTTTCTTAAGTGAGCTAATATTAGTTAATGTATATTAATATATCTCATAGAAGGTATGCAATCTCATTTTTCCACGGACCTAATTAAAATAAACCTCATTTTTCCAGAGGCATAACCCTATTAACACCTTTCTAGACAACTACTTAATCGGCTAATTTTATTATGCAAAACTCTCCCAGGAGTAACTCTTACTCGCAGTGGGTATCAGGATCCAACTATCTCATAGAAGGTATGCAATCTCATTGAAAATTTCAACACTTGAAATTCCCAATAATATTTTGCCCCTAACGTCCTATGACCTTGACGAAGGCCAACAAACCATAGGGCGCTAGTCAAGTTCAACCCGTACATTTCATGATTGAATTAAACCCACCCGTACAACCTTTGACGATGGCCAACAAAGTCGCACAACTACCCTAATCCAATCGCATCATACGCAGCAGATAAACACTAATCAGCTACCGCACACTACGCCTTGATGAAGGCCAACAAACGTAGCACGAATACTAAATAGTACTTATCTGAAATGACGGAGGGCTATGACAGGTTTGTAAGAAAATCTTTGCGTAATGAAATTGATATCGTTGTAGAATCGAGTGATGTTGAAAAGGAGCGTTTTTGAGGATTTTGCTAGTTTTGCTGAAGAGGTCACTCCCGGTGAAGGGATCTCAGCTCTTTCCTCATCGAATGAGGTGTTGGATATTCATCAAGGAATACCACTATGCAAAGCAAGAACTAGAGAAGCAATCAAAAGACAAAACCGAGTGGGTTGTAGCATTTGCTAGCTTTTGCTAAAGAGGTCACTCCCGGTGAAGGGATCTTGGCTCTTTCCTCATCGAATGAGGTGCTGGATATTCATCAAGGAATACCACTATGCAAAGAAAAAACTAGAGCTACCCTTTTTAAAAATTTGATTCTACAATATCTTTAGGTTTCTTTCTTTTCCATTAATCTCATTAATGAAGTTCCATCATTTATGCTTCCTAAGCACCACAGAAGAAACGAAAATACAACGTACGCTTATGCCATCCGCATTCACCTCAGGGTCCCATCATGCACCGTTAGGTTAGATAACTAACGGAAGAACGGGAGCAGGTTTAGTGCGGATGCAACATAAGCAACGTTTATTATATATCATATATATAATATAAAGCATTCGTCTCAGGCAGTTATATGATCTCATCACACAACATTGTAGCAGAAGTCAACATATGAAATGTTGGATATACTAGGAGGTCCGTGTTTTAAATTAAGCCAGTAAAAAACACGGATTCCACGGTCGTGATGAATAGCCAAACCCACATCCCGAGCCCCTACGAGAGCGGCAAGCAACCCTACCAATCCTAGAGTTAGGAGACCCGGACTCGACTTCTCGAGATGGTCTCCCACTGGACTCTAGAACCTGGTTACTTGTGCTCCCCACCTTGGGTTTATCCTAATGCGGAAAAGTAAATAATATACATCAATGGTGACATCATCCTCAACCCGGAAGTGTCCCAATAAAAGAATATTACAAACAAGTTTTTACATGAATGAAAATGAAAAACACTCATCTCACGCAAAACTCCCCGGCTATTCAAACACGACGATCCACTATAACATATCCCAGCAATACATAACATCACATGTCATCAACGTAAGTAAATATGCGTATCCCAATTGTCGTTGACGTATAGCAACGAAACCGGCGATACACCACATATTACACTTACGCGAGCAGAAAAGAAAGTGAAAACTACAATATTTGGAATCCACAACCACCTTAGACATCATAAATCCGAAATATCACATACTTTGGATTTCATGCCTAATTTTAAAATTCCTTAGACATCACAAACCTGGAATATCACATATTCTGAATTTCATGCCTAACATTATAAACCCGGCATTTTAGTCTCAAATTGAAAACACTTTTCAATATCCAGTCGGGCAATTCAACAAGATTCCCAACTAATGATCGAATGCTCGTCGCAAACATTACTAGACGGCCGCACTCCCGATGCCGTCGATGACGTGCACTTAGGTGGAAAACCGTGGCTGCGAGCACCCTAACGGATGCTTTTGGCAACGGAGTTCTCCTACAGTTACTTGGTCGGGTGATAAGGCATGCCTATCTATTAGTGTTACCCAGCGAGTGTTCGCGTACACTACGTGATTGCGACGGAGTTTTGATTCGTATCAAAATCTCACGACAACCGATCAAAAGAGACTAACTTGCTAGATTGATAAAATACTAATTATTTTTCATAAAACCAATTATTGTGGATTCCAAATATTGTATCACATCACAGATATCCGGACGATGTTAAACATTTCGATCGATTTATCAAACACCCAAAATTCCCAGAGACCTCAACACTTGAGTCACAGTTAAAAATACCCAGACAGTGCCCCAAGCTCATATGGACCTACACAAGAAAGAACACTCCCTGCCTCACCAATGGCACCGCAGAACTGCCGCCAAAGCCATGCTTTGGCCACGCTTCCGCGGTCGTTTGGTCGAGTTAGGCCGTCGTTTTTCTTGTGGGTCCATAGAAAACCTGCACTATTTTCTGAGTATTTTTAATTGGAAAAATTCTAACTTTTGAAAATTTTTCCAGCGAGTGGGAAAATCGGGTCTCGAAAAGTGGATTGAACACTTTAACTTCTGTTAGACTACTCCAAATGCTCTAGCAAGGCTCTGATAACACTGTTGGGTTCCTTAGCACACTCACTAAGTTTAAGAAGGCATCAAGCATGCAATTTTATAAAAATCTAATGTGCCAACAAACTCGAACCAAGGATCTAACTAGAGAATTAAGGTTTAACTAAGCAAGTAAACAACTTTACTCTAAGTGAACAAGGAATACGACCTTTGTAGACCGGTTCTTCACTTCTAAACCTCCGTGTAGTAGTCGCTTTGCTCCAAGTAGTGGTGTCCCGGACTCTCCTTAGGCTCTACTAGACGAAAGGAACGAGCCTGCTCAAAGATCTTCGAGGCCGAAGATGATCTACGTCGAAGAATCACTAACTCAAGCTCTCTTCACTAATTAATGAACTAGTGAAGAAACAACCTATACTAAATGGTTAGTTTGGTATAGATTGGTGAAGTAGGAATTTTGCTCACTTTAGAATAATTTTTCTTTTTATCATTTTCATCTCATAAGAAAGCTAGAGAGTAAAAATGGAGACGAAGAAGAAGAAGAAGTGGTGAACTCTAGCAACCATGGATGAGAAAATATCATATTTGACTTATGTAGAGACTTAAGCATGGCTAAAGATAATAGTTGGGTTAATAAATATCTAGAGTAAAATAAAATTAGTGGACTAAATTAATGGTTACCACAAGCTTCTCCAAGATTCTCAACCATGACAGTTTTTCACCTAATTTTAATTTTCCCTTGATAATTAAAACCCCACATTATATTGAGTATGGTATGAGTCTCATACACCCATGTCTAATATATCATCTAGCATGACACATAATAAATACATTAACATATATCACATATATATTAAATGTATAATGAGAAAACATTTTCTTAAGTGAGCTAATATTAGTTAATGTATATTAGCATATCAAATATATAATTATACATTAAATTATTAAATCAACATTTGATTTAATAATCCGGCTATATCACAAATAATCGACTAATATCATATATATCAACTTATCGAATCAACACTTGATTCAATAACCCGGCTATATCTCATATAACCGACCAATATCACATATCGCGAGATTAGAATACGGTATCACATACATGTATTAATCTCGGTCCTACACATATCACATATGTGCTCTACTTCATTTAGTATGAGCTAGGAAACCTCTATGTAGGACTCTAATGACTCGTCAATACGCCGGCAGTAGGTGACGATCATATAAGGCACCCACAAGCCGTCAGCGGTTCTAGCTGAACGTAACGGCTACCTGGGTATTGAACGATCAGAAGATCAATAAGCAAGCTTGTCCAAACTCCTGTGAACCTAACAGCAACACTTACCATACAGTCTGGTCTCTTCGTTTGATATGTCGCATATCTAGTCTAGGGGTGGTAAATGTCAGACCCCAGTAACTTGATAAGTCATGCTAATGTGAGGATCATAACGGGTCGTGAAACTACTGATAACACTTACCAGTAAATCTTTGTATCTGCCCTGACCGGGGACTTCCTGTTATGGCCAATCGAGCACAGCGTAATATCAACCCCCAATACCAGGAGAGACAAAACCCTTCCTATCACTCATTGCCTCCACGTGACTCGGGACTGTACTCAAAAACCACCGTTTTGCACGTTCTCTTGAACGTGGTAAGGTGGAAATCAAATCACAGTGGGAATCACACAAGACTCTATGACGATCTCTGGTCTACAGAGTACCCTGTACCAGTGTCACTTGAGAACTGCTATCTGACATTAGGTATAATACCATCTAGGAGTTCTCAGCGAGTCCTGTTCAGTGTACCCAGTCTCCACTGAGCACCCGTATACCATCTCTGATGTCAAACATCAATGGATATGGGATCATCCATCGCCCACCATATGAGTCAAGAAGCGTATACGCTAGTCTACTCTGGAATATCGATGCCTCGTCTCGATACACTCTCGATTAGGAACAATTAAAGGATGAACTTATGAACTACCCTGGCCCCACTAGTATGATCTGCATCATAATCCTGGTTGTTAAGTACATCCTAAGGGCTTTATCAACATGTGAGAGCAAGACAATATCACAATACTAGTCTACATGTTATGATAAAGAGCAACCAGATAGCATACTATCGTGTCGAGCAAGAAAGTGCTCTTTATATATGTCCAAGGATCCATTATAATATACAATCATGTAAAATAATGGTCTCTAGGTCATACATATAACTAACAGAACCTAACGCTTTGATACCAACTTTATCACGACCCAGAATTGACACGTGACCAACACTTGAATCATGTGAAGTCTATAGGACCCCACTGTTGTCAGTTATATGTATGCCCTAGAGGCCATTACTGTACATACGATGTATATTGTAGTGGATGCTTGGACATATATAGGGAGGACTTTCTTGCTCGACATGATAGTATGCTATCTGGTTGCCCTTTATCTAAACATGTACTCTGATTGTCTCTATGTTACATGTTGATAAAGCCCTTAGGATGAGTACTTGACTACCAGGACTATGATGCAGATCATACTAGTAGGGACAGTGTAGTCGCCAAGTACATCCTTCAAATGTTCCTAGTCGTGGGAGTACAGAGTCAGGGTCGATACTCCAGAGTAGACTAGCGTATGCGCTTCTTCGCCCATATGATGGGCGATGGATGATCCCATATCCATTGGTATTTGACATCAGAGAAGGTATACGGGTGCTCAGTGAAGACTGGGTACACTGGACAGACTCGTCGAGAACTCCCAGATGGTATTATACCTCACGTCAGATGGAAGTTCTTTGGTGACACTGGTACAGGTTAGTCTCTAGACTCGAGATCGTCATAGAGTCTTGTGTGATTCCCACTGTGCTTTGATTTCCATCATACCACGTCCAAGAGGGCGTGCAAAATGGTGGCTTTTGGGTACAGTCCCAAATCACATGGAAGCAATGAGCGATAGGAGGGGTTTCGTCTCTCCCGGTATAGGGAGTTGATGTTGCGCTGTGTTCGATTGGCTATAACTAGAAATCCCTGGCCAGGATTGCTGAGATTTACTGGTAAGTGTTATCAGTAGTTTCTCGAACTGTTATGGACCTCATATCGACATGACTTATCAAGCTACCGGGGTCTGACGTTTAGCACCCCTAGGCGAGATATGCGACATATCAGACGAAGAGACCGGACTGTACAGGAGTGTTACTGATTGGATTCGCAGGAGAATGTACATGCTTGCTTGTTGATCTTCTGATCGCTCAATACCTGGGTGGCTGTTACGTTTAGCTGACCGCTTGCATCTTGTAGGTATTTGATATGATTATCACCCACTGCCGGCGTATTGACGATTCTTTAGAGTCCTACACAGAGGTTTTCTGGCTCAGGCAAAACGGAGTAGGATAACATATGTGATATGTGCGAGACCGAGAATAATACGAGTATGCGATACGGTATTAGTTTCTCGCGATATGAGATATCGGCCGGGTATATGTGATATAGCCGGGTCATCAGATCAAGTGTTGATTCGATGAACTGATACAGATTATATTAGTCGGTTTTATGCGATATAGCCGGATTATCGGATTAATTGTTGATTCGATAATTTAATGTATAATTATATATGTGATATATTAAGTTACATTAACTAATATAAGCTCACTTAAAGATTCTTTTTCTCACTTGGATAATACATTGATATATATTAAATGTATTATTTTATTTTGTTACAAAATATATTATATATGTGATATATAATATTGTAACAAGTTAAGGTTACAAATGCAATATGTTTTGTGGAGTTTAAACATGGTTAGGGTTTGTATTAGGGTTAAGCTTTCTTGAAACTTCTAGAAGCTTTGTTTTTGTTTTTAAGCAAAGAAATTTTGTAAAGATATTTTGTTGATATTTCTTAACCAAACCCAAACCCTTTACCATAGTAAATTCTCTACATGGGTTAAGTCTTCATTCTTAACCCATGGTTGCATTTCTAACCTCACACAAGTTTTCATTATTCATCACAAAGTAATTTCTTCTTCTTCTTCTTTTGAGAAAAGCTTTCTAGTTTTTTCACATGTGATGATTTTGAGTGAGATAAAGAAAACAAATGAGAGCTAAATTCCTACTTCGTAATCCTCATTTATTCTAGCTACTTAGATTAGGGTGTTTGCTTTGCTAATACTTGATTAGAGAAGCAAAAGCTTGGGCTTGATTTTCTTCAAGGTAGATCATTTTTGTTATTGAAGATCGGAAGCAAGCTTGCATCTTTCTCTTCATGGAGCCTCTCTACAGTCCGAATACTCGATAATCGCAACGAAGGGACCTCAACACGGAGCTTTAGAAGTGAAGGAACGGACTATAAAGGTTGTAATCCCTAACTCTTAGAAGTAAAGTTGTTTACTTCTTCTTTGTTTCGCCTAATCTCTAGTCTAAGATTTTGGTTAGGGTTGTTCGGCACATGAAAAATTTGATTTTGGCATGGTTGATGCCTTGTAGAACCTTGTTCTAGTGCCTAGTAACCCAACAGTGGTATTAGAGCCAAGCTAGAGCTTTAGATGTTGTCTAGACGAAGTTTAAAGTCCGATCGAACCCTGAAACGTCGATATACACCCCCTCTCTTGAAATTTTTTATAAATGTTGATTTTTCTGTATTAAAAATACTCAGAAAATTAAGCAGGGAATTCTAAGAATTACTGTGAAAAACGAACCACTAATCCCCTCAAGTTGCCGCGGAACCGCGGCAATACCATGCCTTGCGCGGCGGTTCCGCGGCCGTACGTGGATATTAGGGTTAGATTTTTCACAGTAACATCCGTAGGTATTTCTACATGCTTCTGGGAATTTTTAATATTACTCAAGTGTTGAGTTTTCTGGAGATCTTTTGGGAATTCATTGATTCGATCGGAAAGTTTGACTTCGTTTAAGTTTTTCCGGGTAATTTAGAACGTGTTAAAAATTTCGAACGGATATCAATAACTCACTTTTTCCCCTATCGGAAAATTTCCAAGTGTTGGATTTTTCCTTAGTTAAAGAACGTTCTAAGTCGTGCAAGTAACGCGGTGGACCCTCTAGAAGAACACAAACCTTAACTCGATTATGTGACCGTCTGAACCGCCTCTAAATCTTAGGGTTTGGGGCAGTATGGCGTTGCCACATGTGAGGCGTTGGTTTGACCCTTCTACGGCTGGACCATTGGTACTGTGGCATGTGATGGATGCTCTTAAACTAATTTCAAGTGTTGAGTAAAAAGGAAAATTTTGGGTGTTTGTTTGTTCGATTGGAAATTTTAGCATTGTCTATCTATCTGGAATGTGATACAATATTTGGAATCCATAAGTAGTTATGACATAACTAATTTGAATGTTATAAATCTAGCAGTTTAGTCTCATTTGATCGGTTGCCATGGATTTTGATGTGATCAAAAGTCCGTCGCAATCACGTAGCATACGTGGATACTCGCCGGGTAAACTTAATAGATAGCCACGCCCCATAGTCCCGACCAAGTGACTGTAGGAGAACCCCGTCGCTAAAAGCATCCGTTCGTGTGCTCGCGGCAGCGGTGTTCCGCCTTAGTGCACTTCGTCGACGGCATCGGGGTGCGGCCGTCTACTAAAGTTTCCGACGAGCATTCGATCAGGATGTCGGGAATCTTGTTGAATTGCCCGACTAGATATTGAAAAGTGTTTTCGAGATCGAGACTAAAATGCGGGGTTTATAATTGTTAGGCACGAGATGTCTAAGGAATTCATTTGGTTAGGCATGCGATGTCTAAGAAGATTGCGGATTCCAACTGTTGTAGTTTTACACTTTCTTTTCTGTGACCGTAAGTGTAATATGTGGTGTATCGCCGGTTTTGTTTCTATACATCAACGACAACTGGGATACGTATATTTACTTACGTTGATGATATGTGATATTATGTGTTGCCGTGATATGTTATATTGGATCGTCGTGTTTGAATAGCCGGGGTTTTATGTGAGATGAGGGTTTTTATTTTCATTCATGTAAAATTCATTGTATGTAATATTCTTTTATTGGGGCACTTCCGGGCTGAGGATGATGTCACTATTGTATATTATTTATTATTCCGCATTAGGATAGACCCAAGACGGGGAGCACAAGTAACCGGGTTCTAGGGTCCAGTGGGAGACTATCTCGAGGAGTCGAGACCGGGTCTCCTAACTCTAGAACTGGCAGGGTTACTTGCCGCTCACGTAGGGGTCTAGGGATGTGGGTTTGGCTATTCATCACGACCGTGGAATCCGCGTTTTATACAGGATCGCATAAAACATGGAAAACCTAATATATCCAATATTTCATATGTTATCTTCTGTTGCAATGTTCTGTGATGAGATCATATTACTGCCTGAGACGAATGTTTATATTATATATATGAGATATATGTTAAATTGCTGATTTCGTTTCAAATGTGATCTTTGTGAAGCATAATAAAATGGGACTTCATTAATGAGATTAATGAAACTAAAAGAAACCTAAAGATGTTGTAGAAACTTTTCTCAAAAACAGGTAGCTCTAGTTCTTGCTTTGCATAGCGGCATTCCTTGTAGAATATCCAGCAGCTTATTCGATAAGGAAAGAGCCGAGATCCCTTCACCGGGAGTGACCTCTTTTGCGAAATTAGCAGATGCTACAAACTCGGTTTGTCTTTTGATTGTTTTTATAGTTTTTGCTTTGCATAATGATATTTGTGAAATATCCTGCTCCTTATTCGATGAGGAAAGAGCCGAGATCCCTTCACCGGGAGTGACCTCTTTAGCAAAACTAAAAAAGGCCACAAAAACATTCCATTTAAAATCACTCGATTCTACAACGATATCAAGTTCATTACGCAAAGGGTTTTCTTAAAAACCTGCCGTAACCCTCCGTCATTTTAGGAAATAGAGTACTTAGTATTCGTGCTGCGTTTGTTGACCATAGTTAAGGCGCAGTATACGGTAGCTGGGTGATGTTTTCCAATATAACATATGATATGATTAATTAGGACACTCATATGACTTTGTTGACCATAATTAAGGGTCATGTGGGTGGGTCTAATTAATCAAGAAATGACGGGTAAAACTTGACTAGTGTTTATGATTTGTTGACCATAGTTAAGGTCATAAGTCACTAGGGATAAAATATTATTGGGAATTTCAAAAGTTGAAATTTGCAATGAGATTGCATACTGTAGCATTTTGAAAATTTAGAAATAAATAAAATTAATTAATTTAAGATTAATATGGTAAATCACAAAGTTGTTAAAAACAAATAAGTCAATTTTCATAAGTTGTATGTAAAATAATTTAAATTAAAATTTTAGTATGCAACATAAATAAGTTATAAGGGTTTTAATGACAAATTTAGCTTTATTTTAATAAAATGTGTATTTTATAATAAGCTAGGTTGTGAAGGGTTTCTAAGTAAAGTTTAGGATTTTATGCAAATAGGAAATTGTTAAGGGTATAAATGAAAGTGGAATAGAATCCATTTTAGTTCGGAACTTAAATTCAAATTAAAACAAAATTTAAGGATAAGGCTAGCACACCTCATACTTGCATGCACAACACTCACCTCACACCTCCTACTTGCATGAAACCCTTACCTCTAGCTTGATCCCACCTCCTCCTTCACCTTATCCATTCCTTTTGCCATATATAAACCTTGTTCAGACCATAGTTAATTAAGAATCCTGAAATTTTCTGAAAACAAAACTAAAATAAAGAGAAAAAAAAGAACAAGAGGAAGAAGAAGAAGAAAGAAGCTAAGTTCTAGTTTTCATCACTCTCAAGCTAGGACAAGAAGCTTAACATCTTGGAGGGGTTATTCCAACAACTTTTTGGAGGGTAAAATTCTTAAACACAGTAGGAATTTAAGTTCTATAGCTTAGTTAATTTGAAATGAACAATGTCCTATAAATTCGTATTTTTGTCCAAACTAGGCTCTGTGTAAATCTGCTCTTGTTGGTAAGATAATAAACTCAACTAAACAGTGCTAAAATGATGTATGAAACACCTAGAGAAAACCATAGGACCACGAACCCAGGGGGCCGGTTTTTGGCCGGCGGCCAATAGGGAAATTCCGGCGTCGCCGGCAATATAGGAAGCTAGGTGGGTTTGTCTTGTTGGGTAGGTTTCAGTATATAATTTTGGCCATTTTGGTGTTGTTTAATTAAATTAGTTTCACTGCAGATAGAATCTGGAAGCATATATCGGAAAGGATATCTTAAAACACCAAATACGATACGATTAAAAATCATCGCGATTTAAATTCTATAGCAATGCAGGTTAGGGTTAAAATCCAGTAATGTTAAGTGTTTAATAGCTCGATATAGTCGTATACAATATAACTAGTACGTGGGAACGGGTGTTTTTCATTTCCGTCATGTCGGAGTAGTCGTTTACTTATATAAATTAAATTGTGATATTATATTCGAATACGGGATTTGCGGAGGCAGCGAGGAAAGGGAAAGGTTTGGCAATTCCTGAATAGATTCAACGTTTTCCGGTGAGTAGATTAAACATCTACCGGGGAATTTTGTAAAGGTGGCATTTTACGCTCGTAGTTTTATTTAAATAAATGAATTAATTTATATGCTAAATTAACAATATGTATTCATAAGTCACACATACCTTGCTTAGTTGCTAGAACACTACACAATTATCGACGAGTCATGCCACGTGCACATCTTATATGTTACACACATCTCGTCGATATTACCATGTCACTTTTACACTTAGCAAAATTCTTATTAAAATGATTCATATCGTATCATACACACCGATAAATAGTAGTAAATTGCATCAATTATATCATGTTTTAGTATTTCATGTTGATATAAGAGGTAAATGTATTATTGATGATTTATGATTTTGAGTTTTGAATACTATTACATAAATCCAGTGATTTTTCATGATTGATGTGTCATGTCCACCATGAGATATTTTATGATTTGATTTTATTCCAGACCGAGTGGGGGAGATATACGGTCGCGGATTTTATGTTATCCATACTGAGTGGGGGAGATATACAGTTTGATACATGGTGGACCCGGTCGAGACCGAGGGGCAGGATAGCCGCATTGAGGCGGGGGAGCCTAGCGAGGTTACTCGATACCGGATAGAGTGGTAAAATACGGCGTATATCTAGATGATAACGACCGGTATTGTTGATTTCAGGATCATTCGAGGAATGATGCCTGTGAGAAATGGAAGTTTTGTGTCGATGATGGACACGGGAATTGAATTTTATTGGAAATACATGATGAGATTTCAGTTTGGACTATGAGATTCGTATTATAGATTCATGGTTTTCACATATAATCATACATTATACTTGTTCACATTTCAGTTAGTATGATCGTCATATTTACATAATTAACCGTTATATGTTAGTTATATTCACTGAGTTGGCAACTCACCCCCGTTGTGCCACAGTTCCTTGCAGGGGTAGAGTGGACGGTTAGCAGCGGCGCAGATCTACTTTTTGCAGCTTTATTACATCTTTTGATAGGTAGGTTACATATGTAGTAACCTTCTCTTTTGGTATTGTATTTTGTATCTAGAAAAATCTCCATCAGACCTGTATATGACTTAGAGTGAGAGATGATATGTATATTATTGACAGTTGAGATCGTTAGTTCTATAAATTGTGGTTTCTTTTTTTTATGTCTGAGATTCGTGTTGATGTCCTATATACTGAGATTTTATTTTCCGCTGTTGATATTGTTGATCCCAACTAGGGATACAACCAAACTTAACATCTTATTCTTGTTTAATACTTTAAACTTCATGACATGTGATTTTTACTTAAAAACTAAGTTTCTATATAAAGAATTCCGCGAAAAGGATTTTGATCTTTGTTTTCGGCTTACTTGGACTATCTGCATATCTTTAGATATGATACAATCTAGGTGCCGGTCACATCCAAACTTGGGTCGTGACAAAGTTGGTATCAGAGCCTAGGAGTAACCTTGCGGAATCGAGTAGGGGAAATGTAAAATAGGTTGACGTGAGTCCATGATTTAGGATGACCTTTGGTTTGATGGAGTAGGTGAATTAGGATGAGTGCAGTACCGTACGTATGTTCCGCGGCATATTTACGTTATCGTACTCAGCCTAACGAGCCTTAGGATGTATATCTTGATCTATTCTTCCGTTAATTCTCCGTTATTGATTGTTCCTATTTTTAAGCCTTATCAACTCTCGTTTCTTATTCCAGTTGCTATGGCTGCGCGTGCTAGACGAGCCGCAGCCAGAGATGCAGCTAGGGAGAGTCCTCCTGTGACGGCGACTGGTACACCGGACGTTCCGGCGGTGCATGAGCATGTTGATCCTCCTCCAGATCGCATGACTAGGATTGAGAAGGGCATGTTGGGATTGCAGCGAGTGGTAAGACAGTTAGCTGAGGCCACTCGAGTACTGAGACAGGATCCGACACTGACCGTAGCAGAGTCCGAGGTACAGCCTATGCAGACGGTGGCACTGGTAGATACGAGAGTGATGGAGGTATCACTTGCAGAGTTTATGAGATTTAGGCCTCCGGTATTTACGGGGACCGATGTAGCGGAATATCCTCAGTCGTTTCTTGATAGGATGGCGAGGATTGGCAGATCATTGCGATGTTCTGATGCGAGGTCAGTTCAGCTGACTAGCTTTCGTTTAAAGGGACTTGCACAGGAGTGGTGTGAGTCGATGGAGAGAGGGCGAGCCACGAGTCTTCCTCCGATGTCGTGGACCGAGTTTTCCACGGTCTTTCTTGCCAGATTTCTTCCCCAGAGTGTGAGGGATGCTAGAGCTAGCAGTTTTGAAGCGTTGCGGGAATCGGCAAGTATGTTGGTGGCAGATTATGACTTACGATTCACCCAACTGTCACGCTATGCCCCATACTTAGTACCTACGGAGGTGCTTAGGGTGAAGAGGTTCCTAAGGAGTCTGGACACGCAGTTGTATCTGGTTATAGGCTCCCAGCATTTTGATACGTATGCGCAGGCCATGGATGCAGCGATACGAGTGGAGGAGCGTTTGAGCGAGTCAGTAGTTGTTCCAGAGCCAAAGCGGAGTAGACCGATCGGGCCGATGACTAGACAGTTTGGCAGAGGTAGGGGCAGATATACTCCAGGCCACAGTGTCGGACGAGGTTGGACCCAGGGCCAAATGTTCAGTTCTTATCTCGATGATCAGAGGCCTCCATCTACATGTTTTAGTTGTGGACTTCCCGGACACTTTGCGCGGGATTGTAGATCCCAGGGAGAGACCGTTGTTCCACAAGCTGCTTTACCCCTTCCACCTTCTACGCCAATGGCTTTACTTCCTCCCCCAGTAGGCGCTACACGCCAGGAAGTTGCACCATGAGGTCGAGGCTTTGCGGGACGTTCTTAGAGAGGTCGAGGAGATAGAGGTAGAAGACGACAGGATGCGGGCAGGGGCCAGGCACGGGTATTTGCGCCGACTCCACAGGATGCCCAGGCATCAAATGTAGTTGTGACAGGAACTCTTACAGTATGCTCGTTAGAGGCACATGTTTTATTTGATCCCGGTTCTACACATTCTTATGTATCTTCATGATTTGCACTTTCTTTGGGAAAAGAGTCGTCGTTGTTAGAGTTATGATTACCCCAGTAGGAGATTCTTTTATAGCTTGGCACGTATTCAGGTCATGTTCTGTGCGTATTGGTGATAGAGATTCGCTTGTTGATCTGATTCTCTTGGATATGCTAGATTTCGATATACTTCTTGGTATAGATTGGTTAGCCTCCTGTCATGCCTATGTAGATTGTCGGGGAAAGGCGGTTAGATTTTGTTTTCCAGGTGAACCGGTGTTTGTTGTGCAGAGGGATTGTAAAATAACTCCTGCCAACATGATTTCTGCTCTTTGTGCGGGGCGACTCTTGAAGAAGGGTTGTCGTGGGTTCTTGGCATTTGTGCAGGACTTAGGGGTCGCTGATATCCCATTGGACCATGTTCCGATCGCACGAGAATTTTTCGAGGTGTTTCCTGCTGAGTTACTAGGATTGCCACCCGATCGCGACATTGAATTTTGCATCGACTTAATTCCGGGTGCGGGGCCTATTTCTATACCACCCTATCGAATGGCACCAACGGAGTTAAAGGAACTCAAAAGCCAATTGCAAAGGTTGTTAGATAGAGGGCTTGTTCGTCCCAGTGTATCACCATGGGGAGCTCCTGTCTTATTTGTAAAGAAGAAGGATGGTAGTATGAGACTGTGCATCGACTACCGACAGCTAAATCGCGTAACTGTGCGAAACAGGTATCCACTACCACGCATAGATGACTTATTCGATCAGTTGCAGGGAGCTGGTTACTTCTCGAAGATTGATTTGCGGTCGGGGTATCACCAGTTGAGGGTTCGGAAGGACGATATTCCGAAGACGACGTTTCGTACAAGATATGGGCACTATGAATTTCTTGTGATGTCGTTCGGACTCACCAATGCTCCAGCAGCTTTTATGGATATGATGAACCGTATCTTCAGACCCTTCATTGATCGATTTATTATCGTGTTCATAGATGACATTCTTGTTTATTCTCGGAGTCGGACGGAGCACGAGCAACATTTGCGTATTACGTTGCAGACCTTAAAGGAGCATCAGCTGTTTGCAAAATTCTCTAAGTGTGCTTTTTGGCTCGATAGTGTGGAGTTCTTGGGTCACATAGTTACGAGAGAGGGTATATGTGTGGACCCAAAGAAGATTGAAGTGGTACAGCACTGGCCCAGACCTGTGTCAGTTACAGAGGTTCGGAGTTTCTTAGGTCTGGCAGGTTATTACCGACGCTTCGTGCAGGATTTTTCACGGATAGCTGCACCTATGACCGCATTGACTAGGAAGGAGGTTCCATTTCAATGGACAGATGCATGTGAGCAGAGTTTCCAGCAGTTGAAGACGCGCTTGACGACTGCACCTATCTTATCTTTACCTTCCGGGTCAGGGGGTTTTATTGTGTATTGTGATGCTTCTAGAGTGGGTTTAGGCTGTGTGCTGATGCAGCACGGCAGGGTTGTAGCTTATGCTTCTCGACAGTTGAAGAGGCACGAACAAAACTACCCCACTCATGATCTAGAGATGGCTGCTGTGGTATTCACATTGAAGATTTGGAGACATTACTTGTATGGAGAGTCGTGTCAAATCTTCACAGATCATAAGAGCTTAAAATATATTTTTCAGCAGAGAGATCTGAACCTAAGGCAGCGTCGATGGATGGAACTGGTGAAAGATTACGATTGCGAGATCTTGTATCATCCGGGCAAAACGAATGCTGTAGCAAATGCTTTAAGTCGAAGACCTGGAGGTAGCTTATCACATTTGCGGATCTTGCAGAGACAGTCTTCTACAGACTGGCAGATCTTATGTGATAGTCGTATACAGTTTGAGTTCAAATCGGCAGGAGGCCAGCTAGCACATGTTCGCACCTGACCTCAGTTATTGGATCGCATTCGAGAGGCACAGCCCGCAGATACTCGTATGATGGAGATTATGGATCAAGTTAGGCAGGGCAGGGAGACGGAGTTTGTGATTGATGATCATGGAGTATTACGTTTTAGGACTTGTCTCTGTGTGCCAGATTCTAACGGATTGAGGTGTGAGATTTTAGAGGAGGCACATAGATCAGCATACAATATTCATCTTGTTTCCACTAAGATGTATCATGATTTGAAGGATGTTTACTGGTGGGAAGGAATGAAGAGGGATGTTGCAGAATATGTTTCGAGATGCTTGACTTGCCAGCAAGTCAAAGAAGAACACCAGAGGCCAGTCGAAGAGTTGCAGCCCTTACCTATTCCAGAGTGGAAACGGGAACCGATTTCCATGGATTTTGTGGTGGGTCTACCAGGACTAGCAGAGGGTATGATTCCATTTGGGTGATTGTTGATAGATTGACAAAGGCAGCTCATTTTCTCCCAGTGAAAACGACGTATGGTTTTGCACAGTATGCTCAGATTTATATCGATGAGATTGTACATATGCATGGAGTTCCGACGTGCATAGTTTCAGATAGGGGTACCCAGTTTACTAGCAGGCTATGGCAGAAACTTCAAGAAGCTCTGGGTACACGGTTGAGCTTTAGTACAACTTTACACCCACAGACAGATGGTCAGTCGGAGCGGACTATTCAGACACTAGAGGATATGCTTCGGGCTTGTAGCCTTGATTTCGGTGGTAGTTGGGATCGTCACCTACCTTTGATAGAATTCTCGTACAACAATAGTTTTCAAGAGACGATCCAGATGGCACCCTTTGAAGCTTTGTATGGGAGGAAATGTCGATCACCTGTTTCCTGGACGGAACTGAGTGAGAGTTGCATTTTGGGACCGCAGATAGTACAGGAGACTACAGAGAAAATTCAGTTGATACGGGATAGTGTAGGGTTCCTAGGCACTCTAATAGAGTCTCACAAGTGATCAAACATGCACAAATCAAATTTTACAAGTGCCTACAAACCCTAATACGGATCGTTAACTAGATATATAGGCGAAGCAAGCATGTAATCGAATTAAATGCTAAGGGAAAGTGACTACAACCTTTGTAGATCCGGTCCACCACTCTTCCTAAGCTCTGCGATGATCTCCTTCCGCTGTCCAAATCGAACCCTTGACTCTAGCATTGGCATCATCGAAGAATGGGCGGGCTTGATCGTCGGTTCGATGCCGAAGATGATCTACGTCGAGGCATCACAAGAACAAGCTCCAACTTCACCAAGCCTTGAAAACTTGTGAAGGAAACACCCTATACAACTTGGCAAGAGGTAGAGGATGAAGAAATAGGAAGTGGGTAGACTTTAGAATTGGATTTCTCACTTGATTTCACTAGTTGCCATTGATGGTCACTAGCTTTCTTCATGGAAGAAGAAGATGAAGAAGAAGAAGAAGATATGATAAGTATTAAAGAAAAAATGAAAAAGAATTCATTCTTATCATCTTCTAACCTTAGTTAAGTGTAGAGAATGAATTAGGGTTAGTTTAAATGGTTAGGGTTAAGTATAAGACAAGAATGGAGACAAAGTCAAAACTTCAAGAAAGTTCAACTAAAAACAAAACAAGCAACCATTCATTTATCCTTTTCATTTTCCAAAATGAATAAATGAATAAGATAAATGAATAAGTAATTAAGTAAACAAAACCCTAATCATTAACTTAACCATAGTTTAATTCTTTACACTTAACCAAATAAGCATGTATCATCAAACATGATACAATCATGTGCACAAAAGTATATCACATATACAACTTGCACAATTCAAGTGAGAAAATCCATTTAAAGTGAACCAATACTAGTTAATGCAAAGTAATATATCAAATACATAATTATACATTAAATCATTAAATCAACACTTGATTTAACGATCCGGTCATATCGTATATAACCGACTAGTATCCAATGTATCGGCTTATCGAATAAATCCTTGATTCGATAACTAGGTTATATCACATACAACCATTTGACACATTCATCGCGAGAATAAAATACGGTATCACATACACGCATTATTCTCGGTCCCGCACATATCTCATATGCGCTCCTATTTCGTTTCGCTTGAGCTAGAAAACCTCTGTGTAGGACTCTAAAGACTCGTCAATACGCCGGCAGCAGATGATGATCATATCAAACACCCACAAGCCGCAAGCGGTCTGCTAAACGTAACGGCCACCCGGGTATTGAGCGATCAGAAGATCGACGAGCAAGCCCGCTCACACTCCTGTGAATCTAACCAGTAACACTTACCGTACAGTCCGGTCTGTTCGTCTGATATGTCGCATATCTCGCCTAGGGGTGGTAAACGTCAGACCCCAGTAGCTCGATAAGTCATGCCGACTTGAGGTCCATAACATTCGTGAAACTACTGATAACTCTTACCAGTATATCACTGCAACCCTGGCCAGGGATTTCCTGTTATGGCCAGTCGTGCATTGCGCAACATCAACCCCCAATACCGGGAGAGACGAATCCCCTCCTATCGCTCATTGCCTCCATGTGAATCGGGACTGTACCCAAAAACCACCTGTTTGCACGACTCAGTAGAGCCGTGGTAGGGTGGAAATCAAAGCACAGTGGGAGACACACAAGACTCTATGACGATCTCGGGTCAACAGACTAAGCTGTACCAGTGTCACCAGAGAACTGCCATCTGACGTGAGGTATAATACTATCTGGGAGTTCTCGGCGAGTCCGTTCAGTGTACCCAGTCTCCACTGAGCACCCGTATACCATCTCTGAAGTCAAACACCAATGGATATGGGATCATCCATCGCCCATTACATGGGTCGAGAAGATATACGCTAGTCTACTCTGGAATATCGATGCCCCGTCTCGATATTCCCTCGACTAGGAACATTTCAAGGATGTACTCATAGACTACCCAGGCCCCACTAGTATGATCTACATCATAGTCCTGGAAGTCGAGTACACATCCTAAGGGCTTTATCAACATGTAATCAGAGAGACAGAAAGTATACATGTTAAGATAAAGTGCAACCAGATAGCGTACTATCATGTCGAGCAAGAAAGTCCTACCTATATATGTCCCAGCATCCACTACAATATACATCCAATGTACAGTAATGGCCTCTAGGGCATACATATAACTAACAATCTCCCACTTGCACTAGGGCCATCTGTAGCAGTAGTTGCAGTATCACATACGCAACCATCCCATAAAAGTCTCTCTTTGGGAAAAGGCCTTCGTGAGTGGATCCGCCGTGTTGTCCTTTGAGTCTACTCTCCTAACCTCGATCATCCTGGAGATCAACTATCTCCATGATCAGGTGATGCTGCCTCAGAGTATGTCTGGGTCACTGTTGGGACCAGGGTTCCAGGGTCGAAGCCACACTTCCATTGTCACACAATGGTAGGAGCCTAGTTCATCCTATGAACCTATATACACCCAAACTGCCTCTTTGGTAGTATCTTTAATAGCGATGTTACCAGCCTTTACGTCTAGTTTGCCACGGTATCTAGCTTGGAACTCTTCCAACATACCGTCCCTTTACTAAGGGTAAAGACAATGCCTGTGACTGACATTCAGTCGTCTTTATCACTCTGGAACCCTTCCAGTGATTCTCCCCAGGATCGATTGATACCATTTCACTACAACTAGTGAGTATCCTAACATCCAATTAGATCTATCTCATAGATCCAAAGCTTAGGATTTAGTAGGTATCACTTTGATCCTATATGGAAAATCTTTGTGATAAGCGGAGATTGATCGAGCGTAGCATAGGAAACTCCTTCCCTAACAAGAGTATGTCATCCACGTACTCTACGAGGATCGTCACCATACTCCCTACTACCTTTTTGTTTATACAAGGTTCATCTACCATTTTGATGATGTCAACTTCTTTGACTAATCCATCAAAACAGATGTTCCAACTCCGCGATGCCTGCTTTATCCTATAAAGTATCTTGCACACGTTTCCGCTGCTCCCACTGTCTACGAGGCCCTCTGGCTGTGTTCTTATAGACGTTCTCTTCTAAATCATTATTTAGAAAAGTTGTCATGGCACCCAACCACCAGATATCGTAGTCATGGTATGTAGACGTGGCAAGTAGGATCTGGATGGACTTAAGCATAGTCCCTGGAAAAGGTTTCATCATTATCCATGCCTGGTCGATGACGAAAATCTTTAACAAGTCTAGCTTTGAAAGTCTCAACTTATCCATCTACACCAAGTAATCTTGTCAAGATATACTTGCTCCTGATGGGGATTTAACCCTTCGGATATCGCAACCAAAGTCCATACTTTGTTGGTGTATATGGATTCCATCTCAGATTGCTAAGCATCCAGCCATTCTTACAGAGTCCCTACTCTTGATGGCCTGCTCGAATCTAGTTGGGTCATCATCTCATGATGCAATCCTTGCTCCCACTGTCATCGAGAAACCGAGGTATCTCTCAGGCAGGCGAGGAACCCTACCAGATCGGCGGAGAGGCTGAGGTTCGTCGGGGACTATAGAATCCTTTGGTTCTTTCAAATTATCTGCTGTAGTTTGTATAGCTGGAACCTTTCCAGTTCTACATTACAGACCTTGCCTCGATCTTGTCCGGATTTTGCTTTTGACATAGGCCAGACAATCCCAAATCTTAACTTACTTAAGAGATAGGCTCTTCCCATACCATATCTCATATGGAATGGTAGGCAGTGATCTGATTCGAACCTAATTCAATAAGTACGCAGCTTCTCAAGCGCATAACTCCCAAAAGGGAAAAGGTAACTCAGTAGTACTCATCATAGAGAACACCTTATCATATAGGGTGTAATTGCTCCGCCCTGATACACTATCGTGCTATGGTGTATACGGAGGAGTAATGCTGAGAGAGAATCTCATTCTCCTTTAGAATAGACCAGGATTTCCGTGCTCAAGTATTCTCCTCCTTGATCACATCAAAGGCCATAAAACTTATACCCGTATTTTGGTTCTCTACTTCTTGCTTATATTCTGTGAATATCTCAAAAGGTTCGGACTCATATTTCAACAGGAACATACGACTGAATCTTGAGAGATTATCAGAGAATATAATGAAGTATAAAGAACCAGTCCTGGCATGTGTAGACAGGAGACCTTACATACATCATCATGTATCAGTCCCAAGAGTTTACTAACTCTTCCTCTGTTTCCAATAAACAGAGCTATGGTCATCTTATCTTTGTGACATGATTGGCAAGTTTCACAAGATGTAAATTCAAACTGATTTAAATATGCATCTAAAATGTAACTTCAGCCAGTCGGGTCGCATTGATATGACCTAGTCTACAATGCCTCAAGAATGATTCGTTCATTTCTGAACTCTTCCTCTTGTGTGTGTTCTGTATACGAGGAACTGTAGTTTGATTTAGAACGTCAATGCTTTTAGATAACGTGCCTGAACCGATCAACTTTTGATATAGGAAATGTTCAAAACATTATCCATCAATACAAAATTATATTCTTTCTTTACTAATAAAGAGATTGATATGATTTTGTATATCAGGTTCGGTATCTAATAGCATTTGTTCAGAATCAATGTATTCGTAATACAGGGTGACAGTGACCAACAGACTTGGCTGCAACACTTGCCCCATTTTCTGCCTCATGAAACTTATCACCCGTTCTTAGTTTTTCTACCTTTTGTAGACCTATGTAACAGATTACATATCTGGGATCCTGATCCGGTATCATATACCCAGGATGCAGAGGATACTGAGAAACAGTTCTTTGTAATGAACACACCCGAAGGAGATGCATCATATGCACTTTCTTCGTTTGGGTGGCATAGGAATTCTGGTATTCCCCAATTTCCTGCTCTGTCTTATAACAATTATAAGTTGGAGCGGGACCAACGTTCCCCAGCTCAGTATAACAAGCGGGTTCGGTCAATACATCCATTTTATTATCTTGATTAAGGCGTGATATGGTCGCTACCTGGAGAGAGAGAGAAGAAAACACTCTGCGTGCGCTCTTGCAAGATTAGATTGGTTATGTATTTTATCTAATCAGGATGGCTCCCACTGTTTTTATCAAATCTTCCTTCAAACCCTAAAAGGAAAGACTAGCCGGGATTAATTACACTCTACAAGTTCGCCAATCTTTCAGCCAGGCCAGTGTCGGTACTTTGAGGGAGGTTCCCCGTGCTTTCGCACGGACCTAATTACAGTAAACCTCGTTTTCCCAGAGGCGTAACCCCGTTGACACCTTTCTAGACACCTACTTGATCGGCTAATTGCAAAGTGCAAAACTCTCCCAGGAGTAACAATTACTCGCAGTGGGTATCGGGATCCAACTATCATATAGAAGGTATGCAATCTCATTGTAAATTTCAACACTTGAAACTCCCGATAAAGGTTTTTACCCCTAGCACCTATGACCTTAACTATGGTCAACAAATCATAAGTACTAGTCAAGTTCTACCCGTCATTTCGTGATTAATTAGACCCACCCACATGACCCTTAACTAAGGTCAACAAAGTCACACAACTGTCCTAACTAATCGCATCATATGCGGTGTAGGAAGACATCACTTAGCTACCGTACACTGTGCCTTAACTAAAGTCAACAAACACAGCACGAATACTAAGTACTCTACTTCCTAAAATGACGGAGGGTTGCGAATGGTTTTTGTGAAAACCTTTAACGCTTTGAACTTGATCTCGTTGCGGAATCAAATGGTTTTTAAATGGAATGTTTTTGAGGCTTTTCTAGTTTTGCTAAAGGGGTCACTCCCGGTGAAGGGATCGTCGGCCCTTTCCTCGTCGAATGAGGTGCGGGATATATCATATATATCACTGTGCAAAGCGGAAACTATAGAAGCGATCAAATGACAAACCGAGGGTTGTAGCATCTGCCAGTTATTGCTAAAGGAGTCACTCCCGGTGAAGGGATCTCGGTCCTTTCCTCATCGAATAAGGTGCAGGATGTTCTATAATGAACACCGCGATGCAAAGCAAGAACTGTAGCTACCTGTTTTATTTTGAAATTCGATTCCACAACTTCAATTAGGTTTATTTTCTTTCATTAATCTCATTAATGAATATCCCATCAATTAAGTCCACCTAATCATCACAGATAAATATAACGTACGCTTATGCCATCCGCATTCGCCTCGATGTCCCGTCTGCACCGTTAGGTTAGGTAACTAACGGCAGAGCGAGGCAGGGCTAGCGCGGGTGTAAAACATAAGCAACGTCTATATAATATATCATATATACTATATACTACATCTATCTGAACAGAGCACAGAACATCGCATGATCACTTCACAGATAACGCAGCAGAAAGAATCATATGAAATATTGGATATACTAGGACGTCCGTGTTTTCAATACGAGCCAGTATAAAACACGGATTCCACGGTCGTGATGAATAGCCAATCCCACACCCCTAGACCCCTACGAGAGCGGCAAGCAACCCTACCAATTCTAGGGTTAGGAGACCCGGACTCGACTCCTCGAGTTGGTCTCCCACTGGACCCCAGAACCCGGTTACTTGCGCTCCCCTCCTTGAGTCTATCCTAGTGCAGAAAAGTAAATAATATACATCAACGGTGACATCTTCCGCAACCTGGAAGTGCCCCAATAAAAGAATATTACGTACAAGTTTTTACATGAATGAAAATGAAAAACACTCATCTCACATATAAACCCCCGGCTATTCAAACACGACGATCCAATATAACATATCTAGCAACACATAACATCACATGTCATCAACGTAAGTAAATATGCGCATCCCAATTGTCGTTGACATATAGCAACGAAACCGGCGACACCACATATTACACTTACGGTCACAGAAAAGAAATTGTAAAACTACAACAGTTGGAATCCGCAACCTCCTCAGACATCGCATGCCTGACCAAATGAATTACTTAGACATCGCATGCCTAACAATTATAAACCCCGCATTTTAGTCTCAAAATCGAAAATACTTTTCAATATCAAGTCGGGCAATTCAACAGGATTCCCGACATTCTGATCGAATACTCGTCGCAAACTTTAGTAGACGGCCGCACCCCCGACGCCGTCGATGAGGTGCACCAAGGCGGAACACCGCTACCGCGAGCACCCAAACGGATGCTTTCGGCGACGGGGTTCTCCTACAGTCACTTGGTCGGGGCTATGGAGTGAGGCTGTCTATTAAGTTTACCCGGCGACTATCCGCGTACGCTACGTGATTGCGACGGGCTTTTGATCACATCAAAATTCTGTGGCAACCGATCAAGTGAGACTAAACTGCTATGTTTATAATATTCATTCCGTTATCTCATAACTATTTGCGAATTCCAATTATTGTATCACATTCCGGATAAATAGAAAATGCTAAACTTTTCGATCGAACAATCGAACACCCAAGTTTTCCCGATACAGCTCAACACATGAAATAAGTCTAACAACATTCAGTTCGTGCCTCAGACCAACGGTCCAGCCGTAGAAGGGTCAAGCCAACGCCTCACATGTGGCACGCCATACTGCCCCAAACCCTAAGGTTCAAAGGGCAGTTCAAGACGGTCACATAATCGAGTTAAGGTTTGTTATCTTCTAGAGGGTCCATCGCGTTACTTGCACTACTTAGAACGTCGTTAAACTACGGAAAAATCCAACACTTGGAAATTTCCCGGCAGGGGAAAAAGTGGGTATTTATATCCGGTCGAACTTTTTAACATATTCTAAAAATACCCGGAAATACACACCGACAAAATTAGACAGTCCGATCGAATAAACTGAGTTCCCAATACAACCCAGAAAATAAAACTCTGGAATAAATATTAAAATATTCCCAGGAAAACCAACACCAGAAACTAGGAGTTATTGTGCAAACAGTATTGGGTATTATGACTATACTGCCGCGGAACCGCCGCAGAAGCCTTGCTTCTGCCGCGGTTCCGCCGCACTCTTGTCGAATCATGGACACGTGTTGCACAGTAATTCTTAGGATTCCCTGCTGATTTTTCTGCATATTTTTAATTTCGAAAAAACCACGATTTCAGAAAAAGTCCAGAGAGCAATTTCAAGTCGGGGTTTTGGGTCGATCGGACTTCTAATTCCGTCGGGACTTCGCCTAAGGCTCTAGCTAGGCTCTGATACCACTGTAGGGTTCCTAGGCACTCTAATGGAGTCTCACAAGTGATCAAATATGCACAAATCAAATTTTACAAGTGCCTACAAACCCTAATACGGATCGTTAACTAGATATATAGGCAAAGCAAGCATGTAATCGAATTAAATGCTAAGGGAAAGTGACTACAACCTTTGTAGATCCGGTCCACCACTCTTCTTAAGCTCCGCGATGATCTCCCTCCGCTGTCCAAATCGAACCCTTGACTCTAGCATTGGCATCATCGAAGAATGGGCGGGCTTGATCGTCGGTTCGATGCCGAAGATGATCTACGTCGAGGCATCACAAGAACAAGCTCCAACTTCACCAAGCCTTGAAAACTTGTGAAGGAAACACCCTATACAACTTGGCAAGAGGTAGAGGATGAAGAAATAGGAAGTGGGTAGACTTTAGAATTGGATTTCTCACTTGATTTCACTAGTTGCCATTGATGGTCACTAGCTTTCTTCATGGAAGAAGAAGATGAAGAAGAAGAAGAAGAAGATATGATAAGTATTAAAGAAAAAATGAAAAGGAATTCATTCTTATCATCTTCTAACCTTAGTTAAGTGTAGAGAATGAATTAGGGTTAGTTTAAATGGTTAGGGTTAAGTATAAGACAAGAATGGAGACAAAGTCAAAACTTCAAGAAAGTTCAACTAAAAACAAAACAAGCAACCATTCATTTATCCTTTTCATTTTCCAAAATGAATAAATGAATAAGATAAATGAATAAGTAATTAAGTAAACAAAACCCTAATCATTAACTTAACCATAGTTTAATTCTTTACACTTAACCAAATAAGCATGTATCATCAAACATGATACAATCATGTGCACAAAAGTATATCACATATACAACTTGCACAATTCAAGTGAGAAAATCCATTTAAAGTGAACCAATACTAGTTAATGCAAAGTAATATATCAAATACATAATTATACATTAAATCATTAAATCAACACTTGATTTAACGATCCGGTCATATCGTATATAACCGACTAGTATCCAATGTATCAGCTTATCGAATAAATCCTTGATTCGATAACTAGGTTATATCACATACAACCATTTGACACATTCATCGCGAGAATGAAATACGGTATCACATACACGCATTATTCTCGGTCCCGCACATATCTCATATGCGCTCCTATTTCGTTTCGCTTGAGCTAGAAAACCTCTGTGTAGGACTCTAAAGACTCGTCAATACGCCGGCAGCAGATGATGATCATATCAAACACCCACAAGCCGCAAGCGGTCTGCTAAAGGTAACGGCCACCCGGGTATTGAGCGATCAGAAGATCGACGAGCAAGCCCGCTCACACTCCTGTGAATCTAACCAGTAACACTTACCGTACAGTCCGGTCTGTTCGTCTGATATGTCGCATATCTCGCCTAGGGGTGGTAAACGTCAGACCCCAGTAGCTCGATAAGTCATGCCGACTTAAGGTCCATAACATTCGTGAAACAACTGATAACTCTTACCAGTATATCACTGCAACCCTGGCCAGGGATTTCCTGTTATGGCCAGTCGTGCATTGCGCAACATCAACCCCCAATACCGGGAGAGACGAATCCCCTCCTATCGCTCATTGCCTCCATGTGAATCGGGACTGTACCCAAAAACCACCTGTTTGCACGACTCAGTAGAGCCGTGGTAGGGTGGAAATCAAAGCACAGTGGGAGACACACAAGACTCTATGACGATCTCGGGTCAACAGACTAAGCTGTACCAGTGTCACCAGAGAACTGCCATCTGACGTGAGGTATAATACCATCTGGGAGTTCTCGGCGAGTCCGTTCAGTATACCCAGTCTCCACTGAGCACCCGTATACCATCTCTGAAGTCAAACACCAATGGATATGGGATCATCCATCGCCCATCACATGGGTCGAGAAGATATACGCTAGTCTACTCTGGAATATCGATGCCCCGTCTCGATATTCCCTCGACTAGGAACATTTCAAGGATGTACTCATGGACTACCCAGGCCCCACTAGTATGATCTACATCATAGTCCTGGAAGTCGAGTATACATCCTAAGGGCTTTATCAACATGTAATCAGAGAGACAGAAAGTATACATGTTAAGATAAAGTGCAACCAGATAGCGTACTATCATGTCGAGCAAGAAAGTCCTACCTATATATGTCCCAGCATCCACTACAATATACATCCAATGTACAGTAATGGCCTCTAGGGCATACATATAACTAACAGATAGAATGAAGGCGGCCCAATGCAGATAGAAATCGTATGCAGATCGACGACGTCGTAGACTCGAGTTTGGAGTGGGAGATCATGTGTTCCTTCGGGTATCTCCGATTAAAGGTGTGATGCGCTTCGGAAAGAAAGGGAAGCTCAGCCCCAGATATGTCGAACCTTATGAGATTCTGGAGAGGGTGGGTGTTGTAGCTTATCGCTTAGCACTTCCACCGAGTTTTCCCGATGTGCATCCGGTGTTCCATGTTTCGATGCTTCGCAGGTATCTTCACGATCCATCTCATGCGATCCAGCATCAGACCTTACAGCTTGAGCCGGATTTATCCTACACAGTGTAGCCAATCACTATTCTTGACAGGCAGGCAAAGAAACTACGATCGAGGGTACTTCCGTCTGTAAAGGTTCTTTGGCAAGGAAATAATCGCGAGGAGATTACTTGGGAGACCGAGGATACGATGCGAAAGAAATTTCCACATCTTTTTGAAGGTATGTCTAGTAATTATTTTAAATTCGAGGACCAAATTTTCTTAAGGGGGGAATATTATAGTATTTTGAAAATTTAGAAATAAATAAAATTAATTAATTTAAGAATAATATGGTAAATCACAAAGTTGTTAAAAACAAATAAATCAATTTCCATAAGTTTTATGTAAAATAATTTAAATTAAAATTTTAGTATGCAACATAAATAAGTTATAAGGGTTTTAATGATAAATTTAGCTTCATTTTAATAAAATGTGTGTTTTATAATAAGCTAGATTGTGAAGGGTTTCTAAGTAAAGTTTAGGATTTTATGCAAATAGGAAATTGTTAAGGGTATAAATGAAAGTGGAATAGAATCCATTTTAGTTCAGAATTTAAATTCAAATTAAAACAAAATTTAAGGATAAGGCTAGCACACCTCATACTTGCATGCACAACACTCACCTCACACCTCCTACTTGCATGAAACCCTTACCTCTAGCTTGATCCCACCTCCTCCTTCACCTTATCCATTCCTTTTGCCATATATAAACCTTGTTCAGACCATAGTTAATTAAGAATCCTGAAATTTTCTAAAAACAAAACTAAAATAAAGAGAAAAAAAAGAACAAGAGGAAGAAGAAGAAGAAAGAAGCAAGTTCTAGTTTTCATCACTCTCAAGCTAGGACAAGGGGCTTAGCATCTTGGAGGGGTTATTCCAACAACTTTTGGAGGGTAAAATTCTTAAACACAGTAGGAATTTAAGTTCTATAGCTTAGTTAATTTGAAATGAACAATGTCCTATAAATTCGTATTTTTGTCCAAACTAGGCTCTGTGTAAATCTGCTCTTGTTGGTAAGATAATAAACTCAACTAAACAGTGCTAAAATGATGTATGAAACACCTAGAGAAAACCATAGGACCACGAACCCAAGGGGCCGGTTTTCGGCCGGCGGCCAATAGGGAAATTCCGGCGTCGCCGGCTATATAGGAAGCTAGGTGGGTTTGTCTTGTTGGGTAGGTTTCAGTATATAATTTTGGCCATTTTGGTGTTGTTTAATTAAATTAGTTTCACTGCAGATAGAATCTAGAAACGTATATCGGAAATGATATCTTAAAACACCAAATACGACACGATTAAAAAGCATCGCGATTTAAATTCTGTAGCGATGCAGGTTAGGGTTAAAATCCAGTAAGGTTAAGTGTTTAATAGCTCGATATAGTCGTATACAATATAACTAGTACGTGGGAACGGGTGTTTTTCATTTCCGTCATGTTGGAGTAACCGTTTAATTATATAAATTAAATTGTGATATTAGATTCGAATACCGTATTTGCGGAGGCAGCGAGGAAAGGGAAAGGATTGGCAATTCCTGAATAGATTCGACGTTTTCCGGTGAGTAGATTAAACATCTACCAGGGAATTTTGTAAAGATAGCATTTTATGCCCGTAGTTTTATTTAAATAATTGAATTAATTTATATGCTAAATTAACAATATGTATTCATAAGCCACACATACCTTGCTTAGTTGCTAGAACACTACATAATTATCGACGAGTCATGCCACGTGCACATCTTATATGTTACACACACCTCGTCAATATTACCATGTCACTTTTACACTTAGCAAAATTCTTATTAAAATGATTCATATCGTATCATACACACCGATAAATAGTAGTAAATTGCATCAATTATATCATGTTTTAGTATTTCATGTTGATATAAGAGGTAAATGTATTATTGATGATTTATGATTTTGAGTTTTGAATACTATTACATAAATCCAGTGATTTTTCATGATTGATGTGTCATGTCCACCATGAGATATTTTATGATTTGATTTTATTCCGGACCGAGTGGGGGAGATATACAGTCGCGGATTTTATGTTATCCATACTGAGTGGGGGAGATATACAGTTGGATACATGGTGGACCTGGTCGAGACCGAGGGGCAGGATAGCCGCATTGAGGCGGGGGAGCCTAGCGAGGTTACTCGATACCGGATAGAGTGGTAAAATATGGCGTATATCTAGATGATAAGGACCGGTATTGTTGATTTCAGGATCATTCGATGAATGATGCCTGTGAGAAATGGAAGTTTTGTGTCGATGATGGACACGGGGAATTGAATTTTATTGGAAATACATGATGAGATTTCAGTTTGGACTATGAGATTCGTATTATAGATTCATGGTTTTCACACATAATCATACATTATACTTGTTCACATTTCAGTTAATATGATCGTCATATTTACATAATTAACCGTTATATGTTAGTTATATTCACTGAGTTGGCAACTTACCCCCGTTGTGCCACAGTTCCTTGCAGGGATAGAGTAGACGGTTAGCAGCGGCGCAGATATACTTTTTGCAGCTTTATTACATGTTTTGATAGGTAGGTTACATATGTAGTAATCTTCTCTTTTGGTATTGTATTTTGTATCTAGAAAAATCTCCATCAGACCTGTATATGACTTAGAGTGAGAGATGATATGTATATTATTGACAGTTGAGATCGTTAGTTCTATAAATTGTGGTTTCTTTTCTTTATGTCTGAGATTCGTATTGATGTCTTATATACTGAGATTTTATTTTCCGCTGTTGATATTGTTGATCCCAACTAGGGATACAACCAAACTTAACATCTTATACTTGTTTAATACTTTAAACTTCATAACATGTGATTTTTATTTAAAAACTAAATTTTCTATATAAAGAATTCCGGAAAAAGGATTTTGATCTTGATTTCGGCTTACTTGGACTGTGTGCATATCTTTAGATATGATACAATCTAGGTGTCGGTCACATCTAAACTTGGGCCATGACACATATCTTCTATGAGATAGTTGGATCCCGATACCCACTACGAGTAAGAGTTACTCCTGAGAGAGTTTTACACATTACAATTAGCCGATCAAGTAGGTGTTTAGAAAGGTGTCAACGGGGTTATGCCTCTGGGAAAACGAGGTTTATTTTAATTAGGTCCATGCGAAAGCGCAGGGAACCTCCCTCAAAATACCGGCACTATCCTGGCTGAAAGATTGGCGAACTTGTAGGGTGTAATTAATCCCGGCTAGTCTTTCCTTTTAGGGTTTGAAGGAAAATTTGACTAAAATAGTAGGAGACATCATGATTAGATATATTAATAACCAATCTAATCTTGCAAGAGCATACGCTGAGTGTTTTCTTCTATCTCTCTCCAGGTAGCGACCATGTCACGCCTTAATCAAGATAATAATACGGATGTATTGACCGAACCCGCTTATTATACTGCGCTAGAGAACGTTGGTCCCGCTCCAACTTATAATTGTTATAAGACAGAGCAGGAAATAAGGGATTACCAGAATTCCCGTGCCGCCCAAACGAAGAAAGTGCATGCTGATGCATCATCTTCGGGTATGTTCATTACCGAGAACTATTTCTCAGTATCCTTTACGTCCTGGGTATGAGATACCGGATCAGGATCCTGCAAATGTAATTTGTTACATAGGCTACAGAGAGGTAGAGAACTGAGAACGGGTGATAAGTCTCAAGAGTTGGAAATGATGCAAGTGTTGCAGCCAAGTCTGTTGGCAGTTATCACTCTGTATTACCAGAATACATTGATTCTGAATGAATGTTATTAGATATCGAACCTGATATACAACATCATATCAGTCTCTTTATCAGTAAAGAAGGATATAATTTTGTATTGTTGGATAATGTTTTGAATATTTCCTATATCAAGAGTTGATCGGTTCAGGCACGTTATCTAAAACCATAGATGTTCTAAATCAAACCACAATTATTAACGTACAGAACACACACAAGAGGAAGAGTTCAGAAATGAACGAATCCTTCTTGAGGTATTGTAGACTAGGTCATATCAATGCGACCAGATTAGCTGAAGTTACATAAAGATGCATATTTAAATTAGTTTGGATTTTCATCTTGTAAAACTTTCCAGTCATGTCACAAAGATAAGATGACCATAGCTCTGTTTATTGGAAACAGAAAAAGAGTTAGTGAACTCTTGAGATTGATACATGATGATGTATGATAGTCTGATGTCTACATATGCCAGGACATGTTCTTTATACTTCATTACATTCACTAATGATCTCTCAAGATTCAGACATATGTTCCTGTTGAAACACAAGTGCTAAACTTTTGAGATAATCATAAATATAAGTTAGAAGTAGAGAACCAAAAACTGGGTATAAGTATTATGTCCTTTGATGTGATCAAGGAGGAGAATACTTGAGCACGGAATTCCTGGACTATTCTAAAGGAGAATGAGATTCTCTCTCAGCATTACTTCTCCGAATATACCACAGCACGTCGGTGTATCGGGGCGGAGCAATCACACCCTATGTGATATGGTGTGCTCTATGATGAGTACTACTGAGTAGCCTATTTTCTTTTGGGGTTATGCATTTAAGAAGTTCCATACCTATTGAATAGGGTTCCAACCAAATCAGATGCCTACCACTCCATATGTGATATGGTATGGGAAGAGCCCGTCTCTTAAGGAAGTTAAGATTTGGGTTGTCTGGCCTATGTCAAAAGCAAAATCCGGACAAGCTCGAGGCAAGGTCAGTTCTGTGAAAGTTTGTTGGATATCCCAAGCATTAGCAAGGGAATATCTTCTACCACACCGAGGAACAAAAGATTTTTTATTTCTCAGCATACCATTTTTTGAGAAAAAGGGAATTTCTTGTGATGAAATTAGTGGTCATGAGGTAGAACTGGAAGGAGTTCCAGCTATACAAACTACAGCTGATGATTTGGTAAACCCGGAGGATTCAATAGTTTCCAATGAACCTCAACCTCTCCGCCGATCTGGTAGGGTTCCTCATCCACCTGAGAGATACTTCAGTTTCTCTATAACAGTGGGAGAGAGGATTGCATCATAAGATGATGACCCAACTAGTTTTGAGCAGGCCATCTGGAGTAGGGACTCTTTAAGAATGGCTAGATGCTTAGCGATCTGAGATGGAATCCTTATATACCAACAAAGTATGGACTTTGGTTGCTTTATCTGAAGGGTTAAATCCCCATCAGGACCAAGTATATCTTGAGAAGATTACTTGGTGTACATGGAAAAGTTGAGACTTTCAAAGCTATGCTTAAGTCCATCCAGATCCTACTTGCCACTGCTACATACCATGACTACGATATCTGGTGGTTAGGTGTCATGACTGCTTTTCTAAATGATGATTTGGAAGAGAGCGTCTATAAGTACACAGCCAGAGGGCTTCATAGACAGTGGGAGCAGCGGAAATATGAGCATGATGTTTTATGGGATAAATCAGGCATCGCGGAGTTGGAACGTCTGTTTTGATGTAGTTGTCAAAGAGTTTGACTTCATCAAAATGGTAGATGAACCAAGTATATACAAAAAGGTAGTAGGGAGTATGGTGGTGATTCTCGTATAGTACGTGGATGACATACTCTTGATAGGGAAGTAGTTTCCTATGCTACGCTCGGTCAATCTCCTCTTATCACAAAGATTCTCCATATAGGATCAAGGTGATACCTCATAAATCCTAAGTTATGGATCTATGAGATAGATCTAATTGGATGTTAGGATTCTCACTAGTTGTAGTGAGATGGTATCAATCGATCCTGGGGAGAATCACTGGAGTGGTTTCAGGGTGATAAGGACGACTGAATGTCAGTCGCAGGCATTGTCTTTACCCTCAGAGGAAGGACGGTATGTTAGAAGAGTTCCAAGCTAGATACCGTGACATACTAAACGATTAAAGGCAAAATACATCATTACCAAAAATTCTACTAAAGAGGTAGTCTGGATATATATGAGTTCATGAGATGAATTTCGTTCCCACCATTGTGTGACAATGGAGTTATGGCTTAGGCTAAGGAACCCCCGTCCCATCTGTGATCCAGACATATTCTAAGGCAGTATCACCTGATCATGGAGATGTCAGGTAGATCGAGGTTAGGAGAGTAGACTCAGAGGACAACATCGCGGATCCACTCACAAAGGCCTATTTTCCAGTAGAGACTTTTATGGGATGGTTGAGTATGAGATACTTCAACCACAGCTGATTGTTGGGTATGCGATACCACAACAAATGGCCCTAGTGCAAGTGGGAGATTGTTAGTTATATATATACCCTAAAGGCCATTACTGTACATACGATGTATATTGTAGTGGATGCTTGGATATATATAGGGAGGACTTTCTTGCACGACATGATAGTATTGTCACGACCCGAAAGTACAGAATGTGACCGGCACTTAGATTACGAAGCGTCTAGAGGCGCAACGTAACCTAAGTAAGCCGAAGCCCAGAAATCTAAACCATAAAAGAAGAAGAAGAAGAAGAAGAAGGACAATATGTAGAAAACAAGTTTAAAAGCAACATCCAATTTTCTCAAAAATTTCGGCAGAGTCTCCTTTGTAAAAGCTGGCCCCAAACGGGTACAAATAAGAATAATATATATACAAACAATAAAAAGCATCCCCAAACGGGAGCTAGCACTACGCCAAAAGGCGGAAACAACCACATCAATGCACAATAGTATACAACGCCAAAGGGCGAGGCTCAAAACTCAAAAGAAAACAAAACCACGAAATATCATACTAATACAAGCACGACCCTAAGGTCGAAATAAACAACTGATCCAGTAAACTATCAAGTAATACAAGTTTGGTTGATGGAGCTTACTAGATACAAATGAAATAATAAAAATACAATGGCGGTCCAGATACAAATGAACCAACCTACCGTGCAAATCACCCGGAATGAAATGATGTGCCAGCAAACTGCCAAAGAACCCTGTACATCAACCTGTAATAAAATTTGGCACAACGGGGGTGAGTTGCCAACTCGTGAGTAGAAGATATCTGCGAAAAGAAATCGAATGCACGACGCTGTCCTAGGTCATAATAATATACTAATATAATACTAATCATCTAGTAAGACAGGATAATAAGCTACGTGTAAGTGCAAAGCTCTGTGCTCGTGTCAGTGCCTCATATAGTACTATGTCATGTGAATGAGTATGCATGCACCATGAATGTAAAATAACCAATCCTGAAATCTAGATATATCTGTATAAGAAAACTTTAGCTTTTATCATGGTAAAATGTGTATAGAAATCTGATATATCAACGATGAAATCCATTGAAATCCATGTCAAGCATCGACACAAAACATATAAATCTCAAGTCTCAATACCTCATAATCTCAATGTTTCATAGTCTCAATATCCCGGGCTCTGTCAGTCCGGATCGGTCTATATCATCAAATCTCACGACGACGGTCGGTATCCTCCGGATATCCGCCGCGCCAAACATCACCGGTAGGTAGCCTTCCCCTGCCAGGCTCATCGTCTACAACTCGATCTTCTTGCCCCGGGGTACCATACCAGGCCCACCATGTACCCGAGACGGTTCATCCACTCCTCGAATCGGGTCTCGAAATCCAACAGAAAACATGAAATCTCATGGTGGACGACACATACATCACGAGAAAACCACATCTTATGTTTTAAAAAGAGAGGGGGAGAGAGAGAGAGAGAAGTTTTTTATGTATTCTTGCAGTTTTCCCCAGAAATCCAGAAATCTCATATAAATCCAAAATCCCAAAAATCATGATTAAGTATATGATAAGTGTCGGCATATGCCCCATAATACTGCATGATAACATGAAAATATGAATGCATGAATGTCCAAGTAATAAATGCCATGTCTAGACAAACATCAGAGAGTAATCATAATATTATATCGATCTAGCTGTTTGCTGATTCTATCAATAGAAGATAATATGATCTAAAGTGTACGTGACATAGCAATTACCGATAATGATCTGTGTGAGCCGGCAAATAAGTGTGCGTGGAATATGCGCATCATCGGTAATGGTGCTGGTTTCCTAACAGGCAAAGTTTTAAGCTGATTATAGAAACATATGTATGAACATGCACATTTTGACTACGGTATGAATGTAAAGACGGATGTGTAATAACCACTCATCTGATATACAAGTATAACTACAACTATATGTCTCGAGCCTAACTAGTGTCCATCTAACCTCTTAAAGAACTAAACCTAAGAACTAGTCGATAAGAAATAAGGGTACACCTAAAGTCTGAGTCCATGTCTCTAATAGTCGGCGATCCAGCCTCAATAGCGTCACGTACGTAGTACGATTTCCTCGAAACAAGAGTGCGGATCAATCATCACATCTATGCTTCGTACGGTAAAATCCATCGTACGACATCCCAATATCGGGATACGGGTCAAGTATCACCTACGTGTCTCATCATTCGTATAATATCATCATCAACACATGCCATGATCAAGGTGCTATACTGTAATCGCATACATCAATCATATATCATTGTTAGCATAAATATACATCGTTAATTTATCCTCAGAAATGTCATGTCACATATATCATATCTTGATCAAGCCACATATGTCAAGTCGTGATTAAGTCACGCCTATAAGATATCGAAATCAAGTTACACCTTTATGATATCGCAATCAAGTTACATCTATATGATGTCGTAATCAAGTCACACATATAACATATCAGAATATCAATCACATGTTACGGTTCGGGTGCTATTTTAGAGTCCCATGTACCTCTATATCATCACCACCCTTTATTATCTATGTATACCTATTCATTATATCATTTTTTTAATGATCCGCTAACATCATAATACGACCGTATAGTCAAGAATCACGGCATCAAGCCCAGCTATACTGTTTCATTCCCGTGTATCATATCACATCATTGTATCCCATATACGTGTTGTGTGTATATATATATATATATATATATATATATATATATACCTATACCTAGTCCTATATATATATACACACACATACACGTATACACCACGTCGAGTTTCAGTCTGCGTGTGTGTGTATCTACCTGAAACCTACGAATCTCTTCCAAGGTATTCATCCTCTGGTATGGTCTTCCTAAATCAGTCTAGTCCAGCCTAGGGTCATTACTAGGGTCCTACTTATTAAGAATCTAGGATCACATCTGGCTTCCTAATGTCAATAAGTACCGTTCCTATTCTACGTGCGGGGGTGCTAAACGCCATCCACCCGACTTACCCCCGTAGATATACATCTACTCACCTGGTCCTTTTCTGCCGAAAATGATGTTGCCATCCTCCTCTTTATCGCCCGCAGTCCACATGAGGTGTACCTATACGCAAAAATATATAGTATCGTAAACTAAATCACGGACAAAAGTCAAAACGACACACGGAACGCGCATAGGTTAAAACCTATGTCCCGTTCACGCAAAGAACCAAATATCGCTCGATATCGGCGTACAAACTCCGATTAATCGAGATAAACATCAACAAACAACTCATTGTTTTAAAACTCATTACTTATAATATAAAACATGATTTAATTCGTCGAAACCCTAAAATCCATCAAATCGCCCGATTTCGTAAAACCCGAAAATGCCAATTTACCGTTTTTCTTCAAAACTTGATATTTAAATGAAACCAGTGGTCATAAAACTCATTAAATAGCACAACTAGACTATACAATCTATTACTATATTTTTATTACACAAATTTGTATTAATACACAATTCCTAGTCTGCAACCTTTATAAATTTTCAACATCTTACAAGCAATATTCCACAATTCCACAACAAACTTGATTTTGCATGAATTAATGTATTAAACTACAATTCATAATCATAATGATATAATGAAACCATAAATTATATTTTAAATCTCATTTATTTAAGAATTTCAAAAAAACTAGTTAGCAAAATAGCATTTTTTTAGTATTTTTCAATTATCAAAAGAAACTAGTGACCAAACTAAGTTTTTCATTCCTTAAACATGTCAATATCCTCATTTAAACAACAATCTAATGTTACAAACATTAATTGGAATTTATCTCACCAATATATATAATATATAGAAATCTAGTTTGTAAAAAATTGTTTAATTTAAACAATTTTGGATAACAATTTACAATATATCAACCATGCATGATTTTCCATTTCTAAAAGTGTTAAACAAGTTATTATAACCCTAATGAATTAATAAAACCACAACTTGAATTTACAAACCCTAACTTGAATTTTAGAATTTGCAAATAGAATTAATTTAATAAATCTAATTATGCTTAAAAGAAACATCTAATAAAAATAAATCAAAAGAAAAAGATTTATACCTCCACAATATAAAATCCAAACATGAAAATGAGCCTCCAAAATGAGTGCTTTCCATCTCCAATATCCATGTAAAGATGAGCAAAGAATAGAGAGTAGGAATTAATTAGGATTTTGTGGATTTTTATTTGGATTTTTAATGAATTGTTGATGGATTTTACAATAAAAATCAAGTGGAGAAATGGGGGGGGGGCTGCCATGATGAGGAGGCCGGCCAATTTAGGGATGTGAGGGAGAGAAAGAAATGAGTGAAGATTGATGTAGAAGTTTCCTCTAGAATATCACCTTTTAATGTCTTTTCAACCTTTTATTTAATTTTCTTTTATTCTTTTCTAAAACAACTCAAGAAAACTCTAGAATCATAGACAAATTTGCAAATAAATTTTGCATGATGCACACTAAATTCTAATATGCCATGGTTCATTTTTACAAATTAAACCCATTCAAATTTGTAATTTACACTAATTTAGTGCATAAATAAAGCTTATGTTAATATTTAAAATAATTAATTTAGGAAAAATATTTAATTAAAATAAAAATTTATAAGTGACTAAATAAACACCATTTACTAGTAATATCATAATTCAAATAGGTATTTTTAAATTTATAGTGAAAAATATTTATGGTTTTGTTTTACGAAAAATACGTTTTACTTTACCGAAAATCATAAAATTCACTTAAACGATTTTATTTATTTAATTATTTTTAAAACGTTACAATCTTCCTCCCTTTAAGAAATTCGGTCCCCAAATTTAAATTAAAACTCTCCCTCCAAATACTAAAACATTTAGCAAAACACTCAAATCGTCGGGGATTCGAAATCATCAATACATAACTAAAATCAACTCCGTCAAGCATAACGCAATCATCGGAGTTATGGTAAAGATAAAATATCAAAACCCAATACGAAAACCGACATAATATATATCAAAACTATAATTTATATATATAGTGCGCATCGTAGTAAAATCGCCTAAACATCTTAATAAAGAAGCATACAAAATCCCTCTTGAAAATCGCCGTGCGATGCACGTGTCACGGCATAAGTAGCAGACGTTTATTTTAAAAAAATAGCTATATATATATCTTTTATTTAACATACACGTCCTGCCTGGTTACTAAATCAATAGTAATGATTATAAAAACATACTGATTAAACTGAAATCAATCCTATTCACATCATAAATATATCATGTACATCCGGTGCGCACTAAAATCGGAACCAAATATAGATACCACGAATACACACAAAAACAAAACTAAGTGCAACAGGTGTGCACCAAAACATCTGTCAAGTGCAACGGGCGTGCACGACTCAATATCAGGTGCCTCTAATCTGCACAAAACCCCGATTTAGTGCATCTTGTGTGCACAAAATCGCATCAAGTGCGCCAAGTATGCGCAAGAATCTTAATCAGGTGCACACGGTGCATGAAAACATACACTAAATATCCAAATCGAAATCACAGTATGAAAATGCATGAAAACTAGGTCGAAGCATATATCAAAATCATGTGTAACCCATATGCACGAAATCAAATCAAAAATCCCAAAATGTATAAAACCAAATCGAGTGTACTGGATGTGTACTAAACAACATCAATACAACTGATATATGAAACACAAATAGAATATAATCAAGGTACACATAAGAAATACCAATCGTAGAACAAAGTCATCAAAATACCAAAATCCAATCAAGGAAATTATGAAATT
Source organism: Agapanthus africanus (assembly GCA_030015575.1). Lineage (NCBI taxonomy): Eukaryota > Viridiplantae > Streptophyta > Magnoliopsida > Asparagales > Amaryllidaceae > Agapanthus > Agapanthus africanus. Next base: position 220,930,913 of record CM057348.1, on the reverse strand, counting down.
CAAATCACCAAATCACAATCGTAAACACTATCGTCAATGTGCGCCTCTTTCCCCCTTTCCTCTGGTGTCGACAGATTCAAACTTGTCTCTTCATAGGTGTGCTGACTGCGCTACCAACGACAATACTCATATCTAGAGTCTCCCACGTAGTCGATCCCTTCACCTGATATCCGGACTACATTAAACTTTTCGATCGATCCATCAAAATCCCATAATTTCCCCGAGAGCTCAACACTCAAGTACAGTTTAAAAATATCCGGTACATACCCCAGCATCGATGGTCCAGCCGTAGAAGGGCAAACCCAAGCCTTACTAATAGCATCGCGGAACTGCCGTAAACCCTAAGGTTCAAGGGCGTTCTCGTGGTCATTATGTCCAGTTAGGGTTTCATTCTTCTAGAGGGTCCATCGAAATACCTGCATGTTCTTCCGAATACCTTAAACATGGGAAAATGGTTTTCTGATAATCGTTCGAACCCTTTTAACTTCGCCTGGACACCATGTGAATACCCTTCGTCCGCACGCTAAGCAATGCTTCAATCCTCAAGAATAACCAATACCCTAATGGTTATCGCATTCGAGCCGCGGCTCCCTCTGCCCGTGCGCCCGTGGTAACAGAAATCACCCTCCGACATCGACGAAGATAGATCAAAGGAACGAATGAAATATGGTGCCAAGAAATGTACATCCTAAGGCTCCTTAAGCAGAGTAGCGTATCGTAAGTATGCCGCGGACCATACCTACGGTATGTCACTCAACCTAAGTCACCTACTCCATCAACCAAGGGTCACCTAGACTTATATAAGGTTAAACCTGGCTCTTATACCAACTTGGTCACGACCCGAAAGTACGGAACGTGACCGGCACTTAGATTACGAAGCGTCTAGGGCGCAACGTAACCTAAGTAAGCCGAAGCCCAGAAATCTAAACCATAAAAGAAGAAGAAGAAGGAAAACATGTAGAAAACAAGTTTAAAAGCAACATCCAATTTTCTCAAAAATTTCGGCAGAGTCTTCTTTGTAAAAGCTGGCCCCAAACGGGTACAATCAAGAATAATATATATATATATATATATATATATATATATATATAAACAATAAAAAGCATCCCCAAACGGGAGCTAGCTCTACGCCAAAAGGCGGAAACAACCACATCAATGCACAATAGTATACAACGCCAAAGGGCGAGGCTCAAAACTCAAAAGAAAACAAAACCACCAAATATCATAATAATACAAGCGCGGCCCTAAGGTCGAAATAAACAACTGATCCAGTAAACTATCAAGTAATACAAGTTTGGTTGATGGAGCTTACTAGATACAAATGAAATAATAAAAATACAACGGCGGTCCAGATACAAATGAACAAACCTACCGTGCAAATCACCCGGAATGAAACGATGTGCCAGCAAACTGCCAAAGAACCCTGTACATCAACCTGTAATAAAATTTGGCACAACGGGGGTGAGTTGCCAACTCATGAGTAAAAGATATCTGCGAAAAGAAATCGAATGCACGACGCTGTCCTAGGTCATAATAATATACTAATATAATACTAATCATCTAGTAAGACAGGATAATAAGCTACGTGTAAGTGCAAAGCTCTGTGCTCGTGTCAGTGCCTCATATAGTACTATGTCATGTGAATGAGTATGCGTGCACCATGAATGTAAAATAACCAATCCTGAAATCTAGATATATCTGTATAAGAAATCTTTAGCTTTTATCATGGTAAAATATGTATAGAAATCTGAAATATTAACAATGAAATCCATGGAAATCCGTGTCAAGCATCGACACAAAACATGTAAATCTCAAGTCTCAATACCTCATAATCTCAATGTCTCATAGTCTTAATATCTCGGGCTCCGTCATTCCGGATCGGTCCATATCATCAAATCTCACGACAACGGTCGGTATCCTCCGGATATCCGCCGCGCCAGACATCACCGGTAGGTAGCCTTCCCCTGCCAGGCTCATCATCTACAACTCGATCTTCTTGCCCCGGGGTACCATACCGGGCCTACCATGTACCCGAGACGGTTCATCCACTCCTCGAATCGGGTCTCGAAATCCAACAGAAACATGAAATCTCATGGTGGACGACACATACATCATGAGAAAACCACATCTTATGTTTTAAAAAGAGAGGGGGAGAGAGAGAAGTTTTTTTATGTATTCTTGCGGTTTTCCCCAGAAATCCAGAAATCTCATATAAATCCAAAATCCCAAAAATCATGAGTAAGTATTTGGTAAGTGTCAGCATATGCCCTATAATACTGCATGATAACATGAAAATATGAATGCATGAATGTCCAAGTAATAAATGCCATGTCTAGACTAACATCAGAGAGTAATCACAATATTATATCGATCTAGCTGTTTGCTGATTCTATCAATAGAAGATAATATGATCTAAAGTGTAAGTGACATAGCAATTGCCGATAATGATGTGTGTGAGCCGGCAAATAAGCGTGCGTGGAATATGCTCATCATCGGTAATGGTGCTGGTGTCCTAACAGGCAAAGTTTTATGCTGATTATAGAAACATATGTATGAACATGCACATTATGATTACGGTATGAATGTAAAGACGGATGTGTAATAACCACTCATCTGATATACAAGTATAACTACAACTATATGTCTCGAGCCTACCTAGTGTCCATCTAACCTCCTAAAGAACTAAACCTAAGAACTAGTCGATAAGAAATAAGGGTACACCTAAAGTCTGAGTCCATGTCTCTAATAGTCGGCGATCCAGCCTCAATAGCGTCACGTACGTAGTACGATTTCCTCGAAACAAGAGTGCGGATCAATCATCACATCTATGCCTCGTACGGTAAAATCCATCGTACGACATCCCAATATCGGGGTACGGGTCAAGTATCACCTACGTGTCTCATTATTCGTATAATATCATCATCAACACATGTCATGATCAAGGTGCTATACTGTAATCGAATACATCAATCATATATCATTGTCAGCATAAATATACATCGTTAATTTATCCTCAGAAATGTCAAGTCACATATATCATATCTTGATCAAGTCACATATGTCAAGTCGTGATTAAGTCACGTCTATAAGATATCGAAATCAAGTTACACCTTTATGATATCGCAATCAAGTTACATCTATATGATGTCGTAATCAAGTCACACATATAACATATCAGAATATCAATCACATGTTACGGTTCGGGTGCTATTTTAGAGTCCCATGTACCTCTATATCATCACCACCATTTATTATCTATGTATACCTATTCATTACATCATTTTTTTTAATGATCCGCTAACATCATAATACGACCGTATAGTCAAGAATCACGGCATCAAGCCCAGCTATACTGTTTCATTCCCGTGTATCATATCACATCATTGTAACCCATATACCTGTTGTATATATATATATATACCTACACCTAGTCCTATATATATATATACACATACACGTATACACCACGTCGAGTTTCAGTGTGCGTGTGTGTGTATCTATCTGAAACCTACGAATCTCTTCCAAGGTATTCATCCTCTGGTATGGTCTTCCTAAATCAGTCTAGTCCAGCCTAGGGTCATTACTAGGGTCCTACTTATTAAGAATCTAGGGTCACATCTGGCTTCCTAATGTCAATAAGTACCGTTCCTATTCTATGTGCGGGGGTGTTAAACGCCATCCACCCGACTTCCCCCCGTAGATATACATCTACTCACCTGGTCCTTTTCTGCCGAAAATGATGTCGCCATCCTCCACTTTATCGCCCGTAGTCTATGTGAGGGGTACCTATACGCAAACATATATAGTATCGTAAACTAAATCACGGACAAAAGTCAAAACGACACACGGAACGCGCATAGGTTAAAAACTATGTCCCGTTCACGCAAAGAACCAAATATCGCTCGATATCGGCGTACAAACTCCGATTAATCGAGATAAATATCAACAAACAACTCATAGTTTTAAAACTCATTACTTATAATATAAAACATGATTTAATCCGTCGAAACCCTAAAATCCATCAAATCGCCCGATTTCGTAAAACCCGAAAATGCCAATTTACCGTTTTTCTTTAAAACTTGACATTTAAATGAAACCAGTGGTCATAAAACTCATTAAATAACATAACTAGACTATACAACCCATTACTATATTTTTATTACACAAATTTGTATTAATACACAATTCCTAGTTTGCAACCTTTATAAATTTTCAACATCTTACAAGCAATATTCCACAATTCCACAACAAACTTGATATTGCATGAATTAATGTATTAAACTATAATTCATAATCATAATGATATAATGAAACCATAAATTATATTTTAAATCTCATTTATTTAAGAATTTCAAAAAAACTAGTTAGCAAAATAGCATTTTTTTAGTATTTTTCAATTATCAAAAGAAACTAGTGACCAAACTAAGTTTTTCATTCCTTAAACATGTCAATATCCTCATTTAAACAGCAATCTAATGTTACAAACATTAATTGGAATTTATCTCACCAATATATATAATATATAGAAATATAGTTTGTAAAAAAATTGTTTAATTTAAACAATTTTGGATAACAATTTACAATATATCAACCATGCATGATTTTCCATTTCTAAAAGTGTTAAACAAGTTATTATAACCCTAATGAATTAATAAAACCACAACTTGAATTTACAAACCCTAACTTGAATTTTAGAATTTGCAAATAGAATTAATTTAATAAATCTAATTATGCTTAAAAGAAACATCTAATAAAAATAAATCAAAAGAAAAAGATTTATACCTCCACAACATAAAATACAAACATGAAAATTAGCCTCCAAAATGAGTGCTTTCCATCTCCAAAATCCATGTAAAGATGAGCAAAAGAATAGAGGGTAGGAATTAATTATGATTTTGTGGATTTTTATTTGGATTTTTAATGAATATTTGATGGATTTTGCAACAAAAATCAAGTGGAGAAATGAGGGGGCTGCCATGATGAGGAGGCCGGCCAATTTAGGGAGGTGAGGGAGAGAAAGAAATGAGTGAAGAATGATGTAGAAGTTTCCTCCAAAATATCACCTTTTAATGTCTTTTCAACCTTTTATTTAATTTTCTTTTATTCTTTTCTAAAACAACTCAAGAAAACTCTAGAATCATGGACAAATTTGCAAATAAATTTTGCATGATGCACACTAAATTCTAATATGCCATGGTTCATTTTTACAAATTAAACCCATTAAAATTTGTAATTTACACTAATTTAGTGCATAAATAAAGCTTATGTTAATATTTAAAATAATTAATTTAGGAAAAATATTTAATTAAACTAAAAATTTATAAGTGACTAAATAAACACCATTTACTAGTAATATCATAATTCAAATAGGTATTTTTAAATTTATAGTGAAAAATAATTACGGTTTTGTTTTACGAAAAATACGTTTTACTTTACCGAAAATCACAAAATTCACTTAAACGATTTTATTTATTTAATTATTTATTTAATTATTTTTAAAATGTTACAATCTTCCCCCCTTTAAGAAATTCGATCCCCGAATTTAAATTAAAACTCTCCCTCCAAATACTAAAACATTTAGCAAAACACTCAAATCGTCGGGGCTCCGAAATCATCAATACATAACTAAAATCAACTCCGTCAAGCATAACGCAATCATCGGAGTTATGGTAAAGATAAAATATCAAAACCCAATACGAAAACCGACATAATATATATCAAAACTATAACTTATATATATATAGTGCGCATCGTAGTAAAATCGCCTAAACATCTTAATAAAGAAGCTTACAAAACCCCTCTTGAAAATCACCGTGCGATGCACGTGTCATGACATAAGTAGCGGAAGTTTATTTTAAAAAAATAGCTATATATATATATATATATATTTTTTATTTAACATACACGTCCTGCCTGATTACTAAATCAATAGTAATGATTATAAAAACATACTGATCAAACTGAAATCAATCCTATTCACATCATAAATATATCATGTACGTCCGGTGCGCACTGAAATCGGAACCAAATATAGATACCACGAATACACACAAAAACAAAACGAAGTGCAACAGGTGTGCACCAAAACATCTGTCAAGTGCAACGAGCGTGCACGACTCAATATCAGGTGCCTCTAATCTGCACAAAACTCCGATTTAGTGCATCTGGTGTGCACAAAATCGCATCAAGTGCGCCAAGTATGCGCAAGAATCTTAATCAGGTGCACATGATGCACGAAAACATACACTGAATATCCAAATCGAAATCACAGTACGAAAATGCATGAAAACTAGGTCGAAGCATATATCTAAATCATGTGTAACCCATATGCACGAAATCAAATCAAAAATCCCAAAATGTATAAAACCAAATCGAGTGTACTGGGTGTGTACTAAACAACATCAATACAACTGATATATGAAACACAAATTTAATGTAATGAAAGTACACATAAGAAATACCAATCGTAGAACAAAGTCATCAAAATACCAAAATCCAATCAACGAAATTATGAAATTCAAATCACCAAATCACAATTGTAAACACTATCGCCAATGTGCGCCTCTTTCCCCATTTCCTCTGGTGTCGATTGCTTCGAACTTGTCTCTTCATAAGTGTGCTGACTGCGCTACCAACGACAATACTCATATCTAGAGTCTCCCACGTAGTCGAGCCCTTCACCTGATATCCGGACGACATTAAACTTTTCGATCGATCCATCAAAATCCCATAATTTCCCCGAGAGCTCAACACTCAAGTACAGTTTAAAAATATCCGGTACATACCCCAGCATCGATGGTCCAGCCGTAGAAGGGCAAACCCAAGCCTCACTAATGGCACCGCGGAACTGCCGTAAACCCTAAGGTTCAAGGGCGTTCTCGTGGTCATTATGTCGAGTCAGGGTTTCATTCTTCTAGAGGGTCCATCGAAATAGCTGCATGTTCTTCCGAATACCTTAAACTTGGGAAAATGGTTTTCTGATAATCGTTCGAACCCTTTTAACTTCGCCTGGACACCATGTGAATACCCTTCGTCCGCACGCTAAGCAATGCTTCAATCCTCACGAATAACCGATACCCTAATGGTTATCGCATTCGAGCCGCAGCTCCCTCTGCACGTGCGCCCATGGTAACAGAAACCACCCTCTGACATCGACGAAGATAGATCAAAGGAACGAATGAAATACGGTGCCAAGAAATGTACATCCTAAGGCTCCTTAAGCAGAGTAGCGTATTGTAAGTAGGCCGCGGATTATACCTACGGTACGTCACTCAACCTAAGTTGCCTACTCCATCAACAAAGGGTCACCTAGACTTATACAGGGATAAACTTGGCTCTAATACCAACTTTGTCACGACCCAAAAGTATGGAACGTGACCGGCACTTAGATTACGAAGCGTCTAGGGCGCAACGTAACCTAAGTAAACCGAAGCCCAGAAATCTAAACCATAAAAGAAGAAGAAGAAGAAGGAAAACATGTAGAAAACAAGTTTAAAAGCAACATCCAATTTTCTCAAAAATTTCGGCAGAGTCTTCTTTGTAAAAGCTGGCCCCAAACGGGTACAATCAAGAATAATATATATATATATATATATATATATATATATATAAACAATAAAAAGCATCCCCAAACGGGAGCTAGCTCTACGCCAAAAGGCGGAAACAACCACATCAATGCACAATAGTATACAACGCCAAAGGGCGAGGCTCAAAACTCAAAAGAAAACAAAACCACCAAATATCATAATAATACAAGCGCGGCCCTAAGGTCGAAATAAACAACTGATCCAGTAAACTATCAAGTAATACAAGTTTGGTTGATGGAGTTTACTAGATACAAATGAAATAATAAAAATACAACGGCGGTCCAGATACAAATGAACCAACCTACCGTGTAAATCACCCGGAATGAAACGATGTGCCAGCAAACTGCCAAAGAACCCTGTACATCAACCTGTAATAAAATTTGGCACAACGGGGGTGAGTTGCCAACTCGTGAGTAGAAGATATCTGCGAAAAGAAATCGAATGCACGACGCTGTCCTAGGTCATAATAACATACTAATATAATACTAATCATCTAGTAAGACAGGATAATAAGCTACGTGTAAGTGCAAAGCTCTGTGCTCGTCTCAGTGCCTCATATAGTACTATGTCATGTGAATGAGTATGCGTGCACCATGAATGTAAAATAACCAATCCTGAAATCTAGATATATCTGTATAAGAAATCTTTAGCTTTTATCATGGTAAAATATGTATAGAAATCTGAAATATCAACAATGAAATCCATGGAAATCCGTGTCAAGCATCGACACAAAACATGTAAATCTCAAGTCTCAATACCTCATAATCTCAATGTCTCATAGTCTCAATATCTCGGGCTCCGTCAGTCCGGATCGGTCCATATCATCAAACCTCACGACAACGGTCGGTATCCTCCGGATATCCGCCGCGCCAGACATCATCGGTAGGTAGCCTTCCCCTGCCAGGCTCATCATCTACAACTCGATCTTCTTGCCCCGGGGTACCATACCGGGCCCACCATGTACCCGAGACGGTTCATCCACTCCTCGAATCGGGTCTCGAAATCCAACAGAAAACATGAAATCTCATGGTGGACGACACATACATCATGAGAAAACCACATCTTATGTTTTAAAAAGAGAGGGGGAGAGAGAGAGAAGTTTTTTTTATGTATTCTTGCGGTTTTCCCCAGAAATCCAGAAATCTCATATAAATCCAAAATCCTAAAAATCATGAGTAAGTATATGATAAGTGTCGGCATATGTCCCATAATACTGCATGATAACATGAAAATATGAATGCATGAATGTCCAAGTAATAAATGCCATGTCTAGATTAACATCAGAGAGTAATCACAATATTATATCGATCTAGCTGTTTGCTGATTCTATCAATAGAAGATAATATGATTTAAAAGGTACGTGACATAGCAATTACCGATAATGATGTGTGTGAGCCGGCAAATAAGCGTGCGTGGAATATGCGCATCATCGGTAATGGTGCTGGTGTCCTAACAGGCAAAGTTTTATGCTGATTATAGAAACATATGTATGAACATGTACATTATGATTACGGTATGAATGTAAAGACGGATGTGTAATAACCACTCATCTGATATACAAGTATAACTACAACTATATGTCTCGAGCCTAACTAGTGTCCATCTAACCTCCTAAAGAACTAAACCTAAGAACTAGTCGATAAGAAATAAGGGTACACCTAAAGTCTGAGTCCATGTCTCTAATAGTCGGCGATCCAGCCTCAATAGCGTCACGTACGTAGTACGATTTCCTCGAAACAAGAGTGCAGATCAATCATCACATCTATGCCTCGTATGGTAAAATCCATCGTACGACATCCCAATATCGGGGTACGGGTAAAGTATCACCTACGTGTCTCATTATTCGTATAATATCATCATCAACACATGTCATGATCAAGGTGCTATACTGTAATCGCATACATCAATCATATATCATTGTCAGCATAAATATACATCGTTAATTTATCCTCAGAAATGTCATGTCACATATATCATATCTTGATCAAGTCACATATGTCAAGTCGTGATTAAGTCACGTCTATAAGATATCGAAATCAAGTTACACCTTTATGATATCGCAATCAAGTTACATCTATATGATGTCGTAATCAAGTCACACATATAACATATTAGAATATCAATCACATGTTACGGTTCGGGTGCTATTTTAGAGTCCCATGTACCTCTATATCATCACCACCCTTTATTATATATGTATACCTATTCATTATATCATTTTTTTAATGATCCGGTAATATCATAATACGACCGTATAGTCAAGAATCACGGCATCAAGCCCAGCTATACTGTTTCATTCCCGTGTATCATATCACATCATTGTATCCCATATACGTGTTGTATATATATATATACCTACACCTAGTCCTATATATATATATATATATATATATACACATACTCGTATACACCACGTCGAGTTTCAGTGTGCGTGTGTGTATCTACCTGAAACCTACGAATCTTTTCCAAGGTATTCATCCTCTGGTATGGTCTTCCTAAATCAGTCTAGTCCAGCCTAGGGTCATTACTAGGGTCCTACTTATTAAGAATCTACGGTCACATCTGGCTTCCTAATGTCAATAAGTACCGTTCCTATTCTACGTGCGGGGGTGCTAAACGCCATCCACCCGACTTCCCCCCGTAGATATACATCTACTCACCTGATTCTTTTCTGCCGAAAATGATGTCGCCATCCTCCTCTTTATCGCTCGCAGTCCACGTGAGGGGTACCTATACGCAAACATATATAGTATCGCAAACTAAATCACGGACAAAAATCAAAACGACACACGGAACGCGCATAGGTTAAAACCTATGTCCCGTTCACGCAAAGAACCAAATATCGCTCGATATCGGCGTACAAACTCCGATTAATCGAGATAAATATCAACAAACAACTCATAGTTTTAAAACTCATTACTTATAATATAAAACATGATTTAATTCGTCGAAACCCTAAAATCCATCAAATCGCCCGATTTCGTAAAACCCGAAAATGCCAATTTACCGTTTTTCTTTAAAACTTGACATTTAAATGAAACCAGTGGTCATAAAACTCATTAAATAGCATAACTAGTGTTGGAGATAGTGCCCTCAGAGTCAATTATTGGATCACAGGCATGTGATTGCAATGATTAAGGGAGGACCTATCCCGGTAGGACAGTCTTACTCGAGATGATAGTATGCTATCTGGTTTAACTTTATTATTGTGTACTGCTTTAGGTGACCTTACGAGTCGCTATTACTCGTTGATAGAGCCCCTAGGATTCTTGCTTGACTTCCAGCAGTATGAGGGCGATCATATAAGTGGGAGCTGGGGTCTATAAGCACATCTTTAAAAGGTCCCTAGTCGTGGGAGTTTCGAGACAGGGCATCGACTCTCCAGAGTAGACTAGTGTATACAGTCGAGACCCCGACGAGGGGCGATGGCCGATCTCACAAGCCACTTGTGTCAGTTGGTTCACCTAAGATGTATACAGGTGCTCATTGGGTTATGAGTACACCGGACAGGACTCGCCGGGAACCTGCTAGTTGGGATTATACCAGACGTCAGATAGCAGTTTCCTGGTGACATGTGTACAGGTTAGTTCATCGACCTGAGATCGTCATTTGTCTCGTGTGAGTTCCCACTGTGCTTTGATTACTACCCTACCACGGCTCAAAGGAGTCGTGCAAACAGGTTTTAGTTGGGTACAGTCTCGAGCCACATGGAGGCAGTGAGCGGATCTGCAGGGGTTCGTCTCTCCCGGTATTGGGGGTGAGGTCGTGCTGTGTCTAGGAGAGCCAGAACATGAAAAGTCCTTAGCCAAGGCAGGAGATTTGCGGGTAGGTATTCCAGTAGTATCTCAGGGTGTTCTGGGCTACACTCCGACACGACTTGTACCGCTATTGGGGGTCTGACTTTTACAAACCCCCTAGGCCCGCCATGCGATACTCATAGACGAACGGACCGGACTGTACGGATATTGTCACTGACAGGCTCAGTAGGGTGTCAGGATGAGTTTGCTCATCGACGTCCCTTTTGGTCAATAGCTGGTGGCCTGATTAGTCCAAAAATTACTTGTTTACCGCAATCAGAAACGGCGTCGCTTTGCAGCTAGCCGGTGAGTACGGGTCGATCCACAGAGATGGGTAATTATCTTAATGTGTTTTTACGAGTTGATTCCAACTGTTGTTTGGATTGGTTTATTAAATCTATAAACTAGATCTATCACTAAACTAAATTAATGTAAATTAAAGTCTTGCTAGGGTTAGGTTTAGGGGAAGTTTAGAGATTAAAGCTTTCCTCACCGCTTTCATTGCCCTATTTTTGATCTATTAGATGTTGGTGTAATTATCAATAAAGTGGATTAGAATCTTTTGGGAAGATGTTTCTTCCTCTAGATTCTTATCCTTCCTTTATCGATACTTACCCTAACCCCCATGGAAAACACGCGCAACCGGGCCTTTATACTACGGTGTCACCGTTACCTCGAGGGGTAGGATGCCGTAGGGAGCGGTTGTGCGTGTATGCATGGAGTTCTAATTCTTGTGAAGGGGCATGAAAGGGGGTGAGAGATCTCATCTCTCAAATCTTTCCCTAAGGCTAACCCTAACAAGCGAGGAGATTACTCGCTCATTAGGGGATGATAAAACATACTAATTAAAATAGAATAAAAAGCAAAGAAATCAAATTACTTACTAATTTGATGGCTCCCTCCAAGCAAGAAAACAGAACAGATCTGAATTTTATTTATTGAAAAGAGGCATAGGGTTTTACAATTTTTTGATTACAATTTATAAGCAAACAGGAGAATTTGGGTTTCAGAGTTTTGCGCATGTGCAATTACAGATATGCCCATAAAAAATCCCAACCCCTGCACTGACGCACCGACACGAGAAAATTCCACCGACGTGTGCACTTAATGGCCGCGGAACCGCGGCAATGATGGGCCTTGGGCCGCGGTTCCGCGGCCCTTTGGTGAGCTTAGCTCACCATCTTTCTGGGCTTTCTTTCCTGCTTCTTGGGCTTGTTATTTATCTACTTCTTTTCTCTATTTGACATCTGGGACTTCTCCAGATCTTCAGTGAAAACTTGTGAGGATCTTTTGATCGTTAACTTTGACATTTCGGACTGCATTGCCTTATACAATTGTAAATTGTTCTTCGTGACTAGGATCCGTCTACTTGTTGGTCAAAAGTTCCTTTTCTGTATCAACTTTCGTCTTTTTCACTGTATTTGCTCCAAGAACCTGTATCCTGTAATATGCAACAAACGTGCGTCAAGAGTACCTGTTTATTTATAAAAAGGATAAGAATAGGGGAATGAAGAATGCAATATTATGGTCTGAACAAATACCCCCAAACTTATCTTTTGCTCGTCCTCGAGCAAACTTATTATTTTATTCACTAAAATCCTAACCACACTTTCGCAGGGAAACGCGATTGCACTGAGCACGTGCAACAAGCCGTTAAACCTCTAGGTGTCCCTAGTAGGAGGAGTGTTGTCTCCTGAGGGTTTTCAGCGGATTACACCCATAAAATCCTATCAATTTGGCTTTTCGACTTTTGTTTTCCAATTAGGTTTTCTAACAAGGAATTCTATTATCTTATACTTGTAAATTATCCACCCACATTCTTCACACTTCCTCATTATTTAACTTAAGATTATATATGTTATGTAGACCTACTCAGCTTTCGGCATCTCTTAAGTTTTCCTTCTAGGGTTCCATCTCCACTTAGGAATTTCTATCAACTCTATTAAAGATACAAGTTTTATTCTTCATTCCTTTCTCTCATCTAAACTCTAATCACATATCCCCACGTGTGTGTAAATATCACCCCTACACTTGGAAATTCAAATCAAGCAATCGTACTCTCGCCCATTGTCCAAAGCACTTATTAATTAGTGAATTTTTTAAATGAAATTTGCTTACACATCCTTCATGCGACCGTTAATACTTCTTGAGGTACCAACAACCGATTACAAGATGCGTTAGCACTTTAAAGTGTACTTCCTAGTTTTTGCAATACCCAAGGCTTTTAGCAGTGACTCCCAAACCGGTTGGTCTAAGGCACTAGGTGATGAAGCACCCTCGCTAAAGATTTTTCTATTTTTACAGCCTTAAGTAATCACAAAAACCAGTGTCCATTTTTTTTATTCACCCTTTTTTTTCTTTATTTTCATTGTACTAAGGACTTTTAGACAAGAGCATTTCAAGGTCTCTTCTACTATTTCAAGTTTCAAGATACGTGATTGTGCAAGTTGTAGGGTATATATTTTCAGAATCTAGACTTAAGCTAGGAACTATTTTTCAAACTTATACTCTAATAAGAACATCAATACTCTTCCCTTGTTTCGACTTAGTCCAAGAAGTGAACCCCAAATTTGCCTATTTCTAAATAAACTACAAGGCATATATTTTCTACCGTTAAATTTTAAGGAATGTTATTTTTAGGGTTTTTAATTCACTAAGTCTAAGATCTAGTTGTTCCTAGCCAGTTAACTTATTTGTCAAACTCAAGTCAATTAGCCAAAATTGAATACAATAATTTTTATAATTTTTGAAATTTTTCAATTTTTATGGGTTTTCAAATAAGTATGCAAATGCAAAAATATGTACAAATGAATGCGAAGGAAAAAGACGTACCGAGCATACCCCCAAACCTGAACTTGACAGTGTCCTCACTGTCATACTAAACAAAGAGGGTCAAAATACCGGCACTTCCCTGTTTATTTATTTATAATTTTTTTATTGTTAAGAAAAACAAGTATATACAGAAAGGCCCTCCTCCAAACTTCATTTAAACTATGTTAGACATTACTGCCAAACTTTGCATAGACCAAAAGTCAACACCAACCAGTTGAAAAATTTATCAGTAAAGAGTATTGGTTGGTGGAAGAATAAGTTGTGGCGGTCCAAAAAGAATTGGGGAATATAGAAGTGGTGGTATGGAAGGTATGGAGGTGAATAGACAGGAGGTGGTGATGAATCAAAACGAGAATGCGAATGATCAGCAATCAGTGGAATATTGGCATTCTCGTAGCTTATTAAAAGAAATGGGGATGGTTCAACTTCTAGAAGAGGAGGTTGACTAACCACAATATCCCCAAAATGTTCCTATGGGTCCTCTATTGGCGTGGCATCATCCATCAATTTCATATGATATTCAATTATAAGGGAACTGATCTCCTCGATGTCCGCCATAGTCTAACCCAAAACTTGCCGCCTATCTTGTAAGACCATCAAAACGGCGTTCTCTTGCTCAAGGGCTAGAGAAGCCGATATGATAATGGGAATGGTCTCATTTTCACCTATGTAAGCATATTCAAGGTGAGGCGGTAAGGACATGAGTTCGAGTTTCGGAGGCGAAAGAATCATTGCGGAATCTACCTTGAACTCAAAGGACTCCAACAAAGGTTCGAAATCACTGCAAACAACCGATTCGGATGGTTCAACTAACTCATCCACAAATTCAAAACACTCATA
Source organism: Agapanthus africanus (assembly GCA_030015575.1). Lineage (NCBI taxonomy): Eukaryota > Viridiplantae > Streptophyta > Magnoliopsida > Asparagales > Amaryllidaceae > Agapanthus > Agapanthus africanus. The sequence goes on along the minus strand of CM057348.1, from coordinate 220,915,858 downwards.
TTCGGGCTGTGAGTCGTCATCATCCGAAAAAGTGAAACATTCATAATCAATATCGGTTGTGTCAATGGTGGTAGGCTCAAGGAGGGACGCACTAGTGGCGTCAAAACTGTTTTCATCAAATAGAAATCTTTCAAGCTCGCAGTCCTCCTGCGTGATTTCGTGAATAGAGCAAACTTCTCGTGTACTAGTTTTAGGCACGGGGGGCAGACTTCCCATCTTATAAATATTGAACTCACTAGACATCTTCCCAAAGGATAGAGTCATGGAGCCATTGCGACAGTTTATTACAGCATTGGAAGTAGCCAAAAATTGTCGACCGAGGATCACCGGAATTTGGTTTCTTGGGTTAGCAACAGGTTGTGTATCCATAACAATAAAATCAACGGGGAATATGAACTCCCCAACTTTGATCAACACATCCTCTAGCTGACCCCTGGGATGGGTGATTGATCGATCAGCCATTTGAAGAGTACAACGAGTGGGTTTTAACTCTCCAACCCCTAATTGTTCGTACACGGAGTAGGGAATCAGGTTAACACTAGACCCAAGATCTAAAAGTGCTCGATTAATTTTCTTATCCCCAATTGTGATTGAAATCGTAGGACAGCCGGGGTCCTTTCGTTTTTGGGGTAAGGTTTAATGGTGGTTAATAGTATTGCTCACTGCACTAGCCACTAGCACTTTCTTGGGTACTTGAGATGCCTTTCTCTTCGAGGTGCATAAGCCCTTTAAGATTTTCGCGTATGAAGGGACTTGTTGGATAGCATCCAAGAGAGGTATATTTATGCTAACCTGCTTAAATAATTCCACAATCTTCTCCACTTGTGCAGTTGGTTTATTGGGACTCAACCTGTTTGGAAATGGAGCATTTTGAAAATTTGTTGAGTCAAATGTCTGTGGAGTAGAATGTGGAGTAGGAACGGATCCCAGTGTGGATGTGTTCGTGTTGTGAGAAATGGGTCCGTTCGAGTTAGAAGAAGTAGAGCCGTGTGAAGGGTGGAGAATAGGCTCTAAAGAAAAAGGTGAAGAAGAAAGTGAAGAAAATGAAGAAGGAGAAGATGACGATGGAGAAAAAGAAGAAGAAGAAGAAGAACCACCGGCGGGGATGTCATCACTAATTTCCACATTATTCTGCAACACTCTTCCGGATCTCAACGTGGTCACCGCATTTACATTGTGATTGTGATATGCGTTTTGTGTGTGACCGGGATTTGGCAATGGTTGAGATGGAAGCTTTCCCTTTTCTCTCTCGCTCAATGCAGCAGTTAATTGTGCAATTTGTGCCTCAATAGATTTGATACTTTGATCGTGTGAGGCATTGTTATGCATCAAAGACTGAACATAATTTTCAAATCTTGCTGCGGATTCTGTAGATTGCTTAAGAAATGCATCTAGACTTTTTTCGAGCGAGATAACCTTATCATCATTTGGTTGAACCAAATTGTTCGTTTGATTTGTATAAGGTTGCTGGTTTTGAGTTTGTGATGGTGCTTGTTGTTGTTGTGGAGGAGGAGATCTTTGAAAATTGTTATTTCCTTGGACTTGTTGATTTTGGTTCCAAGCGAAATTTGGGTGACTCCTCCACCCCGGATTGTATATCGAAGAGTACGGATCGTTTCTTTGTCGTTGCTGAAATGTAGTATTGACTTGATCTTATCCTTGAATAGGTGCATTATAAGGACACTCTTCGGTTAGATGCGATGGATTCGCACAACAAGCACAAACAGTTCGTGGAGGTAAAACAGGGGCAGGAGAAGACGATAAGATTTTGGTCTCAATAGCTTCTAGCTTTTTCATAAGTGCGGCCATCTCGGCCTTCATAGCAATCGACATATCTACTTGATGTATGCCAGCCCTAGATTGACCAACAGAAGAAGATGATGTGGTCTTGGTACTCTCCCACTGAATTGTTTGTTCACTAAGATCCTCAAGAAACTGCCATGCTTCGTCGCTAGACTTGGAAAGAAAATGACCTTGACATTTAGTTTCTAGCAACTGCTTCGTTGCCGAGTTCAATCCCTCGTATAATGTTTGGCAAAGTTGCCAACTTTCGATCCCATGATGAGGGCATTGAACAAGTAGGTCTTTAAATCTCTCGAAGCACTTCCAAAATGGTTCGGAAGGAAGCTGTGAAAATTGTATAATCTCGTTACGGATTCTAGCAGTTTTGTGATGAGGATAGAACTTTTTCAGAAAAGCTCTCACAAACTCGTCCTAATTTCTAATGGAATGTGATGCGGTGCTATATAGCCACTTCTCGGTTAGGTCACATAAGGTGAAAGGAATGACCCTTAGACTTATAGCGTCATCACTTAATTGGGTCGTTTTCATCATAGCGCAAACGTTTTGGAATTTATTGATAAAGATATATGCATCTTCAGATTCCAAACCATGAAATTTTGGCAGCATATTGATGAAATGTGGTTTTATTTCAAAGTTGTCCCTATTTGCCGTTGGGGGTGAAAGACATGTAGGTAAAGATGTGCGGACGGGGTAGAAGAGATCCTGGAGCGCGACTCGTGCGGGCGCTACAACAGGCGGAAGATTCGGGTTATTCGCACCTAACGGAGGTGGAATCATTCCCGTCGGTAAGGTATCGTTGGGGTCGTGTCCCGACATACCTTCGAAAGAATTTGAAGGTGGAGGTAAGGAAATGGAGGGAATTTCGACTTCGGTGTCGAAAGGTTCGTCGGTCGGTACCAACGAAACACGGACTAATCGGGCGTTAGTATCCCTAGTCCAAAGTGACATACACTAAAGGAGTAGTGTAGTCAGAAAAATAGAAAAAACAGAATGTGGGGGTAAGATAACGTCAATGGAGGGAAGTGGTGGAAGTGAGTTGCAAGTTTTCATAGCGACAAGTTGAAAGTTTTGAAAAGATTTTTTCTTTTTTTTTTATGTGAGTTTTGCAAAGAAGTTTTGAAAAGAGACTCGTGACACAAATGTATCAACCACACATGCACAATCAGGCCTAGATCTAGGGTCACCTAGGTCTGCTAGACAGCTCCTAACTAGGGCTAGAAATAGGACCTCAAACCGCCTCTTCACCGACACTGCGGCCAGGTAAGTGGGAAGGAACCACAGTAGTGGGCCTAATTAAAAACCACTAGCCTAGACACCGCAAAGTCAGTTAGGATAAACGGTCGATGCCTATACTAGTCCTTTTCCTATTGAGCTCGATGTCCTTAGGGCTGAGTCTAGTATTGTTTAATTAATTGTGGTCGATGCAAAATGCTTTAAAGTGATTTCTGGGGTCCTGGAAAGGGTGATGAAATCCCCACCCAATCTGAGTTTGGTCAATTAGCCCCTTAAAGTCCGATTAAATTATGCAAAACAATAAAATTCACTTGCAATCAATTTTTTAGCGCGGCGCAAAGAAACCTGCAGAAAATCTGTTATTTAGTAGGGGAGAGAAGATTTTTAGCGCAAAGAAATCCTGCAGAAAGTTTTCACAAAAGATATATGGTAGGTTGCAGAGGGGAAGAAAGAGAAACAAACAACTAATTTTTAGGTGGTGACGTGGCCAAACAGCCGCGGTTCCGCGGTCTGGGGTGCTCCTTGGCCGCGGTTCCGCGGTCTGGTGAAGAGATCAGGCTCTGAAAAAAATTTTGTAGCTCCTGTTCACCAATTCTCCTCTGTTCTGATGTTCACTTTTCTGATTTGCCCTCTGTAAAATTCCAGATCCTAGAATCCTCGCTATTCCTGCAAGATTCAAAAAATACACCCTTCAAACAGATCAAAATTGATAATTTTTTATATTTTTTTTTATTTTCAGATTTTTATACTTTTTTAATATTTATATCAACCCGAAATTACACATAAGAATTTTTTACGCCATCCCCGGCAACGGCGCCATTTGATTAGTGCAAAAATTACTTGTTTACCGCAATCAGAAACGGCGTCGCTTTGCAGCTAGCCGGTGAGTACGGGTCGATCCACAGAGATGGGTAATTATCTTAATGTGTTTTTACGAGTTGATTCCAACTGTTGTTTGGATTGGTTTATTAAATCTATAAACTAGATCTATCACTAAACTAAATTAATGTAAATTAAAGTCTTGCTAGGGTTAGGCTTAGGGGAAGTTTGGAGATTAAAGCTTTCCTCACCGCTTTCATTGCCCTATTTTTGATCTATTAGATGTTGGTGTAATTATCAATAAAGTGGATTAGAATCTTTTGGGAAGATGTTTCTTCCTCTAGATTCTTATCCTTTCTTTATCGATACTTAACCTAACCCCCATGGAAAACACGCGCAACCGGGCCTTTATACTACGGTGTCACCATTACCTCGAGGGGTAGGGTGCCGTAGGGAGCGGTTGTGCGTGTATGCATGGAGTTCTAATTCTTGTGAAGGGGCATGAAAGGGGTGAGAGATCTCATCTCTCAAACCTTTCCCTAAGGCTAACCCTAACAAGCGAGGAGATTACTTGCTCATGAGGGGATGATAAAACATACTAATTAAAATAGAATAAAAAGCAAAGAAATCAAATTACTTACTAATTTGATGGCTCCCTCCAAGCAAGAAAACAGAACAGATCTGAATTTTATTTATTGAAAAGAGGCATAGGGTTTTACAATTTTTTGATTACAATTTATAAGCAAACAGGAGAATTAGGGTTTCAGAGTCTCGCGCATGTGCAATTACAGATATGCTCACGAAAAATCCCAACCCCTGCACCGACCCACCGACACGAGAAAATTCCACCGACGTGTGCACTTAATGGCCGCGGAACCGCGGCAATGATGGGCCTTGGGCCGCGGTTCCGCGGCCCTTTGGTGAGCTTAGCTCACCATCTTTCTGGGCTTTCTTTCCTGCTTCTTGGGCTTGTTATTTATCTACTTCTTTTCTCTATTTGACATCTGGGTCTTCTCCAGATCTTCAGTGAAAACTTGTGAGGATCTTTTGATCGTTAACTTTGACATTTCGGACTGCATTGCCTTATACAATTGTAAATTGTTCTTCGTGACTAGGATCCGTCTACTTGTTGGTCAAAAGTCCCTTTTCTGTATCAGCTTTCGTCTTTTTCACTGTTTTTGCTCCAAGAACCTGTATCCTGTAATATACAACAAACGTGCGTCAAGAGTACCTGTTTATTTATAAAAAGGATAAGAATAGGGGAATGAAGAATGCAATATTATGGTCTGAACATGGCCCGTTATGTATTGGCTGATACCTCTGACGTGCTAGTGGTTAAATCCACAGCCATAGTATTGACGAGTCTTTAGAGTCCACCACACACAGTTACTCAAGTTTCGGGCGAAACGCTGTAGAGGCCGTATGGAGATATGGCAGGGTTCGATCAGATACGTGCGGTATTGCACGGATCGTGATCGGATAGATTTTACTAGCTGGCTTTGGTTTAAGCCGGATCCTTGTATTAGATAGTGTAGTATTGTCTCTTTGCATTTGTGTTCACTGGGAATACAAATGCGGGCATGTATTTGCAGTAGCGGGGTTTTCCTGTAATTTATTACGGGATCAGTTTTCTGAAGTTGCCAGTTTGCATTCCGTTTCGGCCGGTTTTTCCTTTGTTCCTTCACGGCCGGACTTTATCGTTCGAGGGTGTTATTTGCAGTTTGTAAATAACATTTTGTGGAGGGGTTATCTTGCTTTTGTGAGGCATCATGATTGTTTATTCATCATGAGATTCCATTTTGGTCATTCCATTTCCTTTATGAGAAAAGAATGGATTAGATTTTGATGGGTTGAGATTTGAGTTTGGTGTGACCTTTTATCTTGGATTATCTTTTCTTTTCTCCATGGATTTTTCCATTCCATTATCTCCACCATGGAGGATAGGGGCCGGCCATTACTTGAATGGGAGAGAGAGAGAAGATTTTTTTTGTGAGGGTGGGAAAATTATCATTCATCTCATTTTTCCAATGCCACCAAAATTCCCAAGTTCAATTCTCAACCTCATTCCTCCATCAAGGCAACTAAAACCCAAGAGACAAATTCTACACTTGCCTACAGCAAATCTTGGACGCGTCGGCTAGCCAACTTCGCCCCCGAGTTGCTTCGGTCCAGAGGTGGGAGCCCGTAAAAGTACCCGGCTACGTGGTGCCCTTTCTGCGAGGAGATCGGAGTGGAGACGAAGACCGAAGGACACGGATCGCTTGGTATACTTCTCTACTCTTATTTCAGTTTGCTAGTTGCTAGGTTAATGGCCCGATCCGGGTTAAAAGTGCGCGGTGGTGCCGGTTTGCTAGTTTGCAAAGTTTTTGTTTCCGCGTTTCCGGCGTCGGATCGACGGCCGGGGCGCAGCGGACTTACATTGGTATCAGAGCCACGCCGTTAACCTAACCTAGTTTGCTGTAGTATGTTTAGTACTCGATCGAACAAAATTCCCTAAAAACCGTATTTTGTATGCACATGTGTTCTCTGTCGAAATTTTTTTGGCTCCAAAAATTTTTCAGGTTGTTTCAGAATACTGTGTATGAAAATCTAAGAATTCTGTGAAAATTTGGTCGCGAGATCACTCCATATCGCCGCGGAACCGCGGCCAAACCCATGCTTGGGCCGCGGTTCCGCCGCGCTTTTAACTGATCAGCATGCCAAATTTTTCCAGAGTGCTCCTGAGTTCAAAATGGGGGTTTTGGGATATTCTTTTTGGGCCCAGATTTTCTGTAAGTGCTACAGTACTGCTTGGGGCCCACTTGATAATTTTTGATCGATCAGATATTCTAAACATGCCAGTTCACAGTATTTACATTATATCTGCGACCGTGAATGTCACTCAATCGGTAAATCCAGTCTAACTGCTATAGCCCGGTTAGACGGATTTGCGAACGTGACCTTCACGTTGATGTTCTGTGTTGTGTTGTGATGTTGCGGATCGGTCGTGGGGATAGCCTGGTTGCAGTGGTAGTACAGTTCTGTTTTATATGTACATTTGATTTTGCGGGGCGAGCGTTCGACCTGTGGACTGCCGTTACTGCCTGTTTGTATTATTCGTTTGGGGCACGACCAGGTTGCGGTCGATGTACCCGTTGTATGTATATTTTACTTTCTGTACTAGGATTACCCCGCGGAGGGGTGGACGGATAGCCGGGTTCTAGAGGGCAACGGGCCCGTATCTCATGGTATTGAGACGGAGGGGGCTTTACTCTAGAATTGGCGGGCTATTCGCCGCACTCGTAGGGGGTACAGGTTGACCCAGGTGGGGTGCCCAAGTTACCGGATTCCGTGAAGTGCTGGGTGGTCCATTCACGTTGCTGAAGGGGGCTGCCTCGCTTCAGGTTTTGGCGGGTAACTTGCCGCGCCCGTAAGGATCTAGGATTTTCATTGCACAGGCTATCCATAGGACCAGGGGAACGTCGGGTTTCAGTAGCGGCTCTATGAAACCCGGGGATCCCAGATATCTGTATTGTTCTGTGATGCTGTACATTTCTTTGATGTTGCATTTTATCACGCCTTGAGCGAAAATTATATATTATATATATACTAGTAGATGTTGTATATGTTTTGCATCCGCGCTAGTCCAGTCCCCGCTCTGTCGTTAGTTAAGTAACCTAACGGGTGATGACGGGACCCAGTGGCGAATGCGGATGGCATATACGTACATCATTATTTTCGTTCTTTTTTGGTGTGATTAATTGATGGGACTGCGTTGATTCGGATCAATGCAAGATAAACAAACCTATTCTGATGTTGTTGGAACACTTTTTCAAAAAGCTATTATTGCAAGGGCGTTCTCTTTTGTTTTGCACAGTGGTATTCAGTTGGAATATCCTGCTCCTCAGTCGACGAGGCAAGGGCCGAGATCCCTTCACCGGGAGTGACCCCTTGGACAGAAGTTTGCGTCAGGGCAATAACTTCACTATAGCCGATTACTTTTGCTTTGCATCGTGGTATTCAGTTGGAATATCCTGCACCTCATTCTATGGGGAAAGAGCCGAGATCCCTTCACCGGGAGTGACCTCTTTAGCGAAGGTTTTCGTCGCTATATTTTTCTAAAAAGCTATCAGTTCCTTCAACGATATCAAGTTCATTACGTTAAAGGTTTTCGCCAGAAACCATTCGTAGCCCTCCATCATTTCAGTTAAATATTCAGTAGTATTCAAGCTATGTATTTTGACCTCACGCCAAGGCATAGTGTTTGGTAGCTGCCGGGTATTTATTTGTTGCATTGATAGATGCGTTGGTTTGGGACAGTCGTACTACTATTTTGGCCTACGTCAAGAGTATGTACGGGTGGGTTCAAATTAACCTGGATAATGACGGGTAGAACTTGACATGTGACTTATGATATTTTGACCTCACGCCAAGGTCATAAGAGCATGGGGCAAAAATCCACATCGGGAGTTTCAAAAGAACTGAAACTTGCCAGATATGCGCATACCTTCTGGAGTGTGATAACGTGAGCGGATTCCGTCACGTTATCATGCGATGATAGTTGGATCCCGATTCCCACTGATGAGTTGGTTTACTCCTCGGGTGATCCCGGCTAATTCTTCTTTCAGGTTTGGGGAAGAATTTGACGTTACAGTGGGAGGTTTCCAGATTAGATAAAGTGATAACCATTCTGATCTAGGCTAGAGTGCACGCTGAGTGTTTCTTTTCTCTCTCTCTTTGGCAGCGACCATTGACCCGACCCTAAACTATGACTCAGTGACCAAGTTGACCGAACCTTCTTAACACTGGCTTTTGGATTGTCAGAGTTGCAAACCTCATTGCCACTCCTACTTTTACCCTTTTCTCCAGGACACCCCGTATTACTACGAACGTCCACTTCCATTGGACAAAACCATCGTATGGTTATATACGAACTCGAAGGAATTCGAGGATGGTTTCCGGTTCTGGAGAAAAAGAATAGGACTATTCAGTTGTCTTTTCCTTTTACCTTCTCTCTCAGATTGGGAGTACTCCTTGGCTTAGGAGATAGTACACCTATTACGCAAATTGGATAGTCTTCTTCCAAACCTTAGGCTGGTGCGACCGGTAGGGAATGAAGAAAGCCAATTAGCCTAAACGGTGTACAAAAGGTATTAAGTTCAGACAAAGCAAGGGATTAATAAGAGGGCAAAGTAAATTGCGACTGATATTTTTGACCAAACCAAGTATTTTTTCGCCAATCCTAAATCACCTTTGTATTTCTCCAGGACATTCCGTATCACTACGAAGATCCCAAGTTTATTGGATAATCCATCGTATGGTTATATACGAACTCGAAAGGAACTTGTTCCAGTTCGGGGATGGATCCTGGTTCAGGAGAAATAGGAATAAAGTTCATTCAGGTGTCTTTTATCTTCACCTTCTCTCGCGTTGCGAGTGCTCCTAGAATTAGGACAGTACACCAATTATGCTTATTGGATAGTCTTCTTCCAAACCTTAGGCTGGTGCCGAACGGTAGGGAAGGAAGAAAACCATTTGGCCTAAAGGGGTGTGCAGAAGGTAACGACTAAAGACATATAAAGGGATTTGGAGAGGTGGCAAAGAATTATACAGTTACAGTTGTGAATCTGGATAATGGGAGACTCATTACTACGAATACCGGAATACCCCATCGAAACATTTCAATATTTCAGTTTCACTATGTACTGTTAAAAGAAAACTGATTTCCCAATTAGACACTTGCTCCAGGGTATGTATTTACCAGGTTTGACTTTCACATCTGTATGGTTTTACAGATGATGAGTGGGAGTAAGTTATTAGGAATTAGGTGACCATCCTCATTATATCGGGATTCGTTGTAATTGGTGATATTTGAGGAAGTCACCTGGGTTGTTTGCCGGACGGCAAGTATATGGTTTTGAATATCCGTTCTTGTGCACCAATTTCAAATTGATATATCTGTACTTCTATTTTCATAGAGTGAGATATACCTTTTTGAGATTATGTCCATGACATTTATCTATATGAGTGGATGGTTAGGTAAGGAGCATTAAGCAGCGGTGTAATTCTTCTTAACCATAAGTACAGTTTTCAAACTACGACACACAGTGAATGAGTTATTAGACTTAGAGGACTTATACAGAGTATTGTATATTGTCCAGTGTCCATTAGGACAGAGGGGTTGGTCCTCGTACTATATTCGGTTTACTTATGACTTCTCTGGTTTTTAGACAAGTGTTTCGTAGAAACACAGCGTCCAAGTTTTGAGAAGTTATGGGTATATGAATAAAGTAGAGAACCAGGTGTTGCAAGTATCGGGATTCTTCAAGGTGATCGAAGATGTAGATACTTGTGAATGGTATTCAGTTGATAGTAATGATTAAGAGAACTTGCTTCTCTTTCAGGTTACTCATAATTGGAAGCACTACTAAGTTGAGTAACGCTGATCGTCCTCCTTCCATTTAGTAGATATGCACTGGTGACAGCTGCATTATTTGAATCTGGTTCAATTAAATCAGTGCCTCTGTTTCTATATTGGATATAGAACAGTTCATATCTTAACGATGTTAAGGTATGTGGAGTTGTCCGGCTTATGCTTAAAACCGGACTCCGGATAACTCAAGGCACGTTTCCGTAATGGCTGTTTGTGGGTTGACCCGGGCTATGACGAGGGTTGATATTCTACCATCTGGAAGATCAATAGTGATATTGTTCTTAACTCGCCACAGTTTTAATTAAAAATGGATTTTTTCAGAAAACAGTAGTAGGAGTATGGTAGAACTGGAAGTGATTCCAAAACCACAAACGATTACTGAAGATTTGATAAGAACCTAAAGATTCAATCTGGTTTGACATTCCATTGGCCACTCCGCAGATAAAGTGGGTAACCTCAGGCACCCGAGAGGTACTTGGTATGCTCAAGGACGGTGGCAGGGAGGTTCTTGTTTACCCGGACTTGCCATTGCTGTTGTTCCAGACTGTGAGACCCGGCAGGAGGATGAGTATAGCGTCATTCTAAACTGGTTTTAGAAGTGCACGTCCATATGACTTTGCCAGAGGGTTGTCGTGGTCAGTGGGAGCAACGGAAGCATTGGTGGACATCAGGCTTATGTTTATTTATTGACTAAAGCAGATATATTGGAGATAGATCATCTATTTCTGATGTGACAGTCATAGATTTGACTTCATCAGAATAGGTGATGGATCTGTTAAGAAGGTAGTAGGGTGTGATGTCCTGGTATTTGATGACATACACAAAGTAGGAAGTGATATTCCTATACTACGATCGGTTATACTTTGGTCGTCACACAGTAGTTTCTCCACATAGGAATTGGATCTTATATCGTACATTCTGGTTACTAGATCTATGGTTTTAGATCTAGATTTGGGTAGTTTCCCAATCAGGGTACTTAGACAGCATTCTAAGAGTATTTAGAATGGACGACTCCTGGCATGGTGGTGTACCTGCAGGTAATGGAGTCACCCTCTCTAAAGGTGTCTTACAGACTAAAGGGGAGAGGGATACGCATGATTGGCAGATCACTTGCTTAGGCAATTGAGTCAATCATGAGATGTCAAGGACCACACCAGATGTTGTTCTTGCAGTAGGTGCAATAAGTTGATATTCATCCAATCCTGGAGAAACAATCGGAAGCGGTTTTAGAACATAAGTAGATGTTCTAGGGATATGATAACAGCATTCTCCTTCAGGAGACAGTTATCATTCCGGGCTTCCAAGGTGACCTGGATGTTAGAGTGGCTGTCAGAGTTATAGTTTTCCCTCTGACGAGGGGCAGTATATTGGACAGGTGGTCCAGGTGGATACTGAGGGAAGGCATGGCGCAGGATATTGATTAAGTTCAGTTGACGATACAGTCTAAGAAGTTTGGATTTGGAGTTAATTTATAAGCTAGGTCCCATCAGACATTCTAAGACAGGTATTGCTCATTTCGGGAGATGGCTTTCTCCGCGAACTTGAGATAGAGAGAGACATAGAAAGAAACACTAGAGCGGATCCACTCATTGAGGCTATTCCTCGAACGCAATAGTTTCGCAAACGAGCTTTGTGAGGCTGACTAGTAGAGGAGTTGGGTGTTCGGTATCACACGGGCTGTGAGTACGCGACATCGCAATAATTATCCTTGAGTGCAAGTGGGAGGTTGTTGGAGATAGTGCCCTCAGAGTCAAGTATTGGATCACAGGCTTGTGATTGCAATGATTGAGGGAGGACCTATCCCGGTAGGACAGTCTTACTCGAGATGATAGTATGCTATCTGGTTTATCTTTATCATCGTGTACTGCTTTAGGTGACCTTACGAGTCGCTATTACTCGTTGATAGAGCCCCTAGGATTCTTGCTTGACTTCCAGCAGTATGAGGGCGATCATATAAGTGGGAGCTGGGGTTTATAAGCACATCCTTAAAAGGTCCCTAGTCGTGGGAGTTTCGAGACAGGGCATCGATTCTCCAGAGTAGACTAGTGTATACAGTTGAGACCCCGACGAGGGGCGGTGGCCGATCTCACAAGCCACTGGTGTCAGTTGGTTCACCTAAGATGTATACAGGTGCTCATTGGGTTATGAGTACACCGGACAGGACTCGCCGGGATCCTGCTAGTTGGGATTATACCAGACGTCAGATAGCAGTTCCCCGGTGACATGTGTACAGGTTAGTTCATCGACCTGAGATCGTCATTTGTCTCGTGTGAGTTCCCACTGTGCTTTGATTACTACCCTACCACGGCTCAAAGGATTCGTGGAAACAGGTTTTAGTTGGGTACAGTCCCGAGCCACATGGAGGCAGTGAGCGGATCTGCAGGGGTTCGTCTCTCCCGGTATTGGGGGTGAGGTCGTGCTGTGTCTAGGAGAGCCAGAACATGAAAAGTCCATGGCCAAGGCAGGAGATTTGCTGGTAGGTATTCCAGTAGTATCTCAGGGTGTTCTGGGCTACACTCCGACACGACTTGTACCGCTATTGGGGCTCTGACTTTTACCAACCCCCTAGGCCCGCTATGCGATGCTCATAGACGAACGGACCGGACTGTACGGATATTGTCACTGACAGGCTCAGTAGGGTGTCAGGATGAGTTTGCTCATCGACGTCCCTTTTGGTCAATAGCTGGTGGCCCGTTATGTATTGGCTGATACCTCTGACGTGCTAGTGGTTAAATCCACAGCCATAGTATTGACGAGTCTTTAGAGTCCACCACACACAGTTACTCAAGTTTCGGGCGAAACGCTGTAGAGGCCGTATGGAGATATGGCAGGGTTCGATCAGATACGTGCGGTATTGCACGGATCGTGATCGGACAGATTTTACTAGCCGGCTTTGGCTTAAGCCGGATCCTAGTATTAGATAGTGTAGTATTGTCTCTTTGCATTTGTGTTCAGTGGGAATACAAATGCGGGCATGTATTTGCAGTAGCGGGGTTTTCCTGTAATTTATTACGGGATCAGTTTTCTGACGTTGCCAGTTTGCATTCCGTTCCGGCCGGTTTTTCCTTTGTTCCTTCACGGCCGGACTTTATCGTTGGAGGGTGTTATTTGCAGTTTGCAAATAACATTTTGTGGAGGGGTTATCTTGCTTTTGTGAGGCATCATGATTGTTTATTCATCATGAGATTCCATTTTGGTCATTCCATTTCCTTTATGAGAAAAGAATAGATTAGATTTTGATGGGTTGAGATTTGAGTTTGGTGTGACCTTTTATCTTGGATTATCTTTTCTTTTCTCCATGGATTTTTCTATTCCATTATCTCCACCAAGGAGATTAGGGGCCGGCCATTACTTGAATGGGAGAGAGAGAGAAGATTTTTTTTTTGTGAGGGTGGGAAAATTATCATTCATCTCATTTTTCCAATGCCACCAAAATTCCCAAGTTCAATTCTCAACCTCATTCCTCCATCAAGACAACTAAACCCCAAGAGACAAATTCTACACTTGCCTACAGCAAATCTTGGACGCGTCGGCTAGCCAACTTCGCGCCCGAGTTGCCTCGGTCCAGAGGTGGGAGCCCGTAAAAGTACCCGGCTACGTGGTGCCCTTTCCGCGAGGAGATCGGAGTGGAGACGAAGACCGAAGGACACGGATCGCTTGGTATACTTCTCTACTCTTATTTCAGTTTGCTAGTTGCTAGGTTAATGGCCCGATCCGGGTTAAAAATGCGCGGTGGTGCCGGTTTGCTAGTTTGCAAAGTTTTTGTTTCCGCGTTTCCGGCGTCGGATCGACGGCCGGGGCGCCGCCGCGGACTTACAACTAGACTATACAACCCATTACTATATTTTTATTACACAAATTTGTATTAATACAAAATTCCTAGTTTGCAACTTTTATAAATTTTCAACATCTTACAAGCAATATTCCACAATTCCACAACAAACTTGATTTTGCATGAATTAATGTATTAAACTACAATTCATAATCATAATGATATAATGAAACCATAAATTATATTTTAAATCTCATTTATTTAAGAATTTCAAAAAAACTAGTTAGCAAAATAGCATTTTTTTAGTATTTTTCAATTATCAAAAGAAACTAGTGACCAAACTAAGTTTTTCATTCCTTAAACATGTCAATATCCTCATTTAAACAACAATCTAATGTTACAAACATTAATTGGAATTTATCTCACCAATATATATAATATATAGAAATCTAGTTTGTAAAAAAATTGTTTAATTTAAACAATTTTGGATAACAATTTACAATATATCAACCATGCATGATTTTCCATTTCTAAAAGTGTTAAACAAGTTATTATAACCCTAATGAATTAATAAAACCACAACTTGAATTTACAAACCCTAACTTGAATTTTAGAATTTGCAAATAGAATTAATTTAATAAATCTAATTATGCTTAAAAGAAACATCTAATAAAAATAAATCAAAAGAAAAATATTTATACCTCCACAAGATAAAATCCAAACATGAAAATGAGCCTCCAAAATGAGTGTTTTCCATCTCCAAAATCCATGTAAAGATGAGCAAAGAATAGAGGGTAGGAATTAATTAGGATTTTGTGGATTTTTATTTGGATTTTTAATGAATTTTTGATGGATTTTGCAACAAAAATCAAGTGGGGAAATGGGGGGCTGCCATGATGAGGAGGCCGGCCAATTTAGGGAGGTGAGGGAGAGAAAGAAATGAGTGAAGAATGATGTAGAAGTTTCCTCCAAAATATCACCTTTTAATGTCTTTTCAACCTTTTATTTAATTTTCTTTTATTCTTTTCTAAAACAACTCAAGAAAACTCTAGAATCATGGACAAATTTGCAAATAAATTTTGCATGATGCACACTAAATTCTAATATGCCATGGTTCATTTTTACAAATTAAACCCATTCAAATTTGTAATTTACACTAATTTAGTGCATAAATAAAGCTTATATTAATATTTAAAATAATTAATTTAGGAAAAATATTTAATTAAACTAAAAATTTATAAGTGACTAAATAAACACTATTTACTAGTAATATCATAATTAAAATAGGTATTTTTAAATTTATAGTGAAAAATAATTACGGTTTTGTTTTACGAAAAATACGTTTTACTTTACCGAAAATCGTAAAATTCACTTAAACGATTTTATTTATTTAATTATTTATTTAATTATTTTTAAAACGTTACAAGTATGCTATCTAGTTGCCCTTTATCTAAACATGTACTCTGATTGTCTCTATGTTACATGTTGATAAAGCCCTCAGGATGAGTACTTGACTACCAGGACTATGATGCAGATCATACTAGTGGGGACAGTGTAGTCGCCAAGTACATCTTTCAAATGTTCCTAGTCGTGGGAGTACCGAGACAGGGCATCGATACTCCAAATTAGACTACCGTATGCACTTCTTGACCCATATGATGGGCGATGGATGATCCCATATCCATTGGTGTTTGACATCAGAGAAGGTATACGGGTGCTCAGTGAAGACTGGGTACACTGGACGGACTCACCGAGAACTCCCAGATGGTATTATACCTCACGTCAGATGGCATTTCTCTGGTGATACTGGTACAAATTAGTCTGTAGACCCGAGATCGTCATAGAGTCTTATGTGATTCCCACTGTGCTTTGATTTCCATCATACCACGTCCAAGAGGGCGTTCAAAACGGTGGCTTTTGGGTACAGTCCCGAATCACATGGAGGCAATGAGCGATAGGAGGGGTTTCGTCTCTCCCGGTATAAGGAGTTGATGTTGCGCTGTGTTCGATTGGCTATAACTAGAAATCCCTGGCCAGGGTTGCTGAGATTTACTGTTAAGTGTTATCAGTAGTTTCTCGAACTGTTATGGACCTCATATCGACATGACTTATCAAGCTACTGGGGTCTGACATTTACCACCCCTAGACGAGATATGCAACATATCAGACGAAGAGACCGGACTGTACGGGAGTGTTACTGATTGGATTCACAGGAGAATGTACAGGATTGCTTGTTGATCTTCTGATCGCTCAATACCTGGGTGGCTGTTACGTTTAGCTGACCGCTTGCAGCTTGTAGGTGTTTGATATGATCATCACCTACTGCCGGCGTATTAACGATTCTTTAGAGTCCTACACAGAGGTTTCCTGGCTCAGGCAAAACGGAGTAGGAGCACATATGTGATATGTGCGGGACTGAGAATAATAAGAGTATGCGATACCGTATTAGTTTCTCACGATATGAGATATCGGCCGGGTATATGTGATATAGCCGGGTCATCAGATCAAGTGTTGATTCGATGAACTGATACAGATTATATTAGTCGGTTGTATGCGATATAGCCGGATTATCGGATCAAGTGTTGATTCCATAATTTAATGTATAATTATATATATGATATATTAAGTTACATTAACTAATATAAGCTCATTTAAAGATTTTTTTTCTCACTTGGATAATACATTGATATATATGTGATATATATTAAATGTATTATTTTATTTTGTTACAAAATATATTATATATGTGATATATAATATTGTAACAAGTTAAGGTTACAAATGCAACATGTTTTGTGGAGTTTAAACATGGTTAGGGTTTGGATTAGGGTTAAGCTTTCTTGAAGCTTCTAGAAGCTTTGTTTTTGTTTTTAAGCAAATATATTTTGTTGATATTTCTTAACCAAATCCAAACCCTTTACCAGAGTAAATTCTCTACATGGGTTAAGTCTTCATTCTTAACCCATGGTTGCATTTCTAACCTCACACAAGTTTTCATTATTCATCACAAAGTAATTTCTTGTTCTTCTTCCATTGAGAAAAGCTTTCTAGCTTTTTCACATGTGATGATTTTGAGTGAGATAAAGAAAACAAATGAGAGCTAAACTCCTACTTCATCATCCTCATCTATTCTAGCCACTTAGATTAGGGTGTTTGCTTTGCTAATATTTTATTGGTGAAGCAAAACCTTGGGCTTGAGTTTCTTCAAGGTAGATCATCTTCGTTATTGAAGGTCGGAAGCAAGCTTGCATCTTTCTCTTCATGGAGCCTCTCTAGAGTCCGGGTACACGATGATCGCCGCGGAGGGACCTCAACACGGAGCTTTAGAAGTGAAGGAACGGACTACAAAGATTGTAATCCCTAACTCTTAGAAGTAAAGTTTTTTACTTGCTCTTTGTTTCGCCTAATCTCTAGTCTAAGATCTTGGTTAGGGTTGTTCGGCATTTTGGCATGGTTGATGCCTTATTGAACCTTGTTCTAGTGCCTAGTAACCTAACAGGGGTATCAGAGCCAAGCTAGAGCTTTAGGTGTTGTCTAGACGAAATTTAAAGTCTGATCGAACCCCGTGACGTCGATATACACCCCCTTTCTGGAAATTTTTTAAAAATGTTGATTTTTCAGTATTAAAAATACTCAGAAAATTAAGCAGGGAATTCTAAGGATTACTGTAAAAAACGAACCACTAATCCCCTCAAGTCGCCGCGGAACCGTGGCAATACCATGCCTTGCACGGCGGTTCCGCGGCTGTATGTGGGTATTAGGGTTAGATTTTTCACAGTAACATCCGTAGGTATTTCTACATGCTTCTGAGAATTTTTAATATTACTCAAGTGCTGAGTTTTCTGGAGATCTTTTGGGAATTCGTTGATTCGATCGGAAAGTTTGACTTCGTTTAAGTTTTTCTGGGTAATTTAGAACGTGTTAAAAATTTCGAACGGATATCAATAACTCACTTTTTCCCCTGTCGGAAAATTTCCAAGTGTTGGATTTTTCCTTAGTTAAAAAACGTTCAAAGTCGTGCAAGTAACACGGTGGACCCTCTAGAAGAACACAAACCATAACTCGATTATGTGACCGTCTGAACCGCCTCTAAACCTTAGGGTTTGGGGCAGTACGGCGTTTCCACATGTGAGGCGTTGGTTTGACCCTTCTACGACTGGACCATTAGTACTGTGGCATGTGATGGATGCTCTTAAACTAATTTCAAGTGTTGAGCAAAAAGGAAAATTTTGGGTGTTTGTTTATTCGATTGGAAAGTTTAACATTGTCTATTTATCTGGAATATGATACAATATTTGGAATCCACAAGTAGTTATGAGATAACTAATTTGAATGTTATAAATCTAGCAGTTTAGTCTCATTTGATCGGTTGCCACGGGATTTTGATGTGATCAAAAGTCCGTCACAATCACGTAGCGTACACGGATACTCGCCGGGTAAACTTAATAGATAGCCACACCCCATAGCCCCGACCAAGTGACTGTAGGAGAACCCCGTTGCCAAAAGTATCCGTTTGGGTGCTCGCGGCAGCGGTGTTCCGCCTTAGTGCACTTCGTCGACGGCATCGGGGGTGCGGCCGTCTACTAAAGTTTCCGACGAGCATTCGATCAGGATGTCGGGAATCTTGGTGAATTGCCCGACTAGATATTGAAAAGTGTTTTCGAGATCGAGACTAAAATGCGGGGTTTATAATTTTTAGGCATGCAATGTCTAAGGAATTCATTTGGTTAGGCATGCGATGTCTAAAAAGATTGCCGATTCCAACTGTTGTAGGTTTACACTTTCTTTTCTGTAACCGTAAGTGTAATATGTGTTGTATCGCCGGTTTCGTTACTATACATCAACGACAACTGGGATACGCATATTTACTTACGTTGATGATATGTGATATTATGTGTTGCTGTGATATGTTTTATTGGATCGTCGTGTTTGAATAGCCGGGGTTTTATGTGAGATGAGAGTTTTTATTTTTATTCATGTAAAATTCATTGTATGTAATATTCTTTTATTAGGGCACTTCCGGGCTGAGGATGATGTCACCATTGTATATTATTTACTCTTCCGCATTAGGATAGACCCAAGGCGGGGAGCACTAGTAACCGGGTTCTAGGGTCCAGTGGGAGACTATCTCGAGGAGTCGAGACCGGGTCTCCTAACACTAGAACTGGCGGGGTTACTTGCCGCTCACGTAGGGGTCTAGGGATATGGGTTTGGCTATTCATCGCGACCGTGGAATCCGAGTTTTATACACGCTCGCATAAAACACGGAAATCCTAGTAAATCCAATATATCATATGTTATCTTCTGCTGCAATGTTCTGTGTTGAGATCATATTACTGCCTGAGACGAATGTTTATATTATATATATGAGATATATGTTAAATTGCTGATTTCATTTCAAATGTGATGCTTGTGAAGTATAATAAAATGGGACTTCATTAATGAGATTAATGAAACTAAAAGAAACCTAAAGATGTTGTAGAAACTTGTCTCAAAAACAGGTAGCTCTAATTCTTGCTTTGCATAGCGGTATTCCTTGTAGAATATCCAGCAGCTTATTCGATAAGGAAAGAGCCGAGATCCCTTCACCGGGAGTGACCTCTTTAGCGAAACTAGCAGATGCTACAAACTAGGTTTGTCTTTTGATTGTTTTTATAGTTTTTGCTTTGCATAGTGATATTTGTGAAATATCCTGCACCTTATTCGATGAGGAAAAAGCCGAGATCCCTTCACCGGGAGTGACCTCTTTAGAAAAACTAGAAAAGGCCTCAAATACAGTCCATTTAAAATCACTCGATTCTACAACGATATCAAGTTCATTATGCAAAGGGTTTTCTTAAAAACCTGCTGTAACCCTCCGTCATTTTAGGAAATAGAGTACTTAGTATTCGTGCTGCGTTTGTTGACCATAGTTAAGACGCAATGTACGGTAGCTGGGTGATGTTTTCCTATATAACATATGATGTGATTAATTAGGACACTCATATGACTTTGTTGACCATAATTAAGGGTCATGTGTGTGGGTCTAATTAATCAAGAAATGACGGGTAGAACTTGACTAGTGCTTATGATTTGTTGACCATAGTTAAGGTCATAAGTCACTAGGGGTAAAATATTATTGGGAATTTCAAAAGTTGAAATTTGCAATGAGATTGCATACCTTCTATGAGATAGTTGGATCCCGATACCCACTGCGAGTAAGAGTTACTCCTGGGAGAATTTTACACATTACAATTAGCCGATCAAGTAGGTGTCTAGAAAGGTGTCGACGGGGTTATGCCTATGGGAAAATAAGGTTTATTTTAATTAGGTCCGTGCGAAAGCGCGGGGAACCTCCCTCAAAGTACCGGCACTGGCCTGGATGAAAGATTAGCGAACTTGTAGGGTGTAATTAATCCCGGTTAGTCTTTCCTTTTAGGGTTTGAAGGAAGATTTGACTAAAACAGTGGGAGACATCCTGATTAGATATATTAATAACCAATCTAATCTTGCAAGAGTATACGCTGAGTGTTTTCTTCTCTCTCTCTCTCCAGGTAGCGACCATGTCACCCATTAATCAAGATAATAATACGGATGTATTGACCGAACCCGCTTATTATACTGCGCTAGGGAATGTTGGTCCCACTCCAACTTATAATTGTTATAAGACAGAGCAGGAAATAAGGGATTACCAGAATTCCCGTGCCGCCCAAACGAAGAAAGTGCATGCTGATGCATCATCTTCGGGTATGTTCATTACCGAGAACTGTTTCTCAGTATCCTTTACGTCCTGGGTATGAGATACCGGATCGGGATCCCATATATGTAATTTGTTACATGGGCTACAGAGAGGTAGAGAATTGAGAACGGGTGATAAGTTTCAAGAGTTGGAAATGATG
This sequence comes from Agapanthus africanus, assembly GCA_030015575.1. NCBI lineage: Eukaryota > Viridiplantae > Streptophyta > Magnoliopsida > Asparagales > Amaryllidaceae > Agapanthus > Agapanthus africanus. The sequence goes on along the minus strand of CM057348.1, from coordinate 220,894,941 downwards.
CAAGTGTTGCAGCCAAGTCTGTTGGCAGTTGTCACCCTGTATTATCAGAATACATTGATTCTGAACGAATGTTATTAGATACCGAACCTGATATACAATATTGTATCAGTCTCTTTATTAGTAAAGAAGGATATAATTTTGTATTGTTGGATAATGTTTTGAACATTTCCTATATCAAGAGTTGATCGGTTCAGGTACGTTATCTAAAAGCATAGACGTTCTAAATCAAACCACAGTTCTTAACGTACAGAACACACACAAGAGGAAGAGTTCAGAAATGAACGAATCCTTCTTGAGGCATTGCAGACTAGGTCATATCAATGCGACCCGACTAGCTGAAGTTATATAAAGATGCATATTTAAATTAGTTTGGATTTTCATCTTGTAAAACTTGCCAGTCATGTCACAAAGATAAGATGACCATAACTCCGTTTATTGGAAACAGAGAAAGAGTTAGTGAACTCTTGGGATTGATACATGATGATGTATGATAGTCCGATGTCTACATATGCCAGGACAGGTTCTTTGTACTTCATTACATTCACTAATGATCTCTCAAGATTCAGACTTATGTTCCTGTTGAAACACAAGTCCGAAACTTTTGAGATAATCACAGAATATAAGTTAGAAGTAGAGAACCAAAAACTGGGTATAAGTATTATGTCCTTTGATGTGATCAAGGAGGAGAATACTTGAGCACAGAATTCCTGGACTATTCTAAAGGAGAATGAGATTCTCTCTCAGCATTACTCCTCCGAATACACCACAGCACGTCGGTGTATCGGGGCGGAGCAATCACACCCTATGTGATATGGTGTGCTCTATGATGAGTACTACTGAGTAGCCTATTTTCTTTTGGGGTTATGCACTTGAGAAGTTGCATACCTATTGAATAGGGTTCCAACCAAATCAGATGCTTACCACTCCATATGTGATATGGTATGCGAAGAGCCCATCTCTTAAGGAAGTTAAGATTTGGGTTCTCCGGCCTATGTCAAAAGCAAAATCTGGACAAGCTTGAGGCAAGGTCAGTTCTGTGGAAGTTTGTTGGATATCCCAAGCATTAGTAAGGGAATATCTTCTACCACACCGAGGAACAAAAGATGTTTTATTTCTCGGCATATCAATTTTTGAGAAAAAGGGAATTTCTTATGAAGAAATTAGTGGTCATAAGGTAGAACTAGAAGGAGTTCTAGCTATACAAACTGCAGCTGATGATTTGGTAAACCCGGAGGATTCAATAGTTTCCAACGAACCTCAGCCTCTCCGCCGATCTGGTAGGGTTCCTCATACACCAGAGAGATACTTCGATTTCTCTATGACAGTAGGAGAGAGGATTGCATCATGAGATGATGACCTAACTAGTTTCGAGCAGGCCATCAGGAGTAGGGACTCTGTGAGAATGGCTAGATGCTTAGTGATCTGAGATGGAATCCTTATACACAAACAAAGTATGGACTTTGGTTGCTTTATCTGAAGGGTTAAATCCCCATCAGGAGCAAGTATATCTTGAGAAGATTACTTGGTGTACATGGAAAAGTTGAGACTTTCAAAACTATGCTTAAGTCCATCCAGTATATAAGCAATAATAATATAAGCATCCCCAATCGGGAGCAAACTCATTACCAATCGGCGGAATCACAACCACGCAGCACATACACATGACGCCCAAGATGAAGATCAACACAAGAAAAGAAATAAAAGAAATTCCAAAGACATCATCAACTCAAATATCCAGAATAATAGACAAGTCTCACTCTAAGTCAAAAGAATATACAAGTTTCTGGTTTCTAAGTCTACCAAATATTCAAAGTCTAGTTGATGGAGCTTTAAACTAGATTACAAATGAATATAAAAATATACAAGTGGTGGTTACGATCCGTAGTGTAACCCACCTACAAAGCAATCACCCGAAGAAAAAGTGTGCCAACAAGCCGCTACTGATCCGAGCGGTCAGTCCTGCAAGAAAACTATGACACAACGGGGTGAGTTACCAACTCATGAGTAAAAGACATCATCAGATAGAAATCGAATGCATAACGATCTATCTAAGTCATACTGTAATAATAATAATAATAATAACATACCGTGTGGTATCGAAGGTGAACGCGTATATATATGTAAATATAATACCGTGCCTGTATCATTACGTGGTAACATGTCATCCATCACATGTGTGTGTGTGTGTGTCATCCAATGAGTGTCAATCAACGACACTCGAAATCATCATAAAATCATGAGTTTCCAGCATCGACACTCGAAATCATCATAAATCCTGTATCCAGCATCAAAACATAAATACTCATATCTCAGGCATCGCCTCATCGGATCAGCCCTCATATCTCAGACACCGTCTCATCAGATTGGTCTTTATATCCATCTGTCTCATATCACTCCGGTCAGTATCCTTCGGATATCTGCCGAGTCCAATACTGTCACCGGTAGGTAGTGTTTCCAACTAGGCTCAACGTCTTTCTATACGATCTTCTAGCCCCTAGGTATCGTACCGGGTCCATCATATACCCGCAAATGGTGACTCTTCATTCCTCGAATCGGGTGTTCCCGCAAAATATTTTGGCCCAAAACTTGTAGTTCCCTTATAAAAAAGGGGGAGAAAAGAAAGAAGAAACAAATTCCTCTCATTTGCAAAGCACGTAAGCGTTTTGGCTTTGAAGAGAATTAAAACCCACAGTTTGGACTCACGTGTTAAACACGTGAGCGCTCATATGCAAAGCATATGAGCGCTGAACAGAAATAACCAAAATGGCTAAAGAGGTCTCACGTGTTAAACACGTGAGCACTCATATGCAAAGCATATGAGCGCTGAAAGTAAATAACCAAAAGCCAAACATGCCTCATGTGTTAAACACGTGAGCGCTCATATGCAAAGCATATAGGTGCTGAATATAGACATGCTAGAACCCATACTAGGGGTCATGTGTTAAACACGTGAGCACATCATTTTGAAGCGCCAGCTTCAGATAGAATTAAATTCTATTTAGGAAATATTTTTCCTTATCTTTCTAATATGAAAGGATCTTTCTTTGACAAAGAATCTTTTGATTTAAAATCCAATGGCGATGAAATATCACCAATTAAACCATGTGATAGATGTGGGAAATATTTTCCTGATCTTTCTAAAACAAGAAAGATCTTCTCTGTTAAACAGAATAAAATCCTATGGTTAGGAAAATATCTTCCTAATAATATATTCATCCGATAGAATTAAATTCTATCTTAAGAAATATTTTCCCAATTTTGTTAAAACAAACAAGAAATTTTCTCTGTTAAATAGAGAGCATTTAGATTAAAAATCTAACGGTGAATAAAATTCACCGGTTGATTTAAAAGATCAATTTAATTGATTATGAAATCAATTAGGATCTCTCAACGAGTGATTTTCTCAAACAAATTGATATTTTCTCTTCTCCTATAAATATGGGCAATGAGATCAAATCAAAAAAAGAGGAAACCCCCCATAAGCTTCTGTAAAAAAAAATACAGAAGGCTCTCCAAAAGATTCCACGAAACGACAAAGAATATAATAAAAGAAGATCTTTTTCCTCTAAACCCTAGGTAAAGAAAACACAGAGATCAAAACATTTCCTTTACCTATCTAAGGGTGTAACCCTTCTCGAGAACTTAGTTCTTTCTCTGGATATGAGATTCACAAGATAAGTCTCCCGCAAGTTGAGAATTTAATTCTCATCGGGAAGATCTTGTTCTTGAAAATCAAATATTCAGGGAAGAACAAAATTGAAAAGAAAGAAAATGGAGTCCATAATACTGCAAGAACTTAGTTCCCTCAAATCAAGAACTTAGTTCTTAAAGAACCCGATCCAAGATCCTCAAAATAGTAATCTTGGTAATCGTTAATGGTCAAAATACCATTAACAGAGGTTTAACCTCTCAGAAAATATGAATAGGAAAATGATTGATCGAATAAATGATTCCACTTATTTGATTTTAAAGAAAAGATGTAGTAGTAAAGAAGTGATGTAATGTTTTAGTCGTATAATAACCGCAATCAATAACGGAGTCGCGTCTAGCGAGCGTTAGTGAGTATGGGTCGTTCTCTGGGATACGTGGAACTCATAAATTCTTGCTTTAGGTGAGTTTAAAGAACTAGTAAAGAAAATCAACAATTTGTTTTAAGATTTGGTTGAAGTAATAATTTCAAGAAGTTTAAGAAATAGTTTTCAAGAAAAAGAATTCAAGAAAATGCTCAAGATTTAGTTATCAAGAAAATTTAAGAAGGTTTGTAGAATTCGAACGGAATTAAAAGCCAATAATGATTATTCAAGATGATTCATCTTATCTATTGGTAGAATTAAAACTAGATTTATGGCTAACAATGAGAATTAGGGATCCATTGAAGAAACTAGGGTTTCTCCTTCATTGCCCCTTATCCTTTCATTGATTACCATTCTTATCTAGCCTTTAACAAGAAGGATCATCAATCTAATCCCCAAATTGTGATGAAATTCTCAATAAATTGATCTCACTCATAATTTGGACATTAATGATTCTTTTTGCTAAAGTTTATAATCTCCATAAGACTTAAGATGAATATAGAATTTTTTCACCATTTGATCTACCAAATTCCTTTGAATTCTTAGCAAGCGGAGATTTTATTCACACATAATGAAAATAGAAGAATCAACAATTAAAGATTTCATAAATGCGGAGATTTGAAGAAAGCGAGATTAAAAGTAATGATCACCTTTATTATTCAACTTCAAATTACAACTTCTTCAATCTGAGATTACAAGAATAATTGCTCTCGATCACTCCCTTGAAGAGGTAATTTCTCCATCGATCTTCGCTTCACTCGATCACCGTGAGTCTTGGATCTATCGAGGATCATGTGCTCGTTGATGACGATCGGCTTCGCGTAAAGGATCTTGAATGATCTCGCTCGATGAATTTATCATGATTCTTGATCTTGGATCTTGATTTGGAATTGGATCTAAATTGTTTTTGTAATTTTGTACTAAAAATCAACAACTAATCAACAACCTTTTTAATGTAGGCTTAGGTCCCTTTTTATAGTCCCTCATCAAGCTTCCCCCATAAGCTAGGTAGTTATAGAGAGGCTTCTAGAATAAGTTAGGTAGTTATGAAGCTTCCTTGACAAGCTAGGTTTTTATAAGAGAAGTTTCCAGAACGATATTGTTACAACGAAGTGTCTTCAGCAAGCTAAGACGTTACAGGGAAGCTTCTGGAGAAATCTCGATCGTCGATCCCCTGACTCGGCCTTGGATCCGCGGCGACTCGGCCTGACTCGGCCGCGGTTCCGCGGCCGATTTGTGAGATCATAGCTTCAATTTTTTGTAGTCTTCTAATGTTGGTCTCTGGGTTTATATGTGATATCTGAAATCTTCTTCTCTCTACTGAATCTCTTCCAGAATTTAACTCTTTGATTTCCTGTATTTTATCGGGGAATTTCTGATTCCGATATCTGATCTGGGCTAATTTCTGCACAAGATCTCAATGAAGAATGTTAGATATATACAATATTATGCGTGAAATAATAAACATACAATTTCTTTCAAAAATATTGATTATAATGTATAACACATGGTAATTGATATTTTCGAGACGAACTTGTAATATGTGTTATATTTATATCAAACATCCTTAGATGATTAGAAAAGTGAGGAAATTGTTATGTTGAAAAGTGCAATAATTTCGACTGAACAAATTCTCCAAAACTTGACTTTGATCGTCCCGAGTAAACTTTTTTTTATTCAGGAGAAGAAGAAAATAGAAAGAAAGAGAAAAACTAACTAACACACTTTCGTAAGCAACACGAATGCACTGAGCACGTGCAATAAGCCTTAAACCTCTAGGTTTCCCTAGTAGGAGGAGCGTTGTCTCCTGAGGGTTTTCAGCGGATTGCGCCCACAAAATCCCAAAATAAAAGAAAGACTGTGAACGTTACATATAAAGATAAGAATTATAAAAGAAAGAACTTGAAAATCAGAGTTTTCTAACTACACTAGCTTTTCGGTTGTCATGAGCCCTATCTTAATAGTCATGAAAAGATATTAGAAATCACATCATCTCTCAATAAAACATCTCCTTTATTCTTCATCCCTACCTTTCTTCCAAACACTAATCATATATCCCTACGTGTATGTAAAAGACATCCCTACACTCGGAGAATTCAATTCAAGCTATCATACTCTTGTCCATCTACCTTAGTACCTTTTAGTCGGTGAATATTTTAGATGGAATTGCTCACACATTCTTCATGCGACCGTTAATATTTCTTGAGGTACTAACCGTCCGATTACTAAATGTGCTTACTTATAAGGAGTAATTAGCAATTTCCTCGTCTTGCAACACCTGAGGCTTAGCAGTGACTCGCAAACCAGTTGGTCTAAGGAACTAGGTGATGAAGCACCCTTGCTATATTTTTTTTTATGCTGCTTTGGTGATTACAAAACCAGTGTTCATTTTTCTCACCATTTTATACTTTTATGCTTCATTTTAAATTTATTTTCTTCGTACTTTGGCTTTTAGACAAGAGCATTTCAAGGTATTCTCTACTATCCCGAGTTTCAAGATGTGTGTAAGTGCGCATAGTAGGGTATCAACGTTCAAATATTTGGCTTCCAGAATAGAAACTATTTTTTAGACTTATTTTTATCCTCAGATTACTGACTTCCTTCATCTTACTAACCCTTGGAACAACGGCTCATAAATACTTATTACTAGTTTCGTTTAAGAAAACATCTAATTTTCTTGGTTTTCTTAAATTCTTCCAATCTTTTAAATGTAATTTTTCACTTTCTAAATTTTTATTATCAAATTTTTTTCTATGTTTTGTGCTTATGCAAAATATAATGCAAAGTAATGCTTAAATAAGCACAAACCTCCCCCAAACCTGTTTACACCAGTGTCCTTACTGTTGTCATCTTTTAAATCTCAAAATCCTGTAGACTTGGGAGAAAAAGTTATTAACGGGGACAAGAATGAATGAATGTGAAAATCTCTCCCAAACTTATTTTTGGCTCATAATTTTGTGTACAAATTTTATTTTCAAGAGCCAAAATTTATAGCCCCCAAACTTGGGTTAAACAAAATGAAGCTTTTAAAATCATAAGAGGGGGGGATAAAGTTATTGGTCAATGCAAAGCTTTACAAAGACCAAAAGTTAATACCAACCATTCAAAGATTTTATCAATGTAATGCAACGGTTGGTGGAAGAACATGTTATATAAAGCCAGGAAGAAGTGGGGAACAGATAAGTGGTGTAATAGAACGGGTTTGCGTCTCAATTTGGAGATACGACTCAATGATGATGATGGATTACTCGCATTCTCGTTATATTCGAGAAGAAGGGGTGGTGGTTCAACTTCTTGGTTTTGGAGTTGATTCATCACAACTCCCGTGTTTTCTAAAAATGCGAGTTCATCAGCGAAAATTTCTTCAAAGCTTTCACCGATAACCCGAAGAATAATCTCATCAGAAAGAATGGGATGATACTCAGACTCCATAAAAGGTTCATAACAAGCTTTAGATGTTGACCCGGACGGCTCGATAGTTGAGTCTGTATGTGTATAACAAATAGCGGGGTCAAACAACAACGTATTGAGGGAGTCTAGATCAGTATCGTGAAGCTGTTCAAATTCGCTGCTGTCGACATCCATTAATTCAACAAAACATAATTGAGCAGAAGGTTCGGAGGGTTCACTTCCCAACTTGTAAATGTTAAGATCAATTTATATCTTCCCGAAGGATAAGTTCATAGAGCCGTTTCGACAGTTGATTATAGCGTTGGAAGTGGCTAAAAAGGGTCGACCGAGAATCACCGGAATTTGGTTCCGTGGGTTCGCTATAGGTTGTATATCTAGAACAATAAAGTCTACTGGGAATATAAATTCCCCAATTTTTATCAACACATCCTCAAGCTCTCCCCTAGGTTTGGTAATAGATCGATCTGCCATCTGGAGAGTGCAGTAGGACGGTTTTAACTCTTTGATACCTAATTGCTCATAGACAGAGTATGGAAGTAGGTTAACACTAGCGCCAAGATCGAGTAGAGCACGGTTGATATTTTTATCCCCAATGAAAATAGAGATTGTAGGACAGCTAGGGTCCTTACGTTTCTTTGCTAACTAATGGGTAAAAGCTGTGCTAACATTCCTCAACACGAACACCTTTTTTGACACTTGATTTTTCCTCTTTCTAGTGCACAAGTCCTTTAGAATTTTCGCATAGGACGAAACTTGTTGTATAGCATCTAGGAGAGGAATATTGATGTTAACCTGTTTAAATATTTCCATAATTTTCTCCATTTGTGGACTTGGTCTGTTTTCCTTTAACCTATTAGGATAAGGAGCTTTATCAATAAGAGCTGGGTCCAACATTGGAGAAGATCGTGAGGGTAGAACTGATCACAGAATTGGAGTGGGGATTGTCTTATGTTGACTAGAAGGAGTGGGCTGAGGGTTCGAGCCTTGAGGAAAACGGAGAATAGGCTCGCAAGAAGGTGGAGTAGACGAAATAGGGTAAGAAGTGGAAGCCGGGGTATCATCGATTGATTCCTCATTATCAATCTCTTCACCGACATGATTATTTAGCACTCTTCCAGATCTCAACGTGGTAACGGCACTCACATGATGTGAGTAGCCAGGATTAGGTAGGGGTTGAGCTGGAAGTTTCCTTTTCTCTCTAGCACTCATCGCGGTATTTAACTGTGCAATTTGTGCTCCTATCGCTTTTATACTCTCACCGTGCGAGGAGAAGTCATTCTTTATGGTGTCGATAGAAGACCTTATATCAGCTGACATTTGCATGGTGTGTTTCATGAACAAATCTAAGGTTCGTTCAAGTTCAGAGGAGTTTTCGGTACCGGCTGTTTGGAAAGAATTATTATAAGGTGCAGAATTGTTTGCTGGATTTTGAAAATTTTGTGGTTGAAAGGGGTGCTGAATCTGTGGTGGTTGATGTGGCTGTGGAGGAACCCTTTGAAAGTTATTTTGGTTTCGAACCGTATTTTGAGTTTGGTGTTGGTTCCAAGCAAAATTAAGGTGATTTCTCCAACCTTGATTATATGTGGAAGAATAAGGATCGTTTTTAGGTTTTTGGTGAAAAGCAGCATTAGTGTGTTCTTGATCTTGAAACGGAGAATTCAATGGACATTCTTCCGTTAGATGTGATGGATCGGAACAACATCCACACACGGTTTTAGGGGGCATCACTTGATTTAGGGAGGCTAATAAAAATTTGTTTTCCATAGGTTTGAGTTTCTTTTGCATTGCTATCATTTCGGCTTTTACGGCAATGGAAACATCAAGTTGATGGATACCACCTCTAGATGATGAACTAACGCTTTCCCATTGCAAGGTGTTTTCAGCAAAATCTTCTATAAATTTCCAAGCTTCACCATCGTCTTTAGACATGAAATTACCTTGACACATGGTTTCAAGCATCTGTTTTGTCGTTGGATTAATACCCTCATATATAATTCGGCACAGATCCCATCTATGGATTCTATGATGTGGACATTGGATAATTAGATCCTTGAACCGTTCAAAGCATTTCCAAAATGGTTCATTGGAAAGCTGGGAAAATTGGTTGATTTCACTCCTAAAAAAGGCGGTCTTATGATTGGGATAAAATTTCTTAAGGAATGCTATAACGAATTCATCCTGATTGGAAATAGAGTGTGCGGGTGTGTTGTAAAGCCACTTTTCGGCTAAATCACACAAAGTATAAGGGAGAAGACATAAACGCATAGCATCCACAGAAAGTTGTGAAATGCCCATCATAGCACATACGTTTTCAAATTTGGTGATAAAAATGTATGAGTCTTCAGACTCCAGACCGAAAAATTTAGTCAAAAGATTGATATAGTGTTGTTTGATTTCGAAATTATCCCCATTTGCTGGTGGAATAGAAAGACAAGTAGAAAGAGGACCACGTATAGCGTAGCATCTCTCTTGGAGAGATATACGCGGTAGATTCTGCCCACCTGCGGGTGGTGGCAGAGTGGTGTTATTAAAAGTTGATGGAGAACCGTCCATCTCGGTGGATGTTGTGGGTTGTTAGAAAAAAGAAGATGATGAAATACCGACTTCGCAGTCGATAGAAGAAACACGGACAAGACGGGCACTAGAATCCCGTGTCCAGCCGAGCATGCACTAAGCGGGTTTAGCGTAAGTGGCAGTGTATGTGTAAAGAAAGTTTTGTTTTTGGTTTGTTTTTGAAAAAGACGGATTTAGAAAAATCATAAAAAATGCACAATCAACCCTAGATTTAAAGTCACTTAGGTCAAGTCACTAGACCGCTTCTAGACTTTCAGAAGACAAATCGCAGGATAAATCCTCTACTACCTCTTTATCCCTCCTGTGGCCAGGTAAGTGCCAGGTAAGTGGGAGGTATCCGCTATGTAAATAGCAGGCCTAATTAAGTAACCACTTGCCTTAGACACACTTGCCTAGACACCACAAAAGAAATGCGGATAAGCAGTAGATTACCCACGACCTTCCTGTTGGATATATGTATGCCCTAGAGGCCATTATATGATAGTAGATGTATCGGTATGTGTGTATATATATATATATTCAGAGAACATTCTTGCTCGACATGATAGTATGCTATCTGGTTGTACTTAATCTTGACATGTTCATCTGATCTTGCATTTTACTCATTTGGTACATGTTGATAAAGCCCTTAGGATATTTTCTTGACTACCGGGACTATGATGCAGATCATACTAGTGGGACATGAGCAGTTTATAAGCATATCCTTGAAATGTTCCTAGTCGTAGGTGTATCAAGACGGGGCATCGATATTCCAGAGTAGACTAGAGTATGCCATTCTTGTCCCATATGATGGACGATGGATGATCCCATAACCATCTTGTGTGGTGACACCAAAGATTGTATACGTGTGCTCAGTGGAGATTGGGTACACAGAACGGATTCGTCGAGAACTCCTATATGGTATTATATCTATCGTCGAATAGCAGTTCTCAGGTGAAACTGGTACAGCTTAGTCTGTAGACCCAAGATCGTCATAGAATCTTATGTGTCCTCCCACTGTACTTTGATCTCCACCCTACCACGGCTCTACTGAGTCGTGCAAACAGGTGGATTTTGGGTACAGTCCCGAGGCACATGGAGGCAATGAGCGATAGGAGGGGTTTCGTCTCTCCCGGTATTAGGAGTTGATGTTGCACCATGCTCGATTGGCTATAACAGGAAGTCCCTGGCCAGGGCTACTGAGATTTACTGATAAGCGTTATCGGTAGTTTCTCGATCTGTTATGAGCCATACACCAGCTTGACTTATTGAGTTATTGGGGTCGACGATACCATCCCTAGATTCGATATGCAGCATATCTAACAAAGTGACCGGACTGTACGGTAAATGTTGCCAGTTGGCTCGACGGGGTTTTGACAGGTTCGCTTGTTTTTCTTCTGATCGCTCAATACCCAGGAGCCGTTACGTACAGCTAGTGCCGCTGACGGTTTGTGGGTATGTGATATGATTACTACCTACTGCTAGCGAATTGACGAGTCTTAGTGTCCCACAGAGGGGTTTCCTAGCTCAGGCGAAAGGATGTGGGGTGCATATGGGATATGCGTAGGAGCTCGATTAAATGCGTGTATATGATACCATGTTTTAAATCGGGCGTTTACTATTGGTCGGGTCGTATTTGATATGATTAGGTTATTAAATCAAGTGTTGATTTAATATTGGCTTTTAGCTGATTTATTCAAAACCTTTTCTTATTAGATGTATGCACGAATGTATGTATGTACATATGTGATGATGTGAATGCACACATACATGCATACATGTGTCATGGTTGTTGATACATTGGAGATGTCAATGCAAGACTCATATGGTATATATATATATATATAGATTCATTATTGAGAAAACGAAAATTATTAAATCATGGTTGAATATTCTTCTTCACTATTCTTTACTTGACCTAAGTTTTGACCATGGTTTAATTTCCTTTGTTCTTTAACTCACAAATGAAAATATCAAGATATTTATTAACCATGGTTCTATGTGAGTGTGACTCATATATATATATTTTCTTTTCTTATTTATCTTGAGAATTATCATATTATCAAAAAAGAGCTCAAGCTAGCCATCTCCTTCATCTTCCTCCTTCATGCTCTCTTGAGTTTTCTAGTGAGTGAAGAAAAGAAAAAAGGAAAGGTTTTTAAGTGAGAATACAAACCACATCACGAATCAATACTACTCTAGCCCATTAGTGTAGGTTGTTTGCTCCACTCCTTTATAGATCAAGTGAAGAAAGGAGCTTGAGCCAAGGGACTCCGGGTGGATCGTCATAGACAAGGAATGACTCAAGTGAACCAGTTCAAACCCTAGTTGATCCAAGGAGTCAAGGAGGGAGGTCTACAAAGGTTGTATTTCTCCCCACTTAGTGTTAGACACTAGTTAGTATGTGATACTACAAGTTGTTACCTTAACTTTCTAGTTCGATTCATGATTGGAATTGTTTAGCACCCCCTAAATTTTTGTTATAGCATGTGTGATGCAACCTTAATCTTAGGCATGGTGCTAAAGAATCCCTACAGTGGTATCATAGCCAAGATAGAAACTTAGACGATGTTATAATTATTACGAAACCGAAACAACTCCAAAAAATACGGATTTCTGAAACTCTAGGATCTGTTCTCTGTCGATTTTAAAATGGTCTCAATAAATTATTTTAGCAACTGCAGAAGATTGTATGTGATACATATAGAACACAAATGAAAAATGAGGTCATTCCACTGGATTTGACCCGAGCACCAAGCCTAAAAAACCGAGCTGGCCAGCCTAACTTGCTCCAAAATACCACGTTTTTCTTCTGTGCTCTGGTGTGTAGGTTTTGGGGTTTCAGGTATTGTTTGATTAGCCCAAAAATTTCATGTGATGTTTATTTTGTTTAGGGGATAATTCAGAGTATTTCGTAGTCGTAATTTTAAACATTGTATTTGTAACTTGGACGACGTTTAACTGTTCGAACGAATATCACACACCACCTTATTACTCTCGCTGAAATTTTCCAAGTGTTGGAATTTCCCAAGTTGTACATATTCGGAAGGTCGTGCAAATATCCCTATGGACCCTCTAGAAGAACGTAACCCTAACTCGACTCTATGACCATGGAACCGCGACCAAACCTTAGGGTTTGCCGTAGTCCTGTGACGCCATAGGTGAGGCAAGGGTTGACCCTTCTATGGTTGGTCTATAGACACCGTGGCACGTTTTTGGGTATTTTAATTTTGCTCAAGTGTTGAGCTCTCGGGGTAATTGTGGGTGTTTGTTGATTCGATCGAAACGTTTAACATCGTCTAGTTATATGTGAAAGTGATGATTCCAAGTGTTGTTGTTTTTCACTTTCTTTTCTGCGACCGTAAGTATAGTATGTGGTGTATCGCCGTTTTCGTTGCTATACATCAACGACATTTGGGGTATGTTATTTACTTATATTGATGACATGTGATATTATGTGTTACTGAGATATGATGTACAGGATCGTCGTGAATGAATGGCCAGGGTTTTTATGTGAGATGAGAGTTTTTATTTTCATTCATGTAAAATTAATTGTATGTAATATTCTTTTATTTGAGGCACTTCCGGATTGAGGATGATGTCACCATTGTTGTATATTATTTACTTTTCCGCATTAGGATGGAGCACAAGTGACCGGGTTCTAAGGTTCAGTGGGAGGCCATCTCGAGGAGTTGAGACCGGGTCTCCTAAATTCTAGAATTGGTAGGGTCACTTGCCGCTCTCGTAGGGGTCTAAGGGTGTGGGCTTGGCTATTCATCGCGACCGTGGAATCCGTATTTTCTATTGTTGGCCAAATACAAAATATGGATCTCCTAGAATATCCTATATTTTCATATGTGCTTCTGCTGTTGATATTCTATAATGTGATCACTTTATATGCTGAGACGAATGGTATTATATATATCACATATAATAAATGTTGCTTATGTTTTACATCGCACTAGTCCCGCCCCGCTATGCCATTAGTTAAGTAACCTAACAGTGCATAACGGGACATTGTGGCGAATGCGGATGGAATAAGCGTACGTTCTATTTTCATTTCTTTTCTTTGATGGCTTAAGGACTTAAATGATGGGACTACATTAATGAGATTAATGTAAAGAAAAATGAACCTAAAAGATGTTGTAGAATCGGATTTGAAATCCACTCGGCTTAATATGAAAAAGCAAGTTTTCAAAACGCGGAGCTTAAGCCACTCTCTTTTAAAACCATTAGATTCTACAACGATATCAAGTTTAAAGTGTTAAAGGTTTTCTTAAAAACCATTCGCAACCCTTCGTCATTTTAGGAAGTAGAGTACTTAGTATTCGTGCTACGTATGTTGACTATAGCAAAGGCGTAGTGTACGGTAGTTAAGTGATGTCTTCCTACACACCATATGATGCGATTAATTAGGACAGTTACATGATTATGTTGACTATAGCCAAGGGTCATGTCGATGGGTCTAATTAATCATGAAATGATGTGTAGAACTTGACCAGTGCTTATGATATGTTGACCATAGGCAAGGTCATATGTGTTAGGGGTAAAAACCATATCGGGTGTTTCAAGTGTTGAAATTTGCAATGAGATTGCATACCTTCTATATGATAGTAGGATCCTGATCCCACTGTGAGAAAGAGTTGCTCCTGGGAGAGTTTTGCACTTTACTGTTAGCTAACCCATTAGGTGTCTAGAAAGGTGTCAAAGGGGCTACGCCTCTGGGAATATGAGGTTTATTCTAATTAGGTCTGTACGACAGTATGGGGAACCTCCCTCAAAGTATCGGCACTGGCCTAGCTGAATGGTTAGCGAAATTGTAGAATGTAATTAATCTTGGATAATTTTATTTTTAAGGTTTTGAAAGAAAATTTGATAAAAGCAGTGGGAGACATCGATTAGATAAGATAATAATCAAACTGATCTTTGCAAGAGCTTTCGCTGAGTGTATTCTTTTCTCTTTCCTAAATGACAGATAACCATGACTGGACTTAAGCTACTGTTAGAGAAAAATAAGCTAACGGGACCGAACTATAAAGACTGGCTGAGGAACATTAACATTGCTCTCACATATGATAAAGTATCATATGTCCTCACTGTCTCAGCCCCACCTACCCCAGGCCCTGAATCTTCTATTGCGGATAAGGAGATCCGCAAAACGTGGGATATTGACCGTGCTACTGCCAAATGACTCGTGTTTGCATCGATGGATAATACACATCAAAAGAAACACGAGCTGATAGATGTTCAATCCATCTTTCTCCATACAAAAGAGTTGTATAGGGAGCAATCTCGGACCCTGAGATACGAAGCATCTCGAAAGTTGTTTCAGATGCGGATGGTTCCTGGCACACCAGTAGGCAATCACGTTCTGAAGATGATTGCTCTTATTGAAGAGCTTGAGGACCTCGGATGGGCCATGGATAATGAACAGTATACTGATATTGTTCTTCAGTCTCTTCCCCCTACCTTTGCTCAATTCATAGTAAACATCAACATGCATAATATGGAGAAGTCACTACCCGAACTTCTCAATATGTTGAGAAGTGCGGAGAGCACGCTTAAAGCGAAGTCTTTCTCTCTGATTATTAGACAGTCTTTCTCTTCCATCCCAAAAGCCAAGGCTAAGGGAAGGAACAAGAAGAAATCCACCAAACCGAGAGGTAGAATCAAGAAGGCACAAGGAAAAGACAAATCCAAGGTTGAGAAGTCAGCAAAAGGAGAATGTTTTCACTGCAAGAAGACGGGGCAATGGAAGTGGAACTGTACTAAGTACCTTGATCTCAAGAAAAAGAAGCATGGTGATGCTTCAGCTTCAGGTGTGTTCGTAACTGAAAACTGTTTTTCTATAAACTCTGCTTCCTGGGTATTGGATACCGATTTGGGTTCTCATAACTAAAATTCTGTGCAGGCGTTAAGAAATAGCAGAGTTTTGATATCCGGTGATCATACTCTTCGAGTTGGAAATGGTTCCAATGTACATGCAGTTTCAGTGGGAGAGTATCACCTAGGGTTGCCGTCGGGTTTTATATTGGTTTTGAACACATGTTATTTTGTACCAAGCATACTTTGTAATATTATATCCGTTTCTTTCTTAGACACTGAAGGATATCATTTTGTATTGCAGCACAATGTTATGAACATCAAACTGAATCAAGAGTTGATTGGTTGTGGTACACATAATAACGGGATATACGTCTTTAATCAACACACAGTTTTCAACATACAACACACAAATAAAAGAAAATTTTCAGATATAAATGAAGCCTTTCTTTGGTATTGTAGACTTGGTCATATTAATGAAACAAGACTAAACAAGCTTCATAAAGATAGATATTTAAATCCTTTTGAGTATAAATCTTATGCGACTTGGCAGTATTGTATCAAAGGGAAAATGACCAAAACTCCGTTTACTGGACACGGAGAAAGAGCGATTGAGCTCTTGGGCCTCATACATAGTGATGTATGTGGGCCAATGTCTACACATACGAGAGGCGGTTTTTCTTACTTCATAACTTTTACTGATGATTTCTCAAGATTCGGTCATATGTTTTTATTAAAGCATAAGTCTGAAGCTTTCGAGAAATTCAAGGAGTACAAACTTGAAGTAGAAAAACAAACAGGAATGAGCATCAAAATACTTCGATCAGATCGAGGTGGAGAGTATCTTAGTGCAAAGTTTTCAAACTTCCTAAAAGAGAATGGGATTCTCTCTCAGCTCACACCCCCTTACACACCACAGCACAACAGTGTGTCAGAGCGGCGGATCATACCCTATTAGATATGGTACGATCATGATGAGTGATACTGAGTTACCACTCTCCTTTTGGGTGCATACATTAGAAACTGCAGCGTTTCTGTTGAACAAAGTTCCAACCAAGACCGTGTCTACCACTCCATATGAGATATGGTATGGGAAGAGACCATCTATTAAACGAGTTAAGATTTGGGTTGTCCGGCTTTTGTCAAAAAGTAGAATCCAGACAAACTCGAGACACGATCGGTCAAATGCATATTTGTGGGATATCCAAAACATTCGTTTGGATATCTTTTCTACTACAAGGAGGAGCAAAAGGTGTTATTTCTCAACATGCCATATTTTTAGAAAATGAGATTTTTCCAAATGATACTGATGGCAATGTGGTAGATCTAGAAGAGGTTCTAGAGACACAAGTTACAAATGACGACTTGGTTGAACCTGATATTGCAACAGAATCTTATGAACCTCAGCTACTTTGTAGATCTGGTAGGACTTCTCGATCTGGTAGGACTTCTCGCCCACCAGAGAGATACTATGGTTTTCTCATTGATGGTGATAGAGAAGATTGCATCACGAGTGGTGACTCTGTGAAGTGGCTGGATGCCATGAGATCCGGAATGGAGTCTATGTATACCAACAAAGTATGGACTTTAGATGTTGTACCCTCTGGGGTAAAACCCGTAGGGTGCAAATGGATCTTTAAGAAAAAGATCGGTGTAGATGGGCAGGTGGAGACCTATAAGGCAAGGCTTGTGGCGAATGAATTTCGTCAAAGACCAGGTCTGGACTATGACAAAACTTTTTCTCCTGTAGCCATGCTTAAAACCATTCGGATCCTACTTGCTATTGCTGCTCACTACGACTATGAAATATGGCAGATGGATATTAAAACGACATTTCGAAATGGTGATTTAGAAGAATGCGTTTATATGGATCATCCAGAGGGCTGCATTAACAGTGGGAGAAACAGGAAAGCATGTAGGTTGCTTAAATCCATTTATGGATTAAAGCAGGCATCACGGAGTTGGAACATCTGTTTTGATGATGTTATCAAAGAGTTTGATTTCGTCAAATATCCAAATGAATCTTATGTTTATAAGAAGATTGTAGGAAGTATTGTCACATTCCTCGTATTGTATGTGGATGCCATTCTTCTGATAGGAAACGATGTTCCTATGCTACAATCGGTCAAACTATTCTTATCACAAAGGTTCTCCATAAAGCACATGGGTGATGCCTCATACATACTGGGCATGAAGATCTATAGGGATAGATCTAAAAGGTTATTGGGATTGTCCTAAACTAGGTACATTAACATCATCCTAAAGAGCTTTAGTATGGAAAACTCCAAGCGGGGTGCCTTACCCGCTAGTCATGGAGTCACTCTCTCCAAGGACTTTTGCACAAAGATTGATGAAGAGAGAGAGCTCGCATGAGCATTATACCCTACGCTTCAGTCGTAGGATCTGTAATGTATGCGATGATATGTACACGCCCTGATTTAGCTTATGCACTGAGTGTATTAAGCAGGTATCAATCAAACCTAGAGGAGAATCACTGGACAGCTGTGAAGAACTGTAACATTTCAGAAAAATAAAATATTATTTTTATGAATTTTTATAATTAAATAATAAATATTATGAATATTTTATTAATGCGGTATAATTAAATACCGATAAATTAGAAAATATTTGGAAAATTATAGAAATTACTGAAACGAGGGTGTTTTATTTGATTTAAGAAAATTATGAATTTTTATAAGTAATTATATACAATTTTAATTCTAATCGCGATTAAGTATCGCTAATCGTTCATTAAGCTTGTTTTGTGCATGCGACATGCACTAAGTCATTTTTCGCATTTTCTATATTTTCCTACCATGGTCTTTCTTAATTTTTCATGCATGGCTTTTTATTTTAAATGAGAAGAGAAGAAAAGAAAAAGGGAAAAAAGAAAAGAAAAAGGGAAAATAGAAAAGAAAAGAAAAGAGATTAAAATATAGGGTATGGGCAAGAGAGAGAAAGGAGAGAGAGGTGAGGGGTCTATGACCATTCTCCCATTTTCTTCCCTCCATCATTTTCTTCATCTTTCTCCCTCCCCTTCACTCAGGGCTGCCCTCATCTCCCTCCCCTACTAAACCCTCACAAACACCCTCAATCCCACATCAAAACATCATCCCCCTTTCACTAAAAACATGCACAAGCTCATTACAAACACTTTGGACCGAGAAAGCAAGGATTTTGGACACTTGGGGCAACTCAAGAAATTTCTTGAGTTGCCAAATGAGGTAATCTCTTTATCATTAGTGTAGAATTTCATTCACTTTAGCATTCATGCAAGTTTAGATATGATTAAGTGATGTTTAGTAAACTTTGAAAATTCCAAGTTGAGAATTAGGGTTTGATTTGATTCCAAAGGTGTAATTGAGGTTAATAGAGACCTTACAACCCTTCTAGTGTTTGTTTCATGGACTGAAACCATAGACTTAAACCCAAACCCTAAACTTAGAAACCCCGTATCGGGAATTTGTGGAAATTTGAGGAGTTATTGGAGATCTGCTAACACCCGGGGACCCTAAGATTCATTTTGCAAACACAGTGATACATGCAGGCACCTAGGAGGCTACCACAGAGATCCGAGCTCAAGCCCCTCTGTCCAGGCCGCAATTATATTCATTCTGGATGCAATTTGCAGCCAGGGTAGAGGTGATCAGGTTCATGTTTGATCCATGGCTCCATTCTTTGTAAACTAGACCCTTCCCATATGTAAAATTGGCTAATTTCACCTAGGGTAAAATCTGGGACCATTTTCTTAAGTTGCTGCATTATTTTATGACTTCGTTTTAACTTTGGTTTTGGTATTTGGGTTTTTACTCGATGGTTTGATGTTTGTACATCGACATCGAGGATTTGTTTGGCCTTTCTTGCATGCGTAGTCCGTAGGTTCTAACCTATAGGCTTTAGCGTGTCGTTTTGGTTTTGAGTTGGATTTTAATGTGACACGATATGTTATGACATGTAGGTACCCCATGTGGATTTCTAGACAACGAGGAGAGCGCGGCGTCATCGACTCCAGCAAGCGAGGATCGAGGTGAGTAGATATATATCTACGGGGGAAGTCGGGTGGATGACATATAGCACCCCCACAGTTTCGTAGTGTAGCCTATGATGTATTTTAGTTATATATGAATATGTGTTGTATGAAACATGGATAGTTAGCATGTAGGATCTTAGAAGATCATGGATTAAATTTAGTGTATTTGGATGATAGTGTCGTTAGTTATTTTCTTAGTCGTGAAACCTTAAAATAAGGTTTACACACACGCACACACACACTCGTATACATTTTACTTTCTTGTGCGTATATGGGGATATATACATATATATATATATACACACACACACACATATAGATATGTGATTATGTGTGTGTGTATATATACACACACACATATATATATACATATACTGGGATATAAGGATAGTACATGGTATTTGGAGGTGAGTCGATGTGATTGGGCATGATGCCACGAGATCAGTGATGAGACTTGGTTCATATTATGAGATACAACCTGATATTTTAGCGGATCATTTAGCGATGTATTTTCATACACACACAGATATATGTTGATGGTATCAGTATGTACTAGACTTAGATTAGTACCCTTATTTCGGATATGAAGATGATGATGATACCAGATAAATAATGAGATAAATGTGATATTTGACCAGTACCCAGATTTGGGATGCCGTACGAGCTATAATTATGATGATAGATCCGCACTCTTGTCTCGAGAATGTCATATTATATATAGTGTATCGTATGTGATACTACTGAGGCGGGATCACCGACTACTATATATATATATATATATATATATCGACTCAGACTTAGGTGGTATTCCTTACCCTTTTAATTTGTCTGTTGATTTAGTCCTGTAGTTTACTTGTAGATGTTAGACTATACTCGAGTCATACCTATTTCAAACTAAAGAATCATGAGTATTTTAAAGACAGGCCAAGAGATTCTACGGACATTTCAAAGGACGTACCTTTTCTTAAAAACACCGTAGCCCTTATTTTCTAAACACCACGATTCGTGTTATTTCAAATGGCAAAACTGTATGACTTATATATATTAATGTAGATGCTTTATTATTGCATTATTATTCATTTTCTGCATATTCTTACTATTCGCATCACATTGCATGTTTAAATGTGTTTTATTGTTATATTGAACCCATGTTATCAGGACACCGGCACCATTACCGATGATACGTATGTCTACGACCACTTACTTGCCAGCCCACACACATCATCATCGGTAATTGCTATGTCACATACACTTTAGAGAATATTAATTCATTGATATCACTTGTTAGCTGATAGTTTCGACATGGTACTAGTGAGCTTGCTTTTATATGATAGCTTAGACATTGCATTTATTTATTGCATTATCTCATGCATGTATATTCATATATTAATTTTCCATGCGATAGTATGGGCCAGTCCGGATTGCTGGAGCCCAGTATTCATTATTTATTTATATCGTGATTTATGATTTCGGATTTCCATAAGATTTCTGGATTTAGAGAAACCGCAAAGATTTTACAACTGATTATCATTTCTAAAATTAGAAAATGCGGTTTTCTCATGATATGATTTGAGATATGTCCACCATGTGTTTTCTCGGCTCTTGAGCAATATCATACACCCGATTCGAGGAGGAGGAGGAGGAACCATCTTTGGGTGCATAGTGGACTCGGTGCGGTATCCCGAGGAAAGATGGTCGCAGATATAGCGTTGAGCCTGGCAGGGGAGCACTACCGACCGGTGATTTTATTGTGACTCGACGGATATTCGGAGGATACCGATCGGAGTATAGGCTAGTCCGGATTGCCGGAGCCTGAGGTTTTGAGATTTGATGATATGGGCCAGTCCGGATAGCCGGAGCCCTAGATATTGAGATTCGAGGATACGGGCTAGTCCGGATTGCCGGAGCGTGAGATATTGATATATTAAGATATATGTTTTGTGTCGATACTTGACACTGATTCTATGTTGATTTCATTGATGATACCTCGATTTTAAATATACAGAAATCTCACTAAATTAAGAAAACAGTTTTCTCATTCATGATGTATTCTGTTTTCATTATATTGCATTCATACCTCATATTTATGATATGTTGCTATCTAAGGCACTGACACGAGCACTTGGTATTACACTTGTATATATGTTTACCCTTGCCACCATTATTAGATGCTTCAGGCTTTATCATTTTGAGGTTTTATATATAATTGATCGTATTGACCTAGGATTGATTCATACATACGATTTCTGCTCGGTGATGTTTTCTACTCACGAGTTGGCAACCCACCCCCATTGTGCCACAGTTTCTTGCAGGTTTTGCCGTACAGGTTTTCCTGGAGGCTTTGCTGGCATACTGCTCCTTTTCGGGTAATTGCTTTAATAGGTGGGTTCACTCGCATCGTGACCACCCTTATATTTTATTTACATTGTTGTATCTAGTAACTCTATCAACCAGATTTGTATAATTATTTAACCTTAGAAGACCAGTTGTTTATTCTTTTGACCTTAGAGTCGCGCGTTGTATTATTATGTTGTTTCTTGAAAATTTTGAGTTTCCTTTTGAGTTTTGATCCTCACCCTTTGGCGTTGTATATTATATTGCTTGCGTGGTTGTGACCACCAATTGGCGAAGAGATAGCTCCTGTTTGGGGATGCCTTTATTCATGTTATTCATGTTGTACCCGTTTTTGGGGTCAGTATTTACAAAGGAAACTCTGCCGAAATTTTCAGAAAAGTCTTGAGATTTTAAAAATGCATACTTCGGCTTTTGTTATTAAAACCACTTGTTTTAAAATTAGGTTTTCTTCACTTCTTCTTTAAAATGGTTTAGATTTCTAGGATTTTTGGCTTACTTGAATTAGATGGGGTCCTATAGATTTCATATGATTCAAGTGCCAGTCACGTACCATTTCGGGTCGTGACAAGAACATTCTTAAGTACTTTCGAAGGACTAAAGAAATGTTCTTGGTGTATGGTAACGGAGATCTCCAAATGGAGGCCTTTACCGATTCGAGCTTCCAGAGTGATAAGGATGACAACAAATCTATCTCAGGGTTTGTATTTACCATCAATGGAGGGGCGGTATATTGGAAGAGTTCCAAACAGGATACCGTTACAGACTCAACGATGGAAGCTGAGTACATTACTTCAAATGATGCTGCCAAGGAAGCCGTCTGGATGAGGAAGTTCATCTCGGAGTTAGGAGTAGTTCCAAGCATTATAGATCCAATACCATTGTATTGTGATAATAATGGGGTTATGGCGTTGGCCAAAAAGCCCAGGTCCCTTCAGCGATCCAGACACATCCTCAGGCGATATCATTTGATCCAGGAAATAGTTGATTGCCGCGAGATCGAGATTCAGAGAGTAGATACAAAGAATAATACCACGGATCCACTCACCAAGGCCTTCCTTCTGTCGCAGCATGAGCGACTTTTTGAGATGTTGGGTATGAGATACGCTAATAATTGGCCTTAGTGCAAGTAGAAGATTGTTGGATATATGTATGCCCTAGAGGCTATTATATGATAGTGGATGTATCGGTATGTGTATATATATATACAGAGGACATTCTTGCTCGACATGATAGTATGCTATCTGGTTGTACTTTATCTTGACATGTTCATCTGATCTTGCATCTTACTCATTTGGTACATGTTGATAAAGCCCTTAGGATATTTTCTTGACTACTGGGACTATGATGCAGATCATACTAGTGGGACATGAGTTGTTTATAAGCATATCCATGAAATGTTCTTAGTCTTAGGTGTATCAAGACGGGGCATCGATATTCCAGAGTAGACTAGAGTATACCATTCTTGTCCCATATGATGGACGATGGATGATCCCATAACCATCATGTGTGGTGACACCAAAGATTGTATACGTGTGCTCAGTGGAGACTGGGTACACTGAACGGACTCGCCGAGAACTCCTATGTGGTATTATATCTATCGTCGAATAGCAGTTCTTAGGTGAAACTGGTACAGCTTAATCTGTAGACCCAAGATCGTCATAGAATCTTATGTGTCCTCCCACTGTATTTTGATCTCCACCCTACCACGGCTCTACTGAGTCATGTAAACAAGTGGATTTTGGGTACAGTCCCGAGGCACATGGAGGCAATGAGCGATAGGAGGGGTTTCGTCTCTCCCGGTATTAGGAGTTGATGTTGCACTATGCTCGATTGGCTATAACAGGAAGTCTCTGGCCAGGGCTGCTGAGATTTACTGATAAGTGTTATCAGTAGTTTCTCGATCTGTTATGAGCCATACACCGGCTTGACTTATTGAGTTATTGGGGTCGACGATACCATCCCTAGATTCGATATGAAGCATATCTAACAAAGTGACCGGACTGTACGGTAAATGTTGCCAGTTGGCTCGACGGGGTTTTGACAGGTTCGCTTGTTTTTCTTCTGATCGCTTAATACCTGGGAGCCGTTACGTACAGCTATTGCCGCTGACGGTTTGTGTGTATGTGATATGATCACTACCTACTGCTAGCGTATTGACGAGTCTTAGAATCCCACAGAGGGGTTTCCTAGCTCAGGCGAAAGGATGTGGGGTGCATATAGGATATGCGCGAGAGCTCGATTAAATGCGTGTATATGATACCGTGTTTTAAATTGGCCGTTTAGTATTGGTCGGGTCGTATTTGAAATGAACGGTTTATTAAATCAAGTGTTGATTTAATATTAACTTTAGCCCATTTATTCAAAACCTTTTCTTATTGGATGTATGCATGAATATATGTATGTACATATGTGATGATGTGAATGCACATATACATGCATACATGTGTTATGGTTGTTGATACATTGGAGATGGCAATGCAAGTCACACATGGTAGATATATATGTATATATATATTCATTATTGAGAAAAAGAAAATGATTAAATCATGGTTGAATATTCTTCTTCACTATTCTTTACTTGACCTAAGTTTTGACCTTGGTTTAATTTCCTTTGTTCTTTAACTGAAAAATGAAAATATCTAGATATTTATTAACCATGGTTCTATGTGAGTGTGACTCATATACATATATTTTCTTTTCTCATTTATCTTGAGAATTATCATATTATCAAAAAAGAGCTCAAGCTTGCCATTTCCTTCATCTTCCTCCTTCATGCTCTCTTGAGTTTTCTAGTGAGTGAAGAAAAGGAAAAAAGGAAAGGTTTTTTTAAGTGAGAATACAAACCACATCATCAATCTATACTACTCTAGCCCATTAGTGTAGGTTGTTTGCTCCACTTCTTCATAGATCAAGTGAAGCAAGGAGCTTGAGCCAAGAGACTCCGGGTGGATCGACATGGACAAGGAAGGACTCAAGCGAACCGGTTCAAACCCTAGTTGATCCAAGGAGTCAAGGAGGAAGGTCTACAAAGGTTGTATTTCTCACCACTTAGTGTTAGACACTAGTTAGTTTGTGATACTACAAGTTGTTACCCTAACTTTCTAGTTCGATTCATGGTTGGAATTGTTTAGCACCCCATAAATTTTTGTTATAGCATGTGTGATGCAACCCTAACCCTAGGCATGGTGCTAAAGAATCTCTACACTTCCTCTGTCCTAATTGAGCACGGCGGTCCTTAGAGTCTTGTCTAGATATTTTTTAATTACTGAAGGGTGATGCGAATGCTAGTTTGTGATTTTTGGGTCTTAGGAAGGGTAATGAAATCCCCACCTAATCTGAATTTGGTCTTTGCCCTTTAATTTCCGTCTTAAAATATGCAAAAACAACTAATATCAAAACATAAAACAAGAATTTTTTTTAAACGGAGAATTTTTGCAAAGAATCCTGCAGAAAAGTTATTGGACTAATCAGAGGAGAGAAAAGAAGATAGAAATTATACCACAGAGAGCTGAAACCCTAAGTCGTCCAAGCTGCTGCGGTTCTGCCACCAATTCAAGCTTTTTGCCGCGGTTCCGCGTTCACCTGTACAGTTCTTTGAACGATTTTTGGTACTGATGCTCCCTTTGCTCTTCCGGTCTTGATGAAATGACCTGAATTTTTATCTCCCTGCTACAATGATTCCAGATTTCCTTGCAAAATCACACACTAATCGTTAAGCATACGATGCGATTTTGATTTAAATTTTGATGGAATAATAATATTTCAACTCAAATAGCAAGAAAGAACAAATTACGCACGTATCCCCAGCAACGGCGCCATTTGATTGATCGAATAAATGATTCCACTTCTTTGATTTTAAAGAAAAGATGTAGTAGTAAAGAAGTGATATAATGTTTTAGTCATAGAATAACTGCAATCAATAACGGAGTCGCGTGTAGCAAGCGTTAGTGAGTACGGGTTTTCTCTGGGATTCGTGGAACTCGTAAATTATTGCTTTAGTTGAGTCGAAAGAACTAGTAAAGAAAACATCAATTTGTTTTAATATTTGGTTGAAGTAATCATTTCAAGAAGTTTAAGAAATAGTTTTCAAGAAAAAGAATTCATGAAAATGCTCGAGATTTAGTTATCAAGAAAATTGAAGAAGGCTTGCAGGATTCGAACGGAATTAATAACCAATGATGATTATTCAAGATGATTCATCTTATCTATTGGTAGAATTAAAACTAGATTTATGGCTAACATTGAGAATTATGGATCCATTAAAGAAACTAGGATTTCTCCTTCATTGCCCCTTGTCCTTTCATTGATTACCATTCTTATCTAACCTTTAAGAAGAAGGATCATCAATCTAATCCCACAATTGTGATGAAATTCTCAATAGATTGATCTCACTCATAATTTGGACATTAATAATTCTTTTTGCTAAAGTTTATAATCTGCATAAGACTTAAGATGAATATAGAATTCTTTCACCATTTGATCTACAAAATTCCTTCGAATTCTTAGCAAGCGGAGATTTTACTCACACATAATGAAAATAAAAGAATCAACAATTAAAGATTTCATAAATGCGGAGATTTAAAGAATGCAAGATTAAAAGTAATGATCACCTTTATGATTCAACTTTAAATTACAACTTCTTCAATCCGAGATTACAAGAATAATTGCTCTCGATCATTCCCTTGAAGAGGTAATTTCTCCGTCAATCTTCGCTTCACTCGATCACCGTGAGTCTTGGATCTATTGAGGATCACGTACTCATTGATGATGATCGGCTTCGCGTAAAGGATCTTGAATGATCTCGCTCGATGAATTTCTTATAATTCTTGTTCTTGGATTTTGATTTGGAGTTGGATCTAAATTGTTTTTGTAATTGTGTACTAAAAATCAACAACTAATCAACAACCTTTTTAATATAGGCTTAGGTCCCTTTTTATAGCCCCTCATCAAGCTTCCCCCATAAGCTAGGTAGTAATAGAAATGCTTCTAGAATAAGCTAGGTAGTTATGAAGCTTCCTCAACAAGTTAGGTTGTTATAGAGAAGTTTCCAGAACGAGATTGTTACAACGAAGCGTTCTCAGTAAGCTAAGACGTTACAGGGAAGCTTCTAGAGAAATCTCGATCGTCGATCCCCTGACTCGGCTGCGGATCCGCGGCGACTCGGCCTGACTCGGCGGCCGATTTGTGAGATCATAGCTTCAATTTTCTGTAGTCTTCTAATGTTGGTCTCTGGGTTTATATGTGATATCTGGAATCTTCTTCTCTCTACTGAATCTCTGCCAGAATTTAACTCTTTGATTTCCTGTATTTTATCGGCGAATTTCTGATTCTGATATCTGATCTGGGCTAATTTCTGCACAAGATCTCAATGAAGAATGTTAAAGATATACAATATTATGCGTGAAATAATAAACATACAATTTCCTTCAAAAATATTGATTATAATGTATAACACATGGTAATTGATATTTTCTAGACAAACTTGTAATATGTGTTATATTTATATCAAACATCCTTAGATGATTAGAAAAGTGAGGAAATTGTTATATTGAAAATTGCAATAATTTTGACTGAACAGAAAACATGGATAAAAGAACATGGAGAATATGGAGTTCATAATACTCCAGGAGCTTAGTTCATTCAAATCAAGAACTTAGTTCTTAAAGAACCCGATCCCAGATCCTCAAAATAGTAATCTTAAGGATCGTTAATGGCCAAAATACGATTAACAGAGATTTAAATTCTCTAAAAGCATTAACAAAGATTAATTCTCCAAAAAAACTCTCCGCCTTACGTGAAAAGTACATGAGCACTTAAGGCCAACTTACATAGCACCTCACGAAATACATATGAGCGCTCAAAAGAAGCCAGAAGCTCAGCTTCACATGAAACACACGTGAGTGCCACAAAAGACTAGTGCTTAGCACTATTTCAGCGTCTCACGTGAAACACACATGAGCGCTATATGTCTGAATTGCTTACTGCTGGGTAGTACAAAAACCCAATCTTAGCCCCAAATTGGCTAACTCTGTGAAGCTTAAGCTTTCTCTTAAATCAACCGAGCTCATATGCTCATGATTTCTAAACTGATCTTAGTCCCATATATGACTAGTGATCTCTTATCGATGATATCCAAAATGATATTCATCTCATATCTTCTAAATTAATCTTAGTCTCATATAAGACTAACGATTCTTAGATCCACCATGATCTTTTCCCTCAAATACAGGATTTGGTTCAAGGGTACATTTTTCCATACCTTTGATATATGTCGTTGTAATTCCTCAATATCTTCAGAGAGGTGGCGGGCCCCAACAACCAACAACTTCTCTTTTGTCGTCTCAAACATGGCGATAATGGACCGAAATGTCCTTAAACTAATATTCGTCCCCAAGATGGGAGTTTTGGACCAAAATGTCCTTAAACTAATATTCATCCCCAAAATGGGAATGTTGGACCGAAATGTCCTTAAAATAAACTTCGTCCCAAACATTAGAGTGTTGGATCGAAATATCCTTAAACTATTATTTGCCTCAAACACGGCGATAATGGATTGCGATGTCCTTAAACTAATATGCTTTGCCCTGCGGACTATCTCCTTACTGACTACCGTATACTATCCATGGGCTATTCATATATGATCTAATGATCAGTTGAGCCCGTATGCTCATTGTTCATAAGTTGATCTTAGTCTCAAATTGTAAGTGTATATGTGCTCCTTGCCATGACAACTACGGCTATGCGGAATAAAAAAATTTAAAATCTTGAGCACAATACACTAAAATCCCTAGGATACAAGCCCGAACACTAAACTAAATAAACCCTAACTAAAGTTTTAGCTACTAGGTTGGAATTACAACCTTTGTAGACGGTCCTTTGGGTCTTGAAAGGTAGACTCCACAAGCTCCTTGGGTTGATGGAATGAGCTCTGGAAGCCGATCTTCCACGTCAAAGACGATCCACCCGAGAATGTCGATTCAAGCGATAGTTTTGTCCGAAGCAACTAAACATCAAGTCTTGCTAAAACAAGATACTTAAAGTGGTGTATTTTTTAAACAAGATGCCTTCTTTTAATCCTTAAGAACTCAAGTGAAGAAATTGAGGAGGAAGAAGAAGAGGTGGCAACTCAAGAAAAATCCTCACTTGAAAAATAACAACCATCCAAAAATATCCTACACTCCCCTCTCATTCTTATCTCTATAATCCAAAACAAAAGAGTGGGTGAGTGAGACGTGACTCATTGGTGTGAGTCACAAGCCCACAAGATACTAGAAGAGATGAGAATGAGTGAGAGTGTGAGAGAGGCCACCTGATGAAGTATACATACACACACACATATATAAAAATAAATTCATGTATATAAATAAGTATACTCAAACCCGTATAAATACGTATACCGTATTTCTACTAAAAATATGAATACCGTATTTGTACCGAAAATACAAAATACACATATTCATATTTAGAAAGAAATACATGTATTTGTATCAAAGCACAAATACCTATATTTATACAAATACACGTATTCGTATAAATATCATATTCGTGTTAAAATACAAATATCCAAAAGAGAGAAATATAATACTAGCATCAAAACTGGCTGCCTTCCAAACCTGCTAGTACTACTAAACCGTCCGATTAAAGCACATGTATAAATACACATGTTCAATCGAACACCCGTGCGTAAAACCATATGAAAACTACACTGTTTCGCCTGAACTGAGAAACCCTCCATGTGGGAATCTAAAGACTCGACAATACGCTGGCAGTGGGTTTAACCACAAGCACGTCAATGGCACTAGCTGTACGTAACGGCTACCCAGGTATCCGTTGAAGGGAAGATCGACACGATAACTCGTCTGAAAACCTTACTGAGTCTATATGTGACATTCTCCGTACAGTCTGGTCTGTTCGTCTAAAAGTATTGTATATCAGGACTAGTGGGTTGTAAACGTCAGACACCTAATAGTGTAATAAATCGTGTCGGTGTGGAACCCAATACACCATGAGAAACTACTAGTGTACCTACTAGTAAATCTCACTTTTCCTGACAAGGAACTTTGTGTATTGGCCAACTGTACACATCGCGATATCAACTCCCAATACCGGGAGAGACGAATCCTTTCTAACCCTTATTGACTCTAAGTGCTTCGGGACTGCACCCAATTACTACCTGTTTGCACGACTCATTTGAGCCGTGGTAGGGTAGTAATCTAATTACAGTAGGAACACACTCAAGACGAATAGTGATGTCAAGTCAATAGACTAACCTGTACTCATGTTACCGGGGAACTGCTAACTGACGATAGGTATAATACCAACCGGCAGTTCCCAGTGAGTTCGTTCAGTATAACTCATAACCCAATGAGCATCTGTATACTATCTTTAGTACCATATACCAATGACCGTGGGACAGGCCACCTCCCTTAACGGGGATAAGAAGCTTATACATTAGTCTATACTGGAGTATTGATGTCCAGTCTGAATAATCCTACGACTAGGGACAAGTTTAAGGATGTGTTTATAGACTACCCAGCCCCCACTAGCGTGACTGCCATCACAACGCTGGTAGTTAAGCAAAGATCATAAGGGCTCTATCAACATGTATTAGCGATATGTTAAAAGAAATATATACACATATTAAGATAGACTCAAACCAGATAGCATACTATCATGTTGAGAAAGACTGTTATTATATCTGTGAATATCTCAAGTTTCCAAATGTAATATACAATCCAGTACTATACAATAATGGCCTTTAGGGCATATATCACTAACAATCTCCCACTTGTACTAAGGCCAGGTATTGGCATATCACAGACCTAACATCTCGAATAGCCTCTCGAACTGCGTCTAAGGGACAGCCTTTGTGAATGGATCTGCAGTGTTGTTCTCCGTGTCTACTCTCTGCACCTAGATCTCCTAGCGATCCATAATCTCCCTAATCAGTGCCTCAAGATATGTCTAGACTTCTGATGGGATGTCACACCCCTCTTCCCAATGTACGGGTAAGAAGACACGACGAGGTCCACTATGTATTAACTCAGAAGTAAACACGCAAAGCGTAACTAAGCAATATAATATAAATATACACAAGAAGACATGAAGTAAATGAACAACAACTTTTATTTATTAAACATTTCTTTACAAGTACAACTGAAAATACAAATACAGGAATGGAAAGCAATGCCTAAACAATGGCATGAACTGAAAAGAAAATATATACAAGTATCTAAAGCTCTGGGTCAATGGAGAACTGCTCCAAGTCATCAGTACTGGGCTCGAGCTCCAGAGAGTCTGATCCACCTGACAACATTCTAAAGAAAGAAGAGAGAAGGAATGTCGTCAGCGAACAATCGCTCGATAAGTCCCAAAGAAAGGTAGAGATAGAATAAACAGAAAGAATATAACTGTATACTATTTGATTGTTATGTTAACACAGTTGTTTGTAGTTTGGTACAGAATATACCAATGTATACGAGAGGAGTCCCACTATTCCGTAGAATAAGGTATAAGGAGCATAAGGAACCGTTAAGCCACCATACAACAACAATCGATATTCAGGTTAGGTGTATTAAAGTGATCGTCTCGTACCACTTCTAACACATTCCGTAACAGTCTACCCCTTTAAAACCCCGTAATGTATTTTGTATTGCTTGTATTATTTTGTTTTATAGATGGAAGACTTGCCAAAACCATGATATCATGTAAACGGAATGGATATAAATGGATAGTCATGTAATCAGAGTATATCCATGGTTCGGTTCAGTCGAGTCATGTTGATATAGATTGAATTCTGGTATAAATGGATTCATGTTGTATTGTAGTTATACTTGAGTTGAATTCAAGTCAGATTATATTCATATTTGACCGTGATTCGAACTGAGTCAGACTTTTAAACAGAATTGAAGTCATGCTTTAAGATTTGGAGTTATCGGTAACTGCTGCACATGGACGGTTTGTATCTTTTTCCAAGACAATTACCGTATTGATAACCCCGTTTTTAGGTTGTCTATCTTAGATAGGCAAGCACCCATATTCTCCGGCTCCCTGAGACTCAAGAGAACTGGTCCCGCTTAAACCTATGTTTACTAGGGTCCTTATTGTTAATTAATATATCTTGAGGGGTTTTATAAAAAATAGTTTTGATATATTTTCAAAATGCACCTTAAGTATTTATTTATCGTCTTTAGGGTTTTCATAGATGTAATTTTTATAAAATGAAATATTCTAGTGGATATAAACCTAACTCTGAATAGTATATGGTATTTTCTTGTAATTTGACTTATATTGAATATGATGGTATTTTCATGATCTTTTGTGAAACATGGAATATATATTATATTTAAAATATATATTTTGATAATATTTATATATATATATATATATATATATATATAAATAAAATTTATTTATTAAATAGAAATTACATTTTTCTTAAAAATTACATTAAAAATTCCATCGAGATCGAATGCTGCGTGAGGAGGTCTGGATCTTGCTCTACTAGTCCCGAGGTTGTGCGATAATCCGCACCATCTCGATCGGGTTCGCTAAAAATTGGTTGTAGAGGTGCATTTGCAAGGAATTATATAATACACTTTTAAAGAAAACGGTTTCTGAAAGTTTATGGTATTTAAATGTAAACTCGTATTTTCCGACAAACTAATTTAAATGTAAACTCGTATTTTACCACAAACTAATGTTCCAAAAGTCATCGTGCTATGTCAAAAATTTGTTTTGTGATGAGGTAGGTCATTACCTCGTGAGTTTTCTAAAGGTAATATGATCAAAATGAATAAGCAATGTCGTATGTAAACATGATGGTATTTTACCGTAAAATTGAAATAGAAGTTGCAATACATATTATTTTAAGATGAAACTTGTTCTAATGTGTTTGTATATGATTGCTAAACAATATACAAAAGGATAATGAATTTGTTCTAAAGAAAAATTGTGTTTTTAGTTAAAATAGAATCGGAAGTCGGATTAACACCGCTTCCGACTAGTTTTGAAGAATGAATTCGTTTTAATAGAAGAGAAGGGGGAAAGAGGGAACTTACTGATTGGAATTAGAGAGAAAAGATAGGGGAAGATTTTGAGATCGTCGGGGAGTTGTTTCGTCGCTAGATTCTTCCCGAAACGTCACCGGAACTTCGACCTTTGCTAACTCCACTTGTATAACTTTAGACTTGGAAATTTTAGAGAGTTTTTGTGATAATTTTTAGAATGAAGAGGTCAAAGTGTAGGGTTCTATTTATAGGGTAGGATTAGGGCTTAGGGTAATGAAGAAAGAATTAAAATATGCATTAAAATTTGGTTTAATAGTGATTTCAAATTCTCTGGATAATTGCAGAGTAAAAAAACAACATGGAGGTAGTAGGGTAAGCCAAGAGGTGCAAGGGTTAAAAATTCAAAGCATTACCTACGGTCGAAACCGGCGGTGCGGGTCCCCCCTCAACATCTCGCCGGTCCAAATCCGGTGGCTTGGGCTCGGATCTTTGCCACGTGTCCAACTCGCTTGGTATATCGCAGTGCACATGTTTGATTTTGTTGTGGCTTTTCATTTTAAGTGTTTTGCACGTGTAAACTTTTGAGCTTCTAAAAGTTTAAAAGAAAATCAACAAAAAATATATGTGGCTGGGAGGATTCGAACACAGTGGCTACATCACAACAGTGCAAGGATTTACCAATGAGCTACAAGTGCTTACTTGCTGTTAAAAAGCAAATCAAATACTTATAGCATACACTTGATTGCAAATACTCCATTTGTACATTAACTTTTAAATAATTTTCTGTACGCTTAAACAGAGTTGTTACATTCTACCCTCCTTACAAAAATTTCGTCCTCGAAATTTACATTTATTTTAAGGACTAATTTACAAACAATTGAGGGTATCTTTCATGCATGTCTTCCTCACGTTCCCATATTGATTCTCCTGGTGAGTCTTTTCTCTACATCACTCGAACCAAATTTACTTCCTTGTTCCGAAGTGACTTCACCTTTCTTTTAAGGATTTCAACAGGTTGTTGCTCACAAGATAGATCTGTCTGTATAGTGAGCTCGGATTGATCAAGAATATGATTGGGGTCACTCACATACCATTTGAGTTGGGATATGTGGAATACATTGTGTACTCCTTCCAATGAAGGTGGAAGTGCCAAGCGATAAGCCACTTCTCCGACTCGTTCGAGTATGTCGAACGGTCCAATATACCTTGGACTGAGCTTACCCCGCCTTCCAAAACGAATCACTCCACGGTTTGGAGATATCTTCAAAAAGACACGATCTCTCGGTTGGAACTCTAAGTGACGTCGTTTTGCATCAGCCCAGTGCTTCTGTCGATCTTGGGCTATGCGCATTCTTTTCCTGATAGTGTGAACTACATCGACAGTTGCTACTATCATCTTAGGTCCAAGGAGTTCTCTATCTCCGATGTCATCCCAACTTAATGGTGATCGACACTTCCTTCCATATAAAGCTACAAAGGGTGCCATTCCAATACTTGTTTGGTAGCTGTTGTTGTATGAAAACTCCACAAGATGTAGGTGATCTTTGATTGATAGATATTTTATATGCGCTTTTGCTTTCGAAAGATGAATCAAAGAATTGTTAACCGCAATCAAGAACGGCGTCGCTTGGTAGCTAGCCGGTGAGTACAGGTCGGTCCACAGGGATTTTGTGTATTCTCAATTTGTTCTAACGAGTTAATTCCAATTGGTGTTGGATTGATTATCACTAAAAACTAAGGTTGATTTAGACTAGGATTAAAATCTTGCTAGTGTTAGGTTTAGGTTAAGTTTGGAAAATCAATATTCCTCACCGCTTTCTATGCCTTAATTAAGATCTAATAGGTGTTATGGTAATAATTAATAAAGTGGATTAGTACCATCGGGAAGAAACTAGGTTTCTTCCTCTAGGTTCTTGTCCTTCCTTTCTTAATTCTTACCCTAGCCTCCATGGAAAACATATACAACCGGTCTTTTAAACTACGGTATCACCGCTACCTCGTGGGATAGGGTGCCGTAGTGAGTGGTGTGTGTATGTATGTATGAAGTCCTATAAAAATATGTGATGGGAAAGAAACGGGTGAGAGATTTTCATCTCTCAAACCTCTCCTATTCTTAACCCTAACAAGTGAGGAACTACTCACTCATTAGGAAATTGATTAAAAGAAACATTTTTTTATCTACGGCAAATAAATAAAAGTGCTAAATTAATTAACTAGGACAGATAATTAAGATTCTATACTACGGCAGAAAAGAAATCAACTAGGGCAAGATAAAGAAAAACTACTTATATTATTTGATGCTCTCTTCATACATTTGCAGCGAATTAAAATTCTGAAATAGATGAATAAAAAGAGGCATAAGAAGAGGCATACCTCAAAAAAAGGTTTAGAGTTTCTATTTATAGATCATAGAAATCCTAGGGTTACATCCGATTCATATCTGCATTTATAATTTTACCCTAAAGAAGCCTAGTCAACGCACCGCCACACCGTCAAAGTTTGCACCGACACGGGCTCACCATGGCCGCGGAACTGCGGCCAATTGCCCTGTTTGGCCGCGGATCCGTGGCCATATAGAGGGATCTTGGGCTGTTCTTTTCTGTGTTGCTTCTTGTTTCATTGTTATTCTGGTTTCTTTACTTGGTTTCTCAGAATGTCTTCTAGTTTCTTCCAGATTTCCACAGTGTAGAATGTTGTAGACTTTTACCGCTTGCTTCGTGTTGAAGTCTTAAATCTTGCGCCACCTTTGTCCTTTGTGAAATTATTCATTGATCTTCGTTTGTTCTTCAAACTGTAAGCATGATCAAGATTCTTCTATTTGTTGGTCATAGTCTCACTTTTGTATCGTCCTTTCATCATTTTCACTGTTTTGTTCCGAGAACCTGTAACCTGCAACTATGTAGCAGACATGGATCAAAAGCACCCGTTTATTTGTAAAATGAATAAGAATGGGGAATATAATAATGCAAAATTATGATATGAACAAATACCCCCAAACTTATCTTTTGCTCGTCCTCGAGCAAAACTAGTTTTATTCTCGAAAAAGTCTAACCTCATTTTCGCAGGGAAACGTGATTGCACTGAGCTCGTGCAACAAGCCGTTAAACCTCTAGGTATCCCTAGTAGAATGAGTGTTGTCTCCTGAAGGTTTTCAGCGGATACTACCCACAAAATCCTATCAATTTGGCCAATTGACTTTTATTTTCCAATTCGGTTTTCTAACAAGAAATTCTATTATCTTCAACTCAGAAATTATTAACCCATATTTTTCACGCTTCCTTATCATTTAACTTAAGATTGTATATGTTCTGTAAATTTATTTAGCTTTTAGCATCTTTTGATTTTTCCTTTTAAGGTTCCATCTCAACTTAGGAATTTTTATCATCTCTACTAAAGATATAAGTTCTACTTTTCATTCCTATCTCTCATCCAAACCCCAATAATATACCCCTACGTGTGTGTATATATCACCCCTACACTTGGAAATTCAAATCAAGCTATTATACTCTTGTCCATCGTCCACCTCTTCATTTGGTAAATTTTTAGATGAAATTGCTCACACATCTTTCATGCGACCGTTAATACGTGAGCTACTAACGACCGATTACAAAATGTGTTTGCACATTAAGGCGCAATTCCTAGTCTTGCAACACCTAAGACTTTAGCAGTGACTCCCAAACCAGTTGGTCTAAGGCACTAGGTGATAAAGCACCCTCGCTAAATATTTTTTTCTATTTATGCAGCCTTAAGTAATTACAAAAACCAGTGTTCATTTTTTTCTTTATTCACACTTATATTTTTATTTTATTTTCCTTCATACTAAGGACTTTAGACAAGAGCATTTTAAGGTCTCTTTCTATTCCAAGTTTCAAGGTTCGTGTTTGTGTAATTTGTAGGGTATATATTTTCAGAATTTAGACTTAAGCTTAGAAATTATTTTTCAGACTTATACTTTAATAAAAATATCAATACTTTTCTTTTATTTTGACTTAGCCCAAGAAGTGAACTCAAAATTTTCCTATTTCTAAATAGACTACAAAGACATATACTTTCTACCGTTAAATTTTAAGAAAGGTTATTTTTAGGGTTTTTAATTTACTAAGTCTAGCATCTAGTTGTTCCTAGCTAGTTAATCTTCTTGTCAAACTCAAGTCAATTATGGCCAAAATTGAATTTTTCAATTTTTATAATTTTAATTTTTTTTCAATTTTTATGGGTTTTTAAAATAAGTATGCAAATGCAAAAATATACACATGAATTCGAAGGAAGAAAGCTTACCGAGCACACCCCCAAACTTAAACTTGACAATGTCCTCACTGTCATGCCACACCAAGAGGGTAAAAAATGTCGGCACTCCCCTGTTTATTTATTTATTTTTAATATTTTTTTATTGTTGAAAGCAAAACATATATACAAAAAGGTCCCCCCTAAACTTGAATTAAACAATGTTACAAGTCAATGCCAAGTTTTGTAAAGACCAAAAGTCAACACCAACCAGTTGAAAAATTTATCTGTGTAACGTATAGGTCGGTGGAAGAACATGTTATAAAGAACCAAGAAGAAGTGGGGAAGAGATAAGTGGTGGTATGGAAAGTGTTTGAGTGAATGTGAGGAGATAAAAGGTGATGATAAATGTGAATGATCATTTATGAGTGGAATATTGGCATTCTCGTATTATATTAGAAGAAAAGGTGATGGTTCAACTTCTATAGGTCGAGCTTGATTAACCATAAAATCCTCGTGGTATTTCTGTGAATCCTTTACTGGCTTGGCATCATTCATCATATGTATATGATGTTCAATTATGAAGGAACTAATCTCCTTGATGTCCGCCATAGTCCAGCCAAAAGCTTACCGGTTGTTTTGTAAGACCATTAACAGGGCTTTCTCTTGCTCGAGAGCTAGAGATGCCGAGATGATAACAGGAAGGGTCTCATTCTCACTTAAGTGAGCAAATTTAAGATGAGACAGCAACAGCTTGAGTTCGAGGTTTGGAGGTGGTAAAATTGGTGAGACTGTCTCGAACTCGAAGGATTCCATCAATAGTTCGAAATCACTGTGTCACGCCCCGCTTCCCAGAGTACGCTAGATTGGGCACGTGACATAGCCAACCATGCTACCTGTGGGTAGGAAGTATCCATCCACAGTCACATTACGGCTGTAGAGATATCAAGAACAAGACAAAACTATCTAAAAACATGTCCATAATCCAGAATAACAAGAGTCAATAATAAATAAGTGTGGAAGCAAACGATCCAATACAAATAACTGAAATGTATGTCCCATAATGCGGGCTCACATCAGGAAATAAATGCAGGAAAATAAAACTAACCCCTACTGAACTCACAACTCAGCCTGCTGGCTGAAGTACTCCTGCTCGGCTGCGACAGTGGTACAGAATCTGGGCCATGCAAAACCCAGACGTCAGCGCGTCATGTCAACCAGTAATATAATATGAAAATGTAACAGGCAATGCAAAATAAGCATGAATAAAGCAATAATGTGAAACAAGCAGTGCAGGGTAGTGTGCAGTGGGTAACTAAACTGTTCTACCAGGTTTCCTAGTCTAAAGTCTTTGAAATCAATTTGATGAATCGTCGATGTAACTCAATAGTATCCCGTACATACCCGGGATCACGGCCACAATATTCTCGGCTGCAGCCGAGACATGCCGCTAGGCACAAACAGGAAAGTGTACACTCGATAGTATCCCATACATACCCGGGACCACGGCCATAATATTCTCGGCCAAAACCGAGACATGCCGCTAGGCACAAAACAGGAATGTGTACACTCGAACAGGTAGTGAACTGTCGAGTTACAAGTCAGGTTCACCTTTGATTTCCCCATACCCCCAAGTTATATGTGTCAGGTCAGGTATTCAGTAATTAAGAACTAATGCCAACACAGGATCAGGTAACAGCAGGTTTGTCTGGATAGACAACAGGAATGGTCCATGAGGACTACATGTCAGGTTTGTTGGCATTAAGCACGAGATCAGGTAACAGGTCGGGTCATGGTACATCAGGTCAAGTTAATAGTAAACGGTACCATGTCAGGTGTATCAATATATACCATGTGTAACAAAGTCAAGTCAAGATGTAACAATATCGTGGGTGTGCTCACAAACTGATATATAATCGAACAGGGGATTAACAGCAGGAAATAAGCAATAAGTTAAACAACAATAAGCAGTTTCATTCAATCACAAGAGTGCATTAATACAGTGCAGCCGTTTTATTATATTAACAGGTTTGAGCACCCTTAGCGGTGCAATAGTTTAAATGATGATGCAATACAGTTATATCAAGCCTTTGAATACGAATGTCCGAATGTAATAGAACTACATGGGTAAGTGCTACCATCTATTAAACAGTAAAATGTGATTAACGAATAAACTTGGTTATTAGGTTTAAACTAGCAAACTGTAGATTTTACGTTAACTGTAAACCGATATATGTCATATTGCAACCAAATGAGAAACGACTATACCAAGTTAAGTTTTACAGGTTTAATGTGTCAAACATATATAAATATATATTATAGCATGTAGCAAGTGATACTTGCCTCGACGGGTCGCGAACCGGGAAAAACAGAACATACGTCGGCGGGGAAACACGCGACGGACGCACGGTTCATGGATTGAACCCAAACGACGAACCAAGGGACCTCACGGGTCAGAGCACTCCACTGGATCTTCAGGACACGTCACCGGCGCGGCCGGATTCCGGCGAGCACAAAAACAGTAAATAGGGTTTCAAGCGGGTATAGACTTTGGAATGAAGGAAAAGACCAGAGAAGAAGATGATGGGGGAAATACTCACTGGTCCAGAGGGTACTTGCGACGACGGCGAGATCGACGGCGGCGAGGACGGCGTCTCCGGCGATCTGCAAAACTTCCAGCGACTGTTTTCAGTTCTGGAAAAAGAGAAGAGGAAAGGAAAGGTGGAGGGGCACTTACAATGTGTTTATAGGTGGTTGGGGCTCGTCGGCGACGGCCAGGGGCGGCGCAGGGGGTCGCCAGCGATGTTTCAGGCAGCACAGGGAAGTCGCGGGGGTAGCCGGGGTCGCTGTTCTGGTCAGGGGGGTGCACCGGGAGAAGGAGAGTGATGGTGAGGGAACCATGGCGAGGTGTTGGTCGGCGGCGCGGAAGGCGACGATGAGGGCCGCCGGTGAGGAGGTTGCTGCAGGGAACTTCTGCAGGTGGCCGCAGCAGTTGTGCGGGGGAGGAAACAAGGGTCGGTTGAGGCGAGGAGGCAGGGGAGAGGGCAACGGTAGCGCTGGCACCGGCGTCGGGGCTGCGGCGGCGACGGTGAAGGCGGCTAGGGTTAGGGTGCGCTGGTTTTCTCGCGTTGGGTTCTCGCGCTCGGGAAAAATATGAGGGGAGAAAGGAGTTATAAGTATATATACAGGAGAGAGAGAAGCTAGAGAGAGAGAGATAGAGAACCATTGAGAGAGAGAAAGAGATGTGAGAGGTAGAGAGAGAGATAGAAAATAATGGAGGGGGCCCACGGGAAAAAAAAACTACGCTGATTGGCTGGGGGGATAAAAATTCGTGGGCTAAAAAAAATAAATTAAAGATTTTCAGAATTAGTTACACAGTGAAATATATATATAACGAAATATTATATGGTTTGAATATTATATTAAATTTGGGATTTTGGCGCTAAATGAAACATTTCCAAATCGCGCACGGGTTGGGTCCAAAAATTCGAAATTTAAATAATAGGATTTTAAGCGGGTTCCAAATTTTAAAATGAGGTATTTTATGATTAAAAAGCATACCCACAAGACGGACACCTGTACGCGCGCGTAGCCGTCCAAACTCGCTCGTTTCACCGAACGGAATGAGAACTCGATGCACGGACGCTACCACGTGGCTAGGGGTGTCGAGTAGGCCAAGATGGATATTTTTAATTTTATTTTAGGTGCTAAAATTTTTTATATGCAGAAATGACTTTTCCAGATAAAATTTTACAGTAAGACCCAAACAAGCAAGATAAATGAAATAAGTACTATCTAATGCTCAACCAGTAACAGAAAAATAGTAGTATTGGGCTCGGGTGTTACATTATACCCAACTACAAAAAGAATTTCGTCCTCGAAATTCCAAGAATACAAGATAGAAAACTACAGAAAAAGGTGAGGAAACTTCTGCCGGATCTCATCTTCTCGTTCCTAAGTGGACTCCCCATGCGATCGATTACCCCAAGAAACAAGCACAAGGGGGATAACCTTGGTCTTAAGAAGCTTTTCCCTTCGATCCACGATTTCCACCGGTCGCTCTTCATAAGTCAGGTCTTCCCGTACTGTTAACTCCGAATGATCCAAGACGTGTGTTTCATCTCGAACATACCTTCGTAGTTGAGATACGTGAAACGCATCGTGCACACCTGCTAAGGACTGCGGTAACGCTAAACGGTACGCTACCTCTCCAACACGCTCCAATATCTCAAAGGGTCCAACAAATCGAGGACTAAGCTTTCCTCAACTCCCAAAACGAATCACCCCTCTAGTCGGTGATATCTTCAAGAATACCATATCACCCATGGCGAACTCTAGAGGTCTTCTTAACGTGTCAGCCCAACTCTTCTGTCGGTCTTGAGCTGCCTTCATATGCTTTCTGATTGTGTTAACCTTCTCAACTGTTTGCACTACCAAATCTGGTCCCAACAATCTTTGTTCACCGACATCATCCCAATAAACAGGTGAACGGCACTTACGACCATACAAAGCTTCAAACAGAGCCATCTGGATAGTTGCTTAAAAACTGTTGTTGTAAGAAAACTCCACCAAGTGTAGATGATCCTCCCACGAACCCTTGAAGTCTAACATGCATGCTCTCAACATATCTTCAAGAGTTTGGATCGTTCTTTTCGACTGACCATCAGTTTGAGGATGATAAGCTGTGCTAAACTTCAAACGAGTCCCCAAACTTTCTTGTAAACTCCTCCAGAAGTATGATAAGAACCGAGTGTCCCGATCGGACACGATGCTCACCGGTACGCCATGTAATCTTACAATCTCCTGCATGTACCGCTCTGCCAAAGTCTCCGTTGATTGACCAACCCGGAAAGGAATAAAGTGAGCTGCCTTGGTCAATCGATCAACAATCACCCATACTGCATTGTTGCCTTTTGGACTCCGCGGTAATGCCGTCACGAAATCCATGGTTATATGTTCCCACTTCCACTGAGGAATCGGAAGTGGTTGCAATAAACCAGCAACCCTTTGGTGTTCAGCCTTAACTTGCTGACACACCAAGCACTTAGCCACAAAGCGAGCAATCTCCCGTTTCATGCCTTCCCACCAGAAATGCTGTCGAATATCTCGGTACATCTTTGTGCCTCCTGGATGTACAGAATAAGCTGAACTGTGTGCCTCCCTCATAAGCTCTTCACGAACGTCTCCCTTTGGCACACACAAACGGCTACCATACCTCAACGAACCATCTTCGTGGACCAGTAAATCTGTTCGTAGTCCAGCTTCAACCTGCTCTCAAAACTTTTGCAGTCTAGGATCCTGCGATTATGCGGCTTTAATTTTCTCAATTACAGATGACTGTACTTGCAATTGCATCAACTGTCCCGTAGAATGCGGTAGCACAACCTCCAAGTCAAATCTTCAAAAATCTGCAATGATCTCCTTCTGCGTAGTTAACACTTGAATTACTGGTAACCGGCTAAGCGCATCCGGCACGACGTTAACCTTCCCCGGATGGTACTTAAGATCAAGATCGTAGTCGGCCATCAGCTCCAACCATCTACGCTGCCTCATATTCAACTCCTTCTGAGTGAACACATACTTCAAACTCTTGTGATCTGTAAAAACTTCGACTCTCTCGCCCAAAAGGTAGTGTCTCCAAATCTTCAAAGCGAAGATCACAGCCGCAAGCTCCAAGTCATGAGTCGGATAATTCTTCTCATGGGTCTTCAATTGTCTTGATGCATATGCTACGACCTTCCCATGCTGCATCAAAACACATCCCAATCCTTTCCCAGATGCGTCGCTGTGAATCACCAATCCTCCGGAATTGTCTGGTACGGTCAGAATAGGGGCGGTTATCAACTTCTGCTTCAACGTCTCAAAAGCTAGCGCACAATTATCCTTCCATACAAAAGGTACCTCCTTGCGCGTAAGCTTGGTCAACGGCTTTGCCAAACGAGCGAAGTTCTCCACAAATCTCCTGTAGTATCCGGCTAATCCAAGGAAACTTCTTATCTCAGCTACACTCTTTGGAATAGGCCAATCTCGAACTGCTGCAGTCTTTTCGGGATCGGCGGCGATTCCATCGCCCGATACAACATGCCCCAGAAACTTCACTTCCTCCAGCCAAAATTCGCACTTACTCATCTTCGCATACAATTTCTCCTGTCTCAATGTCTGCAGTGCGATCTTCAAATGCTCAGCATGCTCCTCAAAGCTCTTCGAGTAAACCAGAATATCGTCAATGAACACCACAATAAACTGGTCCAAGAACGGTGAAAAGATTCGGTTCATCAAGTCCATGAATATTGCCGGCGCATTCGTTACTCCGAAGGGCATCACTAGGTACTCGAAATGTCCATACCGAGTTCGAAACGCCGTCTTGCAAATATCTTCTGCTTTCACTCGGACCTGATGATATCCGGATCGCAAATC
This sequence comes from Agapanthus africanus, assembly GCA_030015575.1. Taxonomy (NCBI): domain Eukaryota; kingdom Viridiplantae; phylum Streptophyta; class Magnoliopsida; order Asparagales; family Amaryllidaceae; genus Agapanthus; species Agapanthus africanus. The sequence continues at coordinate 220,851,046 of CM057348.1, read as the reverse complement.
CAGTTTCGAGAATACCCTTGCGCCACAAAGCTGCTCAAAAAGTTCTCCAATGCAAGGGATCGGATACTTGTTCTTAATAGTTACCCGGTTTAATTCTCGATAGTTGATGCACATCCTTCTCGTGCCATCTTTCTTCTTTACTAGAAGAACTGGAGCTTCCCAAGGTGAGTTGCTGCTTCGAATCCAACCCTTCTCAAGCAATTCAGCAACCCGCTTCTTAACTTCTTCCAATTCTACTGGTGCCATAGGATAATACGCTTTAGATACTGGCGCTGTACCAGGAATAAGGTCAATCGCGAACTCCACGTCTCGCTTCGGCGGTAAGCCCGATATATCTTCAAATACGTCCATAAAATCGCGAATAACCGCCGGCTCTTCACCACTATCAACTTCCATTGCTGCAAGAATATTGTTTGTCGGCCTAGCCCTAAACTTTGACTGGCCCGACAGAACTGCTTCCTTACCGCAACTGCTGTCTGCATCGTTGGAAGCTAAAGGTCCAGCGAATCTACTGAGTCGTTCATTCTGCTGCATGCACAACTATGGGTGCTCCATTCTGCCTTAGCCCAATGAACTTCTCTTCCATTTCCTCCCGTGCAGTCCGCGGGAAGAACTTCTCCAGGAAACTCTTAGAAAAATCCGCCCAACTGATCGGCTTGGGCAAGCGGGTCTCTTCCACAAGCCACCACTCTCGGGCGTAATCCACTAGCTGAATGCGTACCACATCAACCCTGTTGTCCTATGGAATCTGTGCCGCAATCAGCAAATTCTCCGTGTCGACTAGCCACTGCTCTGCTGGCAACGGCTCCTCTAAACCAGTGAATGTAGACGGACCCAAATGTCTGAAATCTGCCACGGTCCCTACTCGGTCAACTGGTTTAGCTCCAGCGTTGTTTACAGACTGCCGAACGATCCGCAAACCTTCCTGAAACGAGTCCTCTTGCTGCTGGATTAGCTCGGTCTGTTTCTTTGATTCTCCAGCATTCCTCTTATCACTCCAAGCATGGCGGCTTCGTCCACACGCCTCTGGTATGTCTTCAATTTCTTACCGGCCATAATCCTGAACTCAAAATACCCAACATTAGCATGATGATAGATTTGAATATAGATCAAGGCTAGAACTCTAAGATACTTAAATAGAGTACCGTATTGTAACTATGCCGCGGTATCATAGCCACAATTACTTAACTCCACCCAAGTCGCCTAAGTCCTAGGGATAACAAGAAATCAGGTTTTCGAGTCGACATGCAAAGTAAGTTTGCACGTCGTAAAAGATATAATCAGGAAGAATGTGATTCAAGAATGGTAAATGGCAAAGTGGCAGGACATGTTTCCTAAACACGGGTATTCTGATTCGTGTATTGGGTACAATACCCAACTACAAAAAATCAACCCAACTAACCTATGTCTCTGATACCAAAAGAACCATGTCACGCTCTGCTTCCCAGAGTACGCTAGATTGGGCATGTGACATAGCCAACCATGCTACCAGTGGGTAGGAAGTATCCATCCACAGTCATATTACGGCTGTAGAGATATCAAGAACAAGACAAAACTATCTAAAAACATGTCCATAATCCAGAATAACAAGAGTCAATAATAAATAAGTGCGGAAGCAAACGATCCAATACAAATAACTAAAAGGTATGTCCCATAATGCGGGCTCACATCAGGAAATAAATGCAGGAAAATAAAACTAACCCCTACTGAACTCACAACTCAGCCTGCTGGCTGAAGTACTCCTGCTCGGACTGCGACAGTGGTACAGAATCTGGGCCATGCAAAACCCAGACGTCAGCGCGTCATGTCAACCAGTAATATAATATGAAAATGTAACAGGCAATGCAAAATAAGCATGAATAAAGCAATAATGTGAAACAAGCAGTGCAGGGTAGTGTGCAGTGGGTAACTAAACTGTTCTATCAGGTTTCCTAGTCTAAAGTCTTTGAAATCAATTTGATGAATCGTCGATATAACACAATAGTATCCCGTATATACCCGGGATCACGGCCACAATATTCTCGGCTGCAGCCGAGACATGCCGCTAGGCACAAACAGGAAAGTGTACACTCGATAGTATCACGTACATACCCGGGACCACGGCCACAATATTCTCGGCCGAAACCGAGACATGCCGCTAGGAACAAAACAGGAATGTGTACACTCGAACAGGTAGTGAACTGTCGAGTTACAAGTCAGGTTCACCTTTGATTTCCCCATACCCCCAAGTTATATGTGTCAGGTCAGGTATTCAGTAATCAAGAACTAATGCCAACACAGGATCAGGTAACAGCAGGTTTGTCTGGATAGACAACAGGAATGGTCCATTAGGACTACATGTCAGGTTTGTTGGCATTAGGCAGGAGATCAGGTAACAGGTCGGGTCATGGTACATCAGGTCAGGTCAATAGTAAACGGTACCATGTCAGGTGTATCAATATATACCATGTGTAACAAAGTCAAGTCAAGATGTAACAATATCGTGGGTGTGCTCACAAACTGATATATAATCGAACAGGGGATTAACAGTAGGAAATAAGCAATAAGTTAAACAACAATAAGCAGTTTCATTCAATCACAAGAGTGCATTAATACAGTGCAGCCGTTTTATTATATTAACAGGTTTGAGCACCCTTAGCGGTGCAATAGTTTAAATGATGATGCAATACAGTTATATCAAGCCTTTGAATACGAATGTCCGAATGTAATAGAACTACATGGGTAAGTGCTACCATCTATTAAACAGTAAAATGTGATTAACGAATAAACTTGGTTATTAGGTTTAAACTAGCAAACTGTAGATTTTACGTTAACTGTAAACTGATATATGTCATATTGCAACCAAATGAGAAACGACTATACCAAGTTAAGTTTTACAGGTTTAATGTGTCAAACATATATAAATATATAGTATAGCATGTAGCAAGTGATACTTGCCTCGACGGGTCGCGAACTGGGAAAAACAGAACGTACGTCGGCGGGGAAACACGCGACGGACGCACGGTTCACGGATTGAACCCAAACGACGAACCAAGGGACCTCACGGGTCAGAGCACTCCGCTGGATCGTCAGGACACGTCACCGGCACGGCCGGATTCCGGCGAGCACAAAAACAGTAAATAGGGTTTCAAGCGGGTATAGACTTTGGAAAGAAGGAAAAGACCAGAGAAGAAGATGATGGGGGAAATACTCACTGGTCCAGAGGGTACTTGCGACGACGGCGAGATCAACGGCGGCGAGGAAGGCATCTCCGGCGATCTGCAAAACTTCCATCGACTGTTTTCGGTTCTGGAAAAAGAGAAGAGGAAAGGAAAGGTGGAGGGGCACTTACAAGGTGTTTAGAGGTGGTTGGGGCTCGTCGGCGACGGCCAGGGGCGTTGCAGGGGGTCGCCAGCGACGTTTCAGGCAGCACAGGGAAGTCGCGGGGGTAGCCGAGGTCGTTGTTCTGGTCAGGAGGGTGCACCGGGAGAAGGAGAGTGATGGTGAGGGAACCACGGCGAGGTGTTGGTCGGGGAAGCGGAAGGCGACGACGAGGGTCGCCGGTAAGGAGGTTGCTGCAGGGAACTTCTGCAGGTGGCCGCAGCAGTTGCGCGGGGGAGGAAACAAGGGTCGGTTGAGGCGAGGAGGCGGGGGCGAGGGCGACGGTGGTGCTGGCGCCGGCGTCGGGGCTACGGCGGCGACGGTGAAGGCGGCTAGGGTTAGGGTGCGCTGGTTTTCTCGCGTTGGGTTCTCGCACTCGGGAAAAATGTGAGGGGAGAAAGGAGTTATAAGTATATATACAGGAGAGAGAGAAGCTAGAGAGAGAGAGATAGAGAACCATTGAGAGAGAGAAAGAGATGTGAGAGGTAGAGAGAGAGAGAGATAGAGAAATAATGGAGGGGGCCCACGGGAAAAAAAAACTACGCTGATTGGCTGGGGGGATAAAGATTCGTGGGCTAAAAAAAATACATTAAAGATTTTCAGAATTAGTTACACAGTGAAATATATATATAACGAAATATTATATGGTTTGAATATTATATTAAATTTAGGATTTTGGCGCTAAATGAAACATTTTCAAATCGCGCCCGGGTTTGGTCCAAAAATTCAAAATTTAAATAATAGGATTTTAAGCGGGTTCCAAATTTTAAAATGAGGTGTTTTATGATTAAAAAGCATACCCCCAAGACGGACACCTGTACGCACGCGTAGCTGTCCAAACTCGCTCGTTTCACCGAACGGAACGAGAACTCGATGCACGGACGCTACCACGCGGCTAGGGGTGTCGAGTAGGCCAAGATGGATATTTTTAATTTTATTTTAGGTGCTAAAATTTGTTATATGCAGAAATGACTTTTCCAGATAAAATTTTACAGTAAGACCCAAACAAGAAGATAAATGAAATAAGTACTATATAATGCTCAACCAGTAACAGAAAAATAGTAGTATTGGGCTCGGGTGTTACACACTGTAAGCAACCGAGTCGGATGGTTCAACTAACTCATCCAAAAATTCAAAGGACTCAAACTCGGACGGTGAGTCTTCAAAATCGTCCGAAAAAGTGAAACACTCATAATCGTTATCGGTTGTGCAAACTGTGTCAGATTCAAGGAGGAACGCACTAGTGGCGTCAAAACTGCTGTGATCGAACAGAAATTTTTCAAGCTCACAGTCCTCCTGCGTGATTTCATGGATCGAGCAAACATCACGTATACTAGCTTTAGGCACGGAGGGCAGACTTCCTATCTTGTAAATGTTGAACTCACTTGACATCTTCCCGAAGGATAGAGTCATAGGGCCATTGCGACAATTGATTACAGCATTGGAAGTGGCAAAAAATGGTCGACCGAGGATCACCAGAATTTAGTTCCGTGGGTTAGCCGCAGGTTGTGTGTCCATAACAATGAAATCAACAGGGAATATGAAGTCCCCTACTTTGATCAACACATCCTCTAACTCACCCATAGGATGGGTGATGGATCGATCAGCCATTTGGAGAGTACAATGAGTGGGTTTCAACTCTCCAACACCTAATTGCTCATACACGGAATAGGGAAGCAGGTTAACACTAGAACCAAGATCTAAAAGTGCTCGATTGATGTTCTTATCCCCAACTGTTATTGAAAATGTAGGGCAGCCAGGGTCCTTCCGTTTTTGGGGCAAGGGTTGAGGTTGGTTAATATCATTGTTCACGGCACTAGCTACGAGCACTTTCTTGGGTATCTGATACTTTCTCTTCGTGGTGCATAAGCCCTTTAAGATTTTCGCGTAAGAAGGGACTTGTTGGATTGCATCCAAGAGAGGTATGTTAATGCTAACCTGCTTGAATAACTCCACAATTTTCTCCGTTTGGGGAGTTGGTTTATTGGATCTCAACCTGTTTGGAAATGGAATATTTTGAAAATTTGTTGAGTCCAATGTTTGTGGAGTAGATTGCGGAGTTGGAACGGATCCCAGTGTTGGTGTGTTCGTGAAGTGAGATGTAGGTCCGTTAGAACTAGAAGAAGTAGAGCCTTGTGAAGAATGAAGAATAGGCTCTGAAGAGCAAGATGAAGAAGATGAAGAAGATGAAGAAGAAGAAGAAGAAGAAGCACCGGTAGGGGTGTCATCACTAATACCCACATTATTGTGCAACACTTTTCCAGATCTCAACGTGGTCACAGCATTTACATTATGATTTTGTTGTTCATAAGCAACATGTGCGTTATGTGCGTGACCGGGATTTGGCAATGGTTGAGACGGAAGTTTTCCCTTTTCTCGCTCGCTCAACGCAGCATTCAATTTTGCAATTTGGGCCTCAATTGATTTGATACTCTGATCATGTGAAGCACTATTTTGCACCAAAGATTGAATGGAAGTTTCCAATCTTGCCGCAGATTGTGTAAATTGTTTTAAAAACGCATCTAGACTTTGTTCTAGCGAGGAAACCTTATCGTTATTGGGTTGAACAAAATTTTTTTGAGGATAAGAGTTGTTGGGTACAAAATTGTTCATTTGGTTTGGGTAAGGTTGGGGTTGGAAAGGTTGCTAGTATTGAGTTTGTTGAGGTGCTTGTTGTTGTGGGGGAGGAGGCCTTTGAAAGTTGTTGATTTTGATTCCAAGCAAAATTTGGGTGGCTCCTCCAACCAGGATTATAAGTCGAAGAGTATGGATCATTTTTTTGTCTTTGCTGAAAGGCAGCATTGACTTGATCTTGTCCTTGAACAGGTGGATTGTAAGGACACTCTTCGGTAAGATGGGATGGATCCGAACAACAAGCGCAAACAGTTCGTGGGGGTAAAGCAGGGGCAGGAGAAGGCGATGAGATTTTAGTCTCAATTGCTTCTAGCTTTTTCGTAAGTGCAGCCATTTCGGCCTTCATTGCAATCGACATATCTAATTGATGTATGCCTGCTCTAGACTAACCTATTGAAGAAGATGAGGTGGTCTTAGTGCTCTCCCATGAAGTGTTTGTTCAGCAAGATCGTCGAGAAACTTCCAAGCTTCCTCGCTTGATTTTGTTAGAAAGTGACCTTGACAAATGGTTTCCAACAATTGCTTAGTTGCTGGGTTCAACCCTTCATATAAAGTTTGGCAAAATTGCTAATTCTCGATACCGTGGTAAGGGCATTGAACAAGTAGGTCTTTAAATCTTTCAAAACACTTCCAAAAAGGTTCGGAAGGAAGCTAGGAAAATTGAATGATCTCATTGCGAATTCTCGCGGTCTTGTGATGTGGGTAAAATTTTGTAAGAAAAGCTTTAACAAACTCTTCCCAATTTTTAATTGAGTGTGATGCTGTGCTATATAACCATTTCTCGGCTAGGTCACATAAGGTGAATGGAATGACACGTAGCCTTATAGCATCATCTGAAAGTTGTGTTGTCTTCATCATTGCGCAAACATTCTGGAATTTTTTTATCAAGATATAGGCATCTTCGGATTCCAGTCCGTGAAATTTTGGCAACATGTTGATGAAGTGGGGTTTAATCTCAAAGTTATCCCCATTTGCCGGTGGAAGTGAAAGACAAGTGGGTAAGGCGGTGCGAATAGGATAGAAAAGATCCTGGAGCGTGATTCGTTGGGGCGCTTCAACAGGTGGGTGTTGTGGGTTATTCGCACCTAGCGGAGGTGGAATCAGTCCTGCGGGTAAGGGGTTGTTAGGATTGAATCCCGACATCTCCTTAAAAAACGAAGAATATGAAGGTGAAGATAAGGAAGTGGAAGGAATTTTGACTTCGGAGTCGAAAGCGTCGTCAGTCGGTACTAACGAGACATGGACTAATCGGGCACTAGTGTCCCTAGCCCAACCAGACATACACTAAAGAGGTAGTGTAGTCAAAAGGTGAAAAACAAAAGGTAGGGGTAAGAAAACGTCAATGAGAGGAAAGTGGGTGTAAGTGAGGTGCAACGGATTTCTTAGCGACAAGTTGCAAGTTTTTGTAAAATTTTTTCCTTTTTGTGTTTTTTTATAAGGAGCTTTTTGCAAATTTTTTTTTAATAAAAGGCTTAGACACACGTTCAATCAATCACAAATGCACAATCAAGCCTAGATCTAGGGTTACCTAGGTTAACTAGACTGCTCCTAACTGTTCCAAAGGGCAAGATGTGAGGAATTCAAACCGCTTCTTCACCGCCAATTGTTGCCAGGTAAGCACAAGTAAAGAAAGGAGGGATCTGCTCACGAATCACCGTGAAACGGGCATTTTAAAGTTACCTTTCCCTACCTATCTAGCCTAGGTACCACAAAGTCAGGTTTGGATCAACGGTCGATGCCTACAACTATTCCTTTGTCCTATTGAGCGCGAAGTCCTTAGGGCCGAGTCTAATCTTTTTTAATTAACTTGATGGTCAATGCAATATGCTTTATGTGATTTTTGGGGTCCTGGGAAGGATAATGAAATCCCCACCCAATCTGGATTGGTGTTCAAGCCCCTTAAAGTCAATTTAAATATGCAAAGCAGTAAACACAATCACATGCAAACAATTTTTATTGCGGCGCAAAGAATCCTGCACAAGATCAAGTTATTGGAGAAGGGAAGAAGTTTTTGCACAAAGAATCCTACAGGAAAATATTTTAGAGGATGTTAGGGGGTTCAGAAGAAGAAGAGAAGGCTTATAGAGGAAATTTTCTTTGCTGACGTCACATCAAGACCGTGGTTCCACCGCTAGAAGTGGGTTATTGCCGCGTTTCCGCGGTGTCGTATGCGGTTCAGTTCCCGATGTTTCTTCTGCTCCCCTGTTCTGATTTTCCTCTGTTGTTCAGATCTGTTGTTTTTTGTTTTGCTTTCTGGATTTTTCCAGATCTGAATTCGTTCGACGATCCTGCACAATTCAAACAAAACACCCTTCAAAAAATAACAAGATGATGCATTTTTTATAATTTTTTATTTTTTTCAGTTTTTATGAATTTTATGAATTTATATTAACCCGAAATTGCAAAAAGAAAATACTATGCCATCCCCGGCAACGGCGCCATTTGATTGATAGAGATTTTATATGCGCTTTCGCTTTCGAAAGATGAATCAAAGAATTGTTAACCGCAATCAAGAACGGCGTCGCTTGGTAGCTAGCCGGTGAGTATGGGTCGGTCCATAGGGATTTTGTGTATTCTCAATTTGTTCTAACGAGTTAATTCCAATTGGTGTTGGATTGATTATCACTAAAAACTAAGGTTGATTTAGACTAGGATTAAAACCTTGCTAGGATTAGGTTTAGGTTCAGTTTGGAAAGTCAATATTTCTCACCGCTTTCTAGGCCCTAATTAGGCCCTAATAGGTGTTGTGGTAATAATTAATAAAGTGGACTAGTACCATCGGGAAGAAACTAGGTTTCTTCCTTTAGGTTCTTGTCTTTCCTTTCTTAATTCTTACCCTAACCTCCATGGAAAACATATACAACCGGTCTTTTAAACTACGGTATCACCGCTACCTTATGGGATAGGGTGCCGTAGTGAGCGGTGTGTGTATGTATGTATGGAGTCCAATAAAAATAAGTGATGGGCAAGAAAGGGGTGAGAGATTTTCATCTCTCAAACCTCTCCTATTCCTAACCCTAACAAGTGAGGAACTACTCACTCATTAGGGAATTGATTAAAAGAAACATTTTTTTATCTACGACAAATAAATAAAAGTGCTAAACTAATTAACTAGGGCAGATAATTAAGATTCTATACTATGGCAGAAAAGAAATTAACTAGGACAAGGTAAAGAAAAACTACTTAATTTATTTGATACTCTCTTCATACATTTACAGCGAATTAAAATTCTGAAATAGATGAATAAAAAGAGGCATAAGAAGAGTCATACCTCAAAAAGAGGTTTAGAGTTTCTATTTATAGATCATAGAAACCCTAGGGTTACATCCGATTCATATCTGCATTTACAATTTTACCCTAAAGAAGCCTAGTCAACACACCGCCACACCGTCAAAGTTTGCACCGACATGGGCTCACCATGGCTGTGGATCCGCGGCCATATAGAGGGACCTTGGGCTGTTCTTTTCTGTGCTGCTTCTTGTTTCATTGTTATTCTGGTTTCTTTACTTGGTTTCTCAGAATGTCTTCTAGTTTCTTCAAGATTTCCACAGTGTAGAATGTTGAGGACTTTTACCGCTTGCTTCGTGTTGAAGTCTTGAATCTTGCGTTGCCTTTGTCCTTTGTGAAATTGTTCATTGATCTTCGTTTGTTCTTCAAACTGTAAGCATGATCAAGTTTCTTCTATTTGTTGGTTGTACTCTCACTTTTGTATCGTCTTTTCATCATTTTCACTGTTTTGTTCCGAGAACCTGTAACCTGCAACTATGTAGCAGACATGGATCAAAAACACCTGTTTATTTGTAAAATGAATAAGAATGGGGAATATAATAATGCAAAATTATGATATGAACAATCTTCCCACGATCCTCCGAAGTCTAGCATACAAGTTCTTAGCATGTCTTCTAAGATCTGAATCGTTCGCTCAGACTGTCCATCTGTTTGTTGATGGTAAGCTGTGCTAAAGTTCAAACTTGTTCCTAAGCTAGCTTGCAGACTCTGCCAAAATTGCGATCGGAATCTGGTGTCACGATCGGAGACAATGCAAACTGGTACTCCATGCAATCTTACGATTTCCTGCATGAGTTCATGGGTATCAGAAACAATACACATTGAATATTTAAATCTTACTTCGATTCTTACCTCCATGTACTTCTTTATTAGTGTCTCAATAGATTGGCCAACTCGAAATGGGATGAAGTGAGCCGACTTTGTGAGTCGATCCATAATAACCCATTCCGCATCGTTACCTTTTGTGCTGCGAGAAAGTGCAGTCACAAAATCTATAGTGATGTGTTGCTGTTTCCATTCTGGGATAGGTAATGGTTGAAGTAAACAAGTTGTCCAGTGATGTTCAGCCTTTACTTGCTGACACACCAAGCATTTAGCGACGCTTCTATCTACTTCACGCTTCATTCTATGCCACCAGTAATTTTGACGCAGATCTTTGTACATCTTTGTGCCTCCAGGGTGTACTGAAATAGAAGAGCTGTGAGCTTATTTCATCAACTCTTCCCGTACAGATGCTTTTGGTACACACAACCTACTTCCATATCTCAAAGAACCGTCTTCATGGATGATGAAGTCTGTTCGAAGTCCACTTTCTACTTATTCTCTGATCTTTTGCAACTTGGTATCACTTGCCTGAGCTGCTTTGATCTAATTGACAATAGTATAATGAACTTTTAAGTTCATCAAACTTGAAGCGTTACCTAGCATGACCACTTCAATCTCCATTTGATACAAATCTTGTTGAAGCTTCCACTGTGCGGTGAGATTCATTGATAGTGGTTGGTGACTAAGTGCATTAGGAACTACATTCACCTTCCCTGGATGATATTGTAGGTTAATGTTGAAGTCCGCTATGAGTTCTAATCATCTTCTCTGCCGGATATTCAAATCTTTCTGAGTAAACACATATTTCAGACTCTTGTGGTCTGTGTATATGTCCACTCGTTCACCAAGAAGATAATGACGCCAAATCTTGAGTGCAAAGATTACGGCCGCTAACTCCAAATCATGCATCGGATAGTTGCGTCTATGAATCTTCAGCTGTCTTGATGCATAAGCTACAATTTTACCGTTCTGATGTAGAACACATCCTAATCCCTTACCAGATGCATCACAATGCACTTCAAAACCTCCAGATTGGTCCGGTATGACAAGAATAGGTGCCGATGTCAATCTTGACTTAAGTTCTACGAAAACTTGTTCGCATGCTTCTAACCATACGAATTCTTCATCTTTATGTGTGAGCTTGGTCAGGGGTGTTGCAATCTTCGAAAATCCTTCAATGAATCTTCTGTAATATTCTGCTAAACCCAAGAAACTTCGAATGTCCTTTATTGACTTCGGTGTCGGCCATTCGCTTACTGCTGGTACCTTATCTGGATCTACAGAGATTCTATCGCCTGATACAATATGTCCGAGAAAACCGACTTGATCTAGCCAAAACTCGTACTTACTGTACTTGGCATAGAGTTGATGCTGTCGTAAAGTTTTTAAGACAATTCGTAGGTGCTCGGTATGTTCTTTCCAACTCTTAGAATACACCAGGATATCGTCGATGAAGATGACAACAAACCTGTCTAGGTACTCTCGAACAAGTAGATTCATTAGGTTCATAAATATAGCTAGTGCATTGGTCACTCCTAATTGCATCACAAGAAACTCATAATGACCATAGCGAGTCCTGAATGTCGTCTTTGGAATATTAGACTCTTTGACCTTCACTTGATGATATCCCGAACGAAGATCTAACTTGGAGAAAATACAAGACCCACTTAGCTGATGGAACAGATCATCGATACGTGGAAGTGGATACTTGTTCTTTATAGTTACTTCATTCAGAGCTCTATAATCAATGCACATTTGATATGAACCTTCCTTTTTCTTCACAAGCAGAACTGGCGATCTCTAACTTGAAGTGCTGGGACGAATCCATCCTTTCTTCAATAATTCGTCCAACTGAGTTCAGATCTCCTTCAAACCTTCAGGACATAGGCGATATGATCTTTGATCTCCTGTTGTGCTCTAGGTACTAAATCAATGCTAAATTCAAGAGCTCGATTGGGAGGCAAACCTGATATGTCTTCAGGAAATACATCATCGAACTCTCGAACTACCCCTGGCTTCGATCCTTCCTCTGCTGGAAGTGCTGTAATCACTGCCATTTTTTGTTTTGCTTTGCATGTGCTTGGCTCCAGGGTACGGTCTCCAGTTTTGAAATAAAAGACCGGATGGTCTGAAATCTCGAACACTACCCTCCTTTGATGACAGTCAATGGTAGCATAGAATATTCCTAGCCAATCCTGCAGGGTTCCCTAGCACGGCAGCAAGGTTTCTGGAGGCATCGTCCATGCCAATTTCAAAAATTTGCCATACTAAAGAACCCTAAACTAGAATCTTAACTAGAGATTTAGACGAACAAACAATGCAAACAACTTTACATCTAAGTGAATGAGGAATACAACCATTGTAGACCGGTCTTTCACTTCTAAAGCTCCGTGTAGCAGTCCCTTCACTCCAAGTAGTGAACACCCGAACTCTAGTAATGGTTCACATGAAAAAAAGAACAAGCTTGCTCGAAGTCTTCGAGATCGAAGATGATCTACGTCGAGGAGACTCAAGCTCATGCTATCTCTTCACTAATGGTAAATAAGTGAAGCAAACACCCTAAACTAAATGGATAATATAGTAGAGGATGATGAAGTAAGAAATGAGCTCACTTTAGATTTAATTTTCTCACAATATTTTCTCACTTAGAAAAAAACTAGCAAGCTTTTTCTCATGAAGCAGAAGATGAGGTGATGAAGAGAAATGAAACTCATGAGGTGAGAATAGCAACCATGGGTGAGTTAGTGTCATACACTAAACCCATGTAGAGAATAAACCATGGCAAAGATTAATGGTTAGGTTAATAAATATCTATATGTAAAACAAAATTAGTGGACTTGTTCAATGGTTCCACAAGCTTCTACAAGCTTCAACCATGTGACTAATTACCAACTAATTTTGATTAACTTTAAATAAATAAAACCATACATTATTATAAGATTGGTGTGAGTCTCATACACCCATGTCACATGTGGCATCAAACATGACACAAATAAAATGTACATTAATATATATCGCATATATACTATATGCACACAAGTGAGAAAAATAAATGTTTAAGTGAGCTAATATTAGTTAATGTAATTTAATATATCAAATTTATAATTATAAATTAAATTATTAAAACAACACTTGATTTAATAATCCGGCTATATCACATACAACCGGCTAATATCAAATGTAACAATCTATCGAATCAACACTTGATCCGATAACCCGGCTATATCACATATAACCGACCGATATCACATATCACGAGAATAGAATGCAGTATCACATATGAGCATTAATCTCGGTCCCACACATATCACATATGTGCTCCTACTTCATTTCGCATGAACCAGGAAACCTCTGTGTAGGAATCTAAAGACTCGTCAATACGCCGGCAATAGGTTATGATCATATCAAACACCCACAAGCCACAAGCGATCTGCTAAACGTAACGGCCATCCGGGTATTGAGCGATCAGAAGATCTACAAGCAAGCCCACTCGTACTTCTGCGAATCCAATCAGTAACACTATCATACAGTCCGGTCTCTTCGTCAGATATGTCGCATATCGCAGCTTGGGGGTGGTAAAACGTCAGACCCTAATAGCCTGATAAGTCATGCCGATACAAGGTCCATTGCGGTTCGAGAAACTACTGATAACACTTACCAGTAGATCTCAACAACCTTGGCCAGGGATTTCCTGTTATGGCCAATCGAGCACAGCACAACATCAACTCCCAATACCGGGAGAGACGAATCCCCTCCTATCGCTCATTGACTCCATGTGACTCGGGACTGTACCCAAAAACCACCGTTTTGCACGATCTCCTGACCGTGGTATGGTGGAAATCAAAGCACAGTGAGAATCACACAAGACTTTATGACGATCTCGGGTCGACAGACTAACCTGTACCAGTATCACCAGAGAACTGCTATCTGACGATAGGTATAATACCATCTAGGAGTTCTCGATGAGTCCGTTTAGTGTACCCAGTCTCCACTGAGCACCTGTATACCTTCTCTGATGTCTAACACTAATGGATAAGGGATCATCCATCGCCCATCATATGGGTCAAGAAGCGCATATGCTAGTCTACTCTGGAGTATCGATGCCCTGTCTCGATACTCCCATGACTAGGAACATTTGAAGGATGTACTTACCGACTACCATTTCCCCACTAGTATGATCTGCATCATAATCCTGGTAGTCAAGTACTCATCCTAAGGTCTTTATCAACATGTAATAGAGAGACAATAAGTCTACATGTTAAGATAAAGTGCAACCAGATAGCATACTATCATGTCGAGCAAGAAAGTCCTCCCTATATATGTCCAAGCATCCAATACAATATACATCACATGTACAGTAATGGCCTCTAGGGCATACATATAACTAACAATCTCCCACTTGCAGTAAGACCATTTGTTGCAGTATCTCATAGTCAACGTCCTATAGAAGTCTCTATAGGGAAAGGCCTTTGTGAGTGGATCCGCTGTGTTTATCTTTTGCTTCAACTCTCCTAACCTCGATCCCTTGGAGATCAACTATCTGTAGGGTTCCTAGGCACACTATAGAGGTCTCACAAGGCATCAACGATGCCAATTTCAAATTTTATGAGTGCCGAGAAACCCTAATACGGATTCGTCGACTAGAGTTTAGGCGAAAAAGAAACTAGTTAACGACTTAACTTAAAAGTGAGAAGCTACAACCTTTGTAGATCCGGTTCTCCACTTCCCTAGCTCCACATAGACGTCTTCCCGCTGTCCAAGTCGGATCTCGGACTCTGGCATCGGCTTCATCGGAGAAATGGGCGGACTAGTCGTCGGGTACGATGCCGAAGATGATCTACGTCGAAGTTACACAAGATCAAGCTCCAACTTCACCAAGTTGTGAAACTTGTGAAGAAAACACCCTATACTACTTGGCAAGAGGTAGAGGGTGAAGAAATAGGAGGTGGGTTCACTTTAGAATTTGATTTCTCACACTTTTGCTCAACATGCCATTAATGGTGGCAAGCTTTTTCTTTTTCTCATGAAAAAGAAGAAGATGAAGATGATTATGATAAGTATCTTAAAATGAAAAAGAAAATGAATACTTATCATAATGTAAACCATGGTTAGGTGTAGAGAATTGACTAAGGTTAGATGAATGGTTAGGGTTAAGCATGAAGACAAAATGGTCACTTTGGTCAAAGCTTCATGAAGCTTCAACAAGCTTCAAGAATGAAAGCAACCATTTTGTTTTCTTTTGCCATTTCTTTTTTAATCGAAATTAAAAAGATAAAAGAATGAATAAATAAAAACCCTAACCATTTACTTAACCAAGGTTTAATTCTTTACACTTAACCAAATGAGCAAGTATCATCAAACATGATACAAACATGTGCACAAAAGTATATCACATATACAACTTGCACATCTAGTGAGAAAATCCATTTAAAGTGAACCAATACTAGTTAATGCAAAGTAATATATCAAATATATAATTATACATTAAATCATTAAATCAACACTTGATTTAACGATCCGGTCATATCGCATATAACCGACTAGTATCTTATGTATCGGCTTATCGAATCAATCCTTGATTCGATATCTAGGTTATATCGCATATAACCAATCGATACATTCATCGCGAGAATGGAATACGGTATCACATACACGCATTATTCTCGGTCCTGCACATATCTCATATGCGCTCCTATTTTGTTTCGCTTGAGCCAGGAAACCTCTGTGTAGGACTCTAAAGACTCGTCAATACGCCGGTAGCAGATGATGATCATATCAAGCACCCACAAGCCACAAGCGGTCTGCTAAACGTAACGGCCATCCGGGTATTGAGCGATCAGAAGATCGACGAGCTAGCCCGCTCACACTCCTGTGAATCCAACCAGTAACACTTACCGTACAGTCCGGTCTGTTCGTCTGATATGTCGCATATCAAGTCTAGGGGTGGTAAACGTCAGACCCCAGTAACCGATAAGTCGTGCCGATGTGAGGCTCATAACGGGTCAAGAAACTACTGGTAACACTTACCAGCAAATCTCTGATCAGCCCTGGCCAGGGACTTCCCTGTTATAGCCAATCGAGCACAGCGCAACATCAACCCCCAATACCGGGAGAGACGAAACCCCTCCTATCGCTTATTGCCTCCATGTGACTCGGGACTGTACCCAAAGACCACCGTTTTGCATGCCCTCATGGACGTTGTAAGGTGGAGATCAAAGCACAGTGGGAATCACACAAGACTCTATGACGATCTCGGGTCTACAGACTAACCTGCACAAGTGTCACCTGAGAACTGCCATCTGACGTGAGGTATAATACCATCTGGGAGTTCTCGGCGAGTCCGTCCAGTGTACCCAGTCTTCACTGAGCACCCGTATACCATCTCTGATGTCAAACACCAATGGATATGGGATCATCCATCGCCCATCTCATGGGTCGAGAAGCGCATACGCTAGTCTACACTGGTATATCGATGCCCCGTCTCGATACACCCACGACTAGGGACCTTGAAGGATGTACTTATAGACTACCATGCCCCCACTAGTATGATCTGTATCATAGTCCAGGTAGTCAAGTACACATCCTAAGGGCTTTACCAACATGTAACTATACGACAGTTTAAAGAGACAAGTGTACATGTTAAGATAAAGAGCAACCAGATAGCATACTATCATATCGAGCAAGAAAGTCATCTCTATATATATGTCCAAGCATCCAATATAATATACATCATCTGTACAATACTGGCCTCTAGGGCATACATACAACTAACAATCTCCCACTTGCACTAGGGCCAGCTGCTGTAGTATCGCATACCGAGCATCCCGAAGAGTCTCTCAAACTGTATCTGGGGTATGGCCTTCGTGAGTGGATCCGCCGTGTTGTTCTTCGTGTTAACCCTCCTGACCTCGATCTCCCGGCGATCAACTATCTCCCGGATCAGGTGATACCGCCTCAGAATATGCCTGGATCGCTGATGGGACCTGGGTTCCTTGGCCAAAGCCACCGCTCCATTGTTATCGCAATACAAAGGTATTGGATGCTCAATGGATGGAACCACTCCAAGTTCAGTAATGAACTTCTTGATCCGGACAGCCTCTTTGGCAGCATCGTTGGGAGCGATGTATTCAGCCTCCATCGTCGAGTCTGCCACGGTTTCCTGCTTGGAACTCTTCCAGCTAACCGCCCCTCCGTAAAGGGTAAAGACAAATCCCGACTGCGACTTAGAGTCGTCCTTATCACTCTGGAAGCTCGAATCGGTAAAGGACTCCACTTGGAGTTCTCCGTTACCATACACCAAGAGCATCTCTTTAGTCCTTCGTAAGTACTTGAGAATGCTCTTCACAGCTGTCCAGTGACTCTCTCCAGGATCAGCTTGATACCTGCTCACTACACTTAGTGAGTATGCAACAACGGGTCTGGTACATAGCATCGCGTACATGATAGAGCCTACAGCCGAAGCATAGGGTATCCCTTGCATGCGAGCTCTCTCCAAATCAGTCTTGGGAGACATCTCTTTGGAGAGAGTGACTCCAGAGATCGTGGGCAGGTTCCCACGCTTGGATTCTTCCATACTAAACCTCTTTAGTATGGTGTCAATGTACCTGGATTGGGACAATCCCAAAATCCATTTGGATCTATCTCTATAGATCCTAATTCCCAATATGCAGGAGGCATCACCAAGATCTTTCACTGAGAATCTTTGTGATAAGAAGAGCTTGACAGATTGCAACTTAGGAATATCATTTCCTATCAAGAGTATGTCGTCCACGTAAAATACGAGGAAGACAACCTTACTCTCTGCCACCTTCTTGTAGATACAAGGTTCATCTGGATATTTGACGAAATCAAACTCTTTGATAACGACGTCAAAGCAGATGTTCCAACTCCGCGATACTTGCTTTAATCCATAAATGGATTTAAGCAGCTTGCACACCTTCCCGCTGCTCCGACTGTCTACGAAGCCCTCTGGCTGAGTCATGTACACGCACTCTTCTAAATCACCATTTAAAAAGGCAGTCTTAACATCCATTTGCCAGATTTCGTAGTCATGATATGCAGCGATGGCAAGCATGATCCGGATGGATTTAAACATAGCCACTGGAGAAAAGGTTTCGTTATAGTCCACACCTGGTCTTTGACGAAAAACCCTTTGCAACAAGTCTAGCTTTGAAAGTCTCCACTTTCCCATCTACACCAAGTTTCTTCTTGAAGATCCACTTGCTCCCAATGGGTTTTACCCCTTCAGGAGCAACATCCAAAGTCCATACTTTGTTGGTGTACATGGATTCCATCTCGGACCGCATAGCATCCAGCCATTTCACTGAGTCCCTATTCGTGATGGCCTGCTCGAAGCTAGTTGGGTCATCATCCTCCATGATGCAATCCTCGCTCCCACCATCCATGAGAAAACCGTAGTATCTCTCAGGTGGGCGAGGAACCCTACTAGATCGGCGGAGAGGCTGAGGTTCATCGGGAACTACTGAATCCTCTGGTTCAACCAAATCTTCTGTTGTAGTCTGTATTGCTGGAACCTCTTCCAGTTCTACCTCCTTGCCACTAATCTCTTTTTCAAGAAATTCCTTTTCTAAAAAGGTGGCATGTCGAGAAACAAACACCTTTTGTTCCTCGGTGTGGTAGAAGATATACCCGCGCGAATGTTTGGGATATCCAATAAACTTACACAAAATGGACCTTGCCGCGAGTTTGTCCGGATTTTGCGTTTTTACATATGCCGGACAACCTCATATCTTAACATAATTAAGACATGGTCTCTTTCCTTTCCATATCTCATATGGAGTGGTTGGCACGGTTTTGGTAGGAACCATATTCAATAGGTCTGCAGCTGTTTCCAGTGCATATCCCCAGAAGGAAATAGGTAACTCAGCTGTGCTCATCATAGAGCGCACCATATCTAATAGGGTGCGGTTCCTCCGTTCTGACACACCGTTGTGCTGTGGTCTATATGGAGGAGTCAACTGAGAGAGAATCCCATTCTCTTTTAGGAAGTCCAGGAATTCATTGCTTAAGTATTCTCCTCCTCGATCAGATCGAAGGATTTTAATACTTTTTCCGGTTTGGTTCTCGACTTCTTGTTTATATTCTCTAAATTTCTCAAAAGCTTCCGATTTGTGTTTCATCAGAAACACATATCCGAATCTAGAGAGATCGTCAGTGAATGTAATGAAGTACGAAGAACCATCCCTGGCATGTGTAGACATGGGACCACATACATCACTATGTATAAGTCCCAAGAGTTCGGTAACTCTTTCTCCGTGTCCCGTAAACGGAGTTTTGGTCATCTTGCCTTTAAGACATGACTGGCAAGTGTCATAAGATGAAAATTCGAACGGATTCAGATATCCATCCTTATGCAACTTAGCCAGTCGTGTCACATTGATGTGACCCAGTCTACAATGCCACAAGAAGGATTCGTTCAGTTCTGAACTCTTCCTCTTGTGTGTGTTTGTTATGCTTAGAACTGTTGATTGATTTAGAACATAAATGCCATTGCACAACGTGCCTGATCCAACTAAATTTTGGTTACGGAAAATGTTCATAACATTGTCCTGTAATACAAAATTATATCCCTCTTTACTCAATAAAGAAACCGATATAATGTTGCATATCAGGTTCGGCATATAATAGCATTCGTTCAGAACCAATGTATTACCAGTTGGTAATACAAGGTGATATTCCCCGACAGTCTTAGCTGCAACAATTGCATCATTTCCAACTCTAATGTCTTTATCACCTTCTCCAAGCTCTCTACCTTTCCTAAGCCTATGTAACTGATTACATATATGGGATCCTGACCCGGTATCTAATACCCAGGACGTAGAGCAAATGGAGAAGCAGTTCTCTGTAACGAACACACCCGAAGAAAATGCATCAACATGTACTTTCTTCATTCGGGTGGCATGGGAATCCTTGTATTCCCCTATATCCTGTTCATTCCTATAACTCTTATAAGAAAGAACGGAACCAACGTTCCCCAGCACAGTATAACATGCGGGTTCGGTCAATACATCCATATTATTATCTTGATTAGGGCATAAAATGGTCGCTACCTAGAGAGAGAGAGAGAGAAGAAAACACTTTAGCGTATGCTCGTGCAAGATCAGATTGGTTATTATCTTATCTAATCAGGATGGCTCCCACTGGTTTTTATCAAATCTTCCTTCAAACCCTAAAAGGAAAGACTAGCCGGGATTAATTACACACTACAAGTTCGCCAATCTTTCAGCCAGGCCAGTGTCGGTACTTTGAGGGAGGTCCCCCGTGCTTTCGCACGAACCTAATTAATGTAAACCTCGTTTTCCCAGAGGCGTAACCCCGTTGACACCTTTCTAGACACCTACTTGATCAGCTAATTGCAATGTGTAAAACTCTCCCAGAAGTAACTCTTACTCGCAGTGGGTATCGGGATCCAACTATCTCATAGAAGGTATGCAATCTCATTGCAAATTTCAACACTTGAAATTCCCGATAATATTTTTCCCCTAGCGTCCTATGACCTTGACGCAGGCCAACAAACCATAGTGCGCTAGTCAAGTTCAACCCGTCATTTCCTGATTGAATTAAACCCACCCGCACGACCCTTGACGCAGGCCAACAAAGTCGCACGACTACCCTAATCCAATCTGCATCATATGCATAAGCAGATAAATACTAGTTAGCTACCGCACACTACGCCTTGACGCAGGCCAACAAACGTAGCACGAATACTAACTACTACTTATCTGAAATGACGGAGGGCTACAACGGGTTTTTCTGAAAACCTATTGCGTAATGAACTCGTTGTAGAATCAAATGAAGTTTTGAAATGGAGTGTTTTTGAGGCTTTTCTAGTTTTGCTAAAGGGGTCACTCCCGGTGAAGGGATCGTCGGCCCTTTCCTCGTCGAATGAGGTGCGGGATATATCATATATATCACTGTGCAAAGCAGAAACTATAGAAGCAATCAAAAGCAAACCGAGTGTGTAGCATCTGCCAGTTATTGCTAAAGGAGTCACTCCCGGTGAAGGGATCTCGGTCCTTTCCTCGTCGAATGAGGTGCGGGATATATCATATATATCGCTGTGCAAAGCAAGAACTGTAGCTACATGTTTTATTTAAAATTTGATTCTACAACATCTTAGGTTTCTTTTCTATCATTAATCACATTAATGAAGTCCCATCATTTAATTCACCTAAACATCACAGATAAATACGACGTACACTTATGCCATCCGCATTCGCCTGAATGTCCCCTCGTGCACCGTTAGGTTAGGTAACTAACGACAGAGCAGGGCAGGGCTAGTATGGATACAAAACATAAGTAACGACTATATAATATATCATATATACTATATACAGTATCTATCACAGAACATCATATGATCACATCACAGATATCGCAGCAGAAGAAACATATGAAACATTGGATATACTAGGACGTCCGTGTTTTTAATACGAGCCAGTATAAAACACGGATTCCATGGTCGTGATGAATAGCCAATCCCACACCCCTAGACCCCTACGAGAGTGGCAAGCAACCCTACCAATTCTAGGGTTAGGAGACCCGGACTCGACTCCTCGAGTTGGTCTCCCACTGGACCCCAGAACCCGGTTACTTATGCTCCCCTCCTTGGGTCTATCCTAATGCGGAAAAGTAAATAATATACAAAAGGTGACAACTTCCGCAACCTGGAAGTGCCCCAAATAAAAGAATATTACATACAAGTTTTTACATGAATGAAAATGAAAAACACTCATCTCATATAAAAAACCCCGGCTATTCGAACACGACAATCCAATATAACATATCCAGCAACACATAACATCACATGTCATCAACGTAAGTAAATATGCGCATCCCAATTGTCGTTGACATATAGCAACGAAACCGGCGATATCACATATTACACTTACGGTCACAGAAAAGAAAGTGTAAAACTACAACAGTTGGAATCCGCAACCTCTTTAGACATCGCATGCCTCATCAAATGAAATACTTAGACATCACATGCCTAACAATTATAAACCCCGCATTTTAGTCCCATTATCGAAAACTCTTTTCAATATCAAGTGAGACTAAACCGCTAGATTTATAACATTCATTCAGTTATCTCATAACTGTTTGTGAATTCCAATTATTGTATCCCATTCCGAATAAATAGAAAATATTAAACTTTCCGATCGAACATTCGAACACCCAAGTTTTTCCGAAACCGTTTAACACATGAAATAAGTTCAAAGACATTCACTTCATGCCTCAGTACCAACGGTCCAGCCGTAGAAAGGTCAAGCCAACGCCTCACATGTGGCACGCCGTACTGCCCCAAACCCGAAGGTTCAAAGGGCAGTTCAAGACGGTCACATAATCGAGTTAAGGTTTGTTGTCTTCTAGAGGGACCATCGCGTTACTTGCACTACTCAGAACGTCCTTAAACCACAGAAAAATCCAACACTTGGAAATTTTTCCGGCAGGGGAAAAGTTGGGTATTTATATCCGGTCGAACTTTTCAACATATTCTAAAATATCCGGAAAGCCACATAGACAAAATCTGATAGTCCGATCGAATCATCTAAGCCCCAAAACACCCCAGAAAACTCAACTCTTGAGTTCAGATTAAAAAATCCCAGAAAACTCAGCACCCCAATTAACAAATTACTGTGTAAAATTGGATGGATGATGTCATCTTTTGGCCGCGGAACCGCCGCAGAAGCCAGGCTTCTGCCGCGGTTCCGCCGCTCTTTTAACAGATCATGGGATAAATTTTGCACCGTAATTCTTAGAATTCCCTGTTGAATTTTTTAAGCATTTTTAATCTGGAAAAAACCCAGTTTTTGAAAAAAGGCCAGAGAGCATCTCGGGAATTAGGGTTTCGGTTCGATCGGGTTTCAAACGTCGTCTAGACTTTGCCTAAGGCTCTAGCTAGTCTCTGATACCACTGTAGGGTTCCTAAGCACACTACAGAGGTCTCACAAGGCATCAACCATACCAATTTCAAATTTTATGAGTGCCGAGAAACCCTAATACGGATTCGTCGACTAGAGTTTAGGCGAAAAAGAAACTAGTTAACGACTTAACTTAAAAGTGAGAAGCTACAACCTTTGTAGATCCGGTTCTCCACTTACCTAGCTCCACATAGACGTCCTCCCGCTGTCCAAGTCGGATCTCGGACTCTGGCATCGGTTTCATCGGAGAAATGGGCGGACTACTCGTCGGGTACGATGCCGAAGATGATGTACGTCGAAGTTACACAAGATCAAGCTCCAACTTCACCAAGTTGTGAAACTTGTGAAGAAAACACCCTATACTACTTGGCAAGAGGTAGAGGGTGAAGAAATAGGAGGTGGGTTCACTTTAGAATTTGATTTCTCACACTTTTGCTCAACATGCCATTAATGGTGGCAAGCTTTTTCTTTTTCTCATGAAGAAGAAGAAGATGAAGATGATTATGATAAGTATCTTAAAATGAAAAAGAAAATGAATACTTATCATAATGTAAACCATGGTTAGGTGTAGAGAATTGACTAAGGTTAGATGAATGGTTAGGGTTAAGCATGAAGACAAAATGGTCACTTTGGTCAAAGCTTCATGAAGCTTCAACAGGCTTCAAGAATGAAAGCAACCATTTTGTTTTCTTTTGCCATTTCTTTTTTAATCCAAATTAAAAAGATAAAAGAATGAATAAATAAAAACCCTAACCATTTATTTTACCAAGGTTTAATTCTTTACACTTAACCAAATGAGCAAGTATCATCAAACATGATACAAACATGTGCACAAAAGTATATCACATATACAACTTGCACATCTAGTGAGAAAATCCATTTAAAGTGAACCAATACTAGTTAATGCAAAGTAATATATCAAATATATAATTATACATTAAATCATTAAATCAACACTTGATTTAACGATCCGGTCATATCGCATATAACCGACTAGTATCTTATGTATCGGCTTATCGAATCAATCCTTGATTCGATATCTAGGTTATATCGCATATAACCAATCGATACATTCATCGCGAGAATGGAATACGGTATCACATACACGCATTATTCTCGGTCCTGCACATATCTCATATGCGCTCCTATTTCGTTTCGCTTGAGCCAGGAAACCTCTGTGTAGGACTCTAAAGACTCGTCAATACGCCGGTAGCAGATGATGATCATATCAAGCACCCACAAGCCGCAAGCGGTCTGCTAAACGTAACGGCCATCCGGGTATTGAGCGATCAGAAGATCGACGAGCTAGCCCGCTCACACTCCTGTTAATCCAACCAGTAACACTTACCGTACAGTCCGGTCTGATCGTCTGATATGTCGCATATCAAGTCTAGGGGTGGTAAACGTCAGACCCCAGTAACCGATAAGTCGTGCCGATGTGAGGCTCATAACGGGTCAAGAAACTACTGGTAACACTTACCAGCAAATCTCTGATCAGCCCTGGCCAGGGACTTCCCTGTTACAGCCAATCGAGCACAGCGCAACATCAACCCCCAATACCGGGAGAGACGAAACCCCTCCTATCGCTCATTGCCTCCATGTGACTCGGGACTGTACCCAAAGACCACCGTTTTGCACGCCCTCATGGACGTGGTAAGGTGGAGATCAAAGCACAGTGGGAATCACACAAGACACTATGACGATCTCGGGTCTACAGACTAACCTGCACAAGTGACACCTAAGAACTGCCATCTGACGTTAGGTATAATACCATCTGGGAGTTCTCGGCGAGTCCGTCCAGTGTACCCAGTCTTCACTGAGCACCCGTATACCATCACTGATGTCAAACACCAATGGATATGGGATCATCCATCGCCTATCTCATGGGTCGAGAAGCGCATACGCTAGTCTACACTGGTATATCGATGCCCCGTCTCGATACACCCATGACTAGGGACCTTGAAGGATGTACTTATAGACTACCATGCCTCCACTAGTATGATCTGCATCATAGTCCAGGTAGTCAAGTACACATCCTAAGGGCTTTACCAACATGTAACTATAAGACAGCTTAAAGAGACCAGTGTACATGTTAGGATAAAGAGCAACCAGATAGCATACTATCATATCGAGCAAGAAAGTCATCTCTATATATATGTCCAAGCATCCAATATAATATACATCATCTGTACAATACTGGCCTCTAGGGCATACATACAACTAACACTATCTCCCTGATCAGGTGATACTGTCCTCAGAATATGTCTGAAATGCTGATGGGACCTACGTTCCTAGGCCAAAGCCACAACTCCATTGTTGTCACAATAACAGTTATTGGATGCTCAATGGTAGGAATCTTGTTCATTTCATGAATAAGAAATGTCCAGACAACCTCTTTGGTTGTATCGTTGGTAGTGATGTATTTAGCCTTAATCGTCTAGTATGTCACGGTATCTATCTTAGAACTCTTCCAACATACCGTCCCTCCACTGAGTGTAAATACAATGTCTGTGACTGACTTTCAGTCGACCTTATCACTCTGCAAGCTCGAACCAAGAACATTCATTTAGTGCTTCTTAAGTACTTAAGAATGTCCTCCACAGCTGTCTTGTGATTCTCCTAAGATCTGATTGATTCCTGATCACTACACCTAGTGAGTTAGCTACATCTGGTTTGGTATATAACATCGCACACATGATAAAGCTTACTGCCGAAGCACAGGGTATCCCTTGCACGCGAACTCTCTCCAAATCAGTCTTGGGAGACATCTTTTTGGAGAGAGTGATCCATAAGTAAGTGGGAGAACCACCCCGCTTAGAATCTTCCATACTAAACCCCTTTAGTATGGTGTTAATGTACCTGGATTTGAGACACTCCCAACATCCACTTAGATCTATCACCATAGATAATAGTCCACAAGATGTAGTAGGTATCATCCAGATCTTCCATGGAGAATCCTTATGATAAGAGGAGCTTGACCGAGTGTAACATAGGAAACCATTTCCTATCAAGAGTATGTCATCTACGTACAATACATGGAAGAAAACCTTACTCTCTACAACCTTCTTGTATATTCAAGGTTAATCTATCTTTTTGATGAAGTAAAACCCTTTGACTGCCACATCAAAACAGATGTTCCAACTCCGCGATGCCTGCTTTAATCCTGATGGACTTAAGCATAGCTTTGAAAGTCTCAACTTTTCCATTTACACCAAGAATCTTCTCAAGATCCATTTGCTCCCAATAGCTTTTAACCCTTCAGGTGCAACATGCAAAGTCATACTTTGTTGGTGTACATGGATTCCATCTTTGATCGCATAGCATCCAGCCTTTTCACAAAGTCTCCACTTGTGATGGCCTGCCTGAACCTAGTTGGGCCATCATCTACCATGATGCAATTCTCGCTCCCACTGTCACTGAGAAGACCGTAGTATCTCTCAAGTGGATGAGGAACCCTACCAGATACGTGGAGAGGCTTAGGTTCATTGGAGACTATTGAATCGTTTAGTTTCACCAAATTATCAGCTGTTAGTTTGTTTAGCTGGAACTCCTTCCAGTCCTATCTCATGACCACAAATTTATCCACAAGAAATTCCTTTTCTAAAAAGGTTGCATGCTGAGAAACAAAACACATTTTTCTCCTCAGTTAGGTAGAAGATATTCCCTCGCAGATGTTTGGGATATCCTAACAAACTTATACAGAATTGACCTTGTCTCGAGCTTGCCCGGATTTTGCTTTTCAGCATAGGCCGTACAACCCTATATCTTAACTCATTTAAGACAAGGTCTCTTCCCATCCCATATCTCATATAAGGTAGTAGGCACTGATTTGGATGGAACCTTATTCCATAGGTATGCAGCTTCTCAAGTGCATAACTCCAAAAAGAAACAGGTAACGCAGCAGTACTCATCATAAAACGCACCATATCTCATAGGGTGCGATACCTCCGCCCCGATACACCGTTGTGCTGTGGTGTACTCGAAGGAGTAAGCTGAGAGAGAATCTCATTCTCCTTTTAGAAAATCCAGGAACTCCATGCCCAAGTATTCGCCTCCTCAATCACATTGAAGGACATTAATACTTCAACCTGTTTTGGTTCTTAACTTCAGCTTATATTCCTTGAATTTCTCAAAAGTTTCAGACTTGTGTTTCAACAGGAACATATGTCAAAATCCTGAGAGATGATCAGTGAATATAATGAAGTACGAAGAACCAATCTTGGCATTTGTAGACATAGGACTGTATACATCATCATGTATCCGTCCCAAGAGTTCAGCGACTCTTACTCTGTTTCCAGTAAACGGAGTACTGGTCATATTATCTTTGAGACAAGACTGGCAAGTACCGTGATGAAAATTCGAACAGATTCTAATATTCATCCTTATGTAACTTAGCTGGTCGTGTCGCATTGATATGACCTAGTTTAAAATTACACAAGAAGGATTCGTTCATTTCTGAACTACTTCTCTTGTGTGTGTTCTACATATTTTGAACCATGGTTTGATTTAGGACTTATATGCCATTACATAACGTGCCTGATCGAATCAACTCTTGATTCAGGAAAATGTTCACAACATTATCCTTCAATACAGAATTATATCTTTCTTTAACTCAATAAATAATTTGATGTAATGTTGTATATCTGGTTCGGTATCTAATAATATTTGTTCAGAATCAATGTATTTATCACTTGGTAATACAAGGTGATATTTGCTAACTGATTTGGCTGCAACAATTGCACCATTCTCTAACACTTAGAGATATATTACCCAATCCCAGTTCTCTACCTATCTGTAGCCCATGTAACAGATTACATATATGGGATCCTGATCCGGTATCTCATGCCTAGGACGTATAGTATACTGAGAAACTGTTCTCGGTAACAAACACACCCAAAGAAGATGCATCAACATGCACATTCCTTGAATGGGTGGCATAAGAATCCGGATATTTCTCTATTTCCTGCTCAGACTTATAATAATTATAAGATTGAGCGGAACCAACGTTCCCCAGCTCAGTATAATAAACAGGTTTGGTCGGGCATCCAAATTATTATCTTGATTAAAGCGTAACATGGTCGCTACGAGGAGAGAGAGAAGAAAACACTCGGCGTATACTCTTGCAAGATTAGATTGGTTATTATTTAATCTAATCAGGATGTCTCCCACTGTTTGTATCAAATCTTCCTTCAAACCCTGAAAGGTAAGACTAGCCGGGATTAATTACTCCCTACAAGTTCGCCAATATTTCGGCCAGGCCAGTGTCGGTACTTTAAGGGAGGTTTTCCGTGCTTTTGCACGGACCTAATTAAAATAAATCTCGTTTTCCCAGGAGCGTAACCCTATTAATACATTTCTAGACATCTACTTGATCGGCTAATTGCAATGTGTAAAACTTTCCCGGGAGTAACTCTTACTCGCAGTGGGTATCGGGATCCAACTATCTCACAGAAGGTATGCAATCTCATTGCAAATTTCAACACTTGAAATTCCCGATAATATTTTGCCCCTAGCATCTTATAACCTTGACGCAGGCCAAACAACCCATAGTCCTCTAGTCAAGTTCAACCCGTACATTTTCTGATAGAATTAAACCCACCCGTACGAGCTTTGACGTAGGCCAAACAACGCCATACGAATATCCTAATCCAATCGCATCTCATTCTGCAGATAAGTACTAATCAGCTACCGTACACTACGCCTTGACGCATGACAAACTACCGTAGCACGAATACTAAAATGGCACTTATCTGAAATGACAGAAGGCTACACAGGTTTTTAAGAAAACCTTTTGCGCAATGAACTTGATATCGTTGTAGAATCGAGTGATTTTAAAAAAGGAGTGTTTTTGAGGCTTTTACTAGTTTTTCTAAAGAGGTCACTCCCAGTGAAGGGATCTCGGGTCTTTCCTTATCGAATAAGGTACAGGATATTTCACAAATACCACTATGCAAAGCAAAAACTATAGACGCAATCAAAAGACAAACCGAGTAGGTTGTAGCATCTGCCAGTTTCGCTAAAGAGGTCACTCCCGGTGAAGGGATCTCGGCTCTTTCCTTATCGAATAAGGTGCTTGATATTCTACAAGGAATACCGCTATGCAAAACAAGAACTAGAGCTACCAGTTTTTAAAACAAGTTTCTACAACATCTTTAGGTTTCTTTTATTTCATTAATCTCATTAATGAATTCCCATCAATTATGCTTCTTAAGCATCATAGAAGAAACGAAAGCATCAATATTTATTATATATCATATATATATAATATAAGCATTCATCTCAGAATATCAAGTGATCACATCATAGAATATCAGCAGCAGAAGAACACATATAAAATATTGGATATACTAGGAATTCCATGTTTTAATTAAGCCAATAAAAAACGTGGATTCCACGGTCGCGATGAATTGCCAAAC
Organism: Agapanthus africanus; assembly: GCA_030015575.1. NCBI lineage: Eukaryota > Viridiplantae > Streptophyta > Magnoliopsida > Asparagales > Amaryllidaceae > Agapanthus > Agapanthus africanus. The sequence continues at coordinate 220,821,582 of CM057348.1, read as the reverse complement.
CCACATCTCTAGACTCCTTCGAGAGCGGCAAGCAACCCTACCAATTCTAGAATTAGGAGACCCGGTCTCAACTCCTCGAGATAGTCTCCCACTGGACCCTAGAACCCGGTTACTTGTGCTCTCCTCCTTGGGTTCATCCTAATGCCGAAAAGTAAATAATATATATCAATGGTGACATCATCCTCAACCCGGAAGTGCCCCAATAAAATAATATTACATACAAGCATTTACATGAATGAAAATGAAAAGATCTTATCTCACATTAAAAAAACCCGGCTATTCAAAACACGATGATCCAATATAACATATCACAGCAACACATAACATCACATGTCATCAACGTAAGTAAATATGCGTATCCCAATTTTCGTTGATATATAGCACCGAAACTGGCGATACACCACATATTACACTTACGGTCGCAGAAAAGAAAGTGAAAAACTACAACAATTGGAATCCGCAACCACCTTAGACATCATAAACCCAATTTATCACATACTTTGGATTTCATGCCTAACCTAATGAATTTCTTAGACATCACATGCCTAGCAATTATAAACCCCGCATTTTAGTCTCGATATTGAAAACACTTTTCAATAACCTGTCAGGTAATTCAACAAGATTTTCGATAACATGATCGAATGCTCGTCGGAAATTTTAGTAGACGGCCGCACCCCCGATGTCGTCGACGAAGTGCACTAAGGAGGAACACCGCGGTCGTGAGCACCCGAACAGATGCTTTTGGCGACGGGGTTCTCCTACGGTCACTTTTTCGGGGCTATGGGGTGTGGCTATCTAGTAAGGTTACCCGGCGAGTATCCGCGTATGCTACATAATTGCGACGGACTTTTGATGCACATCAAAATTCTGTGGCAACCGATCAAATAAGACTAAACTGCTAGATTTATAAAATTCAAACTAGTTATTTCATAACTAATTTTGTGGATTCCAATTATTGTATCACAATCACAGATAGCTAGACGATGTTAAACTTTTCGATCGAATAAACAAACACCCAAAATTTCCCAAAGAGCTCAACACTTGAGCGGAGTTCAAAAAGTACCCAGAACATGCCACAGCTCCTATGAATCATCCATAGAAAGGCCGACCCATGCCTCACTCATGTCGCCACGGAACTGCCGCAAACCCTAGGGTATGACCGCGGTTCCGTGATCCAAAAAGTCGAGTTTGGGTGTCGTTCTTCCAGATGGTCCACAGAATCGCTTGCATGATTTTCTGAAGATTTTAAACTTGAAAAAAAAATCCAACACTTAGAAAATTTCCAGCGAAGGAAAATGTGGGTTATTGATATCCATTCGAACTTTTTAACGTCGTCTAAATAACCCGAATAGATGTTAGAATTACGATTATGAAATACTCCGAGTTGCCTTTGCAGAAAGTTAACATCACATGCAAATTTAGCAAAAACAAGCAACACCTGAAATACCAAAACCCAGACCCTGGAACACTAAAAAAATTTGAAGCCAAAAACATTGACTAGAGACGGCCTGCTCGGTTTTAATGGTCATGTGCTCGGCCAAAAACCGGCCAAATGAGTTCAAATTTCTTCTATGTTCATGTCATATCTCATACAACATTCTGCAGTTGCTAAAAGATTTTTTAAAGGCCATTTGAAATTCGACAGAAACTAGGAATTTGTATCGGGTGTTTCGGAGTTGTTTCGGTTTTGTAATCCTAACAAACATCGTTTAAATCTCTAGCTTGGCTTTAATACCACTGCAGGGTTCCCTAGTATGGCAGCAAGGTTTCGGGAGGTATCGTCCATGCCAATTTCAAAAATTTGTCGTACTAAAGAACTCTAAACTAGAATCTTAACTAGAGATTTAGACGAACAAGCAATGCAAACAACTTTACATCTAAGTGAATGAGGAATACAACCATTGTAGACCGGTCCTTCACTTCCAAAGCTCCGTGTAGTAGTCCCTTCACTCCAAGCAGTGAACACCCGAACTCTAGTAAGGGTTCACATGAAGAAAAGAACAAGCTTGCTCGAAGTCTTTGAGGCCGAAGATGATCTACGTCGAGAAGACTCAAGCTTATGCTACCTCTTCACTAATGGTAGATTAGTGAAGAAAATACCTTAAACTAAATGGCTAATATAGTAGAGAATGATGAAGTAAGAAATAGACTCACTTTAGATTTAATTTTCTCACAGTATTTTCTCACTTAGAAGAAAAAACTAGCAAGCTTTTTCTCATGAGGCAGAAGATGAAGTGATAAAGAGAAATGAAACTCATGAGGTGAGAATAACAACCATGGGTGAGTTAGTGTCATACACTAACCCATGCAGAGAATGAACCATGGCTAAGATTAATGGTTAGATTAATAAATATCTACAAGTAAAACAAAATTAGTGGACTTGGTCAATGGTTCCACAAGCTTCTACAAGCTTCAACCATGTGACTAATTACCAACTAATTTTTGTTAATTTTAAATAAATAAAACCATACATTATCATAAGCTTGGTATGAGTTTCATACACCCATGTCACATGTGGCATCAAACATGACACAAATAAAATGTACATTAATATATATCACATATATATACTATATGCACACAAGTGAGAAAAAGAAATATTTAAGTGAGCTAATATAGTTAATGTAATTCGATATATCAAATATATAATAATACATTAAATTATTAAATCAACACTTGATTTAATAATCCGGCTATATCACATACAACCGGCTAATATCAAATGTAACAATCTATCGAATTAACACTTGATCCGATAACCCGGCTATATTACATATAACCGACCGATATCACCTATCGCGAGAATAGAATGCGGTATTATATACACGTATTAATCTCGGTCCCTTACATATCACATATGTACTCTTACTTCGTTTCGCATGAACCAGGAAAGCACTGTGTAGGACTCTAAAGACTCGTTAATACGCCGGCAGTAGGTGATGATCATATCAAACACCCACAAGCCGCAAGCGGTCTGCTGAACGTAACGGCCACCCGGGTATTGAGCGATAAGAAGATCAACAAGCAAGTCTGCTCATATTCCTGCGAATCCAATCAGTAACACTATCATACAGTCCGGTCTCTTTGTCAGATATGTCGCATTTTATAGCCTGGGGGTGGTAAAACGTCAGACCCCAATAGCCTGATAAGTCATGCCGATGCAAGGTCCATAACGGTTCGAGAAACTACTGATAACATTTACCAGTAGATTTCAGCAACCCTGGTCAGGGATTTCCTGTTATGGCCAATCAAGCATAGCGCAACATCAACTCCCAATACCGGGAGAGATGAATCCCCTCCTATCGCTCATTGCCTCCATGTGACTCGGGACTGTACCCAAAAACTTCCTTTTTGTACGATCTCTTGACCGTGGTATGGTGGAAATCAAAGCACATTAGGAATCATACAAGACTCTATGACGATCTCGGGTCGACAGACTAACCTGTACCAGTGTCACCAGAGAACTGCTATCTGACGATAGGTATAATACCATCTAGGAGTTCTCGGTGAGTCCGTTCAGTATACCCAGTGTAACGTTTTAGAAATCGTTATGTGAATTTTCCGTTTTAGGGTAAAATAGTCGGTGTTTTCCGTAAAAAACCCGGGAGTGATCAAATTTCAGTATAGACTTGACTGCACTTAGTTTAACTAGAATATTGCTAGTTTGCGGTTTTTTTTTGTGGACATTTGAAAATTTTGGATCATTTAATATTTTTTTCCTAATTAAAATATTATTATAAGTTGTTAATTATGCACTTAATTAGTGGTAATTACAATTTTGGTTGGGTTAATTATTTCTAAAGTGAATCTATGCTAATTTAATCACTAGATTAAGCTTAAATCCTTCTTTCCAAAATATCTAGATATTTGTGAATTAAAAGAAAATTTAAAGAAAATGAAAATGAGGTGGTATAAGATATTTGTTGCATTAATCAGCTTTAATTGTTTTTTTACACTAGAATTTTCCACACAAATTCCTAACCTCCTCATTGATCCCCCCTTGGCCGAGCCTCCCCCTTTGTTGCCCTCTCTTGATCCTTGTCTCATTTTCATCTCTCCAAACTCAAATAAATCATCACAAAACCTCAAATAATCACCCTAACTCAAAAACAAATCCCTACCCATCATTCTTCAACACTAAGCAAGCTTAGATCTTCATGAAAGACATCATTTTGGAGGCTAAAATTTAGAGTTTAGTTGCTAATTTGTGATCTAGTGGAGGTATAAAATCCTAACCCTAATATTTTATTGTTGTTTAAATCATTAAGCTAGCTTATTAGATATTTAATATATCTTAATTTGCATGTTTAGAATTTTCATGAAGGAGTTGTGAAGATCTAGTTAGGGTTTAAATTGTTGAAGTGGTTAATTGATAAGTGAAAACTTGGAAAACTTAACCTAGTGGAAGAATGCTATTTGTTAAATTCCTAATTTGTCTAATTGAGATTAATAGCAAACTAACTTTTGTTAAATCATATTTGGGTGAGATTAAAATTTGTGGTAATGGTTTGGATGACTTAGTTAAGCTACTTTGTGGTGATGGAGATTGCTAGAATTATGTTAACTTCTAGACTTGAGCTAATATGTGATAAAGTTGCTTACTAGGTTTTGGTAAAAATTGGACGTAGGTTCTAATGGGTGTTGCGATCTTATATATATTATCTTCCACGCTTTATAATATGTTGTGAATGCGCGATCGGTACAATCGGGGTGTAGGCTTGGTGGTTGCGTAGTTTAGTGATCCTAGCTAGGGTTGTGCCGATGTCGTACGTGTTTTGTGCACTGGGTGCACAGTGTGTTATCTTATGGATGTTATCCTTGCGTTTCGTTATCTTTGTGTCGGTGTAGGATATTTAGCCTTATGTGTTGTGTTTATGAAATTTTAGGATCGCAAGCGTGGACTTCGGACGCTGCGAAGAAAGGAAAGCAGGTGGTCGGATTTTCTTAGCTCGAGATCATCGGTGAGTAGATTTAACATCTACGGGAAAGTCGCCCGTATGGCGTTAAGCGTCAGGGCTAGATATGATATGACATTAGCCGCATGTTTATATGTACATATGGAGATGGTGCATAAACTTCATTGCATATAGTTTCTTGTTGTGCTTGAACCAGTACCCATTATACACTGCACTATTATTGATAGTCTATGTTGCACGAGCACTCATTGTATGCTACACATACACTGTCGGTAATTGCCATGATACGCACAACACATATGCATAGGTGATATTGTATTGATTAGTGACATTGAGGCATTGATTCTCATGCGATTTGCGCATATGAAATACAAGCATACATGCATACCTACATGCTTACACACATACCTTGCTATAGTTACATGTTCACTTATAGGATGCTGCGTTGGATTTGGATAATTGGGAACCGCGCGATATATTTAATGACCTGATGCATTTAAATAGCGGATTTTTCCTTGATATGCTCATATTGTTGTTCTATGTTGCATACATCATATTATATGGATTTACACATTGAGATATGAATTTCATGTGGTTTTCCGGGTTTGAGAACCGTGGGGATATTTCAAAAAAATGTGTATTGTTTTGAAAACACGTTTTCTCTGGATTTGGGGATTTCGATTATCGATGTTGGGCACTTATGTTCCGAGAGATATATGGATTTGGGGATTGCGAGTGTCGAGGTTGGACATTCTTGTTCTGAGGATTGTGAGTGTCGAGGTTGGACATTCATGTTATGAGAGATGTATGGATATGGAGATTGCGAGTGTCGAGGTTGGACATTCATGTTCCGAAGATTGCTGTTAGTTGTATGTATGCCCTAGAGGCCAGTATTGTACAGATGATGTATATTATATTGGATGCTTGGACATATATAGAGATGACTTTCTTGCTCGATATGATAGTATGCTATCTGGTTACTCTTTATCTTAACATGTACACTTGTCTCTTTGCACTGTCTTATAGTTACATGTTGGTAAAGCCCTTAGGATGTGTACTTGACTACCTGGACTATGATGCAGATCATACTAGTGGAGACATGGTAGTCTATAGATACATCCTTCAAGGTCCCTAGTCGTGGGTGTATCGAGACGGGGCATCGATATACCAGAGTAGACTAGCGTATATGCTTCTCGACCCATGAGATGGGCGATGGATGATCCCATATCCATTGGTGTTTGACATCAGAGATGATATACGGGTGCTTAGTGGAGACTGGGTACACTGGACGGACTCGCCGAGAACTCCCAGATGGTATTATACCTCACGTCAGATGGCAGTTCTCAGGTGACACTTGTACAGGTTAGTCTGTAGACCCGAGATCGTCATAGAGTCTTGTGTGATTCCCACTGTGCTTTGATCTCCACTTTACCACGTCCATGAGGGCGTGCAAAACGGTGGTCTTTGGGCACAGTCCCGAGTCATATGGAGGCAATGAGCGATAGGAGGGGTTTCGTCTCTCCCGGTATTGGGGGTTGATGTTGCGCTGTGCTCGATTGGCCGGAACAGGGAAGTCCCTGGCCAGGGCTGATCAGAGATTTGCTGGTAAGTGTTACCAGTAGTTTCTAGACCCGTTATGAGCCTCACATCGGCACGACTTATCGGTTATTGGGGTCTGACGTTTACCACCCCTAGACTTGATATGCGACATATCAGACGAACAGACCGGACTGTACGGTAAGTGTTACTGGTTGGATTCACAGGAGTGTGAGCGGGCTAGCTCGTCGATCTTCTGATCGCTCAATACCCGGATGGCCATTACGTTTTGCAGACCGCTTGCGGCTTGTGGGTGCTTGATATGATCATCATCTGCTACCGGAGTATTGACGAGTCTTTAGAGTCCTACACAGAGGTTTCCTGGCTCAAGCGAAACGAAATAGGAGCGCATATGAGATATGTGCAGGACCGAGAATAATGCGTGTATGTGATACCGTATTCCATTCTCGCGATGAATGTATCGATTGGTTATATTCGATATAACCTAGATATCGAATCAACGATTGATTCGATAAGCCGATACATAGGATACTAGTCGGTTATATGCGATATGACCGGATCGTTAAGTCAAGTGTTGATTTAATGATTTAATGTATAATTATATATTTGATATATTATTTTGCATTAACTAGTATTGGTTCACTTTAAATGGATTTTCTCACTTGATGTGCAAGTTGTATATGTGATATACTTTTGTGCACATCTTTGTATCATGTTTGATGATGCTTGCTCATTTGGTTAAGTGTAAAGAATTAAACCTAGGTTAAGAAAGTGATTAGGGTTTTAATTATCCATTCTTTTATTTATTGATTTTGGAAAAAGAATGGGATAAGAATACAAAATGGTTGCTTTCATTCTTGAACCTTTGTGAAGCTTCATGAAGCTTTGACCAAAGTGACCAATTTGTCTTCATGCTTAACCCTAACCACTCTTCTAACCTTGGTCAATTCTCTACACCTAACCATGGTTCCTATTATGATAAGTATTCATTTTTTTTTCATTTTGGATAAACTTATCATAATATTTCCTTCTTCTTGATCTTCTTCTTCAAGAAAGAAAGCTTGATGCCATCAATGGCAACTTGAGTTCTAAAGTGAGAAATCCAATTCTAAAGTGAACCCACCTCCTATTTCTTCACCCTCTACCTCTTGCCAAGTTGTTTTGGGTGTTTTCTTCACAAGTTTCACAAATTTGTGAAGTCGGAGCTTGAACTTGTGATGCCTCGACGTAGATCATCTTCGGCACGAAGCCGACGACCTAGTCCGCCCATTTCTCCGATCAAGCCAACGATTGAGTCCGGGATTCGAGATAGACAGCGAGAGGACGCCTACGTGGAGCTAAGGAAGTGGAGAACCGGATCTACAAAGGTTGTAGCCTCTCTCCTTTAGTTAAGATGTTAACTAGTTTCGTTTTCGCCTAAATTTCTAGTCGACGATCCGTATTAGGGTTTCTCGGCACCCATAAAATTTGAAATTGGCATGGTTGATGCCTTGTGAGACCTCTATAGTGTGCCTAGGAACCCTACAGTGGTATCAGAGCCTAGCCAGAGCCTTAGGCGAAGTCCAGACGGAGTTTGAAGTCCGATCGAACCGAAACCCTAATATCAAAGTTGCTCTCTGTACATTTTTTAAAAACTGGGTTTTTTCCAAATTAAAAATATGCATAAAATTCAGCAGGACTTTCTAAGAATTACTGTGAAACAGATCACCCAATTCCTCCAAAGTGCGGCGGAACCGCGGCAGAAGCCTGGCTTCTGCGGCGGTTCCGCGGCCGTATGATGACGTCACCCACCCAATTTGCACAGTAACTTCTTTTATTCAGTGCTGAGTTTTCTGGGAATTTTTAATATTTATTCAAGAGTTGAGTATTCTGGGTTGTATTGGGGACTCGGTATTTCGATCGGATTATCGAACTTTGTCTAAGTGCTTTCCGGATAATTTTTTGAATATGTTAAGAAGTCCGACCGGATATAAATACCCAACTTTTCCCCTGCCGGAAAATATCCAAGTGTTGGATTTTTGTGTGGTTTAAGAATGTTCTGAGTAGTGCAAGTAACGCGATGGTCCCTCTAGAAGACAACAAACCTTAACTCGATTATGTGACCGTCTTGAACTGCCCTTTGAACCTTCGGGTTTGGGGTTGTACGGCGTGCCACATGTGAGGCGTTGGCTTGACCCTTCTACGGCTGGACCGTTGGTACTGAGGCATGAAGTGAATGTCTTTGAACCTATTTCATGTGTTGGACGGTTTCGGGAAAACTTGGGTGTTTGAATGTTCGATCGGAAAGTTTAATATTTTCTATTTATCCGGAATGGGATACAATAATTGGAATTCACAAACAGTTTTGAGATAACTGAATGAATGTTATAAATCTAGCGGTTTAGTTTCATTTGATATTGAAAAGAGTTTTCGATAATGAGACTAAAATGCGGGGTTTATAACTGATTAGGCATGTGATGTCTAAAGAGGTTGCGGATTCCAACTGTTGTAGTTTTACACTTTCTTTTCTGTGACCGTAAGTGTAATATGTGATATCGCCGGTTTCGTTGCTATATGTCAACGACAATTGGGATGCGCATATTTACTTACGTTGATGACATGTGATGTTATGTGTTGCTGGATATGTTATATTGGATCGTCGTGTTTGAATAGCCGGGGTTTTTTTATGTGAGATGAGTGTTTTTCATTTTCTTTCATGTAAAAACTTGTATGTAATATTCTTTTATTGGGGCACTTCCAGGTTGCGGAAGTTGTTGTTAGTTATATGTATGCCCTAGAGGCCATTACTATACATAGGATGTATATTGTAGTGGATGCTTGGACATATATAGGGAGGACTTTCTTGCTCGACATGATAGTATGCTATCTGGTTGCTCTTTACCTTGACGTGTACACTGATTGTCTCTCTGTTACATGTTGGTAAAGCCCTTAGGATGTGTGCTTGACTACCTGGACTATGATGCGGATCATACTAGTGGGGACATGGTAATCCATAAGTACATCCTTCAAAGTCCCTAGTCGTGGGTGTATCGAGACGGGGCATCGATATACCAGAGTAGACTAGCGTATACCTTCTCGACCCATACAGATGGGCGATGGATGATCCCATATCCATTGGTGTTTGACATCAGAGATGATATACGGGTGCTCAGTAGAGACTGGGTACACTGGACGGACTCGCCGAGAACTCCCAGATGGAATTATACCTTACGTCAGATGGCAGTTCTCTGGTGACACTAGTACAGAGTAGTCTGTTGACCCGAGATCGTCATAGAGTCTTGTGTGGTTCCCACTGTGCTTTGATTTCCATCTTACCACATCCAAGAGGGCGTGCAAAACGGTGGTTTTTGGGTACAGTCCCGACTCACATGGAGGCAATGAGCGATAGGAGGGGATTCGTCTCTCCCGGTATAGGGAGTTGATGTTGCGCTGTGTTCGATTGGCTATAACAGGAAATCCCTGGCCAGGGTTGCTGAGATTTACTGGTAAGTGTTACCAGTAGTTTCTCGAATTGTTATAGACCTCATATTGACACGACTTATCAATCTATTGGGGTCTGACGTTTACCACCCCTAGGCGAGATATGCGACATATCAGACGAACAGACCGGACTGTACGGTAGTGTTACTGGTTGGATTCACTGGAGTGTGAGAGGGCTTGCTCGTCGATCTTCAGATCGCTCAATACCCGGGTGGCCGTTACGTTTAGCAGACCGCTTGCGGCTTGTGGGTGTTTGATATGATCATCGCCTGCTGCCGGCATATTGACGAGTCTTTAGAGTCCTACACAGAGGTTTCCTGGCTCAAGCGAAACGAAATAGGAGCGCATATGAGATATGTGCGGGACCGAGAATAATTCGTGTATATGATACCGTATTTTATTCTCGGGATGAATGTATCGATTGGTTGTATGCGATATAACCTAGTTATCGATTCAAGCGTTGATTCGATAAGCCGATACATTGATATTAGTCGGTTATATGCGATATGACCGGATCGTTAAATCAAGTATTGATTTAATGATTTAATGCATAATTATATATTTGATATATTACTTTGCATTAACTAGTAATGGTTCACTTTAAATGGATTTTCTCACTTGATTTGTGCACATTGTATATGTGATATATTTTTGTGCACTTGATTGTATCATGTTTGATGATATATGTTAACTTGGATTTGTGTGAAGATTAAACCATGGTTGTGAGAGTGGTTAGGGTTTTGTTTATTCTCTTATTATCTATTTATATATTCATTTTGGATAGTTTTAAGGATGGTGGCTTGTTTTGTTTTTTATGTTGAAGCTTCTTGAAGCTTTGATCAAGTCAACCATTCTTATCTCATCCTTAACCCTAACCATTCCCACTAACCCTAGTTTAGTCTCTACACATAACCATGGTTGGATTATGATAAGTTTTGATTTTCTTTTTGATTTGAAATTAACTTATCATAAGACTTATCATCTTCTTGCTTTCTTCTTCTTCTTGACTTCATGAAGAAAGCTTCACTTCATCAATGGTGATTGATGAATTAGAGTGAGAAATCCAATTCTAAAGTCTACCCACTTCCTATTTCTTCATCCTTTACCTCTTGCCAAGTAGTAGAGTGTGTTTTCTTCACAAGTTTCTTGACTTGGTGAAGTCGGAGCTTGATTTAGCGATGCCTCGACGTAGATCATCTTCGGCATGGACATCGATGACCTAGCCCGTCCATTCTCCGATGAAGCCGACACTAGAGCCCGGGACTTGTTATGGACAGCGAGGAGACTTCATTGCGGAGCTATGGAGGTGGAGAACCGGATCTACAAAGGTTGTATTTCCGTATCTCTTAGTTAAGTGTTAACTAGTTTGCTTTTTCGCCTAGAAATCTAGCCGACGATCCGTTCTAGGGTTTCTCGGCACCGTTTAAATTTGAAATTGGCATGGTTGATGCCTTGTGAGACCTCATTAGTGTGCCTAGGAACCCTACAGTTGTCACCCTTTGTATATTATTTACTTTTCTGCACTAGGATAGACCCAAGGAGGGGAGCACAAGTAACCGGGTTTTAGGGTCCAGTGGGAGACCATCTCGAGGAGTCGAGTCCAGGTCTCCTAACCCTAGAATTGGTAGGGTTGCTTGCCGCTCTCATAGGGGTCTAGGGGTGTGGGATTGGCTATTCATCACGACCGTGGAATCCGTGTTTTATACTGGCTCGTATTGAAAACACGGACGTCCTAGTATATCCAATGTTTCATATGTTTCTTCTGCTGCGATATCTGTGATGTGATCATGTGATGTTCTGTGATAGATACTTTATATAGTATATATGATATATTATATAGACGTTACTTATGTTTTACACCCGCACTAGCCCTGCCCTGCCCTGTCGTTAGTTACCTAACCTAACGGTGCATGAGGGGACATCCAGGCGAATGCGGATGGCATAAGTGTACGTCGTATTTATCTGTGATGTTTAGGTGACTTAAATGATGGGACTTCATTAATGTGATTAATGAAAGAAAAGAAACCAAATGATGTTGTAGAATCAAATTTTAAATAAAACAGGTAGCTACAGTTCTTGCTTTGCACAGAGGTATATGTGATATATCCTGCACCTTATTCGATGAGGAAAGGACCGAGATCCCTTCACCGGGAGTGACTCCTTTAGCAATAACTGGCAGATGCTACACACTCGGTTTGCTTTTGACTGCTTTTGGTTTTTTGCTTTGCATAGCGATATATATGATATATCCAGCACCTCATTCGACGAGGAAAGGGCCGACGACCCCTTCACTGGGAGTGACCCCTTTAGCAAAACTAGAAAAGCCTCAAAATCATTCCATTTCAAAATTTCATTTGATCCTACAACGATATCAAGTTCATTACGCAATAGGTTTTCAGAAAAACCTGTCGTAGCCCTCCGTCATTTCAGATAAGTACTAGTTAGTATTTGTGCTACGTTTGTTAACTATGTTAAGGCGTAGTGTGCGGTAGCTAATTAGTGCTTATCTGCATAAGCATATGATGCGATTGGATTAGGGTAGTCGTGCGACTTTGTTGACTATGTTAAGGATCGTGCGGGTGGGTTTAATTCAATCGAGAAATGACGGGTTGGACTTGACTAGCACTTATGATTTGTTGACTATGTTAAGGTCATATAGCTGCTAGGGGCAAAATATTATCGGGAATTTCAAGTGTTGAAATTTGCAATGAGATTGCATACCTTCTATGAGATACTTGGATCCCGATACCCACTGCGAGTAAGAGTTACTCCTGGGAGAGTTTTACACATTACAATTAGCCGATCAAGTAGGTGTCTAGAAAGGTGTCAACGGTGTTTCGCCTCTGGAAAAACGAGGTTTACATTAATTAGGTTCGTGCGAAAGCACGGGGGACCTCCCTCAAAGTACCGACACTGGCCTGGCTGAAAGATTGGCGAACTTGTAGTGTGTAATTAATCCCGGCTAGTCTTTCCTTTTAGGGTTTGAAGGAAGATTTGATAAAAACCAATGGGAGCCATCCTGATTAGATAAGATAATAACCAATCTGATCTTGCACGAGCATACGCTAAAGTGTTTTCTTCTCTCTCTCTCCAGGTAGCGACCATTTCATGCCCTAATAAAAATAATAATATGGATGTATTGACCGAACCCGCATGTTATACTGTGCTGGGGAACGTTGGTTCCGTTCTTTCTTATAAGAGTTATAGGAATGAACAGGACATAAGGGAATACCAGGATTCCCATGCCACCCGAATGAAGAAAGTACATGTTGATGCATTTTCTTCGGGTGTGTTCGTTACTGAGAACTGTTTCTCCATTTGCTCTACATCCTGGGTATTAGATACTGGGTCAGGATCCCATATATGTAATCAGTTACATGGGCTAAGGAAAGGTAGAGAACTTGGAGAAGGTGATAAAGACATTAGAGTTGGAAATGGTGCAATTGTTGCAGCTAAGACTGTCGGGGAATATCACCTTGAATTACCTACTGGTAATACATTGGTTCTGAACGAATGCTATTACATGCCGAACCTGATATGCAACATTATATCGGTTTCTTTATTAAGTAAAGAGGGATATAATTTTGTATTACAGGATAATGTTATGAACATTTTCCGTAACCAAAAGTTGGTTGGATCAGGCACGTTGTGCAATGGCATTTATGTTCTAAATCAATCAACAGTTCTGAGCATAACAAACACACACAAGAGGAAGAGTTCATAACTGAACGAATCCTTCTTGTGGCATTGTAGACTGGGTCACATCAATGTGACACGACTGGCTAAGTTGCATAAGGATGGATATTTGAAGCCATTCGAATTTTCATCTTATGACACTTGCCAGTCATGTCTCAAAGGCAAGATGACCAAAACTCCGTTTACGGGACACGGAGAAAGAGTTACCGAACTCTTAGGACTAATACATAGTGATGTATGCGGTCCTATGTCTACACATGCCAGGGATGGTTCTTCATACTTCATTACATTCACTGACGATCTCTCTAAGTTCGGGTATGTGTTCCTGATGAAACACAAATCAGAAGCTTTTGAGAAATTTAGAGAATATAAACAAGAAGTTGAGAACCAAACCGGAAAAAGTATTAAGATCCTACGATCCGATTGAGGAGGTGAATACTTGAGCAATGAATTCCTGGACTTCCTAAAAGAGAATGGGATTCTCTCTCAGCTGACTCCTCCATATACACCACAGCACAACGGTGTATCAGAACGGAGGAATCACACCCTATTAGATATGGTGCGCTCTATAATGAGCACAGCTGAGTTACCTATTTCCTTCTGGGGATATGCGCTGGAGACAGCTGCATACCTATTGAATCAAGTTCCATCAAAATCTGTACCTACCACACCATATGAGATATGGAGTGGGAAGAGACCATATTTTAAACGAGTTAAGATATGGGGTTGTCCGGCCTATGTCAAAAGGCAAAATCCAGACAAACTCGAGGCACGGTCAGTTCTTTGCAAGTTTGTGGGATATCCTAAGAATTCACAGGGATATTTTTTCTACCATACTGAAGAACAAAAGGTGTTTGTTTCTCAATATGCCACCTTTTTAGAAAAGGAATTCCTTGAAAAAGAAATTAGTGGCAAAGTGGTAGAGCTGGAAGAAGTTCCAGATACACAAACAGTAACTGAAGATTTAGTGGAACCAGAAGATTCAGTAGCTCCAAATGAACCTCAGCCTCTCCGCTGATCTAGTAGGGTTCCTCACCCACCTGAGAGATACTACGGTTTTCTCATGGATGGTGGGAGCGAGGATTGCATCATGGAGGATGATGACCCAACTAGCTTCGAGCAGGCCATCACGAGTGGGGACTCAGTGAAATGGCTGGATGCTATGCGGTCCGAGATGGAATCCATGTACACCAACAAAGTATGGACTTTGGAAGTTGCTCCTGAAGGGGTAAAACCCATTGGGAGCAAGTGGATCTTCAAGAAAAAACTTGGTGTAGATGGGAAAGTGGAGACTTTCAAAGCTAGACTTGTAGCAAAGGGTTTTCGTCAAAGACCAGGTGTGGACTATGACGAAACCTTTTCTCCAGTGGCTATGCTTAAATCCATCCGAATCATGCTTGCCATCGCTGCATATCATGACTACGAAATCTGGCAAATGGATGTTAAGACCGCCTTTCTAAATGGTAATTTAGAAGAGTGCATGTACATGACTCAGCCAGAGGGCTTCGTAGACAGTGGGAGCAGCGGGAAGGTGTGCAAGCTGCTTAAATCCATTTATGGATTAAAGAAAGCATCGCGGAGTTGGAACATCTGCTTTGACGTCGTTATCAAAGAGTTTAATTTCGTCAAAAATCCAGATGAACCTTATATTTACAAGAAGGTGGCAGAGAGTAAGGTTGTCTTCCTCGTATTGTACGTGGACGACATACTCTTGATAGGAAATGATATTCCTATGCTGCAAGCGGTCAAGCTCTTCTTATCACAAAGATTCTCAATGAAAGATCTTGGTGATGCCTCCTGCATATTGGGAATTAGGATCTATAGAGATAGATCCAAACGGATATTGGGATTGTCCCAATCCAGGTACATTGACACCATACCAAAAAGGTTTAGTATGGAAGATTCCAAGCGTGGGAACTTGCCTACGATCTCTGGAGTCACTCTCTCCAAAGAGATGTCTCCCAAGACTGATTTGGAGAGAGCTCGCATGCAAGGTATACCCTATGCTTCGGCTGTAGGCTCTATCATGTATGCGATGCTATGTACCAGACCCGATGTAGCATACTCACTAAGTGTAGTGAGCAGGTATCAAGCTAATCCTGGAGAGAATCACTGGACAGCTGTGAAGAGCATTCTCAAGTACTTGCGAAGGACTAAAGAGATGCTCTTGGTTTATGGTAACGGAGAACTCCAAGTGGAGTCCTTTACCGATTCGAGCTTCCAGAGTGATAAGGACGACTCTAAGTCGCAGTTGGGATTTGTCTTTACCCTTTACGGAGGGGCGGTTAGCTGGAAGAGTTCCAAGCAGGAAACCGTGGCAGACTCGACGATGGAGGCTGAATACATCGCTGCCAACGATGCTGCTAAAGAGGCTGTCTGGATCAAGAAGTTCATTATTGAACTTGGAGTGGTTCCATCCATTGAGCATCCAATACCTTTGTATTGCGATAACAATAGAGCGGTGGCTTTGGCCAAGGAACC
This sequence comes from Agapanthus africanus, assembly GCA_030015575.1. NCBI lineage: Eukaryota > Viridiplantae > Streptophyta > Magnoliopsida > Asparagales > Amaryllidaceae > Agapanthus > Agapanthus africanus. Next base: position 220,805,452 of record CM057348.1, on the reverse strand, counting down.
CAGGTCCCATCAGCGATCCAGGCATATTCTGAGGCGGTATCACCTGATCCGGGAGATAGTTGATCGCCGGGAGATCGAGGTCAGGAGAGTTGACACGAAGAACAACACGGCGGATCCACTCACGAAGGCCATTCCCCAGATACAGTTTGAGAGACTCTTCGGGATGCTCGGTATGCTATACTACAGCAGCTGGCCCTAATGCAAGTGGGAGATTGTTAGTTGTATGTATGCCCTAGAGGCCAGTATTGTACAGATGATGTATATTATATTGGATGCTTGGACATATATAGAGATGACTTTCTTGCTCGATATGATAGTATGCTATCCGGTTACTCTTTATCTTAACATGTACACTTGTCTCTTTGCACTGTCTTATAGTTACATGTTGGTAAAGCCCTTAGGATGTGTACTTGACTACCTGGACTGTGATGCAGATCATACTAGTGGGGAAATGGTAGTCTATAGATACATCCTTCAAGGTCCCTAGTCGTGGGTGTATCGAGACGGGGCATCGATATACCAGAGTAGACTAGCGTATATGCTTCTCGACCTATGAGATGGGCGATGGATGATCCCATATCCATTGGTGTTTGACATCAGAGATGATATACGGATGCTCAATGGAGACTGGGTACACTGGACGGACTCGCCGAGAACTCCCAGATGGTATTATACCTCACGTCAGATGGCAGTTCTCAGGTGACACTTGTACAGGTTAGTCTGTAGACCCGAGATCGTCATAGAGTCTTGTGTGATTCCCACTGTGCTTTGATCTCCACCTTACCACGTCCATGAGGGCGTGCAAAACGGTGGTCTTTGGGCACAGTCCCGAGTCACATGGAGGCAATGAGCGATAGGAGGGGTTTCTTCTCTCCCGGTATTGGGGGTTGATGTTGCGCTGTGCTCGATTGGCCGTAACAGGAAAGTCCCTGGCCAGGGCTGATCAGAGATTTGCTGGTAAGTGTTACCAGTAGTTTCTCGACCCGTTATGAGCCTCACATCGGCACGACTTATCGGTTATTGGGGTCTGACGTTTACCACCCCTAGACTTGATATGCGACATATCAGCCGAACAGACCGGACTGTACGGTAAATGTTACTGGTTGGATTCACAGGAGTGTGAGCGGGCTAGCTCGTCGATCTTCTGATCGCTCAATACCCGGATGGCCGTTACGTTTAGCAGACCGCTTGTGGCTTGTGGGTGCTTGATATGATCATCATCTGCTACCGGAGTATTGACGAGTCTTTAGAGTCCTACACAGAGGTTTCCTGGCTCAAGCGAAATGAAATAGGAGCGCATATGAGATATGTGCAGGACCGAGAATAATGCGTGTATGTGATACCGTATTCCATTCTCGCGATGAATGTATCGATTGGTTATATTCGATATAACCTAGATATCGAATCAACGATTGATTCGATAAGCCGATACATAGGATACTAGTCGGTTATATGCGATATGACCGGATCGTTAAGTCAAGTGTTGATTTAATGATTTAATGTATAATTATATATTTGATATATTATTTTGCATTAACTAGTATTGGTTCACTTTAAATGGATTTTCTCACTTGATGTGCAAGTTGTATATGTGATATACTTTTGTGCACATCTTTGTATCATGTTTGATGATGCTTGCTCATTTGGTTAAGTGTAAAGAATTAAACCTAGGTTAAGAAAGTGATTAGGGTTTTAATTATCCATTCTTTTATTTATTGATTTTGGAAAAAGAATGGGATAAGAATACAAAATGGTTGCTTTCATTCTTGAACCTTTGTGAAGCTTCATGAAGCTTTGACCAAAGTGACCAATTTGTCTTCATGCTTAACCCTAACCACTCTTCTAACCTTGGTCAATTCTCTACACCTAACCATGGTTCCTATTATGATAAGTATTCATTTCTTTTTCATTTTGGATAAACTTATCATAATATTTCCTTCTTCTTGATCTTCTTCTTCAAGAAAGAAAGCTTGATGCCATCAATGGCAACTTGAGTTCTAAAGTGAGAAATCCAATTCTAAAGTGAACCCACCTCCTATTTCTTCACCCTCTACCTCTTGCCAAGTTGTTTTGGGTGTTTTCTTCACAAGTTTCACAAATTTGTGAAGTCGGAGCTTGAACTTGTGATGCCTCGACGTAGATCATCTTCGGCACGAAGCCGACGACCTAGTCCGCCCATTTCTCCGATCAAGCCAACGATTGAGTCCGGGATTCAAGATGGACAGCGAGAGGACGCCTACGTGGAGCTAAGGAAGTGGAGAACCGGATCTACAAAGGTTGTAGCCTCTCTCCTTTAGTTAAGATGTTAACTAGTTTCGTTTTCGCCTAAATTTCTAGTCGACGATCCGTATTAGGGTTTCTCGGCACCCATAAAATTTGAAATTGGCATGGTTGATGCCTTGTGAGACCTCTATAGTGTGCCTAGGAACCCTACAATTGCGAGTGTCGATATTGGATACTAAGGTTCCATGAGATGTATAGATATGATATGGGGATTCATGTGTCGATATTGGACACGAGTATTTCATAATGTTTTCGAGTGCCGATATTGGGCACTCAGGTTTTCATGAGATTTACAGGATATGAGGGGCCAGTCCTGGTGACGGCGTCTGAGAATTTTGGGATTTAGGGTGTTATTGATTTACACTGGGTTTTTCCATGCTGATGATTTTTGCATGAGGTTTATTATTTATCCCATACTTAGGATTTATTTGATATGCATTTGATTCATGTAGATATAGTACCTTGGTAGCCTACCTTGATCTTGATAGTTGCATATTCATATTGCTATTCTTATGCTATCAGATTACATATGATGGATTATCGCTGTTGGTGCATACTTGCGATTACAGTATGATGTTATTTACTATTCACGAGTTGGCAACTCACCCCGTTGTGCCGCAGTGTTTTGCAGGTCTTACCCTCAGAGTAGTCGCGGCAGGACTTCTTGTTATCTCTATTTTTGTGGATACCACTACGGTTGGCTGTGAGGCCTAGGTGGGTTCGCGGTTATCCGTTTTTGTACATTATATATCTTTTGTTGGATCTAGTACTCTCCATCTACCACTTCATGTATTTTACTTAGAGACGAGTTGTGAGGATCGATATTGTATTATTTTGGTGACTTTGGGTACCGTGCTTATGGGAGCCAGTCTTGTTGTAAAGTTTTACCCCCTTATGCTGTTTTCATTTATATTTTTTCGCTACGGCGTCGTATATATGCTTGTGGTGGTTGTCTCCGCCGTTGGGCGTGATTTGCTCCCGTTTGGGATGCTTTATTTATATTCTATGTTGTACCCATTTTCGGGGCTAGTTTTTACAAAGGAGGTGCTGTCGAAATTTTCAAGAAAGTAAACTTAAGTTAAAGATTTTACTTGAAATTTCCGAATGTTTTTAACTATGTTTTTCTCCACTTATCCATTTTTGGGTGGTTTAGATTTCTGGGTTTCAGCTTACTTAAATTGCGTACGCCTGTTGACGTTACGTGGTTTAAGTGCTAGTCACGTGCCTAAATTTGGGTCGTGACACCTAGTCTCCACTGAGCACCCGTATACCTTCTCTGATGTCTAACACCAATGGATATGGGATCATCCATCGCCCATCGTATGGGTCAAGAAGCGCATACACTAGTCTACTCTGGAGTATCGATGCCCTGTCTCGATACTCCCACGATTAGGAACATTTGAAGGATGTACTTACCAACTACCATTGCCTCACTAGTATGATCTGCATCATAATCCTGGTAGTCAAGTACTCATTCTAAGGGCTTTATCAACATGTAATAGAGTGACAACAAGTGTACATGTTAAGATAAAGTGCAACCAGATAGCATACTATCATGTCGAGTAAGAAAGTCCTCCTAATATATGACCAAGCATCCACTACAATATACATCACATGTACAGTAATGGCCTCTAGGCATACATATAACTAACAAATCCATACCCAAAACAATATCGAAATTCGATATGTCTAGCACTTTGAAGTCAGCATAGAATTCTTTGCTGCAGACAACTACTGGATACAGATCGTATCCCATTATTGCCTTTAGAACGCCGTTCTATGAACAAACATTCCAGCTGGATACGAGAGGTTTGACTGGAATCGCATGAGTTCGGATGAACCATTGTGACATAAAGCAATGATATGCTCCAGTATCGAAGAGTGCTAGTATAAGAAGTGAGGCTACTAAGATCGTACCTAAGTTATGTGGGATATGTTTTAGGTATAAGAAAAAGATATATAGGTATATATAAAGACTGAAAGAAAGATTGAAAGAAAAAAGTTACAAGTGATGACTTGGCCAGTGGTTTCAGCTTCTTCCATAGTCATTTTGAAAGCCTATCGCCTCGGTACATTCCTCCTGGCTGGAGGAGCATTCCTCTGTGCGTTCCTTTGTCCTTGAGGTAAGTTCTTTTGAGCTTGGTGGAACTGACGAGGAGGAGGTGAAGTCGGTCCATGAGGAGGTGGAGCTGGGAGAGCAAGTCATGGAGCAGGTGCCTGGATGGCTGGTCACTGCCGATAGGCAATCGCTGGTCTGGGTATAGCATTTGGATTGTGTCTATGAGGATAAGACCCAATATCATGTGTGGCTGAGCCGCAGACTAAGCAAGGGCGATTAGCACACCAGCAGTCCTTCGCCAGGTGTCCATCCCTCCTGCACTAGGTGCAAAAGGCTGGGCTGGGCCGGTTGATTAATACTCCCGGTCTTCTGGGTATAAAAGGTGGCCTTGAAAAGGCTCTTCCTGTCATCGGGGTAGCAGGGCGCTTCACTCCGGCAGATTAGGGTATGCCCTTCATCTTCACCACTGCCTCATATCGACGGGCAGCTTTCAGGGTGTTAGTTATATGTATGCCCTAGAGGCCATTAATATACATAGGATGTATATTGTAGTGGATGCTGGGACATATATAGGGAGGACTTTCTTGCTCGACATGATAGTATGCTATCTGGTTGCTCTTTACCTTAACGTGTACACTGTTTGTCTCTCTGTTACATGTTGGTAAAGCCCTTAGGATGTGTACTTGACTATCTGGACTATGATGCAGATCATACTAGTGGGGACATGGTAGTCCATAAGTACATCCTTCAAAGTCCCTAGTCGTGGGTGTATCGAGACGGGGCATCGATATACCAGAGTAGACTAGCGTATACCTTCTCGACCCATACAGATGGGCGATGGATGATCCCATATCCATTGGTGTTTGACATCGGAGATGATATACGGGTGCTCAGTAGAGACTGGGTACACTGGACGGACTCGCCGAGAACTCCGAGATGGTATTATACCTTACATCAGATGGCAGTTCTCTGGTGACACTGGTACAGAGTAGTCTGTTGACCCGAGATCGTCATAGAGTCTTGTGTGGTTCCCACTGTGCTTTGATTTCCATCTTACCACGTCCAAGAGGGCGTGCAAAACGGTGGTTTTTGGGTACAGTCCCGACTCACATGGAGGCAATGAGCGATAGGAGGGGATTCGTCTCTCCCGGTATAGGGAGTTGATGTTGCGCTGTGTTCGATTGGCTATAACAGGAAATCCCTGGCCAGGGTTGCTGAGATTTACTGGTAAGTGTTACCAGTAGTTTCTCGAAATGTTATAGACCTCATATCGACACGACTTATCAAGCTATTGGGGTCTGACGTTTACCACACCTAGGCGAGATATGCGACATATCAGACGATCAGACCGGACTGTACGGTAAGTGTTACTGGTTGGATTCACTGGAGTGTGAGCGGGCTTGCTCGTCGATCTTCTGATCGCTCAATACCCGGGTGGCCGTTATGTTTAGCAGACCGCTTGCGGCTTGTGGGTGTTTGATATGATCATCACCTGCTGCCGGCGTATTGACGAGTCTTTATAGTCCTACACAGAGGTTTCCTGGCTCAAGCGAAACGAAATAGGAGTGCATATGAGATATGTGCGGGACCGAGAATAATGCGTGTATGTGTTACCATATTCCATTCTCGCGATGAATGTATCGAATGGTTATATGCGATATATCCTAGTTATCGAATCGAGGGTTGATTCGATAAATCGATACATTGGATACTAGTCGGTTATGTGCGACATGACCGGATCATTGAATCAAGTGTTGATTTAATGATTTAATGTGTAATTATATATTTGATATATTACTTTGCATTAACTAGTATCGGTTCACTTTAAATGGATTTTCTCACTTGATTTGTGCACATTGTATATGTGATATATTTTTGTACACTAGTTTGTATCATGTTTGATGATACTTGCTCACTTGGGTTTGTGTAAAGATTAAACCATGGTTGTATGAATGGTTAGGGTTTTGATTATTTACTTAGTTATTTGTTTATATATTCATTTTGTTAATTTTTAAGGATGGTGGCTTATTTTGTTTTTATGTTGAAGCTTCTTGAAGCTTTGATCAAGTCAACCATTCTTATCTCATCCTTAACCCTAACCATTCCAACTAACCTTGGTTTAATCTCTACACTTGACCATGGTTTACATTATGATAAGTTTTCATTTTCTTTTCATTTTAAATAACTTATCATAATATTAGCTTCTTCTTCTTCATCTTCTTTCATGAAGAAAGCTTCACTTCATCAATGGTGATTGATGAAAATGAGTGAGAAATCCAATTCTAAAGTGAACCCACTTCCTATTTCTTCATCCTCTACCTCTTGCCAAGTAGTAGAGTGTGTTTCCTTCACAAGTTTTCTTGACTTGGTGAAGTTGGAGCTTGATCTAGCGATGCCTCGACGTAGATCATCTTCGGTATCGTCGTCGATGACCTAGCCCGCTTCTTCTCCGATGAAGCCGACGCTAGAGCCCGGGATTGCATTTGGACAGCGGAGAGGACCTCATCACGGAGCCGTGGAGGTGGAGGACTGGATCTACAAAGGTTGTATTTCCGTATTCTTGTAGTTAAGTGTTAACTAGTTTGCTTAGTCGCCTAAAAATCTAGCCAACGATCCGTATTAGGGTTTCTCGGCACCCGTAAAATTTGAAATTGGCATGGTTGATACCTTGTGAGACCTCTTGAGAGTGCCTAGGAACCCTACAGTGGTATCAGAGCCTAGCTAGAGCCTTAGGCGAAGTCTAGACGGAGTTTGAAGTCCGAACGAACCGAAACCCCAAAATTTCCATGCTTTCTGGACATTTTCTGAATTTGTGGATTTTTGAGAATTAAAAATATGCAGAAAAATAAGCAGGGTCTTATTTGAATTACTGTGAAATACGAGGGTCTAATTCAAATATTCCACCGCGGAACCGCGGCATAAGCCCTCACATGCGGCGGTTCCGCGGTCGTACAGTCCCTTTGACCAATGTTTTCTGCACAGTAATTCATATAATTGAATGCTATATTTTCTGGTTATTTTTAATGTGACTCTACAGTTGAGTATTCTGGGGTTGTTTTGGAGATTCGGTGTTTCGATCGGAGTATCAGATTTTGTCTATGTGGCTTTCCGGATAAATTTTAGAATATGTTAAAAAGTTCGACCGGATATAAATACGCAATTTTTCCCCTGTCGGGAAATTTCCAAGTGTTGGATTTTCCGTAGTTTAACGACGTTCTAAGTAGTGCAAGTAACGCGATGGACCCTCTAGAAGACAACAAACCTTAACTCGATTATGTGACCGTCTTGAACTGCCCTTTGAACCTTCGGGTTTGGGGCAGTACGGCGTGCCACATGTGAGGCGTTGGCTTGACCCTTCTACGGCTGGACCGTTGGTACTGAGGCACGAACTGAATGTTGTTAGACTTGTTTCATGTGTTGATCTGTATCGGGAAAACTTGGGTGTTCGATCGTTCGATCGGAAAGTTTACCATTTTCTATTTATCCGGAATGTGATACAATAATTGGAATTCACAAGTAGTTATGAGATAACTGAATGAATGTTATAAACATAGCAGTTTAGTCTCATTTGATCGGTTGCCACTGAATTTTGATGTGATCAAAAGTCCGTCGCAATCACGTAGCGTACGCGGATACTCGCCGGGTAAACTTAATAGACAGCCTCACTCCATAGCCCCGACCAAGTGACTGTAGGAGAACCCCGTCGCCGAAAGCATCCGTTCGGGTGCTCGCGGTAGCGGTGTTCCTCCTTGGTGCACTTCGTCGACGGTATCGGGGGTGCGGCCGTCTACTGAAGTTTGCGACGAGCATTCGATCAGGATGTCGGGAATCTTGTTGAATTGCCCGACTTGATATTGAAAAGTGTTTTCGATTTTGAGACTAAAATGCGGGGTTTATAATTGTTAGGCATGCGATGTCTAAGGAATTCATTTGGTCAGGCATGCGATGTCTGAGGTGGTTGCGGATTCCAACTGTTGTAGTTTTACACTTTCTTTTCTGTGACCGTAAGTGTAAAATGTGATATCGCCGGTTTCGTTGCTATATGTCAACGACAATTGGGATGCGCATATTTACTTACGTTGATGACATGTGATGTTATGTGTTGCTGGATATGTTATATTGGATCGTCGTGTTTGAATAGCCGGGGTTTTTTATGTGAGATGAGTGTTTTTCATTTTCATTCATGTAAAAACTTGTATGTAATATTCTTTTATTGGGGCACTTCCAGGTTGCGGAAGATGTCACCTTTTGTATATTATTTAATTTTCCGCACTAGGATAGACCCAAGGAGGGGAGCACAAGTAACCGGGTTCTGGAGTCCAAAGGGAGACCAACTCGAGGAGTCGAGGCCGGGTCTCCTAACTCTAGAATTGGTAGGGTTGCTTGCCGCTCTCGTAGGGGTCTAGGGGTGTGGGTTTGGCTATTCATCACGACCGTGGAATCCGTGTTTTATACTGGCTCGTATTGAAAACACGGACGTCCTAGTATATCCAATATTTCATATGATTCTTCTGCTGCGATATCTGTGATGTGATCATGTGATGTTCTGATGATAGATACAGTATATAGTATATATGATATATTATATAGATGTTACTTATGTTTTACACCCGCGCTAGCCCTGCCCTGCTCTGCCGTTAGTTACCTAACCTAACGGTGCACGAGGGGACATTGAGGCGAATGCGGATGGCATAAGTGTACGTCGTATTTATCTGTGATGTTTAGGTACATTAAATGATGGGACTTCATTAATGTGATTAATGAAATAAAAGAAACCTAAGATGTTGTAGAATCGAATTTCAAAATAAAACAGGTGGCTACAGTTCTTGCTTTGCACAGAGGTATATATGATATATCCTTCACCTTATTCGATAAGGAAAGGACCGAGATCCCTTCACCGGGAGTGACTCCTTTAGCAATAACTTGCAGATGCTACACACTCGGTTTGTCTTTTGATTGCTTTTAAGAGTTCTGCTTTGCACAGTGATATATATGATATATCCCGCACCTCATTCAACGAGGAAAGGACCGACGATCCCTTCACCGGGAGTGACTCCTTTAGCAAAACTAGAAAAGCCTAAAAAACACTCCATTTTAAAATCACTTGATTCTACAACGATATCAAGTTCATTACGCAATAGGTTTTCAGAAAAACCTGTCGTAGCCCTCCGTCATTTCAGATAAGTCCTGTTTAGTATTCGTGCTGCGTTTGTTGACCTTGTCAAGGCGCAGTGTGCAGTAGCTAACCAGTATTTATCTGCTTATGCATATGATGCAGATTGGGTTAGGGTAGTCGTGCGGCCTTGTTGACCTTGTCAAGGGTCGTGCGGGTGGGTTTGATTCAATCAAGAAATGACGGGTTGAACTTGACTTGCGGTCTATGGTTTGTTGACCTTGTCAAGGTCATAGATCGTTCGGGGCAAAATATTATCGGGAATTTCAAGTGTTGAAATTTGCAATGAGATTGCATACCTTCTATGAGATAGTTGGATCCCGATACCCGCTGCGAGTAAGAGTTACTCCTGGGAGAGTTTTACACATTACAATTAGCCGATCAAGTAGGTGTCTAGAAAGGTGTCAACGAGGTTACGCCTCTGGGAAAACGAGGTTTACATTAATTAGGTTCGTGCGAAAGCACGGGGGACCTCCCTCAAAGTACCGACACTGGCCTGGCTGAAAGATTGGCGAACTTGTAGTTTGTAATTAATCCCGGCTAGTCTTTCCTTTTAGGGTTTGAAGGAAGATTTGATAAAAACAGTGGGAGCCATCCTGATTAGATAAAATAATAACCAATCTGATCTTGCAAGAGCATACGCTGAGTGTTTTCTTCTCTCTCTCTCCAGGTAGCGACCATATCACGCCTTAATCAAGATAATAATACGGAAAATTGACCGAACCCGCTTGTTATACTGAGCTGGGGAACGTTGATCCCGCTCCAACTTATAATTGTTATAAGACAGAGCAGGAAATTGGGGAATACCAGATTTCCCGTGCCGCCCAAACGAAGAAAGTGCATATGATGCATCATGTTCGGGTGTGTTCATTACAAAGAACTGTTTCTCAGTATCCTCCGCATCCTGGGTATATGATGCCGGATCAGGATCCCAGATATGTAATCTGTTACATAGGGCTACAGAAAGGTAAAAACTGAGAACGGGTGATAAGTTTCATGAGGCAGAAAACGGGGCAAGTGTTGCAGCCAAGTCTGTTGGTCACTGTCACCCTGTATTCCAAATACATTGTTTCTGAACGAATGTTATTAGATACCGAACCTGATATACAAAATCATATCTATCTCTTTATTAGTAAAGAAATGGTAAAATTTTGTATTGTTGGATAATGTTTTGAACATTTCCTATGTCAAAAGTTGATCGGTTCAGGCACGTTATCTAAAAGCATTGATGTTCTAAATCAAACTATAGTTCTTTAGTATACGGAACACACACAAGAGGAAGAGTTCAGAAATGAACGAATCCTTCTTGAGGCATTGTAGACTAGGTCATATCAATGTGACCCGACTAGCTGAAGTTACATGTAGATGCATATTTAAATCTGTTTGAATTTACATCTTATGAAACTTGCCAGTCATGTCACAAAGATAAGATGACCATAGCTCCGTTTACTGGAAACAGAGAAAGAGTTAGTGAACTCTTGGGATGATACATGTTGATGTATGTAGGTCCCCTGTCTACACATGCCAGGACTGGTTCTTTATACTTCATTACATTCTCTGATAATCTCTCAAGATTCAGACATATGTTCCTGTTGAAACACAAGTCCAAACCTTTTGAGATATTCACATAATATAAGCTAGAAGTAAAGAACCAATACGGGTATAAGTATTATGTCCTTTGATGGGATCAAGGAGGAGAATACTTGAGCACGGAATTTATGGACAATTCTAAAGGAGAATGAGATTCTCTCTCAGAATTACTCCTCTGTATACACCATAGCACGATGGTATATCGGGGCGGAGCAATCACACCCTATATGATAAGGTGCGCTCTATGATGAGTATTACTGAGTTACCTATTTCCTTTTAAGGGGGTTATGCACTTGAGACGCTGCATACCTATTGAATAGGGTTCCAATCAAATCAGTTGCCTACCGCTTCATATGTGATATGGAAAGGGAAGAGCCCATATCTTAAGTTGGTTAAGATTTGGGGTTGTCTGGCCTATGTCTAAACGCAAAATCCGGACAAGCTCGAGGCAAGGTCTTTTATGTACGACTGGAAAGGTTCCAGCTATACAAATTACAGCATTTGATTTGGTAGAACCAAAGGATTCAATAGTTTCCAATGAACCTCAGCCTCTCTGCCGATCTAGTAGGGTTCCTCACCCACCTGAGAGATACTTCGGTTCCTCTATGACAGTGGGAGCAAGGATTGCATCATGAGATGATGACCCAACTAGTTTCGAGCTGGCAATCAGGAGCGAAACTCTGTAAGAATGGCTGGATGTTTAGCGATCTGAGATGGAATCCTTATACACCAACAAAGTATGGACTTTGGTTGCTATATCTGAAGGGTTAAATCCCCATCAGGAGCAAGTAAATCTTGAGAAGATTACTTGGTGTACATGGAAAAGTTAAGACTTTCAAAGCTAGACTTGGTAAAGGTTTACCTCATTGACCAGGTGTGGATCATGATGAAACTTTTTCTAAGGAGCTATGCTTAAATCCATCCAGATCCTACTTGCCACGGCTACATACCATGACTATGATATCTGGCGGTTGGGTGCCATGACTGCTCTTCTAAAATGATGTTTTTGGAAGAGAGTGTCTATAAGTACACAGCCAGAGGGCTTCGTAGACAGTGGGAGCAGCGGAAATGTGTGCAAGATGTTTTATGTGATGAAGCAGGCATCACGGAGTTGGAACATCTGTTTTGATGTGGTAGTCAAACAGTTTGACTTCATCAAAATGGTAGATGAACCTTGTATAAACAAGAGGTAGTAGGGAGTATGGTGGTGATTCTCGTAGAGTACGTGGATGACATACTCTTGATAGGTAAAGAGTTTCCTATGCTACGCTCGATCAATCTCCGCTTATCACAATGATTCTCCACATAGGATCAAAGTGATACCTCCTAAATCCTGGGTTTTTGGATCTATGAGATAGATCTAAATGAATGTTAGGTTTCTCACTAAATGTAGTGAGACGGTATCAACCGATCCTGGGGAGAATCACTGGAAGGGTTCCAGGGTGATAAAGACGACTGAAAGTCAGTCACAGGCATTGTCTTTACCCTCAGTAAAGGGACGGTATGTTGGAAGAGTTCCAAGCTAGATACCGTGACATACTAGACGATAAAGGCAGGATACATCGCTACTAAAGATGCTACCAAAGAGGCTGTTTGGGTGTATATTGGTTCATGAGATGAACTATGTTCCTCCCATTGTGTGACAATGGAGTTTTGGCTTATGCCAAGGAACGTCCGTCCCATCAGTGATCCAGACATATTCTAAGGCAGTATCACCTGATCATGGAGATGGTTGATCTCCAGGGTGATCAAGGTTAGGAGAGAAGACTCAGAGGACAATACAGCGGATCCACTCACATAGGCCTGTTCCCAGAGAGAGATTTTTATGGGATGGTTGAGTATAAGATACTGCAACCACTGCTATCAGATAGCCCTAGTGCAAGTGGGAGATTGTTAGTTATATGTATGCCCTAGAGGCCATTACTATACATAGGATGTATATTGTAGTGGATGCTGGGACATATATAGGGAGGACTTTCTTGCTCGACATGATAGTATGCTATCTGGTTGCTCTTTACCTTAACGTGTACACTGTTTGTCTCTCTGTTACATGTTAGTAAAGCCCTTAGGATGTGTACTTGACTATCTGGACTATGATGCAGATCATACTAGTGGGGACATGGTAGTCCATAAGTACATCCTTCAAAGTCCCTAGTCGTGGGTGTATCGAGACGGGGCATCGATATACCAGAGTAGACTAGCGTATACCTTCTCGACCCATACAGATGGGCGATGGATGATCCCATATCCATTGGTGTTTGACATCGGAGATGATATACGGGTGCTCAGTAGAGACTGGGTACACTGGACGGACTCGCCGAGAACTCCCAGATGGTATTATACCTTACGTCTGATGGCAGTTCTCTGGTGACACTGGTACAGAGTAGTCTGTTGACCCGAGATCGTCATAGAGTCTTGTGTGGTTCCCACTGTGCTTTGATTTCCATCTTACCACGTCCAAGAGGGCGTGCAAAACGGTGGTTTTTGGGTACAGTCCCGAGTCACATGGAGGCAATGAGCGATAGGAGGGGATTCGTCTCTCCTGGTATAGGGAGTTGATGTTGCGCTGTGTTCGATTGGCTATAACAGGAAATCCCTGGCCAAGGTTGCTGAGATTTACTGGTAAGTGTTACCAGTAGTTTCTCGAAATGTTATAGACCTCATATCGACACGACTTATCAAGCTATTGGGGTCTGACGTTTACCACCCCTAGGCGAGATATGCGACATATCAGACGATCAGACCGGACTGTACGGTAAGTGTTACTGGTTGGATTCACTGGAGTGTGAGCGGGCTTGCTCGTCGATCTTCTGATCGCTCAATACCCGGGTGGCCGTTACGTTTAGCAGACCGCTTGCGGCTTGTGGGTGTTTGATATGATCATCACCTGCTGCCGGCGTATTGACGAGTCTTTAGAGTCCTACACAGAGGTTTCCTGGCTCAAGCGAAACGAAATAGGAGCGCATATGAGATATGTGCGGGACCGAGAATAATGCGTGTATGTGTTACCGTATTCCATACTCGCGATGAATGTATCGAATGGTTATATGCGATATAACCTAGTTATCGAATCGAGGGTTGATTCGATAAATCGATACATTGGATACTAGTCGGTTATGTGCTACATGACCGGATCATTGAATCAAGTGTTGATTTAATGATTTAATGTATAATTATATATTTGATATATTACTTTGCATTAACTAGTATCGGTTCACTTTAAATGGATTTTCTCACTTGATTTGGGCACATTGTATATGTGATATATTTTTGTACACTAGTTTGTATCATGTTTGATGATACTTGCTCACTTGGGTTTGTGTAAAGATTAAACCATGGTTATATGAATGGTTAGGGTTTTGATTATTTGCTTAGTTATTTGTTTATATATTCATTTTGGAAATTTTTAAGGATGGTGGCTTATTTTGTTTTTATGTTGAAGCTTCTTGAAGCTTTGATCAAGTCAACCATTCTTATCTCATCCTTAACCCTAACCATTCCAACTAACCTTGGTTTAATCTCTACACTTGACCATGGTTTACATTATGATAAGTTTTCATTTTCTTTTCATTTTAAATAACTTATCATAATATTAGCTTCTTCTTCTTCATCTTCTTTCATGAAGAAAGCTTCACTTCATCAATGGTGATTGATGAAAATGAGTGAGAAATCCAATTCTAAAGTGAACCCACTTCCTATTTCTTCATCCTCTACCTCTTGCCAAGTAGTAGAGTGTGTTTCCTTCACAAGTTTTCTTGACTTGGTGAAGTTGGAGCTTGATCTAGCGATACCTCGACGTAGATCATCTTCGGCATCGTCGTCGATGACCTAGCCCGCTTCTTCTCCGATGAAGCCGACGCTAGAGCCCGGGATTGCATTTGGACAGCGGAGAGGACCTCATCACGGAGCCGTGGAGGTGGAGGACCGGATCTACAAAGGTTGTATTTCCGTATTCTTGTAGTTAAGTGTTAACTAGTTTGCTTAGTCGCCTAAAAATCTAGCCAACGATCTGTATTAGGGTTTCTCGGCACCCGTAAAATTTGAAATTGGCATGGTTGATGCCTTGTGAGACCTCTTGAGAGTGCCTAGGAACCCTACACAGGGCCAGTTCATGGGTTAGGAAATCTCCTGTAGCTAAGGCAGCTTGGATCTCCCGATCTAACCCTTGCTGAAATCGTTTGGACCTGATCTCAGCATTCGGTATCAAGTGTGCCGCGAACCTGTTAAGGTCTTGTGTTAGCTGTGTAGTATGTGATATTTAAAAATCGAATATTGCGACATATCTTACCTACTGAGCATGGTAAACTCAGCATCATACTCATCCAATGATTTGATCCACTTAGAACCCTGTTGTAGGTGGATGAATTGGTGCTCCATGTCAAATCGGACAATCTCTGAAAAATACTTTGTGTCGAACATGTCGCAAAAGGTTTTCTATTCGATAGGCTGGGCTAGACGTCTTTCTTCCTATTTCCACCAAACTTGGGCATTATCGGTGAGTTGCAGCTTTGCAACCCATACACAAGCAATCTCCGGCACTTGTGCTACTGCCAGATCGTCCTCAATACTCTGAGTCCATTCTTCAGCTTCCAGATGGATCTCTTTTCCTGAAAATTGCTTTGGGTGTAATGCCCGGAATTTCTTTACTTCGGGCATTTTCGCTTCTGGACGGTTCAGTAATATAGCAGTTTTCTACTGCTGTCCTTCCAGGAGGCTTCGGATTGCCTTAAGCAGTACCGTCAGCTCATTGATCGGAGCAGCAACGGTAGGCGTAAGCGGTAGAGGTGGTGGTATGTTGTTGAAGTTGGTGCCGATGTTGTTTGGAGAATCCATAACCATGAAAGAAAAAATAGGGTTAGGATAGATTCAAATAATATGAAATTGTAAGATTCAAGAAATATGAAACGTAAAGAATATTTTTAGTTGCCGATTCTTGTGTTATATTGCTTAGGACTTCATGCAGAATTGTAACAACCTTAAACTTTCTGTACAGAATTTTTTTTCAAAAATACAGAAAGAAACACCAAAGCGTGAGCACAAGTTATAATTTAATTTTCTTTTGAACAGCAAGAAAACACTTGTAGCTCATTGGTAAAGCCTTGCACTGCTGTGACATAGCCCCTATGATCGAATCCCCCAGCCACATATATTTTTAATCGATTTTTCTTTTAATATTTTAGAAGCCTAAAGGTTTACACGTGCACTACACGTAAAATGAAAAGTCACAGATTAAACAAACGCGTGCACTGAGTTATACCAAATGACACCAACACATTGCCAAAATCCAACTATCCGTCACCGGAATTTGGCCGGCGAGATCAAGGCATGAGACCGGCATCGCCGGGCCCCCTATAGGGGATGCTTTCCAAAATTTAACCGTAGCACCTTTTGGCCTACCCCACTACCCCCATACTATTTGATTTCTCTGCACATTTCCAGAGATTTAAAATTAAGCATTACTCCATGATTTAATGCATTTTAATTCTCAAATTCATCACTCTAAAACCTAATCCTACCCTATAAATACAACCTTACACTTTGTCCCTCTTCATTATGAAATCTAGTATCAAAAACTCTCTAAAATTTCCAAGTCCCAAGTTGTACAAGTGGAGTTAGCAAGGGTCGAAGTTTCGACGAAGTTTCGAGAAGAATCCGACGACGAAACGACGCCCGATAGTTTCGAAAGCTTCTTCATTCTCCCCTCTTTCCTTATAGCTTGTAATTTCCCTCTTCCCTCCTCTTTTGCTATTCTAAAACTTCTCCTTTTCAAAACTCGTCGGAAGCGGAGTTATTCCGGCTTCCGATTATGTTTTCTTTAAAATTCTAATTTTTCTTAATAACAAACCTACAAATTTTTTAATAGATTGTTTAGTAATCATTAAGAAACACATTAGAACAAGTTTCACCTCAAAAGAATCTATTATGCAACTGTTATCGCATTTTTACGGTAAAATACCATATACTTTACTTTCAACTCAATTCAACATATTTTCTTATATTACCTTTAGATAACTCATGAGGTAATGAACTACCTCATCACAACACACATCTTTGACATAGCACGATGAATTTTGGGACTCTAGTCTATTGGAAAATACGAGATTACGAATAAATAGCTTGAACATTCAAAACCGCTTTCTTTAAAAAGTGTGTTAATTAAATTCCTTGTAATTGTGCCTCTACAACCCATTTTGGGGAACCCCGATCGGGTTAGTGCGGGTTATCGCCTGTCCTTGGGCCTAGTAGAGAGGGATGCAAATCTCCACAAGGAGCATTCAATCTCGATAGTATTTCTAATACAATTTTTAAGAAAATGAGATTTATACAAAATAAATAAAATTTATTTTTATTAAATATATGAATATTATTAAAAGATCTATTTTAAATATATTATATAAATATTCGATACTTTCTAAATCAAAGGAATCACAAATTACATGAAACTACCATTTCAATTCAATACAATTTCAACATTACATTAAAATACCACATACAATGAAAACTAGGTTCTACTCATTAGTAAATTTTATTTTTATAAAAACTACATCCGTAAAGACCTAAAGACGATAATTAAATACTTGAGGTGTATTTTGAAAATATATCAAAACTATTTTTACATATACCCATCAAGTTATATTAAATTACAATAAGGACCCTAGTAAATATATGTTTAAGCGAGACCAGTTCTCTTGAGCCTCAGGGAGCTGGAGAATATGGGTGGTTGCATATCTAAGGTAGAAAATCTAACAACGGTGTAATCAACACGGTAATTATCTTGGAAAAAGATACCAATCCTGTCGTCCATGTACAATAGTTACCGATAACATCAAAAAAATCAGGACTTCAATTCTGTTTAAAAGTCTGACTCAGATCGAGCCATGTTCAAATATGAAAATCAATATGACTTGAATTCAATTCAAGTATAACCGCAATACAACATGAATCCATGAATACCAGAGTACAATCTATATCAACATGACTCGACTGAACCGAACCATGGATATACCCTGATTACATGTCTATCCATTTATATCCATTCCATTTACATGATATCATGGTTTCGGCAAGTCGAACAATCTATTACACAAAACAATTCAAGACAATACAATACAATCAGTACAATCAATACAATCAATACAATAAACATTATGGGGTTTATAAAGAGATAGACTGGTACGGAATATGTTAACGGCGGCACGAAGTGGTCACTAAAAGACGTAATTACATCCATGCCATTGTTCTGTAGTATTATCGACGGAGCCTTGTACTATGGGTTAGCAAATTCCATGGTGTAAGTTGGACTCCTCTCGTATACACTGGTATATTCTGTACCAAGCTACAACAATTACGCTAGTATAACAAATATAACCTTATCTACTTCACCTTTTCTATTCTCTGTCTATTCTTCTCTTTTCTTTCTTTTGGATTTACCAAGCGATTGTTCGCTGAAGACATTCCTATTTCTCTTCTTCTTTGGAATGTTGTTAGGTGGATTGGACTCACTAGAGATCGAGATTAGCCAGGAGCACTTAGAGCAGTTCACAGAAGACCCTGAGCGTTGACTTAACTTGTACTAATTTCATTTCAGTTCATGCCATTGTTTAGGCATTGCATTCCATTTTTGTATTTAGATTTCCAGTTGTACTTGTAAAGAAATGTTGAATAAATAAAAGTTGTTGTTCATTTATATTCATGCCTCTTGTGTACACTTTATATTGCTTAGATACGCTTAGCGTGTTTACTTTAGAGTAAATACGTAGCGAATCTCATCGCGCCCTCTTGCCCATACACCGGGAAGCGGGGCATGACAGGTTTTGTTGGCGGCCCATGCAGGTCAGTTCTGCATAGACATGCGGGTCAAATCTGCATGAAGTCCTAATCAATATAACATAAGAATCAACAACTAAAAACATTCTTTACATTTCATATTCCTTGAATCTTACAATTTTATATACTTTGAATCTATCCTAACCCTATTTTTCTTTTAAGGTTATGGATTCTCCAAACAACACCAGTACCAATTTCAACAACACTCCACTACCTCTACCGTTTACACCTACCATCGCTACTTTGATCAATGAGCAGACGGTACTGGTTGAGGCAATCCGAAGCCTCCTGAAAGGATAGCAGCAGCAGACTGCTATATTAATGAACTGTTCAGAAGCGGAAGCGTCCGGAGTAAAGCAATTCCGGGCATTGCACCCAAAGCAATTTTCGGGGAAAGAGAGCCCCCTGGAAGCTGATGAATAGGCTCAAAGTATTGAGAATGATATGGCAGCAGCACAAGTACCAGAGATCGTTTGGGTTCGAATTGTGAAGCTACAACTCACTGACAATCCCCGAGTTTGGTGGAAGGCGGAAGAAAGCCGTCTTGCCCAACTTATCAAATGGAAAACTTTTCGCGACATGTTTGACACAAAATATTTCTCTGAGACTGCCCGATTTTACATGGAGCAGCAATTCATCTATCTACAACAGGGTTCGATGTGGATCAAATCTGTGGATGAGTATGATGCTGAGTTTACCATCCTCAGTAGTTAAGATATATCTTAATGTTCGATTTTTATTTCACATACTACACAGCTAACATAAGACCATAATAGGTTTGCGGCCCATCTCACACCGACTGCTGAGATCAGGGCTAGAAAATTTCAGCAAAGGTTGGATCTGGAAATCTAAGCTGCCTTAGTTATAGAGGATTTCCCAATCCATGATTTGGCTTTGAAAGCTGCCCGTCGATACGAGGCGGTAGTGAAGAAGAAGGGCAGACCTTAATCTGCCGGTATGAAGCGCCCAACCACTCAAATGGCAGGCGGAGCAACTTCAAGACCATCGTTTGTACCCAAGGGACTGGAAGTAATAGATAACCAGTCATGTCCAGATTTTTGCTTTTACTGCAAGAGAGATGGACACTTGTGGAAGGACTGTAGGTGCGCAAAAGGCCTGTGCTTAGTTTGTGGCTCATCCAATCATGAAATTGGAACATGTCTTTATAGACGCAACCTAGTTCCAACCCACAACACTTATCCGCAGCGGCCAACTATCCAGGCTCCTGCACCTCGTCTTGCACGTCCAGCTCCACCTCCACCTCCACATGAACCTCCTGCACAGCCTAATCGCCAATTCTATTAAGCACTCAAAAACATGCCTTGAGGGCAGATAAACATGCCATAAGGATAAAGGAATGTGTCTCTGACTGGGAGGAATGTACCCCGGCGTTAGGCTTTCACATTAGCGGCAGTAGATGCCGAGACTGTAGACCAAGTTAGCCCTAGTAATTTCCTTTCATCTTTTTCAATCTTTCCAAAACTTTTGCATTCTTTTGTTCTTCCAAATATTTTTATGCATTATCATTAGTTCTATCACCATCACTATCACCAAACTTTTCTTGAATCTGTTACACTTTCCATCTACAAATTTCGAGGACGAATTTTTATAAGGAGGGTAGAATATAACAACCCCAAACTTTCTGTACAGAATTTTTTTCAAAAATACAGAAAACAACACCTAAACCTGAGCACAAGTTATAAATTTAATTTTCTTTTGAACAGTAAGAAAACACTTGTAGGTCATTGGTAAAGCCTTGCATTGCTGTGATGTAGCCCCTGTGATCGAATCCCCCCAGCCACATATATTTTTAATCGATTTTTCTTTTAATCTTCTAGAAGCCCAAAGGTTTACACATGCACTACATGTAAAATGAAAAGTCACAGATTAAACAATCACATGCACAGAGTTGTACCAAATGACACCAACACGTAGCCAAAATCCCACCATCCATCACCGGAATTTGGTCGGCGAGATTAAGGCATGAGACCAACACCGCTGGGTGCCCCGTAGGGGATGCTCTCCAAAATTTAACCCTAGCATCCTTTAGCCTCCCCACTACCCCATACTGTTTGATTTCTCTGCATATTTCTAGAGAATTAAAATTAAGCATTACTCCATGATTTAATGCATTTTAATTCTCAAATTCATCACCCTAAACCCTAATCATACCCTATAAGTACAACCCTACACTTTATCTCTCTTCATTCTAAATTTTAGTATCAAACACTCTCTAAAATTTCAAAGTCCCAAGTTGTACAAGTGGAGTTAGCAAGGGTCGAAGTTTCGAGGAGAATCCGACGACGAAACGATGCCCCCAACGGTTCCGAAAGCTTCTTCCTTCTCCCATCTTTCTTTATAGCTTGTAAGTTCCCTCTTCCTTCCTCTTTTGCTATTCTAAAACTTATCCTTTTTAAAACTCATCGGAAGCGAAGTTATTTCGGCTTCCAATTCTCTTTTCTTTAAAAGTTTAATTTTTCTTAATAACAAACCTGCAATTTTTTTAATAGATTGTTTAGTAATTATTAACAAACACATTAGAACAAGTTTCACCTTAAAAGAATCTATTATGCAACTGTTATCGAATTTTTACGGTAAAATACCATATATTTTACTTTCAACACAATTCAACATATTTTCCTGTATTAGCTTTAGATAACTCACGAGGTAATGACCTACCTCATCACAACACACGTATTGACATAGCATGATGAATTTTGGGACGCTAGTCTATGGGAAAATTCGAGATTATGAATAAATACATTGAACATTCAAAACTGTTTTCTTTAAAAAGTGTGTTAATTAAATTCCTTACAATTGCGCCTCTACAACCCATTTTGGTGAACCCCGATCGGGATGGTGTGGGTTATCGCATATCCTCGGGCCTAGTAGAGTGAGATGCAGACCTCCGCAAGGAGCATTCGATCTCGATGGAATTTCTAATGCAATTTTTAAGAAAATGAGATTTATACAAAATAAATAAAATTTATTTTTATTAAATATATAAATATATATGACTATTATGAAAATATATATTTTAAATATATTATATAAATATTCCAAGCTTTCTAAATCAAAGGAATCACCAGTTACATGAAACTACCATTTCAATTCAATACAATTTCAATATTACATTAAAATACCACATACAATGAAAACTAGGTTCTACTCAATAGAAAATTTCATTTTTATAAAAACTACATCTATGAAAACCTAAAGATGATAATTAAATACTTGAGATGTATTTTGAAAATATATCAAAACTATTTTTAAATAAAACTCCCTCAAGTTATACTAAATTACAATAAGGAACTTAATAAATATAGGTTTAAGCGGGACCAGTTCTCTTGAGCCTCAGGGTGCTGGAGAATATGGGTGCTTGCCTATCTAAGGTGGACAATCTAACAACAGTATTATCAACACGGTAATTGTCTTGGAAAAAGACATAAATCCTGTCGTCCATGTGCAGCAGTTACTGATAACATCAAAATAATCAGGACTTCAATTCTGTTTAAAATTCTGACTCAGTTCGAGTCATGGTCAAATATGAAAATCCATATGACTTGAATTCAATTCAAGTATAACTGCAATACAACATGAATCCATGAATACCAGAGTACAATCTATATCAACATGACTCGACCGAACCGAACCATGGATATACCCTTATTACATGTCTATCTATTTATATCCATTCCATTTACATGATATCATGGTTTTGGCAAGTCGAACAATCTATTACACAAAACAATTCAATACAATCAGTACAATCAATACAATCAATACAATAATCATTACGGGGTTTATAAAGGGGTAGACTGGTACAGAACATGTTAACAGCGGCACGAGGTGGTCACTAAAAGACGTAATTACATCCATGTCGTTGTTCCGTGGTACTACGGGTTAGCAAAGTCCACGGTGTAAGTTTGACTCCTCTCGTATACACTGGCATATTCTGTACCAAGCTACAACAACTACGTTAGTATAACAAATATAACATTATCTACTTTACATTTTCTATTCTCTGTCTATTCTTCTCTTTTCTTTCTTTGGGATTTACCAAGCGATTGTTCGCTGACGACATTTCTATTTCTTTTCTTCTTTGGAATGTTGTCAGGTGGATCAGACTCACTAGAGATCGAGATCAGCTAGGAGCACTTAGAGCAGTTCACAAAAAACCCTGAGCGTTGACTTAACTTGTACTAATTTTATTTCAGTTCATGCCATTCTTTAGGCATTGCATTCTATTCTTGTATTTACATTTCCAGTTGTACTTGTAAAGAAATGTTGAATAAATAAAAGTTGTTGTTCATTTATATTCATATCTCTTGTGTATATTTTATATTGCTTAGATAGGCTTAGCGTGTTTAATTTGGAGTAAATACGTAGCGGACCTCATCGCGCCCTCTTTCCCGTACACCGGAAAGCGGGGCCTGACAAGAATTGACCTGCATGTCTATGCAGAACTGACCTGCATAGGCCGCCAACAAAACCTGTCACGCCCCGCTTCCTAGTGTACAGGTAAGAAGACACGACGAGGCCCGCTACGTATTTACTCAGAAGTAAACACGCTAAGCGTAACTAAGCAATATAATGTAAATATACATAAGAAGACATGAAGTAAATGAACATCAACTTTTATTTATTAAACATTTATTTACAATTACAACTGAAAATGTAAATACAGGAATGGAAAGCAATGCCTAAACAATGGTATGAACTGAAAAGAAAATATATACAAGTATCTAAAGTTCTGGGTCAGTGGAGAACTACTCCAAGTCTTCAGTACTGGACTCGAGCTCCAGAGAGTCCGATCTACCTGACAACATTCCAAAGAAAGAAGAGAGAAGGAATGTCATCAGCGAACAATCGCTCGGTAAGTCTCAAAGAAAGGTAGAGATAAAATAAACAGAAAGAATATAAATGTATACTATTTGATTGTTATGTTAACGAAGTTGTTTGTAGCTTGGTACAAAATATGCCAGTGTATTTAAGAGGAGTCTCACTATTCCAGAGACTAAGGTATACGGAGCACAAGGAACCGTTAAGCCACGGTACAACAGCGGTGGATATTCAGGTTAGGTGTATTAAAGTGACCGTCTTGTGGCAATTTTAACACATTCCGTACCAATCTACCCTTTTAAAACCCCGTAATGTATTTTGTATTGCTTGTATTGTTTTGTTTTATAGATGGAAGACTTGCCAAAACCATGATATCATGTAAACGGAATGGAAATAAATGGATAGTCATGTAATCAGAGTATATCCATGGTTCGGTTCGGTCGAGTCATGTTGATATAGATTGAATTCTGGTATAAATGGGTTCATGTTGTATTGTAGTTATACTTGAATTGAATTCAAGTCAGATTATTTTCAGATTTGACCGTGACTCGAACTGAGTCAGACTTTTAAACATAATTGAAGTCCTGTTTTATGTTTTGGAGTTATCGGTAACTGCTGCACATGGACGGCAGGATTTGTGTCTTTTTCCAAGACAATTACCGTATTGATAACCTCGTTTTTAGGTAGTCTACCTTATATAGGAAAGCACCTATATTTTCCGGCTCTCTGAGGCTCAAGACAACTGGTCCCGCTTAAACCTATGTTTACTAGGGTCCTTATTGTAAATTAATATACTTTGAGAGGGTTTTATGAAAAATAGTTTTGATATATTTTCAAAATACACCTCAAGTATTTGTTTATCGTCTTTAGGGTTTTCATAGATGTAATTTTTATAAAATGAAATATTCTAGTGGATATAAACCTAACTCTGAATAGTATATGGTATTTTCTTGTAATTTGATTTGTATTGAATATGATGGCATTTTCATGATCTTTTGTCATTCTTTTCTTTTGATTAGAAAATATGGAATATATATTATATTTAAAATAGATATTTTGATAATTTATATATATATATATATATAAAGAATATCATTGGGGCGTCCCCTACTCAGCGACGCGCTACATCGGATTCCGGGTGTAGTGTTAAGTATGCAAGGGCTTCTAGGTCGTCGTCCAGATGCGACTCGCTACATCGGACCCCGGGTGTAGTGACAAATAAGCAAGGGTCGTCGTCTAGAAACGGCATGCTACATCGGACCCCGGGTGTAGTGATAAATAAGTAAGGGCCGTCGTCCAGAGACGGCGCGCTACATCGTACCCCGGGTGTAGTGACAAATAAGCAAGGGTCGTCGTCCTGAGACGGCGCGCTACATCGGACCCCGGGTGTAGTGACAAATAAGCAAGGGTCGTCGTCCAGAAACGGCACGCTACATCAGACCCCGGGTGTAGTGACAAATAAGCAAGGGTTTCATAGGATCCGTCTAGCTTCCTGGAACATAGGTTCCCTTACGGGTAGACTAATAGAATTAGTGGAGGTGATGATTAGGAGGAGAGTTGGTATTATGTGTTTACAAGAAACTAAATGGGTAGGTGAAAAGAGTAAAGTCATAGAGCCTTGGGGTTATAAGCTTTGGTATACGGGTAGAGATAAAAATCGTAATGGGGTAGGCATAATCATAGATAGACGGTTTCTTGAGGATGTAGTTGAGATTAGGAGAAAGGGTGATAGAATTTTACTGGTTAAGCTTATTCTAGGTGGAGAGATCTTTAATGTTATTAGTGCTTATGCACCACAGATAGGTCTTGATGACGCTAGTAAGCGTCTATTCTGAGAGGATTTAGACGAGGTGGTGCAAAGTATACCTAGTGGAGAGAAGTTATTTATTGGTGGTAATCTTAATGGACATATAGGTACTAGTCGTAGTGGGTTTGATATTATCCATGGAGGTTTTGGTTTCGGACAAAGGAATGAAGTAGATGACTCGATTCTAGATTTTGCCTTATCTTATGACTTGATCATAGCAAACACCTGGTTTAGGAAAAGAGAGTCCCACCTTATCACTTTTAGGAGCGGATCAAGTGCTAGTCAAATAGACTTTTTTCTGACGAGAAGAATAGATAGAGGTTGTTGTATCGACTGTAAGGTAGTGCCAGGTGAGAGTGTAACCACTCAACATAGACTTTTAGTTCTAGATTTTCGATTTAGAAGAGAACCTAGGAAGATTAGACATAAGGTAGAGCCTAGAATTAAATGGTGGTGATTGAAAGAAGGTAACCAAAAGGCTTTTATAGATCGTGTAGTCCAAGAAGCGGATTGGCAGTCGGAAGATGATCTAGACAAAACATGGAACAAAATGGCTAGTTGTATCAAGAAGGTACCTAGAGATCTACTTGGTGAGTCGAGAGGTGGTGCTCCACCATCTAAGGACATATCATGGTGGAATGAAGATGTAAAGGCTGCTATTAAAATTAAAAGGGATTTTTTTTAAATATTTGAAGAAAAGCAGAGATGTGGAGAGATTTGAGAAGTACAAAATGGCTAAAAAGGAAGTTAAGAAAGATGTTCGGGAAGCTAAATCTAAGGTCTACAAGGAGGTGTACGAGAAATTAGACACTAAAGACTCTGCAAATGATATATACCGGATTGCTCGAATGCGGGAAAGGAAGACTAGAGACTTATGTGCGATGAAGTGTGTCAAAAATGAAAATCAGAAGGTTTTAGTTGGAGATGAGGATATCAAGGAAAGATGGAGAGATTATTTTGACAAATTGTTCAATGAGAGCTTTACTAAGAATTTGGATGGACTTGTCATTCAATCTCAAGATATAAACCGTGATTTCATGCGTACAATAAGACTACCTAAGGTTAAAGAAGCTTTGAACAGAATGAGTTTAAGAAAAGCGGTTGGCCCTGACAGGATTCCTATCGAGATTTAGAGATGCTTCGGAGAAATAGGCGTTAAATGGCTGACAGATCTGTTTAATAAGATTTGGCAGACAAAAAAGATGCCAAATGAATGGAGAAAAAGTATCCTTGTACCTATCTACAAGAACAAGGGTGACATTCAAAGTTGCTCAAACTACCGGGGAATAAAACATATGTGTCACACAATGAAACTTTGGGAGAGAGTGATTGAACACAGGCTAAGGAAGGATATTAAGATAACAGAAAACCAGTTTGGGTTCATGCCTGGACGATCAACGACAGAGGCTATTCATTTGCTTCGTCAACTTGTCGAGCGTTTTCGAGAGAAGAGAAGAGATTTGCATATGATATTTATTGATTTAGAAAAAGCGTACGACAAGGTACCTAGAGAGGTATTATCGGGGACAATGATGAAGAAGGTGGTCCCTGTCAAGTATATTGACATAATCAAGGATATGTACAATGGAGTAGTGGCAAATGTCAGAACTTGCGGCGGCTTAACGAGTGATTTTCCGATTACTATTGGTTTACATCAAGGATCTGCATTAAGTCCATTCCTGTTTACCATCGTGATGGATGAGCTTACTAGAACTATCCAAGATGAGCTACCTTGGTGTATGCTATTCGCTGATGATATTGTTCTAGTAAATGAGACGAAAGCAGGGGTTAATGCCAAATTGGAATTATGGAGGCAAACATTGGAATCTCGGGGATTCAGATTGAGCAAGTCCAAGACAGCATATATGCATTGCAAATTTAGTAACCAGAGAAGTCAAAACCATATTGGTATAACATTGGAAGGGCAAGAGATATCACCGAGCGACCAGTTTAGATATCTAGGCTCTATCATCCAAAAGAATGGGGAGATCGATAGTGATGTTAATCAAAGGATCCAAGCTGGTTGGTTGAAATGGAGGAGTGAAACAGGGATTTTGTGTGATCGTAACTTTCCGTTAAAATTGAAAGGGATGTTTTATCGGAGCGCTATTCGGCTTGCCTTATTATAAGGTACAGAATGCTGGGCTCCTAAGAAGCATCATACACATAAGATGCACGTAGCGGAGATGCGCATGCTTCGTTGGATGTGCGGTAACACTAGAAAAGATAAGGTGCGAAAAGTGGATATTCGTACAAAAGTTGGTGTCGCACCTGTGGAGGAGAAGATGCGGGAAAACCGGCTAAGATGGTTTGGTCATGTGCGATGCAGACCTATGGAAGCACCGGTCCGACGAATAGATACTCTCGATATGGGCAATGGCAAAAGGGCAATAGGGAGACCGAATAAAACATGGATGGAGGTGATACGAAACGATATGGTTGCCAAAGGACTCAATGAAAGTATATTGTTCGATAGGAGTGAGTGGAGGCAGAGGATTCATATGCTGGACCCGGGGTGATTCTCATGTTGGTTCATATAGCCTACCCCATATGCTTGGGATAAAAGGCTCAGTTGTTGTTGTTGTTTGTATATATTTATAAAAATAAAATTTATTTATTAAATAGAAATTACATTTTTATTAAAAATTGCATTAAAAATTCTATCGAGATCGAATGCTCCGTGAGCAGGTCTGCATCTCTCTCTACTAGTCCCGAGAATGTGCAATAACCCGCACCATCCCGATCGGGTTTCCAAAAAATGGGTTGTAGAGGCGCATTTGCAAGGAATTAAATTATACACTTTTAAAGAATATAGTTTTTGAAATTTTATGGTATTTAAATGTAAACTAGTATTTTCCCACAAACTAATGTTCCAAAAGTTATCGTGCTATGTCTAAAATGTGTGTTGTGATGAGGTAGGTCATTACCTTGTGAGTTTTCTAAAGGTAATATGATCAAAATGAATAAGTAATGTCGTATGTAAACATGTTGGTATTTTACCGTAAAATTGAAATAGAAGTTGTAATACATATTATTTTGAGATAAAACTTGTTCTAATGTGTTTGTTTATGATTGCTAAACAATATACAAAAATATGATGAATTTGTTCTAAAGAAAAATTGTGTTTTTAGTTAAAATAGAATCGGAAGTCGGATTAACTTCGCTTCCGACTAGTTTTGAAGAATGAATTCGTTTTAATAGAAGAGAAGGGGGAAAGAGGGAAGTTACTAATTGGAATTAGAGTGAAGAGGTAGGGGAAAAATTTGGGATCGTCGGTGAGTTGTATCATCGCTGGATTCTTCCCGAAACGTCGCCGGAACTTCGACCTTTGCTAACTGCACTTTTATAACTTGGGACTTGGAAGTTTTAGAGAGTTTTTATGATAATTTTCAGAATGAAGTGGCCAAAGTGTTGGGTTGTATTTATAGGGTAGGATTAGGGATTAAGGTAATGAAGAAAGAATTAAAATGTGCATTAAAATTTGGTTTAATAGTGATTTTAAATCTCTGGATAATTGCAGAGTAAACAAACAATATGGGGGTAGTGGGGTAGGCCAAGAGGTGCTAGGGTTAAAAATTCAAAGCATTACCTACGGTCAAAACCGGCGGTGCCGGTCCCCCCTCAACTTCTCGCCGGTCCAAATCCTGTAGCTTGGGCTCGGATCTATGCCATATGTCCAAGTCGCTTGGTATACCACAGTGCACATGTTTGATTTTGTTGTGACTTTTTATTTTACGTGTTTTGCACATGTCAACTTTTGAGGTTCTAAAAGTTTAAAAGAAAATCAACAAAAAATATATGTGGTTGGGAGGATTCGAACACAGGGGCTACGTCACAGCAGTGCAAGGCTTTACCAATGAGCTACAAGTGCTTTCATGCTGTTCAAAAGAAAATCAAATATTTATAGTATACACAGGATTACAAATACTCCATTTGTACATTAACTTTTAAACAATTTTCTGTACACTGAAACAGAGTTGTTACATAGGACCTTGGTTCTTTCACTAAATCTATAGCTTCGTTGTTGTCATAATACAAAGGTATTGGATCAACAATAGACGGAACCGCCTGAATTTCTGTTATGAACTTCCTTATCTAGACTGCTTCTTTCGTAGCGTCATATGCAGCAATATACTCTGCCTCCATTATCGAGTTAGCAATGGTGTCCTGTTTGGAGCTCTTCCAACAAACCGCCCCTCTATTGTGGGTGAATACATAACCCGACATGGATTTGAGTCAACCTTGTCACTTTGAATGCTGGAGTCAGTGAATGTCCTGATCTGGAGGTCTTTACTGCCGTACACCAAGAACATCTCTTTAGTCTTTCTCAGGTACTTGATAATGTTCTTAACAGTTATCCAGTGCTTCTCCTCATGTTTGACTGATACCTGCTTACCACGCTCAGTGCGTAAGTAACATCTGGTCCTGTACACAACATCGCATACATTATAAATCCTACCGCAGAAGCGTAGGGTATAATACTCATACGATTCCTTACCAAATCAGTCTTGGGAGACATTTCTTTAGAGAGGGTCATCCCGTGACAAGCCGGTAGGTTACCATGCTTGGAATCTTCCATACTAAATATTTTCAGTATGGTGTCAATGTACCTTGACTGTGAAAGTCCCAACATCCTCTTAGATTTATCAGGATAGATCTGGATCCTCAGAATGTAGGAGGCATCACCCAGGTCTTTCATGGAGAACTTCTGTGACAAGGATCTTATTAGTTATATATATTCTCTAAAGGCCATTATTGTACATATGATGTATATTATAGTGGATGCTTGGTCATATATAGAGAGGACTTTCTTGCTCGACATGATAGTATGCTATCTGGTTGCTTTTTGTCTTAATATGTAGACTTGTATTGTGATACTGTCTTGCTCTCACATGTTGATAAAGCCCTTAGGATGTGTACTTGACTACCAGGACAGTGATGGAGATCCTACTAGTGGGGCCAGGGTAGTCCACAAGTACATCCTTTAATTGTTCTCAGTGGAGGGTGTATCGAGACAGGGCATCGATATTCCAGAGTAGACTAGCGTATACGCTTCTTGACCCATATGATGGGCGATGGATGATTCCACATCCATTGGTCTTTGACATCAGAGAAGGTGTATGGTTGCTCAATGGAGACTGGGTATATTGAACAGGACTCGCCGAGAACTCCTAGTTGGTATTATACCTATCGTCAGATAGCAATTCTCTGGTGACACTGGTACAGGGTAGTCTGTAGACCCGAGATCGTCATAGAGTCTTGTGTGATTCCCACTATGCTTTGATTTCCATATTACCACGTTCAAGAGAAGTGCAAAATGGTGGTTTTTGGGTACAGTCCCGAGTCACATGGAGGCAATGAGCGATAAGAGAGGATTCGTCTCTCCCGGTACTGGGGGTTGATGTTGCGCTGTGCTCGATTGGCTATAACACGAAGTCCCTGGCCAGGGTTGATATGGAGATTTACTGGAAAGTGTTATCAGTAGTTTCTCGACCCGTTATGAGCCTCACATCGGCACGACTTATCGGTTACTGGGGTCTGATGTTTACCACCCCTAGTCTAGATATGCGACAAATCAGACGAAGAGACCGGACTATACGGCAGTGTTACTGACAGGCTTTACAGGAGTATGAGCAGGGTTGCTTGTTGATCTTCTGATCGCTCAATACCCAGGTAGCCGTTACGTCCAGCTAGTAGTGCTGACGGCTTGTGGGTGACTGATATGATCGTCACCTACTGCCGG
The DNA here is from genome assembly GCA_030015575.1 of Agapanthus africanus. NCBI lineage: Eukaryota > Viridiplantae > Streptophyta > Magnoliopsida > Asparagales > Amaryllidaceae > Agapanthus > Agapanthus africanus. The sequence goes on along the minus strand of CM057348.1, from coordinate 220,774,128 downwards.
CGTATTGACGAGTCTTTAGAGTCCTACACTGAGCTTTCTTGGCTCAGGCGAAATGAAGTAAGAGCATATATGTGATATATGCGGGACTGAGATTAATATGTCTATGTGATACCGTATTCTATTCTCGCGATATGTGATATCGGTCGGTTATATATGATATAGCCGGGTAATTGAATCAAGTGTTGATTCGATAAGTTGATACAAATGATATTAGTCGGTTATATATGATATAGCCGGATTATTAAATCAAGAGTTGATGTATAATTATATATTTGATATATTAATTTTTACATTAACTAATATTAGCTCACTTAAGAATTTCTTTTTCTCACTCATATATAATATATCGTGATATATTATTGTTTTTGTGTCATGCTTGATGATACATGCTACATGGGTATATGAGACTCACGCTATGATATGGATAATTAGGGGTGTTTATTTATTTAAGGTAAATCAAAATTGGTTGGAAATTAGCCCATGGTTGAAGCTTGTAGAAGCTTGTGGAACCATTGACATAGTCCACTAATTTTTTTTTACTTAAGATATTTATTAACCCAACTATTATCAATAGCCGTGGTTAAGTCTCTACATGAGTTATATGAGATATTATCTCACCCATGTTTGATTAATTCGTAAACAACATTATTCTCTTCATATTCTTCTTCATCAAGAGTGAGCTCTCTAGGTTTTGATGAGGTGAAGAAAATTAGTGAGAAAATTAATTCTAAACTGAGCAAAAATCCTATTTCATCATCCTCTATTAGACTAGCCATTTAGTTTAGGGTGTTAGCTTCACTAATCCCTAATTAGTGAAGAGGTTGCTTGAGTAGGTGTCTTCTCGATGTAGATCATCTTCGGCCTCGAAGATCTCGTGCAAGCTTGTTCTTTTTATCTTGTGGAGCCATTCTAGAGTCCGGAAGATCATTACATGGAGCGAAGGGACTACTACACGGAGCTATTGAAGTGAAGGACCGGTCTACAAAGGTTGTATTCCATGTTCACATAGATGTAAAGTTGTTTACATGCATGTATTGTCTAATTCTCTAATTAAAATTCTAGGGTTAGGGTTGTTTAGAATGGCAATTTTTTGAAAATGGCATGGACGATACCTCCCGAAACCTTGTTGTCGTGCTAGGCATTTCTATGGTGGTATCAGAGCTAAGCTAGAGAATTAGACGATGTTTTTAGAATTACGAAACCTAAACAACTCCAAAACAAATGAAACATAATCCTAGTTTCTGTCAAATTTTTAAAAGCCATTAAAATTTTTTAAGCAACTGCAGAATGTTACATATGATATATCATGAACACTACAGAAAATTGAATCCCCTTCGCTGGAATTGACCCGCCGACATGGAGGAAAAGTCCTGCCTGGCCGGTCATGTTGCATTATTCTGGGTTGAATTTTTGTGGTGTTCCAGTTTCTGGGTTTTGGTGTTTCAGGTGTTGCTTGTTTTTTTTACTGAAATTGTATGTGATGTTATTTTTCTATAAAGGCAATTTGGAGTGTTTCGTAGCTGTAATTCTAACATCGTTTTAGGTTATTTAGACGACGTTAAAAAGTTCGAATGAATATCAATAACCCATTTTCTCCATCGCTGGATATTTTATGGACCCTCCAGAAGAATGAAACCCTAACTCGATTCTATGACCGTTGGAACCGCCACCAAACCCTAGGGTTTGCGGTAGTTTCACGGCGCCATAGGCGAGGCAAGGGTTGGCCCTTCTACGGTTGGTCCATAAGTACTGTGGCATGTTATGAGTATTTTTAAACTGAGCTCATGTTTTGAGCTCTTTGGGAAATTTTGGGTGTTTATTGATTCGATCGGAATTTTTAACATCGTCTAGCTATTTATGGAATGTGATACAATATTTGGAATTTATTTGGTTAAGCATGAAATCCGAAGTATGTGATATTTCAGGTTTATGATGTTTAAGGAGGTTGCGGATTCCAAATGTTGTAGTTTGACATTTTCTTTTTTGCGACAGTAAGTGTAATATGTGGTGTATCGCCGATTTCATTGCTATATGTCAACGATAATTGGGATACGCATATTTACTTACGTTGATGACATGTGATGTTATGTGTTGCTGGGATATGTTATATTGGATCGTTGTGTTTTGAATAGCCGGGTTTTTTTTTGCGTGAGATGAGTGTTTTTCATTTTCATTCATGTAAAAACTTGTATGTAATATTCTTTTACTGGGGCACTTCCGAGTTGAGGAGGATGTTACTCTTGTTGTATATTATTTACTTTTCCGCATTAGGATAGACCCAAGGTGGGGAGCACAAGTAACCGGGTTCTAGAGTCCAGTGGGAGACCATCTCGAGGAGTCGAGTCCGGGTCTCCTAACTCTAGAATTGGTAAGGTTGCTTGCCTCTCTCGTGGGGGTCTAGGGATGTTGGTTTGGCTACTCATCGCGACCGTGGAATCCGTGTTTTTTACTGGCTTAATTTAAAACACGGAAATCCTAGTACATTCAATATTTCATATGTTGTCTTCTAGTGCTGATATTTTGTAATGTGATCACTTTATATATGTGAGACGAATGCTTTATTATTATATATATGATATATAATAAACGTTGCTTATGTTTTACACCTGCGCTAGCCCCGCCCCGCTATGCCATTAGTTAAGTAAGGCCAACGGTACATAACGGGACACTGTGGCGAATGCAGATGGTATAAGCGTATGTTGTATTTTCGTTTCTTCTGTGATGCTTAGGAAGCATAAATGATGGGACTTCATTAATGAGATTAATGAAAAGAAAAGAAACCTAAATATGTTGTAGAATCATATTTTCAAAAAGGGTAGCTCTAGTTTTTGCTTTGCATAGAGGTATTCCTTGTAGAATATCCAGCACCTCATTCGATAAGGAAAGAGCCGAGATCACTTCACCGGGAGCGACCTCTTTAGCAAAAGCTAGCAGATGCTACAACCAACTCGGTTTTGTTTTTGATTGCCTTTTTAGTTTTTGCATTGCATAGCAGTATTCTTTGTAGAATATCCAACACCTCATTCGATGAGGAAAGAGCCGAGATCTCTTCACCGGGAGTGACCTCTTTAGCAAAACTAGCAAAAGCCTAAAAAACACTCCTTTTCAAAATCATTCGATTCTGGCCCTCCGTCATTTCAGATAAGTACTACTTAGTATTCGTGCTACGTTTGTTGACTATGTTAAGGCGTAATGTGCGGTAGCTAATTAGTGCTTATCTGCTTAATCATGAGATGCGATTGGATTAGGGTAATCGTCCGACTTTGTTGACTATGTTAAGGGTCGTATGGGTGGGTTTAATTCAATCAGGAAATGACAGGTTGAACTTGGCTAGCACTTATGATTTGTTGATTATGTTAAGGTCATAAGTTGCTAGGGGAAAAATATTATTGGGAATTTCAAGTGTTGAAATTTGCAATGAGATTGCATACCTTCTATGAGATAGTTGGATTCCGATACCCACTGCGAGTAAGAGTTACTCCTAGGAGAGTTTTACACATCATAATTAGCCGATCAAGTAGGTGTCTAGAAAGGTGTTAACGGGGTTACGCCTCTTGGAAAATGAGGTTTATTTTAATTAGGTTCGTACGAAAGCACGGGGAACCTCCCTCAAAGTACCGACATCGGCCTGGATGAAAGATTGGCGAACTTGTAAGGTATAATTAACCCTGGCTAGTCTTACCTTTTAGGGTTTGAAGGAAGATTTGATAAAAACAGTGGGAGCCATCCTGATTAGATAAGATAATAACCAATCTAATCTTGTAAGAGCATACGCTAAGTGTTTTTCTTCTCTCTCTCTCTCTCCAGGTAGCGACCATGTCAGGCCTTAATCAAGATAATAATATGGATGTATTCACCGAACCTGCTTATTATACTGAGCAGGGGAACGTTGGTTCCGTTCTTTCTTATAATTGTTATAAGACTGAGCAGGAAATAGGGAAAAATCTGGATTCCCACGCCACCCATGTGAAGAATAAGTATGTTGATGTATCTTCTTTGGGTGTGTCAGTTACCTAGAAATGTTTCTCAGTACACTCTACGTCCTGGGTATTAGATACCGGATTGGGATCCCACATATGTAATATGTTGCATGGGCTAAGGAAAGGTAGAGAACTGGGTAAATGTGATCATTCTCTAAAAGTAGGGAATGGTGCAAGTGTTGCAGCCAAAGTAGTTGGTGAATATCATCTTGTATTACCAAATGGCAATACTTTGATCTTGAACGACTGTTATTTTGTGCCCTCTATGATATGCAATTTAATATCAATTTCTTTATTAGATAAAGAAGAATATAACTTTGTAGTAGAGAATAATGTTATTAACATTTACCTAAATCAAGTGTTGATTGGGTTTGGTGCGTTACGTAATGGTTTATACGTTCTAAATCAAAACACAGTTCTTAATGTACAGAACACACACAAGAGGAAGAGTTTAGGAATGAACGCATCCTTCTTGTGGCATTGTAGACTAGGTCATATCAATGCGACATGACTGTAGGGTTCCTAGGCACACCCATGATGTTCCATAACTGATCAAACATGGCCAATTCAAAAAATTCCATGTGCCAAAGAACCCTAAGTGAAGATCGTTACTAGAGGTAAAGGCGAAACAGGCGAATAAACTACTTTATTGCTAAGTGAATGGAAATACAACCTTTGTAGATCCGGTCCTCCACTTCCTAAGCTCCATGATGACGTCCCTCCGCTGCGATCATCAGATCCCGAACTCTAGCGATGGTTTCTTCGAAGAAATGATCGGGCTAGGTTGTCGACTTCGATGCCGAAGATGATCTACGTCGAGGCAACTCAAGATCAAGCTCCACCTTCACCAAGTCATGAAACTTGTGAAGAAAACATCCTATACTGTAGGGTTCCTAGGCATCCTAGTGAGGTCTCACAAGGCATCAACCATGCCAATTTCAAAAAATCCGGTGCCGAGAAACCCTAGAATACGGATCGTTGGCTAGAAAACTAGGCGAAACTATAATCTAGTTAACAATTTAACTACAAGGAATCAGAAATACAACCTTTGTAGATCCGGTGCTCCACCTCCATAGCTCCGCAACGAAGTCCCTTCGCTGTCCAAGTGAACACCCGGGCTCTAGCGTCGGCTTCGTCGAAGAATAAGCGAGCTAGGTCGTCGATGTCCATGCCGAAGATAATCTACGTCGAGGCATCGCTAGATCAAGCTCCACCTTCACCATGCCTTGAAAACTTGTGAAGGAAACACACTCTACTACTTGGCAAGAGGTAGAGGATGAAGAAATAGGAAGTGGGTAGACTTTAGAATTGGATTTCTCACTCATATGCTCAATATGCCATTGATGAAGACAAGCTTCTTCATGAAGAAGAAGAAGAGCAAGAAGAAGATCATTATTATGATAAGAATAGAATAGAATATATAAAAATCAATCCTTATCATAATATTAACTATAGTAATGTGTAGAGAATTGACTAAGGTTAAATAAAGGGTTAGGGTTTAGCATGGAGACAAAATGGTCAAATGTTTCATGAAAGAAACAAAACAAAATGTAAGCAACCATTTTATTTCTCTTTGCTATTTAATTTTCTAAAAGAATAATTAAATAAATGAATATGGAAATAAAACCCTAACCTTTCATAAAACCTTGGTCAATTCTTTACACAATCCAAGGTATGCATGCATCATTAAACATGATACAAGCAAGTGCACAAAATCATATCGCATATGCAATGCGCACACCCGAGCGAGAAAATCCATTTAAAGTGAACCGATACTAGTTAATGCAAAGTAATATATCAAATATATAATTATACATTAAATCATTAAATCAACACTTGATTTAACGATCCGGTCATATCGCATATAACCGACTAGTATCCAATGTATCGGCTTATCGAATCAACGCTTGAATCGATAACTAGGTTATATCGCATACAACCATTCGACGCATTGATCGCGAGAATGAAATACGGTATCACATACACGCATTATTCTCGGTCCCGCACATATCTCATATGCGCTCCTATTTCGTTTCGCTTGAGCCAGAAAACCTCTGTGTAGGACTCTAAAGACTCGTCAATACGCCGGTAGCAGATGATGATCATATCAAGCACCCACAAGCCGCAAGCGGTCTGCTAAACGTAACGGCCACCCGGGTATTGAGCGATTAGAAGATCGACGAGCAACCCCGCTCACACTCCTGTGAATCCAATCAGTAACACTACCGTACAGTCCGGTCTGATCGTCTGATATGTCGCATATCTTGCCTAGGGGTGGTAAACGTCAGACCCCAATAGCTCGATAAGTCGTGTCGATATGAGGTCTATAACAATTCGAGAAACTACTGGTAACACTTACCAATAAATCTCAGCAACCCTGGCCAGGGATTTCCTGTTATAGCCAATCGAACACAGCGCAACATCAACTCCCTATACCGGGAGAGACGAATCCCCTCCTATCGCTCATTGCCTCCATGTGACTCGGGACTGTACCCAAAAACCACCGTTTTGCACGCCCTCTTGGACGTGGTAAGATGGAAATCAAAGCACAGTGGGAACCACACAAGACTCTTTGACGATCTCGGGTCAACAGACTACTCTGTATCAGTGTCACCAGAGAACTGCCATCTGACGAGAGGTATAATACCATCTGGGAGTTCTCGGCGAGTCCGTCCAGTGTACCCAGTCTCCACTGAGCACCCGTATAACATCTCTGATGTCAAACACCAATGGATATGGGATCATCCATCGCCTATCTGTATGGGTCGAGAAGGTATACGCTAGTCTACTCTGGTATATCGATGCCCCATCTCGATACACCCACGACTAGGGACTTTGAAGGATGTACTTATGGACTACCATGTCCCCACTAGTATGATCCGCATCATAGTCCAGGTAGTCAAGCACACATCCTAAGGGCTTTACCAACATGTAACAGAGAGACAATCAGTGTACACGTTAAGGTAAAGAGCAACCAGATAGCATACTATCATGTCGAGCAAGAAAGTCCTCCCTATATATGTCCCAGTATCCACTATAGTATACATCCTATGTACAGTAATGGCCTCTAGGGCATACATATAACTAACAATCTCCCACTTGCACTAGGGCCATCTGTTGCAGTGGTTGCAGTATCTCATACTCAACCATCCTATAAAAGTCTCTCTCTGGGAAAAAGCCTTTCGTGAGTGGATCCGCTGTGTTGTCCTCTGAGTCTACTCTCCTAACCTCGATCTCCCTGGAGATCAACCATCTCCATGATCAAGTGATACTGCCTTAGAATATGTCTGGATCACTGATGGGACCGGCGTTCCTTGGCATAAGCCACAACTCCATTGTCACACAATGGTAGGAACATAGTTCATCTCATGAACCTATATACACCCAAACAGCCTCTTTGGTAGCATCTTAAGTAGCGATGTATCCTGCCTTTATCGTCTAGTATGCCACGGTATTTAGCTTGGAACTCTTCCAACATACCGTCCCTTTACTGAGGGTAAAGACAATGCCTGTGACTGACTTTCAGTCGTCCTTATCACCCTGGAACCCTTCCAGCGATTCTCCCCAGGATCGATTAATACCATCTCACTACAACTAGTGAGTATCCTAACATCCAATTAGATCTATCTCATAGATCCAAAACTCAGGATTTAGGAGGTATCATTTTGATCCTTCACGGAGAATCATTGTGATAAACGGAGATTGATCGAGCGTAGCATAAGAAACTCCTTTCTTATCAAGAGTATGTCATCCACGTACTCTACGAGGATCACCACCATACTCCCTACTACCTTTTTGTTTATACAAGGTTCATCTACCATTTTGATGATGTCAAACTCTTTGACTACTTCATCAAAACAGATGTTCCAACTCCGCGAAGCCTGCTTTATCCTATAAAGCATCTTGCACACGTTTCCGCTGCTCCCACTGTCTACGAGGCCCTCTGGCTGTTTACTTATAGACGCTCTCTTCTAAACATCATTTAGAAAAGCTGTCATGACACCCAACCACCAGATATCGTAGTCATGGTATGTAGCCGTGGCAAGTAGGATCTGGATGGACTTAAGCATAGCTACTTAGAAAAGGTTTCATCATCATCCATACCTGGTCGATGACGAAAAGCTTTAACAAGTCTAGCTTTGAAAGTCTCAACTTTTCCATCTACACCAAGTAATCTTCTCAAGATATACTTGCTCCTGATGGGGATTTAACCCTTCAGATATTGCAACCAAAGTCCATACTTTGTTGGTGTATAAGGATTCCATCTCAGATCACTAAACATCCAGCCATTCTTACAGAGTCTCACTCCTGATGGCCAGCTCGAAGCTAGTTGGGTCATCATCTCATGATGCAATCCTCGCTCCCACTGTCATAGAGTAGCCGAAGTATCTCACAGGTGGGTGAGGAACCCTACTAGATCGGCGGAGAGGCTGAGGTTCGTTGGAATCTACTGAATCCTTTGGTTCTGCCAAATCATCTGCTGCAGTTTGTATAGCTGGAACATTTCCAGTTCTACATTACAGATCTTGCCTCAAGCTTGTCCGGATTTTGCTTTTAGACATAGGCCGGACAACCCCAAATCTTAACTAGCTTAAGACATGGGCTCTTCCCTTTCCATATCACATATGAAGTGGTAGGCACTGATTTGATTCAAACCTAATTCAATAGGTATGCAGCTTCTCAAGTGCATAACTCCCAATAGGAAAAAGGTAACTCAGTAGTACTCATCATAGAGCACACCATATCCAATAGGGTGTATCTGCTCCGCCCCGATATACCATCGTGATATGGTGTATACGGAGGAGTAATGCTGAGAGAGAATCTCATTCTCCTTTAGAATGGTCCAGGAATTCCGTGCACAAGTATTCTCCTCCCTGATCTCATCATAGGATATAATACTTATACCCATATTTTGGTTCTCTACTTCTCGCTTATATTCTGTGAATATCTCAAAAGGTTCGGACTCATGTTTCAACAGGAACATATGACTGAATCTTGAGAGAATATCAGAGAACGTAATGAAGTATAAAGAACCAGTCCTGGCATGTGTAGACAGGGGACCTACATACATCAACATGTATCATCCCAAGAGTTCACTAACTCTTTCTCTGTTTCCAGTAAACAGAGCTAGTGTCATTATATCTTTGTGACATGACTGGCAAGTTTCACAAGATGTAGATTCAAACTGATTTAAATATGCATCTACATGTAACTTCAGCTAGTCGGGTCACATTGATCTGACCTAGTCTACAATACCTTAAGAAGGATCCGTTCATTTCTGAACTCTTCCTCTTATGTGTGTTCCGTATACTAAGAACTGTAGTTTGATTTAGAACATTAATGCTTTTAGACAACGTGCCTGAACCGATCAACTTTTGATATAGGAAATGTTCAAAACATTATCCAACAATACAAAATTTTATCATTTCTTTACTAATAAAGAGAGTGATATGATTTTGTATATCAGGTTCGGTATCTAATAACATTCGTTCAGAATCAATGTATTGATAATACAGGGTGACAGTGACCAACAGACTTGGCTGCAACACTTGCCCCGTTTTCTGCCTCATGAAACTTATCACCCGTTCTCAGTTCTCTACCTTTCTGTAGCCCTATGTAACAGATTACATATCCGGGATCCTGATCCGGTATCATATACCCAGGACGTAAAGGACACTGAGAAACAGTTCTCTGTAATGAACACACCCGAAGATGATGCATCATCATGCACTCTCTTCGTTTGGGCGGCACGGGAATTCTGGTATTCCCCAATATCCTGCTCTGTCTTATAACAATTATAAGTTGGAGCGGGACCAACGTTCCCCAGCTCAGTATAACAAGCGGGTTCGGTCAAATATTCCGTATTATTATCTTGATTAAGGCGTGATATGGTCGCTACCTGGAGAGAGAGAGAAGAAAACACTCAGCGTGCGCTCTGCAAGAATAGATTGGTTATTATTTTATCTAATCAGGATGGCTCCCACTGCTTTTTATCAAATCTTCCTTCAAACCCTAAAAGGAAAGACTAGCCGGGATTAATTACACACTACAAGTTCGCCAATCTTTCAGCCAGGCCAGTGTCGGTACTTTGAGGGAGGTCCCCCGTGCTTTCGCACGAACCTAATTAATGTAAACCTCGTTTTCCCAGAGGCGTAACCCCGTTGACACCTTTCTAGACACCTACTTGATCGGCTAATTGTAATGTATAAAACTCTCCCAGGAGTAACTCTTACTCACAGCGGGTATCGGGATCCAACTATCTCATAGAAGGTATGCAATCTTATTGCAAATTTCAACACTTGAAATTTCCGATAATATTTTGCCCCTAACGTGCTATGACCTTGACGAAAGCCAACAAACCATAGCCCGCTAGTCAAGTTCAGCCCGTACATTTCTTGATTGAATTAAACCCACCCGCACGACCCTTGACGAAAGCCAACAAAGCCGCACGACTACCCTAATCCAATCGCATCGTATGCTAGCAGATAAGCAGCATATAGCTACCGCACACTGCACCTTGACGAAAGCCAACAAATGCAGCACGAATACTATATACAACTTATCTGAAATGACGGAGGGCTACGACAGGTTTTTCTGAAAACCTATTGCGTAATGAACTTGATATCGTTGTAGGATCGAATGAATTTTGAAATGGAGTGTTTTTGAGGCTTTTCTAGTTTTGCTAAAGGAGTCACTCCCGGTGAAGGGATCGTCGGTCCTTTCCTCGTCGAATGAGGTGCGGGATATATCGTATATATCACTGTGCAAAGCAAAAACTCTTAAAAGCAATCAAAAAACAAACCTAGTGTGTAGCATCTGCCAGTTATTGCTAAAGGAGTCACTCCCGGTGAAGGGATCTCGGTCCTTTCCTCATCGAATAAGGTGCAGGATATATCATATATACCGCTGTGTAAAGCAAGAACTGTAGCTACCTGTTTTATTTTGAAATTCGATTCTACAACATCTTAGGTTTCTTTTATTTCATTAATCACATTAATGAAGTCCCATCAATTAAGTACCTAAACATCACAGATAAATACGACGTACACTTATGCCATCCGCATTCGCCTCGATGTCCCCTCGTGCACCGTTAGGTTAGGTAACTAATGGCAGAGCGGGGCAGGGCTAGCGCGGGTGTAAAACATAAGTAACGTCTATATAATATATCATATATACTATATACTGTATCTATCACAGAACATCACATGATCACATCACAGATATCGCAGCAGAAGAATCATATGAAATATTGGATATACTGGGACGTCCGTGTTTTCAATATGAGCCAGTATAAAACACGGATTCCACGGTTGTGATGAATAGCCAAACCCACACCCCTAGACCCCTACGAGAGCGGCAAGCAACCCTACCAATTCTGGAGTTAGGAGACCCGGACTCGACTCCTCGAGTTGGTCTCCCACTGGACTCCAGAACCCGGTTACTTGTGCCCTCCTCCTTGGGTCTATCCTAGTGCGGAAAAGTAAATAATATACAAAGGGTGACAACTTCCGCAACCTGGAAGTGCCCCAATAAAAGAATATTACATACAAGTTTTTACATGAATGAAAATGAAAAACACTCATCTCACATAAAAACCCCGGCTATTCAAACACGACGATCCAATATAACATATCCAGCAACACATAACATCACATGTCATCAACGTAAGTAAATATGTCCATCCCAACTGTCGTTGACATATAGCAACGAAACCGGCGATATCACATATTACACTTACGGTCACAGAAAAGAAAGTGTAAAACTACAACAGTTGGAATCCGCAATCTGCATAGACATCACATGCCTAATCAAATGAATTCTTTAGACATCGCATGCCTAACAATTATAAACCCCGCATTTTAGTCTCAAAATCGAAAACACTTTTCAATATCAAGTCGGGCAATTCAACAAGATTCCCGACATCCTGATCGAATACTCGTCGCAAACTTCAGTAGACGGCTGCACCCCCGATACCGTCGACGAAGTGCACCAAGGCGGAACACCACTACCGCGAGCACCCGAACGATGCTTTCGGCGACGGGGTTCTCCTACAGTCACTTGGTCGGGGCTATGGAGTGAGGCTGTCTATTAAGTTTACCCGGCGAGTATCCGCGTACGCTACGTGATTGCGACGGACTTTTGATCATATCAAAATTCCGTGGCAACCGATCAAGTGAGACTAAAGTGCTACGTTTATAACATTCATTTAGTTATCACATAACTTTTGTGAATTCCAATTGTTGTATCACATTCCGGATAAACAGAAAATGTTAAACTTTCCGATTGAACATTCGAACACCCAAGTTTTCCCAATACAGATCAACACATGAAATAAGTCTAAAAATATTCAGTTCGTGCCTCTGTACCAACGGTCCAGCCGTAGAAGGGTCAAGCCAACGCCTCACATGTGGCACGCCGTACTGCCCCAAACCCGAAGGTTCAAAGGGCAGTTCAAGACGGTCACATAATCGAGTTAAGGTTTGTTGTCTTCTAGAGGGTCCATTGAGTTACTTGCACTACTTAGAACGTCGTTAAACTACGGAAAAATCCAACACTTGGAAATTTCCCGGCAGAGGAAAAAGTGGGTATTTATATCCGGTCGAACTTTTTAACATATTCTAAAATTTATCCGGAAAGCCACATAGACAAAATTTGATAATCCGATCGAACAATCGAATCCCCAAAACAACCACAGAAAATTCAACTCTTGAATAATATTTAAAAATACCCAGGAAAACCAGCAATATCAATTAGGAGTTACTGTGTAACATTGACTGAAGAATGAGTCCGTACGGCCGCGGATCCGCCGCACGAGCCATGCTCGTGCCGCGGAACCGCGGCAGTTTGATGGAATTACGCACTCGTATTTCACAGTTACTCTTAAAATAACCTGCTGATATTTCTGCATATTTTTAATACTGAAAAATCCCTGTTTTTGAAAATTGGACAGAGAGCATGGGTGTGTTAGGATTTCGGGTTCGTTCGGAGTTCAAAATCCGTCTAGACTTCGCCTAAGGCTCTAGCTAGGCTCTGATACCACTGTAGGGTTCCTAGGCATCCTAGTGAGGTCTCACAAGGCATCAACCATGCCAATTTCAAAAAATCCGGTGCCGAGAAACCCTAGAATACGGATCGTTGGCTAGAAAACTAGGCGAAACTATAATCTAGTTAACAATTTAACTACAAGGAATCGGAAATACAACCTTTGTAGATCCGGTGCTCCACCTCCATAGCTCCGCAACGAAGTCCCTTCGCTGTCCAAGTGAACACCCGGGCTCTAGCGTCGGCTTCGTCGAAGAATAAGCGAGCTAGGTCGTCGATGTCCATGCCGAAGATGATCTACGTTGAGGCATCGCTAGATCAAGCTCCACCTTCACCAAGCCTTGAAAACTTGTGAAGGAAACACACTCTACTACTTGGCAAGAGGTAGAGGATGAAGAAATAGGAAGTGGGTAGACTTTAGAATTGGATTTCTCACTCATATGCTCAATATGCCATTGATGAAGACAAGCTTCTTCATGAAGAAGAAGAAGAGCAAGAAGAAGATCATTATTATGATAAGAATAGAATAGAATATATAAAAATCAATCCTTATCATAATATTAACTATAGTAATGTGTAGAGAATTGACTAAGGTTAAATAAAGGGTTAGGGTTTAGCATGGAGACAAAATGGTCAAATGTTTCATGAAAGAAACAAAACAAAATGTAAGCAACCATTTTATTTCTCTTTGCTATTTAATTTTCTAAAAGAATAATTAAATAAATGAATATGGAAATAAAACCCTAACCTTTCATAAAACCATGGTCAATTCTTTACACAATCCAAGGTATGCATGCATCATCAAACATGATACAAGCAAGTGCACAAAATCATATCGCATATGCAATGCGCACACCCGAGCGAGAAAATCCATTTAAAGTGAACCGATACTAGTTAATGCAAAGTAATATATCAAATATATAATTATACATTAAATCATTAAATCAACACTTGATTTAACGATCCGGTCATATCGCATATAACCGACTAGTATCCAATGTATCGGCTTATCGAATCAACGCTTGAATCGATAACTAGGTTATATCGCATACAACCATTCGACGCATTGATCGCGAGAATGAAATACGGTATCACATACACGCATTATTCTCGGTCCCGCACATATCTCATATGCGCTCCTATTTCGTTTCGCTTGAGCCAGGAAACCTCTGTGTAGGACTCTAAAGACTCGTCAATACGCCGGTAGCAGATGATGATCATATCAAGCACCCACAAGCCGCAAGCGGTCTGCTAAACGTAACGGCCACCCGGGTATTGAGCGATCAGAAGATCGACGAGCAAGCCCGCTCACACTCCTGTGAATCCAACCAGTAACACTACCGTACAGTCCGGTCTGATCGTCTGATATGTCGCATATCTTGCCTAGGGGTGGTAAACGTCAGACCCCAATAGCTCGATAAGTCGTGTCGATATGAGGTCTATAAAAATTCGAGAAACTACTGGTAACACTTACCAATAAATCTCAGCAACCCTGGCCAGGGATTTCCTGTTATAGCCAATCGAATACAGCGCAACATCAACTCTCTATACCGGGAGAGACGAATCCCCTCCTATCGCTCATTGCCTCCATGTGACTCGGGACTGTACCCAAAAACCACCGTTTTGCACGGCCTCTTGGACGTGGTAAGATGGAAATCAAAGCACAGTGGGAACCACACAAGACTCTATGACGATCTCGGGTCAACAGACTACTCTGTACCAGTGTCACCAGAGAACTGCCATCTGACGTGAGGTATAATACCATCTGGGAGTTCTCGGCGAGTCCGTCCAGTGTACCCAGTCTCCACTGAGCACCCGTATAACATCTCTGATGTCAAACACCAATGGATATGGGATCATCCATCGTCCATCTGTATGGGTCGAGAAGGTATACGCTAGTCTACTCTGGTATATCGATGCCCCATCTCGATACACCCATGACTAGGGACTTTGAAGGATGTACTTATGGACTACCATGTCCCTACTAGTATGATCCGCATCATAGTCCATGTAGTCAAGCACACATCCTAAGGGCTTTACCAACATGTAACAGAGAGACAATCAGTGTACATGTTAAGGTAAAGAGCAACCAGACAGCATACTATCATGTCGAGCAAGAAAGTCCTCCCTATATATGTCCCAGCATCCACTACAGTATACATCATATGTACAGTAATGGCCTCTAGGGCATACATATAACTAACATATACTACATGGCAAGTGGTAGAGGATGAAGAAATAGGAAGTGAGTTCACTTTGGATTTGGATTTCTCACTTGGATTGATCACTTGTAAATTTCTAGCAAAGGTTTTCTTTCTTCCTCAAGAAGAAGAAGAAGAAATGAAAAAATGAATTAATTAAAATAGAAAAACAAGTGACCCTTATCATTTTGCAACCATGGGTGAGTTAACTAGTGTAGAGAATAAACTAGGGTTAAGGTAAATGGTTAGGGTAAAGGATAAAAACAAAATGGCTAAGACTTTGTCAAAAGTATCATAAAGCTTCTAGTGTAAAACAAAGAAAGCCACCCATTTTGTTTTTGCCAAAAAGAATAAATAAATAAACAAATAAATTAGAACCCTAACCATTTACCTAAAGATGGTTCAATGAATACACACACCCAAGTTTGCATGTATCATCAAACATGATACAAACTAGTGCACAAAACTATATCATATATACAATGTGCACAATCAAGTGAGAAAATAATCTTAAGTGAACAAATACTAGTTAATGTAAAGTAATATATCAAATATATAATTATACATTAAATCATTAAATCAACACTTGATTTAACGATTCGGTCACATCGCATATGACCGACTAATATCCAATGTATCGACTTATCGAATCAACCCTCGATTCGATAACTAGGTTATATCACATACAACCAATCGATACATTCATCGCGAGAATAGAATACGGTATCACATACACGCATTATTCTCGGTCCCGCATATCTCATATGCGCTCCTATTTCGTTTCGCTTGAGCCAGGAAACCTCTGTGTAGGACTCTAAAGACTCGTCAATACGCCGGCAGCAGGTGATGATCATATCAAATACCCACAAGCCGCAAGCGGTCTGCTAAACGTAACGGCCACCCGGGTATTGAGCGATCAGAAGATCACCGAGCAAGCCCGCTCACACTCCTGTGAATCCAACCAGTAACACTTACCGTATAGTCCGGTCTCGTCGTCTGATATGTCGCATATCTCGCCTAGGGGTGGTAAACGTCAGACCCCAATAGCTCGATAAGACGTGTCGATATGAGGTCTATAACAGTTTGAGAAACTACTGGTAACACTTACCAGTAAATCTCAGCAAACCTGGCCAGGGATTTCCGGTTATAGCCAA
Organism: Agapanthus africanus; assembly: GCA_030015575.1. NCBI lineage: Eukaryota > Viridiplantae > Streptophyta > Magnoliopsida > Asparagales > Amaryllidaceae > Agapanthus > Agapanthus africanus. The sequence continues at coordinate 220,757,751 of CM057348.1, read as the reverse complement.
TTGAACACAGCGCAACATCAACTCCCTATACTGGGAGAGATGAATCCCCTCCTATCGCTCATTGCCTCCATGTGATTCGGGACTGTACCCAAAAACCACCGTTTTGCACGCCTTCTTGGACATGGTAAGGTGGAAATCAAAGCACAGTGGGAATCACACAAGACTCTATGACGATCTCGGGTCTACAGACTACTCTGTACCAGTGTCACCAGAGAACTGCCATCTGACGTGAGGTATAATACCATCTGGGAGTTCTCGGCGAGTCCGTCCAGTGTACCCAGTCTCCACTGAGCACCCGTATATCATCTCTGATGTCAAACACCAAAGGATATGGGATCATCCATCACCCATCTGTATGGGTCGAGAAGGTATACGCTAGTCTACTCTGGTATATCGATGCCCCATCTCGATATACCCACGACTAGGGACCTTGAAGGATGTACTTATGGACTACCATGTCCCCACTAGTATGATCTGCATCATAGTCCAGGTAGTCAATGTTAGTTATATGTATGCCCTAGAGGCCATTACTGTACATTGGATGTATATTGTAGTGGATGCTGGGACATATATAGGGAGGACTTTCTTGCTCGACATGATAGTATGCTATCTGGTTACTCTTTACCTTAACGTGTACATTGATTGTCTCTCTGTTACATGTTGGTAAAGCCCTTAGGATGTGTACTTGACTACCTAGACTATGATGCAGATCATACTAGTGGGGACAGATAGTCTATAAGTACATCCTTCAAAGTCCCTAGTCGTGGGTGTATCGAGACGGGGCATCGATATACCAGAGTAGACTAGCGTATACCTTCTCGACCCATACAGATAGGCGATGGATGATCCCATATCCATTGGTGTTTGACATCAGAGATGATATACGGGTGCTCAGTAGAGACTGGGTACACTGGACGGACTCGCCGAGAACTCCCAGATGGTATTATACCTCACGTCAGATGGCAGTTCTCTGGTGACACTGGTACAGAGTAGTCTGTTGACCCGAGATCGTCATAGAGTCTTGTGTGGTTCCCACTGTGCTTTGATTTCCATCTTACCACGTCCAAGAGGGCGTGCAAAACGGTGGTTTTTGGGTACAGTCCCGAGTCACATGGAGGCAATGAGCGATAGGAGGGGATTCGTCTCTCCCGGTATAGGGGGTTGATGTTGCGCTGTGTTCGATTGGCTATAACAGGAAATCCCTGGCCAGGGTTGCTGAGATATACTGGTAAGTGTTACCAGTAGTTTCTCGAATTGTTATAGACCTCATATCGACACGACTTATCGAGCTATTGGGGTCTGACGTTTACCACCCCTAGGTGAGATATGCGACATATCAGACGATCAGACCGGACTGTACGGTAGTGTTACTGGTTGGATTCACTGGAGTGTGAGCGGGCTTGCTCGTCGATCTTCAGATCGCTCAATACCCGGGTGGCCGTTAAGTTTAGCAGACCGCTTGCGGCTTGTGGGTGTTTGATATGATCATCATCTGCTGCCGGCGTATTGACGAGTCTTTAGAGTCCTACACAGAGGTTTCCTGGCTCAAGCGAAACGAAATAGGAGCGCATATGAGATATGTGCGGGACCGAGAATAATGCGTGTATGTGATACCGTATTCCATTCTCGCGATGAATGTATCGACTGGTTGTATGCGATATGACCTAGTTATCGATTCAAGGATTGATTCGATAAGCCGATACATTGGATACTAGCCGGTTATATGCGATATGACCGGATCGTTAAATCAAGTATTGATTTAATGATTTAATGCATAATTATATATTTGATATATTACTTTGCATTAACTAGTATTGGTTCACTTAAGATGGATTTTCTCACTCGGATGTGCGCATTGTATATGCGATATACTTTTTGTGCATATTATTGTATCATGTTTGATGATACATGTTTACTTGGTTAAGTGTAAAGAATTAAACCATGGTTAAACTTATGATTAGGGTTTTATTTCCTTTTCTTATTTATTTATCTATTTATTCATTTTGGAAATAATTAGAAAAGGCATAAAGAGAAAATGGTGGCTAATTTTGTTTCATATTGAAGCTTCTTGAAGACTTTGACCAAGTGACCATTTTGTCTCATGCTTAACCCTAACCATTCCCACTAACCCTAGTTTATTCTCTACGCTTGACCATGGTTATGATTATGATAAGTATTGATTTACTTTTGTTTTTAAAAATAACTTATCATAACTTTATCTTCTTCTTCTTCATTTTCTTCATGGAAGAAAGCTTGCTCTATTAATGGCAAGTGATGATAAAGAGTGAGAAATCCAATTCTAAAGTGAACCCACTTCCTATTTCTTCATCCTCTACCTCTTACCAAGTAGTAGAGTGTGTTTTCTTCATAAGTTTCATGACTTGGTGAAGTGGGAGCTTGATCTTGTGATGCTTCGACGTAGATCATCTTCGGCACGAAGCCGACGACCTTGCCCGCCTATTTCTCCGATGAAGCCGACGCTAGAGCTCGGATTTTGATTTGGACAGCGGAGAGGACTTCATCACGGAGCCGTGGAGGTGGAGGACCGGATCTACAAAGGTTGTATTTCCGTTCTTTTAGTTTAGATGTAAACTAGTTTCATTTTCGCCTAGAAATCTATCCAACGATCCGTTCTAGGGTTTCTCGGCACCGTTTAAATTTGAAATTGGCATGGTTGATGCCTTGTGAGACCTCATTAGGGTGCCTAGGAACCCTACAGTGGTATCAGAACCTAGCTAGAGCCTTAGGCGAAGTCTAGACGGAATTTGAAGTCCGATCGAACCGAAAAACTAACCCGGAAATTGCTCTCTGTACTTTTTCTAAAATCGGGGATTTTTCCACATTAAAAATATGCAGAGAAACAAGCAGGATAATCTAAGAGTTACTGTGAATTTCGATGGACTAATTCCATCAATGTGCCGCGGATCCGCGGCACGAGCATGGCTCGTGCGGCGGTTCCGCGGCCGTTTTGTCGTTTTGTGTATTTTGTTTTTCACAGTAATTCTCAGATTTCTGTGCTGGTTTTCCTGGGAATTTTTAATATTTATTCAAGAGTTGAATTTTCTGGGGTTGTTTTGGGGATTCGGTGTTTTGATCGGAGTATCAGATTTTGTCTATGTGGCTTTCCGGATAAATTTTAGAATATGTTAAAAAGTTCGACCGGATGTAAATACCCAATTTTTCCCCTGTCGGGAAATTTCCAAGTGTTGGATTATTCCGTAGTTTAACGACGTTCTAAGTAGTGCAAGTAACGCGATGGACCCTCTAGAAGACAACAAACCTTAACTCGATTATGTGACCGTCTTGAACTGCCCTTTGAACCTTCGGGTTTGGGGCAGTACGGTGTGCCACATGTGAGGCGTTGGCTTGACCCTTCTACGGCTGGACCGTTGGTACTGAGGCACGAACTGAATGTTTTTAGACTTATTTCATGCATCGGGAAAACTTAGGTGTTCGATTGTTCGATCGGAAAGCTTAACATTTTCTATTTATCCGGAATGTGATACAACTATTGGAATTCACAAGAAGATATGTGATAACGGAATGAATATTATAAACGTAGCAGTTTAGTCTCACTTGATCGGTTGCCACGGAATTTTGATGTGATCAAAAGTCCGTCGCAATCACGTAGCGTACGCGGATACTCGCCGGGTAAACTTAATAGACAGCCTCACTCCATAGCCCCGACCAAGTGACTGGAGGAGAACCCCGTCGCCGAAAGCATCCGTTCGGGTGCTCGCGGTAGCGGTGTTCCGCCTTGGTGCACTTCGTCGACGGTATCGGGGGTGCGGCCGTCTACTGAAGTTTGCGACGAGCATTCGATCAGGATGTCGGGAATCTTGTTGAATTGCCCGACTTGATATTGAAAAGTGTTTTCGATGATGGGACTAAAATGCGGGGTTTATAATAGTTAGCCATGCGATGTCTAAGGTATTCATTTGATTAGGCATGCGATGTCTATGCAGATTGCGGATTCCAACTGTTGTAGTTTTACTCTTTCTTTTCTGTGACCGAAAGTGTAATATATGATATCGCCGGTTTCGTTGCTATATGTCAACGACAATTGGGATGCACATATTTACTTACGTTGATGACATGTGATGTTATGTGTTGCTGGATATGTTATATTGGATCGTCGTGTTTGAATAGCCGGGGTTTTTTTATGTGAGATGAGTGTTTTTCATTTTCATTCATGTAAAAACTTGTATGTAATATTCTTTTATTGGGGCACTTCCAGGTTGCGGAAGTTGTCACCTTTTGTATATTATTTACTTTTCCGCACTAGGATAGACCCAAGGAGGGGAGCACAAGTAACCGGGTTCTGGAGTCCAGTGGGAGACCAACTCGAGGAGTCGAGTCCGGGTCTCCTAACCCTAGAATTGGTAGGGTTGCTTGCCGCTCTCGTAGGGGTCTAGGGGTGTGGGTTTGGCTATTCATCACGACCGTGGAATCCGTGTTTTATACTGGCTCGTATTGAAAACACGGACGTCCTAGTATATTCAATATTTCATATGATTCTTCTGCTGCGATATCTGTGATGTGATCATGTGATGTTCTGTGATAGATACAGTATATAGTATATATGATATATTATATAGACGTTACTTATGTTTTACACCCGCGCTAGCCCTGCCCCGCTCTGCCGTTAGTCACCTAACCTAACGGTGCACGAGGGGACATCGAGACGAATGCGGATGGCATAAGTGTACGTCGTATTTATCTGTGATGTTTAGGTACTTAAATGATAGGACTTCATTAATGGGATTAATGAAATAAAAGAAACCTAAGATGTTGCAGAATCGAATTTCAAAATAAAAGGGGTAGCTACAGTTCTTGCTTTGCACAGCGGTATATGTGATATATCCTGCACCTTATTCGATGAGGAAAGGACCGAGATCCCTTCACCGGGAGTGACTCCTTTAGCAATAACTGGCAGATGCTACACACTCAGTTTGTCTTTTGATTGCTTTTAAGTGTTTTTGCTTTGCACAGTGATATATATGATATATCCCGCACCTCATTCGACGAGGAAAGGACCGACGATCCCTTCACCGGGAGTGACTCCTTTAGCAAAACTAGAAAAGCTTCAAAAACACTCCATTTTCAAAATTCATTCGATCCTACAACGATATCAAGTTCATTACGCAATAGGTTTTCAGAAAAACCTGTCGTAGACCTCCGTCATTTCAGATAAGTAGTAGTTAGTATTCGTGCTACGTTTGTTGGCCTGCGTCAAGGCGTAGTGTGCGGTAGCTAACTGGTGCTTATCTGCATAAGCATATGATATGATTGGATTAGGGTAGTCGTGCGACTTTGTTGGCCTGCGTCAAGGGTCGTGCGAGTGGGTTTAATTCAATCAGGAAATGACGGGTTGAACTTGACTAGCGGACTATGGTTTGTTGGCCTGCGTCAAGGTCATAGGACGCTAGGGGCAAAATTATCGGGAATTTCAAGTGTTGAAATTTGCAATGAGATTGCATACCTTCTATGAGATAGTTGGATCCCGATACCCGCTGCGAGTAAGAGTTACTCCTAGGAGAGTTTTATACATTATAATTAGCCGATCAAGTAGGTGTCTAGAAAGGTGTTAACGAGGTTACGCTTCTGGAAAACGAGGTTTACATTAATTAGGTTCGTGCGAAAGCACGGGGGACCTCCCTCAAAGTACCGACACTGGCCTGGCTGAAAGATTGGTGAACTTGTAGTGTGTAATTAATCCCGGTTAGTCTTTCCTTTTAAGGTTTGAAGGAAGATTTGATAAAAAGCAGTGGGAGCCATCCTGATTAGATAAAATAATAACCAATCTATTCTTGCAAGAGCGCACGCTGAGTGTTTTCTTCTCTCTCTCTCCAGGTAGCGACCATATCACGCCTTAATCAAGATAATAATACGGATATTTGACCGAACCCGCTTGTTATACTGAGCTGGGGAACGTTGGTCCCGCTCCAACTTATAATTGTTATAAGACAGCAGGAAATTGGGGAATACCAGATTTCCCGTGCCGCCCAAACGAAGAGAATGCATGCTGATGGCATCATCTTCGGGTGTGTTCATTATACAGAACTGTTTCTCAGTATCCTTTACGTCTGGGTATGTGATACCAGATCAGGATCACAGATATGTAATATGTTACATAGGGCTACAGAAAGGTAGAGAACTGAGAACGGGTGATAAGTTTCATGAGACAGAAAACGGGGCAAGTGTTGCAGCCAAGTCTGTTGGTCACTGTCACCCTGTATTACAAATACATTGATTCTGAACGAATGCTATTAGATACCGAACCTGATATACAAAATCATATCAATCTCTTTAGTAGTAAAGAAATGATAAAATTTTGTATTGTTGGATAATGTTTTGAACATTTCCTATATCAAAAGTTGATCGGTTCAGGCACGTTATCTAAAAGCATTGACGTTCTAAATCAAACTACAGTTCTTAGTACACGGATCACACACAAGAGGAAGAGTTCAAAATTGAACGATTCCTTCTTGAGGTATTGTAGACTAGGTCATATCAATGCGACCTGACTGGCTAAAGTTACATATAGATGCATATTTAAATCAGTTTGAATTTACATCTTATGAAACTTGCCAGTCATGTCACAAAGATAAGATGACCATAGCTCCGTTTAATGGAAACAGAGAAAGAGTTAGTAAACTCTTGGGATGATACATGTTGATGTATGTAAGGTCCCCTGTCTACACATGCCAGGACTGGTTCTTTGTACTTCATTACATTCTCTGATAATCTCTCAAGATTCAGACATATGTTCCTGTTGAAACATAAGTACGAACCTTTTGAGATATTCACAGAATATAAGTTAGAAGTAGAGAACCAATACGGGTAAAAGTATTATGTCCTTTGATGCGATCAAGGAGGAGAATACTTGTGCACGGAATTCCTGGACTGTTCTAAAGGAGAATGAGATTCTCTCTCAGCATTACTCCTCCGAATACACCATAGCACGTTGGTGTATCGGGGCGGAGCAATCACACCCTATATGATAAGGTGTGCTCTATGATGAGTACTACTGAGTTACCTTTTTCCTTTTGGGAGTTATGCGCTTGAGAAGCTGCATATCTATTGAATAGGGTTCCAGTCAAATCAGTTGCCTACCATTTCATATGTGATATGGAAAGGGAAGCGCCCATATCTTAAGTTAGTTAAGATTTGGAGTTGTCCGGCCTATGTCTGAAAGCAAAATCCGGACAAGCTCGAGGCAAGGTCTGTAATGTAGAACTGGAAAGGTTCCAGCTATACAAACTACAGCTGATGATTTGATAGAACCAAAGGATTCAATAGTTACCAATGAACCTCAGCCTCTCCGCCGATCTAGTAGGGTTCCTCACCCACCTGAGAAATACTTCAATTTCTCTATGACAGTGGGAGCGAGGATTGCATCATGAGATGATGACCCAACTAGTTTCGAGCTGGCCATTGAGAGTAAGACTCTGTGAGAATGGCTGGATGCTTAGCGATCAGAGATGGAATCCTTATACACCATCAAAGTATGGACTTTGGTTGCTATATCTGAAGGGTTAAATCCCCATCAGGAGCAAGTATATCTTGAGAAGATTACTTGGTGTACATGGAAAAGTTGAGACTTTCAAAGCTAGACTTGTTAAAGGTTTTCGTCATCGACCAGGCGTGGATAATGATGAAACCTTTTCTAGTACCTATGCTTAAGTCATCCAGATCCTACTTGTCACGGCTACATACCATAACTACGAAATCTGGTGGTTGGGTGTCATGACAACTTTTCTAAATGATGTTTAGAAGAGAGCGTCTATAAGTACACAGCCAGAGGGCCTCGTAGACAGTGGGAGCAGCGGATACATGTGCAAGATGCTTTATAGGATAAAGCAGGCATCGCGGAGTTGGAACGTCTGTTTTGATGAATTAGTCAAAGAAGTTGACATCATCAAAATGGTAGATGAACCTTGTATAAACAAAAAGGAAGTAGGGAGTATGGTGACGATCCTCGTAGAGTACATGGATGACATACTCTTGATAGGGAAGGAGTTTCCTATGCTACGCTCGATCAATCTCCGCTTATCACAATGATTCTCCATATAGGATCAAAATGATACCTCCTAAATCCTGGGTTTTGGATCTATGAGATAGATCTAATTGGATGTTAGGATTCTCACTAGTTGTAGTGAGATGGTATCAGTTGATCCTGGGGAAAATCACTGGAAGTGGTCCAGGGTGAAAAAGACGACTGAATGCCAGTCACAGGCATTATCTATACCCTCAGTAAAGGGACGGTATGTTGGAAGAGTTCCAAGCTAGATACCGTGGCATACTAGACGATAAAGGCAGGATACATCGCTACTTAAGATGCTACCGAAGAGGCTGTTTGGGTGTATATTGGTTCATGAGATGAACTACGTTCCTACCATTGTGAGACAATGGAGTTGTGGCTTATGCCGAGGAACGCCGGTCCCATCAGTGATCCAGACATATTCTAAGGCAGTATCACCTGATCATGGAGATGGTTGATCTCCAGGGGATCGAGGTCAGGAGGGTAGACTCAGAGGACAACACAGCGGATCCACTCACAAAGGCCTGTTCCCAGAAAGAGACTTTTATGGGATGGTTGAGTATGAGATACTACAACCACTGCTACAGATGGCCCTAATGCAAGTGGGAGATTGTTAGTTATATGTATACCCTAGAGGCCATTACTGTACATTGGATGTATATTGTAGTGGATGCTGGGACATATATAGGGAGGACTTTCTTGCTCGACATGATAGTATGCTATCTGGTTACTCTTTACCTTAACGTGTACATTGATTGTCTCGCTGTTACATGTTGGTAAAGCCCTTAGGATGTGTACTTGACTACCTAGACTATGATGCAGATCATACTAGTGGGGACAGATAGTCTATAAGTACATCCTTCAAAGTCCCTAGTCGTGGGTGTATCGAGACGGGGCATCGATATACCAGAGTAGACTAGCGTATACCTTCTCGACCCATACAGATGGGCGATGGATGATCCCATATCCATTGGTGTTTGACATCAGAGATGATATACGGGTGCTCAGTAGAGACTGGGTACACTGGACGGACTCGCCAAGAACTCCCAGATGGTATTATACCTCACGTCAGATGGCAGTTCTCTGGTGACACTGGTACAGAGTAGTCTGTTGACCCGAGATCGTCATAGAGTCTTGTGTGGTTCCCACTGTGCTTTGATTTCCATCTTACCACGTCCAAGAGGGCGTGCAAAACGGTGGTTTTTGGGTACAGTCCCGAGTCACATGGAGGCAATGAGCGATAGGAGGGGATTCGTCTCTCCCGGTATAGGGGGTTGATGTTGCGCTGTGTTCGATTGGCTATAACAGGAAATCCCTGGCCAGGGTTGCTGAGATATACTGGTAAGTGTTACCAGTAGTTTCTCGAATTGTTATAGACCTCATATCGACACGACTTATCGAGCTATTGGGGTCTGACGTTTACCACCCCTAGGTGAGATATGCGACATATCAGACGATCAGACCGGACTGTACGGTAGTGTTACTGGTTGGATTCACTGGAGTGTGAGCGGGCTTGCTCGTCGATCTTCAGATCGCTCAATACCCGGGTGGCCGTTACGTTTAGCAGACCGCTTGCGGCTTGTGGGTGTTTGATATGATCATCATCTGCTGCCGGCGTATTGACGAGTCTTTAGAGTCCTACACAGAGGTTTCCTGGCTCAAGCGAAACGAAATAGGAGCGCATATGAGATATGTGCGGGACCGAGAATAATGCGTGTATGTGATACCGTATTCCATTCTCGCGATGAATGTATCGACTGGTTGTATGCGATATGACCTAGTTATCGATTCAAGGATTGATTCGATAAGCCGATACATTGGATACTAGCCGGTTATATGCGATATGACCGGATCGTTAAATCAAGTATTGATTTAATGATTTAATGCATAATTATATATTTGATATATTACTTTGCATTAACTAGTATTGGTTCACTTAAGATGGATTTTCTCACTCGGATGTGCGCATTGTATATGCGATATACTTTTTGTGCATATTATTGTATCATGTTTGATGATACATGTTTACTTGGTTAAGTGTAAAGAATTAAACCATGGTTAAACTTATGATTAGGGTTTTATTTCCTTTTCTTATTTATTTATCTATTTATTCATTTTGGAAATAATTAGAACAGGCATAAAGAGAAAATGGTGGCTAATTTTGTTTCATATTGAAGCTTCTTGAAGACTTTGACCAAGTGACCATTTTGTCTCATGCTTAACCCTAACCATTCCCACTAACCCTAGTTTATTCTCTACGCTTGACCATGGTTATGATTATGATAAGTATTGATTTACTTTTGTTTTTAAAAATAACTTATCATAACTTTATCTTCTTCTTCTTCATGGAAGAAAGCTTGCTCCATTAATGGCAAGTGATGATAAAGAGTGAGAAATCCAATTCTAAAGTGAACCCACTTCCTATTTCTTCATCCTCTACCTCTTGCCAAGTAGTAGAGTGTGTTTTCTTCACAAGTTTCATGACTTGGTGAAGTGGGAGCTTGATCTTGTGATGCTTCGACGTAGATCATCTTCGGCACGAAGCCGACGACCTTGCCCGCCTATTTCTCCGATGAAGCCGACGCTAGAGCCCGGATTTTGATTTGGACAGCGGAGAGGACTTCATCACGGAGCCGTGGAGGTGGAGGACCGGATCTACAATGGTTGTATTTCCGTTCTTTTAGTTTAGCTGTAAACTAGTTTCATTTTCGCCTAGAAATCTAGCCAACGATCCGTTCTAGGGTTTCACGGCACCGTTTAAATTTGAAATTGGCATGGTTGATGCCTTGTGAGACCTCATTAGGGTGCCTAGGAACCCTACAGTCAAGTACACATCCTAAGGGCTTTACCAACATGTAACAGAGAGACAATCAGTGTACACGTTAAGGTAAAGAGCAACCAGATAGCATACTATCATGTTGAGCAAGAAAGTCCTCCCTTTATATGTCCAAGCATCCACAATAATATACATCCAATGTACAGTAATGGCCTCTAGGGCATACATATAACTAACAATCTCCCACTTGCCCTAGGGCCATATGTAGCAGTGGTTGTAGTATCTCATACTCAACCATCCCATAAAAGTCCCTCTCTGGGAAAAGGTCTTTGCAAGTGGATCCGCCGTGTTGTCCTCTGAGTCTTCTCTCCTAACCTCGATCCCCTGGAGATCAACCATCTCCACGATCAGGTGATACTGCCTTAGAATATGTCTGGATCACTGATGGGACGGGCGTTCCTTGGCATAAGCCATAACTCCATTGTTACACAATGGGAGGAACTAAGTTCATCTCATGAACAAATATACACCCAGACAGCCTCTTTGGTAGCATCTTAAGTAGCGATGTATCCAGCCTTTATCGTCTAGTATGCTACGGTATCTAGCTTGGAACTCTTCCAACATACCGTCCCTTTACTGAGGGTAAAGACAATGCCTGTGACTAACATTCAGTCGTCTTTATCACCCTGGAACCCTTCCAGTGATTCTCCCCAGGATCGATTGATACCATCTCACTACATCTAGTGAGTATCCTAACATCCAATTACATCTATCTCATAGATGAAAACTCAGGATTCAGGAGGTATCACTTTGATCCTATATGGAGAATCCTTGTGATAAGCGGAGATTGACCGAGCGTAGCATAGGAAACTCTTTCCCTGTCAACAGTATGTCATCCACGTACTCTACGAGGAACACTACCATACTCCCTACTACCTTTTTGTATATACAAGGTTCATCTACCATTTTGATGATGTCAAACTGTTTGACTAACTCATCAAAACAGATGTTCCAACTCTGCGATGTCTGCTTTATCACATAAAACATCTTGCACACGTTTCCGCTGCTCCCACTGTCTACGAAGCCTTCTAACTGTGTACTTATAGACTTTCTCTTCTAAAACGTCATTTAGAAAAGCAGTCATGACACCCAACCGCCAGATATTGTAGTCATGGTATGTAGCCGTGGCAAGTAGGATCTGGATGGACTTAAGCATAGCTCCTTAGAAAAAGTTTCATTATGATCCATACCTGGTCAATGATGCAAACCTTTAACAAGTCTAGCTTTGAAAGTCTCAACTTTTCCATCTACACCAAGTAATCTTCTCAAGAAATACTTGCTCTTGATAGGGATTTAACCCTTCAGATATAGCAAACAAAGTCCATACTTTGTTGGTGTATATGGATTCCATCTCAGATTACTAAGCATCCAGCCATTCTTACAGAGTCCTTACTCTCGATGGCCTGCTCGAAACTAGCTGGGTCATCATCTCATGATGCAATCCTCGCTCCCACTGTCATAGAGAAACTGACGTATCTCTCAGGTGGGTGAGGAACCCTACTAGATCGGCGGAGAGGCTGAGGTTCGTTGGAAACTATTGAATTCTTTGGTTCTACCAAATCATCAGCTGCAGTTTGTATAGCTGGAACCATTCCAGTTCTACATAACTGACCTTACCTCGAGCTTGTCCAGATTTTGCTTTTAGACATAGGCCGGACAACCCTAAATCTTAAGATATGGGCTCTTCCCTTTCCATATCACATATGAAGTGGTAGGCATCTGATTTGATCGGAACCCTTATTCAATAGGTATGCAACTTCTCAAGTGCATAACTCCTAAAAGGAAATAGGAAACTCAGTAGTACTCATCATAGAGCACACTATATCACATAGGCTGCTATTGCTCCGTCCTGATATACCATCGTGCTATGGTGTATACGGAGGAGTAATACTGAGAGAGAATCTCATTCTCCTTCAGAATAGTCCAGGAATTCCGTGCTCAAGTATTCTCCTCCTTGATCACATCAAAGGACATAATACTTATACCCATTTTGGTTCTCTACTTCTAACTTATATTCTGTGAATATCTCAAAAGGTTCGGGCTTGTGTTTCAACAGGAACATATGCCTGAATCTAAAGAGATCATCAGAGAATGTAATGAAGTACAAATAACCGGTCTTGGCATGTATAGACAGGGGACTTACATACATCAACATGTATCATCCCAAGAGTTCACTAACTCTTTCTCTGTTTCCAATAAACAGAGCTATGGTCATCTCATCTCTGTGACATGACCAGCAAGTTTCACAAGATGTAAATTCAAACTGATTTAAATATGCATCTATATGTAACTTCAGCTAGTCGGGTCGCATTGATATGACCAAGTCTACAATACCTCAAGAAGGATTCGTTCATTTCTGAACTCTTCCTCTTGTGTGTGTTCCATATACTAAGAACTGTAGTTTGATTTAGAACATCAATGCTTTTAGATAACGTGCCTGAACCGATAAACTTTTGATATAGGAAATGTTCAAAACATTATCCAACAATACAAAATTTTATCATTTCTTTACTAATAAAGAGACTGATATGATTTTGTATATCAGGTTCGGTATCTAATAACATTCGTTCAGAATCAATGTATTTGGAATACAGGGTGACAGTGACCAACAGACTTGGCTGCAACACTTGCACCGTTTTCTGTCTCATGAAACTTATTACCCGTTCTCAGTTCTCTACCTTTCTGTAGCCCTATGTAACAGATTACATATCTGGGATCCTGATCCGGTATCAAATACCCAGGACGTAGAGGATACAGAGAAACAGTTCTTTGTAATGAACACACCCGAAGGAGATGCATCATATGCACTTTCTTCGTTTGGGCGGTACGGGAATCCTGGTATTCCCCAATTTCCTGCTCTGTCTTATAACAATTATAAGTTGGAGCGGGACCAATATTCCCCAGCTCAGTATAATAAGCGGGTTCGGTCAATATATCCGTATTATTATTTTGATTAAGTCGTGATATGATCGCTACCTGGAGAGAGAGAGAAGAAAACACTCAGCGTTCGCTCTTGCAAGAATAGATTGGTTATTATTTTATCTAATCAGGATGGCTCCCACTGTTTTTGTCAAATCTTCCTTCAAACCCTAAAAGGAAAGACTAGCCAGGATTAATTACACGCTACAAGTTCGCCAATCTTTCAGCCAGGCCGGTGTCGGTACTTTGAGGGAGGTCCCCCGTGCTTTCGCACGAACCTAATTAATGTAAACCTCGTTTTCCTAGAGGCGTAACCTCATTAACACCTTTCTAGACACCTACTTGATCGGCTAATTGTAATGTGTAAAACTCTCCCAGGAGTAACTCTTACTCGCAGTGGGTATCGGGATCCAACTATCTCATAGAAGGTATGCAATCTCATTGCAAATTTCAACACTTGAAATTCCCGATAATTTTGCCCCTAGCGTCCTATGACCTTGACGGAGGCCAAACTACCCATAGTCCGCTAGTCAAGTTCAACCCGTCATTTCCTGATTGAATTAAACCCACCCGCACGACCCTTGACGGAGGCCAAACAACGCCGTACGAATACCCTAATCCAATCGCATCGTATTCTAGCAGATAAGCATTAGTTAGCTACCGTACACTACGCCTTGACGGAGGCCAAACTACCGCAGCACGAATACTAACTAGTACTTATCTGAAATGACGGAGGGCTACGACAGGTTTTTCTGAAAACCTATTGCGTAATGAACTTGATATCGTTGTAGAATCAAATGATTTTAAAATGGAGTGCTTTTGAGGCTTTTCTAGTTTTGCTAAAGGGGTCACTCCCGGTGAAGGGATCGTCGGCCCTTTCCTCATCGAATAAGGTGCAGGATATATCATATATACCGCTGTGCAAAGCAGAAACTATAGAAGCAATCAAAAGACAAACCGAGGGTTGTAGTATCTGCCAGTTATTGCTAAAGGAGTCACTCCCGGTGAAGGGATCTCGGTCCTTTCCTTATCGAATAAGGTGCAGGATGTTCTACAAGGAACACCGCGATGCAAAGCAAGAACTGTAGCTACCTGTTTTTGAAAATTCGATTCCACAACATTATTAGGTTTCTTTTTCTTTCATTAATCATATTAATGAAGTCCCATCATTTAAGCACCTAAACATCACAGATAAATACGACGTACACTTATGCCATCCGCATTCGCCTCGATGTCCCTCGTGCACCGTTAGGTTAGGTAACTAACGACAGAGCGAGGCAGGGCTAGCGCAGGTGTAAAACATAAGTAACGTCTATATAATATATCGTATATACTGTATACAGTATCCATCACAGCATATCGAATGATCACATCACAGATATCGCAGCAGAAGAAACATATGAAACATTGGATATACTAGGACGTCCGTGTTTTCAGTACGAGCCAGTATAAAACACGGATTCCACGGTCGTGATGAATAGCCAAACCCACACCCCTAGACCCCTACGAGAGCGGTAAGCAACCCTACCAATTCTAGGGTTAGGAGACCCGGACTCGACTCCTCGAGATGGTCTCCCACTGGACCCTAGAACCCGGTTACTGGTGCTCCCCTCCTTGGGTCTATCCTAGTGCGGAAAAGTAAATAATATACAATGGTGACATCTTCCGCAACCTGGAAGTGCCCCAACAAAAGAATATTACATACAAATTTTTACATGAATGAAAATGAAAAACACTCATCTCACATAAAAACCCCCGGCTATTCAAACACGACGATCCAATATAACATATCCAGCAACACATAACATCACATGTCATCAACGTAAGTAAATATGCCCATCCCAATTGTCGTTGACGTATAGCAACGAAACCGGCGATATCACATATTACACTTACGGTCGCAGAAAAGAAAGTGTAAAACTACAACAGTTGGAATCCGCAACCTCTTTAGACATCACATGCCTAACCAAATGAATTCCTTAGACATCGCATGCCTAACAATTATAAACCCGGCATTTTAGTCTCATTTATCAAAAACTCTTTTCAATATCTAGTCGGGCAATTCAATAGGATTCCCGCTATTCTGATCGAATGCTCGTCGCAAACTTTAGTAGACGGCCGCACCCCCGATACCGTCGACGAAGTGCACCAAGGCGGAACACCGCTACCGCGAGCACCCGAACGGATGCTTTCGGCGACGGGGTTCTCCTACAGTCACTTGGTCGGGGCTAAGGGGTGTAGCTGTCTATTAAGTTTATCCGGCGAGTATCCGCGTACGCTACGTGATTGCGACGGACTTTTGATCACATCAAAATCCCGTGGCAACCGATCAAGTGAGACTAAACTGCTATGTCTATAACATTCAAATGTTGTTGATTCCAATTATTGTATCACATTCTAGATAAATAGAAAATGTTAAAATTTCCGATCGAACAATTAAACACCCAAGTTTTCCCGAAATAACTCAACACTTGAAATAAGTTTAAAAACCATTCACTTCATGCCACAGTACCAACGGTCCAGCCGTAGAAGAGTCAAGCCAACGCCTCACATGTGGCACGCCGTACTGCCCCAAAC
Organism: Agapanthus africanus; assembly: GCA_030015575.1. Lineage (NCBI taxonomy): Eukaryota > Viridiplantae > Streptophyta > Magnoliopsida > Asparagales > Amaryllidaceae > Agapanthus > Agapanthus africanus. The sequence continues at coordinate 220,741,375 of CM057348.1, read as the reverse complement.
CCTAAGGTTCAAAGGGCAGTTCAAGACGGTCACATAATCGAGTTAAGGTTTGTTGTCTTCTAGAGGGTCCATCACGTTACTTGCACTACTTAGAACGTCTTTAAACCACGGAAAAATCCAACATTTGGAAATATCCCGGCAGGGGGAAAAAGTGGGTATTTATTTCCGGTCGAACTTTTCAACATGTTCTACAATTACCCGGAAAAACACGTAGACAAAGCTAAAGTATCCGATCGAATCATCGAATCCCCAAAATACCCCAGAAAACTCAACTGTTGAGTGAAAAATAAAATTTCCCAGAAAGATCAGAAAACACCAATTGAGGTTACTGTGCAAAAAAGATTGCATGATCTTTACATACGGCCGCGGGATCGCCGCCAATACCAGGGAAAGGCCGCGGTTCCGCGGCGGTTTAGTCGTATTACAGTCACGTTTTTCACAGCAACCCTTGCATTTTCCTACTGATATTTTTGAGAATTTTTAATTTTGAAAAATGCACAGTTTTGAAAAATGTACAGAGAAGGGGTCGGATTAGGGTTTTGTGTTTCGATCGGACCTAAAACATCGTCTACACTTCGCCTAAAGCTCTAGCTAGGCTCTGATACCACTGTAGGGTTCCTAGGCACACCCATGATGTTCCACAACTGATCAAACATGGCCAATTCAAAAAATTCCATGTGCCAAAGAACCCTAAGCGAAGATCGTTACTAGAGGTAAAGGAGAAACAGGCAAATAAACTACTTTATTGCTAAGTGAATGGAAATACAACCTTTGTAGATCCGGTCCTCCACTTCCTAAGCTCCATGATGACGTCCCTCCACTGCGATCATCGGATCCCGGACTCTAGCGATGGTTTCGTCGAAGAAATGATCGAGCTAGGTCGTCGACTTCGATGCCGAAGATGATCTACGTCGAGGCAACTCAAGATCAAGCTCCACCTTCACCAAGTCATGAAACATGTGAAGAAAACACCCTATACTACATGGCAAGTGGTAGAGGATGAAGAAATAGGAAGTGGGGTCACTTTGGATTTGGATTTCTCACTTGGATTGATCACTTGTAAATTTATAGCAAAGGTTTTCTTTCTTCCTCAAGAAGAAGAAGAAGAAATGGAAAAATGAATTAATTAAAATAGAAAAACAAGTGACCCTTATCATGTTGCAACCATGGGTGAGTTAACTAGTGTAGAGAATAAACTAGGTTTAAGGTAAATGGTTAGGGTTAAAGATAAAAACAAAATGGCTAAGACTTTGTCAAAAGTATCATGAAGCTTCTAGTGTAAAACAAAGAAAGCCACCCATTTTGTTTTTGCCAAAAGGAATAAATAAATAAACAAATAAATTAGAACCTTAACCATTTACCTAAAGATGGTTCAATGCATACACACATCCAAGTTTGCATATATCATCAAAGATGATACAAACTAGTGCACAAAACTATATCATATATACAATGTGCACAATCAAGTGAGAAAATAATCTTAAGTGAACAAATACTAGTTAATGTAAAGTAATATATCAAATATATAATTATACATTAAATCATTAAATCAACACTTGATTTAACGATCCGGTCACATGGCATATGACCGACTAATATCCAATGTATCGACTTATCGAATCAACCCTCGATTCGATAACTAGGTTATATCGCATACAACCAATTGATACATTCATCGTGAGAATAGAATACGGTATCACATACACGCATTATTCTCAGTCCAGCACATATCTCATATGCGCTCCTATTTCGTTTCGCTTGAGCCAGGAAACCTCTGTGTAGGACTCTAAAGACTCGTCAATACGCCGGCAGCAGGTGATGATCATATCAAACACCCACATGCCGCAAGCGGTCTGCTAAACGTAACGGCCACCTGGGTATTGAGCGATCAGAAGATCAACGAGCAAGCCCGCTCACACTCCTGTGAATCCAACCAGTAACACTTACCGTACAGTCCGGTCTCATCGTCTGATATGTAGCATATCTCGCCCAGGGGTGGTAAACGTCAGACCCCAATAGCTCGATAAGTCGTGTCGATATGAGGTCTATAACAGTTTGAGAAACTACTGGTAACACTTACCAGTAAATCTCAGCAACCCTGGCCAGGGATTTCCGGTTATAGCCAATCGAACACGGCGCAACATCAATTCCCTATACCGGGAGAGACGAATCCCCTCCTATCGCTCATTGCCTCCATGTGATTCGGGACTGTACCCAAAAACCACCGTTTTGCACACCCTCTTGGACGTGGTAAGGTGGAAATCAAAGCACAGTGGGAATCACACAAGACTCTATGACGATCTCGGGTCTACAGACTAACCTGTACCGGTGTCACCAGAGAACTGCCATCTGACGTAAGGTATAATACCATCTGGGAGTTCTCGGCGAGTCCGTCCAGTGTACCCAGTCTTCACTGAGCACCCGTATATCATCTCTGATGTCAAACACCAATGGATATGAGATCATCCATCGCCCATCTGTATGGGTCGAGAAGGCATACGCTAGTCTACTCTGGTATATCGATGCCCCGTCTCGATACACCCACGACTAGGGACCTTGAAGGATGTACTTATGGACTACCATGTCCCCATTAGTATGATCTGCATCATAGTCCAGGTAGTCAAGTACACTTCCTAAGGGCTTTACCAACATGTAACAGAGAGACAATCATACACGTTAAGGTAAAGAGCAACCAGATAGCATACTATCATGTCGAGCAAGAAAGTCCTCCCTATATATGTCCAAGCATCCACTACAATATACATCCAATGTAGAGTATGTAAGTGCACGGCGGCGCCCCGGCCTCCATCCCGAGGCCAAATGCGGAAGCGATGGTTAACTTTAATTTTTCAAACCGGCACCACCGCGCACTAAAACCCGGATCGGGCCATTAACTAGTTCTAGCTAACTACAAGATGGGGAAGAGAGATATACCGAGCGATCCGTGTCCTCCGGTCTTCTCATCGTCGTCCCGATATCCCACGGAATGTCCGGTCTCCACCTCCTCGCCGGAAAGGGCACCACGTCCCCGGCTTCTTTTACGGGCTCCCACCTCTATACCGAGGCAACTCGGGCACGAAGTTGGCGAGTCAACGTGCCCAAGGTTTGCTGTAGAATGTGTAGTGCTCATGTCTCATTTTGGGGTTTATGGAGGTTGCCATTTTGGTGGAGGGATGATACATGGAATTTTTGTGGAGATATATGATTTTTCCAAAGCCAAAAGAGATGAAATCCCACTCCTAAAAATTTGGACAGCCCCCATTTGAACTTGGCCGGCCATGGCTTGGAATGGGAGAGGAATGAATGAATGAGGGAGTGTATGAGCCAATAATGCAAGAGGGAATCAAATGATATCTTGAAAAGAGAATGATCACAAACACAAACCCACACTCCACCAACCTCATCATCTCAACACAAAGTCAAGCCATCATGAAAACTATCATGAAGCAAAAAGTCAAGTGATGGTGCACATGATGAAACCATCATGATGCAACAAAATGCAAAGACACCTTCCACAATTGCTTATTTGCACAAATGCAAATAAGCTCTCCTCCACCAATCTTCGGCCAATGATAGATACAAAGAAATATGGCGAAAACGGAAAGTAAACTGGCAACTCCAAAAATGATCCCGTAATAAATTACAGGAAAACCCCGATACTGTGTATACACACCCGCATCTGTATTCCGACTGAAATACAAATGCAATGAGATAAAGTCTACACTGTACTAAGGATCCGGCTTAAACCAAAGCCGGCTAGTATTATCCGTCCGATCCTGATCCGCGCAATACCGCACGTATCTGATTGAACCCTGCCATATATCCATACGGCCTCTACAGCGTTTCGCCCAAAAACTTGAGCAACTGAATTTGGAGGACTCTAAAGACTCGTCAACACCTTGGTTGTGGATTTAACCACTAGCACGTCAGAGGTATAAGCCAATACGTGACGGGCCACCAGCTATTGACCAAAAGGGACGTCGATGAGCGAACTCATCCTAACACCCTACTGAGCCTGTCAGTGACAATATCCGTACAGTCCGGTCCGTTCGTCTATGAGCATCGCATGGCGGGCCTAGGGGGTTGGTAAAAGTCAGACCCCCAAAAGCGGTACAAGTCGTGTCAGAGATCAGCCCAGAACATCCTGAGATACTACTGGAATACCTACCAGTAAATCTCCTGCCTTGGCCAAGGACTTTTCATGTTCTGGCTCTCCTAGACACAGCGCGACCTCACCCCCAATACCGGGAGAGACGAACCCCCGAAGATCCGCTCACTGCCTCCATGTGGCTCGGAACTGTACCCAACTAAAACCTGTTTGCACGTCTCCTTTGAGCGTGGTAGGGTAGTAATCAAAGTACAGTGGGAACTCACATGAGAAAAATGATGATCCCCAGGTCGATGAACTAACCTGTACACATGTCACCAGGGAACTGCTATCTGACGTCAGGTATAAGACCAACTAGCATATTCCCGGCGTGTCCTGTCCGGTGTACTCATAACCCAATGAGCACCTGTATACATCTTAGGTGAACCAACTGACACCAGTGGCTTGTGAGACCGGCCACCGCCCCTCGTCGGGGTCTCGACTGTATACACTAGTCTACTCTGGAGTATCGATCCCCTGTCTCGAAACTCCCACGACTAGGGACCATTTAAGGATGTGCTTATAAACGACCAGCTCCTACGTATATGATCGCCCTCATATTGCCGGCAGTCAAGCAAGAATCCTAGGGGCTCTATCAACGTGTAATAGCGACCTGTCTGGTCACCTAAAGCAGTACACGATGATAAAGATAAACCAGATAGCATACTATCATCTCGAATAAGACTGTCCTACCGGGATAGTGTTGCGCCACGGCAGCGCCCCGGCCATCTTACCGAGGCCAAAATGCGGAATCAAAAATTTTCCTTACTAGGAAACTGGCGCTACCGCGGACAATAAAACCCGGATCGTCAACCATTAACCTATACTAGCAAACAAGAGAAAGGGTGAGAGATATACCGAGTGATCCGAGTCCTCCGGTCTTCTCGTCATCGTCCCGATCTCCCGGGGAAACTCCGGTCGTCGCCTCCTTGCCGGAAGGGCACCACATCGTCTGTATCTTTTACGGGCTCCCACCTCAATACCGAGGCAACTCGGGCGCGAAGTTGGCTAGCCGACGCGCCCAAGATTAGCTGTAGAATGTAGTGTAGAATCATAGTCTCTTTTGGGTTGGTGAAGTTGCCTTGATGGAGGAATCAACAAGATATGAACTTAGGGATTTTTGTAGCAATGGAAAATTGATATGAATGATAATTTTTCCCACACCAAAAGAAACTCTTTCATTTTTCTCCTCCCATCAAAAATGTGGCCGGCCAATACATTTGTGGAAATGGTGGAGGGATATACAAAACTCATGAAGGGAGGTGAGTGTAGGAAAAAGCAAGAGGTGACCTTAAACAAAACATCAACCATGCTTATCACTTCTATTCACATCAAATCTCATTAAAGCACCATCATGGATGAAAAAAAAAGAAAGGATGCAAATCCTATCATAATGAAAACATTTGCAAGAAAACCCCTCCTCAAATATTATTTGCACAATTGCAAATAACCCCCCTCCATCGGAAAAGTCCGGCCGGGAAAGAACAAAGGAAAACCGGCCGGAACGGAAAGCAAACTGGCAACTCCAGAAAACTGGTCCCGTAATAAATTACAGGAAAACCCCGATACTGTGCATACACACCCGCATCTGTATTCCGTCCGGATACAAATGCAAAGAGACAAAATATACACTGTACTATACTAGGATCCGGCTTAAACCAAAGCCGGCTAGTAATATCCGTCCGATCCTGATCCGTGCAATACCGCACGTATCCGATCGAACCTTGCCATATATCTATACGGCCACTAGTACTAACCGTCCGATCCTGATCCGTGCAATACCGCACGTATCTGATCGGACCCTGCCATATCTCCATACGGCCTCTACAGCGTTTCGCCCGAAAGCTTGAGTAACTGAAAGTGTGGTGGACTCTAAAGACTCGTCAATACTATGGCTGTGGATTTAACCACTAGCACGTCAGAGATATAAGCCAATACGTGACGGGCCACCAGCTATTGACCAAAAGGGACGTCGATGAGCGAACTCATCCTGACACCCTACTGAGCCTGTCAGTGACAATATCCGTACAGTCCGGTCCGTTCGTCTATGAGGATCGCATGGCGGGCCTAGGGGGTTGGTAAAAGTCAGACCCCCAAAGGAGGTACAAGTCGTGTCGGAGTGAAGCCCAGAACACTCTGAGATACTACTGGAATACCTACCAGTAAATCTCCTGCCTCGGCCGAGGGCTTTGTGTAATGGCTCTCCTAGATACAGCGCGACCTCACCCCCAATACCGGGAGAGACGAACCCCTGCAGATCCGCTCACTGCCTCCATGTGGCTCGGGACTGTACCCAACTAAAACCTGTTTGCACGACTCCTTTGAGCCGTGGTAGGGTAGTAATCAAAGCACAGTGGGAACTCACACGAGACAAATGACGATCTCAGGTCGATGAACTAACCTGTACACATGTCACCTGGGAACTGCTATCTGACGTATGGTATAATCCCAACTAGCAGGTACCCGGCGAGTCCTGTCCGGTGTACTCATAACCTAATGAGCACCTATATACATCTTAGGTGAACCAACTGACACCAGTGGCTTGTGAGACCGGCCACCGCCCCTCGTCGGGGTCTCGACTGTATACACTAGTCTACTAATGGAGTATCGATGCCCAGTCTCGAAACTCCCATGACTAGGGACCTTTTAAGGATGTGCTTATAGACCCCAGCTCCCACGTATATGATCGTCATCATACTGCTGGTCGTCAAGCAAGAATCCTATGGGCTCTATCAACGTGTAATAGCAACCTATCAGGTCACCTAAAGCAGTACACGATGATAAAGATAAACCAGATAGCATACTATCATCTCGAGTAAGACTGTCCTACCGGGATAGGTCCTCCCTCAATCATTGCAATCACGTGCCTGTGATCCAATAATTGACTCTGAGGGCACTATCTCCAACAATCTCCCACTTGCACTCAAGGCTAATTATTGCGATGTCGCATACTCACAGCCCGTGTGATACCGAACACCCAACTCCTCTACTAGTCAGTCTCACAAAGCTCGTTTGCGAAACTATTGCGTTCGAGGAATAGCCTCAGTGAGTGGATCCGCTGTGAAGTTTCTTTCTATGTCTCTCTATATCTCAAGTTCGCGGAGAAAGCCATCTCCCGAAATGAGCAATACCTGTCTTAGAATGTGTTTGGATATCTGATGGGACCTAGCTCATAAATGAACTCCAAATCCAAACTTCTTAGATTGTATCGATAACTGAACTTAATCAGTACCCAGCGCCATGCCTCCCTCAGTATTGCCTTGGACCACCTGTCCAAAATACTGCCCCTTGTCAGAAGGAGAAACTATAACTCTGACAGCCACTCTGCCATCCATGTCACCTTGGAAGCCTGGAATGATAACCGTCTCCTAAAAGAGGCTGTCGTTATCATATCCCTAGAACACGCACTTATGTCCTAAAACTGCTTCCGATTGTTTCTCCAGGATTGGATTAATATCAACTTATTGCATCTACTGCAAGAACAACATCTGGTGTGGTACTTGACATCTCATGACTGACTCAATTGCCTAAGCCAGTGATCTGTCAATCATGCGTATCCCTCTCCTCTTTAGTCTGTAAGACACCTTTTAGAAAGGGTGACTCCATTACCTGCAGGTGTACTACCGTGCCAGGAGTCGTCCATTCTAAATACTCATAGAATGCTGTCAAGGTATCCAGATTAGGAAACCACCCAAATCTAGATCTAAAACTATAGATCTACTAACCAGAATGTCTGATATAATATCCAAGTCCTGTGTGGAGAAAACACTGTGTGACAACCAAAATATAACCGATCGTAGTATAGGAATATCACTTCCTACTCTGTGTATGTCATCAAATACCAGGACATCACACCCTACTACCTTCTTAACAGATCCATCCCCTATTCTGATGAAGTCAAACCTATGACTTCACATCAGAAATAGATGATCTATCTCCGCTATATCTGCTTTAGTCTATAAATAGACATAAGCCTGATGTCCACGAATGCTTCCGCTGCTCCCACTGACTACGACAACCCTCTGGCAGAGTCATATAGACGTGCACTTCTAAAACTAGTTTAGAATGACGCTATATTCATCCTCCTGCCGGGTCTCGGAGCCTGGAACAATAGCAATGGCAAGTGTGGGTAAACAAGAACTTCCCTGTCACCGTCCTTGAGGCTACCGGAGTACCTCTCGGGTGCCTGAAGTTACCCACCGTATCTGCGGAGTGGCCAATGGAATGTCAAACCATAATGAATCTTTAGGTTCCTTATCAAATCTTCAGTAATCGTTTGCGGTTCTGGAATCGCTTCCAGTTCTACCATACTCCCACTGCTGTTTTCTGAAAAATCCATTTCTTTTAAAAATGGGGAGAGTCAAGAACAATATCTCTATTGATCTTCAGGTGGTAGAAAGTCAACCCTCGTCATAGCCTGGGTCAACCCACAAACAGCCATTACAGAAACGTGCCTTGAGTTGTCCAGTGTCTGGTTTTAAGCATAAGCCAGACAACTCCCCGTACCTTAACAATGTCAAGATATGAACTGTTCTATATCCAATATAGAAACAGAGGCACTGATTTAATTGAACCAGATTCAAATCATGCAGCTGTCTCCAGTGCATGTCAACTAAATGGAAGGAGGCCGATCAGCGTTACTCAACTTAGGAATGTTTCCAATTATGAGTAACCTGAAAGAGAAGCTAGTTCTCTTAATCATTACTATCAACTGAACACCATACACAAGTATCTACATCTTCGATCACTTTGAAGAATCCCGATACTTGCTACACCTGGTTCTCTACTCTATTCAAATACCTATAACTCCTCAAAACTTAGACCCTGTGTTCCTACGAAACACATGTCTAAGAACTAGAGAAGTTAAAAGTAAACAGAATATAGTATGAGGACCAACCCCTCTGTCCTAATGGACACTGGACAACATACAATACTCTGTATAAGTCCGCTGAGTCTAACAACTCTTTCACTGTGCGTCGTAGGTTGAAAACTGTACTTATGGTTAAGAAGAATTACACCGCTGTTTAATGCTCCTTACCTAACCATCCACTGATATAGGTAAATATCATCGACATAATATCAAAAGGTATATCTCACTCTATAAAAATAGACGTACAGATATATCAATTTGAAATTGGTGCACAACAGCGGATATTCAAAACCAAATATTTGCGGACTGGCAAACAGCCCAGATGATCTCCTCAAATATCACCGATTACAACGAATCCCGATATAATGAGGATGATCATCCTATTCCCAATAACTTACTCCCACTCATCATCTGTAAAACCATACAGATGTGAGAATCAAACTTGGTAAATACATACCCTGGAGCAAGTGTCTAATTGGGAAATCAGTTTTCTTTTAACAGTACACAGTGAAACTGAAACATTGAAATGTTTCGATAGGGTATCCTGGTATTCCTAGTAATGCCTCTTCCATTATCCAGATTCACAACTGTAACCGTATATCTCTTTGCCATCTGTCCAAATCCCTTTATATGTCTTTAGTCATTACCATCTGCACACCCCCTTTAGGCCAAATGGTTTTCTTCCTTCCCTACCGTTCGGCACCAGCCTATGGTTTGGAAGAAGACTATCCAATAAGCATAATGGGTGTACTGTCCTAATCCTAGGAGCACTCGCAATGCGAGAGAAGGTGAAGATAAAAGACAACCGAATAAACCTTATTCCTATTTCTCCTGGACCAGAATCCATCCCCGAACTGGAACAAGTTCCTTTCGAGTTCGTATATAACCATACGATGGAGTATCCAAATAAACTGTGGATCTTCGTAGTGATACGAAGTGTCCTGGAGAAATACAAAGGTGATTTAGGTTTGGCGAAGATATACTCGGTTTGGTCGTGAATAGCAGTCGCAATTTACTTTGCCCTCTTACTAATCCCTTGCTTTGTCTTAACTTAATACCTTCTGTACACCATCGTTATGCTAATTGGTTTTCTTCATTCCCCACCGTTCGGCACCTGCCTAAGGTTTGGAAGAAGACTATCCAATTTGCGTAATAGGTGTACTATCTCCTAAACCAAGGAGTACTCGCAATGAGAGAAGGTGAAAAAGAAAAGACAACTGAATAATCCTATTCGTTTTCTCCAGAACCAGAAACCATCCTCGAAGTCCTTCGAGTTCGTATATAACCATACGATGGTTTTGTCCAATGGAAGTGGACGTTCGTAGTAATACGGGGTGTCCTGGAGAAAAGGGTAAAAGTAGGAGTGGCAACGAGGTCTGCAACTCTGACAATCCAAAAGCCAGTGTTAAGAAGGTTCGGTCAACTTGGTCACTGAGTCATAGTCCAGGGTCGGGTCAATGGTCGCTGCCAAAGAGAGAGAGAGAAAAGAAACACTCAGCGTGCACTCTAACCTAGATCAGAATGGTTATCAATTTATCTAATCTGGAAACCTCCCACTGTAACCTCAAATTCTTCCCCAAACCTGAAAGAAGAATTAGTCGGGGTCACCCGAGGAGTAAACCAACTCATCAGTGGGAATCGGGATCCAACTATCATCGCATGATAACATGACGGAATCCACTCACGTCACCACACTCCAGAAGGTATGCGCATGTCTGGCAAGTTTCAGTTCTTTTGAAACTCCCGATTTGATTTTTACCCCTAGGACCCAAGTGACCTTGACGAATAATCAACAAATCAAAAGGTCCTAGTCAAGTTCAGCCAGTCATTATCTTGATTGCGTTAAACCCACCCGCACGACCCTTGACGAATAATTAACAAAGTCGTACGACTGTCCTAACCAATCCACATATCCATGCGACAGAAAACATTACAGAGCTACCGCACACTACGCCTCGGCGAATAGCAACGACAAACGTAGCGCGAATACTAAGCAATACTAATCTGAAATGACGGAGGGCTACGGCTGGTTTTTGGCAAAAAACCTTTAACGTAATGAACTTGATATCGTTGAAGGAACCGGATAACTTTTTATAAAAATATAGTGACGAAAACCTTTGCTAAAGAGGTCACTCCAGGTGAAGGGATCTCGGCTCTTTCCCCGTAGAATGAGGTGCAGGATATTCCAACTGAATACCACGATGCAAAGCAAAAGTAATCGGCTAGAGTAAGTTAATGCCCTGACGCAAACTTCTGTCCAAGGGGTCACTCCCGGTGAAGGGATCTCGGCCCTTGCCTCGTCGACTGAGGAGCAGGATATTCCAAATGAATACCATGATGCAAAACAAAAGTGAACGTCCTTGCAATAACAGCTTTTTGAAAAATGTTCCAACAACATCAGAATAGGTTTGTTTATTTTGCATTGATCCGAATCAACGCAGTCCCATCAATTGATCACACCACAAAGAACGAAAATATACTGATGTACGTATATGCCATCCGCATTCGCCACTGGGTCCCGTCATCACCCGTTAGGTTAGCTAACTAACGGCAGAGCGGGGACTGGACTAGCGCGGATGAAAAACATATACAACATCTACTAATATATATACCAATATATAGTATTTCGCTCAAGGCGTGATAAAATGCAACATCACAGAAATGTACAGCATCACAGAACAATACAGATATCTGGGATCCCCGGGTTTCACAGAGCCACTACTGAAACCCGACGTTCCCCTGGTCGTGTGGATAGCCTGTGCAATGAAATCCTAGACCCCTACGGGCGCGGCAAGTCACCCGCCAAAACCTGAAGCGAGGCAGCCCCCTTCAGCACCGTGAATGGACCACCCAGCACTTCACGGAATCCGGTAACTTGGGCACCCCTCCAGGGTCAACCTGTACCCCGTACGAGTGCGGCGAATAGCCCGCCAATCCTGGAGTGAAGCCCCCTCCGTCCCAATGCCATGAGATGCGGGCTTGTTGCCCTCCAGAACCCGGCTATCCGTGCACCCCACCGCGGGGCAATCCTAGTACAGAAAGTAAAATATACATACACCGGGTACATCGACCGCAACCAGGTCGTGCCCCAAAAGAATAATACAAACAGGCAGTGACGGCAGTCCACATGTCGGACGCTCGCCCCGCAATATCAAATGTACATATAAAACAAAACAGTACTAGCATTGCATCCAGGCTATCCCCCACGACCGATCCGCAACAACACAGCATAAACATAGAACATCAACGTGAAAAGTCACGTTCGCAAATCCGTCTAACCGGGCTATAGCAGTTAGACAGGATTTACCGATCAAGTGACATTCACGGTCGTAGATATAATGTAAATACTGTGAAATAATGTGTTTAAAATATCCGATCGATCAAACATTAACAAGTGGGCCCCCAAGCAATACTGTAGCACTCACATAAAATCTGGGCCCAGTATTAATATTCCAAAACCCCAAAAATTAGCCCAGAAGCCCACTGGAAAAATATGATATAGTGAAGACACCAATGCGCGGCGGAACCGCGGCCCAAGGGGGGGTTTGGCCACGGTTCCGCGCTTGAGTGATCGACTGACTGTGTCGAATTTTTCCAGTAGTCTTAGAATTTCCAGTACATTAGTTTTCTACAACCTGAAAAATTTTTCGAGCCCGGAAAATATCGACAGAAAACTGATGCATGCAAAACGCGGATTTTGGAATTTTGGTCGATCGGATAAGTAAAACGCATTAGAAAAAGCTAGACAAGGTTAATGGCGTGGCTCTGATACCATGTTGCGCCACGGCAGCGCCCCGGCCATCTTACCGAGGCCAAAATGCGGAATCAAAAATTTTCCTTACTAGGAAACTGGCGCTACCGCGGACAATAAAACCCGGATCGTCAACCATTAACCTATACTAGCAAACAAGAGAAAGGGTGAGAGATATACCGAGTGATCCGAGTCCTCCGGTCTTCTCGTCATCGTCCCGATCTCCCGCGGAAACTCCGGTCGTCGCCTCCTTGCCGGAAGGGCACCACATCGTCTGTATCTTTTACGGGCTCCCACCTCAATACCGAGGCAACTCGGGCGCGAAGTTGGCTAGACGACGCGCCCAAGATTAACTGTAGAATGTAGTGTAGAATCATAGTCTCTTTTGGGTTGGTGAAGTTGTCTTGATGGAGGAATCAACAAGATATGAACTTAGGGATTTTTGTAGCAATGGAAAAATGATATGAATGATAATTTTTCCCACACCAAAAGAAACTCTTTCATTTTTCTCCTCCCATCAAAAATGTGGCCGGCCAATACATTTGTGGAAATGGTGGAGGGATATACAAAACTCATGAAGGGAGGTGAGTGTAGGAAAAAGCAAGAGGTGACCTTAAACAAAACATCAACCATGCTTATCACTTCTATTCACATCAAATCTCATTAAAGCACCATCATGGATGAAAAAAAAAGAAAGGATGCAAATCCTATCATAATGAAAACATTTGCAAGAAAACCCCTCCTCAAATGTTATTTGCACAATTGCAAATAACCCCCCTCCATCGGAAAAGTCCGGCCGGGAAAGAACAAAGGAAAACCGGCCGGAACGGAAAGCAAACTGGCAACTCCAGAAAACTGGTCCCGTAATAAATTACAGGAAACCCCGATACTGTGCATACACACCCGCATCTGTATTCCGTCCGGATACAAATGCAAAGAGACAAAATCTACACTGTACTATACTAGGATCCGGCTTAAACCAAAGCCGGCTAGTAATATCCGTCCGATCCTGATCCGTGCAATACCGCACGTATCCGATCGAACCTTGCCATATATCTATACGGCCACTAGTACTAACCGTCCGATCCTGATCCGTGCAATACCGCACGTATCTGATCGGACCCTGCCATATCTCCATACGGCCTCTATAGCGTTTCGCCCGAAAGCTTGAGTAACTGAAAGTGTGGTGGACTCTAAAGACTCGTCAATACTATGGCTGTAGATTTAACCACTAGCACGTCAGAGGTATAAGCCAATACGTGATGGGCCACCAGCTATTGACCAAAAGGGACGTCGATGAGCGAACTCATCCTGACACCCTACTGAGCCTGTCAGTGACAATATCCATACAGTCCGGTCCGTTCGTCTATGAGAATCGCATGGCGGGCCTAGGGGGTTGGTAAAAGTCAGACCCCCAAAGGCGGTACAAGTCGTGTCGGAGTAAAGCCCAGAACACCCTGAGATACTACTGGAATACCTACCAGTAAATCTCCTGCCTCGGCCGAGGGCTTTGTGTAATGGCTCTCCTAGACACAGCGCGACCTCACCCCCAATACCGGGAGAGACGAACCCCTGCAGATCCGCTCACTGCCTCCATGTGGCTCGGGACTGTACCCAACTAAAACCTGTTTGCACGACTCCTTTGAGCCGTGGTAGGGTAGTAATCAAAGCACAGTGGGAACTCACACGAGACAAATGACGATCTCAGGTCGATGAACTAACCTGTACACATGTCACCTGGGAACTGCTATCTGACGTATGGTATAATCCCAACTAGCAGGTTCCCGGCGAGTCCTGTCCGGTGTACTCATAACCTAATGAGCACCTGTATACATCTTAGGTGAACCAACTGACACCAGTGGCTTGTGAGACCGGCCACCGCCCCTCGTCGGGGTCTCGACTGTATACACTAGTCTACTAATGGAGTATCGATGCCCAGTCTCGAAACTCCCACGACTAGGGGCCTTTTAAGGATGTGCTTATAGACCCCAGCTCCCACGTATATGATCGCCATCATACTGCTGGTCGTCAAGCAAGAATCCTAGGGGCTCTATCAACGTGTAATAGCGACCTATCAGGTCACCTAAAGCAGTACACGATGATAAAGATAAACCAGATAGCATACTATCATCTCAAGTAAGACTGTCCTACCGGGATAGGTCCTCCCTCAATCATTGCAATCACGTGCCTGTGATCCAATAATTAACTCTGAGGGCACTATCTCCAACAGATAGGTCCTCCCCCAATCATTGCAATCACGTGCCTGTGATCCAATAATTGACTCTGAGGGCACTATCTCCAACAATCTCCCACTTGCACTCAAGGCTAATTATTGCGATGTCGCATACTCACAGCCCGTGTGATACCGAACACCTAACTCCTCTACTAGTCAGTCTCACAAAGCTCGTTTGCGAAACTATTGCGTTCGAGGAATAGCCTCAGTGAGTGGATCCACTTTGATGTTTCTTTCTATGTCTCTCTATATCTCAAGTTCGTGGAGAAAGCCATCTCCCGAAATGAGCAATACCTGTCTTAGAATGTGTCTGGATGTCTGATGGGACCTAGCTCATAAATGAACTCCAAATCCAAACTTCTTAGACTGTATCGTCAACTGAACTTAATCAGTATCCTGCGCCATGCCACCCTCAGTATTTCCTTGGACCACCTGTCCAAAATACTACCCCTCATCAGAAGGAAAACTATAACTCTGACAACCTCCTTGTCGTCCAGGTCACTTTGGAAGCCTGGAATGATAACTGTCTCCCGAATGAGGCTGTCATTATCATATCCCTAGAACATCCACTTATGTTCTAAAACTGCTTCCGACTGTTTCTCCAGGATTGGATCAATGTCAACTTATTGCATCTAGTGCAAGAGCAACATCTGGTGTGGTACTTGACATCTCATGATTGACTCAATTGCCTGAGCAAGTGATCTTCCAATCATGCACATCCCTCTCCCCTTTAGTCTGTAAGACACCTTTAGAGAGGGTGACTCCATCACCTGCAGGTACACTACCGTGCTAGGAGTCGTCCATTCTAAATACTCTTAGAATGCTGTCTAAGTACCCTTAATTGGGAAATCATCCAAATCTAAATCTAAAACCATAGATCTAGTAACCAGTATGTCTGATATAATGTCCAAGTCCCATGTGGAGAAACCACCGTATGACGACCAAAGTATAACCGATCGTAGTATAGGAATATCACTTTCTACTCCGGATATTCAAAACCAAATATTTGCCGACCGGCAAACAGCCCAGGTGATTTCCTCAAATATCACCGATTACAACGAATCCCGATATAATGAGGATGATCACCTAATTCCCAATAACTTACTCCCACTCATCATCTGTAAAACCATACAGATGTGAGAATCATACCTGGTAAATACATACCCTGGAGTAAGTATCTAATCGGGAAATCAGTTTTCATTTAACAGTACACAGTGAAACTGAAACATTGAAATGTTTCGATGGGGTATCCTGGTATTCTTAGTAATGCCTCTTCCATTATCCCGATTCACGACTATAACCGTGTAATTCTTTGCCACCTCTCCAAATCCCTTTATATGTCTTTAGTCAATACCTTCTGCACACCCCTTTAGGCCAAATGGTTTTCTTCCTTCCCTACCGTTCGGCACCAGCCTATGGTTTGGAAGAAGACTAACTAATAAGCATAATGGGTGTACTGTCCTAATCCTAGGAGCACTCGCAATGAGATAAGGTGAAGATAAAAGACAACCGAATAAACCTTATTCCTATTTCCCCTGAACCAGAATCCATCCCCGAACTGGAACAAGTTCCTTTCGAGTTCGTATATAACCATACGATGGAGTATCCAATAAACTGTGGATCTTCGTAGTGATACGGAGTGTCCTGGAGAAATACAAAGGTGATTTAGGATTGGCGAAGAAATGCTTGGTTTGGTCGTGAATAGCAGTCGCAATTTACTTTGCCCTCTTACTAATCCCTTTCTTTGTCTTTACATAATACCTTCTGTACACCATCGTTAGGCTAATTGGTTTTCTTCATTCCTACCGGTCGGCACCTGCCTACGGTTTGGAAGAAGACAATCCAATTTGCGTAATAGGTGTACTATCTCCTAAACCAAGGAGTACTCGCAACCTGAGAAAAGGTAAAAGGAAAAGTCAACTGAATAGTCCTATCCGTTTTCTCCAGAACCAGAAACCATCCTCGAATAAATTCTTTCGAGTTCGTATATAACCATACGATGGTTTTGTCCAATGGAAGTGGACGTTCGTAGTAATACGGGGTGTCCTGGAGAAAAAGGTAAAAGTAGGAGTGGCAATGAGGTATGCAACTCTGACAATCCAAAAGCCAGTGTTAAAGAAGGTTCGGTTAATTTTGGTCACTGGGTCATAGTCTTAGGGTCGGGTCAATGGTCGCTGCCAAAGAGAGAGAGAAAGGAAACACTCAGTGTGCACTCTAACTTAGATCAGAATGGTTACCAATTTATCTAATCTGGAAACCTCCAACTGTACCGTCAAATTCTCCTCTAAACCTGAAAGAAGAATTAGTCGGGATCACCCGAGAAGTAAACTAACTCATCAGTGGGAATCGGGATCCAACTATCATCGCATGATAACGTGACGGAATCCGCTCACGTCATCACACTCCAGAAGGTATGCGCATATCTGGAAAGTTTCAGTTTCTTTAGAAACTCCCGATGTGATTTTTGCCCCATGCTCTTATGACCTTGAGTTTGGCCAACAAATCATAAGTCACATGTCAAGTTCTACCCGTCATTCTCCAGGTTAATTTGAATCCACCCGTACCTACCCTTGACTTTAGCCAACAAGGCAGTACGACTGTTCCAAACCAACGCATCTATCTATACTGCATATGAATAACCAGCAGCTACCAAACACTGTGCCTTGACTTTGGCCAACAAACACAGCTTGAATACTATTGACTATCCATATGAAATGACGGAGGGCTACGAATGGTTTCTGGAGAAAACCTTTAACGTAATGAACTTGATATCGTTGAAGGAACGGATAGCTTTTTAGAAAAATATAGTGACGAAAACCTTTGCTAAAGAGGTCACTCCCGGTGAAGGAATCTCGGCTCTTTCCCCGTAGAATGAGGTGCAGGATATTCCAACTGAATACCACGATGCAAAGCAAAAGTAATCGGCTATAGTGAAGTTATTGCCCTGACGCAAACTTTTGTCCAAGGGGTCACTCCCGGTGAAGGGATCTCGGCCCTTGCCTCGTCGACTGAGGAGCAGGATATTCCAACTGAATACCACGATGCAAAACAAGAGTGAACGTCCTTGCAATAACAGTTTTTTGAAAAAGTGTTCCAACAACATCAGATTAGGTTTGATTTTTAACTTGCATTGATCCGAATCAATGCATTCCCATCAATTGATCACACCACAAAGAACGAAAATATACTGATGTACGTATATGCCATCCGTATTCGCCACTGGGTCCCGTCATTACCCGTTAGGTTTGCTAACTAACGACAGAGCGGGGACTGGACGAGCGGATGTAAAACATATACAACATCTACTAGTATATATATCAATATATAATATTTCGCTCAAGGCGTGATAAAATGCAACATCACAGAAATGTACAGCATCACAGAACAATACATATATCTGGGATCCCCGGGTTTCACAGAGCCGCTACTGAAACCCGACGTTCCCCTGGTCGTGTGGATAGCATGTGCAATGAAATCCTAGACCCCTACGGGCACGGCAAGTTACCCGCCAAAACCTGAAGCGAGACAGCCCCCTTCAGCAAAGTGAATGGACCACCCAGCACTTCACGGAATCCGGTAACTTGGGCACCCCTCCTGGGTCAACCTGTACCCCCTACGAGTGCGGCGAATAGCCCGCCAATTCTAGAGTAAAGCCCCCTCCGTCTCAATGCCATGAGATGCGGGCTTGTTGCCCTCTAGAACCCGGCCATCCGTGCACTCCTACGCGGGGCAATCCTAGTACAGAAAGTAAAATATACATACAACGGGTACATCGACCGCAACCAGGTCGTGCCCTAAAATAATAATACAAACAGGCAGTGACGGCAGTCCACATGTCGGACGCTCGCCCCGCAATATCAAATGTACATAATACAACAAAACACTGTACTAGCATTGCAACCAGGCTATCCCCCACGAACAATCCGCAACATCACAGCAAAATCACAGAACATCAACGTGAAAGTCACGTTCGCAAATCCGTCTAACCGGGCTATAGCAGTTAGACTGGATTTACCGATCAAGTGACATTCACGGTCACAGATATAATGTAAATACTGTGAACTAATGTGTTTAAAATTTTCCGATCGATCAAATTTACCAAGTGGGCCCCAAGCATTACTGTAGCAAATCAAGAAATTCTGGGCCTAAAAATAACATTCCAAAAACCCCATTATCAAGTCTGGAGGCCTCTGTAAAAAATTGGTGTACTGATCTGTCAAAACAGCGGCGAAACCGCGGCCCAAGCATGGATTTGGCCGTGGTTCCGCGGACGAATAATGAGATCTCGCGACCAAATTTTTACAGTAGGCTTATACTTCCCTGCACAGTATTCTGAGACTACCTGAAAAAATTTTCGAGCTAAAAAAATTTCGACAGAAAACTGATGTTTGGAAAACGTGGGTTTTTGGAATTTTGTTCGATCGGAAATGTAAAACACATTAGACAAAGCTAGGCTATGTTAATGGCGAGGCTCTGATACCACTGTAAGTGCACGGCGGCGCCCCGGCCTCCATCCCGAGGCCAAATGCGGAAGCGATGGTTAACTTTAATTTTTCAAACCGGCACCACCGCGCACTAAAACCCGGATCGGGCCATCAACTAGTTCTAGTTAACTACAAGATGGGGAAGAGAGATATACCGAGCGATCCGTGTCCTCCGGTCTTCTCGTCGTCGTCCCGATCTCCCGTGGAATGTCCGGTCTCCACCTCCTCGCCGGAAAGGGCACCACGTCGCCGGCTTCTTTTACGGGCTCCCACCACTATACCGAGGCAACTCGGGCACGAAGTTGGCGAGTCGACATGCCCAAGGTTTGCTGTAGAATGTGTAGTGCTCATGTCTCATTTTGGGGTTTATGGAGGTTGCCATTTTGGTGGAGGGATGATACATGTAATTTTTGTGGAGATATATGATTTTTCCAAAGCCAAAAGAGATGAAATCCCACTCCTAAAAATTTGGACAGCCCCCATTTGAACTTGGCCGGCCATGGCTTGGAATGGGAGAGGAATGAATGAATGAGGGAGTGTATGAGCCAATAATGCAAGAGGGAATCAAATGATATCTTGAAAAGAGAATGATCACAAACACAAACCCACACTCCACCAACCTCATCATCTCAACACAAAGTCAAGCCATCATGAAAACTATCATGAAGCAAAAAGTCAAGTGATGGTGCACATCATGAAACCATCATGATGCAACAAAATGCAAAGACACCCTCCACAATTGCTTATTTGCACAAATGCAAATAAGCCCTCCTCCACCAATCTTCGGCCAATGATAGATACAAAGAAATATGGCCGAAACGGAAAGCAAACTGGCAACTCCAAAAATGATCCCGTAATAAATTACAGGAAAACCCCGATACTGTGTATACACACCCGCATCTGTATTCCGACCGAAATACAAATGCAATGAGATAAAGTCTACACTGTACTATACTAGGATCCGGCTTAAACCAAAGCCGGCTAGTATTATTCGTCCGATCCTGATCCGCGCAATACCGCACGTATCTGATTGAACCCTGCCATATCTCCATACGGCCTCTACAGCGTTTCGCCCGAAAACTTGAGCAACTGAATTTGGGGGACTCTAAAGACTCGTCAACACCTTGGTTGTGGATTTAACCACTAGCACATCAGAGGTATAAGCCAATACGTGACGGGCCACCAGCTATTGACCAAAAGGGACGTCGATGAGCGAACTCATCCTGACACCCTACTGAGCCTGTCAGTGACAATATCCGTACAGTCCGGTCCGTTCGTCTATGAGCATCGCATGGCGGGCCTAAGGGGTTGGTAAAAGTCAGACCCCCAAAAGCGGTACAAGTCGTGTCAGAGATCAGCCCAGAACACCCTGAGATACTACTGGAATACCTACCAGTAAATCTCCTGCCTTGGCCAAGGACTTTTCATGTTCTGGCTCTCCTAGACACAGCGCGACCTCACCCCCAATACCGGGAGAGACGAACCCCCGAAGATCCGCTTACTGCCTCCATGTGGCTCGGGACTGTACCCAACTAAAACCTGTTTGCACGTCTCCTTTGAGCGTGGTAGGGTAGTAATCAAAGTACAGTGGGAACTCACACGAGACAAATGACAATCCCCAGGTCGATGAACTAACCTGTACACATGTCACCAGGGAACTGCTATCTGACGTCAGGTATAAGACCAACTAGCATGTTCCCGGCGAGTCCTTTCCGGTGTACTCATAACCCAATAAGCACCTGTATATATCTTAGGTGAACCAACTGACACCAGTGGCTTGTGAGACCGGCCACCGCCCCTCGTCGGGGTCTCGACTGTATACACTAGTCTACTCTGGAGTATCGATGCCCTGTCTCGAAACTCCCACGACTAGGGACTATTTAAGGATGAGCTTATAGACTACCAGCTCCCACGTATATGATCGCCGTCATATTGCTGGCAGTCAAGCAAGAATCCTAGGGGCTCTATCAACGTATAATAGCGACCTGTCTGGTCACCTAAAGCAGCACACGATGATAAAGATAAACCAGATAGCATACTATCATCTCGAGTAAGACTGTCCTACCGGGATAGGTCCTCCCCCAATCATTGCAATCACGTGCCTGTGATCCAATAATTAACTCTGAGGGCACTATCTCCAACACAGTAATGGCCTCTAGGGCATACATATAACTAACAACGACAAGCTAAGTTACATAAAGATGGATACGAATTATCATCTTATGAAACTTGCCAGTCATGTCTCAAAGGCAAGATGACCAAAACTCCGTTTACTGGACACGGAGAAAGAGTTAAGGAACTCTTGGGACTGATACATAATGATGTATGCGGCCCATGTCTACACATGCCAGGGATGGTTCCTCATACTTCATTACATTCACCGATGATCTCTCAAGATACAGACATGTGTTCCTGTTGAAACACAAGTCTGAAACTTTTGAGAAATTCAATGAATATAAGCATGAAGTTGAGAACCAGACGGGTAAAACTATTAAAATCCTACGATCTGATCGGGGAGGAGAATACTTGAGCATGGAATTCCGTGACTATCAAAAGAGAATGGGATTCTCTCTCAGCTTACTCCGTTATATACACTACAGCACAACGGTGTATCGGAGCGGAGGAATCGCATCCTATTAGATATGGTGCGCTTTATGATGAGCACCGCTGAGTTACCTATTTCCTTTTGGGGTTATGAGCTTAAAACAGCCATGTACCTATTGAATATGGTCCCTACCAAATCAATGCCTATCATTCCATATGAGATATGGAAGGGGAAGAGACCATGTCTTAATTATGTTAAGATATGGGGTTGTCCGGCCTATATCAAAAGGGAGAATCCGGACAAACT
The DNA here is from genome assembly GCA_030015575.1 of Agapanthus africanus. Taxonomy (NCBI): domain Eukaryota; kingdom Viridiplantae; phylum Streptophyta; class Magnoliopsida; order Asparagales; family Amaryllidaceae; genus Agapanthus; species Agapanthus africanus. The sequence goes on along the minus strand of CM057348.1, from coordinate 220,719,039 downwards.
CTAGGCAAGGTCTGTTCTGTGCAAGTTTGTAGAATATCCCAAAAACTCACAAGGGTATATCTTCTACCACACCGAGGAACAAAAGGTGTCTTTTGTACTTCTGAGCGCAATCAACCTCGCTCTAACGGGGTCTTTCTCGGCATGCTACCTTTTTAGAAAAGGAATTTCTTGCGAAAGAAATTAGTGGCCTTGAGGTAGAACTGGAAGAAGTTCCAGCGGCACAAACTACAACTGATGATTTATTGGAACAGGAGGATTCAGTAGTCTCCAACGAACCCCATCTCTCCGCCGATCTAGTAGGGTTCCTCATCCACCTGAGAGATACTACGGTTTTCTCATTGATGGTGGGAGTGAGGATTGCATCAGGGAAGATGATGACCCTACTAGCTTCGAGCAGGCCATCACTAGTGGGGACTCTGTGAAATGGCTGGATGCAATACGATCTGAGATGGAATCCTTGTACACCAACAAAGTATGAACTTTGGAAGTTGCTCCCGAAGGAGTAAAACCCATTGGGAGTGTTAGTGATATATGCCCCAGAGGCCATTATTGTATCATACTAAATTGTATATTACTTAATGGGAGGTTAGGATATACACGGATATAGTAACAGTCTTGCTCGAAATGGTAGTATGCTACCTGGTTTGTTTCTACCTCAATATGTGCATGTGTTTCTTTTAGCATATCGCTTATAGATATTGGTAGAGCCCTTAAGATCTTTGCTTGATTACCAGCGTTGTGATGGCAGTCACACTAGTAGGGGCTGGGTAGTCTATAAGCACATCCTATGCAGGTCCCTAGTTGTAGGATTATCGAGACGGGGCATCGATACGGCACAGTAGATTAGTGTATATGCTTCTCATCCTAGCAGGAGAGATGGTCTGTCCCACATCCATTAGTATGTCGTACTGGAGATAGTATGCAGGTGCTCATTAGGTTATGAGTACACTGGACAGGACTCGTTGGGAACTATTTGTGGGTATTATACCTATCGTCGGGTAGCAGTTCCCAGGTGACATGAGTACAGCTTAGTCAGTCGACTTGACACTGCTATTTCGCCTCGAGTGTGTTCCCACTGTACATTGATTACTACCCTACCACGACTCAAAGGAGTCGTACGAATAGGTAGTAGTTGGGTGCAGTCCTGAAGCACTTGGAGGCAGTGGTGGTTAGATAGGATTCGTATCTTCCGGTATTGGGGGTTGATATCGCGCTGTGTTCGGAAGGCCATTACATAAAGTCCTTGGCCAAGGCAAGCGAGGTTTACTGGTAGGTACTCCAGTAGTTTCTCAGGGTATTTTGGACTATACTCCGACACGAATTATTGCGCTATTAAGGGTCTGACAATTACCGCCCCTAGGCCCGATATGCGATACTTTTAGACGAACAGACCAGACTGTACAGAGATTGTCACATTCAGGCTCAGTAGAAGTTCGATGAGTTAGCTCATCGGCCTTCTTATCGACATCTACCTGGAGACCCTTACGTGCAGCTAGTACCGCTAGCGGCCTATGGTTAAACTAACTGCCAGCGTAGTGTCGAGTCTTTAGAGTCCCACACAGAGGGTTTCCCTGCACCGGGCAAAAGGTGTAAAGGCCGTATGGTTTTACGGCAGGGCTTCGATCACTTATGTGTACTTGTGTATGTATGATGATCGGGCGGATAATACTAGTGGGTTTTTGGTTTAAACCGGATCCTAGTATTATATTGATGGATTTATTTCGTCCCTTTGTATTCGTGTTCTTCGAAATGCGGATGCGGGTATGTATATACGGATGAGGGGCATTCACGTAATTCCTCGGGATTGGCTTCTAGAAGGGAGACACCTATTAGAGTTTTATTCTTTATGGATTAAACCTTATTTGGATGGAGGAAATGAGGTGGATTTTGAGCATTGAACCTAGCATGGCTACTTGGTGACTCATGGTCATGAGTCACCACAAGATATTTGTGAAGAGTTGTAGATATTTTAATGTGATATTTATCTTATAAAATATCTCATATTCTTTATTCTATCATAAGAGGGAAGCCATGCCTCCTTCAAGCTCACTTCTCCTTTCTCATTTCCTCAAGCCTCTTCTCTTCATCAAAAACCCTAAAAGCTCTTATGTGTTGAGAAACCTAGGGTTCCAAGAGAAAAATATCTCCACCTTCTCACTCTACACAACTTAGGAATTCTAGTTTAGCGAACTAGAAGCCGTAGTTATCTCGGATTTGAGGTAGGAGCTCGGACTATAGACTCTCGGGTGGATCGTCTTTGACTCGTGGAGGCCATCGAGGTTGCCCGATCCGTTTTCGATCCTTGGAGCTGATGACAAGTAGAGGACAATGATGAATATCTGAAGGACATGTATCATGAGGTATAACTTCGTATCGGAGTATTTAAACCTCAAGTAGTTTGCTAGCTATGGTTTATGTTCGATCCTTGGTTCTAGTCGGTGTTGCGAAGCCTGTAAAAATCATTTTTTGCAATTTTTGCCTCCCCGCGAACATGTAGGGTGCGCGACATCGACTTACAGTGGTATCAAAGCCTCTCATAAACCATAGATAGCTTGTAGCGACGTTAGAAATCCGCCGTTTTTGTCGCGCAAAAACTGCCGAAAAAATAGTTTCCAAAATTAATGTTTTGAGTTGTTTGCACACCCCGCGGGCTCACGGTTTGAGCCGAGAACCGCGGGGTGAAGCGTGCGCATCCTGGGACACCCTAGGGGGGACAACGACCGGTATCACCCCCCAAGACCACTATATGGTGGCCTTGGGGACTGGTGACCCGAGAGCACCAAGGATTGGTTCTCTCGGGTCTGCCTCCGCTTGGGGGCCACCTCGTGGTGGTCCATGGGGGTGGGTACCATCCTGAGGCCCCGTTCGATAGTTATATTCGTTCTCTACCTCTCTGCAAAGATTCGGGCGGGTTTCGAGTTCGTTTCGACCCTCGGATTGGCTCAAAACCATCGGTTTTGGAACTTAAGCTCACTGGATTTTCATGTCTTGGAAAATTGGTTATGTTTGCTAATTGCGTGCGGAATTCTAATGTCGTAGTTACTTTATAAGCTTTGTGATGTGTATATGTGTTTGGAAACATCGACTAATTGCTATACGTCGATTAGTCGGGGTTGCACATAACTGTGATGATGTTATGTTGGTTTATGTATATGAACTTGTTGGATCGTCGTGGATGAATAGCCGGGGATGTGAGATGATGGTTTTCAATCTTTCATTCGATATAAAATTTGTGAAGTGATGTAATACTATTTTGCGGGGCACATCCAGGTTGAGGTTGTAGCCGCAGTTGTATTATTTCTTTTACCATTTTCTGCTCCTAGGATAGACCCAAGGTGGGGTGTACAAACTACCGGGTTCTTGAAGTGCCGAGTGGCCTACTCACTTTGTTGAAGGAGGTTGCTTCACTTCGGGAATTTAGTGGGTGGCTTGCTGCATCCGTAGGGGTCTAGGGTGGGGCTTGGCTATTTATCACAACCGTTCAATCTGTCTTTCGTTACAGGCTCAAACGAAATGCGGAATTCCTAATATATCCAATATGTTCATCTGTGATATGGAATTCCTATTATTGTGTCATATGAATGTATATATCTAAATATGATATCTAGTAGGCGTTGCTTACGTTTTGCATCCATGCTGGTCCAGCCCCTGCTCTGTCGTTAGTTAAGTAACCTAACGGGTGATGACGGTGAAAGTCTACCTTAACACCACCATGAGGTTCTAGAGGCATCAAGCATGCCAAATTTTAATTTTTATTAGGTGCTAAGTTAGACTAACAAGATCTTTGCTAGATTATTAGGGTTTTCCTTTGTGATGTGATTAATTTAAAGAGAAGAAAAGAGCATACAACTTTTGTAGTTCGAGTCCTTCTATTCAATAGCTTCGGGTTGTGTTCCATGCGACTCCACTAGGCTCCTCTTCGAGTTGAACGAACCTCCTTCGTGATCTTCGCGCCAAAGACGATCCACCCGAAATCCACTAGCTCAAGCTAATCCTTCACTAATCTCATTAGTGAAGGCAACGCTCCACATCAAATTGCTAATCTAATGTGAGATGGTGAAGTCAGGGTTTATTTTTCTCACTTGTTTGTGTTCAAGCTTCATGATTCACATCTTATGTCAGGGTTGAAGCTTGAACCATGAAATTTGAGGAGGAAGATGAAGCTAGAAAGTAATTATGGGAGCAACTCAAGAAAAATGGCTAAGTGTTGAGAATGAGACTAGAATGAATGGCAACTCTTGACCCCCACTCATTCAAGCATTGAATTTTGCAATATAAAATTGCAACCATGCTTGAATAGTGAGTCAAGAAGAATAACTTATGAATAAAGCCTATGCTTGCTACCATGCTCTTATTTTCCACCTCTTTTCTATTTTTCGCAAAAATAGAAATCATGCCATGCTTCATTATATATATATATATATCATATATATTAATATATATATATATATATATAATGAAGAATAATTAGTGTGTTAATGATATTAGTTAAGATATAATTATATCACATATAATATTTATATATAACATTATTAAATCAACACTTGATTTAATAATCCGGTTATATTACATATGACCGATTAATATCATTCATATGTATATCATATTATAAAATCAACACTTGATTTGACAATCTGGTTATATCACATATAATATTTATATATAACATTATTAAATCAACACTTGATTTAATAATCCGGTTATATTACATATGACCGATTAATATCATTCATATGTATATCATATTATAAAATCAACACTTGATTTGACAATCTGGTTATATCACATATAACCGAACCGATAACAGATAACTGCCAGATTACAATACGGCATCACATACTTATATTTAATCAGGCCCACGCACATATCAACATATGTGCCCTACTTCGTTTCGCTTGAACCAGGAAACTTCTGTGTGGGACTCTAATGACTCGTCAATACGCCAGCAGTAGGTGATGATCGCATCAATCACTTACAAGCCGTCAGCGGTACTAGCTAGACGTAACAGCTACCCGGGTATTGAGCGATATGAAGATCAACAAGGAAGCTCATCCATACTCTCCATGAAGCCTATCAGTAACACTACCGTACAGTCCGGTCTCTTCGTTTGATATGTCACATATCATGTCTAAAGGTGGTAAACGTCAGTCCCTAGTAACGCGATAAGTTATGCCGATATCTGGCTTATAACGACTCGAGAAACTACTCATAACTCTTATCAGTAAATCTCAGCAGCAGTCATGACCAGGGACTTCCAGTTATAGCCAATCGAGCATAGCGCAACATCAATCCCCAATACCGGGAGAGACGAAACCCCTCCTATCGCTCATTGTCTCCATGTGACTTGAGACTGTACCCAAAATCCACCGTTTGCATGACTCCTTTGAGCCGTGGTAGGGAGTAAATCAAAGCACAGTGGGAGCCACACAAGACTTTATGATGATCTTTGGTCTACAAACTAACCTGTACCAGTGTTACCAGAGGACTGCCATCTGATTATAGGTATATTACCACATAGGTGTCCTCGATGAGTCCTGTTCAGTGTATCAATTCTCCAATGAGCACCTGTGTACCATCTTTTATGTCACACACCAATGGTTGTGGGATCAACCATTGTCCTCTAAGGGACAAGAAACGTACACACTAGTCTACACTGGAATATCGATGCCCTGGTCTCGATATTCCTACGATTAGGAACTAATTAAAGGATGTACTTGTAGACCACCATGGCCCTACTAGTATGATCTCATCATAATCCTGGTAGTCAAGTACATATCCTAAAGGCTTTATCAACATGTGACACCAAAACAGTATAAATACTAGTCTACATGTTAAGATAAAGGTAACCTGATAGCATACTATCATGTCGAGTAAGAAAGTCCTCTATATATATATGTCCAAGCATCCACTATATCACCAATAATGGCCTCTAGGGCATACATATTACTAACAATCTCCCACTTGCACTAAGGCCAGTTGTTATAGTATCTCATACCCAACATCCTAAAAGTCTCTCGATATAGCATCTAGGGGATGGCCTCGGTGAGTGGATCCACTGTGTTATTCTCTGTGTTAACTCTCCTGACCTCGATCTCCCGGAGATCAACTATCTCCCTGATTAGGTGATACTATCTAAGACTATGTCTGCATCGCTGACGGGACCGAGGTTCCTAGGCCAAAGCCAGAGCGCCATTGTCATCCCAATACATAGGTACTGGATGCCCAATGGTAGAAACCAAGTTCATCATATGAAAATTTTCATCCAGACAACCACTTTGGCAGCATCGTTGGTAGCGATGTAATTAGCTTCTATCAACGATTCTGCTACGGTATATATCTTGGAACCCCTTCAACATACCGTCCCTCCACTGAGGGTGAAGACAAAACCCGAGATTGACTTTCATTCGTCCTTATCACTCTGGAAGCTCAAATCGGTAAAGGACTCCATTTTGAGTTCACCGTTACTATACACCAAGAACATCTATTTAGTCCTTCTCAAGCACTTAAGAATGTTCTTCAGCTGTCTAGTGGTTTTCCCAAAGATCTTTTCGATACTTATTCACTACACCAAGTGAGTAAGCTACATCTGGTATGGTACATAACATCGCATACATGATTGACCCACATAGGGTATCCCTTGTATGCGAGCCCTCTCCAAATCAGTCTCGAGAGACTTCTCTTTGGAGAGAGTGATTCCTGAATAAGCGAGTACATTACCACGCTTAGAATCATCCATACTAAACCCCATTAGCATGGTGTTTATGTGCCTGGATTGGGACAATCCCAAATCCATTTAGATCTATCTCTATAGATCTGTATCCCCAGGATGTAGGAGACATCAGTTAGATCATTTATGGAGAACCTCTGTGATAAGTGGTGTTTGAACGAGTGTAGCATAGGAACACCCTTTCCTATTAAGAGTATGTCATCCGCGTACAATACAAAGAGGACAACCATACTCTCTATTATCTTCTTATTTATGCATGGTTCATCTACCTTTTTTATGAAGTCAAACTCTTTAACAGCTTCATTAAAACAGATGTTCCATCTCCGCGATGCCTGCTTTAACCCGTAGATGGATTTAAGCAGCTTGCACATGCTTCCGCAACTTGCACTCTCTACGAAGCCCTTTGGCAGTGTCATATACACGCTCTCTTCTAAATCACCATTCAGAAAAGCGGTTTTGACGTGCAGTCTGCCAGATATCATAGTCATGGTATGCAGTAAAGACAAGTAGGATCCTGATGGACTTAAGATTAGCGAAAAGTCTAGTTTTGAAAGTCTCAACTTTTCCATCTACACCAAATTATCTTTCGCAAAGATCCCCTTGCCCCCGATGGGTTTTACCCCTTCAGGAGCAACATGCAAAGTCAACACTTTGCTGGTTTACATGGATTCCATCTCAGATCGCATAGCATCCGGCCATTTCACATAGTCTCCACTTGTGATGGCCTGCTCGAAACTAGTTGGGTCATCATCTCCATGATGCAATCCTCGCTTCCATTGTCTAAGAGAAAACCGTAGTATCTTTCAGATGGATGAGGAACCCTACTGGATCTGCGGAGTGGCTTCGGTTCGTCAAGGACTATTGAATCCTCCGGTTCCAATAAATCATCAGTTATAGTTTGCATTGCTGGAACTTTTTCCAGTCCTACCTCTTTGCCACTAATTTCTTTCACAAGAAATTCTTTTTCTAAAAAGGTGGCATGTCGAGAAACAAAACACCTTTTGTTCCTCGGTGTAGTAGAAGATATTCCTTTGCTAGTGTTTGGGATATCCTACAAACTTGCATAGAACTGGCCTTGCCTCGAGCTTGTCTGGATTTCTCTTTTCAACATAGGCCGGACAACCCCATATCTTAACTCGTTTAAGAGATGGTCTCTTCTTATTCCATACCTCATATGGAGTGGTAGGCAACGGATTTGATCGGAACTCTATTCAATAGGTATGCAGCTTCTCAAGTGCATGCCCCTGAAAGGAAACATGCAACTCAGCAGTACTCATCATAGAGCACACCATATCTCATAGGGCGAGATTGCTCCACCCCGATATACCGTTGTGCTGTGGTGTATACGAAGGAGTAAACTGAGAGAGAATCTCATTCTCTTTTGAATAGTCTTGGAATTCCGTGCTCCAGTATTCTTCTCCCTGATCATATTGATGGATTTGAATACCTTTACCCATCTGGTTCTCTTCTTCATACTTATATTCATTGAAATTCTCAAAAGATTCGGTTTTTTGTTTGAACAAAAACACATGTCCGTATCTTGAGAGAACATCTGTGAATGTAATAAAGTATGTGGAACCATCCCTGGCATATGTAGACATAGGACCGCATACATCACCATGTATCTGTCCAAGAGTTTAGTAGCTCTTTCTCCGTTTCCAGTAAACAGAGATTTGGTCACCTAGTCTTTGAGACATGACTGGAAAGTTTCATAAGATGCAAATTCGAACGGTTAAAAAATGCATCCTTATGAAACTTCAGCCAGTCTTGTTTCATCAAAATGACCCAGTCTACAATACCACAAGAAGACTTCGTTCATTTTTGAACTGTTTCTATTGTGCGTGTTCTGTATGTTTAGAACTGTAGTTTGATTCATAATGTGTACACTGTTATACAATATACCTTACCCAATCACCACTTGAATTAGAAAAATATTCACAATATTTATTGGTATGAAATAACAATCGCTAAGAATCAATGTATTACCAGTTGGTAACACTAGGTGATATTTGCCAACTGCTTTGGCTAAAACAATTGCACCATTCTCTACTACTAGAGACATATCACCTTTTCCCAGTTCTCCACTTGTCTACAGCCCATGTAAAAAATTATATGTATGGGATCCTGATCCGGTATCCAATACCCAGGACGTAGAGGTAACTGAGAAACAATACTTGGTTATGAACACACCCGAAGACAATGCATCAACATGCTTTTTCTTCGTTTGGGTGGCATGCGAATCCGAATATTCCCCTATTCCTTTCTCAGACTTATGAAACTCATAAGATAGAGCGGAACCTGCCCAGTATGATAAGTAGATTTGGTCAATACATCCATATTATTATCTTGATTAAGGCATTTCATTGGTCGCTACTAGGAGAGAGAGAAGGATAATCACTTTGCGTGCGCTCTTTACAAGATTAGATTGGATTTTTATCTAATCAGGATGGCACCCACTATTTATCAAATCTTCCTTCAAACCCTAATAGGTAAGATTAGCCGGGATTAATTACACTCTACAAATTCGCCAATCATTCAGCCAGGCCAGTGTCGGTACTTTGAGGGAGATTCCCCATGCTTTCGCACGGACCTAATTAAAATAAATCTCATTTTTCCAGGGGCGTAACTCCGTTAACACCTTTCCAGACACCTACTTGATTGGCTAATTGTGATGTGTAAAACTCTCCTAGGAGTAACTCTTACTCGCAGTGGGTATCGGGATTCAACTATCTCATAGAAGGTATGCAATCTTATTGCAAATTTCAACACTTGAAATTCCCAATAATATTCTGCCCTAGCGTCCTACGACCTTGACAGAAGTCAACAAACCATAGTGCGCTAGTCATGTTCAACCCGCCATTTCATGATTGAATTAAACCCACCCGCACGACTCTTGACAGAAGTCAACAAGGTCGTACGACTACCCTAATCCAATCACATCACATGCTTTGCAGATAAGCACTAATCAGCTACCGCACATAACATCTTGACAGAGGTCAACAAACGCATCACGAATACTAAATATATTTATCTGAAATGACGGAGGGCTACGACAGGTTTTTGAGAAAACCTTTTGCGTAATGAACTTGATATCGTTGTAGAATCGAGTGATTTGAAAAGGAGTGTTTTTAAGCTTTTATTAGTTTCGTTAAAGAGGTCACTCCCGGTGAAGGGATCTCGACTCTTTCCTCATCGAATGAGGTGCTGGATATTCTACAAGGAATACCGCTATACAAAGTAAGAACAAAAAAAGCAATCAAAAACCAAACCGAGTGGATTGTAGCATTTGCTAGTTTTGCTAAAGAGATCACTCTCGGTGAAGGGATCTCGTCTCTTTCCTCATCGAATGAGGTGCTGGATATTCATCAAGGAATACCACTAAGTAAAGCAAAAACTAGAACTACCCTTTTTGAAAATTTGATTTTACAACATCTTTTGGTTTCTTTCTTTTCATTAATCTCATTAATGAAGTCCCATCAATTAATGTTTCCTAAACATTACAGAAAAATAAAACGAAAATAGAACATACGCTTATGCCATCCGCATTCGCCATGGGCCCCCGTCATGCACCGTTAGGTTACTTAACTACCGGCAGAGCGGGGGCTGGACTAGCACGGGTGCAAAACATAAGCAATGTTTATCATATATCATATATATAATATTACAATCGTCTCACGCATTTATATGATCAACGTCACAGAATCAAGCAGCAGAAACAACATATGAAATATTGGATATACTAGGATGTCCGTGTTTTAAATTTAGCCAATAATATAAAACACGGATTCCACAGTCGTGATGAATAGCCAAACCCACATCCCTGGACCCCTACGAGAGAGGCAAGTAACCTGCCAATTCTAGAGTTAGAAGACCTGGTCTCAACTCCTTGAGATGGTCTCCCACTGGACTCTAGAACCCGGTTACTTGTGCTCCCCGCCTTGGGTCTATCCTAATGCAGAAAAGTAAATAATATACAACAGTGGTGACATCATCCTCAACTTGGAAGTGCCCTAATAAAAGAATATTACATACAGATTTTACATGAATGAAAATACCCCCATCTCACATAAAAAAAACCCGGCTATTCTTTCACGACGATCCAATAAATCATATCAACAGCAACACATGATATCACATATCATCAACGTAAGCAAATATGTGTATCCCTAAAACTTTTTGACATATAGCAACGAGATTGGGATACCCCATATATTACACTTACGGTCGCAGAAAAGAAAACAGAAAACTACAATAATTAGAATCCGCAATATCCTTAGACATCATAAACCCGGAATATCTCATATTCCGGATTTCATGCCTAACATATAAAACTTGCATTTTAGTCTCAAATTGAAATTTTTTTTCAATTGGTTATCGGATAATTCTATAAGACTCACGGCTTAGTGATCGCGTACAATACGCAATTGCGACGGAGTTTTGATCCGAATCAAAACAATGGCAATCGATCAATTGAGACCAAACGGTTAGCTTTACAATATACCAACTAGTTTTCATAAAACTAATTAATCCGGATTCTAATAATTATATCACACACATCACAAAGCTTGTATAGTAACCGCGACATTAGAATTCCGCACGCAATTAGCAAACTAAACTAATTTTTCCAACACTTGAAAAATTCAGTGTACTAAAGTTTCAAAACAGATCGTTTTAAGCCAATCCGGGAGTCAAAACGAACTTGAAACCCGCCTGAATCTTCACGGAGGTGAAGACCCACAAATAAGTATCGAATGGGGGGCTTAGAGGGGGTACCCCACCCTGAGGCCACCATGAGGTGGCCAGGGGGTGAGGCAGACACGAAACTGCCTAAGGTGGGGCAGTTTCGGGTCCCCGCCGCCAAGACCACCTTGTGGTGGTCTTGGGGAGTGGGCCTAGTCGTTTGGTCCCCCCGGGGTATCCCCGGGGTGCGCACGCTCCATCCCGCAGCTTCTTTGTTCAAACCATGAGCTCACAGGGTGTGCAAACAACTCAAAACATCATTTTTGAAATTGTTTTTATCGGAAGTTTTTGCGCGACAAAAACGGAGGATTTCTAACGTCGTTACAAGTTACCCTAATGTTCTAGCTTGGCTCTGATACCATGAAAGTCTACCTTAACAGAACCATGAGGTTCTAGAGGTATCAAGCATGCCAAATTTTAATTTTTATTCGGTGCTAAGTTAGACTAACAAGATCTTTGCTAGATTATTAGGGTTTTCCTTTGTGATGTGATTAACTTAAAGAGAAGAAAAGAGCATACAACTTTTGTAGTTCGAGTCCTTCTATTCAATAGCTTCGGGTTGTGGTCCATGCGACTCCACTAAGCTCCTCTTTGAGTTGAACGAACCTCCTTCGTGATCTTCGCGCCAAAGACGATCCACCCAAAATCCACTAGCTCAAGCTAATCATTCACTAATCTCATTAGTGAAGGCAACGCTCCACATCAAATTGCTAATATAATGTGAGATGGTGAAGTAGGGGTTTATTTTACTCACTTGTTTGTGTTCAAGCTTCATGATTCACATTTCATGTCAGGGTTGAAGCTTGAACCATGAAATTTGAGGAGGAAGATGAAGCTAGAGAGTAATCATGGGAGCAACTCAAGAAAAATGGCTAAGTGTTGAGAATGAGACTAGAATGAATGGCAACTCTTGACCCCCACTCATTCAACCATGGAATTTTGCAATATAAAATTGCAACCATGCTTGAATAGTGAGTCAAGATGAATAAACTATGAATAAAGCCCATGCTTGCTACCATGCTCTCATTTTCCACCTCTTTTTTATTTTTCTCAAAAATAGAAATCATGCCATGCTTCATTATATATATATATATATAGAATATATATTAATATATATAATGAAGAATAATTAGTGAGCTAATGAAATTAGTTAAGATATAATTATATCACATATAATATATATCACATTATTAAATCAATACTAGATTTAATAATCCGGTTATATCACATATGACCGACTAATATCATTCATATGTATATCACATTATCAAATCAACACTTGATTCGACAATCTGGTTATATCACATATAACCGAACCGATAACAGATAATTGCCAGATTACAATATGGTATCCATACTCATATTTAATCAGGCCCACGCACATATCAACATATGTGCCCTACTTTTTTTCGCTCGAACCAGGAAACTTTCGTGTGGGACTCTAAAGACTCATCAATACGCCAGGGGTAGGTGATGATCACATCAATCACCTACAAGCCGTCAGCGGTACTAGCAAGACGTAACAGCTACATGGGTATTGAGCGATATGAAGATCAACAAGCAAGCTCATCCATACTGTCCATGAAGCCTATCAGTAACACTACCGTACAGTCCGATCTCTTCGTTTGATATGTCGCATATCATGTCTAGGGGTGGTAAACGTCAGTCCCCAGTAACGTGATAAGTCATGCCGATGTCTGGCCTATAACAGTTCGAGAAACTACTGATAACTCTTATCAGTAAATCTCAGCAGCATCCCTGGTCAGGGACTTCAAGTTATAGCCAATCGAGCATAGCGCAACATCAACCCCTAATACTGGGAGAGACAAAACCCCTCCTATCGCTCATTGCCTCCATGTGACTTGGGACCGTACCCAAAATCCACCTGTTTACACGACTTCTTTGAGCCATGGTAGGGAGGAAATCAAAGCACAGTGGGAGCCACATAAGAATCTATGACGATCTCGGGTCTACAGACTATCCTGTACCAGGTCACCAGAGGACTGCTATTTGACGATAGGTATATTATCACATAGGAGTCCTCGGCGAGTCCTGTTCGGTATACCCATTCTCCAATGAGCACCTGTGTACAATCTTTGATGTCACACACCAAAGGTTGTGGGATCAACCATCGCCCTGTAAGGAATAAGAAACGTACACACTAATCTACACTGGAATATCGATGTCCTGGTCTCGATGTTCCCACGACTAGGAAATAATTAAAGGATGTACTTGTGGGCCACCCTGGCCCCACTAGTACGATCTCATCATAATCCTAGTAGTCAAGTATAAATCCTAAGGGCTTTATCAATATGTAAGAGCAAGACAGTATAAATACCAGTCTACAAATTAAGATAAAGGTAACCTGATAGAATACTATCATGTCAAGCAAGAAAGTCTCTATATATATGTCCAAACATCCACTATATCACCAATAATGGCCTCTAGGGCATACATTGCTAATAGACGGGGCCCAGTGGCGAATACGGATGGCATAAGTAGACGTGGTATTTTCGTCATTTTCTGTGATGATAGGTGTAATTGATGGGATTGTATTACATTAATGCAATGAAAACAAATCAAAGATGAATCGTTGGAACAAAATTTAAAACCACTTGGTTATTTTAAAACAGGAGACTTTTAAATGCGGAGCTTAAACCACTCCTTTTAAAAACTATCAGGTTCCTTCGATTATATCAAGTTCACTACATTCACGGTTTCGCTAAAACCATTCGTAGCCCTCCATCATTTCAGTTGAGTATTCGGTAGTATTCAAGCTATATATTTTGACTTTCGCCAAGGCATAATGATTGGTAGCTGCTGGATGTTCATCTGTAGTATAGATAGATGCGTTGGTTTGGGACAGTCATACTACTATTTTGGCCTTCGTCAAGGGTATGTACGAGTGGGTTCAAATTAATCTAGATAATGACGGGTAGAACTTTACATGTGACTTATAATATGTTGGTCTTCGTCAAGGTCATAAGCGCATGAGGCAAAAATCCACATCGGGAGTTTCTAAGGAAACTGAAACTTGCTGGTATTGCATACCATTTGAAGTGTGATAATGTTGGTAGGATTCCTTTAGGATTATCACACAATGATATTTGGATCCCGATCCTTCTGTGAATATCCGCTACTCCTCGGAAGATTCTTCACTTAACGTTCAATGCTATAAACCAAGTAGGTGTCTAGTACAGTGTTAGCGGGGCTACGCCTCCAGGGAAAAGAGGTTTTTTAATTAAGGATCTTCGCGAAAGCATCGTAAAACCTCCATCGAAATACCGACACTAGCCTGGCCGAACGGTTAAGCAAGTAATGTACGGTGAGATCAATCCTGACTAATTCTTCTTTTATGGTTTGAGGAAGGATTCGAGAAACAGTGGGAGCCACCCTGTTTAGATAAATTAAAAACCAATATAAACTTGCAAGAGCATCATGCTGAGTGTTTTCTATTCTCTTTCCTTATTGCAGTGACCAGATTAGGTTACAGATAGATAATAAAATGAATGAGTTATACTATATTGACTGGCAAAGGTTTGTCCAGATGTCTATTACATATGACAAGCTGGACCACCTCATTACTACTCATAGCCCCCGCCGTCCCAAGTCCAGTTTCCACCATCGCGGATGTTGATATCCGTAAGACAAGGGAAAAAGACTGTACGATTGCCAAGTGTCTCGTGTTGGCCTCAGTTGATGGTGTATACCAGAGGCAGCACGAGAAGATGGACTTAGTTTCTATCTTCCTCCATAACAAAGTTTTATATGGAGTGCAATCTCGTATCGCAAGATATGATACCTCGAAGGAATTGCTTCAAGCGAGGTTGGCTATCAAATCATCTGTAGAGGACCACGTCCCTACAATTTTTAGCTATATTAAAAATCTCACGAACCTGGAGACCAGGTTGGAGAACGAGTCATATGCTGACTTGATTCTACAGTCCCTACCTCCTACTTATGCCTAGGGGAAGAAAGTTATACTTCCAGTTGAGGGCACCCTGAAGGAAACCAGGGAGACACCCGCTCTGCTTATTGGGGAATCTTCCTCTTCTGGATCTAAGGCGGATGCCAAGGGTGAGAAGAAGAAGACCTCCACAAAGCCGATAGGCTGTGTCGGTAAGGTAGAAGAAAAGGGAAGGGCAAAAGTTTCGGGGTTAACTGTAGGGAAGGAGGAATGTTCTTATTGTCACGGGAAAGGGTATTGGCAGAAGGGATGCAGGGCTTGGAAAGCCAGAATCCAGGATCCAAAGCACGTTGTGGCTTCGACTTCGGGTGTGTTTGTGATTGAAAACAGTCTGTCAATTAACTCTACTTCCTGGATACAAGATACCTGATCAAGATCTCATATCTGTAATTCTGTACAGGCATTGAGAAACCGTAGAGTTATCAGGGCAGGTGATATGACTCTCAGGGTTACTAACGGAATGAGCGTGGACACTGTATCCGTAGGGTATATCACCTAGAATTGATAAGTGGGCAGATATTGATTCTACGTAACTGTATGTGTGTAGCAAGTCTAGTATATAAGCGATGTGGTTCACATCCACCTAAATCAAGTTTGATTGGGTCAGGTACACTAGAGAACAATATATATTGAATCAAGCTCAGGTTTTCAACGTCCAAAACATACTTAAAAGAAAGTCTCCAAAAATAATAAGACTTTCTTATGACATTGTAAACAGGGCCACATCAATGAAACACGGTTGACAAAGTTACATAGAGAGGGATATTTTTCTCTGTTCGAATATCAGTCTTATGCAACTTGTCAATATTGTCTTATAGGAAAGATGACAAAGAATCCGTTCACTGGACACGGAGTAAGAGCAAGCGAGCTTTTGGGACTCATACACAGTGACGTGTGTAGTACAATATCTACAGATGCACGAAGTGGTTATTCCTATTTCAATACTTTTACGGATAATTTCTCTAGGTTAGGACATGTCTTCTAGTGAAAGCATAAATCCGAACCCTCTGAAAAATTCCCGGGAATATAAGAATGAAGTGGAAAAACAAACAGGCAAAAGTATCAAGACACTGAGATTTGATCGATGTGGTGAATAATTAATTTGCCGAGTTCCTGGATTACCTAAAAAAGAATGAAATTCTCTCTCAGCTTACTCTTCCATATATGCCACTACACAGCGGTGTATAGGAAAGGCGGAACATAACCCTATTGGATATTGTTCGTTCCATGAAGAGTAACGCTGAGTTGTCGCGGTCCTTCTGAAGTTATGCACTAAAATCAGCAGCAAATCTTTTGAATAAGGTTCCTACCAAGACTGTGCCTACCACACCATATCAGATGTGGAGTGGGAAGAAACCCTATCTTCTGTATCTGTAGATATAGGGATGTCCAGCTTTTGTTGAAAAGCAGTATACAGATGAGTTCGAGGCACTCTCAGTACTGTATAGGTTTGTGGGATATCCAAAGAACTCCAAGGAGGTATCTTTCATATTACGCAGAGGAACAAAAGGTTTTTTTCCTCGTCATGCCCACTTTTTAGAAAATCAATTTTTTAAAAGGAAATAGTGGGAGCGCAATAGAACTGGAAGAAATTCCAGAACCAGAAACTATTACTGAAAGTATGGTAGAATCAGAGGTTTCAAAAGAACCGAACATCCATACGCCAATTCGCAGGACTAGTAGGTAGTCTCATCCGCCCAAGAGATACTACGATTTTCTCATAGACTGGGATCGAGAGGATTGCATCATCAACAATGATGAGCCAACTAGCTTCTAGTAAGCCATTCAGAGCGGTGACTTGGTAAAATGGCTAGATGCAATGCGGACCGAAATGGAGTCCATGTACACCAACAAAGTATGCACTTTGAACATTTCTCCAGTAGGGGTAAAACCCATAGGATGCAAATGGATCTTCAGAAAGAAGATTGGTGTAGATAGATAGGTTGAAGCCTATAAGGCTAGACTTGTTGCAAAAGATTTTCGTCAAAGACCTGATTTGGACCATGATGAAACTTTTTCTCCACGGTCTATGCTCAAATCCATTTGGATACTTCTTACCATTGCCGCCTTCCAAGATTTTGAGATCCGGCAGATGGAAGTAGAGACGGCTTTTCTAAATGGTAATTGGAAGAGTGCGTCTATATGGATCAGCTAGAGGGTTTCATTCAGAGTGGGAGCAGCGGGACAGTGTACAAGTTGCTTAAGTCCATTTATAGACTAAAGCAGGCATCTCGGAGTTGGAACATCTGTTTTTATTGAGACAGTCAAAGAATTCGACTTTATCAAAAATCCAGATGAACCATGCATTTATAGTAAGATTGTAGCAAGAACTGTGGAATTCCTCGTTGAGTACGTAGATGACATTCTCTTGATAGGAAATGACATTCCTATGCTATAATCAGTCAAAGGAATCTTGTCATAAAGGTTCTCCATGAAAGACCTGAATGATACCAACTACATTCTGGGATCCAGATCTATCATGATAGATCAAAGAGGATGGTGGGACTTTCACAGTCAAGGTACAACAACACTATACTGAAAATATTTAGTATGGACGATTCTAAGCGCTGTAGTCTACCGGCTTGTCATAGAATCACCCTCTCCAAAAGGGATATCTCCGAAGACATATTTGGAAAGGGCTTGCATCACATCTATACCCTACGCTTCTGCGGTAGACTCTATAATGTATGCGATGTTGTGTAACAGACCAGATGTTGCTTACGCACTCAGCGTGGTAATTCGGTATCAGTCAAATCTAGAGAAGAAACATTGGATGGCAGTAAAGAACATTCTCAAGTACCCGAGAAGGACTAAGGAGATGTTCTTAGTGTATGGCGGAAAAGACCTCCAGATCGAAGCCATTGCTGACTCCAGTTTCCAGAGTGATAAGGATAACTCCAAGTCCATGTCAGGTTATGGATTTACCCTTAATAAAGGGGCGGTCTGTTGGAAGAGCTCCACGCACGACATCATTACAGACTTGATGATGGAAACGGAGTAGTTCGCTGCATGAGACGCCGCAAAAGAGGAAGTCTGGATGTGGAAGATCTTAATTGAACTTCAGGTGGTTCCTTCTATTTATGGGTCCAATACTTTAGTATTGTGACAACATATGGCGCTATAGCTTTAGGAAAGGAACCAAGGTCCCATCAGAGATCCAAACATATCTTGAGGAGGTACCACCTGATCATGGAGATCAAGGTGAGGAGAGTAGATACGGAGAACAACAATGCAGATCCACTCACAAAGGCCATTCTCAGACAGTGTTTGAGAGGCTATTCAGGATCTTCGGTCTGCGATATGCCAGTATATGGCCTTAGTGCAAGTGGGAGATTGTTAGTGATATATGCCCTAGATGCCATTATTGTATCATACTGGTTTGTATATTACTTAATGGAAGCTTGGGATATTCACAGTTGTATTGACAGTCTTGCTCGAAATGGTAGTATGCTACCTGGTTTGTTTCTACCTCAATATGTCTATGTGTTTCTTTTAGCATATTGCTTATACATATTGGTAAAACCCTTAGGATCTTTGCTTGATTACCAGCGTTGTGATGGCAGTCACACTAGTGGGGGCTGGGTAGTCTATAAGCACATCCTATACAGGTCCCTAGTCGTAGGAGTATCGAGACGGGGCATCGATACTGTTAGTTAAATGTATGCCCTAGAGGCCATTACTGTACATGCGATGTATATTGTAGTGGATGCTTGGACATATATAGGGATGACTTTCTTGCTCGACATGATAGTATGTGATTAGGTTGCTCTTTATCTTAACATGTACGCTGATTGTCTCTATGTTACATGTTGATAAAGCCTTTAGGATGAGTACTTGACTACCAGGACTATGATGCAGATCATACTAATGGGGACAGTAGTCGTTAAGTACATCCTTCAAATGTTCCTAGTCGAGGGTGTATCGAGACAGGGCATCGATATACCAGAGCAGACTAGCGTATAGCTTCTCGACCCATATAGATAGGCGATAGATGATCCCATATCCATTGGTGTTTGACATCAGAGACAGTATACGGGTGCTCAGTGGAGACTGGGTACACTGAACTGACTCACCGAGAACCCCTAGATGGTATTATACCTCACGTCAGATGGCAGTTCTCTGGTAACACTGGTACAGGTTAGTCTGTAGACCCGAGATCGTCATAGAGTCTTGTGTGATTCCCACTGTGCTTTGATTTCCACCTTACCAGGTTCAAGAGAACGTGCAAAATGGTGGCTTTTGGGTACAGTCCCGAGTCACATGGAGGCAATGAGCGATAGGAGGGGTTTCGTCTCTCCCGGTATAGGGAGTTGATGTTGCACTATGCTCGATTGGCCATAACAGGAAATCCCTGGCCAGGGTTGCTAAGATCTACTGGTAAGTATTATCAGTAGTTTCTTGAACCGTTATGGACCTAGCATCGGCATGACTTATCAGGCTATTGGGGTTTGACGTTATACCCCCCCAGGCTGTGATATGCGACATATTAGACGAAGAGGCCGGACTGTACGGTAGTGTTACTGATTGGATTCGCAGGAGTACGAGCAGGCTTGCTTGTTGATATTCTGATCGCTCAATACCCAGGTGGCCGTTACGTTTAGCAGACCGCTTGCGGCTTGTTGGTGTTTGATATTATCATCACCTACTTCCGGTGTATTGACAAGTCTTTAAAGTCCTACACGGAGGTTTCCTGGCTCAAGCGAAACGGAGTAGGAGCGCATATGTGATATGTGCGGAACCGAGATTAATATGATATGAGATACCGTATTCTATTCTCGCGATGTGTGACATGATTGATTATATGTGATTTAGCCGAGTTATCGGATCAAGCGTTGATTCTATAAGATGTTACATTCGATATCCGTCGGTTATATGTAATATAGACGGATTATTAAATCAAGTGTTAATTTAATAATTTAATGTATAATTATATATTTGATATATTACATTATATTAACTAGTATTAGCTCACTTAAGATTTCTTTTCTCACATTTGATATACTTTACATATATG
Organism: Agapanthus africanus; assembly: GCA_030015575.1. Lineage (NCBI taxonomy): Eukaryota > Viridiplantae > Streptophyta > Magnoliopsida > Asparagales > Amaryllidaceae > Agapanthus > Agapanthus africanus. Next base: position 220,698,591 of record CM057348.1, on the reverse strand, counting down.
TGATATATGTATTGTTTTCTTTTTGGCACAATATATATATATATATATATATATATATATATATATATGTGTGTGTCTGTGTTTGTGTGATATATAAGTGTGTCATGCTAGGTTACATATGCAACATGGATGTATGAGACTTATACCATGTTAGGGTTAAGTTAGGATTTTTATTTATCTTAAGCTAATTCAAAAGAGTGTGAGTTTGTCATGGTTAAGCTTGGACAAAAGCTTTTGGATAACCATTGACAAAGTCAACTCTTTTGTCAAGTTTAGGATATTAATTTAACCCAACCCTTAACCTTAGTGTATGGTTTATTCTCTACATGAGTTAGCCATGATATTTTATGACCATGGTTGCATTTGTAACCTCATGAGTTCATTCTTGAGTTCATCACTTGCTTCATCTTCTTCTTCCTCTCAAGCTTTCTAGCTTCAATGGAAAGTGATGATTTCTTATGAGAAAATGAAAACTAAAGTGAGCCCACTTCCTACTTCATCATCCTCTACTACTTGCCATTTAGTATACGGTGTTTGCTTCACTAATTCCATAGTTAGTGATGAGATAACTTGGGTTAGTGTCTCCTCGACGTAGATCATCTTCGGCCTCGAAATCTTCGAAGCAAGCATATTCGTTTCTTCAAGAGAGCCTCTCTAGAGTCCGGAGTTCACGATCGCAGTGAAGGGGACTGCTACACGGAGCTATTGAAGTGAAGGACCGGTCTATAAAGGTTGTATTCCTTACTCAATTCTTAATCAAAGTTGTTTGCATTACATTCCGTACGATTTCTAGTTAACGATTCATGGTTAGGTTAGCTAGAACGACAAATTTTTGAATTTGGCATGGACGATGCCTCCCGAAACCTTGCTTCCGTCTTAGGTAACCCTGCAGTGGTATCAGAGCCATGCTTGAAATTAATACGGATTTTGTTAGAATTACGAAACCGAAACAACTCCGAAACTTGCAACGCGAAACCTTAGTTTCTGTCGATTTTAAAAGGCTTTCAAAAAATTTTTTAAACAGGTGCAGAACGTTGTATGTGATACATCATGAACACAAAAGAAAATTGAGCCCTTTATCTCGGAAAGTGGCCGGCGACTTTCACTAGAAGTCCGGCGACCTCGGTCCATTAGTGTGGAAATGGGTTAAAATTTTGGGTGTGTTCCAGAGACTGGGTTTTGGTGTTTCAGGTCTTGTTTGTTTTTGGTAATTTTGCATGTGATGTAATCTTACATATAAACAATTCGGAGTGTTTCATATTCGTAGTTTTAACATTGTTTCGGGTTTTTCGCATGTTGTCTAGACAAAGTTAAAAAGTTCGATCGAATGTCAAAAACCCAATTTTCCAAGTTTAACGTATTCAGAAAAATATGCAAGTGATCCTATGAGCCCTCTAGAAGAATGAAAGCCTAAATCGACTTTTTTGGATCATGGAACCACGGTCAAACCCTAGAGTTTTCCGTAGTTCTGTGGCAACATGAGTGAGGCTTGGGTTTGCCCTTCTACGGCTGGTGCATGGGTACTGTGGCATATTCTAGGTATTATTAAAACTGTGCTCAAGTGTTGAGCTGTCGGAAAATTGTGGGACTTTGATGAATCGATCGAAAAGTTTAACGTTCGTCTGGGTATCATGTGATGGGATACAATATTTGGAATCCACAAGTAGTTATGAGATAACTAATTTGAATGTTATAAATCTAGCAGTTTAGTATCAGATGATCAGTTGCCACGGGATTTTGATAAGATTAATAGTCCATCGCAATCACGTAGTGTATGCAGATACTCGTCGGGTAAACTTAATAGATAGCCACGCCCCATAGCCCCGACCAAGTGACTGTAGGAGAACCCCATCGCCAAAAGCATCCGTTCAGGTGCTCACGGCAGCGGTATTCCGCCTTAGTGCACTTCGTCAACGGTATCAAGGGGTGCGGCCGTCTACTAAAGTTTCCGACGAGCGTTCGATCAGGATGTCGGGAATCTTGTTTAATTGCCCGACTAGATATTGAAAAGTGTTTTCGAGATCGAGACTAAAATACGGGGTTTATAATTGTTAGACATGCGATATCAATGGAATTCATTTGGTTAGGCATGAAATCCGAATATGAGATATTTCGGGTTTATGATGTCTAAGAAGGTTGCGGATTCCAACTGTTATAGTTTTTCACTTTCTTTTCTGCGACCGTAAGTTTAATGTCACGACCCGAAGGTACGGAACGTGATCGACACTTAAATTACGAAACTTCTAGAGGCGTAACGTAATCTAAACAAGCCGAAGCCCAGAAATCTAAACCAATTAAAAGAAGAAGTATAGGAAAACATGTTTAAAAGCAATATCAAATTTTCTCAAAAATTTCGGCAGAGTCTCCTTTGTAAAAACCGGCCCCAAACGGGTACAAACAAGAATAATATATACAAGCAATAAAAAGGCATCCCCAAGCGGGAGCTAGCTCTATGCCAAATGGCGGAAACAACCACACAATGCACTATAATATACAACACCGGAGGGCGAGGCTTAAACTCAAAAGAAAACCAAATCCACCAGAAAACCATAATAATACAAGCGTGACTCTAAGGTCGAAATAAAAACAACCGGTCTTCTAAATCTATCAAGTAATAAAAGTCTGGTTGATGGAGCTTACTAGATACAACTGAAATAAATAAATGTACAACGGCGGTCACGATACAAGTGAACCAACCTACCAAGCAATCACCCTGAATGAAGTGGTGTGCCAACAAGCTGCCAAGAAAACCTGTACATCTGAACCTGAAAGAAAATTTGGCACAACGGGGCTGAGTTGCCAACTCGTGAGTAGAAGACATCTGCGAGTAGAAATCGCATCCACGACGATCTCCTAGGTCATAATAATATACTTAACATAACATTAGTCATTTAGTAGTGACAAGGTAATAATCTACGCGTAAGTGCAATACTCAGTGCTCGTGTCAATGCCTCAAGAAGTAACATGTCATATGTATGAGTATGCATGCATCATGAATGTAAAACAATCAACCATGAAATCTGGATATATCTGTATAAGAAATCTATACCTTTATCATGATAAAATGTTCCGAAATAACTGAAGTATCATCAATGAAACCATGGAAATCCGTGTCAAGTATCGACACAAAACATGTAAATCTCAAAGTCTCAATACCTCATAGTCTCAATATCTCGGGCTCCGTTAGTCCGGATCAGCCCATATCATCAGATCACATCACAACGGTCGGTATCCTCCAGATATCCGTCGCGCCAGACATCACCGGTAGGTAGTCCTCCCCATCCAGGCTCATCGTCATCCCCATAAAAACACTCTCGCCCCGGGGTACCGTATCGGGCCCACTATGTACCCGAGACGGTTCCTCCACTCCTCGAATCAGGTCTCGAAATCCAACAGAAAACATGAAAACTCATGGTGGACGACCCATACAACATGAGAAAACCGCAACTTACATTTCAAAAAAAATGATGATACTAAGCTTTTATTAAATTCTTGTGGTTTTCCCCCAAAAACCAGAAATCTCATAGAAATCCAAAATCCCAAAATCATGAGTAAATAAGTAATGAGTATCGGCATAAGCCCCACAATACTGCATGATAATATGAATATGTGAATGCATGAAGTGTCTAAGTAATAAAAGCAATGTCTAAACTAGCACATGAGAGTAATCACACAATATTATATTGGACTAGCATTTAGCTGGTTATATCAATAAAAAGATAATATGTTCTAAAGTGTACGTGACATGGCAATTACCGATGATGATGTGTGTGAGCCGGCAAATAAGTGTACGTGGAACATGCACATCATCGGTAATGGTGCTGGTGTCTTAACAGGCAGAGTTTCATATTAGCTAAAGAAACATATGTATGAACATGCAATGCGATGAATATAACGGTAAATGTGTAGTAAACACACAACTAGAGAATACATACTAATTACGAGTCATACAGTTTGTTGTTTGAAAAAGCACGAATCGTGGTCTTTAAAAAATTAGGGGCTACGGGGATTTTAAGAAAAGATATGTCCTTTGAAAAAATCCTTAGTATCTGATTGTTCGAAAAAGTGTGTGTGTAGTTAACTGCAATCAATAACGGTGTCGCGGGTAGCTAGACCGAGATGAGTACGGGTCGTCCTCAGGGAAACGTTGAATTTTTTACTCCTACTTTAGATGTGTTGAGAAAGGAGGAAGAAATAAGAATGTTGTAGAATGGTTTCTAGATCTATGTTAAGCAAGAATGCAAAAATATAGATCTAGATTATTTTAGGGATGTAGTTAATATAATAAAAGGGCTTGTAGGGTTCGTTAGGATTTAGTAGTTATGGATCATTAATTAAAAGTCACCCTTTTTATCCTTTAATAGATTTATAAGTAGAACGACGGTGATGCGTGTAGATTAGGGTTTCTAGAGGGAAAAGGAATCCCACTCTTAACCCTTATCTCGACACGGAACTCCGTTCATATCTAGCCTTTACCAAAACAATCATTAATCTAATCTCTAATCGCGGTCGGAACTAGCAAAGAATTGTTAGCACGCCCGATTAGGATGTTAATGATTCTTTTGATAAAGTTCATAAACTTTATAGGACTTAAAAAGGGTTTAGAGATGTTCATCGTCCATTAGCCTACCCTAATCCTACGAACCCTAACAAGCGGAGAATTACTCGCGCATGTTGGGAGAAAAAGAGATGGAAAGAAATTGCATAATTAAACTACGAAGAAATAGAATAAGAAAAAAGAAAGCTATCATTATTAATCAACAAAATTCATTACATTTGAATCCTTAGAAAATGATTACAAAGACTAGTTTGCTTCTCGATCTCTTCCAAGGAGGTAGATGAACCGTTGATGATCAACCTGGATGCGTGAGCGTCTGGGACTTCGTGATCTCTTCGGCTTGATAAATTTTCCAAGAGGCTCTCGGTCCCTTTTTATAGTCCAAAGCCATAATCTTTTGCTTCCCAATTAGGTAACTAGCTGTATAGAATCTTCTACAAAAATTACAGTACCTAATTCCTCAAAACTGCCGCGGATCCGCGGTCTAAGGGGGGTAAGGCCGCGGAACCGCGGCCATTAAATCTCCTCCTTTCATCAATATTTAGGGGCTTTGTTCTTGTGACATTTAGCGATCCTAAGAACCTTTGTATCATGGAAATATTCTCGTGGTTGCTGCCAGACTTGGTCTCCAAGTTTTGCTTCTTAATTAGGCAAGTCTTCTTCAACAACTTGATTTCCTTGATTCTAGTCTTGAAAAATTCTGCACAACTTGGAAAAATTCTGCACAACAACTCAAATAATATTTAGTAGACTTTGTTCTACTAGGATTTGGTTAATGAAATTATTTGCATACATTTTCCTACCAAATGTTAATTATAATATATCAACACATGGAAAATAGTATTTTTACACATAAACCCTCATATGTATGATATATTATAATAAAGTCCTTTTTTAATATGAAAATGGTAGGAAAAATGTAATACAAATGTGCAGTTTTATCAACTGAACAAATACCCCCAAACTTATCTTTGATCGTCCCGAGCAAACTAGTTTATTCAAGAGAAGGAGAAGAAGAAAAAGGAGAAAACTAAGCACACTTTCGTAGGCAAACACGATTGCACTGAGCACGTGCAACAAGCCGTTAAACCTCTAGGTGTCCCTAGTAGGAGGAGTGTTGTCTCCTGAGGGTTTTCAGCGGATTACACCCACAAAATCCTATAATAAAAGAGAGATGGTGAAATTTACATATAAAGATAAGAACCATAAAAGAAAGACTTTGAAAATAAGAGTTTCCAACTGTACTAGCTTTTCAGTTGTCATGAGCCCTATCTTAATAGTCATGAAAAAATGTTAGAAATCACATTATCCCTCAATAAAACATTGTCTTTATTCTTCATTCCTATCTTTCTTCCAAACATTGATCATATACCCCTACATGTGTGTATAGAACATCCCTACACTCGGAGAATTCAATTCAAGCTATCATACTCTTGTCCATCTACCTTAGTACTTTTTAATTTTAATGAATACTTAGATTTGCTCACACCTTTTCATGTGACCGTTAATACTTCTTGAGATACTAACCGACCGATTACTCATGTGCTTGCTGATTAGGTGATAGTATTTTCCTCGTCTTGCACCACCTAAGACTTAGCAGTGACTCCCAGACCTGTTGGCCTTAGGGCACTAGGTGAAGAGGCACCCTCGCTATATTTTTTTATTGCTGCCTTAGCGATAACAAAACCAGTGTTCATTTTTTCTTTTCTTTTCACCATTTTTATATTTTCTTCAATTTTTCATTTCCTTCATACTTTGGCTTTTAGATAAGAGCATTTCAAGGTATCCTCTACTATCCCAAGTTTCAAGACGTGTGTAAGTGCAAATAGTAGGGTATCAACATTCAAATGTTTGGCTTCCAGAATAGAAACTATTTTTCAGACTTATTTTTATCCTCTGATTAGTGTCTTTCTTCATCTTACTAACCCTTGGGACAACAGCTCATAACTACTTGTTACCAGTTCGTTTAAGAAAACTTCTAATTTTCTTGGTTTTCTTAAACTATTCCTATCTTTCATATATAATTTTTTTCACTTTCTATTCTTTTATTATCAAAAAATTTTGTGCTTAAATATAGTATAATGCAAAGTATAAGCACAAACCTCCCCCAAACCTGTTTGCAGCAGTGTCCTCACTGATGTCATCCGTTAAGCTAAAAAACCTGTAGACTTGGGAGGAAATTATTAATGGGGCCAAGAATATATGAAAGTGAAAATGCTCCCTCAAACTTATTTTTGGCTTACAAATTTGAGGACAAAAGTTATGTTCAAGAGCCAAAAATATATCCCCCCCTCAAACATGAGTTAGACAATATGAAGCATTTTAAGAGGGGGTGAGTCTTTTGATCAAAATAAAACTTTACAAAGACCAAAAGTTAACACCAACCATTCAAAGATTTTATCAGTATAGCGTATAGGTTGCTGGAAGAATGTGTTGTATCGAGTCAAGAAAAAATGGGGAAAGGATAAGAGGTGGTCTGGAAAGGGTATGAAATTAGAGAAAAGAAAGAATGAGAATGAATGTGAATGATTAGGAAGAAGGAATGGTGACGGTTCAACCTCTATAGGTGGAGATTGATTAATCACAAAATCCGTATTGTTTAAAAATTCAAGTTCGTCAGCAAAAAGTTCTTCAAAACTTTTATCAATGGTGTGATTGAACATTTTGCTGTCAAAGAGTTTTGTGCCAGAATTTATCCTACTTGATTCAAAAATTATTGAGGTAGAGGACTTGAAAAACTTATCTACCTCATTTTCAAAAGTATCCAAATCAAGTTGAATTTCTGGTATTATTGAACTTGAATTAACAGACTGTGATTCTTCAAAACTCACAGAAATTATAGGAACAGAAGACGAACCGGAGAAAGTAGAAGGTGAAATGGGTAAACAAATTGGTATGTCGAGTGTTGCTGAACCAGATGTGGAAGATGGAGGCTGTATTTCGGTCTGATCTTCGGGTATACCATTATCATCAACTTCAAGACATATTTGGGGTTCAGGAAGAATTAAAGGCTCAAGATGATGACCACAAGGAAGTGAAAGGATTTGATGAATTGGTGGGACAAAATCATCAAAAATTTCGGGTTCATCAATCAAAATATCCTCAACGTCAATCACCTCATTCAAGTGAAGGTTAAAATTCTCAAACTCTTCATCAAAAATATAGTTTTCAATCAGTTTTGGTTCAAGAGTGGAGTTGTAGAGATCACAAGGGTTGGGTATGGTTTCACTTGAAATGGACCCTTCACAGTCGGGTAAATCAAACACTACAAAGTCACACAACTTATCAGACATTGTACTTGATGAATCTATGAAACTCGAGTTGTGGATTTCAGTTTGGAATGGGGAGGTTTGATTAGGAAGGGTGTACAGTTCTGTCTTACTACCCAAATCCTTCATAATTTGGTTCGACATTTCCATAAATTTTTCTAATGTCTGCTCCAGACTAGTCTTGGGTTGATAAGGGATTTCAGTATAAGATTGAAATTCCCGTGGATAATTAAAACTCCCAAATGACTGATTAGAAGAACTGTCTAGAGTAGGTGGAAAAGTCGGATTGGATTGATAGGAATAGAATGGTTGCGGAACTTGGGTAGGAGTAGAATCAATATTATGATAAGAAGAATAGTGATATGGGTTGGTTGGTTGGCTATTTTCAACAGACATCTTATATGCCACAAACCGCATATCAAACTCTTCTCCGGACAGTGGTGGTGATGGTTGATATTGGTCCGGATTGAAACGTTGGCCTCTATACCTAGCTATGTACTCAGCAATGGACATTCGTCTAGGAGCTTCCTCACTCTGGGTATCAACTGAAACAGGTGTAGGATTAGGATACGGTTGATAAGACCTAGACTGAGGTGGCCAACTGTTTCTTCCTGCTTGTTCTATATGATCTCTTAAGGACATAGAAGAGCCGGACGGTATACCGAAGGGATTATGAAAACAAGAGATATCTGGTTGTGGACAGCAAAGCTCGGCAAGAGATCGTCTGTTTTGGTCACCCATTATAAGAAGAGAAGAAGGGGGAAGGGGAAAAATAATTGGTTTGTTTTGAAAAATGACGGATTTAGACAAATCACACAAAAATGCACAAACAACCCTGAAACTAAGGTTACCTAGGTCAGTCTCTAGACCGCTCCTAGACTTCCAAAGGACAAGCCGCAGGATAAATCCTCTACCGCCTCCGTACTTCCCTTGTAGCCAGGTAAGTGCCAGGTAAGTGGGAAGGAACCACAGTAGTGGGCCTAATTAAAAACCACTAGCCTTTGACACACTTGCCTAGGCACTACAAAAGTAATGCTGATAAGCGATAGATTACCCACGACCTTCCTCTGTCCTTAATGAGCGCGACAGTCCTTAGAGTCTGGTCTAGATATTTTTTTAAATTAATGTAGGGTTGATGCGGATGCTCGGTTTGTGATTTGTGGGGCTTAGGAAGGGTGATGAAATCCCCACCTAATCTGGATTTGGTCTTGCCCCTTAAAAATCCCTATTAAAATATGAAATAACAAACTAATAACAAAACTTTGCAAAAAGATTTTTTGAGCGGCGATATTTTGCAAAGAATCCTGCAGAAAAGATATTTTATTGGATTTGAGAGGAGAGAGAAGGAGTTGAGAATCTTACCAGAGAAGTTTGTAACCCTAGATCTCCTGTTTGCTCAAGTCTGTGACTCCAGATTTTCTCGCAAAATTCGCACAATAATCGTTAAATATACAATTTGCAGTTTTGTTTTATTTATGATATAGATCGTATAAGAATTCAACACAAATAGTAAGAATAAAAAATAATTATGCACGTTTCCCCGGCAACGACACCATTTGATTGATACGAAAGAGTGTTTGTTTGTAGTTAACCGTAATCAGAACGGTGTCGCGTGTAGCTAGACCGAGGTGAGTACGGGTCGTCCTCAGGGAAACGTTGAATGTTTTACTCTTACTTTAGATGTGTTGAGAAAGGAGGAAGAAATAAGAATGTTGTAGAATGGTTTCTAGATCAACGTTAAGCAAGAATGCAAAAATATAGATCTAGATTATTTTAGGGATGTAGTTAATATAATAAAAGGGCTTGTAGGGTTCGTTAGGATTTAGTAGTTATGGATGATTAATTAAAAGTTACCCTTTTTTATCCTTTAATAGATTTATAACTAGAACGACGGTGATGCGTGTAGATTAGGGTTTCTGGAGGGAAAATGAATCCCACTCTTAACCTTTATCTCGACATGGAACTCCGTTCATATCTAGCCTTTACCAAAAGAATCATTAATTTAATCTCTAATTGTGGTCGGAACTAGCAAAGAATTGTTAGCACGCCCGATTAGGATGTTAATGATTCTTTTGATAAAGTTCATAAACTTTATAGGACTTAAAAAGGGTTTAGAGATGTTCATCGTCCATTAGCCTACCCTAATCCTACGAACCCTAACAAGCGGAGAATTACTCGCTCATGTTGGGAGAAAAAGAGATGGAAAGAAATTGCATAATTAAACTACGAAAAAATAGAATAAGAAAAAAGAAAGCTACCTTTATTAATCAACAAAATTCATTACACTTGAATCCTTAGAAAATGATTACAAAGACCAGTTTGCTTCTCGATCTCTTCCAAGGTGGTAGATGAACCGTTGATGATCAGCCTGGATGCGTGAGCGTCTGGGACTTCGTGATCTCTTCGGCTTGATAAATTTTCCAAGAGGCTCTCGGTCCCTTTTTATAGTCCAAAGCCATAATCTTTTGCTTCCCAATTAGGTAACTAGCTGTATAGAATCTTCTACAAAAATTACAGTACCTAATTCCTCAAAACTGCCGCGGATCCACGGCCCAAGGGAGGGTAAGGCCGCGGATCCGCGGCCATTAAATCTCCTCCTTTCATCAAGTTTTAGGGGCTTCGTTCTTGTGACATTTGGCGATCCTAGGAACCTTTGTATCATGGAAATATTCTCGTGGTTGCTGCCAGACTTGGTCTCCAAGTTTTGCATCCTAATTAGGCAAGTCTTCTTCAACAACTTAATTTCCTTGATTCTAGTCTTGAAAAATTCTGCACAACTTAGAAAAATTCTGCACAATAACTCAAATAATATTTAGTAGACTTTGTTCTACTAGGATTTGGTCAATGAAATTATTTGCATACATTTTCCTACCAAATGTTAATTATAATATATCAACACATGGAAAATAGTATTTTTACACATAAACCCTCATATGTATGATATATTATAATAAAGTTCTTTTTTAATATGAAAATGGTAGGAAAAATGTAATACAAATGTGCAGTTTTATCAACTGAACAGTATCCCTCAGGCTTTCTTTAAAAATGCGCACGATTCGTTAGTTTTGAAAATAAGTATGACTCGAGCCTAAACTAAGGTCTACCTAACCAACTAAGGAACTAACTAAAGACACTAATCGAAAGGTAAGAAGAATCCTCCTAAAGTCTGAGTCGGTATTTCTAGTAGTCGGTGATCCAGCCTCAATAGCGTCACGTACGTAGTACGACTTCCTCGAGTCAAGAGTGCGGATCAATCATCACATTTATGCCTCGTACGGTAAAATCCATCATACGGCATCCCAAAATCGGGGTATGGGTCAACTATCACATATATATACATCATCGTTCATATAGTATCATCATCAAACAATATCATGATCAAGGGTACTGTACTGTAATCGCATACATTCCAATATCATCAAACATATATCCTCTTCTGTGTAAACATACATCGTCAAATGATCCACTAAAATATCATGTCATATATCATATCGTGATTAAGTCACATATTACGATCTGGTTTTTATTCTAGAGTCTCGTTCATTTCAATGCCATCTACACATATCATCATTTATATATTTCCTCATTACCCAACGATCCGCTAATATCGTAACACATTTCATATCATATCTCGGTCATATATCTAATATCTCACGGCATCATACCCGATCATATCGACTCATCCCCAAGTATCATATAATACCCTCATATCACATGTATATGTTGTGTGTGTGTGTACACACACACACATTCCTATACACACACACACACATATACACCAAGTCAAGTTTCCGTGTGTGTGTGTATGTCTATATGAAACCTACGAATTCCCTCCAAGGCAAACATCCTCTGGTTAAGTCTTTCTAAATCAATCTAATCCAACTTAAAGTCTTCAATAGTATCCTACTCGCCAAGAATCTAAGGTCACGTCCGACTTCCTAATAATAGTACATAATATCCTTATTCTACGTTTGTGGGGGTGCTATACACCATCCACCCGACTTCCCCCATAGATATACATCTACTCACCTGGTCTTTGTCTGCCGAAGTCGATGCCGCCATCTTTTTATTCATTGTCCGAAGTCCACGCGAGGGGTACCTATACGCAAACATATATAATATCGTATACCGAAATCGCGGATAAAACCCAAAACGGCGCACGAAATGCGCATAGGATAAAACCTATGACCCGCTCATGCAAAAAAAACCAAATAACCCTCGACATCGGCGTACAAACGCCGATTGATCGAGATAAAATACAAACGTAGAAATCGAAGTTCCAAAACTCACTAATGATAATATAAATAGGGTTTAAATCATCAAAACCTTAAAATTAATCAAATCGTTGTATTTCGCAAAAACATAGAAAGCACTTAATTACTGTTTTAATTCGAAACATAATGTTTTAACAAAACTAGTGGCCATAATATTCACTAAATATCATAAGTAGTTCATACAAAGCATTACTTAAATTTAATCACATCAATTTCCATTAAACCCAAAATTCTAGTTTGCAAAAATATCCAATTTTAATACTTTTAAAGCAAAAAAATTCACAAATCAACAAATAAGCTTGGTTTTGCGTGATCTAAACTATTAAACTACAATTTATAATGTTAATAATGTCATGAAACCCTAATTATATTTTAATTTCAATTATTTAATCAATTTCCAAAAACCTAGATTGAAAAATTAACATAATTAGCATAATTTTAAAGTGAAAACTAGCAAACTAGTAACTAGATTAGGTTTTGCATTCTATTAATATGTTAATCTACTCATTAGAACCATAATCTAATGATAGAAACCCTCACTAGAATTTTATCTCAGCTATATATATATATATATATATAAACCTAGTTTGCAAAAATTCTAATTAGGATAATTTAAATACAACAATTTACAAATTAGCAACTAGATTAAGTTTTCTATGTCTTAGCATATTTAACTACACCATGTAATCATGAACACTTTATAAAAACCCTAACTTGATTTAGAAACCCTTTCTTTAATTTCACAAATTAGAAATAAAAACCAATTTATTACATGAAAAGCTTTAATTAAAATAGTTAAACAACTAATTAGCCATTAGGTGAGGATTTATACCTTACTAACATGAGATCAAACATGAAAATCATAGTCTCCAAAGTGATAACTTTGCTCCAAGATCCATGCTAGATAGGCCAAAAAATAATGGGTAGGATTTAAATTAGGAATTTGTGGTGTTTTATTTTGGATTTTTCATGAATTTTTGGAGATTTTTGAAGGGAAAATGAAATGGTGAAATGGGAATTAGGGGGCTGCCCATTTCGGCCAGGTTTGGGAGGGGAGTGGAGAGAGTGTGAGGTGTGTGGAAATGTGAAGAAACTTCTCCAATTAATCATCTCATTTAAGTCTTTTCGATAATTTCTTTATTTAATTAGTTTTCTTTTCTAAACCATCCTAGAAAAGTCTAGAATTTTGAAGACAAATCCTAGAAGAGAAGAGTATGCTACAAACCTAATTCTAATATGTCATAGTTCACTTTTGTAAAATAAACCCACTCCAATTTATAATTTTCACCCATTTAATGTATAATTAAAAGCTTATGTTAATATTAAAAATAATTACTTAAGAAAAAATATTTAGGTAAACTAATAATTTATAAGTGACTAAATAAATACCAAATACTACCAATTATATAGTTAAAATAGGCATATTTAAATCTATATTGAAAAATAATTGTAGTTGAGTTTTACGGAAAATACGGTTTATTTTACCGATTATCAGAAAATTCACCTAAAGAATTGTATTTAATTATTTAATTATTTATTTATTTTTAAAACGTTACATTTAATATGTGGTGTATCGCCGGTTTCGGTGCTATATGTCAACGACAATTGGGATACGCATATTTACTTACGTTGATGATATGTGATATTATGTGTTATTGTGATATGTTATATTGGATCGTCGTGATTGAATAGCCGGAGGTTTTATGTGAGATGAGAGTTTTTTATTTTCATTCATGTAAAATTTATTGTATGTAATATTCTTTTTTTGGGGCACTTCCGGGTTGAGGATGATGTCACCATTGTATATTATTTATTTTTCCGCATTAGGATAGACCCAAGACGGGGAGCACAAGTAACCGGGTTCTAGGGTCTAGTGGGAGACCATCTCGAGGAGTTGAGACCGGTTCTCCTAACTCTAGAATTGGTAGGGTTGCTTGCCGCTCTCGTAGGGGTCTAGGGGTGTGGAATTGGCTATTCATCACGACCGTGGAATCCGTGTTTTATACAGGCTTAATTTAAAACCCAGAAATCCTAGTATATCCAATATTTCATATGTTATCTTCTGCTGCAATGTTTTGTGATGAGATCATATTACTGTTCTGAGATGAATGCTTATATTATATATATATATATATGATATATATTATATTTTACTGCCTTTGTTTCATATCTTATGCTTGGGAAGCATAAATGGGACTTCATTAATGAGATTAATGAAATAAAATAAACCTAAAGATGTTGTAGAAACTTGTCTCAAAAACTGGTAGCTCTAGTTCTTACTCTGCATAGCGGTATTCCTTGCAGAATATCCTGCACCTTATTCGATAAGGAAAGTGCCGAGTTCCCTTCACTGGGAGTGACCTCTTTAGCGAAATTAGGAGATGCTACAAACTCGGTTTGTCTTTTGATTACTTTTATGGTTTTTGATTTGCATAGTGGTATTTGTGAAATATCCTGCACCTTATTCGATAAGAAAGAGCTGAGATCCCTTCACCGGGAGTGACCTCTTTAGCAAAACTAGTAAAAGCATCAAAAGCATTCCTTTTCAAAATCACTCGATTCTACGACGATATCAAGTTCATTAGGCAAAAGGTTTTCATAAAAACCTGTCGTAGCCCTCCGTTATTTGAGATAAGTACTTCATAGTATTCATGCTACGTTTGTTGGCCTGCGTCATGGTGTAGTGTGCGGTAGTTATTTATGCTTATCTGCTAAAGCATATGATGCGATTGAGTTAGGGTAGTCGTGCGACTTTGTTGCCTGCATAAAGGGTCGTGCGGGTAGGTTTAATTTAATCGGGAAATGTACGGGTTGAACTTGACTAGCGAACTATGGTTTGTTGGCCTGCGTCAAGGTCATAGAACGCTAAGGGCAGAATATTATCGGGAATTTCAAGTGTTAAAATCTGTAATGAGATTGCATACCTTCTATGAGATAGTTGGATCCTGATACCCACTGCGAGTAAGAGTTACTCCTGGGAAAGTTTTACACATTACAATTAGCTGATTAAGTAGGTGTCTAGAAATGTGTTAACGGGGTTACGCCCCTGGGAAAACGAAGTTTATTTTAATAAGGTCTATGCGAAAGCACGGGGAACCTCCCTCAATGTACCGACACTGGCCTGGCTGAAAAATTGGCAAACTTGTAGGGTGTAATTAATCCTGGCTTGTCTTTCCTTTTAGGGTTTGAAGGAAGATTTGATTAAAACAGTGGGAGCCATCTTGATTAGATAAATTAATAACCAATCTAATCTTGCAAGAGCATACGCTGAGTGTTTTCTTCTTTCTCTCTTAGTAGCGACCATGTCATGCCTTAGTAAAGATAATAATAAAGATGTATTGACCGAATCCGCTTGTTATACCGAGCTAAGGAACGTTGGTCCCGATCCAACTTATAATTGTTATAAGACCGAGCAGGAAATAGGGGATTACAAGGATTCCCATGCCGCCCAAACGAAAAAAGTACATGTTGATACATCTTCTTCGGGTGTGTTCATTATAGAGAACTGTTTCTCAGTATTCTCTACGTCCTGGGTATGAGATACCGGACCAGGAACCCACATATGTAATATGTTACATGGGCTATAGATAGATAGAGAATCGAGAATGGGTGATAAGTTTCAAGAGTTAGAAACGGTGCAAGTGTTGCAGCCAAGTTTGTTGGCAGTTATCATCCTGTGTTACCAAATACATTGATTCTGAACGATTGTTATTAGATACCGAACCTGAAATAAAACATCATATTAGTCTCTTTATCATGTAAAGAAGGATATAATTTTGTATTGTTGGATAATGTGTTGAACATTTCCTATATCAAGAGTTGATCTGTTCAGGCATGTTATCTAAAAGCATATACGTTCTAAATCAAACCACAGTTCTTAACGTACAGAACACACACAAGAGGAAGAGTTCAGAAATGAACGAATCCTTCTTGAGTCATTGTAGTTAGGTCATATCAATGCAACCCGACTAGCTAAGTTACATTTAGATGCATATTTAAATCAGTTTGAATTTACATCTTGTGAAACTTGCCAGTCATGTCACAAAGATAAGATGACCATAGCTCTGTTTATTGGAAACAGAGAAAGAGTTAGTGAACTCTTGGGATTGATACATGATGATATATGTGGTCCCTTGTCTACACATGCCAGGACTGATTCTTTGTACTTCATTAATTCACTGATGATCTCTCAAGATTCGGACAGGTGTTGTTGTTGAAACTCAAGTCTGAAACTTTTGAGAAATTCAAATAATATAAGACAGAAGTAGAGAACTAAAACGGGTAAGTATATCTCTATGATGAGTACTACTGAGTTGCCTATTTTCTTCAGGGGGTTATGCACTTGAGAAAATGCATACCTATTGAATAGGGTTCCAACAAAATCAGGTGCCTACCACTCCATATATGATATGGTAAGGGAAGAGCCCATCTTTTAAGGATGTTAAGATTTGGGGTTGTCCAGCCTATGTCTAAAAGCAAAATTCGGACAAGCTCGAGGCAATGTCAATTCTGTGGAAGTTTGTTGGATATCCCAACCATTCGCAAGGGAATATCTTCTACACACCGAGGAACAAAAGGTGTTTTTTTTCTCAGCATGCCACCTTTTGGAAAGGGAATTTCTTGTGAAGAAATTAGTGGTCATGAGGTAGAACTGGAAGAAGTTCCAACTATACAAACTGCAGCTGATGATTTGGTAGAACCGGAGGATTCAATAGTTCCCAACGAACCTCAGCCTCTCCGCCGATTTAGTAGGGTTCCTCACCCACCTGAGAGATACTTCGGTTTTCTTTATGACAGTGGAAGCGAGGATGACATCATGAGATGGTGACCCAACTAATTTCGAGCAGGCCATCAGGAGTGGGGACTCTGTAAGAATGGCTGGATGCTAAAAGTTCTGAGATGAAATCCATATACACTAACAAAGTATGGACTTTGGTTGCTTTATCTGAAGGGTTAAATCCCCATCAGGAGCAAGTATATCTTGAGAAGATTACTTGGTGTACATTGAAAAGTTGAGACTTTCAAAGTTAAGACTAGTTGCAAAAGGTTCTCGTCATCAACCAGGTGTGGATAATGATGAAACTTTTTGTAGTGCCTATGCTTAAGTCCATCCGGATCCTACTTTCCATTGCTACATACCATGACTACGCTATCTAGCGGTTGGGTGTCATGACTGCTTTTCTAAATGATGATTTAGAAGAGAGTGTCTATAAGTACACAGCCAGAGGGCTTCGTAGACAGTGGGAGCAGCGGAAACGTGTGCAAGTTGCTTTATGAGTTAAAGCAGGCATCGCGGAGTTGGAACATTTGTTTTGATGTGGTAGTCAAAGAGTTTGACTTCATCAAAATTGAAGATGTACCTTGTATATACAAAAAGGTAGTAGGGAGTATGGTGTTGATCCTCGTATTGTACGTGGATGACATACTCTTGATAGGAAAGGAGTTTCCTATGCTACGCTCGGTCAATCTCCTCTTATCACAAGGATTCTCCATATAGGATCAAGGTGATACCTACAAAATCCTGGGTTTTGGATCTAAGAGATAGATCTAAATAGATGTTAGGATTCTCACTAGGTGTATTGAGATGGTATCAATCGATCCTGGGGAGAATCACTGGATAGCTTCCAGGGCGGTAAAGTCGACTGAATGTCAGTCACAGGCATTGTCTTTACCTTCAGTGGAGGGACATTATGTTAGAAGAGTTCCAAGCTAGATACCGTGACTACTAGATGATAAAGTCTGGATGCATCGCTACCAAGGATGCTACCAAAGAGGAAGTCTGGATGTATAAAAGTTTATGAGATGAACTTCGTTCCTACTATTGTGTAACTATGGAGTTGTGGCTTATGCCTAGGAATCCCCGTCCCATCTGTGATCCAAACACATTCTGAGGCAGTATCACTTGATCATGGAGATGGTTGATCTCCAGGGGATCGAGGTTAGGAGAGTAGACTCGGAGGACAACACAGCGGATCCACCCACAAAGGCCTTTTCCTAGTACAGACTATTATGGGATGGTTGAGTATGTGATACTACAACTACTGCTGATTGTTGGGTATGAGATATCATAACAGATGGCCCTAGTGAAAGTGGGAGATTGTTAGTTATGTGTATGCCCTAGAGGCCATTACTGTACATGCGATGTATATTGTAGTGGATGCTTGGACATATATAGGGATGACTTTCTTGCTCGACATGATAGTATGCTATCAGGTTGCTCTTTATCTTAACATGTACGCTGATTGTCTCTATGTTACATGTTGATAAAGCCCTTAGGATGAGTACTTGACTACCAGGACTATGATGCAGATCATACTAGTGGGGATAGAGTAGTCGTTAAGTACATCCTTCAAATGTTCCTAGTCGAGGGTGTATCGAGACAGGGCATCGATATACCACAGTAGACTAGCGTATAGCTTCTTAACCCATGTAGATGGGTGATGGATGATCCCATATTCATTGGTGTTTGACATCAGAGATAGTATACGGGTGCTCAGTGGAGACTGGGTACACTGAACGGACTCGCCGAGAACTCCTAGATGGTATTATACCTCACGTCAGATGGCAGTTCTCTGGTAACACTGGTACAGGTTAGTCTGTAGACCCAAGATCATCATATAGTCTTGTGTGATTCCCACTGTGCTTTGATTTCCACCTTACCACGTTCAAGAGAACGTGCAAAATGGTGGCTTTTGGGTACAGTCCTGAGTCACATGGAGGCAATGAGCGATAGGAGGGGTTTCATCTCTCCCGGTATAGGGAGTTGATGTTGCGCTATGCTCGATTGGCCATAACAGGAAATCCCTGGCCAGGGTTGCTAACATCTACTGGTAAGTGTTATCAGTAGTTTCTCAAACTGTTATGGACCTTGCTAACATCTATTGGGGTCTGACGTTACACCACCCCCAGGCTGTGATATGCGACATATCAGACGAAGAGACCGGACTGTACGGTAGTGTTACTGATTGGATTCGTAGGAGTACTAGCAGGCTTACTTGTTGATCTTCTGATCGCTCAATACCTAGCTGGCCGTTATGTTTATCAGACCGCTTGCGGCTTGTGGGTGTTTGATATGATCATCACCTACTTCCGGTGTATTGATGAGTCTTTAGAGTCCAACACAGAGGTTTCCTGGCTCAAGCGAAACGGAGTAGGAGCGCATATGTGATATGTGCAGGACCGAGATTAATACGATATGAGATACCGTATTCTATTCTCGCGATGTGTGACATGATTGGTTATATGTGATATAGCCGAGTTATCGGATCAAGCGTTGATTCGATAAGATGTTACATTCGATATTCGTCGGTTATATGTAATATAGCAGGATTATTAATTCAAGTGTTGATTTAATAATTTAATGTATAATTATATATTTGATATATTACATTATATTAACTAGTATTAGCTCACTTAAGATTTCTTTTCTCACATTTGATATACTTTACATATATGTGATATATGTATTGTTTTCTTTTTGGCACAATATATGTATGTGTATGTGTGTGTATGATATATAAGTGTGTCATGCTAGGTTACACATGCAACATGGATGTTGTTCACACCATTATATTGCATTATTATATTCCCCATTCTTATTCTTTTTATAAATAAACAGGTGCTTTTGACCCATGTCTGCTACATAATTACAGGTTACAGGTTCTTGGAGCTAAAACAGTGAAAAAGATAAAAGACGATGCAAAAGTGAGACTTTGACCAACAAATAGAAGGATCTTAATCAAGCCTACACAAAAGATCAGTACAAGGCAACGCACGGTCCAAGATTACAAAGCCACGGTTAAAGTCCACCACAATTATTCACTGGAAAATCTGGAAGAGAACCAGAAGCTAATTTGAGAAAAGAACTAAAGAATTAAGTAGCCCAAGGCAACCAGAACCCAGCCCAGAAGACTCAGCATCCAACTCCACCATTGGGCCGCGGAACCGCGGCCCAACCCCTGCTACGGCCGCGGTTCCGCGGCCATCTAAACCCCAAAGAAGAATAATTTTTTACCAAAAGTTGGAGGCGGCGGTGACTAGTCAACCTAGGGGTATTTTGGTAAATGTGGACATGCGGCAATTTAAACCTAGGGTTTTCTATGTCCTATAAATAGATACCCAAACTCTTGTATTATTTCATGCCTCTTTTCATTTCATAAATTCAGATCTGTACTGGGTTGATGTTTGGAGAGAGCTATCAATAAAAATTAGTAAGTTCTTTTATTTCTTTGCCTTAATTTACTTTTAATTTAGAATGTCTTTTAATTCCCTAATGAGCGAGTAGTCTCCTCGCTTGTTAGGGTTAGCTTTAGGGAAAGGTTTGAGAGATGAGATCTCTCACCCTTTTCTTTCCCCATCACACATAATAATTAGAACTCCATGCATACACGCATACACCGCTCCCCGCGGCACCTTACCCCTCGAGGTAACGGTGATACCGTAGTATAAAGGACCGGTTGCGCGTGTTTTCCATGGAGGTTAGGGTAAGGATCGATAAAGGAAGGACAAGAACCTAGAGGAAGAAACATCTTCCCGATGGTACTAATCCCTTTTATTGATAATTACCATAACATCTAATAGACCTAAATTAGGGCATCGAAAGCGGTAGGGAAACCTTTAATCTCTCAACTTACCCTAGACCTAACCCTAGCAAGATTTAGATCTAGATAATCATAGTTTCCTGATCCTAGTATAACTCAACTTAGTTTTTAGATTTAATTAAAAGATCCAACACCCTTTGGAATTAGCTCGTAAGAACATTTAGGAAATTTACAACATCCCTGTAGATCGACCCGTATTCACCGGCTAGCTACCAAGCGACGCCGTTCTTGATTGCGGTAATTATATTTTTTACCGTAAAATCCTACACTAAATCAAATGGCGCCGTTGCCGGGGATGGCGTAATATTTCCTTTTTGTAATTTCGGGTTAATATAAAATAAAATAAAATAAATCATAAAAATATAAAAAATCAAAAATATAAATTTTTTATCATTTACTATTTGAAGGGTATTTTTTGTGAATCTCTGCAGGATCGACGGATCTGGAAAAATCCAGAGTGCGAAACAGAAAAAGATACTTCAGAAAAGAAAGGGGTTGGAAAAGCAGAACAACACAATTTTTTTGGAGACCTGAAGCCCTTGTACCGCGGCTAATCCGCCGCGAAAACCCCTATTCCGCCGAGGAACCGCGGCTCCCCTGCCACGTCAGCGCGTGAAAATTCACTGTTTGATTCCTCTTCCCCCTCTCTGCAAATCCCTATATATCTTTTTGCCAAATTTTCTGCAGGATTCTTTGCGCTTAAAAAATTTCCCCCTTCCAATAATTGATTTTCTGCAGGATTCTTTGCGCCGCGCTTAAAAAAAAAATTGATTGCAAGTGATTTACTGCTTTGCATATTTTAATCGGACTTTAAGGGGCTTTTGACCGATTCGGATTGGGTGTGGATTTCATCACCCTTCCCAGAACCCCAGAAATCACATAAGGCTTTTGCATTGAACAATCTTTAATTAAAAAAATACTAGACTCAGCCCTAAGGACTTCAAGCTCAATAGGACAGAGGACTAGTTATAGACATCGGCCGTTAATCCTAACCTGATTTTGCGGTGTCTAGGCAAGTGTGTCTAAGGCAAGTGGTTACTTAATTAGGACCGCTACTTGTAGCGGGGAGCCTCCCACTTACCTGGCCACAATTGGCGGTGAAGAGGCGATTTGAGGTCCTATTTCTAGCCCTTTGGAACAGTTAGGAGCTGTCTAGCTAACCTAGGTGACCCTAGATCTAGGCCGGATTGTGCATTTGTGGTTGATCGCATTTGTGTCAAAGTCTCTTTTCAAAAATCTTTTTGCAAAAGTTCCACATAAAAAGAAAAAGAAAAATCTTTTCGAAAACTTACAACTTGTCGCTAAAGAAATCTTTGCACTTCACTTACACCACTTCCTCTCATTGACATTTTCTTACCTCCACATTCTGTCTTTCACCTTTTTGACTACACTAACCCTTTAGTGTATGTCCGGTTGGACTAGGGACACTAGCGCCCGATTAGTCCGTGTTTCGTTGGTACCGACCGATGAACCTTTCGACGCCGAAGTCGAAATTCCCTCTATTTCCTTACCTCCACCTTCAAATTTTTCTTCCGAAGGTATGTCGGGATATAATCCCAACAACACCTTACCCACGGGACTGATTCTACCTCCGTTAGGTGCGAATAACCCGAATCACCCGCCTGTTGTAGCGCCCTAACGAATCGCGCTCCAGGATCTCTTCTACCCTGTCTGCACCTTCTTACCTACCTGTCTTTCACCCCCACCAGCAAATGGAGACAATTTTGAGATAAAACCCCACTTCATCAATATCCTGCCAAAGTTTCACGGATTGGAATCCGAAGATGCTTATATCTTTATCAATAAATTCCAAAACGTTTGCGCCATGATGAAAACAACCCAATTAAGTGATGACGCTATAAGGCTAAGGGTCATTCCTTTCACCTTATGTGACTTAGCCGAGAAGTGGCTATACAGCACAGCGTCACATTCAATTCGAAATTGGGACGAGTTTGTTAAAACTTTTCTTAAAAAGTTTTATCCTCATCACAAGACCGCGAGAATTCGCAATGAGATTATACAATTTGCCCAGCTTCCTTCCGAATCATTTTGGAAGTGTTTTGAAAGATTCAAGGACCTACTTCTTCAATGCCCTCACCATGGGATCGAAAATTGGCAACTTTGCCAAACATTATACGAGGGATTGAACCCAGCAACGAAGAAGTTGCTAGAAACCATTTGTCAAGGTCACTTTCTAACCAAATCTAGTGAGGAAGCATGGCAGTTTCTCGAGGATCTTAGTGAACAAACAATTCAGTGGGAGAGCACAAAGACCACCTCATCTTCTTCTATTGGTCAACCTATGGCAGGCATACATCAATTAGATATGTCGATTTCTATGAAGGCCGAGATGGCCGCACTTATGAAAAAGCTAGAAGCCATTGGGACCAAAATCTCATCGTCTTCTCATGCACCTGCTTTATCCCCACGAACTGTTTGTGCTTGTTGTTCGGATCCATCACACCTTACCGAAGAGTGTCCTTACAATCCACCTGTTCAAGGACAAGATCAAGTCAATGCTGCCTTTCAGCAACGACAATGAAATGATCCTTACTTTTCGACCTATAATCCGGGTTGGAGGAGTCACCCAAATTTTGATTGGAATCAAAATCAACAACTCTAAGGAAACAACAACTTTCAAAGGCCTCCTCCTCCACAACAACAAGCACCCCAACAAACTCAATACCAGCAACCTTTCCAACCACAACCTCATCCAAATCAAACGAATAATTTGGTTCAACCAAATGATGATAAGGTTATCTCGCTAGAAAAAGTCTAGATGCGTTTCTCAAGCAATCTACAGAATCCGCAGCAAGATTGGAAAATTGCGTCCAGTCTTTGGTGCACAACAATGCTTCACACGATCAAAGCATCAAATCTATTGAGGCACAAATTGCACAATTAACTGCTGCGTTGAGCGAGAGAGAAAAGGGAAAGCTTCCATCTCAACCATTGCCAAATCCTGGTCACACACAACGCACATGAATATCACAATGTAAATGCGGTGACCACGTTGAGATCTGGAAAAGTGTTGCAAAATAATGTGGGTACTAGTGATGACACCCCCGTCTGTGGTTCTTCTCCTTCTCCTCCTCCTTCTTCTTCTTCTCCATCCTCTTCTTCACCTTCATCTTCTCCGCTAGAGCTTATTCTTCATTCTTCAAAAGGCTCTTCTTCTTCTAATCCGAACGGACCCACTTCTCACTTCACGAACACACCCATACTGGGATCTGTTCCAACTCCATATTCTACTCCACAGACATTGGATTCAACTAATTTTCAAAATGCTCCATTTCCAAACAGGTTGAATCCCAATAAAGCAACTCCACAAATGGAGAAGATTGTGGAGTTATTTAAACATGTTGGCATAAATATACCTCTCTTGGATGCAATCCAACAAGTCCCTTCGTACGCAGAAATCTTAAAGGGCTTATGCTCCTCCAAGAGAAAATCTCAAATACCCAAGAAAGTGCTAGTGGCTAGTGCAGTGAGCAATGCTATTAACCAACCTCAATCCCTACCCCAAAAGCAAAAGGACCCCGGCTGTCCTACGATTTCAATAACAATTGGGGATAAGAAAATTAATCGAGAACTTTTAGATCTTTGGTCTAGTGTTAACCTGCTTCCCTACTCCGTGTACGAGCAATTAGGGGTTGGAGAGTTGAACCCCACTCGTTGTACTCTCCAAATGGCTTATCGATCAATTACCCATCCTAGGGGTGAGCTAGAGGATGTGTTGATCAAAGTTGGGGATTTCATATTCCCCGTTGATTTTATTGTTATGGACACACAACCTGTTGCTAACCCATGGAACCAAATTCCGGTGATCCTCGGTCGACCATTTTTGGTCACTTCCAATGCCGTAATAAATTGTCACAATGGCTCCATGACTCTATCCTTCGGGAAGACGTCTAGTGAGTTCAATATTTACAAGTTAGGAAGTCTTCCCCCCATGCCTAAAACTAGTACACGAGAAGTTTGCTCTATTCACGAAATCACGCAGGAGGACCGCGAGCTTGAAAGATTTTTGTTTGATGAAGACAGTTTTGACGCCACTAGCGCATCCCTCCTCGAATCTACCACAGTTGACACAACCGATATTGATTATGAATGTTTCACTTTTCTGGATGATTTTGAAGACTCACCGTCCGAATATGAGTCTTTTGAATTTTTGGATGAGTTAGTTGAACCATCCGAATCGGTTGTTTGCAGTGATTTCGAACCTGTGTTGGAGTCCTTTGAGTTCAAGGTAGATTCCCCAATTTTACCTATGATTGTTTCGCCTCCGAAACTCGAACTCATGCCCTTGCCGTCTCACCTTAAATATGCTTACATAGGTGAGAATGAGACCTTTCCCGTTATCATATCGACCTCTCTAGCCCTCGAGCAAGAGAACGCCCTTTTAATGGTCTTACAAGATAGGCGGCAAGCTTTCGGCTGGACTATGGCGGACATCGAGGAGATTAGTTCCCTCATAATTGAATATCATATGCATTTGATGGATGATGCCAAGTCGATAAAGGATCCACAAAAATATCTTGGGGATAGTGTAGAGAGTCAACCTCCTCCTTTAGAAGTTGAACCACCCCCTTTTCTTTTAATAAGCTACGAGAATGACAATATTCCACTGATTGCTGATCATTCACATTCTCATCTTGATTCATCACCACATCATATCTATTCACTTCCACACTTTCTATCCCACCACTTCTATCTTCCCCAATTCTTTTTGGATCGGTACAACATGTTCTTCCACCAACCGATACTCTATACAGATAAATTTTTCGAATGGTTGGTGTTGACATTTGGTCTTTGCAAAGTTTGACAATAACGTTTAACATTGTTTCATTGAAGTTTGGGGGGCTTTTATGTATATATATTTTTGTTCTTCTTTTACCAATAAAAAAAATAAAAAACATTATAAAAACAATTTGTAAATAAATAAACAGGGGAGTGCCGACATTCTCAACCCTCTTGGTATAGCATGATAGTGAGGACACTGTCAAGTTTAAGTTTAGGGGTATGCTCGGTAAGTCTTCTTCCTTCGCATTCATGTGTATATTTTTTTGCATTTGCATACTTATTTTAAAACCCATAAAAATTTGAAAAATTTCAAAAATTATAAAAATTAATGTATTCAATTTTGGCCTTATTTGACTTGAGTTTGACAAATAGGTTAACTGGCTAGGAACAACTAGATCTTAGATTTAGTAAATTAAAAACCCTAAAAATAACCTTCTTTAAAGTTTAACGGTAGAAAGTATATGTCTTTGTAGTTTATTTAGAAATAGGCAAATTTTGAGTTCACTTCTTGGGCTAAGTCAAAACAAAGGAAAAGTATTGATATTTTTATTACAGTATGAGTTTGAAAAATTCCTAACTTAAGTCTAGATTCTGAAAATGTATACCCTACAAATTGCACAAACACGCACCTTGAAACTTAGAATAGTAGAAGAGACCTTGAAATGCTCTTGCCTAAAGTCCTTAGTATGATGAAAAAAATAGAAAAATGTGAATAAAGAGAAAAAAAATGAACACTGGTTTTTGTGATTACTTAAGGCTGCATTAATGAAAAAATATTTAGTGAGGGTGCTTCATCACCTAGTGCCTTAGACCAACTGGTTTGGGAGTCACCGCTAAAGCCTTAGGTGTTGCAAGACTAGGAATTATGCTTTAATGTGCAAGCGCATTTTGTAATCGGTCGTTGGTACCTCAAGAAGTATTAACGGTCGCATGAAGGATGTGTAAGCAAAATTCATTTAAAATTCACCAATTAATAAGTACTTTGGACAACGGACAAGAGTATGACTGTTTGATTTGAATTTCCAAGTGTAGGGGTGATATATATACACACACGTAGGGATATGTGATTGGAATTTAGATAAGAGAGAGGAATGAAGAATAGAACTTGTATCTTTAGTAGAGCTGATAAAAATTCCTAAGTGGAGATAGAATCCTAGAAGGAAAACTTAAGAGATGCCGAAAGCTAAGTAGGTCTGCAGAACATATATAATCTTAAGTTAGATAATGAGGAAGTGTGAAGAATATGGGTGGATAATTTATGAGTCGAAGATAATAGAATTCCTTGTTAGAAAACCTAATTGAAGAATAAAAGTCAGTGGGCTTAATTGATAGGATTTTGTGGGTAGTATCCACTGAAAACCCTCAGGAGACAACACTCCTCCTACTAGGGACTCCTAGAGGTTTAACGGCTTGCTGCACGAGCTCAGTGCAATCGCGATTCCCTGCGAAAGTGCGGTTAGGTTTTTATCGAGAATAAAACTAAGTTTGCTCGAGGAAGAGCAAAAGATAAGTTTGGGGGTATTTGTTCACACCATTATATTGCATTATTATATTCCCCATTCTTATTCTTTTTACAAATAAACAGGTGCTTTTGACCCATGTCTGCTACATAATTACAGGTTACAGGTTCTTGGAGCTAAAACAGTGAAAAAGATAAAAGACGATACAAAAGTGAGACTTTGACCAACAAATAGAATGATCTTAATCAAGCCTACACAAAAGATCAGTACAAGGCAACGCAAGGTCCAAGATTACAAAGCCACGGTTAAAGTCCACCATAATTATTCACTGGAAAATCTGGAAGAGAACCAGAAGCTAACTTGAGAAAAGAACTAAAGAATTAAGTAGCCCATGGCAACCAGAACCCAGCCAAGAAGACTCAGCATCCAACTCCATCATTGGGCCGCGGAACCGCGGCCCAACCCCTGCTGCGGCCGTGGTTCCGCGGCCATCTAAAGCCAAGAGAAGAAAAAAATTTTACCAAAAGTTGGAGGCAGTGCTGACTAGTCTACCTAGGGGTATTTTGTTAAATGTAGACATGCGACAATTGTAAACCTAGGGTTTTCTATGTCCTATAAATAGATACCCAAACTCTTGTATTAGTTCATGCCTCTTTTCATTTCATAAATTCAGATCTGTACTGGGTTGATGTTTGGAGAGAGCCATCAATAAAAATTAGTAAGTTCTTTTATTTCTTTGCCTTAGTTTACTTTTAATTTAGAATGTCTTTTAATTCCCTAATGAGCGAGTAGTCTCCTCGCTTGTTAGGGTTAGCTTTAGGGAAAGATTTGAGAGATGAGATCTCTCACCCCTTTCTTGTCCCATCATACATAATAATTAGAACTCCATGCATACACGCACACACCGCTCACTGCGGCACCTTAACCCTCGAGGTAACGGTGATACCATAGTATAAAGGACCGGTTGCGCGTGTTTTCCATGGAGGTTAGGGTAAGGATCGATAAAGGAAGGACAAGAACCTAGAGGAAGAGACATCTTCCCGATGGTACTAATCCCTTTTATTGATAATTACCATAACATCTAATAGACCTAAATTAGGGCATTGAAAGCGGTAAGGAAACCTTTAATCCCTCAACTTACCCTAGACCTAACCCTAGCAAGACTTAGATCTAGATAATCTTAGTTTCCTAATCCTATTATAACTCAACTTAGTTTTTAGATTTAATTAAAAGACCAACACCCTTTGGAATTAGCTCGTAAGAACATTTAGGAAATTTACAACATCCCTGTGGATTGACCCTTATTCACCAGCTAGCTACCAAGCGACGCCGTTCTTGATTGCGGTAATTATATTTTTGATCGTAAAATCCTACACTAAATCAGATTTATGAGACTTATACCATGCTGGAGTTAAGTTAGGGTTTTTATTTATCTTAAGCTAATTCAAAAGAGTGTTAGTTTGTCACGGTTAAGCTTGGACAAAAGCTTTTGGATAACCATTGACAAAGTCAACTCTTTTATCAAGTTTAGGATATTTATTTAAACCAACGCTTAATCTTAGTGTATGGTTTATTCTCTACATGAGTTAGCCATGATATTTTATGACCATGGTTGCATTTGTAACCTCATGAGTTTATTCTTAAGTTCATCACTTGCTTCATCTTCTTCTTCCTCTCAAGCGTTCTAGCTTCAATGGAAAGTGATGATTTCTTGTGAGAAAATGAAAACTAAAGTGAGCCCACTTCCTACTTCATCATCCTCTACAACTTTCCATTTAGTATAGGGTGTTTGATTCACTAATTCCATAGTGAAAAGATAGCTTGGGTTAGTGTCTCTTCGACGTAGATCATCTTCGGCCTCGAAGTCTTCGAAACAAGCATATTTGTTTCTTCAAGGGAGCCTCTCTAGAGTCCGGAGTTCACGATCGCAGCGAAGGGGACTACTACACGGAGCTATTGAAGTGAAGAACCAGTCTACAAAGGTTGTATTCCTTGCTCACTTCTTATGCAAAGTTTTTCTCATTACTTTCCGTATGATTTCTAGTTAACGATTCATGGTTAGGGTTAGTTAGAACGGCACATTTTTGAATTTGGCATGGACGATGCCTCCCGAAACTTTGCTTCTGTCTTAGGTAACCCTGCAGATACTCCACAGTAGACTAGTGTATACGCTTCTCATCTCAGCAGGGGAGATGGTCTGTCTCACGGCCATTAGTACGTCGTACTGGATATAGTATGCAGGTGCTCATTAGGTTATGAGTACACTGGACAGGACTTATCGGGAACTGTTGGTAGGTATTATACCTATCGTCAGGTAGCAGTTTCCAGGTGACATGAGTACAGCTTAGTCCGTCGACTTGACACTGCTACTTCACCTCGAAGGTGTTCCCACTGTACTTTGATTACTACCCTTCCACGGCTCAAAGAAGTCGTGCAAACAGGTAGTAGTTGGGTGCAGTCCCGAAGCACTTGGAGGCAGTGGCAGTTAGATAGGATTCGTCTCTCCCGGTATTGGGGGTTGATATCGTGCTGTGTTCGGAAGGCCATTACACAAACTCTTTAGCCAAGGCAAGCGAGGTTTACTGGTAGGTACTCCAGTAGTTTCTCAGGGTGTTTTGGGCTATACTCCGACACAACTTATTGCGCATTAGGGGTCTGATGATTACCGCCCCTAGGCCCGATATGTGATACTCTTAGACGAACAGACCGGACTTTACAGAGATTGTCATATTCAGGCTCAGTGGGAGTTCGGATGAGTTAGCTCATCGGCCTTCTTATCGACATCTACCTAGGGACCGTTACGTGTAGTTAGTACCGCTTGCAGCCTGTGGTTAAACCCACTTCCAGCATAGTGTCAATTTTTTAGAGTCCCACACAGAGGGTTTCCCTGCACCGGGTAAAAGGTGTAGATGCCGTATGGTTTTGCGGCAGGGCTTCGATCACTTACGTGTACTTGTGCACGTATGATGATCGGGCGGATAATACTAGTAGGCTTTGGTTTAAGCCGGATCTTACTATTATATTGATGGATTTATTTCGTCTCTTTGTATTCGTGTTCTTCGGAATGCAGATGCGGGTATGTATATACAGATGAGGGGCATTCTCGTAATTCCTCGGGATTGGCTTCTTGAAGGGGAACACCTATCAGAGTTTTATTCTTTATGGATTAAACTTTATTTGGATGGAGGAAATGAGGTGGATTTTGAGCATTGAACCTAGCATGGCTACTTGGTGACTCATGGTCATGAGTCACCACAAGATATTTGTGAAGAGTTGTAGATATTTTAATCTGATATTTATCTCATAAAATATCTCATATTCTTTATTCTATCCTAAAAGGGCAGCCATGCCTCCTTCAAGCTCACTTCTCCTTTCTCATTTCCTCAAGCCTTTTATCTTCATCAAAAACCCTAAAAGCTCTCATGTGTTGAGAAACGTAGGGTTCCAAGAGACAAATCTCTCCATCTTCTCACTCTACACAAGCTAGGACTTCTAGTTTAGCAACTAGAAGCCATAGTTACCACGGATTTGAGATAGGAGCTCGGACTATAGACTCTCGGGTGGATCGTCTTTGACTCGAGGAGGCTGTCGAGGTTGCCCGATCTGTTTTCGATCCTTGGAGCTGACGACGAGTAGAAGACAGCGATGAAGTCCCGAAGGACATGTACCGTGGGGTATAACTTCGTATCAGAGTAGTTAAACCACAAGTAGTTTGCTAGCTATGGTTTATGTTCGATTCTTGGTTCTAGTCAGTGTTGCGAAGCCCGTAAAAATCAATTTTTGCAATTTCCGCCTCCCTGTGAACATGTGGGGTGCAGACATTAACTTATGGAGCAAATGGATCTTTAAGAAGAAACTTGGTGTAGATGAAAAAGTTGAGACTTTCAAAGCTAGATTTGTTGCAAAAGGTTTTCTTCAACAACTAGGTGTGTATTGTGATGAAACCTTTTCTCCAGTGACTATTCTTAAGTCCATCCGGATCCTACTTGCCATCGCTGCATACCATGACTATGAAATCTGGCAAATGGATGTTAAGACCGCCTTTCTAAATGGTGATTTAGAAGAGAGCGTGTACATGACTCAGCCAGAGGGCTTCGTGGACAGTGGGAGCGGCGGAAAGGTGTGCAAGCTGCTTAAATCCATCTACGGGTTAAAGCAGGCATCACGGAGTTGGAACATCTATTTTGATGTAGTTGTCCAAGAGTTTGACTTCATCAAAAACGTAGATGAACCTTGTATATACAAGAAGGTGGCAGAGAGTAAGGTTGTCTTCCTCGTATTGTACGTAGATGACACACTCTTGATAGGAAATGATGTTCCTATGCTGCACTCGGTCAAGCTCTTCTTATCACAAAGATTCTCAATGAAAGATTTAGGTGATGCCTCCTACATCTTGGGGATTAAGATATATAGAGATAGATCTAAACGGATATTGGGATTGTCCCAATCCAGTACATAAACACCATACTAAAGAGGTTTTGTATGGAGGATTCCAAGCGTAGGAATTTACCCACGATCTCAGGACTCACTCTCTCCAAAGAGATGTCTCCCAAGACTGATTTGGAGAGAGCTCGCATTCAAGAGATACCCTATGCTTCGGCAGTAGGCTCTATCATGTACGCGATATTATGTACCAGACCTGATGTAGAATACTCACTAAGTGTAGTGATTAGGTATCAAGCAGATCCAGGAGAGAATCACTGGACAGCTGTGAAGAACATTCTCAAGTACTTGAGAAGGACTAAAGAGATGTTCTTGGCGTATGGTAATGGTGAACTCCAAGTGGAGTCCTTTACCGATTCGAGCTTCCAGAGTGATAAGGACGACTCTAAGAGGGTCTCGAGATTTGTCTTTACCCTCAATGGAGGGGCGGTTTGTTGGAAGAGTTCCAAGAACAAAACCGTGGCAGACTCGACGATGGAGGCTGAATACATCGCTGCCAACGATGCTGCCAAGGAGGCTGTCTGGATGAAGAAGTTCATAACCGTACTTGGTGTGGTTCCATCTATCGAGTATCTAATACCTTTGTATTGTGATAACAATGGAGCAGCGGTTTTGGCCAAGGAACCCAGGTCCCATCAGCGATTCGGGCATATTCTGAGGCGGTATCACCTGATCCGGGAGATAGTTGATCGCCGGGAGATCGAGGTCAGAAGAGTTGACACGAAAAATAACACGGCGGATCCACTCATAAAGGCTATACCCCGGACACAATTTGGGAGACTATTCGGGATGTTGGGTATGAGATACTACAACAACTGGCCTTAGTGCAAGTGGTAGATAGTTAATTATATATATGCCCTAGATGCCATTATTGTACATATGATGTATATTATAGTGAATTCTTAGACATATAGAGATAGGACTTTCTTGCTCGACATGATAGTATGCTGTCTTGTTGCTTTTTATCTTAACATGTAGACTTGTATTGTGATACTGTCTTGCTCTCATATGTTGATAAAGCTCTTAGGATGTGTACTTGACTACCAGGACTGTGATGGAGATCATACTAGTGGGGTCAGGATAGTCCACAATTACATCCTTTAATTGTTCCTAGTCGAGAGTGTATCGAGACAAGGCATCGATATTCCAGAGTAGACTAGCGTATACGCTTCTTGTCCCATATGATGGGCGATGGATGATCCCACATCCATTGGTGTTTGGCATCAGAGAAGGTATATGGGTGCTCAGTGGAGACTAGGTATACTGAACAGGACTCGCCGAGAACTCCTAGTTGGTGTTATACCTATCGTCAGATAGCAGTTCTTTGGTGACACTGGTATAGGTTAGTCTGTAGATCCAAGATTGTCATAGAGTCTAGTGTGATTCCCACTGTGCTTTGATTTCCACCATACCACGTTCATGAGAACATGCAAAATTGTGGCTTTTAAGTAGATTCCCGAGTTATATGGAGGTAATGAGCGATAGGAGGGGATGGTATTGGGGGTTGATGTTGCGCTGTGCTCGATTGGCTATAACAGGAAGTCCCTGGCCAGGGCTGATACGGAGATTTACTGGTTAGTATTATCAGTAGTTTCTTGACCCGTTATGAGCCTCACATCGGCACGACTTATTGTTTACTGGGGTCTGACGTTTACCACCCTTAGACTAGTATGCGACATGTCAGACGAAGAGACCGGACTGTACGGTAGTGTTACGGACAGGCTTTACAGGAGTATGAGCAGGCTTGCTTGTTGATCTTCTGATTGCTCAATACCCGGGTAGCCGTTACGTCTAGCTAGTACCACTGACGGCTTGTGGGTGACTGATATAATCATCACCCACTGTCGGCGTATTGACGAGTCTTTAGAGTCCTACATAGATGTTTCCTGACTCAGGAGAAACGAAATAGGAGCACATATGTGATATATGCGGGACCGAGATTAATATGTGTATGTGATACCGTATTCTATTCTTGCGATATGTGATATCGGTCGGTTATATGTGATATAACCGGGTTATCGAATCAAGTGTTGATTCGATAAGTTGATACAAATGATATTAGTCGGTTATATGTGATATAGCCGGATTATTAAATCAAGAGATAATTTAATAATTTAATGTATAATTATATATTTGATATATTAATTTTTAGATTAACTAATATTAGCTCACATAAGCATTTCTTTTTCTCACTCATATATAATATATATGTGATATATATTATTATTTTTGTGTCATGCTTGATGATACATGCTATATGGGTGCATGAGACTCACACCTTAACATGGATAATTGGGGTTGTTTATTTATTTAAGGTAAATCAAAATTGGTTGGAAATTAGCTCATGGTTGAAGCTTGTAGAAGCTTGTGGAACCATTGACTTAGTCCACTAATTTTGTTTTACTTAAGATATTTATTAACCCAACCATTATCAATAGCCATGGTTAAGTCTCTACATGAGTTATATGAGATATTATCTCACCCATGTTTGATTAATTCATACACAACATTATTCTCTTCATCTTCTTCTTTATCAAGAGTGAGCTCTCTAGGTTTTGAGGAGGTGAAGAAAATTAGTGAGAAAATTAATTCTAAAGTGAGCAAAAATCCTACTTCATCATACTCTACTAGACTAGACATTTAGTTTATGGTGTTAGCTTCACTAATCCCTAATTAGTGAAGAGGTAGCTTGGGTTGGTGTTTCCTCGACGTAGATCATCTTCGGCCTCGAAGACTTCGTGCAAGCTTATTCTTTTCATCTTGTGGAGCCATTCTAGAGTCCAGAAGATCATTACTTGGAGCGAAGGGACTACTACATGGAGCTATTGAAGTGAAGGACCGGTCTACAAAGGTTGTATTCCATGTTCACTTAGATGTAAAGTTGGTTACATGCATGTATTGTCTAATTCTCTAGTTAAGATTCTAGGGTTAGGCTTGTTTAGCATGGCAATTTTTTGAAAATGGCATGGACGATACCTCCCGAAACCTTGCTGTCATGCTAGGCATTCCTACAGATCTTTTGACTGATTGTAGCATAGGAATGTCATTTCCTATCAGGAGAATGTCATCCACGTACAAGAAAAGGAATACTACAGTTCTCGCTACAATCTTACTATAAATGCATGGTTCATCTGGATTTTTGATAAATTCAAATTCTTTGACCGTCTCATCAATTCAGATGTTCCAACTTTGCGATACCTTCTTTAATCCATAAATGGATTTACGCAACTTGCACACTATTCCGCTGCTCTCACTCTTTATGAAACCCTCCGGCCGATCCCTATAAACACGCTCTTCGAAATTTCCATTCAGAAAAGTGGTTTTTACATCCATCTGCCAAATTTCATAATCATGGAAGGCAGCAATGACAAGTAGGATCCAAATGGATTTAAGCATAGCCACTGGAGAAAAGTTTTCATCATAGTCCAAACCAGGTCTTTGACGAAAACCTTTTGCTACAAGTCAGCTTTATAGGTTTCAACCTGTCCATTTGCACCAATTTTCTTTCTAAAGATCCATTTGCAGCTTACGGGTTGTACCCCTTGAGGTGCTGTCACGACCCGAAATATTAGCTCGTGACCAGCACTTAAATCACGCAACGTCTAAAGGCGTAACGTAATTCAAGTAAGCTGAAACCCATAAATCTAAACCTTTTTAAGAAAATAAAGAGATGAAGTTATGAAATAAGGATATAATGAAATCAAAACTTTTTCTTAGATGCGTAAATAGTAGAACATGAAAAATTCAAGTTTATCATACTAGTTGAAAACATGTTTCGTCTTTTAAAAATTGGGCAGCACCTCCTTTGTATATTTTGATCCAAAACCATAATACATGATAATATAAGGCATCCCCAAGCGGGAGCTCGCTCTTCGCCAATCGGCGGATCCACAACCACGCAAAGTATAAATATAAGTATACGACACCTAATGACGAAGTTCACCACAAAAGATAAAGAAATAAGCAAGACATCAAAACCACAAGTAGCGGAATACCCCTCGCTCTACGTCTCACAACCACAAGTCTCACTAAGTCTCATTACTTATACAAATACTAATTTTTTTGATTGATGGAGTTAAGTAGATACAATATGGAAAATAAATACAAGAGGGGTACGATCCAATATGTACCACCTACCAAAGCAATCTCCCGAATGCAACTGCATGCCAACGATGCCACTATTGATCCAAGCGGTCAACCTGCAAGAATTGTGGCACAACGAGGGTGAGTTACCAACTCGTGAGTAGAAAAACATCAACAAGTAGAAATCTAATAAAATAACGATTTCCTAGGTCAACTATATCATAAAGGTAATACTATGATATCTAGGGTAACCGTATCTGTATATGAGCCAGCACTATAAGTAATTTCCTATCAGCACGTAGATATCATCCAACCATATGATCAATGTATGTATGTAAGTTGATCCCATCCATGTGTCAACCAATGACATAACAGTATCATGCATGTAAATATCATAAAAGCATATGCATGAAAATATGAGGATATAAATCAATGTGTGCCCCTCGTGACACATCAAATCATGGAACCTGAGTGTCCAGCATCGACACTCAAAACATCATGAAACCCGTGCCCAGCATCGGCACGTAAATCCTCATATCTCTCGGGCTCCATCAGTCTGGATCGGCCCACAGGCTCCGTCAGTCCGGATCGGCCCGTATCATCTCTCGACTCCGGTCGGTATTCTCCGGATATCCGCCGAACCAAAATACTATCACCGGTAGGTAGTACTCCCCTGTCAGGCTCATCGTCTACTGCGCGACATCCTTTTCTTGCCCCGGGGTACCATACCGGGTCCACCATGTACCCGCAATCGGCCTCATCCAGCTCCTCGAATCGGGTATCACTGTCACACGTCTCAGAACCGAGAAAACGCATGGTGGACGCACTAAAATATCATATCAAGAGAAACTAGGTTTTTAAAACAGCACATACTTTCTTTTGAAATAACCATGGTTCTCAAATCCAGAAATCTCAAGAAAATAGCATTTCTCAATGCGTATAATCGTAAAGCATGATGTATGCGACATATAATAGAAATGTAAGCATATCCGTATATCATGCAACATGGAACAGTAATATGCACATATCGAGGGAAAACCGCTCTTTTAAATGAATCCAGTTTTAAAATATATCCTGCGGTTCCCAAAATCTCTAAAGTCCAATACAACATCGTATAAAGGTGCATATGCAACTATAGCAAGTAAATTATGCAAAGAGTCATATCATAATGCAGCAATCCTACTGTGTAGTGACATGGCAATTATCGATGATGAAGTGTCTAGGCCGGCCAATCTGTGTATGTGTAACATACGCATCATCGATAATGGTGCAGGTGTACTAGCACGGATATATGACATGCAATGAAAGTGACATGAACGTAGCATAAAGTAAATCGCATGCGAATGCAGACAGGTATCTGTATCTATCATGACCGAGTCGGTGAATCAACAATCGGCATCCAGCTCCACAACAACACGTACGGTATAATCCATTGTACGGCATCCTCTAGTCCAGGGTATGGATCAATCGTCATAAAACTCATCACGTACGAAAAATCATCGTACGGTGGCACTAAACCATTGGGGATCCTATCATCCTATATGAAAATGAGGGGTATGGACCTAACGTCTCGTACGACATAACACTCATGATTCACAACATTTATATATATATATATACACACACACACACATACATACATACATCTCAGGTCGCATCCATAATAATCTCATATCGAGGGACCGGCAAAGGTATCAATCATCTCAATCGACTCGCATCCGTATACCAACATATCAATCAAGTCATCATATCACATTGTATATTCTTTTCATCTCATTTATGTCTCACATCAAGTACCTTTTATATATACATTCTACCCTACACATCAATTTTCATGTTACTCTAAAACTCATACTATTCTAGTATAACTAAATTACTATAAGTCGTGATTCACATTTACTTTTCATATCCTTATAGCTTTCTTCTCATATCTTCATATGTATATATTCAATCATTCATCTTTAACTATCTTTTTAACCATATTCTTAGTTTTCAAATCTAGGTTTCTATGATTGTACCCTATAGATCGGTTTCCGTCAAAAACTTGCAGGGGTGCTATATGCCATCCACCCGACTTCCTCCGTAGATATAGATCTACTCACCTTGATCCTCGCTTGCTGGAGTCGATGACGCCACGCTCTCCTCATCGTCTTGAATTCCTCATGGGGTACCTACAACCAATACACAATCGGAAATGCCTATTAAAATCAAGGCAGAAAACCAAAACGGCACTCATTCGCTCATAGGTTAAAACCTATAGACATGCATGCAAAACACGACTAGTAGCCCTAGCCGTTGACGTTCAAACGCCACACAACGGATTTAAAATATCAAATACCAAAACTCAAGTTAAAACGAAGTCGCAAAACAATGCAGCAACTCAAGAAAACAACTCCAGATTTTATCTTAGGTGAAATTAGCCAATTTTGTACATATAGAGGGTCTAATTCACAGGAGATAAAGCCCTGGAACAAGCACGAACCCATACTGACATGCCCAGGCCGCAAATTACGGCCTAAAAGAATAAATTTGCGGCCATATGAGTGAGTTGGGGTCCTGGGTTTTGGGTATAGGTTCTAGGTTGCCTGCACATCTCTATGTATTTGCTAAATATTTTTCAGGTGCCCCGGGTGTCAGCAGATTTCGAAATAACCTCAAAATTCTCACAATTTCCCATTGTCGGGGTTTCTAAATTCTGGGGTTTCGAGTTTACTCTATGATTCTAGTCCAATATACATTCCTTACAGGGGTTTAAGGTCACAACTAACCTCAATTACACCATTGGATTCAAATCAAACCCTAACCCTTTCTAGGAATTTTCAAAGTTCACTAAACCGCATTAAAACACTTCTACACTTGTATGGGTGCTAAAGAAATTGAAATATAATGCCAATAGTGTAGAAATTAACTCATTTGGCAACACAAGAAAATTCTTGAGTTGCCCCAAGTGTCCAAAATCTTTGCTTTCTTGGTCCAAAGTGTTTGTTATGAGCTTGTGCATGTTTTTAGTGAAGAGGGTTTAGTGTTTTGATGAATTTTTGGTGGTGTTTTGAGGGTTGAAGAGGAGTTAGGGGAGTGAGGCAGCTATGGTGAGGGAAAGAGAGGGAAAAATGATGAAGATGATGAATGAAACAAGAGCCATACCCAAGATTTGACCCCTCACCCTCTCTCTCTCATGCCCATACCTCTTATTCTATCATTTTCTTTTCTTTTCTTTTGTTTTTCCTTTATCTTTTCTTCTCACTTACAAAAAGGAACCATGCATGAAAAAATCAATAAAAGATCATGGTAGGAAAATGTAACAATGTGAAAAAGACTTGGTGCATGTCATGTGCACAATTCAAGCTTAATGCACAATTAGCGATATTTAATCGCGATTAGCATTAAAATTGCATAAAATTAACTATAAAAATTCATAATTTGCTTAAATCATCTAAAGCACCCTCTTTTCAGTAATTTCTATAATTTTTCCAAATATTTCCCGATTTATCGGTATTTAATTATACCGCACTAATAAAATATTCATAATACTTATTATTTAATTATAAAAATTTATTTTATTTTTCTGAAATGTTACAATCTTCCCCCCTTAAAGAAATTTGGTCCCCGAATTTAAATTTAAACCCCCAAACACCAAAACATTTCAACAATCTGCTCAAATTAACGGAGCTCCGAAATCACAGAAGATACCGAATAACACAGCGCATCAAGTGTGCATGAAAACGAGTACAAAACTCAAAAACCGAACTCCATCAAGCGTCACGCAAATTATCGGATTTGCACACATATCCTCGGAGTTACAATGGAGATACAAATCTCGAAACACACTACTGAAATCCAACGTACACTAGCCAAATACTGTAATATTTATATAGTATGCATACTTGAAAAATCTTCAAAAATTGAATAAAATACATGCAAAATCCTTTTTGAATCGCCGTGTGATGCGTAACTCACGGCACAAGTGACGGATGCTCATTTGTAAAATAATTAATATAGTTTCGTATATGTTTTGCTCAGATATACGTCCCGTCCATTTTGAAAATATCCCAAAAGGTTTTCCTTATA
The DNA here is from genome assembly GCA_030015575.1 of Agapanthus africanus. Lineage (NCBI taxonomy): Eukaryota > Viridiplantae > Streptophyta > Magnoliopsida > Asparagales > Amaryllidaceae > Agapanthus > Agapanthus africanus. The sequence goes on along the minus strand of CM057348.1, from coordinate 220,659,033 downwards.
AACACTCGTGTCGCTCACGGACACGTAGGAAAATAGCGAGACTATAGCTCCTTTTCGAAAACCTCTTGGTAAACTTTAGATGCATGCAAGATACTCAGGTACTGCCCTCAGATCAATCCTGTTTGGCCACTACATAGTTGAGTGCCCATCATGAAAGCAAGGTTCTCAAAAGCAAAATCAGCCTCAAAAGGCGTAGCCAACAATCACATGCGTCTGGTGCGCACGGAAATCAAATCCAAATACAAGTGCTACGAATGTGTACAAAACCAAAACTAAGTGCAACGGGTGTGCACGAAAGCATCTGTCCAGTGCAACGGGTGTGCACGACAACAACATCTAGTGCATCTATAGTGCACGAAAATCTCAATCCGGTGGAACTAACATGCACGAATGAGAATCCCAACCGAGTGCATCCGGTGTGCACAAAATCACATCTCATATCATGCGCCCAACATGCACGAAAATCTAAATCAAGTGCATCCATCATGCACGAAAAAATCTAAATCAACTGCATCTATCATGCACGAGTAAAATCTCACTCAAGTGCTTCCGATGCGCACAAAAATCCAAAATCAAGCGTCTAATATGCGCAAAATTCAATCCAAGCGCGTCGGGTCCGTAAAAGTATATAGTGCAGTAGCATGCACGAAAACGAATGGCAAGTGCCCATGCGCATGAAAACACAAATCTGGTAAAACGAATAATCAAAGGCATAAATCGGCGCAATCAATGCACGAAGTATAAATCTAGTGCAATCAATGCACGCAATAACCACCTGGTGCAACAAACGCATGAAATACAAATCTAGTGCAATCAGTGCACGAAATACAAATACAGTGCATCCAATACACGAAAAACTAAATCCAGTGCTTCCAGTGCTTGAAAACTAATCAATAACTCAAATGCGTACAAAACAACACTGAGTGTACCAAAGTGTATAAAATCTAAAAATGTGTGCAACTATGTGCACAAAATCCATATCAATGCATTGCAAGCATATATGAGCTATACCGAGTGCAAAAATCAAATCAACTGTATGAAATCCACGAAATCATAAACATTTGCAGCCAAGGTACAAAATCAATATCGAGTGCAATAGATATGCACAATCATAAACTAACACAACGGTGTATAAAAATATATCTCAAGTGCAATAACTATGCACAAGAATGTAAATACCCAGTAGGTGCAGCCATGGTGCATGAAAACCAATATCATGAAACTCAATCATCAAAACTCAAATCCAAGCGATATAAGCGTGATACTTAGATCACAAACGCAGATCACACAGATGACATTAATGTACACCTCCTACAATGTCGAAAAATATCGGTGCGGCCAAAACTGGCAGAGCAAGAACATCCGCTTGCTTCCTGCTCACGGTCTGGCATCTTCTGTCTCTGGGTCCTCATTTCTCTGTGGATTACCAATCTCGCAATCCTTTGGCTCATCAGCCCAGTCCGGTGTGCTAACAGGAACGATTCCGCTCTGACACTCCTCTGTTCATCTCTCGGCCAATTAGCATGGCCACTCGTAAAGAAGCACGCCACTGGCGTCGGCCTCTGGCCCTCTAAACACGTAATACAACTGATTCTCGGTGCAAATCTTATCGCAGCAGTGTTCTGGAAGGAACTGCTCAAGGTCTCTTCCGATCTCGCCTATGCCTAACTATACGAAGGCTGGTACTCTTGCATAATCTTTTCTCGTCTTCTAAACATCCGCGTTCTCAGCACAACAATTCCTTGGGAACTGGTCGTGTCTCACTCCTTTGTATACATATCAGACCTCCAACATCAACGGGGAGTAGCAACAACTCGTCAGTATCTCGCACGAACCACTGGTTCCACTCGTCTTTATTATCGTCTACCTCGACGTCACGTCATGCTATCTGCGTACTGCATATGTACTCGGCTATAGTCAATGTGGAATCTCTCACACGGACTCGAAATCACGAACTCGGTATCTTCGTCACTCTATAGAAGATATCTAGCCGAACACATCCTTGGAAACTCGACCCAACCATCGGAGAAATACTCAATACTCATCCGTTCTCGATCAACTCACATCGCATCTGGGTGAGGTCCTCTATCCGAAACTGGTCAATCCGCTGATCCCCTATCAGATTATCCAACGAACAACGTCATCTCTGGATCGATCTACTCTAGATCTGAATAAGATCCTCCATACTGGAAATCTTCAGCTCAACTCGGCCTGCGTCGGCGCATCAAATCTGACGAATCGCTTTCGTCTCTTAACTCAAGATAGACTAGCTATCACCTGTCGCAGCTCTGCCTGAAAGCTCCAGCGATCTCAGCTCATAAAGTCTGGAGGCGACATCCTATCATTCTCAGCAACAGTTGGGTCATCTTTCCACACGGTAGATGACATCACAATCACTGAGGTAAGCTGTACATCAACAGTACTCTCGCAACTGGCAGCTCTAACAATGGCCCGATCATCCGATGTAAAACCAAACACTTGCCTCAACAAGAGACCACAACACCAACATTACATCGAGACGTTCCCATGTCACCAGAAAACACAATGGTCAGTCTGTAAGTCTACGTTATCCACCCCGGTACTTACGAGGAGGAAGAATAGGTAAAAAACAAATTTTTAATACAAGGTAACATAGACTAAAACTTGAGGATCTTTGCCAAACCATTGCTAACAAACTACATGAGGTTCTATCTACTATGCAAGGAGATTATACCTCATGCTACTAGTCCTTCGGGTCTTCTCCGCTATCCTCCTCGTCTCCGTAGGCTCTATGGGTCGATCCGGATCTTGGTCACCTCCGCGGCCTCCTTGAGTCGAAGACGATCCACCCGAGAGTGTATAGTCCGAGCTCCACCTCAAGCCAAGGTAACTAGGGCAACAGGTTTGCTACTCTTGATGTCCTAGGTGATGTAGAGGAAGAAGATGGATTTGTTTGTCTATTTGAACCCCAACTTGCTCAACACATGAGACCTTTTGGGAATTCTAGTGAGGAAGAAGAAGAAGAGCAAAGCTTGAGAGCTCAAATGAAGAGAGAGAATGCCAATAAGATAATGAGCCATAGAAAAAATAAAAACCAATCTTTTATCATAATAATTATGATAGCTATGTTTGATTTGACCACTATCATGTCTTGATAAAGACAAAGAAGAGTTTAGAGCTCACAAGAAATATCCAAGTCAACAATGGTCAACTAGGTCAAATTGTCAAGCATGGTCAAATGGTCAAAGCAATTAGCCATAACATAATTATCATTAAAAAGATTAGTAAATATTTTCCTCACCTCATAATGGTTTTAACCGAATCAACGGTCAGAACCCCAATGAAGCACCTCCTTCTTCGCTCCTCACAACCGTGCATACACACCCGCATCCGCATTCCGTAGAATGCAAATGCACAAAAAACAAAACCAATCCATCTATACAATACTAGAATCCGGCTTAAACCAAAGCCCACTAGTATCGTCTGCCCGAACATCATACGCGGACAAGTGCACGTAAGTGATCGTAGCCTTGCCGTAAAACCATACGGCCTCTACACCTTTTGCCCAGTTTAGGGAAACTCTCTGTGTGGGACTCTAAAGACTTGACACTACGCTGGCAGTGGGTTTAACCACAGACCGCAAGCGGCATTAGCTATACATAATGGTCCCCAGGTAGATGTCGATAAGAAGGCCGATGAGGTAAACCCACCCGAACTCGTACTGAGCCTGAATGTGACAATCTCCGTACAGTCCGGTTTGTTCGTCTATGAGTATCGCATGTTGGGCCTGGGGGGCGGTAAATGTCAGACCCCTAATAGTGGTATAAGTCGTGCCAGAGTGTAGCCCAGAACACCTTAAGAAACTACTGGAAATACTACCAGTAATTCTTGCTTGCCCTGGCCAGGGACTTTGTGTAATGGCTCTCCTAGACACAGCGCGATATCAACCCCCAATACCGGGAGAGACGAATCCTATCTAACCGCTACTGCCTCCAAGTGCTTCGGGACTGCACCCAACTACTACCTATTTGCACGACTCCTTTGAGCCGTGGTAGGGTAGTAATCAAAGTACACTGGGAACACACTCGAGGCGAAGTAGCAGTGTCAAGTCGACGGACTAAGCTGTACTCCTGTCACCTGGGAACTGTTATCTGACGATAGGTATAGTACTAACCAACAGTTCCCGATGAGTCATGTCCAGTGTACTCGTAAACTAACGAGCACCCGCATACTATCTCCAGTATGACGTACTGATGGCTGTGGGACAGACCATCTCCCCTGCTGGGATGAGAAGCGCATACGCTAGTCTACTCCGGAGTATCGATGCCCCGTCTCAATAATACTACGACTAGGGACCTGTATAAGGATGTGCTTGTAGATTATCCAGCCCCCACTAGTGTGACTGCCATCTCAACGCTGGTAATCAAGCAATGATCCTAAGGGTTCCACTAATATGTATAAGCGATATGCTAAAAGAAACACATGCACATATTTAAATAGAAACAAACCAAGTAGCATACTACCATTTTGAGCAAGATCGTCTATACAACTGTGAATATCCCAAGCTTCTATTAAGTAATATACAAGCTAGTATGATACAGTAATGGCCTCTAGGGCATATACACTAACAATCTCCCACTTGCACTAGGGCCATGCACTGGCGTATCGAAAACCTATCATCTCGATCAGCCGCTCGAACTGAGTCTGGGTATGGCCTTCATGAATGGACCTGCAGTGTTATTCTCCGAATCTACTCTCTTCACCTCGATCTCCCGATGATTTACGATCTCCCTGATCAGGTGGTATCGCCTCAAAATGTGTCTGGACTTCTGATGGGGTCTGGGTTCCTTCGCTAAATTTATAGCTCCGTTGTTGTCACAATACAGCGGTATTGGATCAACAATGGTAGGAACCACTTGAAGCTCCGTGAGGAACTTCTTCATCCAGACAGCTTCCTTTGCGGCATCGCAAGAAGCTATGTACTCCGCTTCCATAGTTGAGTCAGCAACGGTTTCCTGCTTGGAGCTCTTCCAGCAAACCGCCCCTCCATTGAGGGTAAAGACATAACCCGATATGGACTTGGAGTCATCCTTGTCACTCTGGAAGCTGGAGTCAGCAAAGGCCTCGATCTGGAGGTCTTTTCCGCCTACACCAAGAACAACTCCTTAGTCCTTCTCAGGTACTTAAGAATGTTCTTTACTGCTATCCAGTGTTTCTCCCCTGGGTCCGACTGATACCGGCTTACAATGCTTAATGCGTATGCTACATCTGGTCTGGTACACAACATCGCATACATTATAGAGCCTACCGCAGATGCGTAGGGTATAGATGACATGCGAGCCCTTTCCAAATCAGTCTTGGGAGACATCTCTTTAGAGAGGGTGATTCCGTGACATGCCGGTAGATTACCGCGCTTTGAATCATCCATACTGAATTGTTTCAGTATGATGTCGATGTACCTGGACTGTGAAAGTCCCAACATCCTCTTAGATCTATCACGATAGATCTGGATCCCCAGAATGTAGTTGGCATCACCCAGGTCCTTCATGGTGAACCTCTGTGACAAGAATCTTTGACCGACTGTAGCATAGGAATGTCATTTCCTATTAAGAGAATGGCATCCACGTACAAGACAAAGACAACCACAGTTCTCCCTACAATCTTACTGTAAATGCATGGTTCATCCGGATTTTTGATAAAGCCGAATTCTTTGACAGTATCATCAAAGCAGATGTTCCAACTCCGCGATGCCTGCTTTAGTCCATAAATGGATTTAAGCAATTTGCATATTTTACCGCTGCACCCACTCTGAATGAAACCCCCCGGCTGATCCATATAGACGCACTCTTCTAAATTTCCATTTAGAAAAGCCGTCTTTACGTCCATCAGCCAGATCTCATAATCATGGAAGGCAGCAATGGCAAGAAGGATCCGAATGGATTTGAGCATAGCCACTGGAGAAAAGGTTTCATCATAGTCCAAACCAGGTCTTTGACGAAAACCCTTTGCAACAAGTCTAGCTTTATAGGTTTCAACCTTCCCATCTACACCAATCTTCTTTCTGAAGATCCATTTGCAGCCTATGGGTTTTACCCCTTCTGGAGCAATGTCCAAAGTCCAAACTTTGTTGGTGTACATGGACTCCATCTCGGTCCGCATTGCATCCAGCCATTTTACTAAGTCACCGCTCTGAATAGCTTGCTGGAAGCTAGTAGGCTCATCATTTTCAAATGACCCAATCCTCTCGATCCCCGTCTATGTGAAAACCGTAGTATCTCTCGGGCGGATGAGACTGCCTACTACTCCTGCGGAGTGGCGCTGGGATGTCCAGTTCTCCTGAAACCTCTGGTTCTACCAAGCTTTCAGTAATAGCTTGTGCTTCTAGAATTTCTTCCAGTTCTATTGCGCTCCCACTTGTTTCCTTTTCTAAAAACCGATATTTCAGAAAGTGGGCATGACGAGAAACAAAAACCTTTTGTTCCTCTGCGTAATAGAAAAGATACCCCTGGAGTTCTTTGGGTATCCCACAAACTTACACAGTACTGAGCGTGCCTCGAGTTTGTCCGCATGCTGCTTTTTAACAAAAGTTGTACATCCCCATATCTTCAGATATTGAAGATAGGGTTTCTTCCCACACCACATCTGATATGGTGTGGTAGGCACAGTCTTGGAGGGAACCTTGTTCAAAAGATATGCAGCTGATTCTAGTGCATAACCCCAGAAAGATTGCGGTAACTCAGCCTTACTCATCATGGAACGAACCATATCCAATAGGGTTCGATTCTGCCTTTCAGATACACCGCTGTGTTGTGGTGTGTATGGAGGAGTAAGCTGAGAGAGAATTCCATTCTCATTTAAGTAGTCCAGAAACTCGGCACTTAAGTATTCACAACCTCGATCAGATCTCTGTGTCTTGATACTTTTGCCCGTTTGTTTTTCTACTTCATTCTTATATTCCTGGAATTTTTCAAAGGCCTCGGATTTATGCTGCATCAAGAAGACATGTCCATACCTAGAGAAATCATCCGTAAAAGTAATGAAGTATGAATAACCACTTCGCGCATGTATAGACATTGGACCACACACGTCACTGTGTATGAGTTCCAAGAGCTCGCTCGCTATTACTCCGTGTCCAGTGAACAGAGTCTTTGTCATCTTTCCCATGAGACAAAATTCACAAGTAGCATAAGACTGATACTCGAACGGATTCAAGTATCCCTCTTTATATAACTTTGTTAACCGTGTCTCATTAATGTGACCCAGTCTATAATGCCATAAGAAAGCTTGATTTGTGTCCGAAGACTTTCTTTTAAGTGTGTTCTGGACAGTGAAAACTTGAGCTTGATTCAATACGTATATTCCTTTTTCTAATGTACCTGACCCAATCAGAACTTGATTTAGGTGGATGTGGACCACATCGCTTACAAAAGTAAAATCATATCCTTCCTTATAAAGTAAGGATACAGATATGATATTACATGCCATACTAGGTACATACAAACAGTTACGCAGAATCAATATCTGCCCACTTGTCAATCCAAGGTGATATTCCCCGACGGATTCAGCGTCCACGCTCATTCCGTTGGCAACCATGAGAGTTATATCACCTATCCTGATAACTCTACGGTTTCTCAAAGCCTGTAATGAATTACAGATGTGAGCTCCTGATCCGGTATCCGGTACCCAGGAAGTATAGTTAATTGATATACAGTTTTCTATTACAAACACACCCGAAGCCGAAGCCACAACATGCTTCGAATCCTGGCTACTGGCTTTGCTAGCCCTGCAATCCTTCTACCAATGTCCTTTCCCGTAACAATAAGAATGTCCCTCCTTTACTACATCTAGTCTCGAATCTTTTGCCCTTCCCTTTCCTTCTTCTTCCTTAGTTTCCTTCAGGGTGTAAGTAGAGGGTAGAGACTGTAGAATCAAGTCAGTATTTGCCCCGTTCTGCAACGTGGTCTTCAGGTCCGTGAGCTCATCAAAATAACTAGTCTCTGTAAGGATGTTGTCCCCTACAGATGACCCAAAAGCCAACCTCGCTTGAAGCAATTCGTTCGAGGTCTCATATCTTGCGATACGAGATTGCTCTCCATATAAATCTTTGTTATGGAGGAAGACAGAAACTAAGTCCATCTTCTCGTGCTGCCTTTGGTATGCACCATCAACTGAGGCCAACACGAGACACTTGGCATTTGCACAGTCTTTTTCCGATATCTTACGGATATCAATATCCGTGACAGGGAAAACTGGCCCTGAGACGGCAGGGGTTTGATTAGTTAAGAGGTGTCCCAGCTTGTCATGGGTAATGGACATCTGGACAGACCTTTGCCAGTCATAACAGTCAGATTCAGTCATTTTATTATCTAGATGTAACCTATGTCTGGTCACTGGGTCGCTGCAATTAAAGAGAGAGAAGAAAACACTTAGCATGATACTCTTGAAAATTTAGATTAGTTTTTAGTTTATCCAAACAGGATGGCTCCCACTGTTTCTCGAATCCTTCCTCAAACCATAAAAGAAGAATTAGTCGGGATTGATCTCACCGTACAATACTTGCTTAACCGTTCAGCCAGGCTGGTGTCGGTACTTCGAGTGAGGTTTTACGACGCTTTCGTGAAGTCCATAATTAAATAACCTCTTTTCCCTATGAGCGTAGCCCCGCTAACACCTTTATGGACACCTACTTGGTTTATAGCATTGATCGTTAAGTGAAAAGTCTCCCGAGGAGTAGCGGATACTCACAGTAGGATCGGGATCCAAATATCATTGTGAGATAATGCTGAAGGAATCCTACCAACATTATCAAACTCCAAATGGTATGCAACACTACCAAGTTTCAGTTTCTTTAGAAACTCCCGATGTGGATTTTTGCCCCATGCTCTTATGACCTTGACGAAGGCCAACATATCATAAGTCACATGTCAAGTTCTACCCGTTATTATCCAGGTTAATTTGAACCCACCCGTACATACCCTTGACGAAGGCCAAAATAGCAGTACGACTGTCCCAAACCAACGCATCTATCTATGCAACAGATAAATATTCGGCAGCTACCAATCACTATGCCTTGGCGAAGGTCAAAATACATAGCATGAATACTACTGAATATTTAATTGAAATGACGGAGGGCTACGAATGGTTTTTGCAAAACCGTGAACGTAGTAAACTTGATATAATCGAAGGAACCTTGATAGCTTTTAAAAGGAGTGGTTTAAGCTCTGTGTTTTCAAAAGTTTTCTGTTTTTTGAAAAAACCAAGTTGTTTTGAAATTGTTCCAATGATTTAACTTTGTTTTATTTTCTTTGCATTAATATAATGCGTCCCATCAATTAATCCTACCATTGCAGAAAACAATGAAAATATGACGTATGCTTATGCCATCCGCATTCGCCACGGGGCCACGTCATCACCCGTTAGGTTACTTAACTAACGACAGAGCGGGGGCTGGACTAGCGCGGATGCAAAACATATGCAACGCCTACTAGATATCATGTATAGATATATACATTCGTCAGATGCAATGATAGCCATTCTAGATCATAGACGAACACATTGGATATGCCAGGAATCCGCGTTTCATTCGAGGCTGCAACGAAAGACGAATTACACGGTCGTGATGAATAGCCAAACCCCACCCTAGACCCCTACGGGTACGGCAAACTACCCGCCAAGTACCCGAAGTGAAGCAACCTCCCTCAATAACGTGAGTAGGCCACTCGGCACATCAAAGTACCCGGTAGTTTGTGCACCCCACCTTGGGTCTATCCTAGGAGCAAAAACAGTTAAAGATATAATATACAATGGCGGCTACAACCTCAACCCGGATGTGCGGCCATGAAATAATATTACATCAAATTACAAATTTTACATTGAATGAAAAATGAAAACTCTCATCACAAATCCCCGGCTATTCATCACGATAATCCAACAAGTTCATATACACAAACCAACATCACAGATCATGGATATATACAACCCCTACTAATCGACGTATAGCGATTAGTAGACGTTCAATACATATATCACATCACAGAAGATCCGATTAGTTAAAGTACATAGAATTTCGATCGATAACTTGATTTGAAACTACCCCAAGCACAATACAATACTCAGCAAAATCTGGGCAGAAAAAAACTATCAGAAAAATCATAAAATACAAATCTGGACAGGCTGCAGGAAAAACGAGTTGACTCGGTGTCGACTGGGCCGTGGATCCGCGGCTAAACCCATGGTTTGGCCGCGTTTCCGTGGCGGTCTGACCGATTCATGGGCTCAATTTTCTTGTGTGTCCTTCAAAAAGCCTGCATGTATTTTTAAGGTCCTTGGAAAAAAATTTGGACCAGATTTTAAAATCAACAGAAAACATGCATTTTTGACGTAATTTTGCGATTTTTCCGGCAATCGAATTTCTTACACTTTGCTAATAAGTTAGTAATGGTTTGGCGAGGCTCTGATACCACTGTAAGTCTACGTTACCCACCCCAGTACTTACGGGGAGGTGGAATAGGTAAAAAACAAATTTTTAACACAAGGTAACATAGACTAAAACTTGAGGATCTTTGCCAAACCATTGCTAACAAACTACATGAGATTATATCTACTATGCAAGGAGATTATACCTTATGCTACTAGTCCTTCGGGTCTTCTCCTCTATCCTTCTCGTCTCCGTAGGCTCCATGGGTCGATCCGGATCTTGGTCACCTCCGCGGCCTCCTTGAGTCGAAGACGATCCACCCGAGAGTCTATAGTCCGTGCTCCACCTCGAGCCGAGGTAACTAGGGCAACAGGTTTGCTACTCTTGATGTCCTAGGTGATGTAGAGGAAGAAGATGGATTTGTTTGTCTATTTGAACCCCAACTTGCTCAACACATGAGACCTTTTAGGAATTCTAGTGAGGAAGAAGAAGAAGAGCAAAGCTTGATAGCTCAAATGAAGAGAGAGAATGCCAATAAGATAATGAGCCATAGAAAAAATTAAAACCAATCTTTTATCATAATAATTATGATGGCTAAGTTTGATTTGACTACTATCATGTCTAGAGCTCACAAGAAATATCCAAGTCAACAATGGTCAACTAGGTCAAATTGTCAAGCATGGTCAAATGGTAAAAGCAATTAGCCATAACATAATTATCATTAAAAAGATTAGTAAATATTTTCCTCACCTCATAATGGTTTTGACCGAATCAACGGTCAGAACCCCAATGAGGCACCTCCTTCTTCACTCCTCACAACCGTGCATACACACCCGCATCCGCATTCCGTAGAATGCGAATGCACAGAAGAAAAAACCAATCCATCTATACAATACTAGGATCCGGCTTAAACCAAAGCCCACTAGTATCGTCTGCCCGAACATCATATGCGCACAAGTGTACGTAAGTGTCACGACCTGAGAGTACGGAACGTGATCGGCACTTAGATTACGAAGCGTCTAGAGGCGCCACGTAACCTAAGTAAGCCGAAGCCGAGAAATCTAAACCATATAAAAGAAGAAGTAAAAGAAACATGAAGAAAAACAAGTTTAAAAGTATCAGCAAATTTTCCCAAAAATTTCGGTAGAGTCTCCTCTATAAAAACTGGCCCCCAAATGGGTACAACAAGTATAATATACATAAACAATAAAAAGCATCCCCAAACGGGTGCTAGCTCAACGCCAACTGGCGGAAACAACCACAACGAGCACAATAATATACAACGCCAAAGGGCGAGGCTCAAAACTCAAAATAAAACAAAACCACCAGATCAGAATAATATATGCGCGACTCTAAGGTCAAAATAAAAGACTGGTCCAATAAACTTATCAAGTAATACAAGTATGGTTGATGGAGCTTATTAGATACAAATGAATGAATAAAAGTACAATGGTGGTTCGAATACAAGTGGACCAACCTACCGTGCAAATCACCCTGAAAGAATAGATGTGCCAGCAAGCTGCCAGGGAAACCTGTACACCGAACCTGTAATAAAATTTGGCACAACGGGGGTGAGTTGCCAACTCGTGAGTAGAAGACATCTACGAAAAGAAATCGAATGCACGACGCTATCCTAGGTCATAATAATACACTACTAAGTCCCAATCATCTAGTAATAGCAGGGTAATACTACGTGTAAGTGCAGATACTCCGTGCTCGTGTCAGTACCTCATATAATACTATGTCATATGAATGAAATGCATGCACCATGAATGTAAAGTAACAAATCCTGAAATCCAGATATATATGTATAAGAAATCTTTAGCTGTTATCATAGTAGAATGTGTATAAGAATCTGAAATCCCAATAATGAAATCCATGGAAATCCGTGTCAAGCATCGACACAACACATGTAATCTCAAGTCTCAATATCTCGGGCTCCGTCAGTCCGGATCGGCCCATATCATCAAATCTCACGACAACGGTCGGTATCCTCCGGATATCCGCCGCGCCAGACATCACCGGTAGGTAGCCTTCCCATGTCAGGCTCATCGTCTACAACTCGATCTTCTTGCCCCGGGGTACCATACCGGGCCCACCATGTACCCGAGACGGTTCATCCACTCCTCGAATCGGGTCTCGAAATCCAACAGAAAACATGAAATACTCATGGTGGACGACACATACATCACGAGAAAACCGCATCTTATTTTAGAAAGAGAAGAGGAGAGAGAGAGAAGTTTTTATATATTTTTGCGGTTTTCCCCAAAAATCCAGAAATCTCATGGAAATCCAAATCTCAAAATCATAAGTAACTATATGATAAGTGTCGGCATATGCCCATAATACTGCATGATAACATGAAAATATGAATGCATGGATGTCTAAGTAATAAATATCATGTCTCTACTAACATCAGAGAATAATCACAATATTATATCGGTCTAGTTGTTAACTGATTCTATCCATAAAAGACAATATGATCTAAAGTGTATGTGACATAGCAATTACCGATGATGATGTGTGTGAGCCGGCAAATAAGTGTGCGTGGAATATGCGCATCATCGGTAATGGTGCTGGTGTCCTAACAGGTATGGTTTGTACCGATTATTGCAACATATGTAAGAACATGCACCATGATGATTACAGTATGAATGTAAAGACAGATGTGCATTATCCACTCCTCTGCGAAATACGAGTACAACTACCACTATGTGAGTCGAACCTAAACTAGTGTCCATCTAACATCCTAAGAAACTAAACCTAATAGACTAATCAGTAAGAAACTAGAGTCTACCTAAGGCCTGAATCAATATCTCTAATAGTCGGCGATCCCACCTCAATAGCGTCACGTACGTAGTACGGCTTCCTCGAATCAAGAGTGCGGATCAATCATCAAATCTAAGCCTCGTACGGTAAAATCCATCGTACGACATCCCAATATCGGTGTACGGTCAAGTATCTCCTAGGTGTCTCCTCATTCGTATAATGTCATCATCAACACATCTCATGATCAAGGTGCTAAACTGTGATCGCATACATCAATCATATATCATTGCCATCATGATAAGCATCATTAGTTTATCCTCAGAAATATCATGTCATATGTATCATATTGTGATTAAGTCATACCGATATCATATCGTCATCAAGTCACAAGCTACAGCCCAGGTACTATTTTAGCGTCCCATGTACCTCAATATCACCACCACCCTTCATAATTTATATATTCATGTTCGTTATCTCTTTCTCTAATGATCCGCTAACACTTTAATACGACTGTATAGTCAAGAATCACGGCATCAAGCCCAGTCATACTGTTTCATCATACCTCAGATATCATATCACATCAACGAATCCCATATACGTGTTGTGTATATATATACACCTATACCTAGTTTTATATATATACACACATATACGTATACGCCATGTCAAGTTTTAGTGTGTGCGTGTGTGTTTCTATCAGAAACCTACGAACCTCTCCCAAAGTATTCATCCTCAGGTATGGTTTTCCTAAATCAGTCTAGTCCCGCCTAGGGTCATTACTAGGGTCCTGCTCAGTAAGAATCTAGGGTCACATCGGGTTTCCTAATGTCAATAAGTACTATTCCTATTCTACGTTGCGGGGGTGCTAAACGCCATCCACCCGACTTCCCCCCGTAGATATGCATCTACTCACTTGGTCCATGTCTGCCGAAGACGGTGTCGCCATCCTCCTCTTCATCGCCCGCAGTCCACGTGAGGGGTACCTAAACGCAAACATAATAATAGTATCGTAAACTGAATCACATACAAAAGTCAAAACGACGCAAGGAACAAGCATAGGTTAAAACCTATGTCCCGTCCACGCAAAAGAACCAAATATCGCTCGATATCGGCGTACAAACTCCGATGGATCGAGATAAACATCAACAAACAGCTTGTAGTTTAGAAAACTCGTTACTTATAATATAAAATATGATTTAATCCATCAAAACCCTAAAATCAATCAAATCGTCCGTTTTCGAAAAACCCGAAAATGCCAATTTACCGTTTTTCATCAAAACTTGACATTTAAATGAAAGCAATGGTCATAAAACTCATTAAATAGCATCACTAGACTATACAAACCATTACTATATTTTTATTACACAATTTTGTATAAATTTGAAATTTCTAGTTTGCACCCTTTAACAATTTTCAACATTTTTCAAGCAAAATACCACAATTCCACCACAAAACATGATTTTGCATAAATTAATGACTTAAACCACAATTCATGATGATAATGATATAATGAAACCATAATTATATTTTTAATCTCATTTATATAGGAATTTCTAAAATCTAGTTTACAAAATTTGCAATTTTTATCACAATTTATCAATTAACCATAGAAACTAGCAATCAAACTAAGTTTTTCTTTCCATTAACATGCTAATATTTCCACTAAAACTATAATCCAATGATAACAACCCAAATTAGAATTTTATATTAACCATAACCACATTTTGCAAAAACCTAGTTAACTAAATTCCTAATTTAAAACAATTTTTGAATAGCAATTTGTTAAACAATAACCATGCAAGATTTCCTAATACTAAAAGTGTTAAACTAACTAATATAACCCTAATTAATTATTAAAAATCATAACTTGAATTTATAACCCTAGCTTGCATTTTAAAAAAAAGAACATAAAATTAATTCATTAAATCTAATTAAGCTTAATATGAACATCTAATAACAATAAATCAAAAGAAAGAAAATTATACCTTCAAAATGTGAAATCCAAACAAGAATTGAGCCTCCAAAATGTATGCTTTCCATCTCCAAATTTCATATAAAAATGAGCAAGGAATAAAGAGTATGAAATAAATAGGATTTTGTGGAATTTTAATTGAATTTTTGATGTGTTTTTGATGAATTTTGAATAAAAATGAGGTGGAAAATGGGGGGGGGGGCAGCCATGGGGGGTTTGTGGCCGGCCCTAGAGAGGTGAGGGAGAGAAAGAAGAGAGTGGGAAAAGTGTGTAGAAGTTTCAAGAGAAGAAACATCAATAAAAGTCTTTTCATGCTTTATTTATTTATTTATTTATTTCTTTACTATAGCAACTCAAGAAAGCTCTAGAAAATAGGAAAAATTTGCAAATAATTTTTGCATGATACACACTAAATTCTAATATGCCATGGTTCATTTTTACAAATTAAAACCATTCAAATTTGTAATTTACACTAATTTAGTGTAAAAAATAAAGCTTATGTTAATATTTAAAATAATTAATTTAGGAAAAATATTTTATTAAACTAAAAATTTATAAGTGGCTAAATAAACACCATTTACTAGTAATTTCATAATTAAAATAGATATTTTTAAAATTATAATGAAAAACAATCACGGTTTGGTTTTACGAAAAATACATTTTACTTTACCGAAAATCCTAAAATTCACTTAAACACATTTATTCATTTAATTATTTATTTAATAATTTTTAAAACGTTACAGTAAGTGATCCTAGCCTTGCCGTAAAACCATACGGACTCTACACCTTTTGCCCAGTGCAGGGAAACTCTCTGTGTGGGACTCTAAAGACTCGACCACACTACACTGGCAGCGGGATTAACCACAGACCACAAGCGGCAATAGCTGTACGTAACGGTCCCCAGGTAGATGTCGATAAGAAGGCCGATGAGGTAAACCCACCCGAACTCCTACTAAGCCTGAATGTAACAATCTCCGTACAGTCCGGTCTGTTCATCTATGAGTATCGCATGTCGGGCCTGGGGGGTGGTAAACGTCAGACCCCTAATAGCGGTACAAGTCGTGCCGGAGTGTAGCCTAGAACACCCTGAGAAACTACTGGAAATACTACCTGTAATTCTTGCTTGCCCTGGCCAGGCACTTTGTGTAATGGCTCTCCTAGACACAGCGCGATATCAACCCCCAATACTGGGAGAGACGAATCCTATCTAACCGCTATTGCCTCCAAGTGCTTGGGACTGCACCCAACTACTACCTGTTTGCACGACTCCTTTGAGCCGTGGTAGGGTAGTAATTAAAGTACAGTGGGAACACACTCAAGGCGAAGTAGCAGTGTCAAGTCGACGGACTAAGCTGTACTCCTGTCACCTGGGAATTTTATCTGACGATAGGTATAGTACCAACCAACAGTTCCCGACGAGTCCTGTCCAGTGTACTCGTAACCTAACGAGCACCCGCATACTATCTCCAGTACGGCGTACTGATGGCTGTGGGACAGACCATCTCCCCTGCTGGGATGAGAAGCGCATACGCTAGTCTACTCTGGAGTATCGATGCCCCGTCTTGATAATCCTATGAGTAGGGACCTGTATAAGGATGTGCTTGTAGATTACCCAGCCCCCACTAGTGTGACTGCCATCACAACGCTGGTAATCAAGCAAAGATCCTAAGGGCTCCACTAAGATGTATAAGCGATATGCTAAAAGAAACACATGCACATATTTAAGTAGAAACAAACCAAGTAGCATACTACCATTTTGAGCAAGATCGTCTATACAACTGTGAATATCCCAAACTTCCATTAAGTAATATACAAACTAGTATGATACAGTAATGGCCTCTAGGGCATATACACTAACACAGTCCTCATCCCTGACAAGCTTACCCTGACCGCATCACTAGCATCAGCTCAATTTGCGCTCAAACCATGGTGACAGGAACCTCAATCGTGTATCAATAAAAATAGATCAAGAGCATGAAAGGAAATGACAGATCCAGAATGGATATATGATCATAAGAAGAAACAGTATCAATGAGAGTATGATCATGGAAACGAACAGAATTAAGGATCTCAAATGGATGTATAATCATGGTACGAAGAGAATCACGGATCTTAAAATATGTACATCCTAAGGTTTCTTAAGTGGAGTATCGTATCGTAAATATGCCGCGAAACATACGTACGGTACGTCACTCTACCCAAGCTACATACTCCATCAATCAGGGTCAGCCTATGAAACGAAAGTTCCGTAAGGTCAAGCCTAGGTTCCGAAATACATACCCACCCTAGATTCCGCATAGTCAAACATAGACTCGAACCAAGGTTAAACCTAGCGTTCTGATACCAACTTTGTCACGACCCGAAATATTAGCTTGTGACCAGCACTTAAATCACGCAACGTCTAAAGGCGTAACGTAATTCAAGTAAGCTGAAACACAGAAATCTAAACCTTTTTAAGAAAATAAAGAGGTGAAGTTATAAAACAAGGGTATAATGAAATCAAAAGTTTTTCTTAGATGCGTAAATAGACGAACATGAAAAATTGAAGTTTATCTTATTAGTTGAAAACATGTTTCGTCTTTTAAAAATTGGGCAGCACCTCCTTTGTATATTTTGATCCAAAATCATAATACATGATAATATAAGGCATCCCCAAGCGGGAGCTAGCTCTTTGCCAATTGGAGGATCCATAACCGCACAAAGCATAAATATAAGTATACGACGCCCAACGGAGAAGTTCACCACAAAAGATAAAGAAATAAGCAAGACATCAAAACCATAACTAGCGGAATACCCCTCGCTCTACGTCTCGTAACCACAAGTCTCACTAACTCTCATTACTTATACAAATACTAATTTTTTTTATTGATGGACTTGACTAGATACAATATGAAAAATAAATACAAGAGAGGTACGATCCAATATGTACCACTTACCAAAGCAATCACCCGAATGCAACTGCGTGCCAACGATGCCGCTACTGATCCAAGCAGTCAACCTGCAAGAACTGTGGCACAATGGTGGTGAGTTGCCAACTCTTGAGTAAAGAAACATCAACAAGTAGAAATAAAATAAAATAACGATTTCCTAGGTCAACTATATCATAAAGGTAATACTATGATATCTAGGGTGACCATATCTGTATATGTGCCAGCACTATAAGTAAATGCCTATCAGTATGTGGATATCATCCAATCATATGATCAATGTATGTATGCAAGTGGATCCCGTCCATGTGTCGACCAATAACACAATAACATCACGTATGTAAATATCATAAAAGCATTTGCATGAAAATATGAGGATATAAATCAACGTGTGTCCCTCGCGACACATCAAATCATGGAACCTGAGTGTCCAGCATCGACACTCGAAACATCATGAAACCCATGCCGAGCATCGGCACGTAAATCCTCATATCTCTCGGGCTCCGTCCGTCCGGATCGGCCCACGGGCTCCGTCAGTCCGGATCGGCCCGTATCATCTCTCGACTCCGATCGGTAGCCTCCGGATATCCGCCGAGCCCAAATACTATCACCGGTAGGTAGTGCTCCCCTGTCAGGCTCATCGTCTAATGCACGACATCCCTTTCTTGCCCCGGGATACTATACCGGGTCCACCATGTACCCGCAATCGGCCTTATCCAGCTCCTCCAATCGGGTATCACTTTCACACGTCTCAGAACCGAGAAAACGCATGGTGGACGCACTGAAATATCATATCAAGAGAAATCGAGTTTTTAAAACAGTATATACTTTCTTTTGAAATAACCACGGTTCTTAAATCCAGAAATCTCATGAAAACAGCATATCTCAAATCGTATAATCGTAAAGCATGATGTATACGACATATAGCAGAAATGTAAGCATATCCGTATATCATGCAACATGGAACAGTAATATGCACATATCGAAGGAACCGCTCCTTTAAATGAATCCAGTTTTAAAATATATTATGCGGTTCCCAGATTCTTTAAAGTCTAATACAACATCGTATAAAGGTGCATATGCAACTATAGCAAGTAAATTACGCAAAGAGTCATATCATGATGCAGCAATCCTACTGTGTAATGACATGGCAATTATCGATGATGAAGTGTGTGAGCCGACCAATCTGTGTACGTGTAACATACGCATCATTGATAATGGTGCAGGTGTACTAGTACAGATATATGACATGCAATGAAAGTGACATGAACATAGCATAAAGTAAATCACATGCGAATGGAGACAGGTATACGTATCTATCATGACCGAGTCGGTGAATCAACAATCGACATCCAGCCCCACAACAACACGTACGGTATAATCCATCATACGGCATCCTCTACTCCAGGGTACAGATTAATCGTCATACAACTCATCACGTACGGAAAATCATTGTACGGCGGCACTAAACCATCGAGGATCCTATCATCCTATATGACAATGAGAGGTACGGACCTAACGTCTCGTACGACATAACACTCATGATTCACAAAATATATATATATATACACACACACACCTAAATCCCAGGTCGCATCTATAACAATGTCATATCGAGGGACCGGCAAAGGTATCAATCATCTCAATCAACTCGCATCCGTAGACCAACATATCAGTCAATTCATCATATCACATCGTATATTCTTTTCATCGCATTTATGTCTCACATCAAGTCCATTTTATATATACATTCTACCCTACACATCAATTTTCATGTTACTCTAAAACTCATACTATTCTAGTATAACTACAATTCTATAAGTCGTGATTCACATTTACTTTTCATATCCTTATAGCATTCATCTCATATCTTCATATATATATATATATATATATATATATATATATATATTCAATCATTCATCTTTAACTATCTTTTTAACCATATTCCTAGTTTTCAAATCTACGTTTCTACGACTGTACCCTATAGATCGGTTTCCATCAAAAACTTGCGGGGGTGCTATACTCCATCCACCCGACTTCCCCCGTAGATATAGATCTACTCACCTTGATCCTCGCTTGCTGGAGTCGATGATGCCATGCTCTCCTCGTCGTCTTGAATTCCTCGTGGGGTACCTACAACCAATACACAATTGTAAATGCATATTAAAATCAAGGCGGAAAACCAAAACGGCACACGTTCGCTCATAGGTTAAAACCTATAACCTTGCATGCAAAACACGACCAATAGCCCTAGCTGTTGACGTTCAAACGCCACACGACAGATTTAAAATATCAAATACCAAAACTCAAGTTAAAACGAAGTCGTAAAACAATACAGCAACTCAAGAAAACAACTCCAGATTTTACCCTAGGTGAAATTAGCCAATTTTGCACATATGGAGGGTCTAATTCACTGGAGATAAAGCCTTGGAACAAGCACGAACCCATACTGACATGCCCAAGTCGCAAATTGCAGCCTAAAGGGATAAATTTACGGCCATATGAGGGAGTTGGGGTCCTGGGTTTTGGGTATAGGTTCTAGGTTGCCTGCACATCTCTCTGTGTTTGCTAAATATTTTTCAGGTGCCCCGGGTGTTAGCACATTTCAAAATAACCTCACAATTCTCATAATTTCCCGATGTTGGGGTTTCTAAATTCTGGGTTTAGGGGTTTACTCTATGGTTCCAGTCCAATATACATTCTCTACAGGGGTTTAAGGTCACAACTAACCTCAATTACACCATTGGATTCAAATCAAACCCTAACCCTTTCTAGGAATTTTCAAAGTTCATTAAACCACATTAAAACAATTCTACACTTGTATGGGTGCTAAAGAAATTGAAATACAATACTAATGGTGTAGAAATTACCTCATTTGGCAACTCAAGAAAATTCTTGAGTTGCCCCAAGTGCTTAAAATCTTTGCTTTCTTGGTCCAAAGTGTTTGTTGTGAGCTTGTGCATGTTTTTAGTGAAGAGGGTTTAGTGTTTTGATGAATTTTTTCTGGTGTTTTGAGGGTTGAAGAGGAGGTGGGGGAGTGAGGCAGCCATGGTGAGGGAAAGAGAGGGGAAAATAATGAATGAAACAAGAGCCATGCCCAAGGTTTGACCTCTCACCCCCTCTCTCTCATTCCCATACCTCTTATTCTATCATTTTCTTTTCTTTTCTTTTGTTTTTCCTTTATCTTTTCTTCTCACTTACAAAAAGGAACAATGCATGAAAAAATCAACAAAAGATCATGGTAGGAAAATGTAACAATATGAAAAAGACTTGGTGCATGTCATGTGCACAATTCAAGCTTAATGCACGATTAGCGATATTTAATCGCGATTAGCATTAAAATTGCATAAAATTAACTATAAAAATTCATAATTTGCTTAAATCATCTAAAGCACCCTCTTTTCAGTAATTTCTATAATTTATCCAAATATTTCCCGATTTATCGGTATTTAATTATACCGCACTAATAAAATATTCATAATATTTATTATTTAATTATAAAAATTCCCAAAAATAATATTTTATTTTTTTGAAATGTTACAGGTGCAATGTCCAAAGTCCAAACTTTGTTGGTGTACATGGATTTCATTTCAGTCCGCATTGCATCCGGCCACTTTACTGAGTCTTTGCTCATAATGGCTTGTTGAAAACTAGTCGGCTCATCATAATCGATGATGTAATCCTCTCTATCCCCAACTACGAGAAAACCATAGTATCTCTCGGGCGGATGAGACTTCCTACTGAATCTGCGGAGTGGCACAGGGATGTCCGGTTCTTTTGAAACTTCTGGCTCCACCAAGCTTTCAGTAATAGATTGTGGTTCTGGAATTTCTTCTAGTTCTATTGCATTCCCACTTATTTATTTTTCAAGAAATTGAGTCTTCAGAAAGTGGGCATACTGAGAAACAAAAACTTTTGTTCCTCTACGTAATAGAAAAGATATCCTCTAGAGTTCCTAGGGTATCCAACAAATTTACACAGTACCGATCGTGCCTCGAGTTTATCTGCATGCTTCTTTTTGATAAAAGCTGGACATCCCCATAATTTAAGATACTTAAAATAGGGTTTCTTCCTACTCCACATTTTATATGGTGTGATTGGCACTGACTTAGTAGGAATTTTGTTCAAGCAGATTTTATTGCATAACGCCAGAAGGATCGCAGTAACGCGGCATTACTTATCATAGAACGTACCATATCCAATAAAGTGTGGTTCTGACTTTCCGATACACCATTGCCGTTGTGTTGAGGTGTGTATGGAGGAAAACCTAAGAGAGAATTCCATTTTCTTTTAAATAATTCAGAAACTTGGCACTTAAGTATTCACCACCTCGATCAGATCGAACTGTTTTGGTACTTTTGCCTATTTGTTTTTCCACTTCATTCTTGTATTCCTGGAATTTCTCAAAGGCCTCGGATTTATATTTCATCAAGAATACATGTCCATACCTTAAGAAATCGTCTGTAAAAATAATGAAGTAGGAATAACCACTTCTTGCATATGTAGACATTGGACCACATACGTCGCTATGTATGAGTCCCTAGAGTTCGGTGGCTCTTACTCCATATCCAGTGAACGGAGTCTTTGCCATCTTTCATTTGAGACAAGATTGACAAGTTGCATAAGACAAGTATTCAAACGGATCCAAATATCCCTCTCTATGTAATTTCGTCAACCATATTTCATTGATGTGACGTGGTCTACAATACCATAAGAAAGCTTGATTTAACTCCGGCGACTTTCTTTTGAGTGTGTTCTGAATGTTGAATACTAAATGTTGATTTAATACGTATATACCGTTGTCTAGTGTACCAGACCCAGTCAAACCTTGATTAAGGTGAATATTTACAACATCACTTACAAATGTAAAATCATAACCTTCTTTAGATAGTAAAGATACAGAAATGATTTTACATATCAAACTTCGTACACAAAAACAGTTACGCAAAACCAAAATTTGTCCACTTATCAATCGTAGGTGATATTCCCCTATGGAAACAACATTCACGTTCCTTCCGTTAGCAAGCCTAAGGGTCATATCACCTTCCTTTATAACTCTACGGCTTCTCAATACCTGCAATGAATTATATATATGATATCCTGAACCGGTATCCAATACCTAAGAAGTAGAGTTGATTGACAAACTGTAGGGTTAGTAGGCACTCTCACAAGGTTCTATAAGGCATCAACCATGCCCGATATAAAAATTAGACGTGCCGAACAACCCTAACCAAGATTTTTAAACTAGAGATTAGGCAAAACAAAGCATGTTAAACAATTTAACATCTAAGAGTTTGGGATTACAACCTTTGTAGTTGGGTCCTTCACTTCTAAAGCTCCGTGTTGAGGTCCCTTCGCTGCGATCATCGAGTTCCTGAACTCTAGAGAGGCTCCACGAAGAGAAAGATGCATGCTTGCTTCCGATCTTCGATAACTAAGATGATCTACCTTGAAATTTCTATAACACAAGCTCTCACTCATTAAATGAAGTGAACACCCTAATCTAATTGGAAAGAATAGATTAGGATGATAAAGTAAGAATTTATCTCTCATTTGTTTTCTTAATCTTACTCATTTTCATCACCTCATAAAAAGCTAGAAAGCTTTTTCATGAAAAAAGAAGGAAGAAGATGAAGAACCATTCTCTTTTGTGATGAATAATGAATTGATGTGTGGTTAGAAATGCAACCATGGGTTAAGTATGATAACTTAACTCATGTAGAGAATGAACCATGGTGAAGGGTTGGGTTTGGTCAACAAATATCATAACAAAATATCTTTAGAAAATATCTTTGCAAAAACAAAACAAAAAGCTTCTAGAAGCTTCTAGAAAAATTAACCCAAATCAAACCTTAATCATGTTTAATCTCTACTAATCATGTTGCATTAATAACCCTAATATGTTACAATATTATATATCACATATACAATATTTATTGTAACAAAATAAAATAATACAAATAACATATATCGCATATATATCAATGTATTACCCGAGTGAGAAAAAGAATCTTTTTGTGAGTTTATACTAGTTAATGTAATTTAGTATATCATATATATAATTATACATTAAATTATCGAATCAACACTTGATCCGATAATCCGGCTATTTCATAAATAACTGACTAATATAATCTGTATCAGTTCATTGAATCAACACTTGATCTGATGACCCGACTAAATCACATATACTCGGCTGATATCTCATATCGCGAGAATCTAATACGGTATCACATACATGTATTGTTCTCGGCCCCGCACATATCATATATGTGCTCCTACTCCGTTTTTCCTGAGCCAAGAAAGCTCTGTGTAGGACTCTAAAGAATCGTCAATACGCCGGCAGTAGGTGATGATCATATCAAACACCCACAAGCTGCAAGCGGTCAGCTAAACGTAACAGCCACCCAGGTATTGAGCGATCAGAAGATCAACAAGCAAGCCTGTATATTCTTGTGCGAATCCAATCAGTAACACTCCCGTACAGTCCGGTCTCTTCGTCTGATATGTCGCATATCTCGCCTAGGGGTGGAAAACGTCAGACCCCAGCAGCTTGATAAGTCGTGTCGATATGAGGTCTATAACAATTCGAGAAACTACTGATAACACTTACCAGTAAATCTCAGCAACCCTGGCTAGGGATTTCCAGTTATAGCCAATCGAACACAGCGCAACATCAACTCCCTATACCAGGAGAGACGAAACCCCTCCTATCGCTCATTGCTTCTATGTGATTCGGGACGGTACCCAAAAACCACCTTTTTGCATGCCCTCTTGGACGTGGTATGATGGAAATCAAAGCACAGTGGGAATCACACAAGACTCTATGACAATCTCGGGTCTACAGACTAACCTGTACCAGTGTCACCAGAGAACTGCCATCTGACGTGAGGTATAATACCATCTGGGAGTTCTCGACGAGTCTGTCCAGTGTACCCAGTCTCCACTGAGCACCCGTATACCTTCTCTGATGTCAAACACCAATAGATATGGGATCATCCATCGCCCATTATATGGGTCAAAAAGCGCATACGCTAGTCTACTCTGGAGTATCGATGCCCTGTCTCGGTACTCCCACGACTAGGAACATTTGAAGGATGTACTTGGCGACTACACAGTCCCCACTAGTATGATCTGTATCATAGTCCTGGTAGTCAAGTACTCATCCTAAGGGCTTTATCAACATGTGACATAGAGACAATCAGAGTACAAGTTAAGATAAAGAGTAACCAGATAGCATACTATCATGTCGAGCAAGAAAGTCCTTTCTATATATTTCCAAGCATCCACTACAATATACATCGTATGTACAATAATGGCCTCTAGGGCATACATATAACTAACAATCTCCATTTGCAGTAGGGCCATCTGTTGTGGTATCGCATACCCAATAATCAGCTGTGGTTGAAGTATCTCATACTCAACCATCCCAAAAAAAAGTCTCTACTGGGAAATAGGCCTTTGTGAGTGGATCCGCGCTGTTGTCCTCTATGTCTACTCTCCTAACCTCGATCTCCCTGGAGATCAACCATCTCCATGATCAGGCGATACCACCTAAGAATATGTCTGGATCTCTGATGGGACGGGGGTTCCTTGGCAAGAGCCAGAACTCCATTGTCACACAATGGTAGGAACGAAGTTCTTCTCATGAACTTATATATATCCAGACTGCCTCTTTGGTAGCATCTTTGGTAACGATGTATCTTGCCTTTAATCGTCTAGTAAGTCACGGTATCTAGCTTGGAACTCTTCCAACATACCGTCCCTCCACTGAGGGTAAAGACAATGCCTGTGACTGACATTCAGTCGTCCTTATCACCCTGGAACCTTTTTCAATGATTCTCTCCAGGATCGATTGATACCATCTCACTACAACTAGTGAGTATCCTAACATCCAATTAGATCTATCTCATAGATCCAAAACCCAGGATTTAGGAGGTATCACTTTGATCCTATATGGAGAATCATTGTGATAAGAGGAGATTCACCGAGCGTAGCATAGGAAACTCCTTCCCTATAAGGAGTATGTCATTCGCGTACACTACGAGGATCACCACCATACTCTCTACTACCTTTTTGTATATACAAGGTTCATCTACCATTTTGATGAAGTCAAACTCTTTGACTACTTCATCAAAACAGACGTTCCAATTCCGCGATGCCTGATTTATCACATAAAACATTTTGCTCACGTTTCCGCTGCTCCCATTGTCTATGAAGCCCTCTGGCTGTGTACTTATAGACGCTCTCTTCCAAATCATCATTTTAGAAAAGCAGTCGTGACACCCAACCGCCAGATATCGTAGTCATGGTATGTAGCCGTGGCAAGTAGGATCTGGATGGACTTTAAGCATAGCTTTGAAAGTCTCAACTTTTCCATGTACACCAAGTAATCTTCTCAAGATATACTTGCTCCTGATGGGGATTTAACCCTTCAGATAAAGCAACCAAAGTCTATACTTTGTTGGTGTATAAGGATTCCATCTCAGATCGCTAAGCATCCAGCCATTCTTACAGAGTTCCACTCCTGATGGCCAGCTCGAAACTAGTTAGGTCATCATCTCATGATGCAATCCTCGCTCCCACTGTTATAGAGAAAACCGAAGTATCTCTCAGGTGGGTGATGAACCCTACTAGATCGGCGGAGAGGCTGAGGTTCATTAGAATCTATTGAATCCTATGGTTCTACCAAATCATCAGCTGCAGTTTGTATAGCTGGAACTCCTTCCAGTTCTACCTCATGTTCACTAATTTCTTCATAAGAAATTCCCTTTCACAAAGGTGGCATGTTGAGAAACAAAACATCTTTTGTTCCTCGAATAGGTAGAAGATATTCCCTTGCGAATGCTTGGGATATCCAACAAACTTCCACAGAACTGACTTTGCCTCGAGCTTGTCCAGATTATGCTTTTAGACATAGGCCGGACAACCCCAAATCTTAACATACTTAAGATACGGGCTCTTCCCTTTCCATATCACATATGAAGTGGTAGGCAACTGATTTGATTGGAACCCTATTCAATAGGTATGCAGCTTCTCAAGTGCATAACTCCCAAAAGGAAATAGTAAACGTAGTAGTACTCATCATAGAACGCACCATATCTAATAGGGTGTGTTTGCTCCGCTCCGATACACCGACGTGCTGTGGTGTATACGAAGGAGTAATGCTGAGAGAGAATCTCATTCTCCTTTAGAATAGTCCAGCAATCCCGTGCTCAAGTATTCTCCTCCCTGATCACATCAAAGGACATAATATTTATACCCGTTTTTGGTTCTCTACTTCTAACTTATATTCTGTGAATATGTCAAAAGTTTTGGACTTGTGTTTCAATAGGAACATATATCTGAATCTTGAGAAATCATTAGAGAATGTAATGAAGTACAAAGAACCGGTCTTGGCATGTGTAGACAGGGGAGCTTCATACATCAGCATGTATCAATCCCAAGAGTTCACTAACTCTTTCTCTGTTTCCAATAAACATAGCTATGGTCATCTTATCATTGTGACCTGACCGGCAAGTTTCACAAGTTGTAAATTCAAACTAATTTAAATATGCATCTAAATGTAACTTCAGCTAGTGGGGTCACATTGATATGACCTAGTCTACAATACCTCAAGAAGGATTCGTTCATTTCTGAACTCTTCCACTTGTGTGTGTTCTGTATACTAAGAACTGTGGTTTGATTTAGAACGTCTATGCTTTTAGATAACGTGCCTGAACCGATCAACTCTTGATAGAGGAAATGTTCAAAACATTATCCAACAATACAAAATTATATCCTTCTTTACTAATAAAGAGACTGATATGATGTTGTATATCAGGTTTGGTATCTAATAACATTCGTTCAGAATCAATGTATTTGGTAATACAGGGTGATAACTACCAACAGACTTGACTACAACACTTGCACCGTTTCTATCTCATGAAACTTATCACCCGTTCTCAGTTCTCTACCTATCTGTAGCTCATGTAACAAATTACATATTGTTGGATCCTGATCCGGTATCTCATACCCAGGACGTAAAGGATACTGAGAAACAGTTCTGTGTAATGAACACACCCGAAGAAGATGCATCAGCATGCACTTTCTTCGTTTGGGCGGCACGGAAATTTTGGTAATCCCCTATTTCCTGCTTTGTCTTATAACAATTATAAGTTGGAGTGGGACCAACGTTCTCCAGCTCAGTATAACAAGCGGGTTCGGTCAATACATCCGTATTATTATCTTGATTAAGACGTGACATGGTCGCTACCTGGAGAGAGAGAGAAGAAAACACTCAGCGTATGCTCTTGCAAGATTAGATTGGTTATCTAATATATTTAATCAGGATGTCTCCCACTATTTTAGTCAAATCTTCCTTCAAACCCTAAAAGGAAAGACTAGCCGGAATTAATTACACTCTACAAGTTCGCCAATCTATCAGCCAGGCCAGTGCCGGTATTTTGAGGGAGGTTCCCCGTGCTTTCGCACGGACCTAATTAAAATAAACCTCGTCTTCCCAGGGGCATAACCCCGTTAACACCTTTCTAGACACCTACTTGATTGGCTAATTGTAATGTGTAAAACTCTCGCAGGAGTAACTCTTACTCGCAGCGGGTATCGGGATCCAACTATCTCATAGTAGGTATGCAATCTCATTTCAAATTTCAACTCTTGAAATTCCTAATAATATTTTACCCCTAGCATCCTATGACCTTGACGAAAGCCAACAAACCATAGGCTACTAGTCAAGTCCAACCCGTCATTTCCCGATTGAATTAAACCCACCCGCACGGCCCTTGACAAAAGCCAACAAAGTCGCACGACTATCCTAACTCAATCTGCATCATATGCATAAGCAGATAAGCATAAATACCTACCGCACACTACGCCTTGACGAAAACCAACAAACGTAGTACGAATACTATGAAGTACTTATCTGAAATGACGGAGGGCTACGATAGGTTTTTAAGAAAACTCTTTACGTAATGAACTTGATATCGTTGTAGAATCGAGTGATTTTTAATGCAATGTTTTTGAGGCCTTTTCTAGTTTTGCTAAAGAGTTCACTCCCGGTGAAGGGATCATCGGCTCTTTCCTTATCGAATAAGGTGCAGGATATTTCACAAATACCACTATGCAAAGCAAAAACTATAGAAACAATCAAAAGACAAACCGAGTTTATAGCATCTGCTAGTTTCGCTAAAGAGGTCACTCCCGGTGAGGGGATCTCGGCTCTTTCCTTATCGAATAAGGTGCTGGATGTTCTACAAGGAACACCGCTATGCAAAGCAAGAACTAGAGCTACCAGTTTTTAAACAAGTTTCTACAACATCTTTAGGTTTCTTTTATTTCATTAATCTCATTAATGAAGTCCCATTTTAATATGCTTCACAAACATCACATTTGAAACGAAATCTGTAATATAACATATATCTCATATATAAAATATAAACATTCGTCTCAGGCAGTAATATGATCTCATCACAAAACATTGCAGCAGAAGAAACATATATGAAATTTTGGATATACTAGGAGGTCTGTGTTTTAGTACGGGCCTGTATAAAACACGGATTCCACGGTCGCGATGAATAGCCAAACCCACATCCCTAGACCCCTACGAGAGCAGCAAGCAACACTGCCAATTCTAGGGTTAGGAGACCCGGTCTTGACTCTTCGAGATGGTCTCCCACTGGACCCTAGAACCCGGTTACTTGTGCTCCCCGCCTTGGGTCTACCTAATGCGGAAAAGTAAATAATATACAATAGTGACATCATCCTCAACCCGGAAGTGCCCCAATAAAAGAATATTACATACAAATGAATTTTACATGAATGAAAATAAAAACCCTCATCTCACATAGAACCCCCGGCTATTCAGAACGCGACGATCCAATATAACATATCACAGCAACACATAATATCTCATATCATCAACGTAAGCAAGTATGCGTATCCCGATTGTCGTTGATGTATAGCAACGAAACTGGCGATACACCACATACTACGCTTACGGTCACAGAAAAGAAAGTGTAAAAACTACAACAGTTGGAATCCGCAACCACCTTAGACATCGCATGCCTAATCAAATGAATTCCTTAGACATCGCATGCCTAACAATTATAAACCCCGCATTTTAGTCCCATTATCGAAAACTCTTTTCAATATCAAGTTGGGCAATTCAACAAGATTCCCGACATCCTGATCGAATGCTCGTCGTAAACTTTAGCAGACGGCCGCACCCCCGATGCCGTCGACGAAGTGCACTAAGGCGGAACACTGCTGCCGCGAGCACCCGAACGAATGCTTTTGGCAACGGTGTTCTCTTACAGTCACTTAGTCGGGGCTATGGGGCGTGGCTGTCTATTAAGTTTACCCGGCGAGTATCCGCGTACGCTACGTGATTGCGACGGACTTTTAATCACATCAAAATTCCGTGGCAACCGATCATCTGAGACTAAACCGCTAGATTTATAACATTCAAATTAGTTATCTCATAACTACCTGTGGATTCCAAATATTGTATCACATTCCAGATAAGTAGACAATGTTAAACTTTCCGATCGAATAATCAAACACCCAAGTTTTCCCAATTAGTTCTCAACACTTGAAATTAGTTTAAAAACATCCATCACATGCCACAGTACCAATAGTCCAGCCGTAGAAGGGTCAAACCAACGCCTCACATGTGGCAACGCCGTACTGCCCCAAAGCCTAAGGTTTAGAGGTGGTTCAAACGGTCACATAATCGAGTTAAGGTTTGTATTCTTCTAGAGGGTCCACTGCGTTACTTGCACGACTTAGAACGATCTTTAACTAAGCAAAAATCCAACACTTGGAAATTTTCCGGGTCGGGAAAAAGTGAGTTATTGATATCCGTTCGAACTTTTTAACACGTTCTAAATTACCCGGAAAAAACTTAAACGAAATTAAACTTTCCGATCGAATCAACGAATACAAAAGATCTCCAGAAAACTCAACACTTGAGCAAATTAAAATTTCCCAGAAGCATGAAAAAGTACCCAAGAATCATACCTTGAAGTACGAGCCCCTGACTCCTTATTATGGCCGCGGAACCGCCGCCAAACCCATGGTTTGGCCGCAGTTCCGCGCTCCCATGATTGTGTTGGGGCTTCGTACTTTACAGTAATTCTTAGAATTCGCTGCTTATTTTTCTGAGTATTTTTAATATGAAAAATTCAACATTTTTAAAAATTTCCAGAGAAGGGGTAAATCGCGACGTTCCGGGGTTCGATCGGACTTTAAACATCGTCTAGACTTCGCCTAAAGCTCTAGCTTGGCTCTGATACCACTATAGGGTTACAAGGCACTCTCACAAGGTTCTATAAGAATCAACCATGCCCGATTTAAAAATTAGACGTGCCGAACAACCCTAACCAAGATCTTTAAACTAGAGATTAGGCGAAACAAAGCATGTTAAACAATTTAACATCTAAGAGTTTGGGATTAGAACCTGTGTAGTCCGGTCCTTCAATTCTAAAGCGCGGTGTTGAGGTCCCTTCACTGCGATCATCGAGTTCCCGAACTCTAGAGAGGCTCTACGAAGAGAAAGATGCATGCTTGCTTAAAGATCTTCGATAACTAAGATGATCTACCTTTAAGTTTCTATAACACAAGCTCTCACTCACTAAATGAAGTGAACACCCTAATCTAATAGGCAAGAATAGATTAGGATGATGAAATAGGAATTTAGCTCTCGTTTGTTTTCTTAATCTCACTCATTTTCATCACCTCATAAAAAGCTAGAAAGCTTTTTCATGAAAAAAGAAGGAAGAAGAAGAAGAACCATTCTCTTTTGTGATGAATAATGAATCCATGTGGTTAGAAATGCAACCATGGGTTAAGTATGATAACTTAACCCATGTAGATAATGAACCATTGTGAAGGGTTGGGTTGGGTTAACAAATATCATAACAAAATATCTTTAGAAAATATCTTCGCAAAAACAAAACAAAAAGCTTCTAGAAGCTTCTAGAAAAATTAACCCAAATCAATCCTTAATCATGATTAATCTCTACTAATCATGTTGCATTAATAACCCTAACATGTTACAATATTATATATCACATATATAATATTTATTGTAACAAAATAAAATAATACAATTAACATATATCGCATATATATCAATGTATTACCCGAGTGAGAAAAAGAATCTTTTTGTGAGCTTATACTAGTTAATGTAATTTAATATATCATATATATAATTATACATTAAATTATCGAATCAACACTTGATCCGATAATCTGGCTATTTCATAAATAACCGACTAATATATTCTGTATCAGTTCATCGAATCAACACTTGATCTGATGACCCGGCTATATCACATATACTCGGCCGATATCTCATATCGTGGGAATCTAATACGGTATAACATACACGTATTGTTCTCGGTCCCGCACATATCATATATGTGCTCCTACTCCGTTTTGCCTGAGCCGGCAGTAGGTGATGATCATATCAAACACCCACAAGCTGCAAGCGGTCAGCTAAACGTAATAGCCACCCAGATATTGAGCGATCAGAAGATCAACAAGCAAGCCTGTACATTCTCCTGCGAATCCAATCAGTAACACTCCCGTACAGTCCAGTCTCTTCGTCTGATATGTCGCATATCTCGCCTAGGGGTGGAAAACGTCAGACCCCAGCTGCTTGATAAGTCGTGTCGATATGAGGTCTATAACAGTTCAAGAAACTACTGATAACACTTACCAGTAAATCTCAGCAACCCTGGCTAGGGATTTCCAGTTATAGCCAATCGAACACAGCGCAACATCAACTCCTTATACCGGGAGAGACGAAACCCCTCCTATCGCTCATTGCCTCCATGTGATTCGGGACTGTACCCAAAAGCCACCTTTTTGCACGCCCTCTTGGACGTGGTATGATGGAAATCAAAGCACAGTGGGAATCACACAAGACTCTATGACGATCTCGGGTCTACAGACTAACCTGTACCAGTGTCACCAGAGAACTGCCATCTGACGTGAGGTATAATACCATCTGGGAGTTCTCGACGAGTCCGTCCAGTGTACCCAGTCTCAACTAAGCACCCGTATACCTTCTCTGATGTCAAACACCAATGGATATGGGATCATCCATCACCCATCATATGGGTCAAGAAGCGCATACGCTAGTCTACTCTGGAGTATCGATGCCCTGTCTCGGTACTCCCACGACTAGGAACATTTGAAGGATGTACTTGGCGACTACACTGTCCCCACTAGTATGATCTGCATCATAATCCTTGTAGTCAAGTACTCATCCTAAGGGCTTTATCAACATGTGACATAGAGACAATCATAGTACATGTTAAGATAAAGATTAACCAGATAGCATACTATCATGTCGAGCAAAAAGTCCTCCCTATATATGTCCAAGCATCCACTACAATATACATCGTATGTACAGTAATGGCCTCTAGGGCATACATATAACTAACACAAACAATTTTCAATCATAAGCACACCTGAAGCCGAAACCACAACTTGCTTCAAATCCTGGCTCTTGGCTTTCTAAGCCATGCGGTCCTTCTTCCAATGACCTTTCCTGTGACAATAGAAGCATTCCTTTATACCTACTATCGGTTTCCTAACTTTTGCCTTGCCCTTTCCCTGTACCTTACCGACACTACTTTTCGGTTTGGTGGGGGCCTTCTTCTTCTTCCACTTGGTTTTTTTTTTTTGGATTTAGAAGAAGAAGAAGGTTCACCAAAAATAGAGTGGGTGTCTCCCTGGATTTCTTCACGGTGCCCTTTACACTCCTCAATATGTTAAGGAGCTCTGGAAGTGTAACTTCCTTCGCATGATTATTAAAATTCAATATAAACTAGGCATAGGTAGAGGGTAAGGACTGTAGAATCAAGTCCGTGTACAACTCGTTCTCCAACATGGTCCCAAGGACCACGAGCTCTTCAATATAGCTAATTATCTTAAGGACGTGGTCCCCTATATATGACTCTATAGCCAATCTCGCCTGAAAAAATTTCTTCGAGGTCTCGTATCTTGCGATACGAGATTTCTCTCCATATAAATCTTTGGTATGGAGGAATATGGATGTAAGGTTTTCTTCGAGGTCTCATATCTTGCGATACGAGATTGCTCTCTATATAAATCTTTGTTATGGAGAAATATGGAAGCAATGTCCATATTCTTGTGCCGCCTCTAGTGTTCATTATCCATAGAGGCTAACACGAGGAACATTGCTTTTGCACTGTCTAACTCCCATGTCTTACGGATCTCAGTATTCGTGACAGTGGAATCTGGACCTGGGATGGCGGGGTCTTTAGTAGTAAGGAGGTACCCCAGCTTGTCATAAGTAATGGCCATCTGGACATTTCTTAGCCAATCTTTATAGTTTGGCACCGTCAATATATTTTTATCTAATAGTAACTTAAGTCCGGTCATCTTGGTCACTGCAATTAGGAGAGAGAGAAGAAATATTTATCATGATGCTCTTGTAATTTTAGATTGGTTATTAGTTTATCTAAACAAGATGACTCCCACTGTTTCCTCGAATCCTCCTTCAAACCATAAAAGAAGAATTAGTTGGGATTAATCACACCTTACAATTATTGCTTATCCTTTCGGCCTGGCTAGTGTCAGTACTTCGAGAGAGGTTTTACAAAGTTTTCGCGAAGTTCCTTAATTAAATAATCTTTTTTCCTCAGAGGCGTAGCCCTGCTAATACCGTTCTAGACACCTACTTGGTTTATAGCATTGATTTTAAAGTAAACAACTCTCCCGAAGAGTAATAATACTCACGGTGGGATCGGGATCTAACTATCATTGTGTGATAACTTTGAAGCAATCCTACCAAAATCATCACACTCCAGATGGTATGCAAAACTAGAAAGTTTCCTTTTGCTTTGAAACTCCCGATGTGGAATTTTTCCCCAGGCGCGTATAACCTTAACGAAGGACAAAATATTATAAGACACAAGTCAAGTTCTACCCATCATTGTCCAGGTTAATCTGAACCCTTTCGTACAAACCCTTGACGAAGGCCAAAATAGTTGTACGCCTGTCCCAGATTAACGCATCTATCTATGCTACAGATGAATACCCAGCAGCTACCACTCACAATGCCTTGGCGAAAATCAAAACACATAACTTGAATACTACTGAATACCCATCTGAAATGACGGAGGGGTACGGGTAGTTTTGGCGAAAACCGTGAACGTAAGGAACTTGATATAGTCGAAGGAACCATGATAGCTTTTAAAAGGAGTGATTTAGGTTCTGCATCTAAAAAGTTATTTTTAAAGAAAATCGAGTCATTTTGAAATTGTTCCAATGATTTAAGGTTTGGATTGTTTTATTTGCATTAATCAAAATTAATACGGTCCCATCATTTAACCCTATCATTGCAGAAAGAAACAAAAATAGAACGTATGGTTATGCCATCCGCATTCACCACAGGGCCCCGTTATGCATCGTTAGGTTACTAAACTAACGGCAAAGCGGGGGCAGGGCTAGCATGGGTGCAAAACATAAGCAACATTATATATGTGTGTGTGTGTGTGTGTGTGTGTGTGTGTGTGTGTATGTATATATATATATATATATATATATATCTATATATATATATATCTATGTATGTATGTATGTATGTACGTATAGCTATTCGTCTATGTATAGCTATTCGTCTCACGCTAATAGCTATTCCAGATCACAGATCACAACGCAAGCAACACAAATGAATATATTGGATATACTAGGATTTCCGTGTTTCGTTTTAACCTCTAACGAAAAGAGGATTCCATGGTCATGATGAATAGCTAAACCCTCACCCTAGAGCCCTACGGGTGCGGCAAACTACCCGCTAAATCTCTGAAGTGAAGCAACCTCTTTCAATAAAATGAGTAGGCTACTCGGCACTTCAAGAACCCGGTAGTTTATGCACCCTACCTTGGGTCTATCTTAGGTGCAAGAAAAGTAAATAAAATAATACAACGGTGGCTACAACCTCAACCCGGATATGCCCCGCAAAAGAATATTATATTACATTTACAAATTACATGAAATAAAAGAAAAGAGCACTCTTCTCACATCCCCCTCGGCTATTTAATCACGACGATCCAATAATTCATATCCACAAACCGCAGTCACAAGATACTAGATATGTGCAACCCCTACTAATCGACGTATAACAATTTGTCGATATTTAGAAACACATATACAAACTTAAAGCGAATAAATGATGTTAAAATTTCGACTTAGAAATACTATGTATTGCCCCAGCACAAAAATAACACTAGATGAAATTTGGGTATAAATAAACAATACCATAAATCCTAAATCCAAGAGTATAAAACACCACAAGAAGCACAAGACCAGATGTTATAGCAAAACCGCCAGAAACGGGATTTTGAGGAAATCTGGCGGTTTAATTTTTGAATTATGGTCTCGTTCTTCTATGGTGTTCTAGTTACATCATAAAGAGAATTCTACAATTGTTTAAAAAAAATTTAGAGGCTCCGAAAATTTTGACGGTAACTTGGATTTAGGTTTTACCGATACGGAGTTATTTCGGTTTCGAAACTCTAGACTTTGTCTAAACCATTAGTTAAGTGTTTGGGTAGTCTCTCATACTAGTGTAAGTGTATATGTGCTCCTTGCCGTGACAACTACAGCTATGCGGAATCAAAAACTTTAAAATTTTGAGCACAATACACTAAAATCCGCAGATACATGCCCAAATACTAAACCAAACAAACTCTAACTAAAGTTTTAGCTACTAGGTTGGAATTATAGCCTTTGTAGATGGTCTTTCGGGTCTTGAAAGGTAAACTCTATAAGCTCATTGGGTTGATGGAATAAGCTCTCGAAGCCGATCTTCCGCATCAAAGACAATCCATCCAAAGATGTCGATTCAAGCGATAACTTTGCCCGAAGCAACTAAAGATCAAGTCTTTGTGAACAAAATGATTTCTTTTAATCCTCAAGAACTGAAGTGAAGAAATTGAGAAAGAAGAAGAAGAGGTGGCAACTCAAGAAAAATCCTCACTTGAAAAATATCAACCATCCAAAAATATCCTACACTCCTCTCTCATTCTTATCTCTACAATCCAAAATGAAAGAGTGGGGTAGTGGGGTGTAACTAATTAGTGTGAATCATAAGCCCACAAGATACTAGAAGAGATGAGAATGAGTGAGAGTGTGAGAAAGGCTACCTCATCAAGTATACATACACATACAGACATACAAATATAAATGCATGTAAATAAACAAGTATACTCAAACCCGTAAAAATACGTATACCGTATTTCTACCAAAATACGAATACCGTATTTGTACCGAAAATACTAAATACGCGCATTCATATTTAGAATGAAATACATATATTCGTATCAAAGCAAAAATACTCGTATTTATACAAATACATGTATTCGTATAAATACCGTATTCGTGTTAAAATACAAATATCCAAAAGAGAGCAATATAATACTAGTATCAAAACTGGTTGTCTTTCAAACCTGCTAGTACAACTAAACCATCCGATTAAAGTACATGTATAAATACACGTGTTCAATCGAACACCCGTGCGTAAAACCATACGCCAATTACACCGTTTCACATGAATCAGGAAACCCTCTGTGTCGGACTCTAAAGACTCGACGATACGCTGGCAGTGGGTTTAACCACAAGCACGTCGGTAGCACAAGTTGTACGTAATGGCTACCCAGGTATCTGTCGAAGGGAAGATCGACACGATAACTCGTCCAAAAACCCTACTAAGCCTATAGGTGACATTCTCCGTACAGTCCAGTCTGTTCATCTAAGAGTATGGTATATCGGGCTTAGGGGGTGGTAAACATCAGACCCCTAATAGCGCAATAAGTCTTGTCGATGTGGAACCCAATACACACTGAGAAACTACTGGTGTACCTACCAGTAAATATTACTTGGCCTGACCAACCACTTTGTGTATTGGCAATCGTACACAGCGCGATATCAACCCCCAATACTTGGAGAGACGAATCCCTTCTAACCCCTACTGCCTCCAAGTCTTTGAGACTGCACCTAAGTACTACCTGTTTGCATTACTCATTTGAGTCTTGGTAGGGTAGTAATCTAAGTACAGTGGGAACACACTCGAGACAAATAGTGATGCCAAGTAAACGGATTAACCTGTACTCATGTCACCGGGGAACTGCTAACTGATGATAGGTATAATACCAACCAGCAGTTCCCAACAAGTCCGTCAAGTGTAACTCATAACCTAATGAACACCTGTATACTATCTTTGGTACAATATACCAATGGCTATAGGATAGGCCACCTCCCATAATGGGAATAAGAAGTGTATAAACTAGTTTACTCTGGAGTATCGATGCCCGGTCTCAATAATCCTACGACTAAGGACAAGTTCAAGGATATGCTTATAGACTACCCAGCCCCCACTAGTGCGACTGCCATCACAACGCTGGTAGTCAAGAAAATATCCTAAGGGTTCTATCAACATGTATTAGCGATATGTTAAAAGAAACATATACACATGTTAAGATAGACTCAAACCAGATAGCATACTATCATGTTGAGTAAGACTGTTATTATATCTGCGAATATCCCAAGCTTTCAAAATGTAATATATAATCCAGTACTATACAATAATGGCATCTAGGGCATATATCACTAACATAACTAGGACTAACGATCCTTAGATCAAACCCAAGTTACCCGTGAACGGATAGACCTTACAAATGTGAGAAATGCATTCTAAATTCATTCATGTTGGCATACCTAACTACCAATATTGACCCCATCAAGCAAATCCTTGACCCAAACCCAAATCATGAAAATATATGTACAGATTTGGATTAATATGCATTCTACGGGCGACAACATAAAACAGTCTCCGTATACAATCCATGGGCAACCTTAACAAAGAAAATAACACATGACACGAAGTGACCTACTGAAGCAGGAGAAAGTGCTTATCGCAACGCGATAACGTAATTAACTCTAGGGGCTTGCACCTACAGGGAAGAGCATCCCCACAATCAAAAACTCCTCACAAATGAGGGGGGATCTATTAAAGTCTGCTACAACGGTAGCATCTATCCAAACCTCCAATATATGGTGCCATAAATTAACTTGGAATCTTCGGTGACGTGGATGGATATGTCCAAATAGCATCTGCCTCTAAATTTAGGCAAGATGTTCAATCCCAGTTCATTTATGTTTTCGGCAGTAAACAGATTCTGGCATACCCGGTGGAACCTTTTCCTCTTTCCACTACACACTTCATGTGTTGTGTTTTTTCGCAATCAAATAATCGCGGTATATATATGTTTGTAGTTTCCATTCGGTGATGAGATACTGAAGCCCGGTTTCATCCCTAGCAGAATGGCATTTGTTTCCACTCACAGCAACTCTGGTTTTGTCACATCTGGTGGAGTCAAATATAGGCCATTTGCAGCCTTAAATCTCTGTAATCCAGCTCTTCAAGAAATCAATGGGCTTATCTTTGGTTCTATTCTCCCATCTCTTACCCTCGGTGCTTCAACACCGAAGGTGGAAGCTTAGAAGAAGTTTGTCCTCCATGGATTGGATCCTCCAAATTCAGTTTTGCCGACGGAATCAGTCCTCAAACAACTGGCACCATCCAAAGACCAAGGTCGATGCATGGGGAAAAATATTCAAGTTCTCAAAAGAAGCAGGGAGTAGGCTCAGTAAAATCCTGAGGCTAATCAAATTCTGGCCGTAAGAAACGGTTGACGTCGATATCAGCGTCATAAAAAACGAGCCGGGGGCAGTTCTCTGTCAGTGTTGACTCCACTTGCTTCAACTCTGATGACGAATGCGGTTGTTCCAACCGGGAAAAAATTCGAACTACTGTGAAGGGTTAAACAAAATTTTCCCACTGCAGTATTGAAGAAAGCTCCACAACCCTTGGAAATCCAACGAGAGCAGAAACCAGTTCGCTCCCTAAAAGAACTTTCCTCATCTATATATAAGGTATGGAAGCAGGTGAAGGAATCAGTTGTCAACCGTGGCTCTTACCCTAAACGTCAGCCAAATTCTGACAAATCCCCTTTCAAGTACAAGGGGACTACCAAGACGGTTCCTGATACAATGGTTCCTCTTAAAGCAGCTTCTCTTGAAAAAGAGAGACCTGATAAAGCCCAAGTGCCTGAGGCAAACTTCGAGGGTCAAAGCTCCAAACACCACAAGCCTGGAGGCATAGTAGTTCATACAGTCAACATGGTGAACTCCAAAGACGAAGGTCACACTTATACTAGTCACGTACTGCATACTCGATCCCTGACAAAGGCTCAACTGCAACATGAAAAGCAGTAGGAGATACTTGCTCAAGCGGCAGCATACGCTAATCCATCGCCTAAGGAAAGTCCCTAGGACGCACCCGAAGAAAGAGTAGGGAAGGAGTCGGATATTGATTTCCTAAAGCGCGCTCTCAAAAAGAGAGATGAAGAAGCGGCAGGGATGTCCATTAAAATGAACCGGATGGCCCTTTTGATCCAGAATATGGCTGG
The DNA here is from genome assembly GCA_030015575.1 of Agapanthus africanus. Classification (NCBI taxonomy): domain Eukaryota; kingdom Viridiplantae; phylum Streptophyta; class Magnoliopsida; order Asparagales; family Amaryllidaceae; genus Agapanthus; species Agapanthus africanus. The sequence continues at coordinate 220,618,461 of CM057348.1, read as the reverse complement.
AATGATGGTCCAATCGGAACCACTGGCAGATGAACCGCCGATAGTCGTTCTTAAAGACAAGAGCGACATTTCAAATCCTTTGCAAGCCTCATCAATGGCTGAAGAGGAAATGATCCCAAAAGGAATGTTGGACACATATATCGCTCAGCAAGTCAAAGCTCACTATACCAGTGATACTGCAAATAAATCGATCAAGACTGGTCGACCGTATGTGGCGTGTTACGATCAAGTGCAACACTTGCTAGAATACATGCTTCCGACGTTCCACATATACAAAGGAACTGGGAGTCCTTGCCAGCACATCGCGTATTTTAAATCCATGTGCAGCAACATTGGAGGAAATAATATACCGTTCCTCTGACAGTTCATCAGCAGTCTGGTAGGCATCACCTTCGAATGGTACGCAGAACTCCTAAATGGTTCCGTAAAGACCTTCGACGAGATGGTTATGCTCTTCTGTCAGAGATTCATTAGTTTAAATAAACACACTACCGTGGTGACATTGGTCAACGAAAGGATTAGACCGAATAAGACCTGGGTTCGATATTGTCATGATCCGGAAAAGGCACGTGACTGGCACTTGAATCATGTGAAATCTATAGGACCCCACCTAATTCAAGTAAGCCAAAAGCCCAGAAATCTAAACCTTTAGGGAAAATAGTAGAGGTGAAGTATCGAAATGACGGTATAATGAAAACAAGTTCTTTCTTTATAAGATAAGTAATAGTATATGAAAACATAATGTTTTGTAACTATCTTGAAAACGTGTTACGTCATTGAAAATTTCGGCAGCACCTCCTTTGTATAATTTAACCCGAAAACGATACAAGCAATACAATACAAGGCATCCCCAAGCGGGAGTTAGCTCTTCACCAATTGGCGGAAACAACCACGCAAGTAATATAAATATACAACGCCGAAGGTGAGGATCAAAACACAGAAAGAAAGTAAGAAACTGAAGACATCTTCAAAGAAACCAAAACAATAATAAATACATAAGCGTGACTCTAAGGCCGAAAGAATATACAAACGGTGATACTAAGTCTATAAAAATACATAGTCTGGTTGATGGAGCTTTAACTAGATACGACTGAAAAAAATATACAAGTATAAAGTGGTGGTCACGATGCAAATGTATCCGACCTATCAAAACAATCACCCTGAAGAAGGTAGTATGCCAGCAAGCCACAACGGAACCTGTGTGGTCAAACCTACACGAAAACTATGGCACAACGGGGGTGAGTTGCCAAGTCGTGAGTAGAAGATATCACCGAGTAGAAACCGAATGTATGACTATCTCCTAGGTCATACAGTACGATACAGTAATAATAGTAACAAGATAACATCGAGTAGCAGTAAAGGAAATAATATAAGCATATGTGTAAAGCCAATTACTCGTGTCCGTGTCACAAAGTAACTACATGTCATGTGTATCATGTATAAATGCATCAATCAACGTGTGTCCAGCAACGACACACAAAATCATGATAAAACGTGAGTGCCAACCATCGAGACTCGAAAACATCATAAAAACCGTGTCCATCAGCGACACATAGTCCTCGTATCTCGGGCTCCGTCAGTCCGGATCGGCCCATATCATCTGAATCTTAGGCTCCATCAGTCCGGATCGGCCCATATCATCTGATCTCACGACTACGGTCGGTATCTTTCGGATATTCGCCACGCCAACTATCTCGGGCTCCGTCAGTCCGGATCAGCCCAAACTATCACCGGTCGGTAGTTCTCCCCTGCCGGGCTTAACGTCTCTATCTCTTTATGTACGTCAATCTTGCCCCGGGGTACTACATCGGGTCCACCATGTACCGGCAGACGGTGTCTCCCTCGCTCCTCATGAAGGGTAATCATATATCATATATGCTCCACAACCGAGAAATCTGATGGTGGACGCCACATATCATATCGAAGGAAAAACCCGCATTTTTCTTTTAAAAGGAGCATAAGTTTTCGAATTCACATGCGGTTTCCTAAATCCAGAAATCTTATGAAAAATTGGAATCTTATAATTATGAGCTAATAAGGAGATAATGAATACCGGCATAAAGCCTAACTGCGGTGCATAACCAGAATGTATGTATACAAATGCATATGGCATCTAAGTAAGAATTACGAAGTCTAAACTAGCATATGATCTTATGAATGCGAAACAATACTGCTTAGCTATGATTTATCAGGGTATACGCATGAAGTAATGGTTACTAAAGTGTACGCGACATGGCAATTACCGATGCTGATGTGTGTGAGCCGGCAAGCAAGTGTACGTGCAACATACGCATCATCGGTAATGGTGCAGGTGTCCTAACAGACGAGATCATAACAGAAAGTAAAAAGTAAAAGCAACAATAAGGTATATAAATCTATATACGAGCCATATCGTTTATCGTGTTTAAAAAGCACGAATCGTTGTTTCTAGAAAAGTAGGGACTACGGTGTTTTGAGAAAAGAGATGTCTTTTGAAAATCCGTAGCATCCCTCGGTTTATCCTTTGAAAATGCCTATGATTCGTTAGTTTTGAAAATAGGTATGACTCGAGCCTAAGCTAACATCTATCTAAGCAACTAAAGACTAAACTAAGAATTGAGTCGAAAGTAAATAGGAATCGAATGTATATCCGAGTCGATATATATATCTAATAGTCAGCGATCCAGCCTCATAGCATCACGTACGCTAATATTCATCGTACGGCATCCTCCAGTGAAGAGTGTGGATCAATCATCATATATAATTATCTCATACGGTATAGTCCGTTGTACGACATCCTCAAAATCGAGGGTATGGGTCAAATATCATATATAAATCATATAGTTTGTACGGTATCAATCATCATACAGTATCATAATCAAGTGTACGGATCTAAGGTCATGTACAATCTATTATATAATCAAGTCACATGTTATTGCATGTATGTATATAACACCCAACGGTCTCTAATATATCGCATCATAAACGATGTCTCATCCTAAATCATACATCAATTATCGCTTGATATCTTGCTTGATCGTGTCGACTCCAACCATATAACGTATCATATCATATCCTCATCTCACGTGTATATGTATGTATATGTGTGTGTGTGTATGTGTGTGTGTGTATGAACATACGTGCGCGCTGACACACAATCATATACACACACGTATACACATCGATATAAACCAAGTGTGTGTGCATGTTTGCGCACGTGTGTGTGCATGTGGTAACAACATATAACCTAAGGTCTCCTGGAAACTCTATTTGCTAATTGTCCATCTCGCATCTTTACATGAATATAATATATACATAACCTATTCTACGGTTGTGGGGGTGCTATACGCCATCCACCTGACTTCCCCCTAGATAAACATCTACCCACCTCGATCCTCGCTTGCCGAAGTCGATGACGCCTTTAAAAATCGACAAAAACCAGTTTCTAGTGTTTCAAGTTTCGGAGCAGTTTCGGTTTCGTAATCTAACAAACATCATTTAAATCTCTAGCATGGCTCTGATACCACTGCAGGGTTCCCTAGGTCGGCAGCAAGGTTTCGGGAGGTATCGTCCATACCATTTTCAAATCTTTGCCGTTCTAAAGAACCCTAACCATAGAATCTTAACTAGAGATTTAAATAAACAAGCAATGTTAACATCTTAACATCTAAGTGAATGAGGAATACAACCTTTGTAGACCGGTCCTTCACTTTTAATGCTCCGTGTAGTAGTCCCTTCGCTGCAAGTCATGAACACCCGAACTCTAGATAGGGTTCTCCCGGAGAAATGAACAAGCTTGCTCGAAGTCTTTAAGACCGAAGATAATCTACGTCGAGGAGACTCAAGCTCATGCTACCTCTTCACTAATTTTGAAATTAGTGAAGCAAACACCCTATACTAAATGGCAATTAATAGAGGATGATAAAGTAGGAAATGGGCTAACTGTAGTTTTATTTTTCTCACAATATTTTCTCACTTTGAGAAAAGCTAGTGAGCTTTTCTCATGAGGAAGAAGAAGAACAAGTGAAGAGTGAGAATGAACTCATGAGGTGAGAATAATAACCATAGGTGAGTTAGTGTCATACACTAACCCATGTAGAGATTAAACCATGGCTAACAATAATGGTTAGGTTAATAAATATCTACAAGTAAAACAAAAGGAGTGGACTTAGTCAAAGATGCTACAAGCTTCTCCAAGCTTCCAAGCATGTGACTAATTAACACTAATTTTGATTTACTTAAATAAATATAAAGCCTCACATTATTATTAGTATGGTGTGAGTCTCATATACCTATGTAGAATGTAGCATCAAGCATGACACAATAAAATGTACAATAATATATATCACATATATACTAATGCACACTTGTGAGAAAAAGAAAAGTTTAAGTGAGCTAATATTAGTTAATGCAATCTAGTATATCAAATATACAATTATACATTAAATTATTGAATTGACACTTGATTTAATAATCCGGCTATATCACATATAATCGACTAATATCAAATGCAACAACTTATCGAATCAACACTTGATCCGATAACCCGGCTATATCATATATAACTGACCAATGCCACAAATCACGAGAATAGAATGCGGTATCACATATGTGCATTAATCTCGGTCTCACACATATCTCATATGTGCTCCTACTTCATTTCGCATGAACCAGGAAACCTCTGTGTAGGACTCTAAAGACTCGTCAATACGCCGGCAGTAGGTGATGATCATATCAAACACCCACAAGCTGCAAGCGGTCTGCTAAACGTAATGGCTACCCGGGTATTGAGCGATCAGAAGATCAACAAGCATGCCTGCTCATACTCCTGTGAATCTAATCAGTAACACTACCGTATAGTCCGGTCTCATCGTCTGATATGTCGCATATCTCGCCTGGGGGTGGTAAACGTCAGACCCTAATAGCTTGATAAGTCATGCCGATGTGAGGCTCATAAAGGGTCGAGAAACTACTGATAACACTTACCAGTAAATCTCAGAAATAACCCTGGCCAGGGACTTTCCTGTTATAGCCAATCGAGCACAGTGCAACATCAACCCCCAATACCGGGAGAGACGAAATCCCCTCCTATCGCTCATTGCCTCCATGTGACTCGGGACTGTACCCAAAAACCACCGTTTTTCACGTTCTCTTGACCGTGGTAAAGTGGAAATCAAAGCACGGTAGGAATCACACACTCTATGACGATCTCGGGTCGACAGACTAACCTGTACCAGTGTCACCAAAGAACTGCCATCTGACGTGAGGTATAATACCATCTAGGAGTTCTCAGCGAGTCCGTCCAGTGTACCCAGTCTCCAATGAGCAACCGTATATCATCTCTTATGTCAAACACCAATGGATACGCGATCATCCATCACTCATCTGTATAGGTCGAGAAGCTATATGCTAGTGTACTCTGGTATATTGATGCCCGTCTCGATACACCCACGACTAGGGTCATTAAAGGATGTACATACCGACTATCTTTGTCCCACTAGTATGATCCGCATCATAATTCAGGTAGTCAAGTACACATCCTAAGGGCTTTACCAACATGTAACAGAGAGACAATCATTGTACATGTTAAGATAAAGATTAACCAGATAGCATACTATCATGTCGAGCAAGAAAGTCCTCCCTATATATGTCTAAGCATCCACTACAATATACATCTCATGTACAGTAATGGCCTCTAGGGCATACATATAACTAACAATCTTCCACTTGCACTAGGGCCATCGTATAGCAGTAGTTGTAGTATTTCATACTCAACCATCCCATAAAAATCTCTCTTGGGAAAAGGCCTTTATGAGTGGATCTGCCATGTTGTCCTCTGAGTCTACTCTCCTAACCTCGATCTACCTGGAGATCAACCATCTCCATGATCAGGTGATACTGCCTTAGAATATGTCTGGGTCACTGATGGGACGGGGGTTCCTAGGCATAAGCCACAGCTCCATTGTCACACAATGGTAGGAACGAAGTTCATCTCATGAACTAATATACACCAAGACTGCCTCTTTGGTAGTATCGTTGGTAGCGATGTATCGAGCCTTTATCATCTAGTTTGTTGCGATATCTAGCTTGGAACTCATCCAACATAGCATCCCTCCACTGAGGGTTAAGACAATGCCTGTGACTGACATTCAGTCGATTTTACCACCCTGGAAGCCATCCAGTGATTCTCCCCAGGATCGATTGATACCATCTCACCACACCTAGTGAGAATCCTAACATCCATTTAGATCCATCTCATAGATCCAAAACCTAGGATTTAGGAGGTATCACCTTGATCCTATATGGAGAATCAATGTGATAAGAGGAGATTGACCGAGCGTAGCATAGGAAACACCTTCCCTATCAAGAGTATGTCAACTACATACAATACGTGGATGACCACCTTAGTCTCTACTAACTATTTGTATATACAAGGTTCATCTACCATTTTGACACTACTAAAATAGGGGGTTTCCCCTACGGATAACGACATCCGTAGAGGAAATTTTAGTTTGGCCCTACGGATTAATCCGTAGGGCCAAAAGGTTGCCCCTACGGTCCTTACATATTTATTTAAAAATTATTAAATCTTAAATTGTTGTTTGCACCTATGGAGCCTCAAACCAAGAACCTACGGACTTATCCGTAGGGGCATCTAAATAGGGATTTAAGTTGAAAGCTTAGATCGATCCCTACGCTCATTATTCCTAATTCTCGCGCAAACCCAAATTCCCAAACCCTCGTTCCCGCCGATCGATCGTCGTTCTCGTCGTCGCCAGCGCCGCCGATTCATCGTAGCCACCGCCTGCTTTCGTCGTCGCCAGCGCCGGCTCATCTCCGTTCTTGTCGTCGCCTCTGCACAGGTAAGGAAATCTTCAATTACTCAAATTTTTTATTGGGGCTCGGGCTAGGGCTGGGGCTGGGGCTGCGGGCTGGTGCGGGCTGGGGCTGGGGCTGGGGCTGGGGCTAGGGCTAGGGTTGGGGCTGGGGCTCGGGATGCGGCTAGGGCTGCGGCTGGGGGTGGGGCTCGGGCTCGGGCTGCGGTTAGCTTTAGGGTTGGGGCTGGGGCTGGGGCTGGGGCTGCGGTTGGAGTTAGGGTTCGGCAGGGAGTTACGGTTGGGGTGGGGGTTGGGGTTAGGGTTAGGGTTAGGGTTAGGGTTTAGGTTTTGGATTTCAGGGTCTAAGTTAATTTCCATTCTAATTAGCATTAAGCTCGTTAATTGAAATGTTGATGATGATCATAAAAGGAAAATGTGTCTAGTTTGAGAAGGTGTTGGAAACTGGACTAATAATGTGGGTAAAGCCCAGTTTAATTAATAATTTTATTTGTCATTCTCCAATATTCTTGGAAACGGAGACAGTTTTGTGGAACTTTTAGCCGTTGGGCATGTTGGGGTTTTGTTTTTGGAGTCATGGGACCTGGCATTTGGTAGGTATCCAAAGACCCCGTGTCTGATTTTGGATATTTTTGATTGATTTAAACTGTGGGTCTGAGTAGTCCCTTAATTTGATCTGGTTGGGGTTTGAGTATGCAAAGGATTTGTAGTCTGGTGGAAATTTTGAGGGTGTTTTCGGTTGAATATGTTTGCTAATTGCATAAGATGCTCATAAGATTCTGGATTTTGAGGATGGGCCGTTGTAATTGGAAATACTTAGAATTGTAGGACCTTCTTTGTTTTAGCTATATATAATTGCAAAAAAAAGACACATTTCTGATTTGAAGAAAAGGAAGGGCAATATAGGGATTTAGTTATGGATTTTACTTTGGCGCCTCCTCTTTTAATACATGTCTATCTTTATAAGAATATCGTGTCACATATTCGGTTTTAGCATCTGTACGCAACGCTTTGATTATCATCGTGTTATTAACATCTTGAACTTCTATCCTTTTTCTAATATGTTTCATAGTTAATATAATAATCCTTTGTCTATATTTGTTGACAGTGGCCTTTCTTTTGGATGAACATATTTTTTGATGCATGTTTCAGTCATGTGAATTCATATGTTGCGTATAACGCTTTATGATATCAGTATCCTACATTTGTAGTTTTAATTGTTAATTATTATAGATGAATGCCATTGCAATAATAGTTTTTGGTAGATGAATTCCATTGCAATGTAGGATGATCAGTTCTATCAATCTTGATCTCAATGGTTTAAAATCATGTTACACATACAACACGAATGCACAACAAACGCATAATTAGAGAGTGATTCGAGAAGTTCAAGTTAAAACCAATATATGATACTCGATGATAATATGAAACCTTCATATTCTCATCGATACTCATATATGAAACTAAAAAAGCCACTTAGTCCCCGTCTATCGGTTAACATACGTGCGATATTCGTCGTGACATAGAACTATACGAAGGTTGTTAAATATCGGACGGTATAGCTCGATAAAAACAACCGTCAAATAGTCTATGTGACGAGAAGATTCAATCGTATGATAACCGATAGATTTGTCCTGTGTGGACAAGTTAAGAATGTATAAAGCAAACACCTTCATTCACTTGTGTTTTCATCCGTTTCGAGATATTTCGTCGGTACCTTTCCGCTGGTTCTCCGTGTATAAAGATAGATTAGATGTTCATTTCAATGTTGTTTCACAGCTTTGAAATGATTATCTATTCTATTACAGTATACTCGGAGAACAGCGGGGAGGTGCTGCCGAAATTTACTCGAAACGGTTGAAAACATAAGTGATGGGTGTTCGCTCTATACATTCTTAATGGGATAGAAGCCTTACCCCCGACAGCCGGAACACACACATACAACAAGAATACACAACAAACGCATAATTAGAGAGTGATTCGAGATGTTCAAGTTAAAACCAATATATGATACTCGATGATAATATGAAACCTTCATATTCTCATCGATACTCATATATGAAACTAAAAGCGCCATTTAGTCCCCGTCTATCGGTTAACATACGTGCGATGTTTGTCGTGACATAGAACTATACGAAGGTTGTTAAATATCGGACGGTATAGCTCGATACTAACAACCGTCGTATAATCTATGCGACGAGAAAATTCAATCGTATGGTAACCGATATATTTGTCCCGTGTGGACAAGTTAAGAATGTATAAAGCAAACACCTTCATTCACTTGTGTTTTCATCCGTTTCGAGATATTTCGTCGGTACCTTTCCGCTGGTTCTCCGTGTACAAAGTTAGATTAGATGTTCATTTCAACCTTGTTTCACAGCTTTGAAATGATTATCTATTCTATTACAGTGTACTCGGAGAACAATGGGGAGGTGCTGCCGAAATTTACTCGAAATGGTTGAAAGCACAAGTGATGGGTGTTCGCTCTATACATTCTTAATGGGATAGAAGCCTTACCCCCGACAGCCGGAACACACACATACAACAAGAATACATAACAAACGCATAATTAGAGAGTGATTCGAGATGTTCAAGTTAAAACCAATATATGATACTCGATGATAATATGAAACCTTCATATTCTTATCGATACTCATATATGAAACTAAAAGCTCCACTTAGTCCCCGTCTATCGGTTAACATACGTGCGATGTTCGTCGTGACATAGAACTATACGAAGGTTGTTAAATATCGGACGGTATAGCTCGATACTAACAACCGTCGTATAGTCTACACGACGAGAAAATTCAATTGTATGGTAACCGATAGATTTGTCCCGTGTGGACAAGTTAAGAATGTATAAAGCAAACACCTTCATTCACTTGTGTTTTCATCCGTTTCGAGATATTTCGTCGGTACCTTTCCGCTGGTTCTCCGTGTACAAAGATAGATTAGATGTTCATTTCAACGTTGTTTCACAGCTTTGAAATGATTATCTATTCTATTACAGTGTACTCGGAGAACAGCGGGGAGGTCCCGCCGAAATTTACTCGAAACGGTTGAAAGCACAAGTGATGGGTGTTCGCTCTATACATTCTTAATAAGATAGAAGCCTTACCCCCGACAGCCGGAACACACGCATACAACAAGAATACACAACAAACGCATCATTAGAGAGTGATTCGAGATGTTCAAGTTAAAACCAATATATGATACTCGATGATAATATGAAACCTTCATAATCTCATCGATTCTCATATATGAAACTAAAAGCGCCACTTAGTCCTCGTCTATCGGTTAATATACGTGCGATAATTTATTCTTTTCAACGACAAACGCATACACAAAGCATATACACGGATTTTCTCCTTTGTCAGTAACTATCCCGTTCTTATATTTCTCAATATAGTCACCATAACCTACAATTTATATGTTATACAGTCTAACATAACCCATGAGTACGTCAGAGTTAAGGACTGGATGTATGTGGATTGGCAATATCGTATGCAACCTAAGTTTGTCGCAGGAGTTGCTGCTTTCATTGAATTTGCACGCGCACATAATAAGATCGTAATAGAAAAGATTCTCTATCCGTGCGATAGATGTGGCAATAAGTACTGACAGAAGGTAGAATTGGCAGAGCTTCATATTGTAAAATATGGGTTTACTAGACTTTATATAACTTGGAAATATCACAGGGAAGGAGAAGAATGCAATACTGCGGCAGAAGAAGGAGAACACGATAATGTGGCAGGAGAAGAAGAAGAATTCGGTAATGCGGCAGAAGAAGAAGACGATAATTTATTTCCATCGGAAGAAATGGAGGATATGGTAGAGGCTGCCCTAGGTGAATCTATTCGTACCAAAGATGACATTCCTTCCTGTCAAGGACCGCGTGCGGATAAATATGAAAATTTCATGAATGATGCCAGAAAACCAATTTATGAGAATACGAAGTATTCCGCCCTCTCATGGTTCGTCCAACTTTTCCAGATTAAGTGCCTAAATGGATGGAGCAACAAGTCATTCACAATGCTTCTTTCATTCTTGAAAGATTCTATGCCCCCGGGAAATAACGTGCCCGACAGCTGGTACGGAGCCCAGAAGATGATGTCTGATTTGGGTCTAAAGTGCGAGAAGATTCAAGCATGTCCTAAAAATTGCGTGTTGTACCGGAAAGAGAATTCAGATTTGAAAGAGTGTCTAACATGCGGAGAGGCCAGGTATAAGCCGAAAGATTCTGATAAGAAGCCTGATATACCTGTCAAGATAGCACGATACTTTCCCATAACACAGAGGTTACAGAGGCTATTTAGGTGCAAGAAAACAGCCGAGACAATGATTTGGCATCACCGTGCTCCTCCAAGTGAAGATGGAAAAATGAGCCATCCAAGAGATTCACCGGCATGGAAGTATTTCGATAGGAGGCACGCAATATTCAGTAGTGATCCTCTCAATGTCCGGCTCGGACTTGCTAGTGATGGCTTCTGCCTATTCAACTATATGGCTGGAAGTCACAGCACATGGCCCGTTGTAATGATAATTTATAATCTGTCGTCTTGGTTGGCTTTGGACCAATCATACTTTATGATGCCTCTTCTTATCGACGGACCAAACTCACCGGGGAACAATATCGACGTCTATCTCCGACCTCTGATCGAGGAGTTGAAATCTTTGTTCATTTATGGTGTAGAGACATATGATGCAAACACAAATACAACCTTCATACTGCGTGCGGCTTTAATGTGGACAATTAATGACTTTCCTGCGTATGGAATGCTATCAGGTTGGTCCGTACATGGTCACAAAGCATGTCCTCATTTCCATGAACACACAACATCAAAATTCTTGAATTTTAGCAGGAAGGTTTGTTATTGCGGCCATCGACGTTTCCTGCCTCCAGACCACCCCTATAGGTTAGACACAGTTCACTTTGATGGTCATCAGGAGCTTCTTGGACCTCCATCCCCATTATCCGGAGAGGACGTGACTGCTCAATGGGATGGTTACAATAATGTGACCTTCGGGATGGATTCGACGAAATAGGTCAAACCACCATTTTGGAACAAGTTAAGCATTTTCTTCGAGCATCCGTACTGGTCAACAAATTTAGTGCGTCATTGTCTGGACGTCATGCATATAGAGAAAGGAGTATCAGAGCACATACTTAACTTGCTTCTTTGTAACGATGGGAAATCGAAAGACAACCTGAATGCTCGGATGGATCTACAGGAGTGGGGAATAAGATGTGAATTGCACCCTAGACCGGTAGCGAGTAAACCGGGCAAGTTTGTACTTCACAATGCTGCTTATCATATGTCACAACCGGAGAAGAAAAGATTCCTGCAGGTGTTGCATGATTTGAAAGTTCCCATAGGTTTCTCAGGATCATTCAGCAAGAAAATAAAAATTGTGCAGGGCAAGATCGATGGGCTGAAAAGTCATGATCACCATGTTATCGTGGAGCACCTTCTTCCATTAGCCCTCAGGACTTCTTTCCCCGAATCGGTTGGTCTAGTAATCAACGACCTATGTTTTTTTTTTAGGGAGTTGTGTGCTAAAACACTGGAGGTTGTGACGCTGGATAAACTAGAAAATTCTATTGCGTTGATACTTTGCAAGTTTGAGCGTATTTTCCCACCGTCATTCTTCGATATCATAATACACTTGACGGTTCATCTTCCAACTGAGGCTAAATTAGCCGGAATGGTACAATATCGATGGATGTATCCCGTCTAGAGGTACATGTAATTTTTCGTTTCGCGCAATTTATAAATTTATTGTTGTCCTGTATGCCCGTATTTATTTATTCAACATATTTTCATTAGATACCTCTACACTCTTAAGAAGTATATACGCAATAAAAATCGACTAGAGGGTTCTATCATGCAAGGTTATCTTCTTGATGAAGCAATCACATTTTGTTCCCGCTATCTGGACGAGAACATTGAGACAAGACTTAACCGGCCACGAAGAATTCAAGACGGGCCATATGGTAAAGCCGAGTATAAGAGGGTAGACACTATGTTTATCAACAAGATATAACGGTTTATCTTGCTTAATTGCGCATGTCTTGAACAAATTAGAGAGTAAGTTTTTTTGGATTAATTGTTATATCTGTGTTTGTGTGTGTGTGAAATGATATAATATTAATGTCACCATTATTTGTCGAAAACCGAATTCATTTTAACGAGGTACGTAAGGGGCATCCTGATTGGAACGAAGAACGATTGGAAAAATATCATCAGGATAATTTTTGTGATTAGGTCACAGATCATGTAAGTTATTCGAATAACATTTTATTGCTATCAGTTTTAATCTAAACTTGTATCGTTATGTATTTTTCGTAAAATTTGTTTTGTTAGATCCACGATCCGAACTTGTCTACATCATTTGAGAGTGATTCAAGATGTTTAGCTCAATTTCCTAGTATGGAGGTTGCATATTACAAAGGATTTGGTGTCCTTGGATACAAATTCGAAGTTAAGGACATAGATATATCTAGAACCACTCAGAATAGTGGGATTGCGACGGTAGGATCGGACGGTGTGATTTATTATGGGTACTTAAATTGTATACTCGGCATCCACTATCCTAGACGATCAGAACCCTTTTATATATTCCAGTGTACTTGGTACGATACGCGAACCGATACGGACAAGTGGAGAAGCAATCTTGGTGTTAGTTATATGTATGCCCTAGAGGCCATTACTGTACATTAGATGTATATTGTAGTGGATGCTGGGACATATATAGGGAAGACTTTCTTGCTCGACATGATAGTATGCTATCTGGTTACTCTTTACCTTAACGTGTATAATGATTGTCTCTCTGTTACATGTTGGTAAAGCCCTTAGGATGTGTACTTGACTACCTGGATTATGATGCGGATCATACTAGTGGGGACATGGTAGTCTATAAGTACATCCTTCAAAGTCCCTAGTCGTGGGTGTATCGAGACGGGGCATCGATATACCAGAGTAGACTAGCGTATACCTTCTCGACCCATACAGATGGGCGATGGATGATCCCATATCCATTGGTGTTTGACATCAGAGATGATATACGGGTGCTCAGTTGAGACTGGGTACACTGGACGGACTCGCCGAGAACTCCCAGATGGTATTATACCTCACGTCAGATGGCAGTTCTCTGGTGACACTAGTACAGAGTAGTATGTTGACCCGAGATCGTCATAGAGTCTTGTGTGGTTCCCACTGTACTTTGATTTCCATCTTACCACATCCAAGAGGGCGTGCAAAACGGTGGTTTTTGGGTACAGTCCCGAGTCACATGGAGGCAATGAGCGATAGGAGGGGATTCATCTCTCCCGGTATAGGGGGTTGATGTTGCGCTGTGTTCGATTGGCTATAACAGGAAATCCCTGGCCAGGGTTGCTGAGATTTACTGGTAAGTGTTACCAGTAGTTTCTCGAACAGTTATAGACCTCATATCGACACGACTTATCGAGCTATTGGGGTCTGACGTTTACCACCCCTAGGCGAGATATGCGACATATCAGACGATCAGACCGGACTGTACGGTAGTGTTACTGGTTGGATTCACTGGAGTGTGAGCGGGCTTGCTCGTCGATCTTCAGATCGCTCAATACCCGGGTGGCCGTTACGTTTAGCAGACCGCTTGCGGCTTGTGGGTGTTTGATATGATCATCACCTGCTGCCGGTGTATTGACGAGTCTTTAGAGTCCTACACAGAGGTTTCCTGGCTCAAGCGAAACGAAATAGGAGCGCATATGAGATATGTGCGGGACCGAGAATAATGCGTGTATGTGATACCGTATTTCATTCTCGCGATGAATGTATCGATTGGTTATATGCGATATAACCTAGTTATCGAATCGAGGGTTGATTCGATAAGCCGATACATTGAATACTAGTCGGTTGTGTGCGACATGACCGGATCATTGAATCTAGTGTTGATTTAATGATTTAATGCATAATTATATATTTGATATATTACTTTGCACTAACTAGTATTGATTCACTTTAAACGGATTTTCTCACTTGGTTTGTGCACATTGTATATGTGATATACTTTTGTACACATGATTGTATCATGTTTGATGATGCATGCTTTTTGGTTAAGTGTAAAGAATTAAACCATGGTTAAGTTGGAAATTAGGGTTTTGTTTTATCCATTATTTATTCATTTATTTATTTTGGAAAAATATTAAGCATAAAGAAATGAAATGGTGGCTAATTTTGGACTTGCATGTTGAAGCTTCATGAAGCTTTGACTTAGTCACCATTTTGTCTCATGCTTAACCCTAACCACTCCGCTCAACCCTAGTTGATTCTCTACACTTCACCATGGTTAGATTATGATAAGCATTCCTTTTATTTTCTATTTTGGAATTAACTTATCATAACAATATTCATCTTCTTCATCTTCTTCTTCCTTGAAGAAGCTTGCTTCATCAATGGTGATTGATGAAAACAAGTGAGAAATCCAATTCTAAAGTCTACCCACTTCCTATTTCTTCATCCTCTACCTCTTGCCAAGTAGTAGAGTGTGTTTTCTTCACAAGTTTCTTGACTTGGTGAAGTGAGAGCTTGATCTAGCGATGCCTCGACGTAGATCATCTTCGGCACGAAGCCGACGACCTTGCCCGCTCTTTCTCCGATGAAGCCGACGCTAGAGCCCGGATTTTGATTTGGACAGCGGAGATGACTTCATCACGGAGCCGTGGAGGTGGAGGACCGGATCTACAAAGGTTGTATTTCCGTTCCTTTAGTAAAATAGTTTACTAGTTGCTTCTTTCGCCTAGACATCTAGCCATCGATCCGTAGTTTAGGGTTTCTCGGCACCGTAAATTTTGAAATTGGCATGGTTGATGCCTTGTGAGACCTCCTTAGGGTGTCTAGGAACCCTACAGTGGTATCAGAGCCTAGCTAGAGCCTTAGGCGAAGTCTAGACGGAATTTGAAACCCGAACGAACCCGAAACCCAACTCAAAACTTGCTCTCTGTACTTTTTCTGAAATCGTGGATTTTTCGAAATTAAAAATATGCAGAAAATCAAGCAGGGTTTTCTAGGAATTACTGTAAATTTCGGGGACCTAATTCATCAAACCGCCGCGGTTCCGCGGCATGAGCATGGCTCATGCGGCGGATCCGCGGCCGTACGGTCGATTTACACAGTAAAAGTTTCACAGTAATTCCTCCTTAGTTGTGCTGTATTTTCTGGGATATTTTAATATTTATTATAGAGTTGAATTTTCGGGGATTGATTTGGGGATTCGGTGTTTCGATCGGAGTATCAAATTTTGTCTGTGTGGCTTTCCGGATAATTTTTAGAATATGTTAAAAAGTTCGACCGGATATAAATACCCAATTTTTCCCCTGTCGGGAAATTTCCAAGTGTTGGATTTTTCCGTAGTTTAATGACGTTCTAAGTAGTGCAAGTAACTCGATGGATCCTCTAGAAGACAACAAACCATAACTCGATTATGTGACCGTCTTGAACTGCCCTTTGAACCTTCGGGTTTGGGGCAGTACGGCGTGCCACATATGAGGCGTTGGCTTGACCCTTCTACGGCTGGACCGTTGGTACTGAGGCACGAACTGAATGTTGTTAGACTTATTTCATGTGTTGATCTGTATCGGGAAAACTTGGGTGTTCGATTGTTCGATCGGAAAGTTTGACATTTTCTATTTATCCTGAATGTGATACAATAATTGGAATTCACAAGTAGTTATGAGATAACTGAATGAATATTATAAACATAGCAGTTTAGTCTCACTTGATAGGTTGCCACGGAATTTTGATGTGATCAAAAGTCCGTCGCAATCACGTAGCGTACGCGGATACTCGCCGGGTAAACTTAATAGACAGCCTCACTCCATAGCCCCGA
Organism: Agapanthus africanus; assembly: GCA_030015575.1. NCBI lineage: Eukaryota > Viridiplantae > Streptophyta > Magnoliopsida > Asparagales > Amaryllidaceae > Agapanthus > Agapanthus africanus. The sequence continues at coordinate 220,601,773 of CM057348.1, read as the reverse complement.
CCAAGTGACTGTAGGAGAACCCCGTCGCCGAAAGCATCCGTTCGGGTGCTTGCGGCAGCGGTGTTCCGCCTTGGTGCACTTCGTCGACGGCGTCGGGGTTGCGGCCGCCTACTGAAGTTTGTGACGAGGATTCGATCAGATTGTCGGGAATCCTGTTGAATTGCCCGACTTGGTATTGAAAAGTGTTTTCGATAATGAGACTAAAATGCGGGGTTTATAATTGTTAGGCATGCGATGTCTAAGTAATTCATTTGGTCAGGCATGCGATATCTGAGGTGATTGCGGATTCCAACTGTTGTAGTTTTACACTTTCTTTTCTGTGACCGTAAGTGTAATATGTGTTATCGCCGGTTTCGTTGCTATATGTCAACGACAATTGGGATGCGCATATTTACTTACGTTGATGACATATGATGTTATGTGTTGCTGGATATGTTATATTGGATCGTCGTGTTCGAATAGCCGGGGGGGTTTTTATGTGAGATGAGTGTTTTTCATTTTCATTCATGTAAAAACTTGTATGTAATATTCTTTTATTTGGGGCACTTCCAGGTTGCGGAAGTTGTCACCGTTTGTATATTATTTACTTTTCCGCACTAGGATAGACCCAAGGAGGAGGGCACAAGTAACCGGGTTCTGGGGTCCAGTGGGAGACCAACTCGAGGAGTCGAGTCCGGTTCTCCTAACTCCAGAATTGGTAGGGTTGCTTGCCGCTCTCGTAGGGGTCTAGGGGTGTGGGTTTGGCTATTCATCGCGACCGTGGAATCCGTGTTTTATACTGGCTCGTATTGAAAACACGGACGTCCTAGTATATCCAATATTTCATATGATTCTTCTGCTGCGATATCTGTGATGTGATCATGTGATGTTCTGTGATAGATACAGTATATAGTATATATGATATATTATATAGATGTTACTTATGTTTTACACCCGCGCTAGCCCTGCCCCGCTCTGCCGTTAGTTACCTAACCTAACGGTGCACGAGGGGACATCGAGGCGAATGCGGATGGCATAAGTGTACGTCGTATTTATCTGTAATGTTTAGGTACATAATTGATGGGACTTCATTAATGTGATTAATGAAAATAAAAGAAACCTAAGATGTTGTAGAATCGAATTTCAAAATAAAACAGGTAGCTACAGTTTTTGCTTTGCATAGCGGTATATGTGATATATCCTGCACCTTATTCGATGAGGAAAGGACCGAGATCCCTTCACCGGGAGTGACTCCTTTAGCAATAACTGGCAGATGCTACACACTCGGTTTGTCTTTTGATAGCTTCTATAGTTTCTGCTTTGCACAGTGATATATATGATATATCCCGCACCTCATTCGACGAGGAAAGGACCGACGATCCCTTCACCGGGAGTGACTCCTTTAGCAAAACTAGAAAAGCCTCAAAAGAACTCCATTTTAAATCATTTGATTCTACAACGATATCAAGTTCATTACGCAATAGGTTTTCGCAAAAACCTGTCGTAGCCCTCCGTCATTTCAGATAAGTACTGGTTAGTATTCGTGCTACGTTTGTTGACTATGTTAAGGCGTAGTGTGCGGTAGCTAATTAGTGCTTATCTGCATAAGCATATGATGTGATTGGATTAGGGTAGTCATGCGACTTTGCTGACTATGTTAAGGGTCGTGCGGGTGGGTTTAATTCAATCGGGAAATGACGGGTTGAACTTGACTAGCACTTATGATTTGTTGGCTATGTTAAGGTCATATAGCTGCTAGGGGCAAAATATTATCGGGAATTTCAAGTGTTGAAATTTGCAATGAGATTGCATACCTTCTATAAGATAGTTGGATCCCGATACCCGCTGCGAGTAAGTGTTACTCCTGGGAGAGTTTTATACATTACAATTAGCCGATCAAGTAGGTGTCTAGAAAGGTGTTAACGGGGTTACGCCTCTGGGAAAACGAGGTTTACATTAATTAGGTTCGTGCGAAAGCACGGGGGACCTCCCTCAAAGTACCTGTAAGTGCACGGCGGCGCCCCGGCCGTCGATCCGACGGCCAAATGCGGAAGCGGTGAAAAACTTTAATTTTGCGAACTTAGCAAACCGGCACCACCGCGCACTAAACACCCGGATCGGACCATTAACTAGTCCTAGCTAAATACAAGACGGGGAAGAGATTTACCGAGTGATCCGAGTCCTCCGGTCTTCTCGTCGTCGTCCCGATCTCCCGCGGAATGTCCGGTCTCCACCTCGTCGCCGGAAGGGCACCACGTAGCCGGATTCTTTTACGGGCTCCCACCTCTATACCGAGGCAACTCGGGCGCGAAGTTGGCTAACCGACACGCCCAAGATTTGCTGTAGAATGTATAGTATAGTTGTCTCTTTGGGGTTTAGGATAGTTGCCATTATGGAGGAATTTTGTAGACAAGAATTTTTTCATGGATACTTAAGAAAAATGGAGCATCCATACACCATTGAGCTCGGCCAGCCCCTGTTAGTGCTCACTAGAAAAAAGAATGAAGCAAGCTGCCTCTCTCTCGTGAATGAAAAATGTGAATGAATTAATAGCAAAGGAAAAACAATTCCTTCACAGCACACATAAAAAATGGAAGGGGTCCACCAAAAATAATAAGCATGAAAGAAATAATCCATTCACAAATTAAAACCACACCCCAAGCCCAAACAGTGGCCGCCGCCCCCCCCATTCAAGTGGGTGAATGAATTAAATTTTTCAAGTGGAAAAAGGAATTAATAAAGATAAGGTCACACCAATTTCTAACTCAATCCATTCACAAACCATATCCAATCAAATCCCAATTAATGCATGAATAGCAAAGAAGATTTCATAATCAATCCTTTTGCAAGAAACCCCCTCCACAAAATGTTAATTGCAAACTTGCAATTAACACCCTCCAATGAAAAGTCCGACCGGGAAGGAAAAAGAGAAAACCGGCCGGAACGGAATGCAAACTGGCAACTCCAGCAAACTGGTCCCGTAATAAATTACAGGAAAACCCCGATACTGTGCATACACACCCGCATCTGTATTCCGTCCGGATACAAATGCAAAGAGACAAAATCTACACTATCTAAAACTAGAATCCGGCTTAAGCCAAAGCCGGCTAGTAAAAACCGTCCGATCACGATCCGTGCAATACCGCACGTATCTGATCGAACCCTGCCATATCTCCATACGGCCTCTACAGCGTTTCGCCCGAAAGCTTGAGTAACTGAATGTGTGGTGGACTCTAAAGACTCGTCAATACTATGGCTGTGGATTTAACCACTAGCACGTCAGAGGTATAAGCCAATACGTAACGGGCCACCAGCTATTGACCAAAAGGGACGTCGATGAGCGAACTCATCCTGACACCCTACTGAGCCTGTCAGTGACAATATCTGTACAGTCCGGTCCGTTCGTCTATGAGCATCGCATGTCGGGCCTAGGGGGTGGGTAAAAGTCAGACCCCCAAAAGCGGTACAAGTCGCGTCGGAGTGTAGCCCAGAACACCCTGAGATACTACTGGAATACCTACCAGTAAATCTCCTGCCTTGGCCAAGGACTTTGTGTAATGGCTCTCCTAGACACAGCGCGACCTCACCCCCAATACCGGGAGAGACGAACCCCTGAAGATCCGCTCACTGCCTCCATGTGGCTCGGGACTGTACCCAACTAAAACCTGTTTGCACGACTCCTTTGAGCCGTGGTAGGGTAGTAATCAAAGCACAGTGGGAACTCACACGAGACAAATGACGATCCCCAGGTCGATGAACTAACCTGTACACTTGTCACCTGGGAACTGCTATCTGACGTCAGGTATAAGACCAACTAGCATGTTCCCGGCGAGTCCTGTCCGGTGTACTCATAACCCAATGAGCACCTGTATACATCTTAGGTGATCCAACTGACACCAGTGGCTTGTGAGACCGGCCACCGCCCCTCGTCGGGGTCTCGACTGTATACACTAGTCTACTCTGGAGAATCGATGCCCTGTCTCGAAACTCCCATGACTAGGGACCTTTTAAGGATGTGCTTATAGACTCCAGCTCTCACTTATATGATCGCCCTCATACTGCTGGCAGTCTAGCAAGAATCCTAGGGGCTCTATCAACGTGTAATAGCGACCTGTCAGGTCACCTAAAGCAGTACACGATGATAAAGGTAAACCAGATAGCGTACTATCATCTCGAGTAAGACTGTCCTACCGGGATAGGTCCTCCCTCAATCATTGCAATCACGTGCCTGTGATCCAATAATTGACTCTGAGGGCACTATCTCCAACAATCTCCCACTTGCACTCAGGGCTAATTATTGCGATGTCGCATACTCACAGCCCGTGTGATACCGAACACCCAACTCCTCTACTAGTCAGTCTCACAAAGCTCGTTTGCGAGACTATTGCGTTCGAGGAATAGCCTCAGCGAGTGGATCCGCTCTGATGTTTCTTTCTATGTCTCTCTATATCTCAAGTTCGCGGAGAAAGCCATCTCCCGAAAAGAGCAATACCTGTCTTAGAATGTCTGGATGCCTGATGGGACCTAGCTCATAAATGAACTCCAAATCCAAACTTCTTAGACTGTATCGTCAACTGAACTTAATCAGTATCCTGCGCCATGCCTCCCTCAGTATCTGCCTGGATCACCTATCCAGAATGCTGTCCCTCGTCAGAGGGAAAACTATAACTCTGACAACCTCCTTGTCGTCCAGGTCACCTTGGAAGCCTGGAATGATAACTGTCTCCCAAATGAGGCTGTCGTTATCATATCCCTAGAACATCCACTTATGTTCTAAAACTGCTTCCGACTGTTTCTCCAGGATTGGATTAATGTCAACTTATTGTATCTACTGCAAGAACAACATCTGGTGTGGTACTTGACATCTCATGATTGACTCAATTGCCTAAGCAAGTGATCTGCCAATCATGCACATCCCTCTCTACTTTAGTCTATAAGACACCTTTAGAGAGGGTGACTCCATTACCTGCAGGTACACTACCGTGCCTGGAGTCGTCCATTCTAAATACTCTTAGAATGCTGTCAAAGTACCCTGATTGGGAAACCACCCAAATCTAGATCTAAAACCATAGATCTAGTAACCAGTATGTCTGATATAATGTCCAAGTCCCTTGTGGAGAAACCACTGTGTGACGACCAAAGTATGACCGATCGTAGTATAGGAATATCACTTCCTACTACCTTCTCAACAGATCCATCCCCTATTCTGATGACGTCAAACCTATGACTGTCATATCAGAAACAGATGATCTAACTCCGCTATATCTGCTTTAGTCTATAAATAGACGTAAGCCTGATGTCCACCAATGCTTCCGCTGCTCCCACTGATTACGAAAACCCTCTGGCAGAGTCATATAGATGTGCACTTCTAAAGCTAGTTTAGAACGACGCTATACTCATCCTCCCACCGGGTCTCGCAGCCTGGAACAACAGCAATGGCAAGTGTGGGTAAACAAGAACTTCCCTGTCACCGGCCTTGAGGCTACCGGAGTACCTCTCGGGTGCCTGAAGTTACCCACCATATCTGCGGAGTGGCTAATGGAATGTCAAAACAGATTGAATCTTTAGGTTCCTTATCAAATCTTCAGTAATCGTTTGCGGTTCTGGAATCACTTCCAGTTCTACCATACTCCCACTACTGTTTTCTGAAAAATAACCATTTCTTTTAAAATGTGGCGAGTTAAGAACAATATCACTATTGATCTTCCAGATGGTAGAAAATCAACCCTCGTCATAGCCTGGGTCAACCCACAAACAGCCATTACAGAAACGTGCCTTGAGTTATCCAGAGTCTGGTTTTAATCATAAGCCGGACAACTCCCCGTACCTTAACAATGTTAAGATATGAACTGTACTATATCCAATATAGAACCAGAGGCACTGATTTAATTGAACCAGATTCAAATCATGCAGCTGTCTCCAGTGCATGTCAACTAAATAGAGAGAGGCCGATCAGCGTTACTCAACTTAGGAATACTTTCAATTATGAGTAACCTGAAAGAGAAGCAATTTCTCTTTATCATTACTATCAACTGAATACCATACACAAGTATCTACATCTTCGATCACCTTGAAGAATCCCGATACTTGCTAATCCTGGTTCTCTACTTTATTCAAATACCTATGACTTCTCAAAATTCGGACCCTGTGTTTCCACGAAACACCTGTCTAAAAACTAGAGAAGTCATAAGTAAACAGAATATAGTATGAGGACCAACCCCTCTGTCCTAATGGACACTGGACAACATACAATACTCTGTATAAGTCCGCTGAGTCTAACAACTCTTTCACTGTGTGTTGTAGGTTGAAAACTGTACTTATGGTTAAGAAGAATTACACCGCTGTTTAATGCTCCTTACCTAACCATCCACTGATATAGGTATATGTCATCGACATAATATCAAAAGGTATATCTCACTCTATGAAAATAGACGTACAGATATATCAATTTGAAATTGGTGCACAACAGCGGATATTCAAAACCAAATATTTGCCGACCGGCAAACAACCCAGGTGACTTCCTCAAATATCACCGATTGCAACGAATCCCGATATAATGAGGATGATCACCCAATTCCCAATAACTTACTCCCACTCATCATCTGTAAACCATACAGATGTGAGAATCATACCTGGTAAATACATACCCTGGAGCAAGTGTCTAATCAGGAAATCAGTTTTCTTTTAACAGTACACAGTCGAACTGAAACATTGAAATGTTTCGATGGGGTATCCTGGTATTCCTAGTAATGCCTCTACCATTATCCAGATTCACAACTATAACCGTATAATTCTTTGCCACCTCTCCAAATCCCTTCATATGTCTTTAGTCATTACCTTCTGCACACCCCTTTAGGCCAAATGGTTTTCTTCCTTCCCTACCGTTCGGCACCAGCCTATGGTTTGGAAGAAGACTATCCAATAAGCATATTGGGTGTACTGTCCCAATCCTAGGAGCACTCGCAATGCGAGAGAAGGTGAAGATAAAAGACAACCGAATAAACCTTATTCTTATTTCTCCTGGACCAGAATCCATCCCCGAACTGGAACAAGTTCCTTTCGAGTTCGTATATAACCATACGATGGAATATCCAAATAACTGTGGATCTTCGTAGTGATACGGAGTGTCCTAGAGAAATACAAAGGTGATTTAGGATTGGCGAAGAAATACTTGGTTTGGTCGTGAATATCAGTCGCAATTTACTTTGCCCTCTTACTAATCCCTTGCTTTGTCTTAATCTTAATACCTTCTGCACACCATCGTTATGCTAATTGGTTTTCTTCATTCCCCACTGTTCGGCACCAGCCTAAAGTTTGGAAGAAGACTATCCAATTTGCGTAATAGGTGTACTATCTCCTAAACCAAGGAGTACTCGTAACTTGAGAGAAGGCAAAAAGGAAAAGACAACTGAATAATCCTATCCGTTTTCTCCAGAACCGGAAACCATCCTCGAATTCCTTCGAGTTCGTATCTAACCATACGATGGCTTTGTCCAATGGAAGTGGACGTTCGCAGTAATACGGGGTGTCCTGGAGAAAAGGGTAAAAGTAGGAGTGGCAATGAGGTCTGCAACTCTGACAATCCAAAAGCCAGTGTAAAGAAGGTTCGGTCAACTTGGTCACTGAGTCATAGTCTTAGGGTCGGGTCAATAGTCGCTGCCAGAGAGAGAGAAAAGAAACACTCAGCGTGCACTCTAACCTAGATCAGAATGGTTACCAATTTATCCAATCAGGAAACCTCCCACTGTACCTCAAATTCTCCTCCAAACCTGAAAGAAGAATTAGTCGGGGTCACCCGAGGAGTAAACTAACTCATCAGTGGGAATCGGGATCCAACTATCATCGCATGATAACGTGACGGTATCCGCTCACGGTATCACACTCCAGAAGGTATGCACATATCTGGCAAGTTTCAGTACTTTTGAAACTCCCGATGTGATTTTTACCCCATGCTCTTATGACCTTGACGAAGGTCAACAAATCATAAGTCACATGTCATGTTCCACCCGTCATTGTCCAGGTTAATTTGAACCCACCCGTACAAGCCCTTGACGAAGGTCAACAAGGCTATACGACTGTCCCAAACCAACACATCTATCTATGCAGCAGAAAAGCAACAAGCAGCTACCATGCACTATGCCTTGACGAAGGTCAACAAACATAGCATGAATACTACGTGCTACCCGTCTGAAACGACGGAGGGCTACGAATGGTTTCTGGCGAAAACTTTTAACGTAATGAACTTGATATCGTTGAAGGAACGGATAGCTTTTTAGAAAATATAGTGACGAAAACCTTTACTAAAGAGGTCACTCCCGGTGAAGGGATCTCGGCTCTTTCCCCGTAGAATGGGGTGCAGGATATTCCAAATGAATACCACGATGCAAAGCAAAAGTAATCGGCTATAGTGAAGTTAATGCCCTGACGCAAACTTCTGTCCTAGGGGTCACTCCCGGTGAAGGGATCTCGGCCCCTGCCTCGTCGACTGAGGAGCAGGATATTCCAAATGAATACCACGATGCAAAACAAAAGTGAACGTCCTTGCAATAACAGCTTTTTGAAAAGTGTTCCAACAACATCAGAATAGGTTTGTTTATCTTGCATTGATCCGAATCAATGCAGTCCCATCAATTGATCACACCACAAAGAACGAAAATATACTGACGTACGTATATGCCATCCGCATTCGCCACTGGGTCCCGTCATCACCCGTTAGGTTAGCTAACTAACGGCAGAGCGGGGACTGGACTAGCGCGGATGAAAAACATATACAACATCTACTAATATATATACCAATATATTATATTCGCTCAAGGCGTGAATAAAATGCAACATCACAGAAATGTACAGCATCACAGAACAATACAGATATCTGGGATCCCCGGGTTTCACAGAGCCACTACTGAAACCCGACGTTCCCCTGGTCGTGTGGATAGCCTGTGCAATGAAATCCTATACCCCCTACGAGTGCGGCGAATAGCCAGCCAATCCTGGAGTGAAGCCCCTTCCGTCCCAATGCCATGAGATGCGGGCTTGTTGCCTTCTAGAACCCGGCTATCCGTGCACCCCTCCGCGGGGCAATCCTAGTACAGAAAGTAAAATATACATACAACGGGTACATCGACCGCAACCAGGTCGTGCCCCAAAAGAATAATACAAACAGGCAGTGACGGCAGTCCACATGTCGGACGCTCGCCCCGCAATATCAAATGTACATAATACAACAACACTGTACTAGCATTGCATCCAGGCTATCCCCACCGACCGATCCGCAACATCACAGCAAAACACAGAACATCAACGTGAAAGTCACGTTCGCAAATCCGTCTAACCGGGCTATAGCAGTTAGACCGGATTTACCGATCGAGTGACATTCATGGTCGCAGATATAATGTAAATACTGTGAAAAATGTGTTTAAAATATCCGATCGATCAAAAATTAACAAGTGGGCCCCCAAGCAATACTGTAGCACTCACAGAAAATCTGGGCCCAAATTTAACATTCCAAAACCCCTAAAATCACCCCAGAAGCCCACTGTAAAAATCCGACCCACTGAATCCTCCATACTACGGCGGAACCGCGGCAACAAGTAGGGTTTTGCCGCGGTTCCGCGCTCCCCTGAAGAGATCAGTGTCTCGAATTTTTCCAGAACTCTTAGATCTTCCAGTACACTAGTTTTATACAACCTGAAAAATTTTTGGACTTAAAAAATTTTCGACAGAAAACTGTTGTAAGTGAAAACACGGGTTTTGGGATTTTTGATCGATCGGAAATGAAAACACATTACACCAAGCTAGACTAAGTTAATGGCGAGGCTCTGATACCACTGTAAGTGCACGGCGGCGCCCCGGCCGTCGATCCGACGGCCAAATGCGGAAGCGGTGAAAAACTTTAATTTTGCGAACTTAGCAAACCGGCACCACCGCGCACTAAACACCCGGATCGGACCATTAACTAGTCCTAGCTAAATACAAGACGGGGAAGAGATTTACCGAGTGATCCGAGTCCTCCGGTCTTCTCGTCGTCGTCTCGATCTCCCGCGGAATGTCCGGTCTCCACCTCGTCGCCGGAAGGGCACCACGTAGCCGGATTCTTTTACGGGCTCCCACCTCTATACCGAGGCAACTCGGGCGCGAAGTTGGCTAACCGACACGCCCAAGATTTGCTGTAGAATGTATAGTATAGTTGTCTCTTTGGGGTTTAGGATAGTTGCCATTATGGAGGAATTTTGTAGACAAGAATTTTTTCATGGATGCTTAAGAAAAATGGAGCATCCATGCACCATTGAGCTCGGCCAGCCCCTGTTAGTGCTCACTAGAAAAAGGAATGAAGCAACCTGCCTCTCTCTCGTGAATGAAAAATGTGAATGAATTAATACCAAAGGAAAAACAATTCCTTCACAGCACACATAAAAAATGGAAGGGGTCCACCAAAAATAATAAGCATGAAAGAAATAATCCATTCACAAATTAAAACCACACCCCAAGCCCAAACAGTGGCCGCCCCCCCCCCCCCATTCAAGTGGGTGAATGAATTAAATTTTTCAAGTGGAAAAAGGAATTAGTAAAGATAAGGTCACACCAATTTCCAACTCAATCCATTCACAAACCATATCCAATCAAATCCCAATTAATGCATGAATAGCAAAGAAGATTTCATAATCAATCCTTTTGCAAGAAACCCCCTCCACAAAATGTTAATTGCAAACTTGCAATTAACACCCTCCAATGAAAAGTCCGACCGGGAAGGAAAAAGAGAAAACCGGCCGGAACGGAATGCAAACTGGCAACTCCAGAAAACTGGTCCCGTAATAAATTACAGGAAAACCCTGATACTGTGCATACACACCCGCATCTGTATTCCGTCCGGATACAAATGCAAAGAGACAAAATCTACACTATCTAAAACTAGAATCCGGCTTAAGCCAAAGCCGGCTAGTAAAAACCGTCCGATCACGATCCGTGCAATACCGCACGTATCTGATCGAACCATGCCATATCTCCATACGGCCTCTACAGCGTTTCGCCCGAAAGCTTGAGTAACTGAATGTGTGGTGGACTCTAAAGACTCGTCAATACTATGGCTGTGGATTTAACCACTAGCACGTCAGAGGTATAAGCCAATACGTAACGGGCCACCAGCTATTGACCAAAAGGGACGTCGATGAGCGAACTCATCCTGACACCCTACTGAGCCTGTCAGTGACAATATCTGTACAGTCCGGTCCGTTCGTCTATGAGCATCGCATGTCGGGCCTAGGGGGTGGGTAAAAGTCAGACCCCCAAAAGCGGTACAAGTCGCGTCGGAGTGTAGCCCAGAACACCCTGAGATACTACTGGAATACCTACCAGTAAATCTCCTGCCTTGGCCAAGGACTTTGTGTAATGGCTCTCCTAGACACAGCGCGACCTCACCCCCAATACCGGGAGAGACGAACCCGTGAAGATCCGCTCACTGCCTCCATGTGGCTCAGGACTGTACCCAACTAAAACCTGTTTGCACGACTCCTTTGAGCCGTGGTAGGGTAGTAATCAAAGCACAGTGGGAACTCACACGAGATAAATGACGATCCCCAGGTCGATGAACTAACCTGTACACATGTCACCTGGGAACTGCTATCTGACGTCAGGTATAAGACCAACTAGCATGTTCCCGGCGAGTCCTGTCCGGTGTACTCATAACCCAATGAGCACCTGTATACATCTTAGGTGATCCAACTGACACCAGTGGCTTGTGAGACCGGCCACCGTCCCTCGTCGGGGTCTCGACTGTATACACTAGTCTACTCTGGAGAATCGATGCCCTGTCTCGAAACTCCCACGACTAGGGACCTTTTAAGGATGTGCTTATAGACTCCAGCTCTCACTTATATGATCGCCCTCATACTGCTGGCAGTCTAGCAAGAATCCTAGGGGCTCTATCAACGTGTAATAGCGACCTGTCAGGTCACCTAAAGCAGTACACGATAATAAAGGTAAACCAGATAGCGTACTATCATCTCGAGTAAGACTGTCCTACCGGGATAGGTCCTCCCTCAATCATTGCAATCACGTGCCTGTGATCCAATAATTGACTCTGAGGGCACTATCTCCAACAGTACCGACACTGGCCTGGCTGAAAGATTGGCGAACTTGTAGTGTATAATTAATCCCGGCTAGTCTTTCCTTTTAGGGTTTGAAGGAAGATTTGATAAAAAGCAGTGGGAGCCATCCTGATTAGATAAAATAATAACCAATCTATTCTTGCAAGAGCACACGCTGAGTGTTTTCTTCTCTTCTCTCCTGGTAGCGACCATATCACGCCTTAATCAAGATAATAAAACGGATTATTGACCGAACCCGCTTGTTATACTGAGCTGGGGAACGTTGGTCCCGCTCCACCTTATAATTGTTATAAGACAGAGCAGGAAATTGGGGATTACCAGAATTCCCATGCCGCCCAAACGAAGAGAGTGCATGTTGATGCATCATCTTCGGGTGCGTTCATTATACAGAACTGTTTCTCAGTATCCTCCGCATCCTTGGTATATGATACCGGATCAGGATCCCAGATATGTAATCTGTTACATAGGGCTGCAAAAGGGTAGAAAAACTGAGAACGGGTGATAAGTTTCATGAGACAGAAAACGGGGCAAGTGTTGCAGCCAAGTCTGTTGGTCACTGTCACCCTGTATTACAAATACATTGATTCTGAACGAATGCTATTAGATACCGAACCTGATATACAAAATCATATCAGTCTCTTTAGTAGTAATGAAATGATAAAATTTTGTATTGTTGGATAATGTTTTGAACATTTCCTATATCAAAAGTTGATCGGTTCAGGCACGTTGTCTAAAACCTTTGACGTTCTAAATCAAACTACAGTTCTTAGTATACGGATCACACACAAGAGGAAGAGTTCAAAATTGAACGATTCCTTCTTGAGGTATTGTAGACTAGGTCATATCAATGCGACCTGACTGGCTAAAGTTACATATAGATGCATATTTAAATAAGTTTGAATTTACATCTTATGAAACTTGCCAGTCATGTCACAAAGATAAAATGACCATAGACCTGTTTATTGGAAACAGAGAAGGAGTTAGTAAACTCTTGGGATGATACATGTTGATGTATGTAGGTCCCCTGTCTACACATGCCAGGACTGGTTCTTTATACTTCATTACGTTCTCTGATAATCTCTCAAGATTCAGTCATATGTTCCTGCTGAAACATGAGTCCAAACCTTTTGAGATATTCACAGAATATAAGCGAGAAGTAGAGAACCAAAATACGGGTATAAGTATTATGTCCTTTGATGAGATCGAGGAGGAGAATACTTGAGCACGGAAATCCTGGACTATTTTAAAGGAGAATGAGATTCTCTCTCGGCATTACTCCTCCGTATACACCATAGGACGATGGTATATCGGGGCGGAGCAGATACACCCTATTTGATATGGTGTGCTCTATGATGAGTACTGCTGAGTTACCTATTTCCTTCTTGGGGGTTATGCACTTATGAAGTTGCATACCTATTGAATTAGGTTCCAATCAAATCAGTTGCCTACCACTTCATATGTGATATGGAAAAGGAAGAGCCCATTTCTTAAGTTAGTTAAGATTTGGGGTTGTCCGGCCTATGTTTAAAAGCAAAATCCGGATAAGCTCGAGGCAAGGTCTGTAATGTAGAACTGGAAAGGTTCCAGCTATACAAACTACAGTAGATGATTTGATAGAGCCAAAGGATTCAGTAGATTCCAATGAACCTCAGCCTCTCCGCCGATCTAGTAGGGTTCCTCACCCACCTGAGAGATACTTCGGTTTCTCTATGACAGTGGGAGCGAGGATTGCATCATGAGATGATGACCCAACTAGTTTCGAGCTGGCCATCAGGAGTAAGACTCTATAAGAATGGCTGGATGCTTAGTGATCTGAGATGGAATCCTTATACACCAACAAAGTATGGACTTTGGTTGCTATATCTGAAGGGTTAAATCCCCATCAGGAGCAAGTATATCTTGAGAAGATTACTTGGTGTACATGGAAAAGTTGAGACTTTCAAAGCTAGACTTGTTAAAGGTTTGCATCATTGACCAGGTGTGGATCATGATGAAACTTTTTCTAAGGATCTATGCTTAAGTCCATCCAGATCCTACTTGCCACGGCTACATACCATGACTACGATATCTGGTGGTTGGGTGTCATGACAGCTTTTCTAAATGATGTTTTAGAAGTGGGAGTCTATAAGTACACAGCCAGAGAGCCTCGTAGACAGTGGGAGCAGCGGAAACGTGTGCAAGATGCTTTATAGGATAAAGCAGGCATCGCGGAGTTGGAATGTCTGTTTTGATGATGTAGTCAAAGAGTTTGACATCATCAAAATGGTAGATGAACCTTGTATATACAAAAAGGTAGTAGGGAGTATGGTGGTGATCCTCGTAGAGTACGTGGATGACATACTCTTGATAAGGAAGGAGTTTCCTATGCTACGCTCGGTCAATCTCCACTTATCACAATGATTCTCCATATAGGATCAAAATGATACCTCCTAAATCCTGGGTTTTGGATCTATGAGATAGATCTAATTGGATGTTAGGATTCTCACTAGTTGTAGTGAGATGGTATCAATTGATCCTGGGGAGAATCACTGGAAGGGTTCCAGGGTGATAAAGACGACTGAATGTCAGTGGCAGGCATTGTCTTTACCCTCAATCGAGGGACGGTATGTTGGAAGAGTTCCAAGCTAGATACCGTGACATACTAGACGATAAAGGCAGGATACATCGCTACTTAAGATACTACCAAAGAGGCTGTTTGGATGTATAATGGATCATGAGATGAACTATGTTCCTACCATTGTGAGACAATGGAGTTGTGGCTTATGCTAAGGAACGCCGGTCCCATCAGTGATCCAGACATATTCTAAGGCAGTGTCACCTGATCATGGAGATGGATGATCTCCAGGGTGATCGAGGTTTGGAGAGTAGATTCAGAGGACAACACAGCGGATCCACTCATAAAGGCCTGTTCCCAGAGAGAGACTTTTATGGGATGGTTGAGTATGAGATACTACAACCACTGCTACAGATGGCCCTAGTGCAAGTGGGAGATTATTAGTTATATGTATGCCCTAGAGGCCATTACTGTACATTAGATGTATATTGTAGTGGATGCTGGGACATATATAGGGAAGACTTTCTTGCTCGACATGATAGTATGCTATCTGGTTATTCTTTACCTTAACGTGTATACTGATTGTCTCTCTGTTACATGTTGGTAAAGCCCTTAGGATGTGTACTTGACTACCTGGATTATGATGCGGATCATACTAGTGGGGACATGGTAGTCTATAAGTATATCCTTCAAAGTCCCTAGTCGTGGGTGTATCGAGACGGGGCATCGATATACCAGAGTAGACTAGCGTATACCTTCTCGACCCATACAGATGGGCAATGGATGATCCCATATCCATTGGTGTTTGACATCAGAGATGATATACGGGTGCTCAGTGGAGACTGGGTACACTGGACGGACTCGCCGAGAACTCCCAGATGGTATTATACCTCACGTCAGATGGCAGTTCTCTGGTGACACTGGTACAGAGTAGTCTGTTGACCCGAGATCGTCATAGAGTCTTGTGTGGTTCCCACTGTTCTTTGATTTCCATCTTACCACGTCCAAGAGGGCGTGCAAAATGGTGGTTTTTGGGTACAGTCCCGAGTCACATGGAGGCAATGAGCGATAGGAGGGGATTCGTCTCTCCCGGTATAGGGGGTTGATGTTGCGCTGTGTTCGATTGGCTATAACAGGAAATCCCTGGCCAGGGTTGCTGAGATTTACTGGTAAGTGTTACCAGTAGTTTCTCGAACAGTTATAGACCTCATATCGACACGACTTATCGAGCTATTAGGGTCTGACGTTTACCACCCCTAGGCGAGATATGCGACATATCAGACGATCAGACCGGACTGTACGGTAGTGTTACTGGTTGGATTCACTGGAGTGTGAGCGGGCTTGCTCGTCGATCTTCAGATCGCTCAATACCCGGGTGGCCGTTACGTTTAGCAGACCGCTTGCGGCTTGTGGGTGTTTGATATGATCATCACCTGCTGCCGGCGTATTGACGAGTCTTTAGAGTCCTACACAGAGGTTTCCTAGCTCAAGCGAAACGAAATAGGAGCGCATATGAGATATGTGCGGGACCGAGAATAATGCGTGTATGTGATACCGTATTTCATTCTCACGATGAATGTATCGATTGGTTATATGCGATATAACCTAGTTATCGAATCGAGGGTTGATTCGATAAGCCGATACATTGAATACTAGTCGGTTGTGTGCGACATGACCGGATCATTGAATCAAGTGTTGATTTAATGATTTAATGCATAATTATATATTTGATATATTACTTTGCACTAACTAGTATTGGTTCACTTTAAACGGATTTTCTCACTTGGTTTGTGCACATTGTATATGTGATATACTTTTGTACACATGATTGTATCATGTTTGATGATGCATGCTTTTTGGTTAAGTGTAAAGAATTAAACCATGGTTAAGTTGGAAATTAGGGTTTTGTTTTATCCATTATTTATTCATTTATTTATTTTGGAAAAATATTAAGCATAAAGAAATGAAACGGTGGCTAATTTTGGACTTGCATGTTGAAGCTTCATGAAGCTTTGACTTAGTCACCATTTTGTCTCATGCTTAACCCTAACCACTCCACTCAACCCTAGTTGATTCTCTACACTTCACCATGGTTAGATTATGATAAGCATTCCTTTTATTTTCTATTTTGGAATTAACTTATCATAACAATATTCATCTTCTTCATCTTCTTCTTCCTTGAAGAAGCTTGCTTCATCAATGGTGATTGATGAAAACAAGTGAGAAATCCAATTCTAAAGTCTACCCACTTCCTATTTCTTCATCCTCTACCTCTTGCCAAGTAGTAGAGTGTGTTTTCTTCACAAGTTTCTTGACTTGGTGAAGTGAGAGCTTGATCTAGCGATGCCTCGATATAGATCATCTTCGGCACGAAGCCGACGACCTTGCCCGCTCTTTCTCCGATGAAGCCGACGCTAGAGCCCGGATTTTGATTTGGACAGCGGAGATGACTTCATCACGGAGCCGTGGAGGTGGAGGACCGGATCTACAAAGGTTGTATTTCCGTTCCTTTAGTAAAATAGTTTACTAGTTGCTTCTTTCGCCTAGACATCTAGTCATCGATCCGTAGTTTAGGGTTTCTCGGCACCGTAAATTTTGAAATTGGCATGGTTGATGCCTTGTGAGACCTCATTAGGGTGCCTAGGAACCCTACACTTGGGACTTGGAAAGATAAATATGGATTGACCAGTGTGAACACACTTCGATTTTACGGTCAGGAAGATCCGTTTATCTTTCTGAACCAAGCGTTCCAAGTATACTACTCACAGTGTTTGAAGCATCCGGGATGGAGTGTTGTATACCGATAGAAACCCAAAGATGTCTACGATGTCCCAGAATTTGAGGACAGCGATGAGGACGAAGAAGAGAGAAGGCTTAGAGTGCTCCGACCGTCTGTTTCGAAGGACGGGTTGTCTTCGATCAATCATGAAGTTACGTGGATTAGAAATGACATCGACGATGAAATCCATGTAGATATGTATAATGCGCCCACGAAACGAAAAAGGTTATCAGTAATGTTTTATTATTACTTCATATTTTACGATCTATACATATATAGTCAATACTTTTAATGATTGTCTAATGCATCCACGAACCGTTTATCTAGATTTGATGACGATGTCGGGAGCAGTGAGGGGCGGCAGGAGCTCCAGCCGTGGCAGAGGCAGAGGCAGAGGCAGAGCGGTTCTGCCGCCCGGAGAGCTCCATAGGGAGCTTCAGAGGGCCGGTCTTGCACCCAGATCGGAGACCCCTTCGGATGCCTCCTTCCGTGTGGATTTTGTCACACCTCCAGGTATATTGCACGCATATCCATTTTGAATGTAATATTATAGATATTCATGCGGATAAATATCAAAATTACTTATATTGTCAATGTTTGATTGTCCAGTTGTTGGTGATGCGTCCACATCTGGGACAGAGGCCACTCCCGCTCCTCCAGGCATGTTTATATATCATATAATGCATGTATATTGATTTAGAATGCTATATCATAAATACACACACATTCCTTTTGCTCTTACTTAGCAATTTTTATTATTGTCTAGCAGTAGGTGGTGACACCACCGCATCTGCGGGTATGTTTATATATCCTATAGTGCATGCATATTGATTTAGAACGTTATATTATTGATCAACACATTCTTTTTGCAATTACTTATATAATCTATTTTAATTGTCTAATTATAGGTGGTGCGTCCACATCTTCCGCAAGGGCCACTCCTGCCACTTCCATACCCTCCGCATCGTCTGCAGGTTAGTATGAAAAATATAAAATATTTATTCATTTTACATATGCTTTATAGAATAAATATGAACTTCATGGAAATTTAGCGTGCATGTTTATTTTCTAGTTGGAGGGGATGCGTCCGCATCCGGGACCCCGCCTGTTCCTCACCAGAGGAACTATCGTCCCGCTCGTGTTGCTGCCCGTGCCCAGGCTCGATCGTTAGTCACCGGAGGTATATATCACACTTTAATTTTCGTTTAAGCTTGATTTATTAATACAACTTTGTCTTAATATTGATTGTCTTGATATTTCGTGCAGACGCAGGGCCTCCCCATCCCTAGAGGGGGACTCGAGGCCTGAATCAGTCCCATAGGCTGAGGCCTGACAGAGCTAGGGGGAGACAGCATTCCCCCACTTTTTTACCCTAGACTATAGCTATACCGGTCCTCATGCCGAAAGGTTCGGCCGGTATATGGGGGACGAGAGCCGGCTTGTGAAGAACTATCCACTTCACGTTGAGTGGGGCGAGCAGCACCGGCGCTCATTCGCCCTCTTCTTTGATCAGGCTCGGGTATGTATTAATATATATTTTCATTTGATTTATCCAATATATTTATTATTAACACTTGCAATCTAATAACAATATTTTTTTTGTATTTTCAGTCGGATTACGATTTTCAGCCTGTACCCGACCCTGATCAGCCTGGGAGGGTTCTCGACCTTCATGCTCTGTACAATGGCCTGATGAAGAACATGCAGAACAAGGTCCGATACAACAGGAATGAGCAGAAGGCCGACTGCTACTCCTTGTGGATGCCGACCCCCGAGGCAGAGAGAGCGGCCCTCCTATCTACTCCGGCGTTTGCGAGAGTCTACGTAGAGACATGGCCTCTATTGTGCGAATATTTCGACTCCCAACGCAAACAGGTATGTATTTTAAATGTAATTCATTGTTTAGGATATAATTTATTTTTTTGTGTTCCTTAATTAGAAAACTAAATGTTAATGCGTTGTGTAAAACTAGGCCTCTCAGAATACAGAGAACAGGAAGTCGGCGAAGAGGGGTCGCCCCACTTACACAGGTGGCTCGAAGAATATTACTCGAGCCATGGAGTTATCGGTAAATTACAATAGATCGACCTTTGTGATATTCTACAATATTAAGAGTTATTTTCTAATATATCTAATATTAAGAGTTATTTTTTAATATTGCAGACAGCTCAGACCATGGCGCAAGGTGGTACACCGAGCGTGCTGTCCGCATATCTTGCCGTCCACGGCACCTCGACATATCCCGCCACAGGCGAGCTTCGATATTCCGACGTCGCTACCCAGGAGTATTGCGTAAGTGTTAATATTTATTCTACCCATATTTGAAATTTTAGTTTTGGAATGATCAGATTTAAATTTTATACTTATACTTTACAGCTTAATGTGAGTGTAGGAGCGAGTGGTTGAGCAGGCCGAGGCCTCGGGGATCGATTTTACCGGACAGAGCGATCCGAGGCTGCTGACCCCAGTCCTGGACGCTGGACACGGAAGGCACCACGGAGGTTGGGAGAGAGGCCGGGGACTGGGCCCTAGCAGGGCCCATATGAGGTTGGACTCCACCCCGGCGGTTACTTCCTCCGTCTCCAGTGAGCGACATGTCCAGCAGGAACTGGAGAGCTTGAGGGCCACCGTTCAGGAGTTGAAGGAGATGTTGGTATGTATACTACTTTATAGTAAAATATCATGTCATATTATAGATATCAACATATCCATAATTAGTACGTAGCCTGAGCTTATTTGGTTGTAGACTTAGGTTTGATTAATCATACATACATATATAATTAAAATAAACTACGGTTTTCCAAACTAGATATCCAAATGGGATTTCGAAATAACTTGATAATGGTACGAATTCGAATAATACACAGTTCTTACACGCTTATTACACACGTTAGGTCCAGACGCGACAGGGTACATCGGCCGAGCCTCCACATGCATCTCCTTCGGCTGCGTCTCCGCAAGCCACTACATCGGCTGCGGTTCCGCAGACAGCTCCTATAGCTCGACCGCCCGCTCAGACTCCCGCAGCTGCGGCTCCGCAAGCCACTACCTCGACAGCGGCTGCGCAGACCACATCGCCAGCTCCACAGACCGCTCAGACTCCCGCACGCGCCGAATTGCATGGTTTATTGACCGAGGAGCAAGCGCGCCAGATTCTATCGTTTATCAGAGGTGGAGCTGGACCGAGCTAGGGTAGCTTTTTGATTCTTATTTTTTGAAACATGTATTTATTTATATGATATATATTGTACAACATTTTGAAACATTTTGGACGATATTGATATTGGTTTATATTTATATCATATTCAGTTTTTTGGTTTCTTTTGTATATTATATGCGTGAGATGTGATTATGAATACTGCGATATATGTTGTGTGATGATTAATTTTATATTTGATTGATGTATATATTATTGTGCACAGGGCGAGAAAAAATCAGGCCGCCCTTTTTTTTAAAAAAAGAAGATAATATGTAACTACGGATTAATCCGTAGGTACACATGTTGCCCCTACGGTCTAAACCGTAGGGGCAAAATATCAGAATTAACTGATATTTTCCCCCCTGATCTCAGTATCAGGGGGTTGGGAGTGCCCTACGGATATATCCGTAGGAGCACACAAAAGCCCCTACGGAGTTATCCGTAGGGGCAAAATATCAGAAATCCTGATATTTTGCCCCTACAGATATGTACCTACGCATATATCGATAGGGGATATTACTTGGTCCTACAGATTCATCCGTAGGTACAAGTAATATATTTAAAAAAACCGTAAATAAAATAATTTTTTTGCCCCTACGGCCTACTCCGTAGGGGATACGGGACCTACACAGATATCCGTAGGGGCAAGTTTTTGTCCGTAGGGGCAAGTTCAGGGCTTCAACTTGTACCTACGGCGTTTGCACCTACAGGTTATTTTTTCGCCCCTACGGATATATCCGTAGGGGCAGTGGTTTGCCCCTATGGGAAAACCCGTAGGGGCAACCCTTATTTGTAGTAGTGTGAAGAAGTCAAACGCTTTGACTACCACATCAAAACAAATGTTCCAACTCCGCGATGCCTGCTTCAACCCGTAAAGCAACTTGCACACGTTTCCGCTGCTCCCATTGTCTACGAAGCCCTCTGGCTGTGTACTTATAGACGCTCTCTTCTAACTCACTATTTAGAAAAGCATTCATGACACCCAACCGCCAGATATCGTAGTCATGGTATGTAGAAATGGCAAGTAGGATCCGGATGGACTTAAGCATAGCCACTGGAGAAAACATTTCATCATAATCCACACCTGGTCGATGACGAAAACCTTTTACAACAAGTCTAGCTTTGAAAGTCTCAACTTTTCCATCTACACCAAGTAATATTCTCAAGATATACTTGCTCCTGATGGGTATTTAACCCTTCACATAGAGCAACCAAAGTCCATACTTTGCTGGTGTACATAGATTCCATCTCAGATCACTTAGCATCCAGCCATTCTTACAGAGTCCCCACTCGTGATGGCCTTTTCGAAACTAGTTGGGTCATCATCTCATGATGCAATTCTTGCTCCCACTGTCATAGAGAAAACCGAAGTATCTCTCAGGTGGATGAGGAACCCTACCAGATCGGCGGAGTGGCTGAGGTCCGTCGGGAACTATTGAATCCTCCGGTTCTACCAAATCGTCAGCTGTAGTTTGTATAGCTAGAACTCCTTCCAGTTCTACCTCATGACCACTAATTTCTTCACAAGAAATTTCTTTTCTAAAAAGGTGGCATGCTGAGAAATAAAACTCCTATTGTTTCTCGGTGTGGTAGAAGATATACGTTGCGAATGCTTGGGATATCCAACAAACTTCCACAGAACCGACCTTGCCTCGAGGTTGTCTGGATTTTGCTTTTAGACATAGGATGGACAACCCTAAATCTTAACTTACTTAACACATGGGCTCTTCCCATACCATATCTCATATGGATTGGCAGGCACCTGATTTGGTTAGAACCCTATTCAATAGGTATGCAACTTCTCAAGTGCATAATTCCCAAAAGGAAATAGACAACTCAGTAGTAATCATCATAGAGCGCACCATAACTAATAGGGTGCAATCGCTCCGCCCCGATACACCAACGTGCTGTGGTGTATATGGAGGAGTAATGCAGAGAGAGAATCTCATTCTCCTTTAGAATAGTCCAGGAATACCGTGCTCAAGTATTTTCCTCCCTGATCACATCAATAGACATAATACTTATATCCTTTTTGGTTCTCTACTTCTAACTTATATTCATTGAATTTCTCAAAAGGTTCAGACTTGTGTTCAAACAGGAACATATGTCCGAATCTTGAGAGATCATTAGTGAATGTAATGAAGTACAAAGAACCGATCCTGGCATGTGTAGACAGGGGACCTACATACATCATCATGTATCCATCCCAAGAGTTCACTAACTCTTTCTCTGTTTCCAGTAAACGGAGCTATGGTAATTTTATCTTTGTGACATGACTGGAAAGTTTCATAAGATGTAAATTTAAACTGACTTAAATATGCATCTTAATGTAACTTAGCTAGTCGGGTCGCTTTGATATGACCTAGTCTACAATGCCTCAAGAAGGATTCGTTCATTTCTGAACTCTTCCTCTTGTGTGTGTTTTGTACGTTAAGAACTGTAGTTTGATTTAGAACGTATATGTTTTTAGATAACGTGCCTGAACCGATCAACTATTGAAATGTTCAAAATATTATCCAACAATACAAAATTATATCCTTCTTTACTAAATAAAGAGACTGATATAATGTTGCATATCAGGTTCGGCATCTAATAATATTCGTTCAGAATCAATGTATTTGGTAATACAGGGTGATAACCGCCAACACCTTGGCTGGAACAATTGCACCGTTTTCAACTCTTGAAACTTATCACCCATTCCCAGTTCTCTACCTCTCTGTAGCCCATGTAAAAGATTACATATATGGGATCCTGATCCGGTATCTCATACACAGGACGTAGAGAATACTGAGAAACAGTTCTTGGTAATGAACACACCCGAAGAAGATGCATCATTATGCACTTTCTTCGTGTGGGCGGCACGGGAATCCTGGTAATCCCCTATTTCCTGATCGGTCTTATAACAATTATAAGTTGGAGTGGGACAAACGTTCCCCAGCTCAGTATAACAAGCGGGTTCGGTCAGTACATCCATATTATTATCTTGATTAAGGCGTGACATGGTCGCTACTTGGAGAGAGAGAGAAGAAAACGCTTAGCTTATGCTCTTGCAAGATTAGACTGGTTATTATTTTATCTAATCAGGATGGCTCCCACTGTTTTTATCAAATCTTCCTTCAAACCCTAAAAGGAAAGACTAGCCGGGATTAATTACACCCTACAAGTTCGTCAATCTTTCATCCAGGCCAGTGTCGGTACTTTGAGGGAGGTTCCTCATGCTTTCGCACGGACCTAATTAAAATAAACATCGTTTTCCCAGGAGCGTAACCCCATTGACACATTTCTAGATACCTACTTGATCGGCTAGTTGTAAAGTGCAAAACTCTCCCAGGAGTAACAATTACTCGCAGTGGGTATCGGGATCCAACTATCTCATAGAAGGTATGCAATCTCATTGCAAATTTCAACACTTGAAATTCCAGATAGTGTTCCCCTAGCGTCCTATGACCTTGACGCAGGTCAACAAACCATATTCCGCTAGTCAAGTCCAACCTTTGCATTTCATGATTGAATTAAACCCAGCCGCACGACCCTTGACGTAGGTCAACAAGGTCGCACGACTACCCTAACTCAATCGCATCATATGCTTTTGCAGATAAGCATAAATAGCTACCGCACACTACACCTTGACGCAGGTCAACAAACATAGCACGAATACTATGAAGTACTTATCTGAAATGACGGAGGGCTACGACAGGATTTTAAGAAAACCCTTTGCGTAATGAACTTGATATCGTTGTAGAATCGAGTGAATTTTAATAGGAGTGTTTTTGAGGCTTTTACTAGTTTTGCTAAAGAGGTCACTCCCGGTGAAGGGATCTCAGCTCTTTCCTTGTCGATTGAGGTGCATGATATTCACAATACCACTATGCAAAGCAAAAACTATAAAAGCAATCAAAAGAAAAACCGAGTTTGTAGCATCTACTAGTTTCGCTAAAGAGGTCACTCCCAGTGAAGGGATCTCGGCTCTTTCCTTATCGAATAAGGTGATGGATATTCTACAAGGAATACCGCTATGCAAAGCAAGAACTTGAGCTACCAGTTTTACAACAAGTTTCTACAACATCTTTAGGTTTATTTTCTTTCATTAATCTCATTAATGAATGTCCCATCATTTAAGTTACCTAAACATCACAGATAAATACAACGTACGCTTATGGCATCCGCATTCGCATTGATGTCCCGTCATGCACCGTTAGGTTAGGTAACTAACGGCAGAGCGGGGCAGGGCTAGCGCGGGTGTAAAACATAAGCAACGACTATATAATATATCACATATACTATATACAGTATCTATCACATCATATCAAGTGATCACATCACAGAATATCGCAGCAGAAATCAACATATGAAATATTGGATATACTAGGATTTCCGGGTTTTATGTTAAGCCTGTATAAAACATGGATTCCATGGTCGTGATGAATAGCCAACCCCACATCCCTAGACCCCTATGAGAGCAGCAAGCAACTCTACCAATTCTATAGTTAGGAGACCCAGTCTCAACTCCTTGAGATGGTCTCCCACTGGACCCTAGAACCCGGTTACTTGTGCTCTCCTCCTTGGGTGTATCCTAATGCGGAAAAGTAAATAATATACATCAACGATGACACCTTCTCAACCCGGAAGTGCCCCAATAAAAGAATATTACATACAAGTTTTTACATGAATGAAAATGAAAAATTCTCATCTCACATAAGAACCACCGGCTATTCAAACACGACAAACCAATATAACATATCACAGTAACACATAACATCTCATGTCATCAACGTAAGTAAATATGCGTATCCCAATTGTCGTTGATATATAGCAACGAAACCGGCGATACACCACATATTACACTTACGGTCGCAGAAAAGAAAGTGAAAAACTACAACAATTGGAATCCGCAACCACCTTGGACATCATAAACCCAATGTATTACATATTTTGGATTTCATGCCCAACCAAATTAATTCCTTAGACATCACATGCCTAACAATTATAAACCCCGCATTTCAGTCTCGATATCGAAAACACTTTTCAATATGAAGTCGGGTAATTCAATAAGATTCCGGACATCCTGATCGAATGCTCCTCGGAAAATTTAGTAGACGGCCGCACCCTCGATACCGACGACGAAGTGCACTTAGGCGGAACATCACGGCCGCGAGCACCAGAACGGATGCTTTAGGCAACGGGGTTCTCCTACAGTCACTTGGTCGGGGCTATGGGGCGTAGCTATCTAATAATGTTACCCGGCGAGTATCCGCGTATGCTACGTGATTGCGACGGATTTTTGATCACATCAAAATTCCGTGGCAACCGATCAAATGAGACTAAATTGCTAGATTTATAAAATTCAAATTAGTTTTCTTGTGGATTCCAAATATTATTTCCCATCACATGATATCCGGATGACGTTAAATTTTTCGATCGATTCATCAAACTCCCACAATTTCCCGACTGCTCAACACTTGAGCATAGTTTACAAATACCCAGTACCTATGGACCAGCCGTAGATGGGCAAACCCAAGCCTCATTAATGGCACCGTAGAACAGCCACAAACCCTAAGGTCCGTAAGCGTTCTATAGTTATTATATCGAGTCAGGGTTTCATTCTTCTAGAGGGTCCACAGAATTACTTGTATGTTTTTCCGAATACCTTAGACTTGGAAAAATGGGTTTTTGACATTCGTTCGAACTTTTTAAGTTCGTCTAGATAACATGTGAAAACCCGAAACAAAATTAGAATTACCAATACGAAACACTCCGAGTTGACTTTGCAAAAGATAACATCACATGCAAATTTAGCAAAAATAAACAACACCTAAAACACTAAAACCCAGAGACTAAAACACCATAAAAATTTGAAGCCAAAATTCGACATAAAGAATGTTGAGCTCGGATTTTTTGTGAATGTTGCCGGCCATTTTCTGGCCAAATTGCTTCAAATTTCGTTGGTGTTTATGTTATATCCCATACAATATTCTGTACTTGTTTAAAAAATTTTTAGAGGCCTTTAAAAAATCGAAAGAAACCAGTTTCTAGTTTTTCAAGTTTCGGAGCAGTTTCGGTTTCGTAATCTAACAAACATCGTTCAACTCTCTAGGTTGGCTCTGATACCACTGCAGGGTTCTCTAGGTCGGCAGCAAGATTTCGGGAGGTATCGTCCATGCCGTTTTCAAATTTTTGCCGTTCTAAAGAACCCTAACCCTAGAATCTTAACTAGAGATTTAAACAAACAAGCAATGTTAACATCTTAATATCTAAGTGAATGAGGAATACAACCGTTTTAGACCGGTCCTTCACTTCTAATGCTCCGTTTAATAGTCCTTTCGCTGTAAGTCATGAACACCCGAACTCTAGAAAGGGTTCTCCCGGAGAAATGAACAAGCTTGCTTGATGTCTTCGAGGCCGAAGATAATCTACGTCGAGGAGACTCAAGCTCATGCTACCTCTTCACTAATTGTGAAATTAGTGAAGCAAATACCCTATACTAAATGGCAAGTAGTAGAAGATGATGCAGTAGGAAATGGGCTCACTTTAGTTTTATTTTTCTCACAATGTTTTCTCGCTTTGAGAAAAGCTAGTGAGCTTTTCTCATGAGGAAGAAGAAGAACAAGTGAAGAATGAGAATGAACTTATGAGGTGAGAATAAAAACCATGGGTGAGTTAGTGTCATACACTAACCCATGTAGAGATTAAACCATGGCTAACAATAATTGTTAGGTTAATAAATATCTACAAGTAAAACTAAAGGAGCGGACTTAGTCAAAGATGCTACAAGCTTCTCCAAGCTTCCAAGCATGTGACTAATTAACACTAATTTTGATTTACTTAATTAAATATAAACCATCACATTATTATTAGTATGGTTTGAGTCTCATACACCCATCTAGCTTGTGGCATCAAGCATGACACAATAAAATGTACACTAATATATATCACATATATACTAATGCACACTTGTGAGAAAAAGAAAAGTTTAAGTGAGCTAATATTAGTTAATGCAATCTAGTATATCAAATATACAATTATATATTAAATTATTAAATCAACACTTGATTTAATAATCCGGCTATATCACATATAACCGACTAATATAAAATGCAACAACTTATCGAATCAATACTTGATCCGATAACCCATCTATATCACATATAACCGACCGATGTCACAAATCACGAGAATAGAATGCGGTATCACATACGCGCATTAATCTCGGTCCCGCACATTACTCATATGTGCTCCTACTTCGTTTCGTATGAACCAGGAAAGCTCTATGTAGGACTCTAAAGACTCGTCAATACGCCGGCAGTAGGTGATGATCATATCAAATACCCACAAGCCGCAAGCGGTCTGCTAAACGTAACGGCCACCCGGGTACTGAGCGATTAGAAGATCAACAAGCATATCTGCTCATACTCCTGCAAATCCAATCAGTATCACAACCGTACGGTCCGGTCTCATCGTCTGATATGTCGCATATCTCGCTTGGGGGTGGTAAGCGTCAGACCCCAATAGCTTGATAAGTCTTTCCGATGTGAGGCTCATAACGGGTCGAGAAACTATTGATTACACTTACCAGTAAATCTCAGAAACAGCCCTGGCCAGGGACTTTCCTGTTATAGCCAATCGAGCACAGCGCAACATCAACCCCCAATACCGGGAGAGACGAAATCCCCTCCTACCGCTCATTGCCTCCATGCGACTCAGGACTGTACCCAAAAACTACCGTTTTGCACGTCCTCTTGACCGTGGTTTGGTGGAAATCAAAGCACAGTGGAAATCACACAAGACTCTATGACGATCTCGGGTCGACAGACTAACCTGTACTAGTGTCACCAGAGAACTGCCATCTGACGTGAGGTATGATACCATCTGGGAGTCCGTCCAGCGTACCCAGTCTCCACTGAGCACCCGTATATCATATCTGATGTCAAACACCAATGGATATGGGATCATCCATCGCCCATCTGTATAGGTCGAGAAGCTATACGCTAGTCTACTCTGGTATATCGATGCCCCGTCTCGATACACCCACGACTAGGGACATTAAAGGATGTACTTACCGATTACCTTTGTCCTACTAGTATGATCCGCATCATAATCCAGGTAGTCAAGTACACATCCTAAGGGCTTTACCAACATGTAACAGAGAGACAATTAGTGTACATGTTAAGATAAAGAGTAACTATATAGCATACTATCATGTCGAGCAAGAAAGTCCTCCCTATATATGTCCAAGCATCTACTACAATATACATCTCATGTACAGTAATGGCCTCTAGGGCATACATATAACTAACACCTCATCCTAACTGTTTCCTTCGCGGCGACACAAGCAGCTATGTACTCCGCTTCTATTGTCAAGTCAGCAACGGTATCCTTCTTGGAGCTCTTCCAATAGACCACCCCTCCATTGAGGGTAAAGACATATCCGACATGGGCTTGGAGTCATCCTTGTCACTCTGGAAGCTGGAGTCAGCAAAGGCCTCGATCTGGAGTTCTTTTCTGCCATACACCAAGAACATTTCCTTAGTCTTCTCAGGTACTTGAGAATGTTCTTTACTGCTATCCAGTGTTTCTTCCCTCGGTTTGACTGATACCGGCTTACCACGCTTAGTGCGTAAGCAATATCTGGTCTGGTACAAAACACCGCATACATTATAGAGCCTACCGTAGAAGCGTAGGGTATAGATATCATGCGAGCCCTTTCCAAATCAGTCTTGGGAGACATCTCTTTGGAGAGGGTGATTCCGTGACAAGCCGGTAGATTACCGTGCTTTGAATCTTCCATATTAAATCTTTTTAGTATGGTATCGATGTACCTGGATTGCGAAAGTCCTAACATCCTCTTAGATCTATCACGATAGATCTGGATCCCTAGAATGTAGGGGGCATCACCCAGGTCATTCATGGAGAACCTCTGTGACAAGAATTCTTTGACTGATTGTAGCATAGGAATGTCATTTCTTATCAAGAGAATGTCATCTACATACAAGACGAGGAATACGACAGTTCTCCCTACAATCTTACTATATATGCATTGTTCATCTGGATTTTTGATAAAGTCGAATTCTTTGACCGTCTCATCAAAACAGATGTTCCAACTCCGCGATGCCTGTTTTAGTCCATAAATGGACTTAAGCAACTTGCATTTCCCGCTGCTCGCACTCTGAATGAAACCCTCTGGCTGATCAATATAGACGAACTCTTCCAAATTTCCATTTAGAAAGGTCGTCTTTACGTCCATCTGCCAGATCTCATAATCGTGGAAGACGGCAATGGTAAGAAGGATCCGAATGGATTTGAGCATAGCCACGGGAGAAAAGGTTTCATCATAGTCTAAATCTGGCCTTTGATGAAAACCTTTTGCAACAAGTCTAGCCTTATAGGTTTCAACCTGTCCATCTATACCGACCTTCTTTCTGAAGATCCATTTGCAAGCAATGTCTTTAACTCCTTCTGGAGCAATGTCCAAAGCTCATACTTTGTTAGTGTACATGGACTCCATCTCAGTCCACATTGCATCCAGCTATTTTACAGAGTCTCTACTCTAAATGGCTTGTTGAAAGCTGGTTGGCTCATCATCATCGATGATGCAATCCTCTCGATCCCCGTCTATGAGAAAACCATAGTATCTCTCGGGCGGATGAGACATCCTACTAGTTCTGTGGAGTGGCGCGGAGATGTCTGGTTCTTCTGAAACCTATGGCATGCTTTCAGTAATAGCTTATGGTTCAGGAATTTCTTCCTGTTCTATTGTGCTCCCACTTCTCTCTTTTTCTAAAAATTGAGTTTTCAAGAAGTGGGCATGATGAGAAACAAAAACCTTTTGTTCCTCTACGTAATAGAAAAGATACCCCCTGGAGTTATTTGGGTATCCCACAAACTTACACAGTACCGAGCGTGCCTCGAGCTTGTCCACATGCTGCTTTTTGACAAAAGCTGGACATCCTCATATTTTCAGACACCGAAGATAGTGTTTCTTCCTACTCCACATTTGATATGGTGCGGTAGGCACAGTCTGTTGGATATAGTGCCCTCAAAGTCAATTATTGGATCGCAGGTACGTGATTGCAATGATTGAGGAGGACCTATACCGGTAGGACAGTCTTACTCGAGATGATAGTATGCTATCTGGTTTGCCTTTATTAGTCGTGTATAGGTTCAGGTGACTGATCACGATTACACTTTGATAGAGCCCTTAGGATCTTGCTTGACTACCAACAGTATGAGGGCGATCATATAAGTGAGAGTTGGGTGGTCTATAAGCATTTCCTTAATAGTGGTCCCTAGTCGTGGGAGTTTCGAGACAGGGCATCGATACTCCGGAGTAGACTAGTGTATACAGTCGAGACCCCGACGAGGGGAGGTGGCCGGTCTCACAAGCCACTGGTGTCAGTTGGATCACCTAAGATGTATACAGGTGCTCATTGGGTTATAAGTATACCGGACAGGACTCGCCGGGAACCTGCTATTTGGTATTATACATATCGTCAGATAGCAGTTCCCTGGTGACATGTGTACAGGTTAGTTCATCGACCTGAGGTCGTCATTTGTCTCGTGTGAGTTCCCACTGTGCTTTGATTTCTACCCTACCACGGCTCAAAAAAGTCGTGCAAACAGGTAGTTTTTGGGTACAGTCCCGAGCCACATGGAGGCACGTGAGCGGATCGGCAGGGGATTCGGCTCTCCCGGTATTGGGGGTGGAGGTCGCGCTGTGTCTAGGAAAGCCATTACACCAAGTCCTTGGCCAAGGCAGGTGAGATTTACTGGTAGGTACTCCAGTAGTATCTCAGAGTGTTCAGGGCTTGTCTCCGACACGACTTATGCAGCTATTGGGGGTCTGACGTTACTATCCCCCTAGGCCGGATATGCGATACTCATAGACGAATGGACCGGACTGTATATACATTGTCACTGTTAGGCTCAGTAGGGTTTCCGGATGAGTTCGCTCATCGGCCTCCCTTGAGGTCAGTCCATGGGCAGCCGTTACGCATAGCTAGTGCCGCTGACAGCTTGTGGTTAAACCCACTGCCAGGGTACTGACGAGTCATTAGAGTCCCCCACAGATAGTTTCCCAAGTTCGGGCAAAACGTTGTAGAGGCCGTATGGTTTTATAGCAGGGTTCGGAAAATGCACGTGCGTTTACGCACGTGTCATATTTCGGGCAGATAATACTGGTGGGCTTTGGTTTAAGCCGGATCCATGTATTATACAGAGTAGATATAATATCTTTGTCTCAGTTGCATTTGTATTCGGTCGTAATAAAAATGCGGGTATATTTATACAGTTACGGGGTTATCCTGAAATTCGTTTCATGATCACTTTTGGAAGTTGCCAGTTTCCAGTTTTCTATCAGCCGTATTTAACATTCGGTTAAATACGGATTTATCTTTTCTTAAGATGAGTGTGGATGCTTCTAGAAGGTTTTAGAAGTGGTGAGGTGTTTTGTGAGTCATGGTTGCATTTAATGATTCCATTAATGCATGATGACTTGGTTAATGATTCATCATTTTCATTTATTGTGTTCACACTAGATATTTTCTCTTATTGTCACCTCCTTCTCTCCTACCATCACCCCCGCACCTCTATATGATGGCCGGCCCCTCCCCTCCTCTCTTTAGACTCTCTCACTTCATTTTGGTTAAAAGATTATGATAGTTTCGGTGTATGGAATTTCACAGCACATTTCATTCCATCACCCGATTCCAATGGCAACTTCGTTAACCGTTCGTCCATGGCTTCGGACGAAGCGAGACAAAGTCTTCTACTCATTCTCTACATCAATCTTGGTCATCTCTTCTAGAAAACTTGATGACCGAGTTGCCTCGAGTCAGAGGCGGGAGCCCGTTTAAAGATCCGATGATGTGGTGCCACCTGGACGAGGAGATCGGAGATCGACGAGATCGGAGCAGCCGCAACGGAGTGTGGGATGATGGTTAAAGAATGAAGGACTCGGATCGTTCGGTATAACCTTTCTTCCCTTTTTGTAGATTGTTAGTTTAGCGTTAATGGCAGATCCGGGTTTTTAGTATGCGATAGCGCCAGCTATAAAAGTTTTTGTTCCGCATTTGTCTTCAGATTGACGGCCGGGGCGCTACCGTAGACTTACATGGTATCAGAGCTACGCCATTAAGCTTTACTAACTTATGCTAACACGTTTTAAAACATCGATCGATCGGATTTTCGAAAATCGCAATTTCTAGTGTTAAAGTTTCTGTTAATTTTCAAACTGGTCTAAAAATCATTTTGACCATACCAGAAAATCAAGCAGGGTTTTTTAGAAATACTGGAGAAATTCGACCAAGTGATTCCACTATTCCGCCGCGGATCCGCGGTCCAAGCTAGGGTTTGGCCACGGATCCGCCGCAGGAAAGTGAGATCAATTGGTCAATTTTCTACAGTGGATTCTATGTTGGAAATTGTGGTTTCTGGAACTGTTTATTTGGGCCCGGTGTTTTTTACTGTGCAGCAGATTTGCGTGGGGCCCACTTCTGGAAATTTAGTCGATC
The DNA here is from genome assembly GCA_030015575.1 of Agapanthus africanus. Taxonomy (NCBI): domain Eukaryota; kingdom Viridiplantae; phylum Streptophyta; class Magnoliopsida; order Asparagales; family Amaryllidaceae; genus Agapanthus; species Agapanthus africanus. Next base: position 220,568,652 of record CM057348.1, on the reverse strand, counting down.
GAAATTTAAACGTGTCAGTTTACAGTACTTACATTATATCTCCGACCGTGAATGTCATTTGATCGGTAAACCGCGTCTGATTGCTATAGTTCTTTTAGACGGGTTTGCGAACGTGACATTCGCGTTGATGTACTATGTTGTGCTGTGATATTGCGGATTTGTCGTGGTGGATAGCAGTGTTCAATGGTAGTGCAGTTTGAGTTTATTTGTACATTTGATATTGCGGTGCGAGCGTCCAACATGTAGACTGCCGTCACTGCCTGTTGTATAATATTCTTTTGGGGCACGACCGGGTCGAGGTCGATGTACCCGTTGTACATATTTCTCGTTTCTGTACTAGGTTTTGCCCCGCGACGGAGTGCACTGATAGCCGGGTTTTAAGGGGCAACGGGTCCGCATCTCATGGTTTTGAGAGGCAGAGGGGCCCCACTCTAGAATTGGCAGACTATTCGCCGCACTCGTAGGGGGTACAGGTTGACCCAAGGAGGGGTGCCCAAGTTTACCGGATTCCGTGAAGTGCTAGGTGGTCCATTCACTTTGCCATAAGGGGCTGCCTTGTTGGAGTAAAAATTTACACCCCGGTTGACCAAGTCAAAGTCAAGGTCAACCCCCAAGCTAGGTGGGCCCAAGCCCAGGTCAAGCGGGCCCATCCCAAGTCGAGCCCGCGGCCAGCCTCCCCATGCCAACAACGAAATCATGTCATAAATAATTTTTATGTAATTGTTTATGCATGAATGTATGCAAAATGGGCATAAAGCCAATATTTTGTAAGCCCATGGCTTATGTGCAAAAATGAAATGGCATATGAGCCATGGGATGGGCAAAAAGCCATTTTGAAAAGCCCAAGGGGCTATATGTAAATATGTAAGCCTATAAAAGGCAACATGATGATGAGTAGCATAACACTTTTTTTATTCCCCAAAAAAATTAGGGTTTGTGACTCTTTCTCCTTCTTCAAGGTTCTAAAAACCTTCTTCTTTCTTTTGAATTAAATCAAGAGTTCAACTCTTCCTTTTCTCAAAATAAATAGTTTTTCACCACAAAACACACAAAGGGGAACTCGGATCTCCCACCAGATCTCGAAAAAGAAGAGATTTTTTTAAATCTCACACCTCTTGATTTTCAAGATCCGGCCAAAAGAAAAGAAGAAGAAGAAGAAGAAGAAGACCCATCTCCAAGAATCTAACTTTGGACATATCCAAGGCACAGAAGAAGGGCCAAAGATTCCTAGGAGTTTAACTCCTTTCTAGATCTGTTGGAGTTTAACTCCACAAATTAATTTTCTGTCAGGAGTTTAACTCCAAAAATCCCTTGGGAGTTCAACTCCTCAACCTAGGGGCTAGGCCCCCCCTCCAGCGGGTGTTTTCCCGTGGTCACGTGCGCCCACGTGACCTCGGGCGCTGAGGTGCCCAATGGTCACGTGCGCCCACGTGACCCCGGGCGCTGAGGCTCCCAAAGGTCACGTGTGCGCCACGTGACCCCGGGGCGCTGAGGCGCCCACGTGACCCCGAGCGCTGAGGCGCCCAACGGTCACGTGCGCTCACGTGACCCCGGGCGCTGAGGCGCCCAAACGGTCACGTGTGCCCACGTGACCCCGGGCGCTGAGGCGCCCATCGGTCACGTGTGCCCACGTGACCCCGGGCGCTGAGGCGCCCATCGGTCACGTGTGCGCCACGTGACCCCGGGCGCTGAGGCGCCCACATGCTACGTACGCGTCTTTAAGACGCTTTTTCCCTTCTTTTTTTGTGCACTCCATATTAAATGTGTTTCCCCCGTTAGAAAAAATTTCTAACGGGGCGCTGCCCCGCACCCCGTAAGGGGGCTGCTAGCCCCCTTAACCCCCAGCCCGCTATCCGGATAGCGGGTCCCCCGTAAAAACTCTGCGGGGCTCCCGATACATCCAAACCCCCCCTTTAAAACACAACACGGCAAATTGAGTTCGCATGAACAGTTTAACCCGTCAATCGGAGGTTCCTTTGCCCCAAATGCGAGGGGTAATTAACGGCAGCTTAGTCCGCGGCTGCCGGAGATTCGGATCCCCATAATCAATAAAACCCAGCCTACCCTAGGCAAGGGGAATCTGTAATGCGCCTGACAAGCGCGCGGTATTCCCATCTCAATGGGGTGACAAAAAACACCCTACAGATTCTGGCACGCCTGGTGGGACCATCTCTCCTCCCATATTTCGGGTTAAATGTTCATGCGAACTCAATCAGAATACATATCGATTGCCTATACTGAAATAATGTTTCTATTTGCAGGTTAACAATTTCCAATTGCCATATTCGATGCAAGTCGGTATTTGAACGATTTTTCTTGGCCCCAGCTGGGGGCAAGGCCATCAACTCCGACAAAGTAATAAGGCATCTCGGGCAAACTCCAGCGGTACCCCCGACAACTGCCCGATCAGGTATCTTCTATGACCTCTACGTCATTAAACTGGAGACAGATGACCTCCAAGTCTTTAAACTGGAGACAGATGACCTATAAGTCGTTAAAATGGAAACAGATGACCACGACGTCGTTAAACTGGAAACAGATGACCTCCACGTCATTAAACTGGAAACAGATGACCTCCACGTCGTTAAACTGGAGACAGATGACTACTACGTCTTTAAACTGGAAACATATGACCTCTAAGTCTTTAAACTGGAAACAGATGACCTCTAAGTCTTTAAACTGGAAACAGATGACCTCCACGTCTTTAAACTGGAAACAGATGACCTCTAAGTCGTTAAACTGGAAACAGATGACCTCCAAGTCGTTAAACTGGAAACAGATGACCTCTAAGTCTTTAAACTGGAAACAGATGACCTCCACGTCGTTAAACTGGAAACAGATGACCACCAAGTCGTTAAACTGGAAACAGATGACCTCTAAGTCTCTAAACTGGAAACAGATGACCTCTATGTCTCTAAACTGGAAACAGATGACCACCAAGTCGTTAAACTGGAAACAGATGACCTCCAAGTCGTTAAACTGGAAACAGATGACCTCCAAGTCGTTAAACTGGAAACAGATGACCTCCAAGTCGTTAAACTGGAAACAGTAGATCTCTAAGTCTCTAAACTGGAAACAGATGACCTCTAAGTCTCTAAACTGGAAACAGATGACCTCTACGTCTTTAAACTGGAAACAGATGACCTCTACGTCGTTAAACTGGAAACAGATGACCTCTACGTCTTTAAACTGGAAATAGATGACCTCCAAGTCGTTAAACTGGAAACAGATGACCTTTAAGTATCTAAACTGGAAACAGATGACCTCTAAGTCTCTAAACTGGAAACAGATGACCACCAAGTCGTTAAACTGGAAACAGATGACCTCCAAGTCGTTAAACTGGAAACAGATGACCTCCAAGTCGTTAAACTGGAAACAGTAGACCTCCAAGTTGTTAAACTGGAAACAGTAGACCAATAAGTCTCTAAACTGGAAACAGATGACCACTACGTCGTTAAACTGGGAACAATCGACCACCACGTCAGTAAACTGGGAACAATCGACCACCACGTCATTAAACTGGGAACAGTCGACCTCTAAGTCGTTAAACTGGGAATGTAAAAAAAAACATATATATATATATATATATGTAAATAGACAAAAAATGTGTAAATAAAAGAAAAATAAAGAAAAGCCGAAATGATGGGGCAACTCGCAATAAAAATCAGCGAGTAAAATAAAGATGAAAATAAAGCCGAAATGATGGGGCAACCGCGAATAAAAGCCGAAATGATAGGGCAATCGCGATCTTCGCGATAAGAAAAGCTGAAATGATAGAGCAATCGCGGTAAAAAAAAACAACAAAAAAAGGGGCGAATGATGAGTCGCTTCTGGTACCATATTCCAGTGCAGCGATGCAGACGCCGAACCAAAATCCAATTTTCCAAAATTCTTACGGCCCTACGTTTAGTCCCTAACTTGACTACCGTATACAATTCACGGGCTCAAATAATTCTCATCATATCCATATCCCACTGCAATCACCAGTCTAGCGGTTGGTCTCCGCCCTAAGAATTATGCTCCATTGGGAAGACCTACTTATGTGTCCTGGCACATGTGCTTCAATGTTAGCAACGCCGATGCCGGCCCCTACCCTAAAATTCCAAGCTCGCCATCAACAGACCACCATGTCGTTAAACTGGAAACAGATGACCTCTAAGTCGTTAAACTGGAAACAGCAGGCCCCTAAGTCTTTAAACTGGAAACAGATGACCTCTAAGTCGTTAAACTGGAAACAGATGACCTCTAAGTCGTTAAACTGGAAACAGCAGACCCCTAAGTCTTTAAACTGGAAACAGATGACCTCTAAGTCGTTAAACTGGAAACAGATGACCACTATGTCGTTAAACTGGAAATAGATGACCTCTAAGTCTTTAAACTGGAAACAGATGACCACTATGTCGTTAAACTGGAAACAGATGACCTCTAAGTCGTTAAACTGGAAACAACAGACCCCTAAGTCTTTAAACTGGAAACAGATGACCACTAAGTCGTTAAACTGGAGACAGATGACCTCTATGTCTTTAAACTGGAAACAGATGACCTCTAAGTCGTTAAACTGGAAACAGTCGACCTCTAAGTCATTAAACTTGGAACGAGGGAAATCCACTCATGTGTCCTCACGATACATGAGGAGAACAAACCTTTATGGGATCCTTACGACTCACAATGGAAAAGCACACTTAGGAGTCCTTACGACTCCTAAGGAGAACATACACCTGCGGGATCCTCACGACTCGCAGGGAGAAAATACCTTTATGGGACCCTCACGGCCCATAAAATTGAAAAGTCTTAGGTGATAGGGATCTAAACCTGTCTCCTAAGCCATCGCTCCCCAATCCCCAAGTGGCGAATGATGAGTCGCTCCTGGTACCATATTCCAGTGCAGCGATGCAGACACCAACCGAATTCCAAACTCAAATTCCCAAGCGGCGAATGATGAGTCGCTCCTGGTACCATATTCCAGTGCAGCGATGCAGACGCCAACAATGTCCCAAAAATTTTTCGGCCCTACGGTCTGGATCATACATCCTGCAAAACCGTATACAATCCACGGGCGTAAAACAATCCAGATCTCTCCAAAAAAAAAGAAAAGAAGAAGAACGGTATGTCCACAAGAAAAACGGGCACGGATGAAAACCCGAAAGGGCTCCGTGAGTAAAAACAGCAGGACTGCCGGCGAGTTTGTGAAAACCCGAAAGGGCGCAAACTCGTAAAAAAAAAGAAATGAAATGCACTCGCAAAGTCCTCTCGACTTTGTGAGGAGAAAATTCCCGTGTGAGATCCCTACGACTCACAAAGGAGCAACACACTTAGGAGTCCTCACGACTCCTAAGGAGAAAATACACCTGCGGGATCCTTACGACCCGTAGGGAGAAAATGCTTTTATGGGACCCTCACGGCCCATAAAATTGAAAAGCCTTAGGTGATAGGGATCTAAACCCGTCTCCTAAGCCACCAATTCCCAAACCCTCTCGGTGCAAATGATGATTCGCTCCTGGTACCATATTCCAGTGTAGCGATACTGATGCCGAACAAACCCAATCCAAATCCTCTTGGGGCACATGATGAGTAGCTCCTGGCATTATTCCGGTGCAGCAATGCAGATGCCAAACAAAAACCCCAATTCCCAAATCCTCTCAAAGACAGATGATGATTCGCTCCTGGTACCATATTCCAGTGTAGCGATGCTGATGTCGACTCAAATCAAACGAATCTAACCAACCAATTCCAACATCGACCTCGGCGTCAACCAGGCACCCCGTCTCGGGGATACGTCCTACAACAGGCACCCCGTACCGGGGAAACGTCCTACCACAGGCACTCCGTCTCGGGGAAACGTCCTACCACAGGCACGCCGTCTCGGGGATACGTCCAACAACAGGCACCCCATCTCGGGGATACGTCCTACCACAGGCACTCCGTCTCGGGGATACGTCCTACCACAGGCACTCCGTCTCGGGGAAACGCCCTACCACAGGCACTCTGTCTCGGGGAAACGTCCTACCACAGGCACTCCGTCTCGGGGATACGCCCTACAACAGGCACTCCGTCTCGGGGATACGTCCTACCACAGGCACTCCGTCTCGGGGAAACGTCCTACCACAGGCACTCCGTCTCGGGGAAAAGTCAACCACCGACACTCCGCGCCGGGGAAAAGTCGATCAGCGACACTCCGTGCTGGGGAAAAGTCAACCCAACACTCCGCGCCGGGGAAAAGTCGATCAGCGACACTCCGTGCTGGGGAAAAGTCAACCCGACACTCCGCGCCGGGGAAAAGTCGATCAGCGCCACTCCGTGCCGGGGAAAAGTCAACCAGCGACACTCCGCGCCGGGGAAAAGTCCATCAGCGACACTCCGTGCCGGGGAAAAGTCAACCCGACACTCTGCGCCGGGGAAAAGTCCATCAGCGACACTCCGTGCCGGGGAAAAGTCAACCCGACACTCCGCGCCGGGGAAAAGTCGATCAGCGACACTCCGTGCCGGGGAAAAGTCAACCACCGACACTCCGCGCCGGGGAAAAGTCGATCAGCGACACTCCGTGCCGGGGAAAAGTCAACCCGACACTCCGCGCCGGGGAAAAGTCGATCAGGGACACTCCGTGCCGGGGAAAAGTCAACCTGACATTCCGCGGTGGGGAAAAGTCCATCAGCGACACTCCGTGCCGGGGACACGTCAACCAGCGACACTCTGCATCGGGGAAAACGTCCAACACAGACACTCCGCATCAGGGAAACGTCAACCAGCCGATACTCCGCCTCGGGGAAACGTCAAGCAGACACTCCGTGCCGGGGGCACATCGACAACAGACACTCCGCCTCGGGGAAACGTCGACCAGCGACACTCCGTGCCGGGGACACGTCTACCAAATCGCTTTGGATCAGAGCGTCGACCGTCTATGTCGCAAAAAGGGCAGTGCAAGCTCCCGCAAACTGGGAACCCAAATCGCTTCGTAACAGAGCGTCGACCGTCTATGTCGCAAAAAGGGCAGTGCAGGCTCCCGCAAATTGGGAACCCAAATCGCTTCATAACAGAGCGTCGACCGTCCATGTCGCAAAAAGGGCAGTGCAGGCTTCCTACAAAGCAGGAACCAGATCGCTCCGGGCCAGGGAAACGTTTACCACGGACACTCCGTCTCGGAGACGCGTTAATTGCCGACCGTCCACGTCGTAAAAAGGGCAGTGCATCCCAAAAAATTGGGAACAAAAGCAAGTCGCCTCCACGCAAAAGAAGATCCATCAATTTCATGCACACGACCCACATGTGCGGTGTGCATTCATTGATGGGGGGCAATTTGTTGGGGTAAAAATTTACACCCCGGTTGACCGAGTCAAAGTCAAGGTCAAACCCCAAGCTAGGTAGGCCCAAGCCTAGGTCAAGCGGGCCCATGCCCAAGTCGAGCCCGCGGCCAGCCTCCCCATGCCAACAACGAAATCATGTCATAAATAATTTTTATGTAATTGTTTATGCATGAATGTATGCAAAATGGACATAAAGCCAATATTTTGTAAGCCCATGGCTTATGTGCAAAAATGAAATGGCATATGAGTCATGGGATGGGCAAAAAGCCATTTTGAAAAGCCCAAGGGGCTATATGTAAATATGTAAGCCTATAAAAGGAAACATGATGATGAATAGCATAACACTTTTTTCATTCCCCAAAAAAATTAGGGTTTGTGACTCTTTCCCCTTCTTCAAGGTTCTAAAAACCTTCTTCTTTCTTTTGAATTAAATCAAGAGTTTAACTCTTCCTTTTCTCAAAATATATAGTTTTTCACCACAAAACCCACAAAGGGGGACTCAGATCTCCCACCAGATCTCGAAAAAGAAGAGATTTTTTTAAATCTCACACCTCTTGATTTTCAAGATCCGGCCAAAAGAAAAGAAGAAGAAGAAGACCCATCTCCAAGAATCTAACTTTGGACAGATCCAAGGCTCAGAAGAAGGGCCAAAGATTCCTAGGAGTTTAACTCCTTTCTAGATCTGTTGGAGTTTAACTCCACAAATTAATTTTCTGTCAGGTGTTTAACTCCAAAAATCCCTTGGGAGTTCAACTCCCCAACCTAGGGGCTAGGCCCCCCCTCCAGCGGGTGTTTTCCCGTGGTCACGTGCGCCCACGTGACCTCGGGCGCTGAGGCGCCCAAAGGTCACGTGTGCGCCACGTGACCCCGGGGCGCTGAGGCGCCCACGTGACCCCGAGCGCTGAGGCGCCCAACGGTCACGTGCGCCCACGTGACCCCAGGCGCTGAGGCGCCCAAACGGTCACGTGTGCCCACGTGACCCCGGGCGCTGAGGCGCCCATCGGTCACGTGTCCGCCACGTGACCCCGGGCGCTGAGGCGCCAACATGCTACGTACGCGTCTTTAAGACGCTTTTTCCCTTCTTTTTTTGTGCACTCCATATTAAATGTGTTTCCCCCGTTAGAAAAAATTTCTAACAGGGCGCTGCCCCGCACCCCGTATGGGGGCTGCTAGCCCCCTTGATCCCCAGCCCGCTATCCGGGTAGCGGGTCCCCCGTAAAAACTCTGCGGGGCTCCCGATACATCCAAACCCCCCCTTTAAAACACAACACGGCAAATTGAGTTCGCATGAACAGTTTAACCCGTCAATCGGAGGTTCCTTCGCCCCAAATGCGAGGGGTAATTAACGGCAGCTTAGTCCGCGGCTGCCGGAGATTCGGATCCCCATAATCAATAAACCCCAGCCTACCCTAGGCAAGGGGAATCTGTAATGCGCCTGAGAAGCGCGCGCGTATTCCCATCTTAATGGGGTGACGAAAAACACCCTACAGGCCTCACTTCAGGTTTTGGCAGGTAACTTGCCGCACCCGTAGGGGTCTAGGTTTCATTACACAGGCTATCCACACGACAGGGGAATGTCGGGTTTCAGTAGCGGCTCTGTGAAACCCGGGGATCCCAGATTATCTGTATTGTTCTGTGATGCTTATTACTTTTCTGTAATGTTGCATATTATCACGCCTGGAGCGATTATTGTATATTGGTATATATACTATTAGATGTTGTATATGTTTTGCACCCGCGCTAGTCCAGTCCCCGCTCTGTCGTTAGTTAAGTAACCTAACGGGTGATGACGGGACCCAGTGATGAATGCGGATGGCATATACGTACATTTTATTTTCGTTCTTTTCTGGTGTGATTATTGATGGGACTGCGTTGATTCTGATCAATGAAAAGTAAAACAAACCTGTTTGGATGTTTTTGGAACAATTTAAAAAAAAAGGTGTTATTACAAAGATGTTTCCTTTTGTTATGCATAGTGGTATTCGGTTGGAATATCCTGCACCTCATTCGACGGGGCAAGGGCCGATATCCCTTCACCGGGACTGACCCCTTGGGCAGAAGTTTGCGTCAGGGTAATAAATTCACTATAGTCGATTACATGTTGCTTTGCATCGCGGTATTCAGTGGAATATCCTGCACCTCATTCCACGAGGAAAGAGCCGAGATCCTTTCACCGGGAGTGACCTCTTTAGCAAGGGTTTTCGCCACTATATTTTTATAAAAAGCTATCAGGTTCCATCAACGAGATCAAGTTCATTACGTTAAAGGTTTTTCGCCAAAAACCAGCCGTAGCCCTCCGTCATTTCTTATGGATGGTCAGTAATATTCAAGCTATGTTTGTTGGCTTTCGTCAAGGCATAGTGTTTGGTAGTTGCTGGGGTATTCATTTGTTGCATAGATAGATGAGTTGGTTTGGGACAGTCGTATTACCTTGTTGGCTTTCATCAAGGGTATGTACGGGTGGGTTCGAATTAACAAAATAATGACGGGCAGAACTTGACATGTGACTTATGATTTGTTGGCTTTCGTCAAGGTCATAAGAACATGGGGTAAAAATCATATCGGGAGTTTCTAAAGAAACTGAAACTTGCTAGGCATGCGCATACCTTCTGGAGTGTGATAACGTGAGTGGATTCCGTCACGTTATCATGCGATGAGAGTTGGATCCCGATTCCCACTGATGAGTTGGTTTACTCTTCGGGTGATCCCGATTGATTCTTCTTTCAGGTTTGGAGGAGAATTTGACAGTACAGTGGGAGGTTTCCGAATTAGATAAAGTGATAACCATTCTAATCTAGGTTAGAGTGCACGCAGAGTGTTTCTTTTCTCTCTCTCTCTTTGGCAGCGACCTTTGACCGACCCTAGACTATGACTCAGGGACCAAGTTGACCGAACCTTCTTAAAATACTGGCTTTTGGATTGTCTATGTTGCATAAGTCATTGCCACTTCTTCTTTTACCCTTTGCATTTCTCAGAACACCCGTATTACTACGGACATCCACTTCCATTGGATAGATCCATCGTATGGTTATATACGAACTCGAAGGGACTTCTTCGTGGATGGATCAAGGTTCAGGAGAAATAGAATTGGTTTATTCAGTTGTCTTTTATTATCACCTTCTCTCAGGTTGCGAGGGCTCCTTGGTTTAGGAGAGTACACCTATTATGCTTATTGGATAGTCTTATTCCAAACCATAAGCAGGTGCCGAAAGGTAGGGAATGAAGAAAACCAATTAGCCTAAGTATGGTGTGTAGAAGGTAATATGTAAAGAAAAAATAAAGGGATTAGAAAGAGGGCAAAGTAAGTTGCGACTGCTATCATTCACGACCAAACCGCGTACTTCATCGCCACTCCTATTTCACCTTTAAAAGAATAAGGTATTATTCAGTTGACTTTTATCATCACCTTCTCTCAGGTTACGAGTACTCCTTGGTTTAGGAGGGTACACCTATTATGCTTACTGGATAGTCTTCTTCAAAACCATAGGCTGGTGCCGAACGGTAGGGAAGGAAGAAAACCATTTAGCCTAACGATGGTGTATAGAAGGTAACGACTAAAGACAAATAAAGGGATTTGGAGAGATGGCAAAGAAATATACGGTTAAAGTCATGAATTGGATTTTGGAAGAGGCATTATTATGAACACCAGGATACCCCTACAAAACATTTTCATGATTCAGTGCATTGTTAATGAAAAACTGTTTTCTCGATTAGATACTTACTCCACGGTGTGTATTCACCAGGTTTCATTCTCATATCTGTATTGTTTTACAGATGATGAGTGGGAGGAAGTTATTGGGAATTAGGTGATCATCCTCATTATATCGGAATTCGTTGTAATTGGTGATATTTGAGGAAATCGCCTGGGTACAGTTTTCAACCTACGACGCACAGGTTTTGAGTTATTCAACTCAGCGGACTTATACAAAGTATTGTATGTTGTCCAGTATCCATCAGGACAAAGGGGTAGGTCCTTGTACTATGTTCTGTTTACTTATAACTTCTCTAGTTTTTAGACAAGTGTTTCATAGAAATACAAGGTCTATGTTTTGAGAAGTTGTGGGTATAAGAATAAAGTAGAGAACCAGATGTCGCAAGTATCGGGATTCTTCAAAGAGATCGAAGATGTAGATACTTGTGATTGGTATTCAGATGATGGTAAAACTTTTGAGAAACTTGTTTCTTTTTCAGGTTACTCATAATTGGATGGATTCCTAAGTTGAGTAATGCTGATTAGCCTCTCTCCATTAAAAGTTGATATGCACTGGAGACAGCTGCATGATTAGAATCTGGTTCCAATTAAATAAGTGCCAAAGTTTCTATATTGGATATAGAATGGATCAAATCTTAACGTTGTTAAGGTACGGGGAGTTGTCCGGCTTATGCTTAAAACCAGACTCTGGATAACTCAGGGCACGTTTCTGTAATGGCAGTTTGTGGGTTGGCCCAGGCTATGATGAGGGTTGACTTTCTACCATCTGGGAGATCAATAGTGATATTGTTCTTGACTCGCCACAGTTTTAGTAAAATGGTTTTTTCAGAAAACAGTAGTGGGAGTATGGTAGAACTGGAAGTGATTCCAGAACCACAAACGATTACGGAAAATTTAATAGGACCTACAGATTCAATCAGGTATGACATTCCATTAGCCACTCTGCAGATTTGGTAGGTAGCCTCAGACACCCGAGAGGTACTTCGGTAGCCTCAAGGACGGTGACAGGGAGGTTCTTATCTACCCAGACTTGACACTACTGTTGTTCCAGGCTATGAGACCCGGTAGGAGGGTTGTTGTGGTCAGTGGGAGCAGCGGAAGCATAGTTGGCAAGTAGCTTATGTCTATTTATAGACTAGAGCAGTTATAGCGGAGATTGATCATCTAATTTTGATGTGACAGTCATAGATTTGACTTCATCAGAATAGGGGATGGATCTGTTAAGAAGGTAGTAGGGTGCGATGTCTTGGTTTTTGGATGACATACACATAGTAGGAAGTAAAATTCCTATACTACGATCGGTTGTACTTTGGTCGTCACACAGTTGTTTCTCCAGACAGGATATGGACATAATATTTGACATTCTGGTTTTTAGATCTATGGTTTTAGATCTGGATTTGGGTAGTTTCCCAATGTGGGTACTTTGACAGTATTCTAATGGTTTTTAGAATAATTGACTCCTGGCATGGTGGTGTACCTGCAGGTGATGGAGTCACCCTCTCTAAAGGTGTCTTACAGACTAAAGGAGAGAGGGATGTGCATGATTGGCAGATCACTTGCTTAGGCAATTGAGTGAATCATGAGATGTCAAGTACCACACCAGATGTTGTTTTTGCACTAGATGCAATAAGTTTGTATTAATCTAATCCTGGAGAAACATAAGGAAGCAGTTTTAGAACATAAGTGCTTGTTCTACGGATTTGATGACGGCAGCCTTCTTCGGGAGACGGTCATCATTCTAGGCTTCAAAGGTGACATGGATGACAGAGTGATTGTCAGAGTTATAGTTTTCCTTCTGAAAAAGAAGGACAGTATTATGGACAGGTGGTCCAAGAGGATACTGTAGGGGGCATGTGCAGGATATTGATTAGGTTCAGTTATCGATACAGTCTAAGAAGTTTGGATTTGGAGTTCATTTATGAACTAGGTCCCATCAGATATCCAGACATATTCTAAGAAAGGTATTACTCAATTCAGGAGATGGCTTTCTCCGCGAATTTGAGATTGAGAGAGACACAGAAAGAAACATCAGGACGGATCCACTCACTGAGGTTATTTCTCGAACCAAATAGTTTTACAAACGTGCTTTGTGAAACTGATTAGTAGGGGAGTTGGGTGTTGGTTTCACACGGGCTGTGAGTACGCGACATCGCAATAATTAGCCTTAAGTGCAAGTGGGAGATTGTTGGATATAGTGCCCTCAAAGTCAATTATTGGATCGCAGGTACGTGATTGCAATGATTGAGGAGGATTTATACCGGTAGGATAGTCTTACTCGAGATGATAGTATGCTATCTGGTTTGCCTTTATCAGTCGTGTATAGGTTCAGGTGACTGATCACGATTACACTTTGATAGAGCCCTTAGGATCTTGCTTGACCACCAACAGTATGAGGGCGATCATATAAGTGAGAGTTGGGTGGTCTATAAGCATTTCCTTAATAGTGGTCCCTAGTCGTGGGAGTTTCGAGACAGGGCATTGATACTCCGGAGTAAACTAGTGTATACAGTCGAGACCCCGACGAGGGGCGGTGGCCGGTCTCACAAGCCACTGGTGTCAGTTGGATCACCTAAGATGTATACAGTGCTCATTGGGTTATGAGTACACCGGACAGGACTCGCCGGGAACCTGCTAGTTGGTATTATACATATCGTCAGATAGCAGTTCCCTGGTGACATGTGTACAGGTTAGTTCATCGACCTGAGGTCGTCATTAGTCTCGTATGAGTTCCCACTGTGCTTTGATTTCTATCCTACCACGGCTCAAAGGAGTCGTGCAAACAGGTAGTTTTTGGGTACAGTCCCGAGCCACATGGAGGCACGTGAGCGGATCGGCAGGGGATTCGTCTCTCCCGGTATTGGGTGTGGAGGTCGTGCTGTGTCTAGGAAAGCCATTACACCAAGTCCTTGGCCAAGGCAGGTGAGATTTACTGGTAGGCACTCCAATAGTATCTCAGGGTGTTCAGGGCTTGTCTCCGACACGACTTATGCAGCTATTGGGGGTCTGACGTTACTAGCCCCCTAGGCTGGATATGCGATACTCATAGACCAATGGACCGGACTGTATATACATTATCACTGTTATGCTCAGTAAGGTTTCCGGATGAGTTCGCTCATCGGCCTCCCTTGAGGTCAGTCCATGGGCAGCCGTTACGCATAGCTAGTGCCGCTGACGGCTTGTGGTTAAACCCACTGCCAAGGTACTGACGAGTCATTAGAGTCCCCCACAGTAGTTTCCCAAGTTCGGGCGAAACGTTGTAGAGGCCGCATGGTTTTATGGCAGGGTTCGGAAAATGCACGTGGGTTTACGCACGTGTCATATTTCGGGCAGATAATACTGGTGGGCTTTGGTTTAAGCCGGATCCATGTATTATACAGAGTAGATATAATATCTTTGTCTCAGTTGCATTTGTATTCGGTCGTAATACTAATGCGGGTATATTTATACAGTTACGGGGTTATCCTGAAATTCATTTCAGGATCACTTTTAGAAGTTGCCAGTTTCCAGTTTTCTATCAGCCGTATTTAACATTCGGTTAAATACGGATTTATCTTTTCATGAGATGAGTGTGGATGCTTCTAGAATGTTCTAGAAGTGGTGAGGTGTTTTGTGAGTCAGGGTTGCATTTAATGATTCCATTAATGCATGATGACTTGGTTAATGATTCATCATTTTCATTTATTGTGTTCACACTTTGTGTTCACACTAGATATTCTCTCTTATTGTCACCTCCCCCTCTCCTACCATTAGCCCCCACCTCTATATGATGGCCGGCCCCTCCCCTCCTCTCTTTAGACTCTCTCACTTCATTTTGATTAAAAGATTATGATAGTTTCGGTGTATGGAATTTCACAGCTCATTTCATTCCATCACCCGATTCCAATGGCAACTTCATTAACCGTTCGTCCATGACTTTGGATGAAGCGAGACAAAGTCATCTACTCATTCTCTACATCAATCTTGTTCATCTCTTCTAGCAAACTTGATGACTGAGTTGCCCCGAGTCAGTGGCGGGAGCCCGTTTAAAGATCTGATGACGTGGTGCCACCTGGACGAGGAGATCGGAGATCGACGAGATCGGAGCAGCCGCAACGGAGCGTAGGATGATGGTTAAAGAACGAAGGACTCGGATCGTTCGGTATAACCTTTCTTCCCTCTTTGTAGATTGTTAGTTTAGCGTTAATGGCAGATCCGGGTTTTTAGTATGCGATAGCGCCAGTTATAAAAGTTTTTGTTCCACATTTGGCGTCAGATTGACGGCCGGGGCGCTACCGTAGACTTACACAGTCTTGGTAGGAACCTTGTTCAAAATATATGCAGCTGATTCTAGTGCATAACCCCGGCAACTCAGCGTTACTCATCATGGAACGAACCATATCCAATAGGGTTCGATTCCGCCTTTCTGATACACCGTTGTGTTATGGTGTGTATAGAGGAGTAAGCTGAGAGAGAATTCCATTCTCTTTTAGGTAATCCAGGAACTCGACACTTAAGTATTCTCCACCTCGATCAGATCTCAGTATCTTGATACTTTTGCCTGTTTTTTCCCACTTCATTCTTATTTTCCCAAAATTTCTCAAAGGCCTTGGATTTATGCTTCATCAAGAAGACATGTCCATACCTAGAGAAACCATCGTAAAAGTAATGAAATAGGAATAACCACTTCGTGCATGAGTAGACATTGGACCACACATATCACTGTGTATGAGTCCCAAGAGCTCGCTCGCTCTTACTCCGTGTCCACTGAACGGAGTCTTTGTCATCTTTTCTACGAGACAAGATTGATAGGTTGCGTAAGACTGATATTCGAACGGATCCAAATATCTCTCTCTATGTAACTTTGTCAACCGTTTTTCATTGATGTGACCCAGTCTATAATGCCATATGAAAGCCTGATTTGATTATGGAAACTTTCTTTAAGTGTGTTCTGGACACAGAAAACCTGAGCTTGATTTAAAACGTATATACTGTTATCTAATGTACCTGACCCAATCAAAGCTTGATTTAGGTGGATGTGGACCACATCGCTTACAAATGTAAAATCATATCCTTCTTTAGAAAGTAAAGATACAGATATGATATTACAAGCCAGATTAGGTACATACAAACAGTTACGCAGAATCAATATCTGCCCACTTGTCAATTCTAGGTGATATTCCCCTATGGATTCAGCGTCCATGCTCATTCCGTTAGCAACCCTGAGAGTCATATCACCTGCCTTGATAACTCTACTGTTTCTCAAATCCTGTAATGAATTATGTTAGTTATATGTATGCCCTAAAGGACATTACTGTACATGCGATGTATATTGTAGTGGATGCTTAGACATATATATAGGGAAGACTTTCTTGCTCGACATGATAGTATGCTATCTGGTTGCACTTTATCTTAACATGTTAACAAATACTGTTTTGTGATCACATGTTGATAAAGCCCTTAAGATGATTACTTGACTATCAGGATTATGATGTAGATCATACTAGTAGTGACAGGGTAGTCGATAAGTACATCCTTCAAATGTTCCTAGTCGTGGGAGTATCGAGATAGGGCATCGATACTCCAGAGTAGACTAGCGTATGCGCTTCTTGACCCATATGATGGGCGATAGATGATCCCATATCCATTGGTGTTTGACATCAGAGAAGGTATAAGGGTGCTCAGTGGAGACTGTGTATACTGGACGGACTCGCCGAGAACTCCTAGATGGTATTATACCTATCGTCGGATAGCAGTTCTCTGGTGACACTGGTACAGGTTAGTCTGTAGACCCGAGATCGTCATAGAGTATTGTGTGATTCCCACCATACCACAGTCAAGAGATCGTGCAAAACGGTGGCTTTTGGGTACAGTCCCGAATCACATGGAGGCAATGAGTGATAGGAGGGGTTTCGTCTCTTTCGGTATTGGGGGTTGATATTGCGCTATGCTCGATTGGCCATAACAGAAAATCCCTAGCCAGGGTTGCTGAGATTTACTGGTAAGTGTTATCAGTAGTTTCTCAAAACGTTATGGACCTCACATCCTCACGACTTATCGGTTACTGGGGTCTGACGTTTACCACCCCTAGACTAGATATGCGACATATCAGACGAAGAGACCGGACTGTACGGTAGTGTTACTGATTGGATTCGCAAAAGAATGAGCAGGCTTGCTTGTTGATCTTCTGATCGCTCAATACCAGGGTGGCCGTTACGTTTAGCAGACCGCTTGCGGCTTGTGGGTGTTTGATATGATCATCACCTACTGCCGGCATATTGACGAGTCTTTACAGTCCTACACAGTGGTTTCTTGGTTCATGCGAAATGGAGTAGAAACACATATGTGATATGTGCGGGACCGAGATTATTATGAGTATGTGATACCGTATTCTATTCTCGCGATATGTGATATAACCGGGTTATCGGATCAAGTGTTGATTCGATGAAATAATATATAATATATATGTATGTATGTGTGTGTGTGCGCGTTTTATATGCTCACTTAAATATTTATTAATCTCACTTATGATGCGTTTGACATATATGTGATATATGTTTATTGTATTGTTTTCTTTTGTTACATGAATATTATATGTGATATATAACATTGTGACATGCTAGGTTACAAATGCAACATGTATGTATGAAACTCATACCATGCTAGGTTTTATGTTAGGGTTTCATTTATCATTAAGTAATTACAAATCAGTGGATTTAATCAATGCTAGAAGCTTATAGAAACTTGTAGATAAGTTTTGACTTAGTCCACTCTTTTGTTTCTACTTAAGATATTTTGTGACCTAACCATTAACCCTTACCATAGTTAATTCTCTACATGGGTTAGTGTATGGATGATATACTCACCCAAGGGTTGCATTTGAACCAAGAGAGATATTTTCATCACTTGAGATATTTTCATCTTCTTCTTCTTCTTCCTCATCTCATTTTTTCTCTCTTGACTTTGAGATCAAGAAGAAATATAGTGAGAAATTAAATACTAAATTAAGCTAAATTCCTACTTCATTATCCTCTACTATTAGCGATTTAGTTTAGGGTATTTCGTTCACTAATCTACACAATTAGTGAAGAGATAGCATGAGCTAGTGTCTCCTCGACGTAGATCATTTTCGGCCTTGAAGACTTCGAAGCAAGCTTGTTTGTTTCTTCATGGGAGCCTCTCTAGAGTCCGGGAGTTCATGATCGCAGCGAAGGGACTACTATACGGAGCTATTGAAGTGAAGGACCGGTCTACAAAGGTTGTATTCCTTTTTCACATTAGATGTAAAGTGTTTACATTCAATGTTTAATCCTAATTCTCTAGTTAAGATCTTGGTTAGGGTTTGTTTAGCACCCAAAAATTTTAAAGTAGTATGATTGATGCTTGCCAATACCTTCCTAAGGTGATAAGCTAACCCTACAGTGGTATCGGAGCCAAGGTAGAGCATTAGGCGTTGTCTAGACGAAATTTAAAGTCCGATCGAACTCCGAAAGCCCAAAATGACACCTTTTCTGGAAATTTTTCCAAAAGTTGGATTTTTCCATGTTAAAAATACTCAGAAAATCTTGTAGGGAATTCTATGGACACAGATGAACAACGAAACCCTAACTCATCTAAATGACCGCGGATCCACTGCCAAAACATGGTTTTGGCGACGGATCCGCGACGCCACTTGAGAGGCTTGGGTCGGGCCCTTCAGCTGTTGGTCCGTAGGTACTGTGGCCTGTCTCTGGTTAACTTTAAATGTGCCCAAGTGTTGAGCTCTCTGGGAATTTTTGGGAATTCATTGCATCGATCGAATTATCTAACTTCTCCTAGCTATCTGTGATTGTGATACAATATTTGGAATCCACATAATTGATTATGTGATAATTAGTTTGAATTTTATAAATCTAGCACTTTAGTCTCATTTGATCGGTTTCCATGGGATTTTGATGTGGATCAAAAGTCTGTCGTAATTACGTAGTGTACGTGGATACTTGCCGGGTAACTTTACTAGAGAGCCACACCCCATAGCCCTGACCAAGTGACTGTAGGAGAACCTTATAGCCAAAAGCATCCGTTCGGGTGCTCAGGGCCGCGATGTTCCTCCTTGGTGCACTTCGTCGACGGCATCGGGGTATGCGGCCATCTATGAAATTTTCTGACGAGCATTCGATCAGATTATCGAGAATCTTGTTGAATTACCGGACAGGTTACTGGAAAGTGTTTTCAATATCGAGACTAAAATGCAGGGTTTATAATTGTTAGGCATACGATGTTTAAGGAATTCATTTGGTTAGGCATGAAATCCAATGTATGTGATATATTAGGTTTATGATGTTTAAGAAGGTTGAGGATTCCAACTGTTGTAGTTTTTCACTTTCATTTTTGCGACCGTAAGTGTAATATGTGGTGTATCACTAGTTTCGGTGCTATATGTCAACGACAATTGGGATACACATATTCACTTACGTTGATGACATGTGATGTTATGAGTTGCTGTGATATGTTATATTGGATAGTCGTATTTTGAATAGACGGGAGGGGGGTGATTGTTAAGATTTTCCGTTGTGTATGTAATTGGGAAATTGTAAAG
This sequence comes from Agapanthus africanus, assembly GCA_030015575.1. Taxonomy (NCBI): domain Eukaryota; kingdom Viridiplantae; phylum Streptophyta; class Magnoliopsida; order Asparagales; family Amaryllidaceae; genus Agapanthus; species Agapanthus africanus. The sequence continues at coordinate 220,549,085 of CM057348.1, read as the reverse complement.
AAATCACAACCAAAAATATTTTGACCGCAATCAATAACGGTGTCGATTGTAGCGCGTTAGTAAGTGCGGATCGTCCACAGGGAAAGTGTAATCGTTCGACTTTTGAATTAGGTGAGTTAAAACTTTAAAGAAAAGAAAACAAAACAGTTCAAGATTTATAGTTGAAGTTCAAGAATTAGAAAATCTAGATCTAATAACAAGAAAAAGATAGAATCAAGAATTGATAGTTTAATGATTTTTCCAAACCAAATATCAAGAATCGAAATGAGGCTCGTAGGAATCGATCGGATCTATAGATGTGATGTAATCTTACAATTACGTATTCTTATCCTTCGATGAATTGATACTAGATCGATGATGATCGATCGAGAATTAGGGATTTCTTATGAAACTAGGGTTTCATCTTATCCCTTGTTCTTTCGTCGATATCATTCACATTCTAGCCTCTAGTAAATTCAAGAAACGATCGTAGATCCCTAATTTCGAGCGATCACAATCAAGAAAGCATCGCTACGAAACTAGGTCATCGATTCTTGAACTTGCTAGGGTTTACAAAACTCGTAGGACTTAAAATTCGTTTTAAGATTTGTTACATCATCATTCTATTGATCGTCTCGGCTCCTTTACGAGCGGAGTTTTACTCAAACATCACAACAAGAACAACAATTACAGATTGAGATCTAATCATGATGCAAGAATTTAAAGAAAGCAAGATAAAAGAATTTCACCTTTTATTTATATCAACAATTTCATTACATTCGCTCAAGAACTACAAGAGGAATAACTCGATCGTCGATTTGGCTTCGCTCGTCTCCGTGGGTCGCGGATCGGCTTGGATCACTTGCCCGATTGAAGATCGGCTCGGCTCCTAAAAGGTTGAAGGCTTCTTGCTTGATTGGTACTCAAGATCTTGAATTTGGAGTGGAATTAGGGTTAGGGTTTCGCACAAGTCTTGTCACTAGACTTGTGGAAGAAGAGGAAGAATTAGAGATTTAGGAATATGAAAGATTGATTATCCTCAAACCTTAGATCTAGGTTCCTATTTATAGCCATCAAAACCCTAGATCTAGGATTTCAAATTCTAAGTTTCCCTCCAAAAGTTTGTTGAGGAAATTTGAATTTCCCACCAAAAGTTACTTAGAATAGAGGCTTCTAGATGTGATTAGTTAGGAGGGAGCTTCTAGAAGAGGTTGGTTAGGAGCTTAATTAGGATTAGCTTAATTAATCATCTTTTGCTGATCTGGCAGAAGACTCTGGAGAATTCTGGAATTTGACGTGTCAAAATGAGGTGTAGCCACTGAGAGAAGAATTATGCACCAAAATTGGAATGATGATCTGACCAAACCGCCGCGCAACTGCGGCGCAAGCCGGCTCCCGCCGCGGTTCTGCGGCGCTTTAGAGGCTTTAGGGCTTGAAACTTTTGGTGCTTGTTGGGCTTGAGTTGTGGGCCTTTCTTTGATATGTTGAATTGTATTTCTCCCTTTGGATTGCTACCAGACCTGAAATCATTGAGTTGGCGTATTTTTGATCAGCTCTTTTGGCTTTGCTCCTGCAATTTCCTGCACAAATCTCGACACAAGTGTTGCGCAAATACAGAGATGATGCGATGCCATGAGATGCAGTCAATTTCCTTTATAGTGCCGGTTTTAGAGTCTAACACATGCAATCTGATATTTCAGGACTGATTTGCTAATATGTGAAATATGAATGCCGAACACTTCTAAATGAGTGCAAATGATGGGGAAATTGCCGTGTTGAAAATACATTATTTTCGACTGATCAAATACCCCCAAACTTAATTTCGATCGTCTCGAGCGAATGTTTTATTAAAAAGAGAAGGAGAAAATAAAGAAAGAGAAAAACTAACTAGCACACTTTCGTAGGCAACACGATTGCACTGAGCATGTGCAACAAGCCTTTAAACCTCTAGGTGTCCCTAGTAGGAGGAGTGTTGTCTCCTGAGGGTTTTCAGCGGATTGCACCCACAAAATCCAATAATAAAAGAAAGATCATGAATATTACATTTAAATAAAAGAATCGTAAAAGAAAAGCCTTGAAAATTAGTGTTTCCAACTAAGCTAGCTTTTCGGTTGTCATGAGCCCTATCTTAATGGTCATGAAAAAATGTCAGAAATCACGTCCTCCCTCAATAAAACATCGTCTTATTCTTCATTCCTATCTTTCTTCCAAACATCGATCATATAACCCTGCGTGTGTGTAAAAGGTCATCCCTACACCCGGAGAATTCAATTCAAGTTATCATACTCTTGCCCATCAGCCTCAGTACTTTTTTTTATTAATGAATATTTATATGAAATTGCTCACACACTTTCATGCGACCGTTAATACTTCTTGAGGTACTAACCGACCGATTACTCATGTGTTTGCTTACTTGGTGTATTTTTCCTCGTTTTGCACCATCTCAGGCATAGCAGTGACTCCCAGACCAGTTGGCCTTAGGGCACTAGTTGAAGAAGCACCCTCGCTACATATTTTTTTATTGCCCTTGGCGCTAACAAAACCAGTGTTCATTTTTCTCACCACTTTATATTTTCTTCATTTCATTTTTTTTATTTCCTTCATACTTTTGGCTTTAAGACAAGAGCATTTCAAGGTATCCTCTACTATCCCAGGCTTTAAGACGTGTGTAAGTGCGAATAGCAGGGTATCAACATTCAAAATGTTTGGCTTCCAGAGTAGAAACTATTTTTCAGACTTATTTTTATCCTCAGATTAGTGACGTCCTTCATCTTACTAACCCTTGGGACAACGGCTCATAACTAATTATTACTAGTTCGTATAAGAAAACTTCTAATTTTCTTAGTTTTCTTAAATTTTTCTAATCTCATGGACGTAATTTTTCACTATCTAATCTTTTATTATCTTATTTATGTACAAAAATATATTTATAGTTTTGAAAATTTTTAAATTTTTATAAGTTTTCGAAAATGTTTTGTGCTTATGCAAATGATATGCAAATGATGTGAAAATAAGCACAAACCTCCCCCAAACTTGTTTTCAACAGTGTCCTCACTGTTGACATCTGCTAAATCTCGAAAAACCTGTAAGCTTGGAAGGAATTTATTAGTGGGGGCAAAATATTTAAGTGAAGATCCTCCCCCATACTTATTTTTGGCTCAACATTTTGTAAAAATTTTCTTTTCAAGAGCCAGAAAAACATACCCCCCCAAACTTGAGTTATGCAATGTTAATCTTTGAAAATCATATGAGGGGGTCAAAAATCAGTGGTCGATGCCAAACTTTGCAAAGACCGAATGTCAACACCAACCATTCAAAATTTTTATCAATGCAGTGCTCTGGTTGGTGGAAGAAGAAGTGGGGAAAGGTTAAGTGGTGGAAGAGAGTGTGTATGCGTCTCTTTTTGGAGAGACGATGCAGTGAATGTGATGGATTACTCGCATTCTTTTTACAATTCAGAAGAAGGGGTGGAGGTTCAATTTCAGTGAGTGGGACATGATTCATCTCAACACCCGTGTCATTCAAAAATGCGAGTTCTTCAGCAAAGATTTCCTCAAAAGTTCCATCAATACCCCAATGAATAATGTCATCACAAAGTGCGGGGTGATCTTCAGACTCTAAAAGCAGTTCATAATCAGTGTTAGTTGTTGACCCGGACAACTCGGTGGAAGAGTCCGTATGTGTATGATACATAGTTGGGTCAAACAATAACATATGACAAGAGTCAAGATCGGTATCAAGAGGATCATCAAATTCGCTGCTGTCGACATCCATTAAGTCTACAGAACAGACCTGAGCAGTAGGTTCGGAGGGTACACTTCCCAACTTGTAAATGTTTAGCTCTATTGACCTATTCCCAAAGGATAGGGTCATAGAACCATTACGACAGTTGATTATTGCATTGGAAGTGGCCAAAAAGGGGCGACCTAAAATCACCGGAATTTGATTCCGTGGGTTCGCTACAGGCTGTGTATCAATTACAATAAAGTCCACAAGGAATATAAATTCCCCGATTTTTATTAACACATCCTCCAGTTCACCCCTAGGTTTGGTGATTGATCAGTCAGCCATCTGGAGAGTGCAATGGGTTGGCTTCAACTCTCCGATACCTAGTTGCTCATAGACCGAGTAAGGAAGCAAGTTAACACTAGCGCCAAGGTCTAGTAGAGCACGGTTGATGTGTTTTTCCCCGATAGAAATGGAAATCGTAGGATAACCAGGATCCTTACGTTTCCTCGGTAATTGCTGGGGGAAAGCCGTGTCTGTCGTCTTTTCCATGAATATCTTCTTGGGCACTTGAGTCTTCCTTTTCCTAGTGCACAAGTTCTTAAGAGTTTTCGCATAGGACGGAACTTGTTGGATGGCATCTAGGAGAGAGATGTTGGTGTTAACTTGCTTAAAAATGTTCATAATCTTCTCCATATGTGGACTCGGTGTGTTAGCCCTTAACCGATTAGGATAAGGTTCTTTAGCAATAAGCGCTGGGTCCATCATAGGAGAAGGAAGTGGGGGTAGACATGATCCCGAAAGAGGAGTGGGGATTGTCTGTGGAGAACTAGAAGAGATGGGTTGAGGTGGAGAGCCTTGTGGGAAACGAAGAATAGACTCGCAGAAAGGTGGTGGGGTAGAAGAACTGGGGTCAGAATTAGAAGTGTGTGTGTGAGGAAAGGTCTCAGCCGGGGTGTTATTGATTGATTTGTCAGTATCATCAAACTCTGTCCCAACATGATTGTCAAGCACTCTTCCAGATCTCAACGTGATTGCATCCACATGATGTGAATAGCCAGGATTGGGTAAAGGTTGAGCTGGAAGTTTCCCTTTCTCTCTTGCACTCATTTCGGCTCTTAATCGTGAAATTTCTGCTTCCATCGATTTGATACTCTCAGCTTGGGACGCTGAGTTTTTCTCAATTTTATCGACAGAAGACTTCATTTCAGCCGAAAGTTGCATGATATTTGTTAAGACCAAATTCATGCATTATGCAAATGAATAGGATTCATCAGTCCCGGTCAACTGCAAAGGACTAGATGGTGCGGGTGTGTTGACCGGATTTTGAAAATTTTGTGCTTGAAAGGGGGGCTGACTCAATTGTGGTTGCTGTTGTGGTGGAGGAGCCCTTTGGAATTGATTCGGATTTGGAACCGTGTTTTGAGATTGTGATTGGTTCCAAGCAAAATTAGGGTGATTCCTCTAACCCTGATCATATGTAGAGGAGAATGGATCGTTTCTAGGTCTTTGAAATGCGGCATTGGTATGCTCATGACCTTGAAACAGACATTCTTCCGTCAAGTGAGACGGATCAGAACAGCAGCCACATACAGTTTTGGAGAGTGATATTTGACTTAGGGTGGCGGCTAAAAATTTGTTTTCCATAGTCTCGAGTTTCTTGTGTATAGCTGCAATGTCCGCTCTAACTCCTATGGAAATATCATTGCCATCCCTAGACGATTGACTCACACCCTCCCACTGTAAAGATTTTTCAGCGAAATCTTCTAGAAAGTTCCAGGCTTCCCCATCATCTTTAGTCATAAAGTTGCCTTGACACATGGATTCAAGGGTCTGTCTTGTGTAAGGAGTAATGCCCTCATAAATGATTCGGCACAGTTCCCATCTCGGGATGCCGTGATGTGGACATTGGACTAACAGATCCTTGAAACGTTCAAGACATTTTGAAAATGTTTCATTTGGAAGCTGGGTGAATTGATAGATTTCGCTACGGACTCGAGCTGTTTTGTGATGTGGGTAAAATTTCTTAAGAAATGCTTTGACGAATTCGTCCCAATTTGAAATGGAATGTGCGGTAGTGTTATATAGCCACTTCTTGGCTAAATCGCACAAGGTAAATGGGAGAAGACGTAGACGGAAAGCATCCACAGAAAGCTGTGAAGTACCCATCATTGCGCATACGTTTTCAAATTTGGTAATAAACACGTATGCGTCCTCAGACTCGAGACCGTGAAATTTTGGTAGAAGGTTGATGTATTGGGGTTTTATTTGAAAATTTTCCCCATTGGCTGGTGGAATGGAAAGACAGGTGGAAAGTGGACCTCGTGCAGGATAGCACCTCTCTTGGAGAGAGATGCGAGGTGGATTCTACGCATCAACGGATGGCGGCAGGGTAGTGGTAAAGAAGTTCGATGGAGACGGATCCATCGACGTGGGTGTGGTGGTGGGTAAAGAAAAGGTAAGTGTAGAAATACCGACTTTTGGGTCGATCAAGGGACGCGGACTAAACGGGCACTAGAATCCCGTTGTCCAGCCTATCTTGAACTAAAAAGGGTTAGTACAAATGGCAGCGTGAATTTATAATTAGGGGAGATGAATGAATGCGGTGTTTGCTTTGAAAAAGGGACGGATTTTTGAGAAAAAAATGATGCAACACAACAAATGCAACAAGCAAAACCCTAATTCTAGTGGTCACCTAGGTCCGGCTCTAGACTGCTCCTAACTGCCAAAAGACAAGTCGCAGGATCAATCCTCCACTGCCTCTTTGTCCCCCTGTGGCCGGATAAGTGCCAGGTAAGTGGGAAGGTACTCCACTACGTAAGTAGTGGGCCTAATTAAAAACCACTAGCCTTAGACACACTCGCCTTAGACACCACAAGAAAACGCGGATAAGCAATGAATTACCCACGGCCTTCTTCTGTCCTAATTGAGCGCGACGGTCCTTAGAGTCATCTCTAGATATTTTTTAGTTAATGAGGGTAAATGCGGATGCAAGTTTGTGATTTTCGGGGCTTAGGAAGGGTAATGAACTCCCTACCTAATCTGGATTTGGTCTTGCCCCTTAATTTCCGTATTAATATGCAAACAACCAAAAATAAAAAAACACGCACAATTTTAATTTGCTTTTTTTTTGCGGCGCAGCGATTATTTACAAAGAAATCTGCAGAAATTTGTTAGTTGGAGCTAAAATAGGAGAGAGAATAAGGTAAGAAGGTACCTGAAGAAGTTTGGCACAGAGAAGCCTTGAAGAAGCCGCGGAACCGCCGCACTTGGGTACTTAGACCGCGGAAACGCGGTATGGTAGTGAGATCTCTGCACAAAATTTTAACAGTGAACTTCTGTTCACTTCTTCAGCTCTCTGGAATATTCACAAAAATTTTATCCAAGCTCCAATGATTTCAGATTTCCTCGCAATCAAATCACAACACACGTATTAGTGTTTGCACGAATTTTGATCTAAAAATTATAATGGAATAAATTTTTCAACTCAAATTTCAAAATACGAACAATTAGCACACGATCCCCGGCAACGGCGCCATTTGATTCTTAAGATTTTCCGTTGTGTATGTAATTGGGAAATTGTAAAGAAATCACAACCAAAAATATTTTGACCGCAATCAATAACGGTGTCGATTGTAGCGCGTTAGTAAGTGCGGATCGTCCACAGGGAAAGTGTAATCGTTCGTCTTTTGAATTAGGTGAGTTGAAACTTTAAAGAAAAGAAAACAAAACAGTTCAAGATTTATAGTTGAAGTTCAAGAATTAGAAAATCTAGATCTAATAACAAGAAAAAGATAGAATCAAGAATTGATAGTTTGATGATTTTTCCAAACCAAATATCAAGAATCGAAATGAGGCTCGTAGGAATCGATCGGATCTATAGATGTGATGTAATCTTACAATTACGTATTCTTATCCTTCGATGAGTTGATACTAGATCGATGATGATCGATCGAGAATTAGGGATTTCTTATGAAACTAGGGTTTCATCTTATCCCTTGTTCTTTCGTCGATATCATTCACATTCTAGCCTCTAGTAAATTCAAGAAACGATCGTAGATCCCTAATTTCGAGCGATCACAATCAAGAAAGCATCGCTACGAAACTAGGTCATCGATTCTTGAACTTGCTAGGGTTTACAAAACTCGTAGGACTTAAAATTCGTTTTAAGATTTGTTACATCATCATTCTATTGATCGTCTCGGCTCCTTTACGAGCGGAGTTTTACTCAAACATCACAACAAGAACAACAATTACAGATTGAGATCTAATCATGATGCAAGAATTTAAAGAAAGCAAGATAAAAGAATTTCACCTTTTATTTATATCAACAATTTCATTACATTCGCTCAAGAACTACAAGAGGAATAACTCGATCGTCGATTTGGCTTCGCTCGTCTCCGTGGGTCGCGGATCGGCTTGGATCACTTGGCCGATTGAAGATCGGCTCGGCTCCTAGAAGGTTGAAGGCTTCTTGCTTGATTGGTACTCAAGATCTTGAATTTGGAGTGGAATTAGGGTTAGGGTTTCGCACAAGTCTTGTCACTAGACTTGTGGAAGAAGAGGAAGAATTAGAGATTTAGGAATATGAAAGATTGATTATCCTCAACCCTTAGATCTAGATTCCTATTTATAACCATCAAAACCCTAGATCTAGGATTTCAAATTCTAAGTTTCCCTCCAAAAGTTTGTTGCGGAAATTTGAATTTCCCTCCAAAAGTTAGTTAGAGGAGAGTCTTCAAGATGTGATTAGTTAGGAGGGAGCTTCTAGAAGAGGTTAGTTAGGAGCTTAATTAGGATTAGCTTAATTAATCATCTTTTGCTGATCTGGCAGAAGACATTGGAGAATTCTGGAATTTGACGTATCAAAATGAGGTGTAGCCACTGAGAGAAGAATTATGCACCAAAATTGGAATGATGATCTGACCAAACCGCCGCGGAACCGCGGCGCAAGCCGGCTCCCGCCGCGGTTCCGCGGCGCTTTAGAGGCTTTAGGGCTTGAAACTTTTGGTGCTTGTTGGGCTTGAGTTGTGGGCCTTTCTTTGATATGTTGAATTGTATTTCTCCCTTTGGATTGCTACCAGACCTGAAATCATTGAGTTGGCGTATTTTTGATCAGCTCTTTAGGCTTTGCTCCTGCAATTTCCTGCACAAATCTCGACACAAGTGTTGCGCAAATACAGAGATGATGCGATGCCATGAAATGCAGTCAATTTCCTTTATAGTGCCGGTTTTAGAGTCTAACATATGCAATCTGATATTTCAGGACTGATTTGCTAATATGTGAAATATGAATGCCGAACACTTCTAAATGAGTGCAAATGATGGGGAAATTGCCGTGTTAAAAATACATTATTTTCGACTGATCAGGGGGTTATATGAAATGAGAGTTTTTTTATTTTCATTCTTGTAAAATTCATTGTATGTAATATTCTTTTGTTGGGGCACTTCCGGATTGAGGATGATGTCACCATTGATGTATATTATTTACTTTTCCGCATTAGGATAGACCCAAGACGGGGAGCACAAGTAACCGGGTTCTAAGGTCCAGTGGGAGACCATCTCGAGGAGTCGAGACCGGTCTCCTAACTCTAGAATTGGATGGGTTAATTGCCGCTCTCGTAGGGGTCTAGGGATGTGGGTTTGGCTATTCATCACGACCGTGGAATCCGTGTTTTTACTGGCTTAAATAAAACACGGAATTCCTAGTATATCCAATATTTCATATATGATTCTTCTACTCCTGATATTCTGTGATGTGATCATTTTATATGCGTGAGACGAATGCTTATACTATATATATATGATATATAAATATTATTGCTTTCGTTTCTTCTGTGATGCTTATGAAGCATAAATAATGGGGCTTCATTAATGAGATTAATTAAATAAAAAGAAACCTAAAGATTGTTAGTTATATGTATGCCCTAGAGGCCATTACTGTACATTGGATGTATATTGTAATGGATGCTGGGACATATATAGGTAGGACTTTCTTGCTCGACATGATAGTACGCTATCTGGTTGCTCTTTATCTTAACATGTATACTTTCTGTCTCTATGATTACATGTTGATAAAGCCCTTAGGATGTGTACTCGACTTCTAGGACTATGATGAAGATCATACTAGTGGGGCCTGGGAAGTCAATGAGTACATCCTTCATTGTTCCTAGTCGTGGGAATATCGAGACGGGGCATCGATATTCCAGAGTAGACTAGCGTATATCTTCTCGACCCATGTGATGGGCGATGGATGATCCCATATCCATTGGTGTTTGACATCGGAGATGGTATACGGGTGCTCAGTGGAGACTGGGTACACTGAACGGACTCGCCGAGAACTCCCAGATGGTATTATACCTCACGTCAGATGGCAGTTCTCTGGTGACACTGGTACAGCTTAGTCTGTTGACCCGAGATCGTCATAGAGTCTTGTGTGTCTCCCACTGTGCTTTGATTTCCACCTTACCACGGCTCTACTGAGTCGTGCAAAAGGGTGGTTTTTGGGCACAGTCCCGATTCACATGGAGGCAATGAGCGATAGGAGGGAATTCGTCTCTCCCGGTATTGGGGGTTGATGTTGCGCTATGCTCGACTGGCCATAACAGGAAATCCCTAGCGAGGGTTGCAGTGACCTACTGGTAAGTGTTATCAGTAGTTTCACACATGTCATGGACTTCACGTCGGCATGACTTATCGAGCTATTGGGGTCTGACGTTTACCACCCCTAGGCGAGATATGCGACATATCAGACGAACAGACCGGACTGTACGGTAAGTGTTACTGGTTGGATTCACAGGAGTGTGAGCGGGCTTGCTCGTCGATCTTCTGATCGCTCAATACCCGGGTGGCCGTTACGTTTAGCAGACCGCTTGCGGCTTGTGGGTGCTTGATATGATCATCATCTGCTGCCGGCGTATTGACGAGTCTTTAGAGTCCTACACAGATGTTTCCTGGCTCAAGCGAAACGAAATAGGAGCGCATATGAGATATGTGCGGGACCGAGAATAATGCGTGTATGTGATACCGTATTTCATTCTCGCGATATATGTGTCGAATGGTTGTATGCGATATAACCTAGTTATCGAATCAAGGATTGATTCGATAAGCCGATACATTGGATACTAGCCGGTTATATGCGACATGACCGGATCATTGAATCAAGTGTTGATTTAATGATTTAATGTATAATTATATATATTTGATATATTACTTTGCATTAACTAGTATTGGTTCACTTTAAATGGATTTACTCACTTGGTTTGTGCATATTGTATATGTGATATATTTTGTGCACATGATTGTATCATGTTTGATGATACATTCTAGCTTGGGTTTGTGTAAAGAATTGACCATGGTTATATGAATGGTTAGGGTTTCATTTTATTTACTTATTCATTTATTTATTCTTTTTGTTTATTTTGGCAAAAGAAAATGATAAAGATAAATGAATGGTGGCTATGTTTGTTTTTAGTTGAAGATTCATGAAGCATTGACTTAGTCACCATTCTTGTCTCATGCCTAACCCTAACCACTCATCTAACCTTAGTTAAATCTATACACTAAACCATGATTGAAGGAATGATAAGTATTCATTTATTTTCCTTTTTAAAATAACTTATCATATTCATCTTCATCTTCTTCTTCATCTTGAACAAGAAGAAAAACTAGATTCCATCAAAGGTGATTGATGAAAAAGGGTGAGAAATCCAATTCTAAAGTGAACCCACTTCCTATTTCTTCATCCTCTACCTCTTGCTAAGTAGTATAGGGTGTTTCCTTCACAAGTTTTCATGACTTGGTGAAGTTGGAGCTTGATTTAGCGATGCCTCGACGTAGATCATCTTCGGCATCGTCGTCGATGACCTAGCCCGCTTTTTCTCCGATGAAGCCGATGCTAGAGCCCAAGATCCGATTTGTACAGCGAGGAGATTTCATCGCGGAGCCATGGAGGTGGAGAACCGGATCTACAAAGGTTGTATTTCCGTTTACCATTTAGTTAAGTTGTTAACTAGTTTCTTTTTCGCCTAAACTTCTAGCCAACGATCCGTATTGGGGTTTCTCGGCACCCGTTAAATTAGAAATTGGCATGGTTGATGCCTTGTGAGACCTCACTAGAGTGCCTAGGAACCTTTCATTGGTATCAGAGCCTAGCTAGACCCTTAGGCGAAGTCTTGACGGAGTTTGAAGTCCGATCGACCCGAAACCCCAACCCTAAAATGCTCTCTGGACAATTTCTGAAATCTGGTCCTTTTTGAAAATAAAAATATGCAGAAAAATCAGCAGGTATTTCTAAGAATTACTGTGAAGTTCGAGCACCTAAGTCCACCAAAGCGCGGCGGAACCGCGGCATTAGCATGCTAATGCGGCGGTTCCGCGGCCTTTTAGTCTCTTCATGCATTGAATTTTGCACAGTAACTCCTACTTTGCAGTGCTGGTTTTCCTGGGAATTTTTAATATTTATTCAAGAGTTGAATTTTCTGGGGTTGTTTTGGGGATTCGATGTTTCGATCGGGGTATCAGATTTTGTCTATGTGGCTTTCCGGATAGGTTTTTTGAATATGTTAAAAAGTTCGACCGGATATAAATACCCAATTTTTCCCCTGTCGGGAAATTTCCAAGTGTTGGATTTTTCCGTAGTTTAATGACGTTCTAAGTAGTGCAAGTAACGCGATGGACCCTCTAGAAGACAACAAACCTTAACTCGATTATGTGACCGTCTTGAACTGCTCTTTGAACCTTAGGGTTTGGGGCAGTACGGCGTGCCACATGTGAGGCGTTGGCTTGACCCTTCTACGGCTGGACCGTTGGTACTGAGGCACGAACTGAATGTTTTAGACTTATTTCATGTGTTGATCTGTATCGGGAAAACTTGGGTGGTCGATTATTCGATCGGAAAGTTTAACATTTTCTATCTTATTCGGAATGTGATACAACAATTGGAATTCACAAATAGTTATGAGATAACTGAATGAATGTTATAAACATAGCAGTTTAGTCTCACTTGATCGGTTGCTACGGAATTTTGATGTGATCAAAAGTCCATCGCAATCACGTAGTGTACGCGGATACTCGCCGGGTAAACTTAATAGACAGCCTTACCCCATAGCCCCGACCAAGTGACTGTAGGAGAACCCCATCGTCGAAAGCATCCGTTTGGGTGCTCGCGGTAGCGGTGTTCCGCCTTGGTGCATTTTATCGACGGTATCGGGGGTGCGACCGTCTACTAAAGTTTGCGACGAGCATTCGATCAAAATGTCGGGAATCCTGTTGAATTGCCCGACTTGGTATTGAAAAGTGTTCTCGATAATGAAACTAAAATGCGGGGTTTATAATTGTTAGGCATGCGATGTCTGAAGAATTCATTTGGTCAGGCATGCGATGTCTGAGGTGGTTGCGGATTCCAACTGTTGTAGTTTTACACTTTCTTTTCTGTGACCGTAAGTGTAATATATGATATCGCCGGTTTCGTTGCTATATGTCAACGTAAATTGGGATGCGCATATTTACTTACGTTGATGACATGTGATGTTATGTGTTGCTGGATATGTTATATTGGATTGTCGTGTTTGAATAGCCGGGGGTTTTTATGTGAGATGAGTGTTTTTCATTTTCATTCATGTAAAAAACTTGTATGTAATATTCTTTTATTGGGGCACTTCCAGGTTGCGGAAGATGTCACCCATTGTATATTATTTACTTTTCCGCATTAGGATAGACCCAAGGAGAGGAGCACAAGTAACCGGGTTCTGGGGTCCAGAGGGAGACCATCTCAAGGAGTCGAGTCCGGGTCTCCTAACCCTAGAATTGGTAGGGTTGCTTGCCGCTCTCGTAGGAGTCTTGGGGTGTGGGATTGGCTATTCATCACGACCGTGGAATCCGTGTTTTATACTGGCTCGTATTGAAAACACGGACGTCCTAGTATATCCAATATTTCATATGTTTCTTCTGCTGTGATTTATCTGTGATGTGATCATGTGATGTTCTGTGACAGATATTATATATAGTATATATGATATATTATATAGACGTTGCTTATGTTTTACACCCGCGCTAGCCCTGCCTCGCTCTGGCGTTAGTTACCTAACCTAACGGTGCAGACGGGACATCGAGGCGAATGCGGATGGCATAAGCGTACGTTATATTTATCTGTGATGGTTAGGTGGACTTAAATGATGGGATATTCATTAATGTGATTAATGAAAGAAAATAAACCTAATTGATGTTGTGGAATCGAATTTCAAAATAAAAACAGGTAGCTACAGTTCTTGCTTTGCATCGCGGTGTTCCTTGTAGAACATCCTGCACCTTATTCGATAGGGAAAGGACCGAGATCCCTTCACCGGGAGTGACTCTTTTAGCAATAACTGGCAGATGCTACATCACTCGGTTTGTCTTTTGATAGCTTCTATAGTTTCCACTTTGCACAGTGATATATACGATATATCCCGCACCTCATTCGACGAGGAAAGGGCCGACGATCCCTTCACCGGGAGTGACCCCTTTAGCAAAACTAGAAAAGCCTCAAAAACATTCCATTTAAAAACCATTTGATTCCGCAACGAGATCAAGTTCAAAGCGTTAAAGGTTTTCATAAAAAAACCAGCCGCAACCCTCCGTCATTTTAGGAAGTAGAGTACTTAGTATTCGTGCTGTGTTTGTTGACCATAGTCAAGGCACAGTGTACGGTAGCTAAGTGATGTCTTCCTACACCGCATATGATGCGATTAGTTAGGACAGTCGCGTGACTTTGTTGACCTTAGTTAAGGGTCATGTGGGTGGGTCTAATTAATCACGAAATGACGGGTAGAACTTGACTAGTACTTATGATTTGTTGACCTTAGTTAAGGTCATAAGTGCTAGGGGTAAAAACCATTATCGGGAGTTTCAAGTGTTGAAACTTGCAATGAGATTGCATACCTTCTATGTGATAGTTGGATCCCGATACCTACTGCGAGTAATTGTTACTCCTGGGAGAGTTTTGTACTTTGCAATTAGCCGATCAAGTAGGTGTCTAGAAAGGTGTCAACGGGGTTACGCCTCTGAGAAAATGAGGTTTACTGTAATTAGGTCCGTGCGAAAGCACGGGGAACCTCCCTCAAAGTACCGACACTGGCCTGGCTGAAAGATCGGCGAACTTGTAGAGTGTAATTAATCCCGGCTAGTCTTTCCTTTTAAGGTTTGAAAGAAGATTTGATAAAAACAGTGGGAGCCATCCTGATTAGATAAAATAAATAACCAATCTAATCTTACAAGAGCGCACGCAGAGTGTTTTCTTCTCTCTCTCTCCTGGTAGCGACCATATCACGCCTTAATCAAGATAATAATATGGATGTATTGACCGAACCCGCTTGTTATACTGAGCTGGAGAACGTTGGTCCCGCTCCAACTTATAATTGTTATAAGACAGAGCAGGAATTAGGGGAATACCAGGATTCCCATGCCGCCCAAACGAAGAAAGTGCATATGATGCATCTCCTTCGGGTGTGTTCATTACAAAGAACTGTTTCTCAGTATCCTCTGCATCCTGGGTATATGATACCGGATCAGGATCCCAGATATGTAATCTGTTACATAGGGCTACAAAAGGGTAGAAAAACTGAGAACGGGTGATAAGTTTCATGAGACAGAAAACGGGGCAAGTGTTGCAGCCAAGTCTGTTGGTCACTGTCACCCTGTATTACTAATACATTGATTCTGAACAAATGCTATTAGATACCGAACCTGATATACAAAATCATATCAGTCTCTTTATAAGTAAAGAAATGATAAAATTTTGTATTGTTGGATAATGTTTTGAACATTTCCTATATCAAAAGTTGATCGGTTCAGGCACGTTATCTAAAAGCATTGATGTTCTAAATCAAACTACAGTTCTTAGTATATGGAACACACACAAGAGGGAGAGTTCAGAAATGAACGGATCCTTCTTGAGGCATTGTAGACTAGGTCATATTAATGCGACCCGACTAGCTGAAGTTACATGTAGATGCATATTTAAATCAGTTTGAATTTCCATCTTGTGAAACTTGCCGGTCGTGTCACATAGATATAATGACACCAGCTCTGTTTATTGGAAACAGAGAAAGAGTTAGTGAACTCTTGGGATGATACATGTTGATGTATAAAGGTCCCCTGTCTACACATGCCAAGACCGGTTCTTTGTACTTCATTGCATTCTCTGATGATCTCTCAAGATTCAGACATATGTTCCTGTTGAAACACAAGTCCGAACCTTTTGAGATATTCACAGAATATAAGTTAGAAGTAGAGAACCAAAAACCGGGTATAAGTATTATGTCCTATGATAAGATCAGGGAGGAGAATACTTGAGCATGGAATTCTTGGATATTCTAAAAGAAAATGAGATTCTCTCTCAGTATTACTCCTCCGAATACACCATAGCACGATGGTATATCGGGGCGGAGCAATAACACCCTATATGATAAGGTGTGCTCTATGATGAGTACTACTGAGTTACCTATTTCCTTTTGGGAGTTATGCACTTGAGAAGCTGCATACCTATTGAATTAGGTTCGAATCAAATCAGTGCCTACCACTCCATATAAGATATGGTGTGGGAAGATCCTATCTCTTAAGTAAGTTAAGATTTGGGATTGTCCGGCCTATGTCAAAAGCAAAATCCGGACAAGATCGAGGCAAGGTCAGTTCTGTAGAACTGGAAAGGTTCCAGCTGTACAAAACTGCAAATGATTTGACAGAACCAAAGGTTCAATAATCCCCGACGAACCTTAGCCTCTCCGCCAATCTGGTAGGGTTCCTCACCTGCATGAGAGACACTTCGGTTTCTCGATGACAGTGGGAGCGAGGATTGCATCATAAGATGATGACCCAACTAGTTTCGAGCTGGCCATCGGGGGTAGAACTCTGTAAGAATGGCTGGATGCTTAATGATCTGAGATGGAATCCTTATACACCAACAAAGTATGGACTTTGGTTGCTATATCTGAAGGGTTAAATCCCCATCAGGAGCAAGTATATCTTGAGAAGATTACTTGGTGTAGATGGAAAAGTTGAGACTTTCAAAGCTAGACTTGTTAAAGGTTTTCATCATCAACCAGGCGTGGATAATGATGAAACCTTTTCCAGTACCTATGCTTAAGTCCATCCAGATCCTACTTGTTACGGCTACATACCATGACTACGATATCTGGTGGTTGGGTGTCATGACTGCTTTTCTAAATGATGTTTTAGAAGAGTGCGTCTATAAGTACACAGCCAGAGGGCCTCGTAGACAATGGGAGCAGCGGAAACGTGTGCAAGATGCTTTATAGGATAAAGCAGGCATCGCGGAGTTGGAACATCTGTTTTGATGGATTAGTCAAAGAAGTTGACATCATCAAAATGGTAGATGAACCTTGTATAAACAAAAAGGTAGTAGGGAGTATGGTGACGATCCTCGTAGAGTACGTGGATGACATACTCTTGTTAGGGAAGGAGTTTCCTATGCTAAGCTCGATCAATCTCCACTTATCACAATGATTCTCCATATAGGATCAAATTGATACCTACTAAATCCTAAGCTTTGGATCTATGAGATAGATCTAATTGGATGTTAGGATACTCACTAGTTGTAGTGAGATGGTATTAATCGATCCTGGGGAGAATCACTGGAAGGGTTCCAGAGTGATAAAGACGACTGAATGTCAGTCACAGGCATTGTCTTTACCCTCAGTAAAGGGACGGTATGTTGGAAGATTTCCAAGCTAGATACCGTGACAAACTAGACGATAAAGGCTGGTAACATCGCTATTAAAGATACTACCAAATAGGTAGTTTGGGTGTATATTGGTTCATAGGATGAACTTGGTTCCTACCATTGTGTGACAATGGAACTGTGGGTTTGGCCCTGGAACCCTGGTCCCATCAGTGACCTAGACAAATTCTGAGGCAGCATCACCTGATCATGGAGATAGTTGATCTCCAGGTTGATCAAGGTTAGGAGAGTAGACTCAGAGGACAACACGGCGGATCCACTCACGAAGGCCTTTTCCCAAAGAGAGACTTTAATGGGATGGTTGAGTATGTGATACTGCAACCACTGCTACAGATGGCCCTAGTGCAAGTGGGAGATTGTTAGTTATATGTATGCCCTAGAGGCCATTACTGTACATTGGATGTATATTGTAGTGGATGCTGGGACATATATAGGTAGGACTTTCTTGCCCGATATGATAGTATGCTATCTGGTTGCTCTTTATCTTAACATGTATACTTTCTGTCTCTCTGATTACATGTTGATAAAGCTCTTAGGATGTGTACTCGACATCCAGGACTATGATGAAGATCATACTAGTGGGGCCTGGGAAGTCAATGAGTACATCCTTCATTGTTCCTAGCCATGGGAATATCGAGACAGGGCATCGATATTCCAGAGTAGACTAGCGTATATCTTCTTGACCCATGTGATGGGCGATGGATGATCCCATATCCATTGGTGTTTGACATCGGAGATGGTATACGGGTGCTCAGTGGAGACTGGGTACACTGAACCGACTTGCCGAGAACTCCCAGATGGTATTATACCTCACGTCAGATGGCAGTTCTCTGGTGACACTGGTACAGCTTAGTCTGTTGACCCGAGATCGTCATAGAGTCTTGTGTGTCTCCCACTGTGCTTTGATTTCTACCTTACCACGGCTCTACTGAGTCGTGCAAAAGGGTGGTTTTTGGGCACAGTCCCGATTCACATGGAGGCAATGAGCGATAGGAGGGGATTCATCTCTCCCGGTATTGGGGGTTGATGTTGCGCTATGCTCGACTGGCCATAACAGGAAATCCCTGGCCAGGGTTGCAGTGACCTATTGGTAAGTGTTATCAGTAGTTTCACACATGTCATGGACTTCACGTCGGCATGAATTATCGAGCTATTGGGGTCTGACGTTTACCACCCCTAGGCGAGATATGCGACATATCAGACGAACAGACCGGACTGTACGGTAAGTGTTACTGGTTGGATTCACAGGAGTGTGAGCGGGCTTGCTCGTCGATCTTCTGATCACTCAATACCCGGGTGGCCGTTACGTTTAGCAGACCGCTTGCGGCTTGTGGGTGCTTGATATGATCATCATCTGCTGCCGGCGTATTGACGAGTCTTTAGAGTCCTACACAGAGGTTTCTTGGCTCAAGCGAAACGAAATAGGAGCGCATATGAGATATATGCGGGACCGAGAATAATGCGTGTATGTGATACCGTATTTCATTCTCGCGATATATGTGTCGAATGGTTGTATGCGATATAACCTATTTATCGAGTCAAGGATTGATTCGATAAGCCGATACATTGGATACTAGCCGGTTATATGCGACATGACCGGATCATTGAATCAAGTGTTGATTTAATGATTTAATGTATAATTATATATATTTGATATATTACTTTGCATTAACTAGTATTGGTTCACTTTAAATGGATTTACTCACTTGGTTTGTGCACATTGTATATGTGATATATTTTGTGCACATGATTGTATCATGTTTGATGATACATTCTAGCTTGGGTTTGTGTAAAGAATTGACCATGGTTATATGAATGGTTAGGGTTTCATTTTATTTACTTATTCATTTATTTATTCTTTTTGTTTATTTTGGCAAAAGAAAATGATAAAGATAAATGAATGGTGGCTATGTTTGTTTTTAGTTGAAGATTCATGAAGCATTGACTTAGTCACCATTCTTGTCTCATGCCTAACCCTAACCGCTCATCTAACCTTAGTTAAATCTCTACACTAAACCATGGTTGAAGGAATGATAAGTATTCATTTATTTTCCTTTTTAAAATAACTTATCATATTCATCTTCATCTTCTTCTTCATCTTGAACAAGAAGAAAAACTAGATTCCATCAATGGTGATTGATGCAAAAGGGTGAGAAATCCAATTCTAAACTGAACCCACTTCCTATTTCTTCATCCTCTACCTCTTGCCAAGTAGTATAGGGTGTTTCCTTCATAAGTTTTCATGACTTGGTGAAGTTGGAGCTTGATTTAGCGATGCCTCGACGTAGATCATCTTCGGCATCGTCGTCGATGACCTAGCCCGCTTTTTCTCCGACGAAGCCGACGCTAGAGCCCAAGATCCGATTTGTATAGCGAGGAGACTTCATCGCGGAGCCATGGAGGTGGAGAACTGGATCTACAAAGGTTGTATTTCCGTTTACCATTTAGTTAAGTTGTTAACTAGTTTCTTTTTCGCCTAAACTTCTAGCCAACGATCCGTATTGGGGTTTCTCGGCACCCGTTAAATTAGAAATTGGCATGGTTGATGCCTTGTGAGACCTCACTAGAGTGCCTAGGAACCTTTCAAAGATATTGTAGAAACTTGTTTAAAAACTGGTAGCTATAGTTTTTTGCTTTGCATAGCGGTATTCCTTGTAGAATATCCAGTACCTTATTCGATAAGGAAAGAGCCAAGATCTCTTCACCGAGAGTGACCTCTTTAGCGAAACTGGCAGATGCTACAACAAACTCGGTCTGTCTTTTGATTGCTTCTATAGTTTTTGCTTTGCATAGTGGTATTTATGAAATATCCTGTACCTTATTCGATAAGGAAAGAGCCGAGATCCCTTCACCGGGAGTGACCTCTTTAGCGAAACTAGTAAAAGCCTAAAAAACACTCCTTTTCAAAATTCACTCGATTCTACAACAATATCAAGTTCTTTACGCTCATGGTTTTCTTAAAACCTGCACAGCCCTCTGTCATTTCAGATAAGTATTATTTAGTATTCGTGCTACAGTAGTTTGGCTTTCGTCAAGGCGTAGTGTGCGGTAGATATTTACTGCTTATCTGCTGCATATTATGCAATTGGATTAGGGTATTCGTACGGCGTTGTTTGGCTTTCATCAAGGGTCATGCGGGTGGTTTAATTCAATCAAGAAATGTACGGGTTGAACATGACTAGCGGACTATGGGTTGTTTGGCATTCGTCAAGGTCATAGGACGCTAGGGGTAAAAAGATTATCGGGAATTTCATGTGTTGAAATTTGCAATGAAATTGCATACATTCTATGAGATAGTTGGATCCCAATACCCCCTGGGAGTAAGAGTTACTCCTGGGAGAGTTTTACACATTACAATTAGCCGATCAAGTAGGTGTCTAGAAAGGTGTTAACGGGGTTACGTCCCTGGGAAAACGAGGTTTATTTTAATTAGGTCCGTGCGAAAGCACGGGGAACCTCCCTCAAAATACCGACACTAGCCTGGCCGAAAGATTAGCGAACTTGTAGGGTGAAATTAATTCCGGCTAGTCTTACCTTTTAGGGTTTGAAGGTAGATTTGACTAAAACAGTGGGAGCCATCCTGATTAGATAAAATAATAACCAATCTATTCTTGCTAGAGCGCACGCAAAGTGTTTTCTTCTCTCTCTCTCTCCTGGTAGCGACCATGTCAGGCCTTAATCAAGATAATAATATGGATGCATTGACCGAACTTTCTCATTATACTGTGCAGGGGAACGTTGATTCCGTTTTTTCTTATAATTGTTATAAGACTGAACAGGAAATAGGGGAATATCCGGATTCCAATGTCACTCAATCGAAGAAAGTGCATGTTGATGCATATTCTTCGGGTGTCCTAATTACCGAGAACTGTTTCTCAGTATCCTCTACGTCCTGAGTATGTGATACCGGATCAGAATCCTGCGTATGTAATCTGTTACATGGGCTACTGAAAGGTAGAGAACTGAAAATGAGTGATATATCTCTAAAAGTTAGAGAATAGTGCAATTGTTGCAGCCAAGTCTGTTGGCAGATATCACCTTGTATTACCAATTGGTAAATACATTGATTTTGAACAAATGTTATTACATACCAAACCTGATATACAACTTTACATCATGTTCTTTACTGAGTTAAAGAAGGATATAATTCTGTATTGGAGGATAATGTTGTGAACATTTTCCTGAATTAGGAGTTGATTCGATCAGGCACGTTATATAATAGCATGTACATTCTAAATCAAACCACAGTTCAAAGTATGTAGAA
Source organism: Agapanthus africanus (assembly GCA_030015575.1). Lineage (NCBI taxonomy): Eukaryota > Viridiplantae > Streptophyta > Magnoliopsida > Asparagales > Amaryllidaceae > Agapanthus > Agapanthus africanus. The sequence continues at coordinate 220,527,378 of CM057348.1, read as the reverse complement.
CCCACACAAGAGGAGTAGTTCAGAAATGAACAAATGCTTCTTGTGGCATTGTAGACTAGGTCATATCAATGCGAAACGACCAGCTAAGTTACATGAGGATGAATATAAGAATCTGTTCGAATTTTCATCTTATGCCACTTTCCATTCTAGTCTCAAAGGTAATATGACCAATACTCCGTTTACTGGAAACAAAGAAAGAGTTACTGAACTCTTGGGATGGATACATGATGATGTATATGGTCCTATGTCTACAAATGCCAAGGTTGGTTCTTCGTACTTCGTTATATTCACTAATCATCTTTTAGGATTCGGATATATGTTCCTTTTGAAACACAAGTCTGAAACTTTTAAGAAATTCAAGAAATATAAGCTTGAAGTTTAAGAACCAGACAGGTAGAAGTATTAAAGTCCTTCGATGTGATCGAGGAGGAGAATACTTGAGCATGGAGTTCCTGGACTTTCTAAAAGGAGAATGAGATTCTCTCTCAGCTTACTCCTTCGTATACACCACAGTACAACGATGTATCGGGGCGGAGGTATCGCACCCTATGAGATATGGCGCGCTCTATGATGAGTACTGCTGAGTTACCTGTTTCCTATTGGGAAATATGCACTTGAGAAGCTGCATACTTATTGAATGGGGTTCCATCCAAATCCGGGCCTACCACTGCATATAAGATATAGAATGGAAATAGACCATGTCTTAAACGAGTTAAGATATGGGGTTTGTTAGTGTTTATGCCCTAGAAGGCCATTACTGTATCATACTAGCTTGTATATTACTTAATGGAAGCTTGGGATATTCACATGTATATAACAGTCTTGCTAAACATGGTAGTATGCTACTTGGTTTTTCTATCTTAATATGTGAGTGTACGTATTGATAGAGCTCTTAGGATCTTGCTTGTCTACCAGCGTTGTGATGGCAGTCACACTAGTGGGGGCTGGGTAGTCTACAAGCACATCCTTATTCAGGTCCCTGGTCGTTGGATTATCGAGACAGAGCATCGATACTCCGGAGTAGACTGGTGTGTACGCTTCTCATCCCAGTTGGGGAGATGGCCTGTCCCACAGCCATCAGTACGTCGTACTGGAGATAGTATACAGGTGCTCGTTAGGTTACGGGTACACCGGACAGGACTCACAGGGAACTGTTGGTTGGTTTGATACCAGTCGTCAGTGAACAGTTCCCAGGTGACATGAGTACAGCGTAGTCCGCAGACTTGACACTGCTACTTCGCCTCGAGTGTGTCCCACTGTTCTTAGATTGCTACCCTACCACGGCTCAAAGGAGTCGTGCAAACAGGTAGCAGTTGGGTGCAGTCCCGAGCACTTGGAGGCAGTGGCGGTTAGACAGGATTCGTCCCTCCCGGTATTGGGAGTAGATATCGTGCTGTGTCAGAGAGCCATTACGCAAAGTCCCTGGCCAGGGCAAGCGAGATTTGCTGGTAGGTTCCAGTAGTTTCTCAGGGTGTAATGGGCTTCACTCCGACACGACTTATACCGCTATTAGGGGACTGACGCTTGCCGCCCCCCTAGGCCCGATATGCGATAGTCTTGGACGAACGGACCGGACTGTATGGAGATTGTCACATCAGACTCAGTAGGAGTTCGGATGGGTTTACTCATCGGCCTTCTTATCGACAACTACCTGGGGACCGTTACGTACAGCTAGTGCCGCTTGCGGTCTGTGGTTAAACCCACTGCCAGCGTAGTAGTCGAGTCTCTAGAGTCCCACACAGAGAGTTTCCTACTCCAGGCGAAACGATATAGAGGTTGCATGGTTTTGCGACAAAGGGTTCGGACGCATACGTGCGTTTACGCACGTACGACTTTCGGACAGTTTTTACCAGTCGGCTTTGGTTTAAGCCAGTTACTGGTATCCGGTTATTGGATTTTTACAGTCTAAAGTTTTTCCGTATTTTTACGGATCGGAGGGGCGTTCTCGTAATTACTCGAGAAGCTTCTAGAAGATGTGACTAAGGAGGTTTCTTTTGGATAAGAGAGTGAGTCATGGTGGTGATTCATTCACTTCATTAATGCACATTTATTGCTTAATGACTCATGCTAATGAATCATCACAAGATATTTTATGAAGCATGCTTATTCATTTCTTTTATTCATTTGTTGAAAATAAGAATGCTTCATAATATTATGATACACTCTCTCTCTTCTCTCATTATCTTATCTCACATTCTCTCTCCTCAAGCTCTCATCTTCAAGATACTAACCTTAATCCTCATGTGTTGAGAACAAAGGTTTAGTTAGACTTAAGCATCCATAACCTACACTCTACATCATCCTTTCATCTTTGATTAGCAATCAAAGTTGATTAGTTACCTCAAGTTAGAGGTTTAGCTTGGAGTTTCGCTCTCGGGTGGATCGTCTACTACCTAGAGAAGGTCGAGGAGAACAAAGGAGGACGTAAAGAAGAAGGACCGGTTTCATTAGGTATAATCCCTAATCACTTGTGAAAAGAAACTCATAGAATACGGTTATTTAGAGTTTAGCTTCGATTTAAGCGGTTAGTCGATGTTCGTTCCTTAAACTTGATCGTTTTTGTAAAATCCGCCTCCCCACAAGTACTGGGGTGTACTACATCGACTTACAGTGGTATCAGAGCCTCGCTAAACACTAAATAACTTGATTGCAAATTTGTACGAATTTCGAACGGAAAAACGAAGCCGAAAAACCCTAATTCTGTCATGTTTCTGTCGAATTTAAAACGATGTCAGAAAATTTTTCAGGTGAGTTCAGAGAGCTTAGAATGACACCAGTAGACTACACAAGAAAAACAGTCAGCTGAATCGTTCAACTCGGCGCGGAACCGCGGCCTCAGCCTACTGAGGCGCGGCGCTTCCGCGGCCGAGTCAACGAGTTAGCGGCCGATTTTTCTTGTGTTGTCTCTTTATAAGATTTGGGGTTTTCTGGAATGTTTAATTATTGCTCAGGTTACTGTTTAACAGAGCAGATTTTGGAGCAATATTGATGTTGTTTATTCGATCGAAATTGTACAGTATTTGCATATGGATTATATCTGTGATTGTTTGATGTGTTCGTAAACCTCCCCCAACTGCTAGTATGTCGGTTGGCAGGGGGTTGCACATTTCTGTAATGGTTATATCTGTTTGTGCATATAAACTGTATTGGACTGTTGTGGTGTATAGCCGGGGTTTGCAATGGGTTATTGATTAATTCATTTGTTGTAAATGTAATTTGTTGTAATATTATTTTCGCGGGGCACTTCCAGGTTGCGGTCGTAGCCACCGTTGTATTATTTCATTTTACTGTTTTTGCTCCTAGGACTGACCCAAGGTGGGGTACACAGACTGCCGGGTGGGTAGTTTGCCGTACCCGTAGGGGTCGAGGGTGGGGGTATCGGCTATTCATCACAACTGTGTAATCTGTCTTTTCTTGCAGGCTCAAAAGAAATACAGATTGCTTGCATATCCAATATTGTTTATCTGTGTTATGGAATGAATATCATTGCGTCAGACGAATGTAAAATATCTATATTTATTGTAGCTATTTAGACGTCACTTATGTTTTACACCCGCGCTAGCCCAGCCCCCGCTCTGTCGTTAGTTAAGTAACCTAACGGGTGATGACGGGACCCCGTGGCGAATGCGGATGGCATAAGAGGACGTTGTATTTTCGTTGTTTTCTGCAATGATAGGTTAATGATGGGACGCATTATCTGTAATGCAAAGAAAACAAACCAAAGTTTAAATCGTTGGAACAATTTAAAAGAAACCACTCGGTTATTTTTAAAACAGATATTTTTAAATGCGGAGATTTAACCACTCCTTTTAAAAGCTATCAGGTTCCTTCGGTTATATCAAGTTCACTACGTTCACGGTTTCGCCAAAACCATTCGTAGCCCTCCGTCATTTCATCTGGGTATTCAGTAGTATTCAAGCTATGTATTTTGACCTAACGCCAAGGCATAGTGTTTGGTAGCTACTGGGTATTCATTTGTTGCATAGATAGATGAGTTAGTTTGGGACAGTCGTATTATCATTTTGGCCGAACGTCAAGGATATATACGGATGGGTTCAAATTGACAAGATAATGATGGGCAGAACTTGACATGTGACTTATGACATTTTGACCTAACGCCAAGGTTATAAGAGCATGGGGCAAAAACTTATATCGGGAATTTCAAAAGAAACTGAAATTTGCAAAGAGATGCATACCATTTTGAGTTTGATGAATGTTGGTAGCATTCCTACAACATTATCAGACGATGATATTTGGATCCCGATCCTACTGTGAGTATATGCTACTTATCAGGATATTCGTCACTTAACGATCAATGCTATAAACCTAGTAGGTGTCCAGAAAAGTGTCAGCGGGGTTACGCCCCCAGAGAAAAGAGGTTATTTAATTAAGGAACTTCGCGAAAGCGTTGGAAAACCTCCCTCGAAGTATCGACACCGGCCTGGCTGAACGGTTAAGCAAGTATTGTACGGTGAGAATAGTCCTGGCTAATTCTTCTTTTATGGTTTGAGGAAGGATTCGAGAAACAGTGGGAGCCATCCAGTTTAGATAAACTAAAAACCACTCTAAACTTGCAAGAGCATCGTGCTAAAGTGTTTTCTTCTCTCTCTCCTAATTGCAGCGACCCTGAAAATGACTGGACTTAAGTTACTTTTAGAAAAGAATATACTGACGGGGCCAAACTATAAAGATTGGCTGCGGAATGTCAAGATGGCCTTGACCTATGACAAATTGGGGTACGTCCTCACCGCTACGGCACCTGCTGTCCCTGGTCCCAAATCCAGCAATGCGGATAAGGAAATCCGCAAAACCTGGGATTTAGATTGCGCGAGAGCCAAGTGCATCGTGCTTGCCTCGATGAACAATGAACATCAGAGGAGGCACGAGGATATGTCCCTAGATGGCATATTTCTCCATACAAAGGAACTTTATGGAGAGCAATCTCGTATTGCAAGATACGAGACCTCGAAGAAATTATTTCGAGCGAGGTTGGCTGTCGGGTCATCGGTAGGTGAACATGTCCTACAGATGATCGGCTATATTGAGGAGCTCGCAGACCTTGGGACGACTTTGGATAATGAGCTCTATACAGACCTTATTCTCCAGTCCCTTCCTCCCACCTACGCCCAGTTTATCCTCAACTTCAACCTTCAAGGAAAAGAAGTTGAACTTGCGGAACTCCTGAACATGTTAAGGAGTGCAGAGGGCACCTTACAGAAGGTAAGGGAAACACCCGCTATGTTTGTTGGCGGTTCATCTTCTTCAGGGTCCAAGGCTAGGGCCAAAGGAAGGAAGAAGAAGGCCGCACCCAAACCTAGAGGAGGTGTTAGTAAGGTGAGAGGGAAGGGAAAGATAAAGAAAGCAGTACCGATAGTTGGTCAGGATGAGTGCTTTCATTGTCACAGGAAAGGGCACTGGAAGAAGGATTGCAAGGCGTGGATCGCCAAGAACCAGGAACCGAAGCAAGCTGTGGCTTCGACTTCAGGTGTGTTTGTAATTGAGAATTGTCTGTCGATCAACTCTACTTCCTGGGTATTGGATACCGGATCAGGATCTCATATTTGCAATTCATTGCAGGCACTGAGAAACCGTAGAGTGCTGAAGGAAGGTGATATGATCCTCAGGGTTGCTAACGGAGCTAGCGTGGGAGCTGCGTCCGTCGGGGATTATCACCTAGGATTGACGAGTGGACATATTTTGGTTTTGCATAACTGTTATTTTGTACCCAGCTTAACGTGTAATATCATATCAGTTTCCTTGTTATCAAATAAAGGTTATGATTTCACGTTTGTAAGAGATGTTGTTAACATCCACCTTAATCATGGTTTGATTGGGTCCGGTACTCTAAATAACGGCATATATGTGTTAAACCAACTCCAAATTTTCAATGTCCAGAACACACTAAAAAGAAAGTCTCCAGATTTAAATAAAGCTTTCTTATGGCATTGTAGACTGGGTCACATCAATGAGAGAAGGTTGACTAAGTTGCATAGAGAAGGATATTTGGACACGTTCGAATATCAATCTTATGACACTTGTCAATCTTGTCTCAAAGGAAAGATGACAAAGACTCCATTTACTGGACAAGGAGTAAGAGCGAGCGAGCTCTTAGGACTCATACACAGTGATGTATGTGGTCCAATGTCTACACATGCGAGAGGTGGTTTTTCCTATTTCATTACTTTCACGGATGATTACTCAAGATACGGATTCATTTATCTGATGAAACATAAATCCGAGGCTTTTGAGAAATTCCAAGAGTATAAGAATGAAGTAGAAAACCAAACCGGCAAAAGTATTAAGACACTTAGATCTGATCGAGGTGGTGAATACTTGAGTGCCGAGTTCCTAGGTTACCTAAAAGAGAAAGGAATTCTCTCTCAGCTTACTCCTCCGTACACTCCACAGCATAACGGTGTATCGGAGAGACGGAATCGAACCCTATTGGATATGGTACGATCCATGATGAGTAATGCTGAGTTACCGCGATCTTTCTGGGGACATGCGCTAGAATCAGCAGCATATCTTTTGAACATGGTTCCTACCAAGACTGTGCCTACCACTCCATATCAGATGTGGAGCGGGAAGAAACCCCATCTACAGTATATAAAAATTTGGGGATGTCCAGCTTTTGTTAAAAAGCAGCATGTGGACAAGCTCGAGGCACGATCAGTAAAGTGTAAGTTTGTGGGATATCCAAAGCACTCCAGGGGATATCTATTCTATTACGCAGAGGAACAAAAGGTATTTGTTTCTCGTAATGCCCATTTTCTAGAACATCAGTATTTAGAAAAGGAATCAAGTGGGAGCGAAATAGAACTGGAAGAAATTCCAGAACCACAAACTGCTACTGAAAGTTTGGTAGAACCAGAGGTTCAAGAAGAACAGATCATTCCCGCACCCCTCCGCAGGAGTAGTAGGCCGTCTCATCCGCCTGAGAGATACTACGGTTTTCTCATAGACGGGGATAGAGAGGATTGCATCATAGATGATGATGAACCTACTGACTTCCAGCAGGCCATCCAGAGCGGCGACTCGGTACGATGGCTAGATGCAATGCGGACCGAAATGGAGTCCATGTACACCAACAAAGTATGGACTTTGGACTTTGCTCCAGATGGGGTAAAACCCATAGGATGCAAATGGATCTTCAAGAAAAAGATTGGTGTAGATGGACAGGTGGAAACCTATAAGGCTAGACTTGTTGCAAAGGGTTTTCGTCAAAGACCTGGTTTGGACTATGACGAAACTTTTTCTCCAGTGGCTATGCTCAAATCCATTCGGGTCCTTCTTGCTATTGCTGCCTTCCATGATTATGAAATCTGGCAGATGGACGTAAAGACGGCTTTTCTGAATGGAAATTTAGAAGAGAGCGTCTATATGGATCAGCCAGAGGGTTTCAATCAGAGTGGGAGCAGCGGGAAAGTATGCAAGCTGCTTAAGTCCATTTATGGACTAAAGCAGGCATCGCGGAGCTGGAACATCTGTTTTGATGAGACAGTCAAAGAATATGACTTTATCAAAAATCCAGATGAACCGTGCATATATAGTAAAGCTGTGGCCAGAAGTGTCGTATTCCTCGTCTTGTACGTGGATGACATTCTATTGATAGGAAATGACATTCCTATGTTACAATCTGTCAAAGGATTCTTGTCACAAAGGTTCTCCATGAAAGACCTGGGTGATGCCTCTTACATTCTGGGGATCCGGATCTATCGTGATAGATCCAAGAGGATGTTGGGACTTTCGCAGTCCAGGTATATCGACACTGTACTGAAAAGATTCAGTATGGAAGATTCTAAGCGCGGTAATCTACCGGCTTGTCACGGAATCACCCTCTCCAAAGAGATGTCTCCCAAGACTGATTTGGAAAGGGAACGCATGTCTATTATACCCTACGCTTCTGCGGTAGGCTCTATAATGTATGCGATGTTGTGTACCAGACCAGATGTAGCTTACGCACTGAGCGTGGTAAGCCGGTATCAGTCAGACCCAGGGGAGAAACACTGGATAGCAGTAAAGAACATTCTCAAGTACCTGAGGAGGACTAAGGAGATGTTCTTGGTTTACGGCGCTAAAGACCTCAGGTTGGAGGCCTTTGCTGATTCCGGCTTCCAGAGTGATAAGGACGATTCCAAGTCCATGTCGGGTTATGTCTTTACCCTCAATGGAGGGGCGGTGTGCTGGAGGAGCTCCAAGCAGGACACCGTTGCTGACTCGACGATGGAAGCGGAGTATATAGCTGCTTGCGATGCCGCAAAAGAAGCAGTCTGGATGAAGAAGTTCCTAACAGAACTTCAGGTGGTTCCTACCATAGTTGATCCAATACCTCTGTATTGCGACAACAACGGAGCTATAGCTTTAGCGAAGGAACCAAGGTCCCATCAGAAGTCCAGACACATCTTGAGGCGGTATCACCTGATCAGGGAGATCATTGATCGTCAGGAGATCGAGGTTCGGAGAGTTGCTTCAGAAGAGAACATTGCTGATCCATTCACGAAGGCCCTTCCTCAGATTCAGTTCGAGAGGCTGCTCGAGATCATTGGTCTACGATATGCCAGTACATGGCCCTAGTGCAAGTGGGAGATTGTTAGTGTTTATGCCCTAGAAGGCCATTACTGTATCATACTAGCTTGTATATTACTTAATGGAAGCTTGGGATATTCACATGTATATAACAGTCTTGCTAAACATGGTAGTATGCTACTTGGTTTTTCTATCTTAATATGTGAGTGTACGTATTGATAGAGCTCTTAGGATCTTGCTTGTCTACCAGCGTTGTGATGGCAGTCACACTAGTGGGGGCTGGGTAGTCTACAAGCACATCCTTATTCAGGTCCCTGGTCGTTGGATTATCGAGACAGAGCATCGATACTCCGGAGTAGACTGGTGTGTACGCTTCTCATCCCAGTTGGGGAGATGGCCTGTCCCACAGCCATCAGTACGTCGTACTGGAGATAGTATACAGGTGCTCGTTAGGTTACGGGTACACCGGACAGGACTCACAGGGAACTGTTGGTTGGTTTGATACCAGTCGTCAGTGAACAGTTCCCAGGTGACATGAGTACAGCGTAGTCCGCAGACTTGACACTGCTACTTCGCCTCGAGTGTGTCCCACTGTTCTTAGATTGCTACCCTACCACGGCTCAAAGGAGTCGTGCAAACAGGTAGCAGTTGGGTGCAGTCCCGAGCACTTGGAGGCAGTGGCGGTTAGACAGGATTCGTCCCTCCCGGTATTGGGAGTAGATATCGTGCTGTGTCAGAGAGCCATTACGCAAAGTCCCTGGCCAGGGCAAGCGAGATTTGCTGGTAGGTTCCAGTAGTTTCTCAGGGTGTAATGGGCTTCACTCCGACACGACTTATACCGCTATTAGGGGACTGACGCTTGCCGCCCCCCTAGGCCCGATATGCGATAGTCTTGGACGAACGGACCGGACTGTATGGAGATTGTCACATCAGACTCAGTAGGAGTTCGGATGGGTTTACTCATCGGCCTTCTTATCGACAACTACCTGGGGACCGTTACGTACAGCTAGTGCCGCTTGCGGTCTGTGGTTAAACCCACTGCCAGCGTAGTAGTCGAGTCTCTAGAGTCCCACACAGAGAGTTTCCTACTCCAGGCGAAACGATATAGAGGTTGCATGGTTTTGCGACAAAGGGTTCGGACGCATACGTGCGTTTACGCACGTACGACTTTCGGACAGTTTTTACCAGTCGGCTTTGGTTTAAGCCAGTTACTGGTATCCGGTTATTGGATTTTTACAGTCTAAAGTTTTTCCGTATTTTTACGGATCGGAGGGGCGTTCTCGTAATTACTCGAGAAGCTTCTAGAAGATGTGACTAAGGAGGTTTCTTTTGGATAAGAGAGTGAGTCATGGTGGTGATTCATTCACTTCATTAATGCACATTTATTGCTTAATGACTCATGCTAATGAATCATCACAAGATATTTTATGAAGCATGCTTATTCATTTCTTTTATTCATTTGTTGAAAATAAGAATGCTTCATAATATTATGATACACTCTCTCTCTTCTCTCATTATCTTATCTCACATTCTCTCTCCTCAAGCTCTCATCTTCAAGATACTAACCTTAATCCTCATGTGTTGAGAACAAAGGTTTAGTTAGACTTAAGCATCCATAACCTACACTCTACATCATCCTTTCATCTTTGATTAGCAATCAAAGTTGATTAGTTACCTCAAGTTAGAGGTTTAGCTTGGAGTTTCGCTCTCGGGTGGATCGTCTACTACCTAGAGAAGGTCGAGGAGAACAAAGGAGGACGTAAAGAAGAAGGACCGGTTTCATTAGGTATAATCCCTAATCACTTGTGAAAAGAAACTCATAGAATACGGTTATTTAGAGTTTAGCTTCGATTTAAGCGGTTAGTCGATGTTCGTTCCTTAAACTTGATCGTTTTTGTAAAATCCGCCTCCCCACAAGTACTGGGGTGTACTACATCGACTTACAGGGTTGTCCGGCCTATGTTGAAAGTCAGAATCTGGACAAGCTCGAGGCAAGGTTAGTTGTGTAAGTTTGTCAGGATATCCCAAACACTTGCGAGAGAATATCTTCTACCACTCTGAGGAGCAAAAGGTGTTTTGTTTCTCAGCATGCCCCCTTTTTCTGAAAAGGTATTTCTTGTGAAGAAATTGTGGTCGTGAGATAGAACTGGAAAATGTTCCAGCTAGACAAACTAACAGCTGGTGATTTGGTAAAACCAAAGGATTCAATAGTCTCCAACGAACCTCGGCCTCTCCGCGAATCTGGTAGGGTTCTCAATCCACTTGAGAGATACTGCGTTATTCTCGGTAACAGTAGGAGCGAGGATTGCATCATGGATGATGATGGCCCAACTAGGTTCAGGCATGCCATAACGAATGGAGACTCTGTGAAAAGGATGGATGCTATGCGATCAAAGATGGAAATCCATGTACACCAACAAAGTATGACTTTGAATGTTACATCTGAAGGGGTAAAACCTATTTGGAGAAAATAGATATTGAGAAGATTCTTGGTGTAAATGGAAAAGTTGAGACTTTTAAAGTTATGCTTAAGTCCATCAGGATCAATGCAAGTATCGCGGAGTTGGAACATCTATTTTTATGTGGCAGTCAAAGCGTTTGACTTCATCAAAAATGTAGATGAACCTAGTATATACAAGAAGGTTGTAGAGAGTAAGTTTGTCTTCCACGTATTGTACGTAGATGACATATTCTTGATAGGAAATGGTTTCCTATGCAATACTCGGTCAAGCTGCTCTTATCACAAGGATTCTCAATATAAGATCTGGATGATACCAACTATATCTTCTGGATTATAATCTATAGTGATAAATCTATGTGGATGTTGGGAGTGTCCAAAATCCAGGTACATTAACACCATACTAAAGGGGTTTAGTATGGAAGATTCTGAGCATGGTGGTTCGCCCACTTACTCATGGATCACTCTCTCCAAAAAGATGTCTCCTCAGATTGATTTGAAGAGAGTGATTAGTCGAAAATATTGCATATTTTAGCCGGCAATTTCCTTATCATTTGCATCCATATAGAAGTGTTCGGCATTCATATTTTACATATTAGCAAAACTGTCGCAAAATATCAGATTGCATGTATTAGACTCTGAAACCGACACGATAAAGGAAATTAACCACATTTCATAGCATCGCATCATCCCTACATTTGCGCAACACTTGTTTTGAGAACTGTGCAGGAAAATCCAGCAGAAAGGCCAAAATTTACAGGGTACAGCTAAAACGTTACGCCAACTCAATGATTTCAGTTCTGGTATCAATCCAAAGGGACAAATACAAATCAACATATCAGATGAAGCCCCAAATACCATCAAAAGACGACACCAGAAGAACCAAGCTCCAAGCCTCCTACATGGCCGCGGAACCGCGGCCAGAGCCTGCTTGCGCCGCGGTTCCGCGGCCATCTTGCCACATCACCCTCTCAATTTTAGTGCACAATGCTTCTCATAGTGGCTGAAGTTCAGAAATATACCTCAAGTTCCAGAAGACTCCAGAGACTTCTGCCATATCAGCAAGCTTTGGGATCAACACTAAACTAGCCTATCATTCTAGAAACTTCTTCCTAAACCCTACCTTAAACCCTAAGCTAAGCCTAACAAACTCTTTCTAGAAGTCTTTCAACAAACTTTTAGAGGGAACTCAAAGGCTTAGGGTTTGGGTGCTCTATAAATAAGACCCTAGGCTCACTTGTAAATGATATAATTTCATGAGCTTGGAAAAATCAATCCATTAGTTCATTTGAGAGCCATTCTATCTCTTTCTTCATCTTCTTCTTCCACAAGTCTAGTGAGAGGACTTGTGTGAAACCCTAACCCTAAATTCCAATCAAAAGCCAAGATCCCGAGTACCCATCAAGCAAGAAGCCTTGCAACCTTTTATGAGCCGAGCCGATCTTCAACGGAGCAAGTGGTCAAAGCCGATCCGCGACTCACGGAGCCGAGCAACGCCAATTCAACAATTTAGTTCTTCCTCTTGTAGTTCTTGAGCGACTGTAATCAAATTGTTGATATAAATAAAAGGTGATATTCTTTTATCTTGTTTACTTTAAATTCTCGCATCATGATATCTTTTTAATTCTTGAATACTTTCTGTGTGATGATGTTTGAGTAATACTCCGCTCGTCGAGGAGTCGATACGATCAATAGAATGATGATGTAATATATCTTAAATCTATTCTTGAGTCCTACGAGTTTTGTAAACCCTAGCAAGTTCAAGAATCGACGACCCAATTCGTTGCGATGCTTTCTTGATTGATATCGCTCGAGATTGGGGAGTTACGATCGTTTCTTGAAATTGTTAGAGGCTAGAATGCAAATGATATCAACGAAAGAACAAGGGTTAAAAGACAAAACCCTAGTTTCATCAAGAAAGCCCCAACTCTCGTCGATCATCATCAATCTAGTATCAATCCTTCGAAGGACAAGAACACGAAATCTTGAAATTACATCACGTCTATAGATCCGATCGATTCCTACGAGCCTCATTTAGATTCTTGACATTTTGGTTGGAAATATTAACGAAACCCAATTCTTGATTGTTTATCAGTTTCTTGATTCTTGATTAAACTCGTGACACCTGAATCAATTGATAAATTCTTAAATCATGTTTTCTTTCCTTTTCGATTAACTTTTCGATTCAAACAAATTAAACATAGAAACGAATTGCACAATCCCTGTGGACGATCCGCACTTGCTAACGAAATCTACACGACACCGTTATTGATTGCGGTCAAATCTAATTCTTTGGTTGTGATTTCTTTATACAATTTTCTAAATACCGATACAAGATACTGTTATCAATCAAATGAAACCGTTATCGGGAAACAATTGATTCGATACTTGCTTTTACATCCAATCGAGAAATAAATTTCAATCAAAATGGCGCCGTTGCCGGGGATCGCGCGCTAATTCGTTTTATATCAAAGTTTGAATTGAAAGATTTATTTCATTGTGATTTTTGAGATCAAAATTCGTGCAAACCCTAAACGATTTGTTGTGGTTCATTGCAAGGAAATCTGGAGCTGTTTGGCAATTGAAGAAAATTTTTGGAAAATACCAGAGAGCAGAGGGAGTCTACAGAAGTTCCCTGAAGAACTTTTGTGGGGTGATCTCATCAAGAGACCGCGGAAGCGCGGCATAAGGCAGGATCTGCGGCGGAAACGCGGCAGGTTTGGGGGATCTCTGAAATTTTTTTGTTTCAGGTGACTTCTTACCTTCTCCTCTCTCCTCTTTTTAGCTCCAACTAACACTTTGCTGCAGGATTCTTTGCAAATAATCGCAGCGCCGCAAAAAGCAAAATTAAATTTGTGCGTGATTTTGTTTCTTGGTTGTTTGCATTCTAAATACGGATATTAAGGGGCACGGCCAAATCCAAATTAGGTGGGGATTTCATTACCCTTCCTAGGCCCCGAAAACCACAAAACTTGCATCCGCATTGACCCACATTAACTAAAAGAAATCGAGAGAAGACTCTAAGGACTGTCGCGCTCAATTAGGACAAGAGAAGGCCGTGGGTAATTCATTGCTTATCCGCGTTTTCTTGTGGTGCCTAAGGCGAGTATGTCTAAGGCTAGTGGTTTTTAATTAGGCCCACTACTTACGTAGTGGAGTACCTTCCCACTTACCTGGCACTTATCCGGCCACAGGGGGACAAAGAGGCAGTGGAGGAATCTATCCTGCGACTTATCTTTTGGCAGTTAGGAGCGGTCTAGAGCCGGACCTAGGTGACCACTAGATTCTTGGGTTTGTGTGCTGCATTTGTTTTGTCGCATCATTTTTTCAAAAATCCGTCCCATTTTCAAAGCAAACACCGCATTCATTCATTACCCCTAATTATAAGTCAACGCTGCCACTTGTACTAACCCTTTTTAGTGCAAGATAGGCTGGACACAGGATTCTAGTGCCCGTTTAGTCCGCGTACCCTTTATCGACTCCGAAGTCGATATTTCTCCATTTACCTTTTCTTTACCCACTACCACACCCACACCGATGGATCCGAATCCATCAAACTTCTTTAACCCTAATCTGCCGCCGTCCGTTGGTGCGCAGAATCCACCCCGCATCTCTCTCCAGGAGAGGTGCTACCCTATTCGAGGTCCTCTTTCGACCTGCTTATCCACACCACCAGCCAATGGGGATAACTTTGAGATTAAGCCCCAGTACATCAATCTTTTACCCAAATTCCACGGACTCGAGACTGAGGACGCTTACGTTTTCATTACCAAATTTGAAAACGTATGCGCAATGATGGGTACGTCACAACTTTCAGTGGATGCTATGCGTCTACAACTTCTTCCATTTACTTTGTGCGATATAGCCGAGAAGTGGCTATATAACACTACCGCACACTCTATTACAAATTAGGAAGAATTCGTCGCTGCATTCCTTAAGAAATTTTACCCAATACAAAAGACAGCTCGAATCCGTAGCGAACTGAATCAATTTGCCCAGCTCCCTACTGAACCATTTTCAAAATGCTTTGAACGTTTCAAGGATCTATTGGTTCAGTGTCCTCATCACGGCATCCCGAGATGGGAATTATGCCGAATCATTTATGAGGGCATTAACCCAAGCACTAAACAGAGCCTTGAAAACATGTGTCAAGGTACTTTTATGACCAAGGATGATGGGGAAGCTTGGAAGTATTTAGAAGAGTTCGCTGAAAAATCACTACAGTGGGAGAGTGGTACCCAACCGTTGAATAGGGGTGGCGTACACCAAATAGATGTGTCCATAGGTGTTCGAGCTGAGATGGCAGTAATGCAAAAGAAGCTCGACGCAATGGAACACAAATTTGCAGCAGCCTCCCTAAACCCAGTGGCACTCCCCAAAACTGTTTGTGGGTGCTGTTCTGATCCGTCTCATTTAACGGAAGAATGTCCATTAAACTCTGCGTTTCAAGGTCACGAGCATTCTAATGCCGCATTTCAAAGACCTCGAAACGATCCTTATTCTTCCACGTACAATCAGGGTTGGAGGAATCACCCGAATTTCGCTTGGAACCAAAACCAATCTCAAAACACGGTTCCAAACACGAATAATTTTCAAAGGGCTCTTCCTCCACCACAACAGCAACCCCTTCAACTCACTCAGCACCCCTATCAGTCACAAAATTTCCAAAACCAGGGCAACACTCCTGCACAGTCTAATCCTATGCAGTCCTGTTCTGACGAGTTCTCTCAATTCACTCAAACCATGAAATCACTTTTATCAAATTTCATAGAGGTTTCGACTGAGGTTAGATCTTCCGTCAGTGAGATAAAGAAAAACTCAGCGTCCCAAGCTGAGAGTATCAAATTGATGGAAGCTGAAATCGCACGCCTCAAAACCGAAATGAGTGCGAGAGAAATAGGGAAACTTCCCTCTCAACCCCTACAGAATCCTGGGCATTACAATGTAAATGCCATCACAACGTTGAGATCGGGAAGAGTGCTGAACAATCATGTCAGGGAAGGTATTGATGATACTGAAGATCATATCAACACCCCGGCTGAGACCTTTCTACACACACACACTTCTCCTTCTGATCCTTCTTCTTCTACCACACCATCTTCTCGCGAGCCTATTCTCCATTTCCCATTAGGCTCGACACCTTCTCCCAACCCTTACAGTTCTCCACATACGGTCCCCACACCCCTTTTGGGACCTCGTCTACACCCTCTTCCTTCTCCTGTGATGGACCCTGCGCTTATTGCGAAAGCTCCTTACCCGAACCGGTTAAGGGGTAATAGAACGAGTCCTCATATGGAGAAAATTTTAGAAATGTTCAAACAGGTTAACATCAATATCCCTCTCTTAAATGCAATTCAACAAGTCCCCGCTTATGCGAAAATTCTTAAGGACTTGTGCACTAGGAAGAGGAAGACTCAACTGCCGAAGAAGGTCTTCATGTCTAATAATATCAGCACTGCTTTTATTCCCCAGCTACCAAAGAAACGAAAGGACCCAGGATGTCCTACAATATCGATTTCGATTGGGGGTAAAAACATAAATCGTGCTCTTTTAGACCTTGGCGCAAGTGTTAACCTGCTCCCTTATTCTGTCTATGAGCAATTAGGGATTGGAGAGCTGAAACCTGCTCATTGCACTCTCCAGATGGCAGACCGATCTATCACCAAACCAAGGGGTGAATTAGAGAATATGTTGATAAAGGTCGGGGAATTTGTTTTCCCTGTAAACTTCATTGTGCTCGACACACATCCTGTAGCAAACCCCCGGGGCCAAATTCCGGTGATTCTGGGTCGTCCTTTCCTTGCCACTTCCAACGCTGTTATAAACTTTAGAAATGGTTCAATAAACTTATCATTTGGAAATATGACCATTGAACTAAATATCTACAAAGTTGGAAGTCAGCCATCAGAACCCTCTACTCATATTTTAGATTTGTGCTCTGTCCATGAGATCGCTCCCGATAGTTGTGGAGCCGAGGAACTTTGCTTTACTGATCTCGATGACATTACCACATCTCTGTTTGATTTCACACATGATCTTAGTGAGGACACTTTCTCTACACTTGAGTCCTGCACTCCTGACTTTTCTCCACCCGAGTCTGTATCTTTCACAGGCTCTGAGCTTCTTTGTAAATCCAAAAATCGCTCAATGATCCATCCTTTTATCATTTCTCCACCCGAGTTAGATCTCAAAATTTTACCTTCTCACCTTAAATATGCTTATCTAGGTGAGAATGAGTCTTTACCGGTTATTATATCCGCTTCTCTTGCATCAGAGCAAGAAAATGCACTTTTATCGGTATTGAGATCTAACAAAGAGGTGTTTGGTTGGAGTATGGCGGACATCAAAGGGATTAGTCCCTTAATTGTTGAACATCATATACATGTGATGGATGATGCCAGACCGACCCGAGAACCACAGAGACGGTTGAATCCCGTCATGAAGGAAGCTGTAATGAAAGAGACGTCAAATGCTTAGATAATGGTATTATATACCCCATCTCCGATAGCCAGTGGGTAAGTCCTATACATGTCGTTCCTAAGAAATCCGGCATCACTGTTATAACCAATGAGGCAAATAAGTTGATTCAGACACGCGCCAAAACTGGGTGGCGTGTATGTATTGATTGTAGAAAACTCAATGCTGCCATGAGGAAAGACCACTTTCCTCTACCATTCATTGATCAGATGCTGGAACGCTTAGCGGGACGAAAGTATTATTGTTTTATGGACGAATACTCAGGCTATAATCAGGTCCCCATCGCCAAAAAGGATGAAGATAAAACCACTTTTACTTGTCCTTTTGGTACCTTTGCTTACAGTCGCATGCCCTTTGGGTTATGCAATGCTCCCGCTACCTTTCAGCGGTGTATGATGGGGATATTCTCTGATATGGTAGAGAATTTTCTGGAGATCTTTATGGAAGATTTCTCGATTTTTGGAGACTCTTTTTCTGATTGCCTTGCGAATCTTGACGCTGTTCTTACTCGTTGCAAAGAGAAGAACTTGACTTTGAACTGGGAAAAATGCCATTTTATGGTCCAAGAAGGAATAGTACTTAGACATGTCATTTCACAGAAAGGCATTGAGGTTGACAGAGCTAAGGTAGATGTCATTCAAAACCTCCCTCATCCCAAAAGCGTCAAAGATATTCGATCTTTCCTTGGCCATGCGGGCTTTTATAGGAGATTCATTAAGGACTTTAGCAAAATTGCTAGACCTTTAACTCTTCTCCTGGCCAAGGATACGACCTTCCATTTTGACTCGGACTGCGAGACAGCTTTCGACTCACTTAAACACTCACTCACTTCAGCCCCCGTGCTATCATCACCAAACTGGGACTACCCTTTTGAGCTGATGTGTGACGCATCTGATTTTGCAGTAGGTGCAGTCTTAGGACAACACATCGAAAAGATGCCACACGTGATATACTATGCAAGTAAGACCCTGAATGATGCGCAAATCAATTATACAACCACAGAAAAAGAACTCTTAGCGGTTGTATTTGCATTAGAAAAATTCAGGCCTTACTTAATTGGCTCACTTATAGTTGTGTATACTGACCATTCTGCTTTAAAACATCTTCTGGCGAAGAAAGATGCAAAAGGTCGACTAATACGTTGGATCCTTCTGTTACAAGAATTCGATCTTGTTATCAAAGATAAGAAAGGATGTGAAAACGTAGTAGCTGACCATCTTTCACGCATCATTTCTTCCCCTGTGACCCTGCCGGTTAATGACTCGTTCCCTGACGAACAACTCTTGAGCATATCCGCTGAACCATGGTTCAGGGATATTGTGAACTATCATGCCACGGGACTGATACCGAGCGATTAGTCAAAACAGGACAAATACCGTTTTCTTTCCCAAGTAAAACACTTTTACTGGGACGAGCCCTATTTGTTTAAATATTGTCCTGATCAGATCATTCGCCGGTGTGTCCCGAATGAAGAGTTCAAGAGTGTTCTTTCATTTTGTCATGATCAGGCATGTGGGGTTCACTTTGGTCCTAGAAAGACAGCGGAAAAGGTTTTGCATTGTGGATTTTATTGGCCGACCTTATTCAAGGACGCATTTGACTATTGCAAAACCTGTAAACAATGTCAGTATACGGGTAGAATATCCCAGAGGAATGAAATGCCTCAGCAACCCATTCTGGTTGTTGAAATATTTGATGTTTGGGGCATTGATTTTATGGGTCCCTTTCCCAACTCCTTTGGGAATTTGTACATATTGCTGGCGGTTGATTATGTCTCAAAGTGGGTAGAAGCCATTCCATGTCGCACTAATGACAAGAAAGTTGTCATTAAGTTCTTGAAAGAGAATATATTTTCGCGATTTGGACACCCACGCGCTATTATTAGCGATAATGGGACACACTTCTGCAACAGGTCTTTTGAGACTCTGATGCGAAAATACTCAATCAACCACCGACTTTCTACACCCTATCATCCCCAAACAAGCGGGCAGGCTAAAATCTCAAACAGACAAATCAAACTTATCCTGGAGAAAACTGTTGCTAAGAATAGAAAAGACTGGTCGACCAAATTGACGGATGCTTTTTGGGCATTCAGAACTGCATTTAAGACCGACCTAGGAATGTCTCCATATAGGATAGTGTTTGGGAAAGCATGTCATTTACCAATCGAAATAGAGCATAAAACATTATGGGCTATAAAAGAAATAAATTTTGATCTAAACCTTGCTTGCAACTTTCGGAAGCGGCAACTTAATGAGCTAAGCGAACTCCGCGATGAAGCTTATGATAACGCTGTAATCACAAAAAATAGGACTAAGGTTTTTCACGATAAAAACATTTTGAGGAAAACATTTTCACCTGGTCAACAAGTCCTTCTTTATGATTCACGATTACACCTTCATGAGGGTAAGCTCCGATCTCGATGGAAGGGACCTTTTGTTGTGCGGTCTGTATACCCGCACGGGGCAGTAGAAGTAGAAAATGTTAAAAATGGCACATTTTTCAAAGTGAATGGACATAGACTAAAGCCGTATTTTTCCACTGACCCCACGGAGAAGCTCTTGTTCTTACAAGAGCCAGTTTATTTTGATTAAAATTCCTCCGTCTCACCTTCATATCCAGTATATCATTGCATCAATTTTTGAATGAAGATGAGTGAAAAGAGTAAGTTTGGGGGAAGTTCTTCACTTATATATTTTGCCCCCACTAATAATTCCCCCCAGGCTTACAGTTTTTGTAGGTATAGCGATTGGCAACAGTGAGGACACTGTTGAAAACAAGTTTGGGGGAGGTTTGTGCTTATTTTTGCATCATTTGCATATCATCTGCATAAGCACAAAACATTTCTTTAAAATCTATAAATATTTAAAAATTTTCAAAACCTATAAAAATATAAAAATTTTCAAGTATAAAAATAATTTTAATATTTACACTTTTTTGTACATAAATAAGATAATAAAAGTTTAGATAGTGAACAATTACATCTATGAGATTAGAAAAAATTTAAGAAAACTAAGAAAATTAGAAGTTTTCTTATACGAACTAATAATAAGTAGTTATGAGCCGTTGTCCCAAGGGTTAGTAAGATGAAGGACGTCACTAATCTGAGGATAAAAATAAGTCTGAAAAATAGTTTCTATTCTGGAAGCCAAACATTTTGAACGTTGATACCCTGCTATTTGCACTTACACACGTCTTAAAGCCTGGGATAGTAGAGGATACCTTGAAATGCTCTTGTCTTTAAGCCGATGTATGAAGGAAATAAAAAGGAAAAAAAATTGAATAAAGAAAATATAAAGTGGTGAGAAAAATGAACACTGGTTTTGTTATCACCGAGGGCAATAAAAAAAATATATAGCGAGGGTGCCTTTTCACCTAGTGCCCTAAGGCCAACTGGTCTGGGAGTCACTGCTATGTCTGAGGTGGTGCAAGACGAGGAAAATACACCAATTAAGCAAACACATAAGTAATCGGTCGGTTAGTACCTTAAGAAGTATTAACGGTCGCATGAAAGTGTGTGAGCAATCTCATCTAAATATTCATTAATTAAAAAGTACAGAGGCTGATGGGCAAGAGTATGATAGCTTGAATTGAATTCTCCGGGTGTAGGGATGTCTTTACACACACGCAGGGTTATATGATCGATGTTTGGAAGAAAGATAGGAATGAAAAAATAAGACGATGTTTTATTGAGGGAGGACGTGATTTCTAACATCTTTTCATGACCATTAAGTTAGGGCTCATGACAACCGAAAAGCTAGCTTAGTTGGAAACCCTAATTTTCAAAGTTTTTCTTCTACGATTCTTTTCTTTAAATGTAATATTCATGATCTTTCTTTTATTATTGGATTTTGTGGGTGCAATCCGCTGAAAACCCTCAGGAGACAACACTCCTCTTACTAGGGACACCTAGAGGTTTAAAGGCTTGTTGCACGTGCTCAGTGCAATCGTATTTCCTACGAAAGTGTGCTAGTTAGTTTTTCTCTTTCTTTATTTTCTCCTTCTCTTTTTAATAAAACAGTTCGCTCGAGACGATCGAAATTAAGTTTGGGGGAATTTGATTAGTCGAAAATATTGCATATTTTAGCCGGCAATTTCCTCATCATTTGCATCCATATAGAAGTGTTCGGTATTAATATTTTACATATTAGCAAAACTGTCGCAAAATATCAGATTGCATGTATTAGACTCTAAAACAGACACGATAAAGGAAATTAACCACATTTTATGGCATCGCATCATCCCTACATTTGCGCAACACTTGTTTTGAGATCTGTGCAAGAAAATCCAGCAGAAAGGCCAAAATTTACAGGGTATAGCTAAAACGTTACGCCAACTCAATGATTTCAGTTCTGGTATCAATCCAAAGGGACAAATACAAATCAACATATCAGATGAAGCCCCAAATACCATCAAAAGAAGACACCAGAAGAACCAAGCTCCAAGCCTCCTACATGGCCGCGGAACCGCGGCCAGAGCCTGCTTGCGCCGCGGTTCCGCGGCCATCTTGCCACATCACCCTATCAATTTTAGTGCACAGTGCTTCTCATAGTTGCTGAAGTTCAGAAATATACCTCAAGTTCCAGAAGACTCCAGAGACTTCTGCCAGATCAGCAAGCTTTGGGATCAACACTAAACTAGCCTATTATTCTAGAAACTTCTTCCTAAACCCTAGCTTAAACCCTAAGCTAAGCCTAACAAACTCTTTCTAGAAGTCTTTCAACAAACTTTTGGAGGGAACTCAAAGGCTTAGGGTTTGGGTGCTCTATAAATAAGACCCTAGGCTCACTTGTAAAAGATATAATTTCATGAGCTTGGAAAAATCAATCCATTAGTTCATTTGAGAGCCATTCTATCTCTTCCTTCATTTTCTTCTTCCACAAGTCTAGTGAGAGGACTTATGTGAAACCCTAACCTTAAATTCCATTCAAAAGCCAAGATCCCAAGTACCCATCAAGCAAGAAGCCTTGCAACCTTTTATGAGCCGAGCCGATCTTCAACGGAGCAAGTGGTCAAAGCCGATCCGCGACTCACGGAGCCGAGCAACGCCAATTCAACAATTTAGTTCTTCCTCTTGTAGTTCTTGAGCGACTGTAATCAAATTGTTGATATAAATAAAAGGTGATACTCTTTTATCTTGTTTACTTTAAATTCTCGCATCATGATATCTTTTCAATTCTTGAATACTTTCTGTGTGATGATGTTTGAGTAATACTCCACTCGTCGAGGAGTCGAGACGATCAATAGAATGATGATGTAATATATCTTAAATCGATTCTTGAGTCCTACGAGTTTTGTAAACCCTAGCAAGTTCAAGAATCGACGACCCAATTCGTTGCGATGCTTTCTTGATTGATATCGCTCGAGATTGGGGAGTTACGATCGTTTCTTGAAATTGTTAGAGGCTAGAATGCAAATGATATCAACGAAAGAACAAGGGTTAAAAGATGAAACCCTAGTTTCATCAAGAAAGCCCTAACTCTCGTCGATCATCATCAATCTAGTATCAATCCTTCGAAGGACAAGAACACGAAATCTTGAAATTACATCACGTCTATTGATCCGATCGATTCCTACGAGCCTCATTTAGATTCTTGACATTTTGGTTGGAAATATTAACGAAACCCAATTCTTGATTGTTTATCAGTTTCTTGATTCTTGATTAAACTCGTGACACCTGAATTAATTGATAAATTCTTGAATCATGTTTTCTTTCCTTTTCGATTAACCTTTTGATTCAAACAAATTAAACATAGAAACGAATCGCACAATCCCTGTGGACGATCCGCACTTGCTAACGAAATCTACACGACACCGTTATTGGTTGCGGTCAAATCTAATTCTTTGGTTGTGATTTCTTTATACAATTTTCTAAATACCGATACAAGATACTATTATCAATCAAATGAAACCGTTATCGGGAAACAATTGATTCGATACTTGCTTTTACATCCAATCGAGAAAATAAATTTCAATCAGAGAGCCCGCGTGCAAGGGATAACCTATGCTTCGGCAGTAGGCTCTATCATAGTGTGCGATGTTATGTACCAGACCAGATGCAGATGATTCACTAGGTGTAGTGATCAGGAATCAATCGGATCTTGGGAGAATCACTGGACAGCTGTGGAGGACATTCTTAAGTACTTGAGAAGCACTAGAAGAAAGTTCTTGGTTCTATCTTCCAGAGTGATACGTTTGACTGAGAGTCAGTCACAGGCATTGTCTTTACCCTTAGTACAGGGATGGTATGTTGGAAGGGTTCCAAGCTATATACCGAGGCATACTAGACGATAAAGGCTGAATACATTGTTACCAATGATACTACCAAAATGGCTGTCTGGACATGTCTTTTTCATAAGATGAACAAGGTTCCTACCATTGAGCGTCCAATAATTGTTATTGTGACAACAATGGAGTTGTGTCTTTGGCCTAGGAACACCCGTCCTATCAGCATTCCAGACAAATTCTGAGGCTAGTATCACCTGATCAGGGAGATGATTGATCTCTAAAGGATCGAGGTTAAGAGAGTAAACCTGAAGGATAACACGGCGGATTCAGTCACAAAGGCCTTAACCCTAGAGAGATTTCTCTATAATAGTTGAGTATAGGATACTACAACCACTGCTATTATGTTGGGTATTGGATACTATAACAGATGGCCTTAGTGCAAGTGGGAAATTATTAGTTATATGTATGCCCTAGAAGCCATTACTGTACATGCGATATATATTGTAGTAGATGCTTGGACATATGTATAGGGATGACTTTCTTGCTCGACATGATAGTATGCTATCTGGTTGCACTTTATCTTAACATGTTAACAAATACTGTTTTGTGATCACATGTTGATAAAGCCCTTAGGATGATTACTTGACTATCAGGATTATGATGTAGATCATACTAGTGGGGACAGGGTAGTCGATAAGTACATCCTTCAAATGTTCCTAGTCGTGGGAGTATCGAGACAGGGCATCGATACTCCAAAGTAGACTAGCATATGCGCTTCTTGACCCATATGATGGGTGATGGATGATCCCATATCCATTGGTGTTTGACATCAAAGAAAGTACACGGGTGCTCAGTGGAGACTGGGTACGCTGGACAGACTCGCCGAGAACTCCTAGATGGTATTATACCTATCGTCGGATAGCAGTTCTCTGGTGACACTGATAGCGGTTAGTCTGTAGACCCGAGATTGTCATAGAGTCTTGTGTGATTCCCACTGTACTTTGATTTCCACCATACCATGGTCAAGAGATCATGCAAAACGGTGGCTTTTGGGTACAGTCCCGAATCACATGGAGGCGATGAGCGATAGGAGGGGTTTCGTCTCTCCCGGTATTGGGGGTTGATGTTGCACTGTGCTCGATTGGCCATAACAGGAAATCCCTGGCCAGGGCTGCTGAGATTTACTGGTAAGTGTTATCAGTAGTTTCTCGAAATGTTATGGACCTCACATCGGCATGACTTATCGATTACTGGAGTCTGACGTTTACCACCCCTAGACTAGATATGTGACATGTCAGACGAAGAGACTGGAATGTACGGTAGTGTTATTGATTGGATTCGCAGAAGAATGAGCATGCTTGCTTGTTGATCTTTTGATCACTCAATACTCGGGTGGCCGTTACGCTTAGCAGACCGCTTGCGGCTTGTGAGTGTTTGATATGATCATCACCTACTGTTGGTGTATTGACGAGTCTTCAGAGTCCTATACAGAGGTTTCCTGGTTCATGCGAAACGGAGTAGGATCACATATGTGATATGTGTGGGACCCAGATTAATACGAGTATGTGATACCGTATTCTATTCTCGCGATATGTGATATCGGCCGGTTATATTTGATATAGCCGGGTTATCGGATCAAGTGTTGATTCGATGAAATAATATATATATATATAATATGCTCACTTAAATATTTATTATTCTCACTTATGATGCATTTGACATATATGTGATATATGTTTATTGTATTGTTTTCTTTTGTTACACGAATATTATATATGTGATATATAACATTATAACATGCTAGGTTACGCATGCAACATGTATGTATGAGACTCATACCATGCTACTTTTTATGTTAGGGTTTCATTTATCATTAAGTAATTACAAATTAGTGGATTTAATTAATGCTAGAAGCTTGTAGAAACTTATAGATAAGTTTTGACTTAGTCCACTCTTTTGTTTCTACCCTTACCATGGTTAATTCTCTATATGGGTTAGTGTATGGATGATATACTCACCCATGGGTTGCATTTGAACCAAGAGAGATATTTTCATCACTTGAGATATTTCCTTCTTCTTCTTCCTCCTCATCACATTTTTGCTCCCTTGACTTTGAGATCAAGAAAAAATATAGTGAGAAATTAAATACTAAAGTGAGCTAAATTCCTACTTCATCATTCTCTACTATTAGCCATTTAGTTTAGGGTGTTTCCTTCACTAATCTACACAATTAGTGAAGAGATAGCATGAGCTAGTGTCTTCTCGACGTAGATCATCTTCGGCCTCGAAGACTTCGAAGCAAGCTTGTTCGTTTCTTCATGGGAGCCTCTTTAGAGTCCGGGAGTTCATGATCGCAGTGAAGGGACTACTACACGGAGCTATTGAAGTGAAGGACCGGTCTACAAAGGTTGTATTCCTTGTTCACTTTAGGTGTAAAGTGTTTACATTCAATATTTAACCCTAATTCTCTAGTTAAGATCTTGGTTATGCTTTGTTTAGCACCCCAAAATTTTAAAGTAGTATGATTGATGCTTTCAAAAACCTTGCTAAGGTGCTAAGCTAACCCTACAAATTACAGATAGAAGATCCTGATCCGGTATCTAGTACCCGGGAAGTAGAGTTAACTGACATACAATTCTCAATTACACACACACCCAAAGTCGAAGCTACAAAAAGCTTCGGACACTGGATTCTGGATTTCCAAGCCCTGCATTCCTTCTGCCAAAGCCCTTTCCTATGACAATAGGAACATCCTTCCTTCCCTACTGTCAGCCCCGAAACTTTTGCCCTTCCCTTTCCCTCTACCATACTAACACCGCCTTTCGGTTTGGTGGAGGCCTTCTTCTTCTATCACTTGGCTTTCGCCTGGGATCTAGAAGAGGAAGATTCCCCAATAAGCAGAGTGGGTGTCTCCCTAGTTTCCTTCACGGTGTAAGTAGAAGGTAGGGACTTTAGAATCAAGTCAGCATATGACTGGTTCTCCAATGTGGTATCCAGGTCCGTAAGCTCATCTATATAGCTAGTCATCATAAGGACGTTGTCCCCCACAGATGACCCAATAGCCAACCTCGCTTGACGCAATTCGTTCAAGGTCTCATATCTTGCAATACGAGATTGCTCACCATTTAAAACATTGTTATGGAGGAAGATGGATGCTAAGTTTATCTTCTCGTGCTGCCTCTGGTTTTCACCATTTACTGAGGCCAACATGAGGCACTTGGCATTCGCACTGTCCTTTTCCCTTGTCTTACGGATATCAACATCCGTGATGGTGGAATTTAGACCTGGGACGGTAGGGGCTTGAGTAGTAATGAGGTGATCCATCTTGTCATAGGTAATGGACATATGGACAAACTTTTACCAATCAATATAGTCTGGCCCAGTCAATTTATTAACTAATTGTAACCTAGGCGCGGTCAACTGGTCGCTGCAATTAGGAGAAAGAAAAGAAACACTTTAGCATGATGCTCTTGCAAGTATAGATTAGTTTTTAGTTTATATAAATATGATGGCCCCCACTGTTTCTCGAATCCTTCCTCAAACTATAAAAAAAGAATTTGTCAGGATTAATCTCACCGTACAATACTTGCTTAACCTTTCAGCCAGGCTAGTGTCGGTACTGTGAGGGAGGTTTTACGATACTTTTGCGAAGTTCTTTAATTAAATAACCTCTTTTCCCTGGAGGCGTAGCCCCACTAACACCGTTTTATACACCTACTTGGTTTATAGTATTGATCGTTAAGTGAAAAACTCCCGAGGAGTAGCATATACTCACAGGAGGATCGGGATCCAAATATCATTGTGTGATAATCCTGAAGGAATCCTACCAGCATTATCACACTCCAAACGGTATGCAGCACTAGCAAGTTTCAGTTTCTTTAGAAACTCCCGATGTGGATTTTTGCCCCATGCTCTTATGACCTTGACGAAGGCCAACATATCATAAGTCACATGTCAAGTTCTACCCGTCATTGTCCAGGTTAATTTGAACCCACCTTTACATACGCTTGACGAAAGACAAAATAGTAGCACGATTGTCCCAAACCAACGCATCTATCTATGCTAGATATGAATATTCAGCAGCTACCAATCGCTATGTCTTAGCGAAGCTCAAAATACATAGCTTGAATACTACTGAATATTCTTATGAAATAACGGAGGGCTACGAATTGTTTTGGTGAAACCGTGAACATAGCGAACTTAATATAAATGAAGGAACCTAATAACTTTTAAAAGGAGTGGTTTAAGCTCCGCATTTTAAAAGTCTGTTGTTTTGAAAAAACCGAGTGGTTTTAAAATTTGTTCCAACGATTCAACTTTGGTTTGTTTGCTTTGCATTAATGTAATGTAGTCCCAAAATTTACACCTATTATAATAGAAAGAAACAAAAATATGACGTACACTTATGTCATCCGCATTCGCTACTGGGCCCCGTCTTATACCGTTAGGTTACTTAACTAACGCCAGAGCTAGGGGCTGGACTAATGCGGATGCGAAACTTAAGCAACGTCTATTATATAATATATATATATAACCATTCGTTTCATGCAATAATAGGCATTCCAGATCACAGATGAATATATTAGATATACTAGGAATTCCACGTTTCGTTTAAGTCTGTAACGAAAGACGGATTCCACGGTCGTGATGAACAGCCAAATCCTACCCAGACCCTTACGGGTGCGGCAAACTACCCACCAAATTCCCGAAGTGAAAAAACCTCTCTCAAGAAAGTGAGTAGGCCACTCGGCACTTCAAAGAACATGGTAGTTTGTGCACCCCACCTTGGGTCTATCCTAGGAGCAGAAAACCCTAAAAGAAATAATACAATGGTGGCTACAACCCCAACCCAGATGTGCCTCACAAAATACACTTTACAATTTTACATCGAATGAAAGAATGAAAAACCCTTATCTCACATCCCCGGCTATTCATCCACGATGATCCAATAAAGTTCGTATACACAAACCAACAACAGCAACACAGATATGTGTAACCCCGACAAATCGACGTATAGCAATTAGTCGATGTTTCCAAACACATATATCATAACTTGAAACTTTAAACGACGTTAAAACCGCGACTTCGAAATACTCCGTATTGCCACAGTAAAGAATTAAAAGTATAATCAAAATTGGTAAAAACAAACAACACCTGAAACCTTAAATCCAAGCAACTAGAACCCAGAACAAAACTCAAGAAATTCCACCACAATAAAACAAGGTGAGACCGAGAAAAATGAGGTTTTGGCTGGCCATGCTATAGTGTAATTACCTCGTTTTTGTTCTACATTCATGTCACAATAAGTAGAGAACTCTGCAATTGGTTAAAAAAAAATTTAGAGCCTCCAAAAAATTTGACAGAAACTTGGACTTTTGTTTTGATGTTTCGGAGTTACTTCGGTTTCGTAGTTTTACACTTCATCTAAACAGTTAGCTATGGTTTAGTAGGCTCTGACACCACTGTAAGTCGATGTTGCACACCCCGCGGGTTCGCGGGGAGGCGGAATAGTTAAAAAACGATTTTCAAAGATCGCAACACCGACTTGAACTACAGGATCAATGCTAAACCTTAACTAGCTACACTTGTAAAGAGGTTAACTACTCGGAAAGAAGTTTATACCTCTTGAAACAAATCCTTCGGGTCTTCTTTGCTGTCCTCCTCATCATCATAAGCTCCGAGGATTGTAACGGATCGATGCTCCCTCATCGGCTTCCTCGAGTCAAAGACGATCCACCCGAGATTCTATAGTCCGAGCTCCAACCTCAAATCTGATGTAACTAAGGCACCTAGTTCGCTAAACTAGATGGCATAGGTGATGTAGAGAGTGAAGATGGGTCAGTTTATCTCTCGGAACCCTAAGTTTCTTAACACATGAGACAATAAGGGTTGAGAGGAAGAAGAAGAGAGAGAGAGCTTGAGGAAAGAGAAAGTGCTTTTGATAATGATAATAGAAATGGCTCTTGATATGACTATAAGCATGCCAAGAAAATATCTCATACAAAATATCTAGTGCCACAAAAATATCTCATAAAATATCTAAGTCAAACCAAGGCTCAATAGTCAAACCAAGTAGCCATGCTTCAATTATCATATACAAAAAAAATACATTTCTTCCACATCATAATTTTTAACTAAATAAATAATTAAAACCCTAATGAGGTGTCTCCTTCTAAAAGCAATCCTGAGTAATTACAAAAATGCCCCTCCCATCCGTATATACATACCTGCATCCGTATTCCGAAGAATACGAATACAATGAGACAAAAATAATCCATCAATATAAAACTAGGATTCAGTTTAAACCAAAGCTCACTAGTATTATCCGTCCGAATATCTTATGTGCACAAGTACACGTACGTGATCGAAGCCTTGTCATAAAACCATATGGCCTCTATATCTTTTGCCCAATGAAGGGAAACCCTCTATATAAGACTCTAAAGACTCGACACTACGCTGGCAGTGGGTTTAACCATAAGCCGTCAGCGATACTAGCTGCACGTAACGGGTACCCAGGTATTTATCGATAAGAAGGCCGATGAGCAAACTCATCTGAACTCCTACTGAGCCTGTATGCGACAATCTCTGTACAGTCCGGTCTGTTCGTCTAAGAGTATCGCATATCGGGCCTAGGGGGCGGTAATCGTTAGACCCCTAATAGCGCAATAAGTCATGTCGGAGTGTAGCCCAAAACACCCTGAGAAACTACTGGAATACCTACCAGTAAATCTCGCTTGCCCTGGCCAGGGACTTTGTGTAATGGCTTTCCGAACACAGCGTAATATCAACCCCCAATACCGGGAAAGACGAATCCTATCTAACCACCATTGCCTCCAAGTGCTTCTGGACTGCACCCAACTACTACCTGTTTGCACGACTCCTTTGAGCTGTGGTAGGGTAGTAATCAAAGCACAGAGGGAACACACTCGATGCAAAGTAGCAGTGTCAAGTCAACGGACAAAGCTGTACTCATGTCACCTGGGAACTGCTACCCGATGATAGGTATAATACCCACCAGCAGTCCCCGACGAGTCTTATCCAGTGTACTCATAACCTAATGAGCACTTGCATACTATCTCCAGTATGAAGTACTAATGGCTGTGGGACAGACCATCTCCCCTGCTGGGATGACAAGCGTATACACTAGTCTGCTCTGGAGTATCGATGCCCCGTCTCGATAATTCTACGACTTAGGACCTATATAAGGATGTGCATATAGACTACCCAGCCCCCACTAGTGTGACTGACATAACAACACTGGTAATCAAGCAAAGATCCTAAGGGCTCTACCAATATGTATAAGCGATATGCTAAAAGAAACACATGCACATATTGAAGTAGAAACAAACCAGGTAGCATACTACCATTTTGAACAAGACTGTTAATACAACTGTGAATATCCCAAGCTTCCATTAAGTAATATACAAACCAGTATGATACAATAATGGCCTTTAGGGCATATATCACTAACACTAAGTACTTGTTTGTTTTTCCTGTAGGGACCCTAAGTGTTGGCTGTAGTGCCCTCAAGTCAATTATTGAATCGCAGGCACGCGATTGCTATAATTGAGGGAGGACCTATACGGATAGAACAGTCTTACGCAAGATAATAGTATGCTATCCGGTTTGTCTTTATCATCACGTATGCTTTATGTGGTATTACATATCACTATTACATATTGATAGAGCCCATAGGATTCTTTCTTGACTACCAGCATTATGATAGCGATCATATACGTGGGAGCTTGGTGGTCTATAAGCACATCCTTAAATATCCCTAATCATGTGAGTTTCGAGACTGGGTATCGATACTCCAGAGTAGATTAGTGTATACTGATCGAGACCCCGTTGAGGGGCGGTGGCCAGGTCTCACAAGCCATTGGTGTCAGTTTGTTCACCTAAGAATATATACAGGTGCTCATTGGGTTAAGAATATACTGGAAGGACTCGCCGGGAACCTGCTAGTTGGTAGTATACCTATTGTCAGATAACAGTTCCCAGATGATATGTGTACAGGTTAGTCTGTCGACCTGAGATCGTCATTTGTCTCTTGTGATTTCCCACCGTGCTTTGATTACTACCCTACCACGGCTCAAAGGAGCCATGGAAATAGGTTTTAGTTAAGTACAGTCCCGTGCCATATAGAAGTAGTGAGCGGATCGCCGAGGATTCGACTCTCTCGGTATCTGGGGTTGATGTCGTGCAGGGCACGGGTGGCCATCACCAGAAATCCATAGCCAAGGTAGTCAAGAATTACTGATTTGGATTAGTAATTTCTCAGTGGGTGATG
The DNA here is from genome assembly GCA_030015575.1 of Agapanthus africanus. Taxonomy (NCBI): domain Eukaryota; kingdom Viridiplantae; phylum Streptophyta; class Magnoliopsida; order Asparagales; family Amaryllidaceae; genus Agapanthus; species Agapanthus africanus. The sequence continues at coordinate 220,495,399 of CM057348.1, read as the reverse complement.
GGATTCATACCGACACGAAATGTCGCATTATTAGGGGTCTGAGTTTATCCCACCTCTAGACTCGATATCCGATACTTTTAGACAAACAGACTGAACTATACGGATATTGTCATGGATATGCTCGGTAGGGGTTTGGATGAGTTTGCTCGTCGGCCTTTCTTTCGCTCAATACCTGTTGGAGATAGTGCCCTCAGAGTCAATTATTGGATCACAGGCACGTGATTGCAATGATTGATGGAGGACCTATGCCGGTAGGACAGTCTTACTCAAGATGAAAGTATGCTATCTAGTTTATCTTTATTATCGTGTACTGCTTTAGGTGACCTTACATGTCACTATTGCACGTTGATAGAGCCCCTAGGATTCTTGCTTGACTACCAGCAGTATGATGGCGATCATATACGTGGGAAGTGAGGTCTATAAGCACATCCTTAAAAGGTCCCTAGTCATGGGAGTTTCGAGACAGGGCATCGATACACCAGAGTAGACTAGTGTATACAGTCGAGAACCCGACGAGGGGCGGTGGCCGGTCTCACAAGCCATTGGTGTCAGTTGGTTCACCTAAGATGTATACAGGTGCTCATTGGGTTATGAGTATACCGGACATGACTCGCCGGGAACATGCTAGTTGGTCTTATACCTGACGTCAGATAGCAGTTCCCTGGTGACATGTGTACAGGTTAGTGCATCGACCTGAGATCATCATTTGTCTCATGTGAGTTCCCACTGTACTTTGATTACTACCCTACCATGGCTCAAAGGAGTCGTGCAAACAGGTTTTAGTTGGGTACAGTCCCGAGCCACATGGAGGCAGTGAGTGGATCTTCAGGGGTTCGTCTCTCCCGGTATTGGGGGTGAGGTCGCGCTGTGTCTAGGAGAGCCCTTACACGAAGTCCTTGGCCAAGACAAGAAATTTACTGGTAGGCATTCCAGTAGTATCTCAGGGTGTTCTGGGCTACACTCCGACACAACTTGTACCGCTTTTGGGGTATGACTTTTACCAACCCCCTAGGCCCGCCATGCGATGCTCATAGATGAACGGACCGGACTGTATGGATATTGTCACTGACAGGCTCAGTAGGGTGTCAGGATGAGTTCGCTCATCGACGTCCCTTTTGGTCAATACCTGGTAGCCCGTTACGTATGGCTAATACCTCTGACGTGTTAGTGGTTAAATCCACAACCAAAGTATTGACGAGTCTTTAGAGTCCCCCACAGACCGTTTTCTCAAGTTTCGGGCGAATGTTGTAGAGGCCGTATGGAGATATGGCAGGGTTCGATCAGATATGTGCGGTATTGCACGGATCATGATCAGACGGATAATACTAGCGGGCTTTGGTTTAAGCCGGATCCTAGTATTGTACAGTGTAGATTTTGTCTCATTGCTTTTGTATTCGGTCAGAATACAAATGCGGGTATATATATACAGTAACAGGGTTTTCCTGTAATTTATTACGGGATCAGTTTTCTGAAGTTGCCAGTTTGCTTTCCGTTTCGGCCATTTTCCTTTGTTTCTTTCCTTGGCTGAAAATTGGTGGAGGAGGGCTTATTTGCAAATGTGCAAATTGGCATTGTGGAGGGTGGTCTTTGTAAATTGTTGCTTGATGATGATTCTACCATACTTTGACTTCCTTGTTCATGATTGCTTGATTTTTGGATGAGATGGTTGATGGAGATGGGTTATTGTTTTGACTTGGAGGTGATCATTTCTTCTCATCATCACTCTTTTCTCTCTCTTGCATGATTGGCTCACTCTCTCCCATCATTCTTGCAAGGGCCCGACCATTAGAGAAAGGGGGCTGTCCAAAATTGGGGTGGGGTTCTTTATCTCTTATGCTTGCAACAAAAACTCTAGAGCCATCACAAAATTCACATCTCCTTTCCCATTGTCAAATGGCAACTTCACAACCCCTAGAGACATAGTGATCTACACTTAGCCTACAGCATTCTTGGATACGTCGACTCGTCAACTTCATGCCCGAGTTGCCTCGGTTCAGAGGTGGGAGCCCGTAAAAGAACCCGGCGATGTGGAGCCCTTCCGACGAGGAGATGAAGACCGGAGATTCCGCGGGGAGATCGGGACAACGACGAGAAGACCGAAGGACACGGATCGCTCAATATATCTCTCTACCCCTTCTCTTGTTAGCTAGGATTAGGTTAATGGCCCGATCCGGGGTTTAAAGTCCGCGGTAGCGCCGGTTCTAGTTTATAGAAAAGTTTTATATTCCGCATTTTGGCCTCGTTCAGACGACCGGGGTGCTGCCGTGCACTTACAATACCTGGGTAGACATTACGTATATCTAGTGCTGCTGACATGCTTATGGGTAAACCCACTGCCAGCTTATTGACGAATCTTTAGATTCCCACACATAGAGTTTCTCTGCTTTGGGCGAAACGAAGTAAAGGCCGTATGGTTTTATGGCAGGGTTCAATCATATATGTGCACTTGTGCACATATCATGATTCATACGGATAATACTAGAGGGCTTTGGTTTAAGCCGAATTCTAGTATTATATTGTTGGATTATTTTCGTCTCATTGTATACGTATTTTTTGGAATACGGATATGAGTATGTATATACAGATGAGGGGTATTCTTGTAATTTATTACAAGGTGCTTCTAGAAGATGCCACCTCATTTAGTTTTAACCATTTAGGATTAAATGGTTACTTAGGTAGAGAGGATGAGGTGTTGTATGCAATTATTATGGCATGGCTTTGTAGTGCCTCATCGTTACTATTCTAGCATGCTTTATTATTTGTTTGTTGTGAGATATTTTGAAGCCTTGAGATATTTTGTGTTGATTTAAGATAGTTTGGAGACTTGAGATATTTATTGGATGGTTTCATTATTACTCACAACACAAAACACCACACCCAACACAAAACTCTTAGCCATTTTTCTTGAGTTGCCTCTCAATCTCATCCTCAAGCTTCTTCTCTACCTCCACCCTTCAAGTATCATGGGTTGAGAAACCTAAGGTGTTATGAGACAAATTAATACATCACCACACTCTACATCCTCTAGGCTATCTAGTTTAGCAATCTAGGTACCATAGTTACCTCAACTATTGAGGGAAGAGCTCGCAATAAAAATCCTCGGGTGGATCATCTTCGATGGCGGGAGACTGGAGATCAAGCTTGATCATGGAGGCCTCTAGGAGCTTGAGATGATGGTTGAAGACCGAAGGACTCGGATCATTTGGTATAACCATTCCTAACCCTTTCTTGTTTGCTAGTTTATGGTTAATGGTAGATCCGGGTAGCGGATTGTGTTAGCGCCAGTTTTGAAAATTTTTGTTCCGCAATCAGCCACGTTTTGATGGCCAGGGCACTACCATAAGCCAACATGTTATCAGAGCCAACCCATTAACCCCTTATTAGCAGTTTTAGACGATGTTAAAGTATCGAAAACGAAACAACTCCGAAACAATAAACCCAATATTCCAGATCCTGTCGAATTTTTCTAGTCTTCAAAAAAAAATTTTAAACAATTGCAGAAGGCTATTTATGTTGTATCTAGAACAATTCAAAACACGAGCTCCAATTGCAAAAATTTGGCCGGCGATATTGGATAAAAAACCGGCCTGGCCGGTCTCATATGCAAGTTGGGTGTTGGAATTTTTTGAGTGTTCTGGTATATGGAATATTTGGTTTTTGGTATTGTTTGTTTTTGCCCATATTGCATATAGTGTTATCTTTAGTTTGGGGGCAATACGGAGTATTTCGAAGTCTCTATTTTTAACACTGTTTAAAAGTTTTCAGTACATACATTACTATCTGTGACCGTGAATGTCATTAAAGCGGTACAACTTATCCAATTGCTATATATTCTTTTAGATGGGTTTGCAAACATGACATTCACATTGATGTTCTGTGTTGTGCTGTGGTTGTGATTGGATCGCCATGGTGGATAGCCAGTGGTGCAATGGTAGTACAGTTCAGATTCATTTGTACATTTGATATTGCGGGACGAGCGTCCGACATGTGGACTGCCGTCTCTGCCAGTTTGTATATTATTGTTTTGGGGTTTGACCGGATTGAGGTCGATGTCACCCATGTATATATTATTTTCTTTTTTGTACTAGGATTACCCCAAGGCGGAGTGCATGAATAGCCGTATTCTAGAGGGCAACGGGTCCGCATCTCATGGCGTTGAGACGGAGGGAACCTTACTCTAGAATTGGCACGCTGTTTGCCGCACTCATATGGGGTATAGGTTAACCTATGGAGGGGTGCTCAACTTACTGGATTCCGTGAAGTGCAGAGTAGCCCATTCACGTTGTTGATTGTGGTTGCCTCGCTTCTGGGATTGGCAGGTAACTTGCCGCACTCGTAGGGGTCTAGGTTTTCATTGCACAAGCTATCCACATGATAGGGAACGTCGGGTCTCATTTGCGGCTCAAGTGAAACCCGAGGCTCCAGGCTTATCCACCACTCTGTGTTGCTTGGCTGAGATTCTGTGATATTGCTATATATCATGCCTGGGACAAATGTTATATATATTTATGTATATACGAGTAGATGTTGTATATGTTTTGCACCCGCGCTAGTCCAGCTCCCGCTCTGTCGTTAGTTAAGTAACCTAACAGGTGATGATGGGGCCCAGTGGAGAATGCGGATGACATATACGTACATTATATTTTTCGTTCCTTTATCTGGTGTGATATATTTAATTGATAGGACTGCATTAATTCTGATTAATGCAAGGAAAACAAACCTATATGATATTTTTGGAACCAAGTTTTTAAAAACTGACATTACAGACGTTTCCTTTTGCTTTGCACAGTGTTATTCGGTTATGAATATCCAACACCTTATTAGACGAGGCAAGAGCCGAGATCCCTTTATCGGGAGTGACCTCTTGAGAAAAATTTTGCGTCATCGTAATAAATTCACTATAGTCGATTCTTTTACTTTGCATCGTGGTATTCAATTTAGAATATCTTGCACCTCATTCGACGAGGAAAGAGCCGAAATCCTTTCACCGGGAGTGACCTCTTTAGCAAAAGTTTGTGTCACTATATATTTGTAAAACCACTCGGTTCCTTCAATGAGATCAATTTCATTACGTTAAAGGTTTTTCGCCAAAAACCAGTCGTAGCCCTCCATCATTTCAGATTAGTATTACTTAGTATTCATGCTGCGTATGTTGACTGTGTCAAGGCATAGTGTACGGTAGCTCTGTAATGCTTTTCTTTCTCATGGATATGTAGATTGGTTAGGACAGCCGTATAACCATTTTGACTGTGTCAAGGGTATTATACGGGTGGGTTTAATGCAATAAAGAATATGATGGGTTGAACTTCACTAGGACCCTTTGATATGTTGACTGTGTCTAGGTCACATGGGTCCTAGGGGTAAAAATCACATCGGGAGTTTCAAACATACAGGAAACTTGCCAGGCATGCGCATACCTTTTGGAGTGTGGTGACTTGAGTAGCTTCCATCAAGTTATCATGCGATGATAGTTGGATCCCGATTCTCACTGATGTGTAGGATTACTTCTCGGATGGTTTTAGATGATCCCGACTAATTCTCCTTTTAGGGTTTGGAGGAGAATTCGAGGAAACAGTGGGAGACATCCTGATTAGATAAAGTGATTAACCATTCTTATCTAGGTCTGAGTGTTTCTTTTCTCTCCCTCTTCGGCAGTGCCTATGGCTCGTCCCTAGACTAAAATTCATTAACCAAGTTAACTGAACATTCCTAAAACACTTTGGCTTTTGGATTTTCAAGGAGTCGCATATATCATTGCCACTTCTACATCACCTTTGCATTTCTCCAGAACACTCCATATCACTATGAAGATCCATATTTATCGGATAATCCATCGTATAGTTACATACAAACTCGAAAGAACTTGTTCCAGTTCGAGGATGGATTCTGGTTCAGGAGAAATGGAATAGGATTATCCGGTTGTCTTTCCCCTTTACTTTCTCTAAGGTTGCGAGGGCTCCTAGGATTAGGAGAGGGTACACCTATTGCGCTTATTGGATAGCCCCCTTCCAAACCTTGGGCTGGTGCCGAAAGGTAGGGAAGAAAGAAAACTAATTAGCCTAAGTCTGGTTTACAGAAGGTAATAAATAAAGACATATAAATGGATTAGAGTAAGGGTAAAGGAAATTGCGACTACTATCATTCACGACAAAACCACGCATACCCCTGCCACTCCTGCTTCACCTTTGGATCTCTCTAGAACACTTCGTATCACTATGAAAATCCATATTGCTTGGATATTCCATCGTATAGTTACATACGAACTCGAAGGAACTTATTCCAGTTCGAGGATGGATTCTGGTTCAGGAGAAATAAAATAGGATTTTTCAGTTGTCTTTTCTCTTAGGTTGTGAGGGCTCATGGTATTATGAGAGTACACCTATTGGGCTTATTGGATAGTCTTCTTCCAAACCTTAGGTTGTTGCTGAAAGGTAGGGAAGGAAGAAAACCAATTAGCCTAAGTGTGGTGTACAGAAGGTAATAAGTAAAGACATATAAAGGGATTGGAGTGAGGGTAAGAAAGTATACGATTACTGTCATGAATCAGTATAGTTGAAGAGGCATTACTAGGAATACCCGGATACCCCTTTGAAACATTTTTCATGTTTCAGATTTTCTATGCAATGTTAAGTGAAAACTGTTTTCCAAATTGGATTCTAACTCCAGGGTATGTATTTACCACGTTTGATTCTCATATCTGTATGGCATTACAGATGGTGTGTGGGAGTAAGATATTGAGAATTGGGTTATAAGATCCTCAATACATATCAGAATTCTTTGTAATTAGTGATATTTGAGGAAATCACATGGGTTTTGCCTGACGACAAATATTGGGTTTAGAATATCCGTCGTTATGCACCAATTTCAAATTGATATATCTGTACGTTTATTTTATAAAGTGAGATATAACTTTTTGATATTATGTCTATGACATTTACGTATATCAGTTAGTGATTAGGTAAGGTGCATTCAAAAGCGGTGTAATTCTTCTTAACCATAGCACAGTTTTCAACCTACAATGCACAGGGTTTGAGTTTTTGAACTCGGGGGACTTATACAAAGTATTGTATGTTGTTCGATGTTTGTAAGGACAAAGGGGTTGGTACTCGTACTATATTCGGTTTACTCATGACTTCTCCAGTTCTAGACAAGTATTTCGTTGAAATACAAGGTCCAGATTTTGAGAAGTTATAGATATAAGAATGAAGTAGACAACCATATGTTGCAAGACAAAGAGTTGGTACTCATATTATATTCTCTTTACTTTTGACTTGTCAAGTTTTAGACAAGTATTTTGTTGAAATACAGGGTCCAAGTTTTGCGATGTTATTGGTATAAGAATAAAGTAGAGAACCATTTGTTGGAAGTATTAGGATTCTACGAGGTAGTCGAAGATGTAGATACTTGTGCTAGGTATTCCGTTGTAAGTAATGATTTTGAGAACTTGCTTCTCTTTCAGGTTACTTATATGATGATGTATTCCTAGATGAGTAATGCTGCTTGGCCTCCTTCCAGTTTGTTGATATGCACTGGAAACAGCTGCATGATTTTTGAATCTGGTTCCATTTAAATTAGTGTCTTTGTTTTTATATGGTATATAGAATGGTTTCGTATCTTAACGATGTTAAGGTATAAGGAGTTGTCTGGCTGAATCTTAAAACCAGAATCTGGACGAACTCAAGGCATGTTTCAGTAATGGCAGTTTGTGGGTTATCCCAGGCTCCGACGAGGGTTAACATTCTACCATTAGGAAGATCAATAGTTATATTGTTCTTGACTCGCCACCAGTTTTAATAAAATGGATCCTTTTCATAAAACATTTATGGGAGTATGGTAGAACTGGAAGTGATTCCAGAACCATAAATGATTACTGAAAATTTAATAGAACCTAAGGATTCAAATTGTTTCCACAATCCATTAGCTACTCAGCAAATTTGGTAGGTAACCTCAGGCACCTGAGAGGTACTTCGGTCTTCTCAGAGACGGTGATAGGGAGGTTATTGTTTATCCAGACTTGTTAATGCTGCTGTTGTAGAATATAAGACCCGGCAGGAGGATTAGTGTAACGTCGTTCTAAACTAGCTTTAGAAGTGCACGTTTATATGACTCTGCCAAAGGGTTGTTGTAGTCAGTGGAAGCAGCGGAAGTATAGAGGGCAAGTAGCTTATGTCTATTTATAGACTAAAGTAGGTATAGCGGAGATAGATCATCTATTTTTGATATGATAGTCATAGGTTTTGACTTCATTAGAATTGGAGATGCATCCAGTAAGAAGGTAGTAGAGAGTGATGTCCAGATATTTGGATGATATGCACTTGATAGGAAGTGATATTCCTGTACTACGATCGGTTATACTGTGGTTGTCACAAGGTGTTTCTCCACATAGGGTCTGGATAAAATATCAGGGATTCAGGTGACTGGATCTATGGTTTTAGATCTAGATTTGGGAAATATCCCAATTAGGATACTTTGATATTATTCTAAAGTTATTTTAGAATGGATGACTCCTGGCGAGGTGGTAGAACCCTCAGGTGATGGAGTCACCTTCTCTAAAGGATGTCTTACAGACTGATGGGGAGAGGGATTTGCATGATTAGCATATCACTTGCTTAGGCAATTGAGTCAATCATGAGATGTCAAGTACAACACCAGATATTGCTTTTGCACTGCCTGCAATAAGAGTATATATTAATCCAATCCTGGAGAAACATTTCGAGGCAGTTATGAACATAAGTGGATGTTCTTGGTATATGGTAACGGCAGCCTCCTTCGGGGGAAGGTTATCATTTCAGGCTTCCAAGGTGACCTAGATGACATAGTGGCTGTCCGCGTTATAGTTTTCCCTTTTTTAAGGGACAGTATGTTGGACAGGTGGTCCAAGCGGATACTGAGGTGGGAATGGCACATGATACTGATTAAATTCAGTGGATGATACAGTCTAAGATGTTTGTTGGATTTGGAGTTCATTTGTGAACTGGGTCCTATCAGATATCCAGACAAATTATAAGACAGGTATTGCTCATTTCGGGAGATAGTCTTTCTCCGTGAAGTTGAGATAAATAGAGATATAGAAAGAAACAGGGGAGTGGATCCACTCACTGAGACTATTTCTTGAAAATAATAGTTTCACAAACGAGCTTTGTGAGACTGATTAGTAGAGAAGTTGGGTGTTCGGTATCACATGGGCTGTGAGTATACGACACCGCAATAATTAGCCTTAAGTGCAAGTGGGAGATTGTTGGTTATAGTGCCCTCAAGTCAATTATTGAATCGCAGGCACGCGATTACGATGATTGAGGGAGGACCTATACGGATAGAACAGTCTTACTCAAGATAGTCTGCTATTTGATTTGTCTTTATCATCATGTATATGCTTTATATGGTATTACAGATCACTATTACATGTTGATAGAGCCCATACGATTCTTGCTTGACCGCCATCATTATGATGGCGATTATATACGTGGGAGCTCGGTGGCTTATAAGCACATCCTCAAATGTCCCTAGTCGTGGGAGTTTCAAGACTAGGCATCGATACTCTATAGTAGACTAATGTATACTGATCGAGACCCCGATGAGGGGCGGTGGCTAGGTCTCACAAGCCATTGGTGTCAGTTTGTTCACCTAATATAGTATACAGGTGCTCATTTGGTTATGAGTACACTGGATGGACTCGCCGGGAACCTGCTAGTTGGTAGTATACCTATTGTCAGATAGCAGTTCCTAAGTGACATGTGTACAGGTTAGTATGTCGACCTAAGATCGTCACTTATCTCATGTGAGTTCCCACTGTGCTTTGATTATTACCCTACTACGGCTCAAAGGAGTCGTGCAAACAGGTTTTAGTTGGGTATAGTCCCGAGCCACATGGAGGCTGCGAGCGGATCGTCGGGGATTCGTCTCTCCTGGTATTGGAGGTTGATGTCGCGCAGTGCATGGGTGGCCATCACCAGAAATCCTTGGCTAAGATAGTTGAGAATTACTGATTTGGATCAGCAGTTTCTCAATGGGTGATGAGTTTCATACCGAGACGAAATGTCGCGTTATTAGGGGTCTGACTTTATCCTCCCTCTAAACTCAATATGCGATACTCTTAGCCGAACAGACCGGACTGTATGGATATTGTTACGGAAAGGTTCAGTAGGGGTTCGGATGAGTTTTCCGTCGACCTTCCTTTCGGTCAATATCTGGGTAGCCGTTACATATAGCTAGTGCCGCTGACATGCTTGTGGTTAAACCCACTGTCAGCGTATTGACGAATCTTTAGAGTCCCACACAGAGGGTTTCTCTGCTTCAGGCGAAACGATGTATAGGCCGTATGGTTTTACGGCAGGGTTCAATCATATACGTGCACTTATGCACGTATCATGATTCGAACGGATAATACTAGAGGGCTTTGGTTTAAGCCGGATTCTAGTATTATATTGTTGGATTATTTTCGTCTCGTTGTATTCGTATTTTTCGGAAGTCGGATACGGGTATGTATATACGGATGAGGGGTATTCTTGTAATTTATTACAAGGTGCTTCCAGAAGATGCCACCTCATTTAGTTTTAACCATTTAGGATTAAATGGTTAATGAGGTGAAGAGGATGAGGTATTGTATGCAATTATTATGGCATGGCTTTGTAGTGACTCATGATTACTATTCTAGCATGCTTGGTTATTTGTTTGTTGTGAGATATTTTGAAGCCTTGAGATATTTTGTGTTGACTTAAGATATTTTGAAGACTTGAGATATTTATTGGATGGCTTCATTATTACTCACAACACAAAACACAACACACAACACAAAACTCTTAGCCATTTTTCTTGAGGTGCCTCTCACTCTCATCCTCAAGCTTCTTCTTCTACCTCCACCCTTCAAGTCTCATGGGTTGAGAAACCTATGGTGTTATGAGACAAATTAATCCATCACTACACTCTATATCCTATAGGCTATCTAGTTTAGTAATCTAGGTACCCTAGTTACCTCGGCCATTGAGGCTTGATCTCGGAATACAAATCCTCAGGTGGATCATCTTCGATGGAGGGAGATCGGAGATCAAGCTTGATCATGGAGGCCTCTAGGAGCTTGAGATTATGGTTGAAGAACGAAGAACTCGGATCATTCGGTATAACCATTCCTAACTCTTTCTTGTTTGCTAGTTTAGGGTTAATGGTAGATCGGGTAGCGGGTTGTGTTAGCGCCAGTTTTGAAAATTTTTGTTCCGCAATTGGCCACGGTTTAATGGTCAGGGCACTACCATAACCCAACATGCTCATAGGTTAGAACCTATAGCCTACGCATGCAAAAACAACCAAATAACCCTCGTCGTTGACGTACAAACGTCCAACGACCAAGTTCAAATCAAATACCAATAACCAAGTTTTAGAAATCAGAAAAACATTGCCAAAATCAACATTAAAAAGTTCTCAGATTTTAGCTCAGGTAAAATGGGACTATACTAACAATACAAGGGCTAGGTTATAAGGTAAGTGAGCTACAGGCCAACCCCCAATACAAGTGCCCAAAATTGGCCCGGCGAGAAAGCTTAAAAGTCCGGCGTCGCCGGCCCCATCATTGAATTGGTGCTTTGTTCTTCTGTGATGGTCTTCCAATGGTCTAGCTAGGTCTAAGTACTTTTTTGTTTTTCCTACAGGGACCCCAAGTTGCTCCAGATTCCAAATATCATCACAATTCCACAAAATACGATATCGGCCAAATTTTAGTTCATGTCTTGGGTTTTCTATGCTCAGTGTTGGTCCAGAATAACACTAACGGTATTTTGGTCACTAATTATACTCAAATATACCATCACAACTCAAGATAAGCGTTAACCCTCATCTAGGAAGTTTCCAATATCACTAATCAACTAAAGATTAACTCTAAACTACTATAGGACATATGGAAAGCTAAAAACATAACTAAGGGTATAGGAATTACATCATTTGGAAACTCATGAAATTTCTTGAGTTGCCCTAAGTCTTCAAAACCTTAACTTGATACCACCATGGGGTTTGTAGTGAGCTTTAGAGTGATTTTTGTGAAGGGAGCATGGGGTTTAGTGGTGGTTTTGGAGGTGATTGAGGGAGGTAGAGGAGGTGGAGGATGAGAGAGATGAAGGAGGGGGAGGAAAAATGAGATGAAGATGGGAAATGAGAAGGGAACCATGTTAAGAACCCCCCCCTTCTCTCTCTCATGTCACATGTCAACCCCCATCAAAATATCTTCTCTTCTTTTCTTTTTTTCCTTTTTCATATATAATATCTAAACAAAAACTATATATATGCAAATAAGGATTTAAAGTCATGGTTCATGACACAAAATGTAACAAGTGTTTCGCAACATGATTTCTTGCATGCCATGTACATAAACATGGTTAAAACATAATTAGTAAAACATTAATCGAGTTTAATATTAACTTGTATACAACTGATTGTATAATAATTTATAAAATATCCAAATCACATACATTCTTTCAAGATCAATAATTTATATAAATCACATACATTCTTTAATAATTTTCATGAAATTCATTATTTTAATTATTTAAATTCGCAGAAATAATATTTATATTTTCTGAAATGTTATAATCTTCCCCCTTAAATAAATTTGGTCCACGAATTTAAATTTAAACCCCCAATTACTAAAACATTTCAGCAAAATAATCAGGTCGTCGAGGCTCTGAATCCTAAATACATACGAAATAATATAGCGCAAAGCATGCGCATGCAAATGAGTGCAAAACTGAAAATCAAAACTCCGTCAAGCGTCATGCAATCATCGGAGTTAATGCGAAAATACCAGTTTCAAAATTCATTGTCAAGATCAAGTATAATGTAGTTAGGAATATATCATATATATAGTATGCATCGTTGTGAAATCGTCAAAAACAACCAAATGAAAGTGCATGCAAAATCACTTTTTAAATCACCGTGCGATGCTCAAATCACGGAATAAGTAGCGGTAATTCATTTATAAGAAAAAGCTATGTATATATGTATACCCCTTGTTTAACATACATGTCCCGCCTTTTGAAAATGAATTTAGAAGGGTTTTCTTCGTAAAGTTTCATGTCATCATGGACACGTAGGAAAATATCGAGATTATAGCACCTTTTCAAAAATCCCTTCAGTAAATATCGATGCATGCAAAATACTCTGGTACTGTCCTTAGACCAGTCCTGCTCGGTTATTAAACCATATAGTATATATCGTAAAGACATGCTGCTCCAAAGAAATCGATCTTAAAAATGTATACAAAGAATGCTACGTACGTCTGGTGCGCATGGAAATCGAAATCACATACAGGTGCCATGAATAGGCACAGAAATAAAACTAAGTGCAACGGGTGTGCACGACAATAGTACCGGGTGCATCTAATGTGCATGAAGAATCTCGATCAAGTGCATCTGGCGTGCATAAAATCACATCTAGTGCGCCAAGTGTGCGCAAGAATCCCAATCAAGTGCACAAGGTGCATGAAAACAAATATCGAGTATCAAAGTCGAAATCAACGGTATGCGATATACACCAAATAAAAATCAAGTATACCGCGGTATATAAACTTATAAACATGTGTATCTGCGTGCACAAAACCATATCAAAGTCCTGAAAGTGGGTATAAACTACACCGAATGCGTAAGTCAAACTCATGTGCATACTGTATGCATGAAATCAAATCAAATATCTCAGAATGCATAAGATCAAAACCGAGTGCAAATGTGTATGCACAAAACAAAAATCAGTACAACTGATACATAAAATACGAATCAAGTGCAACTGTGGTGCACATAGGGAATATCAATCATAAAACGAATCGTCAAAATACCGAAATCCAAAACGACGGAAACGTGATATCCGAATCACCAAGTCGCAAATCATAAATAACTGTCTTCGATGTGCCCCTCCTTCAGTGTCGAAAGGTGCTGGTGCATCCAAGACTGGTAGAGCAAGAATATCTACTTGTCTCTTGCCCACGATCTGGCATCCTCTGCTCTTAGGTCATCATTTCTCTTTGCAGATCACCAGTTACATGACTCCTCTGCTCGACAGCCCTACTCGGAGTGATGACCGAACAGTTCCGCTCTGGCGCTTCTCTAAAGGTCTCCTGACCAATTAACATGGTCACTCGTAACGTATCACGTCAATGATGTCAGCCTCTGGCCCCTCTGAGTGTGCGCAATACAACCGATCCTGGGTCCAAGTCTTTATCGAGCAGTATTCCCGAAAGATCCTATCAAGGTTTCTTTCCTAATCTCGTCTCTGCCGGACTGCTCGGAAATTGGCACTCTTTACTTAATCTGTTTCTTATTCCGGGACAGGTGCATTCTCTTCAGGATGTTCTTCTGGAAAGGTGGCCATATTCAACGTCTCTGCGTGCGTAGTAAATCTCTCATATCAATGGAGTGGAATGACAACTCATGAAAATCTCGCATGAACTTCTTACTCCACTTCCCTATAGTATGGACCAATTCGGAATCATCTCTTTGTAGCTGTGTGGGCTACGCTCCAAATGGCTGTACTCGTATCTAGATTCTCTTTCGAGGCTACGAACTTGGCATCTCTAATACCCTGTGGAAGTTGTCTGGCCAATTACGTTCTCGGGAACTCATCCAAATCGTCGGGGTAATACGCTCCATTCTTCTATTCTCGATCAACTCACAATACATCTGGGTGAGGTCCTTCCATCCGTAGCTGGTCAACTTACTGATCTTTCGTCGAAGCATCCAACGAACAATGTCCTTTCTTGATCAATTTACTCTAAATCTGTGTAAGATCCTTCAAACCGGAATTCTTCAACTTAACTGAGCCTGCGTCGGCGCATCAGATCAGACGAATCATCTTAGTCACTCTATTCAAGATGGACTAGCTACCTTCTGTCACATCTCCATATATAAACTCATGCTGCATTAGCTTCAATGGTCTAGGGCGATATCTTATCAACTCAGCAACAGCTGGCTCATCTGTCCGCACGGTAGACAACGTCTCAATCATCTGGAGTAGATAGTACGTCAATAGTCTTCACAATCTGGCTGGCCTCTAGCAATGGCCCGATCATCTGTGCAGATCCCGAATGCTCGTGTCAACGGGAAATCCTAGTGAAATAATATATCCATGCGTTCGTGTCACTGTAATACATCCTGGTCATTCCTTGTCCCTGGCGATCTCGTGCTGATCGCATCTCTAACCGCAGCTCTCTCTGCTCGTGTAACCAAGGTAACGGAAACCACGATCCGATATCAATGAGGATAGATCATAGGAACGAATAAAAATACAGTGCATAAGAAAGGTACATCCTAAGACTACTTAAGCGAAGTAGTGTATAGTAAATATTCCGCGGAACATACACACGATACGTCACTCCACATAATTCACCTACTCCATCAACCAAGGTGAACCTACGCGACGAAAATTCGGGCTTAATACCCCCTCGACCAAGTCTAAGTTCCGTAAGGTCAAGCCTAGGTTCCGAATTATATATACGCCCTAGATTCCGCATAGTCAAACCTAGACTCAAACCAAGGTTAAACCTAACGCTCTGATACCAATTTTGTCATGACCCGGAAAATGCACGTGACTGGCACTTGAATCATGTGAAGTCTATACAACCCCATCTAATTAAAGTAAGCCAAAAGCCCAGAAATCTAAACCTTTTAGGGAAAATAGTTGAGGTGAAGTCTTGAAATGAACTCTGAACTCTTAGTCCCTGAGGCACCCCCTCAAGCACCGGGGGCATTAGCGGCTATGCCGTTCCGCTCGGGACTCTCGCTTCACTCGTTAACCGTTCCGCTCATCAGGATATCGGCTCCATCCTTTGCTTCACTGGTAGCAGCTAAGACAGTTTGTTTAACTTTTAGGGTAATATATTCAATACGGACTTTCATTGGTCCCATTGTGTAACGTTTTGAAAATCGTTTCGGTGAAATTTCGAAAAATCGGTAAAATAAGGGGGTTTTCTGTAAAAAGTCAAAATACAAATATCTTATTATAAAAATTAAATATATATATTCTAGCTATGTAATTGCTATTATTTGGTGTTTATTGAGCCGCTGGTGAAATTTCAAATTTTCTGAAAAAAATATTATTTTATTATTATTTTAAGCCGTCACTAATACATTTAATTAGGGAAAATTACAAATTGGAATGATTTGAAACAAATTTTGTGCATCATAAAACATTAAATAAAATTTTATCATGTGGTTTTTAGAACGAAATCATTTGCGAAAACGGTTTAGAAATTATTGAAGAAAAAAAGGCTTTTTTTAGCATAAATGGATGTTTGGGGTATTGTATTTATCATTTTTCAGCACCCCACACCAGTACCCACACCCACACACCCCCATTCACTTCTCCCCTTGGCTGAATTCAGCAGCCTTCTTCTTTTTCCCCACTTGAATTTCAAAGGAAATGAAATGAAAGAAAAGAAAAGAAAATGGATAAATTAGTTAGACTTTTGACTTTGGTTGGACTTTGACTTTCTCCACCCACTTTCTCTACCTCCCTCTCTCTCCTCTCCCCCTCCCATTCCAGCCGACACCCCCCTCTCCTACTGCAGCAACAGCCCCCCCCATTTCCCTTCTCTTTTCTCTTCAAAACTTCATCAAAAATTGCCCCAAAATCCATCAAAAAAATCCCAAAACCCAAATCCGACTCCTACCCATTTTAGCTTAGCCCGTATAGCATGGATCCTTGTGTAAAGAGAGCATTTTGGAGGGCCATGGATGCTTGTGGATCTTCAAATGTTTTTGGGTATAATTCTAAACTTTTTTGGCTTAGTTTGTTACTTAATTTCTTAAAGCTAAGTTAATTAAGTGTTAATTTGGGTTATGTGAGTTTAATTGCATGATTAAAGATTTCAAGTTAGGGTTTGTTGTGGAAATGAGTTGTGTTTGATTGTGTATGGTTTAGTGAGGTGAATTAACATATTTAGTTTTGTAGAAAACTAATCTAGTTGTTAATTACAAGTTGTTACTTGAAAAATGTCCAAATTAAGCTTTTTGTTGCAAACTAGTTTTTTTTGATTTAATTCGAAATATGAGATTAAAAATATGGTTAGGGTTTTTATCATATTATTAACTTTATTAAGTGTGGTTTAATGCTTTAGATCATGCAAATCTAAGCTAGATTGTAGTTTGTGCATTTTTGCTTTGAAATTGTTAAATTTTAGGTATTTTTTAAACTAGAATATTAGGGTTTTTGGAATTTAATGAGATTAAATTCCGGGAATTGTTTATATGACTTATTTAAGATATTTAATAAATATATTGGCCGCTACATTCATTTAAACATCCTGTTTTGTACAAAAACGGCGAATTGTGCTTGCTAGATTTTCGGAAAAATGACTTTTTAAGTAAAATTGGGGTTTTTGTGAGTTTTAACCTAGTTTATATTAAAATTAGTATTCGTGAATGTGCAAATGAGTGTGATTGGATTTTTCTCGATGGTTTGACGTTTGTACATCGACATCGAGGGTTGGTTTGACTATTCTTGCATGCGTAGGCGATAGGTTTGGACCTATGCGTGATACGCGTGCCGATTTGATTTTCGTATGCCGTTTCGATTTCGAATTTAGTTTTAATGCGATATGGTGCGTTATGATATGTAGGTACCCCCATGTGGACTTCGAGACGACAAGCAAGCACGTGGCGACGTCGGCACCGGCTAGCGAGGACCAGGTGAGTAGATTTATATTTACGGGGAGAAGTCGGGTGGATGGCGTATAGCACCCCCGCAGTCCGTGGTGGTGTATACGGATGCGTATACACACCAACAATTATTATATGTTATTTGGGATTAATAACGATGCTTAGGATGGATATTGGTGTGTTGGATTACTTTAGTGTTGCGAACCCTAGGGTAGTGTTGCACTACACATACACACATACATACTTGCATACATTCCTATTGATATGTGCTCATGGGATTCTTTATAGTTATGGGTTCACATGGGTATGGGACTATGTGTTCACATACGGATTTAAGGATGATACTTGGGATTGAGCTGAGTCGATGAGATTTGATTTGAGGCCGTGAGATCGGTGATATAGCAGGGTTCGTATTTGAGATACGACATGACGTTGTAGCGGGTCCTTGACGTAGTGTTTCACACACGTCCATGCATACGTAGGCGGTATCAGTATGGTACTAGACGTAGATCAGTACCGCGATCATGATATTTGATAAAGAGGATACCAGGTGAATAGTATGATGAATGTGATATTGACCCGTACCCAGATTTGGGATGCCGTACGACGTATTTACGTACGAGCTATATCTTGATGATTGATCCGCACTCTTGACTTGGGATGTCTGATTTTAGATATGGTATCGGATATGATATTATTAAGGCGGGATCACCGACTAATATATATACAGGTATGTATATGTATCGACTCAGATGTTAGGCGGTTTCCTTACCTGTAGTTCAGCTTGTTAGCTTAGCCCTTTAGTTTAGTTTAGTTGTTAGATTAGATTCGATTCTTACCTATTTCAAAAACTAACGAATCGTGGGTATTTTAAAAGACAGCCCAAGGGATCCTACGGATATTTCAAAAGACGTATCTTTTCATAAAAACACCGTAGCCCCTATTTTCAAAAGCCCATGATTCGTGTTATTTCAAAAGACACCATTTGTAGGACTTATATTAGATTATTACAGATTAGTTATCGTTGTGTCTAGTATTCAGCTCCCGCACATTATTGCTGTTCGCTCTGCCTCGCATACTTATTTTGCTGCATATTCCATTATTGATATTATGCTGTTAGGACACCAGCACCATTACCGATGATGCGTGTGTACCACGTACACCTACTTACCGGCTCACACACATCTTCATCGGTAATTGCCATGTCACGTACACTTTAGAGAATATATTTGCTTGACTTAGCTTGTTAGTTAGTAGTTTGATATGATATTAGTGTACCTGCCTTACATGCCTAGTTTATTAATCATACATTGCAACTTGGTTATTGATACCATATGCATTCATTATCATTGACATATGCACTTGTGATGATTTCTTGAGATTTTTGATATTTCTGGATTTCGGGGAAAGCCGCAAAATTTACAACTTATGATCTTTTAAAATATAAAATGTTACGGTTTTCTAGTGATGTAAAGTGTCGTCCACCATGAGTTTGCTGTGGTTTTCGAGATCCGTGTCGAGGAGTGGAGGAACCGTCACGGGTACATGGTGGGCCCGGTGCGGTACCCCGGGGCAAGAGGAATGTGGTGTTGACGTTGAGCCCGGCAGGGGAGCACTACGACCGGTGATATTACCCGACGCGTCGGATATCCGGAGGATACCGTCGTGGTCTTGAGATGGATGGTAGGGGCCGGTCTGGACTGACGGCGCCCTAGATATTGAGATTGAGACATTGATATTTCGAGACAGTGAGATTTATGTTTTGTGTCGATCCTAGACACTGTTGATACTGATTTCATTTATGATACCTCACTTTAAAAATACAGAAATCTCACTAATTTATGAAAACAGTTTCTTCATTTACATGTATTCTGTTTTCATGCATTCATACCTCACTCATATGATATATTGCTACCTGAGGCACTGACACGGGCACATGAGTTTACACTCGGGTTAGATACTACCCTAGCCATTGTTATAGGCTGCATGTTATATACATTTTTGAGGATATATTATGATCATTGACCTAGGATTGCGTTATTTATGCGATTTCTGTGCGTAGATGTTTTTCTATTCACGAGTTGGCAACTCACCCCCGTTATGCCCCAGTTTCTTGCAGGTTTTGCCGTACAGGTTTAATTACGGCTTTGCGGCATAGTTTCGTTCGGGTGATTTGCTAGTAGGTGGGTTTACTTGTATCGTACCCCCATTATATATCTTGTATATCATTATTCGGTTGTATCTAGATGTTCCATCAACCAAACATGTATTTATTTTGAGATAGAGACCAGTGATGTTATTCCTTCGACCTTAGAGTTGTGCGTTATTTTTCTGCGGTTTTCTTGTGGATTTGAGTTTCCTTTTGAATTTTGATCCTCGCCGTTGGCGTTGTATATTATATTGCTTGTGTGGTTGTGACCGTCGATTGACGAAGAGCTAGCTCCCGCTTGGGGATGCCTTTTTATTGATTTCGTATACTATTCATGTTGTATCCCGTTTGGGAGCCAGTATTTACAAAGGAGACTCTGCCGAAATTTTCAGTAAATTTTGATGTTCTTAAAAAACCGCATAATTCGGCTTATGCTATTAAAACTACTTGTTTTAAATTGGTTTTCCTTCACTCTACTTCTTTTCTTGGTTTGGATTTCTGGGTTTTCGGTTTACTTAGATTACGTACGCCTCGAGACGTTTCGTAGTTTAAGTGCCGGTCATGTTCCATACTTTCGGGACGTGACAAAGTTGGTATTAGAGCGTTAGGTTTTAACCTTCGGAGCGTAGGATGACCCTTGGTTGATGGAATAGGTGACTAAAGTAGAGTGACGTACCGTTGGTATGTTCCGCGGCATATTTACGACACGCCACTCCACTTATGAAGCCTTAGGATGTACATTTCCTTGTTCAGTATTATATTCCTTCCTGATCTAGCCTCATCGGTACCAGTTTGGTTTTGCTGCTACGGTTACGGGCAGGGAGAGCTACGGCTAGAATTGCGGTCAGCACAAGCTCGTCACGAACGAGGACTGACCAGGGCGAAATTCCGGCGACACACGATTGCAGAGATGTGTCTTTTTACTGTGTTTCCGCGCCACGAGCGTTTGGCGGATCGCCTTTATGAGGTTACTCGGAGGTGCTGATCGACACTAGAGAATTGAGCCAATGATGGAGGCCAGCCAGATTTTGATGACCGTTGGTGTGTTGCTTACTCCTGATGATTAAGGCACGGTTCAGCATGCAGACGAGTGAGCCAGTTATTGCTGCGAACGACGAGATATCGCCCCAGATGTTGGAGCTATTGCAGTATAAGTTGTACTAAGAGATGATAGAAGGTTGCTAGTCATCGAGGATGAATGACTAGGACATGTGGATCGTTCGCCTACCCCGATGCGAGGTCATCATATAGATTGATTCCAGCTAGAGACGACTTCACGCGGAGACGTTGGGAGTCGACAGAGACGATCGAATGTCAGAAACCTATTATTCCAAGTTTAAGGTAGTCGGAAAGACATGCAGGCAATTCTATGGTCCCTCTAGAAGAATGAAACCCTAACTCGACTTAATGACCGTGTGAAAGCCTTTGAACCTTAGGGTTTGCGGCAGTTCTGCGGTGCCATTAGTGAGGCTTGGGTTTGACCTTCTACGGCTGGACCACCGATGCTGTGGTATGTACTCGATACTATTAAACTGTACCAAGATGTTGAGCTCTTGGGGGATTATGAGGTTTCGACGAATCGATCGAATGGTTCGACTTCAATCGGATGCTAGGTGGTGAGATGCATTCTTGGGAGACTCCAGATACGAGGATAGCCGTTGGAGCTCAGTCCATGCAGCCACGACGAGACGAGTCCGAAGCGGTCGACATTAGAGAAAAGTGGAGTAAGAGGTTCGCACCAGATCTAGATGAGATGACGTTCCACTCCGCCGACATCAGAGAGGCGATGCGCATGCCGAGGCATGGTACTTGGACTTACCTTCCAGAAGGAGTCGCGATGAGTATGCAGTCGTTCCAGAGCAAGATGCAGATATAGGAAAGGACAATGACTTCCGGACAGTTGGCAGAGACGAGACATGGAAGAGACCGTGAGCAGGATTCCTTCCAGGCCATTGATGCAATGATATTTGCACCCAGGATCAGATGTGTCACGTGCATTCAGAGAGCCAGAGGCCGACGCCAGTGATATGCTGCCTTGACAGGGCCGATGAGCCGATGGATTGTGAGATTGGTAATCCACGGAGAAGACTTGGACCCAGGAGTGGTCATGTTACGCACACCAGCAGGCCAGAGTTCATGATCATCGACGAGACGTCCCACTAGTGACCGCGACAGTTGGCCGAGATTCTTAGAGGATGTGCTTGAGCAGTACTATTCCGCCATTATTGATTACGATGTTTTGGGTGATTTATTCGTATGATTTGATTTTGATGATTGAGGATTTACGATCTTTGCACAGTGTTGCACTTGATATCGTTTTCGTGCTTCAGTTTCACATGTTTGTGATTTTACGATTTTAAACAGTCGAGTTGGTTTTGTGCGTATGCATGCACACGATTTCGTTCCTGCACTCGGTATAGTTTATATATGCTTGCAGTGCAGTGATACGCCTTTTGTGCACTTAGATGCACTGGACTTCGATTTCGATTGTGATACCCGATATTTGTTTTGTGCACCTTGTGCACCTGATTGATTTTGCGCACGTTCGGCTCTTGATATTGGATTTCATGATTTCGTGCACGATAGATGCACCTGATTTTGCTACCAGGCACACATGTTGCCTACGACAGATGTTTCGTGCACACCCGATGCACTTAGATGTTGTTTCTGTGCGCATGTATGGCACATTCATGGATTTTGATTTCCGTGCGCACCAGACGCACGTAGCATTCATGTGCATATTTTGGGATTGATTTCGTATAGAGCAGTACGTTTTTATGATATTGCTATGTATTTTTGTACTGAGCAGGACTAGTCAGAGGACAGTACCTGAATATATTTTGCATGCATTGATAGTTATTGAAGGGATTTCCAAAAAGCAAGCTATAGCCTCAGTATTTACCTACGTGTCTGATATGACACGAAATGTTTAAAACAAGGAGACCCTTCTAAATTGTTTTCAAAACGGCAGAACGTACATTTCAAACAAAGGTATTTATGTATATAGTTATTTTCTTATGATAGACGTCCGCCACTGTGCAGTGTCATACGCGTTGCACAGCGACTTAAAGAGATTTGGCATGCATTTCCTTCAGATACTTACAGATATAGATTCGATGTTTACATGTATAGTTTCGAATTATATCATATTGGTTTGATTTAGATTTGGCATTGATGTCTTCTCCATGACTCCGATGATTGCGGGATGCTTGACGGAGTTTTGATTTGAGTTATATACTCATTTTTCAAGCGCATGCGCTGCGCTACGAATTGTTTTATGCAGTTATAATTTCGGAGCCCCGACGACTTGATGGTTTTTCTTAGATGTTTTAGTATTTGGGGGAGTTTGAATTTAAATTCGGGGACCGAATTTCTTTAAGGGGGGAAGATTGTAACGTTTTGAAAATCGTTTCGGTGAAATTTCGAAAAATCGGTAAAATAAGGGGGTTTTCTGTAAAAAGTCAAAATACAAATATCTTATTATAAAAATTAAATATACATATTCTAGTTATGTAATTGCTATTATTTGGTGTTTATTGAGCCGCTGGTGAAATTTCAAATTTTCTGAAAAAAATATTATTTTATTATTATTTTAAGTAGTCACTAATACATTTAATTAGGGAAAATTACAAATTGGAATGAGTTGAAACAAATTTTGTGCATCATAAAACATTAAATAAAATTTTATCATGTGGATTTTGCAACGAAATCATTTGCCAAAACGGTTTAGAAATTATTGAAGAAAAAAGGCTTTTTTTAGCGTAAATGGATGTTTGGGGTATTGTATTTATCATTTTTCAGCACCCCACACCCGTACCCACACCCACACACACCCATTCACTTCTCCCCTTGGCTGAATTCAGCAGCCCTCATCTTTTTCCCCACTTGAATTTCAAAGGAAATGAAATGAAAGAAAAGAAAAGAAAATGGATAAATTAGTTAGACTTTTGACTTTGGTTGGACTTTGACTTTCTCCCCCTACTTTCTCTACCTCCCTCTCTCTCCTCTCCCCCTCCCATTCCAGCCGACCCCCCCCTCTCCTACTGCAGCAACAGCCCCCCCCCCATTTCCCTTCTCTTTTCTCTTCAAAACTTCATCAAAAATTGCCCCAAATTCCATCAAAAAAATCCCAAAACCCAAATCCGACTCCTACCCATTTTATCTTAGCCCGTATAGCATGGATCCGTGTGAAAAGAGAGCATTTTGGAGGGCCATGGATGCTTGTGGATCTTCAAATGTTTTTGGGTATAATTCTAAACTTTTTTTTGCTTAGTTTGTTACTTGATTTCTTAAAGCTAAGTTAATTAAGTGTTAATTTGGGTTATGTGAGTTTAATTGCATGATTAAAGATTTCAAGTTAGGATTTGTTGTGGAAATGAGTTGTGTTTGATTGTGTATGGTTTAGTGAGATGAATTAACATATTTAGTTTTGTAGAAAACTAATCTAGTTGTTAATTACAAGTTGTTACTTGAAAAATGTCCAAATTAAGCTTTTTGTTGCAAACTAGTTTTTTTTGATTTAATTCGAAATATGAGATTAAAAATATGGTTAGGGTTTTTATCATATTATTAACTTTATTAAGTATGGTTTAATGCTTTAGATCATGCAAATCTAAGCTAGATTGTACTTTGTGTATTTTTGCTTTGAAATTGTTAAATTTTAGGTATTTTGTAAACTAGAATATTAGGGTTTTTGGAATTTAATGAGATTAAATTCCGGGAATTGTTTATATGACTTATTTAAGATATTTAATAAATATATTGGCCGCTACATTCATTTAAACATCCTGTTTTGTACAAAAACGGCGAATTGTGCTTGCTAGATTTTCGGAAAAATGACTTTTTAAGTAAAATTGGGGTTTTTGTGAGTTTTAACCTAGTTTATATTAAAATTAGTGTTAGTGAATGTGCAAATGAGTGTGATTGGATTTTTCTCGATGGTTTGATGTTTGTACATCGACATCGAGGGTTGGTTTGACTATTCTTGCATGCGTAGGCGATAGGTTTGGACCTATGCGTGATACGCGTGCCGATTTGATTTTCGTATGCCGTTTCGATTTCGAATTTATTTTTAATACGATATGGTGCGTTATGATATGTAGGTACCACCATGTGGACTTCGAGACGACAAGCAAGCGCGTGGCGACGTCGGCACCGGCTAGCGAGGACCAGGTGAGTAGATTTATATCTACGGGGAGAAGTCGGGTGGATGGCGTATAGCACCCCCGCAGTCCGTGGTGGTGTATACGGATGCGTATACACACCAACAATTATTATATGTTATTTGGGATTAATAACGATGCTTAGGATGGATATTGGTGTGTTGGATTACTTTAGTGTTGCGAACCCTAGGGTAGTGTTGCACTACACATACACACATACATACTTGCATACATTCCTATTGATATGTGCACATGGGATTCTTTATAGTTATGGATTCACATGGGTATGGGACTATGTGTTCACATACGGATTTGAGAATGATACTTGGGATTGAGCTGAGTCGATGAGATTTGATTTGAGGCCGTGAGATCGGTGATATAGCATGGTTCGTATTTGAGATACGACATGACGTTGTAGCGGGTCCTTGACGTAGTGTTTCACACACGTCCATGCATACGTAGGCGGTATCAGTATGGTACTAGACGTAGATCAGTACCGCGATCATGATATTTGATAAAGAGGATACCAGGTGAATAGTATGATGAATGTGATATTGACCCGTACCCAGATTTGGGATGCCGTACGACGGATTTACGTACGAGCTATATCTTGATGATTGATCCGCACTCTTGACTTGGGATGTCTGATTTTAGATATGGTATCGGATATGATATTATTGAGGCGGGATCACCGACTAATATATATACAGGTATGTATATGTATCGACTCAGATGTTAGGCGGTTTCCTTACCTGTAGTTCAGCTTGTTAGCTTAGCCCTTTAGTTTAGTTTAATTGTTAGATTAGATTCGATTCTTACCTATTTCAAAAACTAACGAATCGTGGGTATTTTAAAAGACAGCCCAAGGGATCCTACGGATATTTCAAAAGACGTATCTTTTCATAAAAACACCGTAGACCCTATTTTCAAAAGCCCATGATTCGTGTTATTTCAAAAGACACCATTTGTAGGACTTATATTAGATTATTACAGATTAGTTATCGTTGTGTCTAGTATTCAGCTCCCGCACATTATTGCTGTTCGCTCTGCCTCGCATACTTATTTTGCTGCATATTCCATTATTGATATCATGCTGTTAGGACACCAGCACCATTACCGATGATGCATATGTACCACGTACACCTACTTGCCGGCTCACACACATCGTCATCGGTAATTGCCATGTCACGTACACTTTAGAGAATATATTTGCTTGACTTAGCTTGTTAGTTAGTAGTTTGATATGATATTAGTGTACCTGCCTTACATGCCTAGTTTATTAATCATACATTGCAACTTGGTTATTGATACCATATGCATTCATTATTATTGACATATGCACTTGTGATGATTTCTTGAGATTTATGATATTTCTGGATTTCGGGGAAAGCCGCAAAATTTACAACTTAAGATCTTTTAAAATATAAAATATTGCGGTTTTCTAGTGATGTAAAGTGTCGTCCACCATGAGTTTGCTATGGTTTTCGAGATCCGTGTCGAGCAGTGGAGGAACCGTCACGGGTACATGGTGGGCCCGGTGCGGTACCCCGGGGCAAGAGGAATGTGGTGTTGACGTTGAGCCCGGCAGGGGAGCACTACGACCGGTGATATTACCCGACGCGTCGGATATCCGGAGGATACCGTCGTGGTCTTTAGATGGATGGTAGGGGCCGGTCTGGACTGACGGCGCCCTAGATATTGAGATTGAGACATTGATATTTCGAGACAGTGAGATTTATGTTTTATGTCGATGCTAGACACTGTTGATACTGATTTCATTTATGATACCTCACTTTAAAAATACAGAAATCTCACTAATTTATGAAAACAGTTTCTTCATTTACATGTATTCTGTTTTCATGCATTCATACCTCACTCATATGATATATTGCTACCTGAGGCACTGACACGGGCACATGAGTTTACACTCGGGTTAGATACTACCCTAGCCATTGTTATAGGCTGCATGTTATATACATTTTTGAGAATATATTATGATCATTGACCTAGGATTGCGTTATTTATGAGATTTCTGTGCGTAGATGTTTTTCTATTCACGAGTTGGCAACTCACCCCCGTTGTGCCTCAGTTTCATGCAGGTTTTGCCGTACAGGTTTAATTACGGCTTTGCGGCATAGTTTCGTTCGGGTGATTTGCTAGTAGGTGGGTTTACTTGTATCGTACCCCCATTACATATCTTGTATATCATTATTCGGTTGTATCTAGAAGTTCCATCAACCAAACATGTATTTATTTTGAGATAGAGACCAGTGATGTTATTCCTTCGACCTTAGAGTCGCGCGTTATTTTTCTGCGGTTTTCTTGTGGATTTGAGTTTCCTTTTGAATTTTGATCCTCGCCGTTGGCGTTGTATATTATATTGCTTATGTGGTTGTGACCGTCGATTGACGAAGAGCTAGCTCCCGCTTGGGGATGCCTTTTTATTGATTTCGTATACTATTCATGTTGTATCCCGTTTGGGAGCCAGTATTTACAAAGGAGACTCTGCCGAAATTTTCAGTAAATTTTGATGTTCTTAAAAAACCGCATAATTCGGCTTATGCTATTAAAACTACTTGTTTTAAATTGGTTTTCCTTCACTCTACTTCTTTTCTTGGTTTGGATTTCTGGGTTTTCGGTTTACTTAGATTACGTACGCCTCGGGACGTTTCGTAGTTTAAGTGCCGGTCATGTTCCGTACTTTCGGGACGTGACACATTGAAACAGAAAAACTAGTTCACTGCTCAATTGCATCATATAATGATCATCGAAAGTCAAAGCCTAGTTACAAGAATGAATGAGCCACTCCGAAAAAGCCTTCCATTTCCGTCGGTATAATGAAAACAAGTTCTTTCTTTAAAAGATAAGTAATAGTATGAGAAAACACAATGTTTTGTAGCTATCTTGAAAACATGTTTTGTCATTAAAAATTTCAACAGCACCTCCTTTGTATAATTTAACCTGAAAATGGTACAAGCAATACAATACAACGCATCCCCAAGCGGGAGCTAGCTCTTCGCCAATTGGCGGAAACAATCACACAAGTAATATAAATATACAACGCCGAAGGTGGGGATCAAAACACAAAAAGAAAGTAAGAAACTAAAGACATCCTCAAAGAAATTAAAACAATAATAAAGTGGTGGTCACGATGCAAATGTATCCCACCTATCAAAGCAATCACCCTAAAGTAGGTAGTGTGTCAGCAAGCCGCAACGGAACCTGTGCGGTCAAACCTGCAAGAAAACTGTGGCACAACGGGGGTGAGTTGCCAACTCATGAGTAGAGGACATCACCGAGTAGAAACCGGATGTATGACTATCTCCTAGGTCATACAGTACGATAAAGTATTAATAGTAACACGATAACATCGAGTAGCAGTAAAAGTAATAATATAAGTATATGTATAAAGCCAATTACTCGTGTCCGTGTCATAAAATAACTACATGTCATGTGTATCATGTATAAATGCATCAATCAACGTGTGTCCAGCAACGACTCACAAAATCATGATAAAACCTGAGTGCCAAGTATCGACACTCGAAAACATTATGAAAACTGTGTCCATCAGCGACACATAATCCTCGTATCTCGGGCTCCGTCAGTCCGGATCGGCCCATATCATCTGATCTCACGACTACGATCGGTATCCTCTGAATATCGGCCGGATATTCGCCGCGCCAACTATCTCGGGGTCCGTCAGTCCGGATCGGCCTAAACTATAACCGGTCGGTAATGCTCCCTTGCCAGGCTCAACGTCTCTATCTTTCTATGTATGCCAATCTTGCCCCGAAGTACTGCAACAGATCCACCATGTACCTGCAGACGGTGTTGCCCTCGTTCCTTGTTACGGGTAATCATATATCATATATGCTCCAGAACCGAGAAATCTTAC